>OX336367.1:14075018-16475018 GCA_946902895.1 Fragum fragum | reverse complement strand
AATTGAAATGCGTTAAAATCTCTGGTTGCCATGGCAACAAAAGTGAAATTTCAAAATAATCTTTAAAAATCTTCTCCTCCTGACCCAGAAGGAGTGGAGCCTTGAAATTTTGCATGAAGCATCAGTACATTGACCTCTTTCAGAATAGCTAAAATCATGATCCCCAAAGCCCCAGAGGCGGAGGCCCGGGGGGGGTGTTATTAGCTCCCCTGAGCACGAAGTGGGGGAGCTATTGTGATCGTCCATTATCAGTCCGTCCGTCCTTCTCCTCCTAAACTTACCATGGAATTTCAACAAAACTTCCCAGAAATGATCCTTAGGTCATGCTCTTTCAAAATACTTCAAAGAATTGAAATCCATGAAGAACTCTGGTTTCCATGGCAACGGAATGAAAAAGCTTAAAAAATCTTCTCCTCCCAAACGGTAAGGCCTAGAGCTTTGATATTTGGTATATATCATCATCTATTGACCCTCTACCAAAATACTTCAAAGAATTACCGTATTCTGAAAATTAGCACTTTTCTTTGTGATACCTGATTTTACATAGAAATAAAGGAGGAAATCTTTAAAAATCTTCTTGACCCAAACCATAAGGCCTAGAGCTTTGATATTTGGTACAAATCATCATTTATTGACCCTCTTCCAAAATACTTCAAAGAATTACTGTATTCTGAAAAATAGCCCTCTTCTGGGCGATCCCTGATTTTACAAATGAATAGAGAAGGAAATCTTTGAAAATCTTCTTCTCCCAAACCATAAAGCCTAGAGCTTTGATATTTGGTACATATCATCAGCCATTGACCCTCTACCAAATTACTTAAAAATTAGCCCTTTTCCGTGCAATCCCTAATTTTAGGAATAAATAATGATATCTTTGAAAACCTTCTTCTCCTTTGACCATTAGGCTTACAGCTTATATACTTGGTATGTATTGATGTCTATACTTCAAAGCATTACCATATTCAGGAAATAAGTGCTATATGGTGGGATCATCAATATACCTAGGATTAAAAGAGAAATCTGTAAACATCTTCTCCAAAATAATTAGACAGAGGGCTTTGCCATTTTGTTTATATCATAAAGCCATGAACCATCATACTCAGGGGAGCAATTTAGGACCATCATGGTCCTCTTGTAAAGAAATAAAGAACAACTTTTTAAATGACATCTCCTCCCAAACCGCTGGGCGGATTTGAAATAAATTTGGCAGAAATATTGCTTAGGTGGTCGCCTTCAAAAATAGCTAAAAGAATTGAAAAGAATTGAAATCTGTTAAAAAGTCTGGTTGCCATGGCAACAAAAAAGTGAAATTTTAAAATAATTTTTAAGAATCTTCTCCTCAGAAGGCGTAGAGTCTTAATATTTTGCATGAAATATCAGTATATTGACCTCTTTCAAAATTGCTAAAATCATGATCCTCGGGTCTCCAGGGGCGGAGGGGTATAGGCATGAAGCATCAGTTCAAAGACTTCTTTCTTATTTCTGAAATTATAACCCATGGATCCAGAGGGAGGAAAAAGATTTTCCTTCTTTCAAATCAGCACTAAAGCCTTGGAATTTTTAATTTAGACTTTTTGATCCCCAGGTTCATAGTCTTTATATGTAAGTGCAGCCCACTTGTTTCATAATCCTAGCCTTAAAATGAAATTAGATTGTTGAAAGAAAAAAGACCTTTATCTCAGGTGAGCACCCCAGGGTCAATGGCCCTCTTGTTTTCTTAACCCTGTCTATTACCAGGTGACAAAACTGGTCCAAATTAAAAAAAGTTGCAGATTAAAATTAATGAAATTTTAGATTTTTCAGGTTTCTGGGTAGAAAGCATTTGTAAAATGGAGAAATTGCTTGTTACAAGCAATTTCTTTGATTTTACGTTGTGATTTCCCAATCGTTTTTCTCGAGAGGCGTCTAAAAGCATAACTGTGTGTTAATGGGTTAAACTTGCTTGAAGTGTATATTCTGTGATTAGGAAGATCCCTAGTGAATAAGGTTACATTCTTACCAATATCAAGGTAAAAAGTACTTTTGTGAAAACTTCCATAGTAATACCTTACAGGACCAAATTTTGACTCAAACTTAATCAAATATTTATTTGGTCAGCTGAAAATATATGTTGGTTATGAAAAAGATTCATATTGAAATTGTTGACTTTCCTTCCGATATAAATTTTTGGAAAAAGAGCCTTGGTGACAATTATAATTGTACTGCTCATCCAATCACAACCTGCTGAGGCCAAAGCGCAGAGGAAGGGCATAGGACTCCTAGTTGAGGGGTCCCGGGTTCCATCCCCAGCTGCAGCAAATATCCTTTCCGACATTAGTCTCGAACCAATGGATGGTTCATCATAAACCTAAGTGGGATGAGCCGCTAGAAGCTTGGAAAGGATGTAGTGGTAGTACTGGTGTTAGAAATTTCAGGAATTCTCGGTTAGGTGCTCAAGCAGCCGCTATAATACTGAAAATATATTAAAAGTGTTGTTAAACCCCATTCATTCAATCAATCCATCCATGGTAGACAGATAATGAAAATATGGGGACAATCCTAAATTTCGATACCATTAAAGTCTTTTGAGTTAATGAATTAATATGAAGAATAGTTAGATAAACCATAGCTGGTGCATTTTAATTATGTGTGCTTTTATTTGTAGACTGTATAGACTGTAGATGTGCAAGTTATGTTAAGTAATCAGAGGTCAATTTTGGCTATAACTTGTAAATCTATAATTTCTATTTGTTGTCTTGTAAATTGATGGGCAGACAAATACAGCACATGAGCAGATTTTACAAAATGTAAAGGGTCGCAATATAAAGTTCATAAAGTGCCCTTAATCTTTCAATTCCTAATTTAAGCTTGTGAGTAATGGTTAATAACCTCAGGTGGAGTCTACCTGTTTCTACATGGAATCAAGATTAAGCCGGTGGTGATAGGCTGAACTCCACATCAAAGAGTCATAGGTTTGGGCCTTTCCCTCATGCAGAGGGTTAAAGTTAATTTCTTTTGCAGTTTTCAAAGTATAGAAAAAAGCAGGCTTCCAAGTTGCTAATAGTAAAGTAAGATCTTCTATTTGGTTTTAAAAAAAGATTGTTAGAAATAGGTTTGATTTAATCCATTACCATACCACAGAGTTTTTAAACTGATCCAAATTCAAATAAGTTGCAGACAACAATTTATAGTGGATGAAATTTTGAAAATATTTTTCTTTTGGTGTAGAAACATAGTCATTTTCCCCAATTTTTCTTATGTCTTTTACTTGAGGGATGTCAAAAAGAGGAATGGTGTTGGAATGAGTTAGGATTTTTTAGAGCATGTGGGCAAAAAATTCTCATGGTGGGCTTTCATGATATTTGAATGTCAGCCTCCTGTTACGTGTCATCAACATTTCAGTGTTACTGCTTTAGAGGTCACAATTTTTATGCGATCTTTTACAAACTTGCAGAAAAAGTTTTATACTCAGAGGGAAGAACCCTGTTGAACATGGTTACAATCTGACTTATATCGGCCTAACTGAAAATTCCTTGTTACCACTTTAGAGGTCACAAATTCCATCTAATCTTTCTTGTACTTGCTGAAAATATTAGTATTGACATTAGGAAGATACATATTTGTATGGGGACTTTTTGACTAATATCATGGGAAATGGGGCCTGATTGACAATTACCTAAATTCACCACTTTAGAAAATCAACTTTGGCTCAATCTTCCTCAAACTTGGTTAAAATATTTTTTTATGGTTATTGCGAAGAACCCTATAGCATATAGTGACATTCTGACCAATATTATGCTATAATGCTATAATGGGCATTATTAACAATTACCTTATTACCATTCCAGAGGTCAAGATCTTTGTTATCCCCCACAAAGGGGATATAGTAATGGTCTCCGTCTGTCATTCTGTCATTCCGTCACTAAACTTGTCCGGAGCATAGCTCTGAAAGTATCATTGCTATCAATTTGAAACTTCATAGGACAATAGATCTCATTGAGGAGAAGTGCAGTGCACAAGAACCACAACTCTTGCTTGCATAATTTTAGAGTTATTGCCCTTTGATGTTCTAAAGACTAAGATTTGGTCTAGGGCATATCTCTGAAAGTATAATAGCTATTAACTTGAAACATCGTAGGTGGATAGATCTCGTTGAGGAGAAGTGCAGTGCACAAGAACCACAACTCTTGCTTGCATAATTTTGGAGTTATTGCCCTTTGTTGTTTTAAAGGCTTGGATTGTGTCCTGAGCATATCTCTGAAAGTATAATAGCTATTATCTGACTCATTGAGAAGAAATGCAGTGCATAAGAAGCCTAAATCTAACTGGCTTCATTTTACTATCAAGCTGAAAATGTTTGTTTGGTCACAGGGAATAATGAAAATGGAAACATTTTTACTCAAATTAAGGGAAAATTAGATTATTTCTTTATTACCACTGTAGAGGACACTATTTTTTTGCTCAATCTTTCTCAAACTTGCTGTAAATGCTTGTATATATTTTATGTCATGAAAGAAGAACCCCAATGAATATTGCAACAATCCATGTTATATGGAGTAGATGGCATTAGTTACAATGTCAGTTTTCTGCCTATCCAATCAAAACCTGTTGCCTCTATATTGAGGGCTTAGAGAAAAAACATAGTATGGCTCTATACATTGTATAGAGCCAAACTATGTTTTTGCTCTAGGCCATCGATATGTATTTGACTTTGTAAAAGTATCTTATTAATTTCAAATTTGAGTTAATAAGTTAGCTTGAGAAATTAAATTCAGGTGAGCATCCTTTGGCCATCTTGGCCCACTTGTTGTAAATGCATAGGGGGAGCTAAGTATTAGAGAGGGATGATTTGTAAGGAGAAATCCAGGTAACAGTTCGTATCAAAATATTGTGTGAAAAAGAGAATTTGCTTCGTTCAAGCAATTTCTTGCTTTGTCATGATGTTTCCGCAAGCATTTCCTTGAGTGCTTCAAAATGTTTGATTGTGTGCCAATGGATTGATTAACTTGGATGAATTTGATTTTTAGTTGTTTAAATTACTATAAGCTACATTTAACCCTTTCCTGTTTTTCCAAATTTTAGACTTGTCCAAATTCAAAGGTTTTGCAGACAAAGTTTAAGGTGGATTAATTTGTGAAAATAACCATTAACCCATTACCAGACAACAATATTTTAGACTGGTCCAAATCGAAAGGAGTTGCAGACAACTATTTGAAGTTTATGAAATTTTAGATTTTGCCTTCTTTATGGGTAGAAAACATTTTATAAAATGTAGAAATTGCTTGTTTACAAGCAATTAATTATTTTCTTCATTTTACACAATGTTTTCCCAATTGTTTTCCTTGAAGGGCGTCAAAACGTGTCACTGTGTGGGAATGGGAGAAGAAGGGTAGAAAATATTGTGGAAAAAGAAGAAATTGCTTGTCACAAGCAATTTCTTCTTTTTCTACAATGTTTTCTCAATTATAAAATCACAGGGATACAAAAATCAGATATTTGAATAGGTAAGGGTTAATATTGAATGGATTTGTAGACTAGCACAATAAGAGGTCTGTTAACACAATACCACACAACCATGTTTTGACGTGCTGAATAAATAAGGTTAGAAGAAAACATTGTTGGAAAATAGAAATTTCTTGTGACAAACATTTTCTTTTTAACTCACAATGTTTCCCACCATAGTTTACACTTAATCCTTTCCCACACAATGATGCTTTTTTGACAATCCTTATGAAAATGGCTTTGGAAAACATTGTGGAAAATGAAGAAATTGAATGTTACCTTGTTTTCTACCCAGAAAAAAATTCTATGAAACAAAAAATTGTCATCTGCAACTTCTTTCAATTTGAACCAGTCTAAAATTTTGTTGTGTGGTAATGGGTTAATAGGTAAGAAGTGCGGCTTCATTGAATTTGAACTGGTCTGACATTTTGATGTTAAGGGCTTAAAACTGCATTATTTTGAATGGTTCAGTCTAGTTTTGAAGGACATAGTCTGCTTTAGGAAACAACTATTAATTTATCTAAAGTAGATACTTCTATGAAAACATGATCTAAATGAGCCAGAGGGCCTAATAATCAGCCATAATGGTTGGTAATTTCTCAGAACTATTTTTATTGCTGCGAGATCAAAAGATGTATGTTGCCAAACAGCCTTTGAAATCTACATTTTGTGTATTTCCCCCTCTCTTTTTTCCTCCCCAAAGATTTGACTTTATGTTCTAATATAATTGTAAAAGAAATAAGTGGATTAAAAATAGAGTTAAAGTTGATTGATTGTTTTATTGAAAAAATACATAGTGTTATATTTTGAGAAACCCATTACCAGATGACAACATTATAGACCAGTCAAAATTTAAAGATGCTGTGTATGAAAATGTTTAGTTGTTGAAATGATATGATATTATGCTTTTGTCTTTGGAGGTAGAAAACATTGAAGATAATGAAGTAATTGCTTGTAACAAGCAATTTCTTCATTTCACACAATTTTCTACCCAAATAGGACAAAAACTTTAGATTTTTATCAAAATGAAATTGCTATCTACAAGTTCTTTCAATTTAGACCAGTCTAATATCTGTTGTCTGGTAATGGTAATATACTTAATATGTATGTTTCTTGAATGCCCAGTAATTAAATTCTTTGAATGCTTGAAAAATTATGGGACTTATATTGTAGGTTTTTTGTCAAGCCTGCGTACGGTCAGCAAGACATAGTTGTCACAATTTCACTTCATTGTTCGTGCATTAATGAATGTGCCAGTGTGTGCGTATGTTAGTGTGTGCATGCATGCGTCTGTCTGGAAATTTGTCTGGAGTATAACTTCTACATTTATGAATTGATTTGAAAATAACTTAATTGGCACAGTAACTGTTGTTCTTCTTGATGAGTGCTAGTGTCATGCAAAACATCTGTTGTGGAAGGTCCAGGTCACAGTTTAAAAATGATGTCATTGCTCTACATTCTCTCTAAAAATCAGCAGACTCAATGTGTTGTCCCTGGACAACGTATATTTTGTTTTAAAGGGAGGTATTTAAATCTGCTGTAGTTATTAACTAGTGACAGATTAGTAACAAGTACTATTAACACAATGGCTATTGAAAACACAGAAATAAGAAACGGCTTGCAACAAGAAATTTCTCCTTAACTAACAATGGTTTCTACCCTATATAGTGTCTATCTCTCATTTTACATGCACTTTATGATGTCATCTGCAACTTCTTTGAATTTATCAAAAATTCTGTCATTTGGTAATGACTTTTTTAAAAGCATACCATTAGTTATTTATTGTTTTTGTTATTATTTTTTTTTTGTTTCGTATCTTTCAGACGATCTATGACACAATGCCATACTCAGATGAGCCACCAAACTATCATAACAAACTGAAAGAGGTAGGGAAAATTATGTTACTGCTACTGAAACCTCAGAAGGGGGTTGTAATGAGTCTATGATTTAACCCATTCCCACACAGTGAAATTTTAGACTGGTCCAACATGAAAGAAGCTATAGACAACAATTTCAAGTTGATGTAATTTTAAATTTCTTTGTCCTTTTGGATAGAAAACATTGTGGAAAATGAAGAAATTGCTTGTTACAAGCATTTTCTTCCTTTTTTCACAATGTTTTCCCAATCATTTTTCTTGAGGGGCATCCAGAATTTTGCCATCATGGTAATTGGTTAACACAATGCCACTGTATAACTGAAATTTTGTTCAAAATGACGTAAAACACTTTTCAGTCAATCAAAATAGGATGAGGTAATTTGAATTTTGTCCATTGTAATATACCGTTTATATATTTCACTCATTTGTTTGTATGGTGTAAAAGATATTTTAGAAGGTCGTGTATTAGAAACCACCAGATATGAAAATATTAGGCAATTCCTTTGCATTGATTGAACAGATATGCTTTGATCTGTGTTGCAGAAAATAAAGCGGAAAATATAATTAGGTTGAGTTGAATATCTTTCTCATTAATCTGCAATCATTTTACCAATATTAACTTGAACTCTTTCCCTCAAACAATACCAGCTAACTCTTTGATTTTACCACTTGAGGGAGAATGTTGAATGAGGTCTCTTTGAAAAATGAGAAAAACAGGTCTTTTGAAAGAAACTCAAGTGCCCTCTTTTTAGACTTACACCTGAAACTTACAATGTCTTAATACTTTACCAGACGACAAAATTTTACACTAGTGCAAATTCAAAGAAGTTGCAGACATTTGAATATTGCTTGCTTTTGAGTAGAAAACATTATTGGAAATGAAGGAATTGTTTGATACATTACCCATTAAACCACAAACGCTCCTGGAAAATTTATTTAGGAAAACTTTGTATGTAAAGGAAAATCACTGGAAACAAGCAATGCCTCCTATTCTTTCACTACTCTCTACCTGATGTTGAGCTACTTTGTGGGCTTTTTCTGTTGTCTCCTCCTTCTTTCAATTTGAACTAGTTTCGATTCAAGACACATTAACTCTTTCCTGTTCAATTCATGGTTTTTACGTCCCTCTGATTTTATGATTGAGAAAACATTGTAGAAAAAGAATAAATTGCTTGTCGCAAGCAATTTCTTCTTTTTCTAGAATATTTTCTACCCTACTGAATGGTTATTTTTATAATAAAATCCACTCTAATTTTTCGTATGCAAAATCGTTGAATTTGGACGATCTAAAATTTTGCATAAACAGGAAAGGGTTAAGATTAGTATTTGGCATGTAGGTGCCTAAAGTTGGCATACCTCAGACAAGATTTTCATTCTGTCATGGTCTAGAAGAGTAAACAGATTGCTGGTCGCACGCACCGACTTGGCTTGCCTCCCCCGCTGAGCTCTGATGGGAAGTTCCACTTCGATATCAAATGCCTTTATAACGGTGTTTTTAGCAAAACGTATGACCAATGTCATGCAATTATGAAATAGTTGGTTTGTGATTTTCTGTCAGAATCACTGCTTTATTAAGCTATAGTTACAATGTTTAACCCTTTCCTTTACAATCCCCGCTTTTCACGTCCCTGTAGGCTAATTCTTGAGAAAACATTGTGGAAAAAGAAGAAATTGCTTGTAACAAGCAATTTCTTCTTCTTCCACAATATTTTCTACCCCACCCAATGGTTATTTTCAAATTAAAGCCACTTTAAATTTTCGTCTGCAAAACCTTTGAATTTGGACAGGTCTAATATTTGCAAAACAGGCAAGGGTTAAGTTGCCATAACCTCCCCTCCCCCACAAAAAAAAGCTTTGCTTTAGCCTAAGAACTATTGAAGGTACAAAGCTCATAAGTCAAACTTCAGTGGCTCGAACACGTCGGGGACTAGCTAATTTGTTTTAGATTTCGGAAGTTTGGCTGATCCAAAAGTCAGATAAGACACTATCATTTGTTCGAGGTTTGAGTGTCCCGAAAATACATTCACTTACTTGCTTGACCAGTTTTGAATTTCATAGAATCCAACATATGAATAAATGTTTTCAAACCTCTCTGTGAGAAATTTACCAAAGTTTTTTTTAACAAATCATAAAATTTGACAAAATTAGTTGTACAAAACATGCATATTAAATATGTTCGCTTCGTTTCAATGTTCATCCTATAAATCGCTGTTATGAACATGGCCTCAGTTGCAAATTTCAGTTCTTTAACATAAAGCATTAAAGATACTAAACCTATTTTGTCAACAGGTTAATTTATCTTATCTGAAAACAGGCAGAATGCATTTCAAGCGCAACAAGTTCCATAAAGCTTCTTTTCAAGAGTAGCGGCAGCTGTCTATAGTTGCGGTCCTTGGCATTGAATAACTTTAGATTTTATCATTAGATTCCGAAGGTGTTTTGGAATTGGCACAAAAAATTCTCCAATGAAATAATAGTCTTAGATATTTGTTGTTGATCGAATGTGCAAACAATCAATTACCAGTTATAATTATTTCTAAATGATAGAAACAATGTATGAATCATGAATACTTTTTGCGGGGTCCAAGTTCGAAATTTCCGTTGTGTTCAAGAATTCCTGTCTTTGAGTAAATGAATTTTGACTGTATTTTGTTTGAACGTCCGGCTCATCAATACACATTTGTTAATCCTTCTTATGCTCTAAAATTCTTATTAGAAATTGAATGAAAATCAAAGGGCTGAAAGCAACAGAAGCACAAATTGTGGGTAGATGTTTATTTTGAAAATGGATTTTATAAACAATTCTGGCTTAACAGGGACCAACAGATGGTGTAGACTAAGATCAGACTGCACATATTCCTGCCAAATCAGGAATGTTCTGGGTTCAGCATGACAAGGGTAAGTGTTCATCTGTTCATATAACAAGATCATGGTCTGTTACCGTGGTCAAACGTGGGGGGAAAATGCGGTGTTAGCGGCATAAGTGTACGTTTCACTTGTCCTGTTTCATTTCAGTTGACCCACAGAATACAACAAAGATTCAAGAACTATCTACAGATTGTCCAAACAAACAAAATCATTGTACAAAACCTCTACAAGTTCCATATAAAACAACCAATTACACAAAAGTTAGACTGCTGTCATCTCAACAGCTCGGATCTGAGGTAACTTGAATTAATGTATTTTGTGCTCATATTAAAATGATAATCAGAACTCATTTTGGCTCTGAATTGAAGAATTTCTTTCTCTATCCGTAACCTGTTCCCACGCAATGAAGCTTGTTGATGCCCCTCAAGTAAAATTTTGAAAACATTTTTTTGAAATGAAGAAATTACTTGGTTCAAGCAATTTCCTCATTTACCAGTATGTTTTCTACCCAGAAAGTTGCAAAAAAATTATCTAAATTTCATAAACTTCAAATTGTCATCTGCAACTCCTTTCAATTCAGACCAGTATTACATTATGCTATCTAGCAATGGGTTTATTTAAGGCATTATTTACCCGATGACAAAATTTTAGACTCGTCAAATATGAAAATTTTCAGGCAACAATAAAATGTTCTTGAAATTATTTTTTTTGCATTTCAAGGAGAACACATTGTGTAAAATGAAGAAATTGCTTTTTACAAGCAATTTCTTTATTATACCCACCACCTACAAAGTATAGAGGGGATACATTGGTTTCAATATGTCTGTCTGTCTGTGAGTCCATTTGTGTGTCTGTTCAGACTTTTTCTTTTCTGTGCTAATACTCTACAGGGATGTGGAAATACAGATTTTCTCTACTTGTCCATGGACAAGTAAAATGTGATTTTCTGCTTGTCCAGGATCAAAATGGACTTGCCCGTGAAAAGTTGAAGAACAGATAATTTTTGAGAAAACATTATTTTTAAAGAAGAAAATGCTGGAACTCAGCATTTTCTTCATTAAAAACAATATTTTCTAGCCTTAGATACAAACATTACGCTTCTAAATCTCTCCATCTATTCAGTACCATTCGAAGATTTGCCCTGATATTTACTTGTCCACGGACAAGTAGCCTCGAAAAATACACTTGCCTGCAGGTAGAAAAGCCTGTGTCGGAATTCCACACCCCTACTCTAGAACCAATTGACCTCCAACCATAAAACTTCACACTGTTGTTGCCAATGATCCAAGGAAGTGCCCTATTGTTTTGGAGTCACATAGGTCAAAGGTCAAGTTCACAATTGAACTTTGGTTTTTCTAGTTAAAAAACATTTCCTTGCTCTAGCTCATAAGACATTTGACCTTTTACTTTGAAACTTTCTTCAAATTTTATCCATGACCCAAGGAGGTGCCCTATTATGATGGGTAGCATAGTTCAAAGGTCAAGTGTGCCACTTTAACCCAATACCAGACGGCAAAATTTAAGACTGGTCCAAATTGAAAGGAGTTGCAGACAACAATATAAAGTTCATGAAATTTTAAATATTTTCAACTTTCTGGGTAGAAAACATTGTGTAAAATGAAGAAATTGCTTGTTACAAGCAATTTCTTCATTTTACACAATGTTTTTCTAATTGCTTTTCTTGAGGGGCAAACGTGTGGGAATGGGTTAATGACAAATTTGCTGGTGGGGAGTATTAGTCTGTTTTTTGGCAATTCTAGTTTTCCACAATGTTTTCTAAAGTCTAAAGTATATTTCTTGAGAGCTGTCAAAATGGTTGGTGGCTTGGGAATGGGTTTACCATTAAACCCTACAATGTAGGTACTCTTTTCCATGTCTTGTAGAGATCAGACGATTCAAATGAGTATGCAAAACATTGTGTTTTGGAAGAAAGTAACAGGTTTTGAATGCCATCCTCCCTTTTATATAGATTTATAACATCTGAAACATGGCAACTAATTTTAGCTATAAAAGAAGCAATCTACCTTCAAGGGCAATAACTCTAAATTCTTTTAAAAGTTATGTCCAGTAATATGGACTAGTCTAGATTTTGTCTTCTGTTAATGTGTTAAATTTTTTTTTATTGAATTTACAAAAGAAAAACATTAAGAAAGTATTTTTTGTTGTATTTCAGCTCTGATAACCAGTACAGAATCCCTGTCTCCAGAAAAACAAGCTGTGATCTAGTGCCGTATACCTTGCCAAAAGGAGCTTTTAACCCTGGTCGAAATCTTACTGGAGGTTAGCTTAAATGAATTATTCTTATTAAACATAATTAGTATGAAATTAGGTTATTGACATTTTTAAATTGAAAGAAGTTTCAGACAGAATTTTAAAGTGATTGAAAATTGAAAAAAAAAAACCATGTTAGAGACGGTTGCTTGAGAGAAGATAGATCATTGGTTTTTTTTAACCAATCCCAAACGACAAAATTTTAGTCTGTTCCGAACTGGATGAAGTTGCAGACAACACTTTAAAGTTGATGAAATTTTTGATATTTTCAACTAACTGGGTTGAAAATGTTGTGTAAAATGAAGAAATTGCTTGTTCCAAGCATTTCTTCATTTTTACATAATGTTTTCTCAATTATTTTACTTGGGAGGCATCCAAAAGCGTCTCTGTGTGGGAATGGTTTAACTAATCCCAACACAATCTGGATTTTTTGACGCCCCTCAGTGCTCTTAATAAGCAGACATCGACGTATATATTGTCCAGAAAATCGGAAAAAACGTCTGGAAAATCTGACCCGGACGTAAATTAACGTCCGAGATTCTAGGAAAGCGTCCTGAATTCATGACTCAGACGTTTTCTGAAGTTACAATATAAAGGGTTTGACAAACAAAAGAATGTATATTCTTGCCATACGCTCAGTGTAAAATTGAATCCACAAGGAGTTTATCGAAATTTCTCCATGACGACCTATGTAGATGGAAATTTACATATTGAGCGTACTGGATTATAGCCAGTTCGGTAATCGAGCCGTCTCAGCATCTTTGACCATTTCTTTGGAAGTCACTCGATTAATAACATGCCGGGCAAAAAATCAAGCAGGCCCGTGGACATCAGACTAGATTTCGTCAAATTTTTTCTTCGGTCGAATTTCTGTAAACTAAGTTCAGGGCCGGAACTCACCCAATATGTCATGTCCCGTCTTCAAATTCGCGGCGTATACAGAATGGAACGTCAAATTTGCATTCTAAATACGTTAAATACTCAGAGGGTTCTATTTCGTAACTGGATATGACGTCCGTCCTAGAAACATTGAAATGACCAATTGATCTCGCTAGAGTTTGGTCCCTTATATCAATGTCGTCTGTAAACATCAACTAGTAGAAACGAAACAGGGAATTTCTTAAAAGACGCATGTCTGCTTTAAGTTTCATTTCTTTTTGTTCTGTTACTTTTATTTACGTAAGTGTTATTCATGGCGTTTGTATTTGGATATCTATTGTTGTAATCGGAGACGGTCTTGGAATAATCCATTCTCGATTTTTGCGTACCCAAAACATTCAAACAGCCTGTTTTCTGACATTTTTATTGGGGGGGGGGATATGGTAGTGGGTGAAAAAATTCCTTTATTTTGTGATAACTTCCTGAAATTGAAACTTGGAATTCCAAAAATTCCTGAAATTGGTCCTTATTGAGAGCACTGGCCCCTGAAGAGAAAAGCTTTCGAAAAAAATATGGAAGACACAGAAATTTCTTGCTAGAAGCAATTTGCTTCATTATCAACAAGGTTTTCTGTCCAAAAAGTCATCCAACAATGTTTCTTCAATAATGCACAGTTAAGGACAGAACTCAAAACCCGTAAACTAAACTTAAGACAGGTCTATCTATAGATCTTGTTATCATCAAAATGAACACTTTCCAAAACAATCCCAATTTTTTATGCCCTTATGAAATAAAGGTTTGGATAACATTGTGGACAATGAAGGTATTGCTTGTGACAAACAATTTCTTCAATGTCAATAATGCTTACTACCCTAAATTGTAAAGATTTACTATATTCCATCAACTTGAAATTTTTGGCCACAACTTCTTCCAATTTGGTTCAGCTCAAAATTTTGTCACTTTGGAATGGGTGAAATGTGGCTTAGGCACAAAATGTTAGACTGTTCCAAATTCAGAGAAGACAAGTTTGATCCATTACCACACAATGACACATTCTGATGTTCTGAAGAAAATTTAATACTATCCTGGAAAACTGGGGGAAAAGGAGAATTGCTTGTAAAAAGCAAATTAACCCTTTCTCACAATGTTTTCTACCCTGTTTGGCACCTATTTTTCAGCTTTAGCACAATTCTAAAACTTTTTTCTAGTTGGACCAGTCTAAAATTCGTTTGTCTGGTAACGGGTTAAGTTGATGAGACTTTAAAGATTTTTGTCTCACAGAGTAGAAATTATGTGAGAAAGGAAGAAAATATTTGTTACAGGGAATGGTTCTGATCAAACTTTTTCCTAGAGAGTTGTAAGAAAGCTGGATAGTACAGGAATGGGTATCATTACTGGGCAACGAAAATTTAGGCTTCTCCAAATTGAAAGAAATTGCATGTGACAATTAAAATTGTGTTAACCCTGATCCCAGAATATTTCTACTTTGTCACTGGCTTTAGCAGGTGTATAGACTAAGATCAGCCTGCACAGACACACAGTCTGATCTTAGCCTAAACTATCTGCTTATTGTTGTTGTTTTGAGAAGAATCTTTGAACTCAAGATTAAACTAATTATGTCAAAGCTTTCACATGTAGTGAAAAGAGGAAAAATATTCAGCAGGACAAAGGTTAAGATGGGAAAATAAGTGCCAAATCAGGAAACCTTGTGAGAAAAGAAGAAATTGCTCGATACAAGCAATTCCTCTTTTTCCTGCAAAGTTTTCTATAATCATATAACTAAAAGGCATCAAAATGCATCTTTGTGTCGTAATGGGTTAAGTTAGAATTGTACAGACTAAAGATTGAAAGTCTCAATTTACAAAGAAAAACTCTTGCAAACAAGTGTACATAGAGAAGGATCGAGTCATTAAAAGCGCACTGGAAATAAGCATGGATGAAAAGACAGGTTTTTATGATCAAACATTAGCTGTTGGAGCAGAGGAAGACAGGAAAAAAAATATCTCGCATACTTGTAAAGCAGTTGCGTAAATTTGATAGTGTTTTAGTTGAATCAGGTATCCTTTGAAACATTATTCGGAATTTTGTTATCTAGTCTAGGTTGAGAATCCTCTTTGCCTGATGACAAAAATTAGACTGGTCCAAATCAAAAGACGCTGCAATGAATTGTTTAATATGTAACTTAAACAATTCCCACTTAATGACACCCTTTGATGTCCCCCCAAGAAAATGGCTTTAGAAAACATTGTGGAAAATGAAGAAATAGCTTGATACAAGCCATTTCTTGATTATTCACACTGTTTTCTACCCAAATAGTCAAACAAATTCAAAGTCTGGCCAACTTGAATTGGTTGTCTGCATCATTGTGGACATAGGTTGATTTAAAAGCAAGTGCTGTGTGGGACAGATATTATCAAAGTCTCCTTTCCACACAATATTGTTAGTTCCCTACTGGCAAGGCAAAGGCAGGCTAGGTTTGCTCTCTGTCTATCTGTCTGTCATTCCTGTCAACTAGATTTCTTTTCTAAAGGCTTGTAGACTTTGTGTGTGTGTGTGAGAGTCATGCAGATCAAGACTGAATTTGTTAGATGCATTGATTTTATGACAATATGAATGTTTGACTTCAAAATTTACACTGAAACCCAGACACTTTCTGTCTGTCCCATACAATGGCGCTTTTAAATGCCCCTCAATATGAAAGTTGAAAACATAGTAGAAAATGAAGAGATTTTCTTGTTACAAGCAATTTCTTTATTATCCACTATGTTTTCTACCCCAAAAGACCAAGATTTTAGAGGTTTCATCAACTTAAAATTTTATCTGCAGCTTCTTTGAATTTGGACTAGTCTTAAATTTTTATGGTGTGAAAATGGGTGAAAGATGTTGAACTGATGTTTGGTGGAAGAGGTTCGTTCAGATTGATTGATTTTTTACAAAAATGAATGGATAGTTGGCTATGAAATGTTCATTGAAATCCTGTTTTTCCAGATTTTCTCTGAATGCTTGCAGATATTGAGGTGATATTTTTAAATACTGGCAAATTGATATTTGACTCAATCAGGTTCGAGCCAGGGACCTCTTTGTCTCAAAGCAAGTGCTGTACCACGACTATAAAAACTAGCTTATAATGGCAAGCATCCCTAATAGTAATACACTCTTTGGCTACATTTTGTTAAAGAATAAGACAAAAAGCTTTGTAAAACTTAGTTGAAAATGGTTGCAAACAATTTCTTCATTATCCACAATGTTTTCTATCCCAAAAATCAAAGATTATTTGAAATTTCATCAAAGCAAAATTATCATCTGCAGCTTCTTTGAATTTTTACTAGGTCTATAATTTGTTGTCTGGTAATGGGTTAAGTAATAAGGGGACAAAAAAATCTTAGATTGGTCCAAAATGAAAGAAGTATCAGATGACAGTTCAAATTGCACTTAAATTGGAATATAAGTACCTAATAAGGTAGAAAACATTGTGAGAAAAAGGAGAAATTGCTTGTTTCAATCAATTTCTCCTTTTTTCACATTGTTTGCTATTAGCATATTACTTAAGGATGTCTAAGTAGCATTGTGTGGTAATGGGATAAACAGAGAATTTTAAATTAAAGTAATGAAGAGACTGTTGAATTATTCTTTCAAACAGTAAATGATTGATGCAAATTAGTTACCATGCCGTTTCCTTCATTATGTTCAGATAAGTTTCACAGTCTAAATTTAAAGGGAATAATAAGAACTACAATGTACCAGTAAATGCTGAACTGAAAATTGGATAATGGTTTGGAAGGATAGCTGTCTGAATCAGAAGGGTATCAAGAGATCACCTGATTTTTGTAATCTTGTTTTTATCAATTACCCAAAAAGATAAAATTCCATTAATTTCAATTTGTCTTCTGTAGCTTCTTTCAATTTGGACCAGTCTAAAATTTTGTTGTGTGGGAATGGGTTAAATAACGCTTTGAGCAATCTTTCAGTAACAACACAGCAAAGTTCACTTGTTCGCGTGCTTCCTTAGTAAACCTAGTAACTAGGCTGGAGCTCTGAGATGTCTTGCCCAAGGACATCCCAAAGCAACCAGTGCTGCAGCCTGGATTTGCACCTGCAACACTCGACTTCTCTCAGATTTCAATTGATTGATTGCTTGGGGTTGAATGCTGCTTTTAACAGTATTTTGGTCACAGCGCGGCAGCTGGAGCACCTAACAACCCATTCCTGGTATTTCTCACACCAGTACTACCACTATATCCTTTCTAAGTAGCCTCCAGCTGCTATTCCACTTAGGTTTACGATTATTCACCCATTGGTGAGAGACAAACATTGGAAAGAACATGTGCCGCTGCGTGGGATTGAACCCTTGACATTCCATGGTTGAAGATTTGGAGTCTGACGCGCTATGACTGCGCTATGATGGTGGCACTCTTAGATTTCAAGTAAGCTGCCCTACTACTGTGCCAAACAAGAGTCTGAATAAGAGTAGTCTGAATAAAAAGCCTTCAGGGAAAAATATTAATAAGGATCATGAAAATGCCAGTGGCAATTTTAGGATTGAATATCTGTATTTACATAGAGATCAAAGTGGTATCCTTCCCTTTAACCAATTACCACACAATGACGCTTTTGGATGCCCCTCAGGATAAACTCTTGGGTAAACATTGTGTGAAATAAAGAAATTGTTTGCAACAAGCAATTTCTTCATTGCACACAAAGTTTTCTGTTAAGAAATTCAAAAAAACTAAAACTCGTTAACTTTAAATTGTCATCAACAACTCTTTTCAATTTGGACCAATCCGAAATTTTGCATTCTGGTAATGGGTTAAATCATTACTGTTTTATTCCATTTGTCTTATTACCCTCCAGAAAATCTTTCAAAACATTGTGAGAATAGAAAGAATTGCTTTTAACAAGAAATTTTTCCTTGTGCATAATGTTTTCTACCCTATTTTGGGCTTATTTTAAATCTAAACCATTTTAACTTGATCTCTCAAATCTTTCAATTTGGATCAGACTTGATTTTTATCAACTTGTAATGGGTAAATTCTTTTAGCCTTCTTACCCGTGATAAGCCTTACTGATATATACAGTGACGTATATGATATTTTAACCCCTTCCCACACAATGATGCTTTTTGACACCTCTCAAGAAAAACAATCAGGAAAACATTGTGTTAAAAGGGCAAAAAATGCTTGCTACAAGCAATTTCTTCATTTTACACAATGTTTTGTACCAAGAAAGCTAAACAAATCTAAAATTTCATGAAGTTTAAACTGCTGTCTGCAACTTCTTTCAATTTGGACCAGTCTAAAATGTTCTCATGGTTAAAACCCATATAGTATAAGAAAAAAAGATCAAGAGGATGGTCTGGAACCTCTTTCCCTCTCTCGGGTCTCCCAGGGTGCGGATGGATTGACAAATAGCAAGAAATGTAATAATATGCTGTTTTTTCATCCTTTCAACATATTACCAGAAATCAATGTTTTAGACTGGCTTGAAGTGAAAGAAGTTGCAGATAAAAATTTTAGGTCATAAACTTCATCATTTTCTACTATGTTTTCCAAAGTTTTCAGAGCTTTAAAATTCCTTAAATTTTTACTGGTCCTGCAAAATGGGAATATTATAGTCTTACATTAATTTCTTTAAATTCCACTTGTCCTGCATATACAGACAAGGAAGGAAAAAGTTTTGCAGTATGAGTGGATAAGTAGAATTTTCAAGCCCTGTATTTTTTTGCAGGGTGTAAAAATGTGAGAATTTTTTGTGGAAGACTTTAACCCCTTTCCCACACAACAAAGTTTTTAGACTGGTTCAAATTGTAAGAAGCTGCAGACAACAATTTCAAGTTGATGGAATTTCAAACTTTTTCCTCATTTTGGATAGAAAACATTGTAGATAATGAAGAAATTGCTTGATACAAGCAATTTCTTTCATTTTCCACACTGTTTTCCAAAGCTTTTTTTCTTTAGACACGTAAAAAAGCGGAATTGAGTGGGAATAGGTTATAGAGACTTACTTTAACTCATTCCTACACAGTTCCGCTTCTTTTATCTAACAAGAAAACATTGTGGAAAATGAAGAGATTGCTTGTTGTTGCTTTCCTAAAAGACCACAGGTTTTTAGAAATTTCCATGCATGAAATTTTGGCAAATGGATGGACAAAAGTATGCATTTTCATGAAATAAATCAACAGAAACATTACCAAAAAATGAAGAAAATTCAAAAGTTATATGAAAAAAGAGACTCCTAAATAACACAAATGATAGAATTTTTGGTTTCAAAGTGTTGTTGTAATGAGTTTTTTGAATTTGGACCCGTCTATAATACTGTCTTCTGGTAATAGGTCAACCCATTCCCATATAATCCCTCATTTTTACGCCCCTCAAGAAAAAAGCTTTTGAAAACATTGTAGAAAATAAAGAAATTGTCCACAATGTTTTCTATCCAAATAGATGAAAAAATTCAAAATTCCATCAACTTGAAATTGTCTTCTGCAGCTTCTCTCAAATTTGACCAGTCTTGTTGTTTTGGAATGGGTTAAGAGAAATGTTACAATATGCAAGACTCAGAAGAAAGAAAATGTAGATAGGGTTAAATTTTCTGGTCCGTTAACCAATTGCTTTGGCAGGGGGATATTACACTGGCTATGTTCTTGTGTCAGTTATGACAGAATTTTTTTGCATTTTATATGCGTGAACGGTATTTAATTTAAGACATGAAAGGAGAATATTGATAGAAATCTAGCTGAGTTTTTTTCCTCCAATTTTTTTGCATAGTTAATCAAGTGTTTGCAAGAAAGGATGTAAAAATCAATATCAGTTGGAGGCTTGCTTAATTTAATAAACAGCCCTCGTAAGGTACAGACTGCAAAACTAATCTAAAATGATCAGTGGAAATAATTTTCTGTATTTATCATAAAAAAGCAATTTCCCTCAACTTCAGAAAATTATGGCTAGACTGAAGGGCTTCTTAAGGTATCTGCCGTTTTCATTTAAAACCCAGTCATTTTGCTCTTTAAAGCGGCTCTTACACAGATTATGAGAGAAAAGTTTTGGTCCTAAATTTTCAATTTTCTAACTGTAATGCTTTCAAACATTAGTTAAAAGGAGATTAAGCTGATTCTGTAATGAAAATTACTGTTCATAACTTAAAAAAAGAGAGAAAAGAAGACGCCGAAAAAGTCAAGGCAGTACAACCCGCATGGACCGAAATTCATCGGGTAAATACGTCATCTGTCAATTTCAACAATATCTCCTCATTTGTAGATTTCATAACGTATAGATTACGTCACTGGATTTTGCTAGCAATACAGTCATGATCAACATCAACCAAAGACTTATAACGACCTCACCCAATAAATTCCCACGTAACATTGCAGGGCGTAGGGAGTACAACACATTAAATTAAATAACTAGCCAATTAAGTAGATTGAACAGAAGGAAGAATATTTATTGTGAAATTGATATTAATAACTCTTGGAAAAGCCAATAATTTTGCTATTTCAAATTTTTATGAAAATCTGTTCAAGACCTGCTTTAAACCATTCCCACACAATGAAATTTTAGACCAGTCCAAATTCAAAGAAGCTGCAGACGTCAATTTTAAGTTGATGAAATCTTTAAAATATTTGTCTTTTTGGATGTCAAACATTGTGGATAATGAAGAAATTGCTTGTGACAAGCAATTTCTTCATTTTCCACAATGTTTTTCAAAGCTTTATATTGAGGAGGAGTTTAAAAGCGTCATTGTGTGGAAATGGGTTAACCCATTTCCAAACAATCCTGCTTTTTCACACTCGTCAAAGAAAGAGCTTTGGGAAACATTTTTCAAAGATAAAGAATTGCTTGTTACATGTAAATTCTTCATTATCTACAATGTTTTTACCGAAAAAGTGAAAGAATTTTAAAATGTCCTCAACAACTACTTTGAATTTGGACCAGTCTAAAATTTTGTCATCTGGTAATGGGTTAAAAGTAATGGTTATAGCCATATCTTCTCCCAAAATACACTATAAATAAGAAAAACATACCCCAGGCTTAAAAGAATAAATAAATATGATGATTGAAATTAGATCAACATAATTCTACGCAATGAGCTTACAATACGTGAAAGAAGTTTCGATATTTTAAATTGTGACCCACCACAGTTTAAGGTTTGTTTACATAAAAGTATGACATCAGTGATGACTTTTTTCTTTCCCTAGTCATCCAAACAAATAGCTAGGTCATAAAGATTAACGAAATCATCCGTTAAGTTTAGACATCAGCACCTGTGCATATAACAGTCAATGCAGAAGATAAGCAAAGATTTCGGTGAAGAATTGATTGATTCGTCTCAATTTCAAAATGTAAACAAACACAAATTGGAATCGACAAGAAAAACACAAAAAACTCTTTCTAGAGAACATCACTCAAACCCTGCTTTTGCATATCGATATTATTAAGGCCCTTGTTTGTTTTAGTGTCCAAATAAGCGATAAATTATTTCAACTATTATTTCTACCTCGGATAGATATGGCTTTAAAAGTCTGTCATTCTGATGCAACAGTTTGACAGTCATGCCTGTTCAAGACAGTTTCAACAATACTAGTGAATTGCAGACATAGAGCAGTTTGGACAACCACAATAGTGCATAAGCCAATTTCATAGAATCTCTCTTAATGTTTACATGCCCATCTAGGAAAAAGCAATTTCCTTATTACCCACACTGTTTTGCGCCCAGATTGGAAGATCTTGATAAAATTCAAATACTACAAACTTGGAAAAGTTTGCATGCAATTTATTTGAATTTGGATCAGTCTTGAAGATTGTTGTCTGATAATGAGCTAAGAATCTATATTGATTGTCAGAAATTTGTTTTGATGGAAATGAAATACCATGTATCATACAGCAATTAACCTTGGTCATGTTGAACCCGGAATATTTCGGTTTTGGCTGGGGGTGTAGACCAAGATCAGCCTGCACATAAGTGCAGTCTGATCTTGGTCTACACCCCCTGCTTGTACTTATCCTGCCAGAGTTGTTTATGGAATTAATTTATAAAAGATATATTGATTATTGAACAATAATTTCTATCAGTGCTTTCAGCCCTTTGATTTACAGCAATACAGTAAGGTAAATTATACAGCATGACAAGGGTTAAGAGATGGAAATAATTATGGGGTGGTCCATTATTTGCACAAAATATTACAGGTTGTATCTTCAACCAAAGGGGTCATAGTAGCCCACTGTGGCTAGACCCAGACACTCAAAATCTGAGAGATGTTGAGGATTCTGGGTTTGAATCCCAGCAGGCTCCTACAGGTTATGTTGGTTTGGTGTTTTGCAAGGAATCCAAAACCCTAGCCGCGTACTGGTGATGCCCACACCTGGAAGCACATGAAAAAGCAAATTGCACCCTGACATATTTGGAAGATTCTGCAAAATGGTGAAAAACCCTATTCAAATTCTTGTCCAAAATCTTCAAAAAATAGGGATTTTGTAAAACTAGAAAGTTAAATGATGGAAGAAAAAACAAGTTAACTTTTTACAAAATTAACTGCAAAATTTTTGACCTTGAGAAATTAGTACCATATTTAGTAGAAAATATTGAGAAAGGGAGAAATTGCTTGAAACAAGCAATTTATCCCTTTGTTTCACTATATTTCCCTAGATATACTTTCTAGAAGATGTTAAAGATCGGGATTGTGTGGTAATGGGTTACCACACAATGACTCTTTTAAACGCCTCTCAAGAAAAGAATTTGGAAAACATTGTGAAAAATTAAGAAATTGCTTGAGTCAAGTTGAAAAATTTTAAAAGAATTTCATAATCCAGTCTATAATTTTGCCATCTGGTAATGGGTTAAGTCGCTATAAACCTTTTCCATATCATTACAAGGACAGAATATGCACATTTTTTCCTGAGGGCTCACAGTTTGTTAAAGCTTGCACATCTTTAATTATGCGATATTAATATCATAACAGCTGAAAGAAGCTTTTGCTATGATACCTGTCCTAATTCCTCCAACCTACAGTGTATCTACCCATTACCAGACAACAAAATATTGGACTAGTCCAAATTTGAACAAGTTTCAGTTGATGATTTTTTGTTGATAAAATTTCATAAATTCCTGTCTTGGGGTAGAATACATTGTAGATAATGAAGAAATTGCTTGTAGCAAGTAATTTCTCTCTTTTTCACAATGTTTTCCTAAGATTTCATCTCGGGAGTCAAAAGTGTCATTGTGTGGGAATGGTTTAATTAACTCATATAATGATGAGTTATAGCTTTTATGGGTGAGTCTTCATCTCTGTAATACGTTGTTTAGTGAAAATTTTGCAAAATCTTTATTTCAGAGACATTTTGCTGGATTTCATCCAAATTTATGATCCTTAGCTAATCATTTACCAGATTCATTTAAGAATATTTGGTCATTTGAAAAAAATGGCTTTTTTGGACAGAGGGTTAATTTTAGTATTTCATGTTAAGTTCAAATTTGATTTTTTTTTCTCTCGATATACGTAAATTCAGGTTTGTGGAGCTATACACTGACACTCATGCATTTCTAATTTTCATAAAAAACAATTTAACCCATTACCAAGCAATCCTGCATTTTCATGCATCAAAGAAATATAGCTTTAGAAAACATTGTGAGAAAAGAGGAAATTGCTTGATACAAGCAATTTCTTCTTTTCTCGCAATGTTTTTTTACCTCATAATGGAATTTATTTTTCAATTTGACCAACTTTGTTTTGTCTGCAAGTTCTTTCAATTTGGGGCAGTTTGGGAAATGGGTTAAGGGATGAAAACAGTAAAAGGTTCAAGAATTATATTGAAAATTAACTTTATAAGCAACTCAGGATGAAAAGGGTCAAACATCTGGTTTAGAATAAGATCATGCTGTAGCTATGTGCCAGCTGATCTTTGTCTTTTTCTCCTGCCAAAACAGGAAAATTCTGGGTTCAGCTGAAACTTGTGTGCTTAAAAGCTTTGTTAAAAAACATTTTTTCTATTTTCCACATTTTTTTCTACCATCTCTGCAATGTCTTTGAAATATGACAAGTATGAAATATTACTGTTTGGTAATTACTTAATCCATTCCCAAACAATCCCTCTTTGGGAAATCCCCCCCCCCCCAAAGAAAAAAACTTCGGAAATATTAATGAAAATGAAGAAATTGCTTGTTACAAGATTAAGGCTTTGGAAAATATTGCAGAAAATGAAAAAATTGCTGTTGACAATTAATTTCTTCAGTAACAAGGGATTTCTACATTGTTCCTAATATTTTCTACTCCAAAACACATCGATTTTACAAATTTAAAGATCGCAAAATTGTCCTCTGAAATTTCCCAAAATTTGGACCAGTCTAAAATTTTGCCATCTATTACCACACAAGAAAATTTTTAGATTGAAAGATGTTGCCCACAACAATTCAAACTTCATGGAATTTTAGGTTTTTCAACTTTCTGGATAGAAAATATTGTGGATTATGAAGAAATTGCTTGTAACAAGCAATTTCTTCATTTTCCACAATGTTTTCCCATGCATTTTTATTGGGGGCATCTAAAAGCGTCACGGAGTAGGAATGGGTGAAGCTGGATGCTAGTAGGAAGGAAACCACATTAGACAACACTTGTTTGTGGTGCATAGCTGTAAAGCTGATATAATCATCTAGACTAATCTATTCTTTTTATGTTATTTCAGTATGGAAAAGCAACATGAATTTTTTCCCAAACCTCAAGTGGCAGTACTTCATCTCGGTGGATGGAATTCACAACGAATATCCTGGGAACGCATTTCAGTGGTCAAGTTGTGGCTCTGTACACGATACACGCCATAGGTAAGTAATCCATTGTAGGAAAGACTGGTTCTAAAGCAACATGTTAAGTACAGCATATATTAAAAGAACATGATTGGTTTCTGATCATAGATTTTAGACAACGAAATTCTAGACTGGTCCAAATTCAAAGAGGGTGGAAAAAAAAATTGCTGGTTTATATTCCAGTCAAAATTTTTTTTAGACGCTTTGCTATTATTCAAACATCATTCAAGATACATAGTGCATATTTGAGACATAAGTTCCTTGCGATGATAGACATCAGTTGGTTGTATGTAATAGGTCAACCATTCAGGTCAAGGTCATTTATCAAGGTCATATTTCCTCAAGAAAAGGCTGTTATGAGGTCATCGTGTTTCACATACATCTGTTTTAACATGATACTGACTGTTTTTTGTTTTTTTAAAACAAAGTGGTTTAACCCATTACCAGAAAACACAATTTTAGACTGGTCCAAATTTAAAGGAGTTTCAGATGACTCTTGAAAGCTTTTAAAACTTTAGATCCTTTTGACTTTCTGGGTAGAAAACATTATGAAAAATGAAGAAATTATTTGCTGCAAGCAGTTTCTTCTTTTTACACAATGTTTACCAGTATGTTTTTTCTTGAAGGGCATCTGAGAGTGTCATTGTGTGAAAATGGGTTAATATGTAAGTGAAACTTCTTGTTGGAGTCACTTGGCGTGGATATTGAAGCATTAGTTGCAAATAGAATTCTCCATTCAATTCATTACTGCATAATTATTAGAGATGGCAGGATAGATGCTAGTTATGCTTGTATTGAATGAAACTAAATCAATTATAGTACACATTTTAGATTGTTCTGTCATAAAAGAAAATGAGGAAACTTGTCAAAGTGAACATAAAAAGGAAAACTATCTTGCCTGGTTGAAAATTTTGACAAATAAGAAATTGTTTTTGTTTTCAATTGCTCAAATATTCAGTTATTGATTGTATACCAATGGTATTTGATCAAGACTTGCGTTACTTCAGGCCTAACCCATTCCTGCACACATCAACATTTTGATGCCCCTCAAAAACAGCTCTGGAAAACATTGAAGAAAATGAAGAAATTTCTGCATTATCCAAAATGTTTTCATACAATGATATTTAAAATTTCAACTTGAAATTATCGTCTAGAACATCTTCAATTTCTTATGTGGTCATGAGTTAAAATCCCTCATGACTCATGCACCTTAACCCAACAGCAAACCACAAAATATAAGACAGACCAAAATTGAAAGAAGTAGCAGATGTCCATGTCATATTCATGAAATTTTAAAATTCTTTGACATTGTTGGTAGAAAACATTGTTGAAAATAATAGCCCCATAACCATACAATTCTGCTTTTAGACACCACAAAGAAATGAAGCTATAGAAAACTATATGGGAATAGGAGAAAATACTACTAACAAGCAATTTCTCCCTTATGACTATCTTGTCTACCTTATTTGGCAATTATTTTCCAATTTCACAACATTTTTATTGTTGTCTGGAACTTTTTTCAGTGTGGACTAGACTAAAATTTGTTAAAGGGTTAAAGCCTGATGGGAGGCTACTGTGAGAATGAATGAAAGATATTGTAAGGTTTCCTAGTTGCATGATTCAGCATAAATGGTAGTTCAAAGTTGGACAAGGGTGTTGAAATTTTGTCATCAGCCTCTTGAAGAGAAAGATGAAAGGATCTTGAAGCTGTGATATAACACTGATAAACTTTGTCATAAAAGTGTTCCTGATTACTCAAGCAGACATGAAATATTAGGTTAATTATCAACATGTTTGAAATATTGAAATGAGGATCCAAAGATTTATTTGCACCTTTAACTTTTCCAGTAACCCTTGTCATGCTGAACCTGGAATATTCCGGTATTGGCAGGAGATGTAGACTAAGATCAGCCTGCACTTATGTGCAGGCTGATCTTAGTCTATACCTCCTGCTTGTACTTTTCCTGCCAGAGTTGTTTATGAAGTTGATTTCTGAAAAAAAAAAAAAATTGATTTTCGAACAACAAGTTCTATCAGTGCTTTCAGCCCTTTGATTTGACAGCAATTCAGTAAGGTAATTTATTCAGCATGACAAGGGTTCACATACACCACTGAAGGTGGGTATATTGGTATCATCTTCACTGTATGTCTTTCCGTCCATCGGTACATAGATTCATCGGTACGTCCTCATCTTGTTAACCCATTCCATTTTAGACTGGTCCAAATTGAAAGAAGCTGCAGATGACAATTTAAAGTTGATGGAATTTTAAATTTTTTTGTCTTTTTGGATAGAAAACATTGTGGATAATGAAGAAATTGCTCGAAACAAGCAATTTCTTCATTTTCCACAATGTTTTCCAAAGCTTATTTCTTGAGGGGCGTAAAAAGGAGGGCTTGTGTGGGAATGGGTTAAGACATCATCTCTTATTAATGGACGAATTTGAAAGAAATTTTCGCTGAATGTTTCTAGTCCCCTGACATTGCATATATTCATTGGGTTTTTTACCCATTCTAGGCTGCATCACATAATTATAAAGGGGGCTTATTGCAAAGTTTCTTGTTAACACATCTCCTCCTACATTCATGGATGAATTTGAAATAAATTTTCTCATTATGTTCCTTGTCAACTGACCTTGGGCATATTGTCGGGTTTTACCATTGCAGGCCGTGTCACAGATGGGCCAAAGGACTTAACCCTTTACTGTTCAAACACGGGTTTTTCCAACCTATGATTTTATACTTGAGAAAACATTGTGGAAAAAGAAGAAATTGCTTGTCACAAGCAATTTCTCCTTTTTCAACAATATTTTCTTCCTCAGAGGATTGTTTCATTTCAGATGGCATCCAGTTTTCATTGTCACGTGCATCATCTCTCAATTTGGACCAGTCTAAAATTCAGAAAAACAGGAAAGGGTTAATGCAAAATTTCTTGTCTAGGCTAGTTGTTTTCTTCATGGTGAATCCGCAAGTTCTAACCCAAATTATACCTCTATAGCTATCATCTTGAATAAGCAGCTATGTGGCAGCATAATATTGTGACATTGGCACACTTGTAAACCTATACCTTTGTTTTATGCGACAACAACCGTATATTTTGCAACCAAAGTTGTGTGAAATCTGGCACAAACTGCCATGTTGTAGGTCGGTAGGCGTAGCAAGCAAACTGTTAACCCTTTTCTGTACGATCCTTTGCTTTTACGTCCCTGAAAATTTATAGTTGAGAAAATATTATGGAAAAAAGAAGAAATTGCTTGTAACAAGCAATTGCTTCATTTCCCCAATATTTTCTGCCCTTTAGGTTGGTAACCTTTGAAATCACAATCACTTTCAATTGTCTTCTGCAGCTTCGTTGTCATATTGGGCAAGTCTAAAATTTCGAAAAATAGGAAAGGTTTATATAATTTAAGAAATGCCTTGCACATGCTTAGATGTACTGTTTTATCCCTAAGGCCAAAAGAAAGGTTATTGAATATTGTTTTTGCAAAAGTTATGCACATACAATTTGCACTGAGAAGAAGCCGAAGATATTTTAGTAATAATACTCAGCTATTATCGGTACTTGAAAATAGAATGAATTTCATTAGGGTAGATTAGTTTGAGAGATAGGGGCTTTATTAACCCTTCTCCCACTCTAAGCCATCCCCACACAATTCCTCCTTTTTATGACCCTCAAGAAAAAGGCTTTGGAAACATTGTGGAAAATGAAGAAATGTTACAAGCAATTTCTTCATTATCTACTATGTTTTTACCCCAATAGACAAAGTATTTTGAAATTGTTTCAACTACAAATTGTTACCTGCAACTTCTTTGAATTAAGACCTGGCTATAAAATTGGATTGCCTGGTAATGGTTTAACCATGACAATGACGCTTTCTGATGCCCCTCATGGAAAACAATTAGGAAAACATTGTGTAGAATTAAGAAATCACATAATTTCTTCAGTTTACACAATGTTTTCTACCCAGAAAGTTGACTAAACCTAAAATACCATAAAATAGTCGTCTGCAGCTTATTTCAGTTTGGGCCAGTCTAAAATTTTCTTGTCTGGTAATGGGTTAAGCTATGCCTATATACAGATAATTGGAAGGAAGTTTTGAGAATTGTTTGCGTAATAAATGATGGGCAGAAATCATCATTAGAAAAAAAACACCTAGTAGTGATAGATTCCTCTTTTCTCAAAATGTTTTATGTAATATTCTTTGTCGATGAAGGGCAATGACAGATGAACAATTTTTCATAAATGATAAATGAATTACTTGAAATAAAGGATAGAATTGTATTTTTAACAGAATTATGAAGGTAATAAGTAGCATTTTGGACTATAAAATTTATCTGTTATCAAATTAACCCATTCCCATTTGTCAAAATTTTAGACTGGTCCAAAATCAAAGGAGTTGCAGACAATGATTTAAAGCTTATGAAATTTAGGATTTTTTTTTTGCATTTGGGGTCAAAAACATTGTGGATAATGAAAAACATTCCAAAGCTTTTTCATGGGGGCCCCTAAAAGTGTTTCTGTATGGGAATGGGTGAACAGTCTTCAATATTTTTTCTGAAGTTAAGCCCTAAAGGGTCACACTAGCCAATTTGTAACATCTTAACAAGCAATTTCTTCTTTTCTTGCAATGTTTAGCATGCAAAGATGTGTATGACACCAATTTGTAGATGACAGTTGATACGAGACGGGGAGAAGATATCTATGCATTCTGGTGGTCATTATAATTTCCTGATTTTAAACTTTTACTGTTTTCAGAAATTTTAAACTGGTCCAAACTGAAAGAGATTGCAGACGAAAACAAAATTAGATGCAATTTATAACAAAACCATCCTATGTTGTAGAAAATATTGTGGGAAAAGCAATTTCTTCTTTTTCCACAATGTTTTCTCAAGTATAAAATCACAGTGACTAAAAATCTGGGGTTTTTACAGGAAAGGGCTAAGTAAAAATCTGCAACTCGTATATTGGTTCAAGCTGGGATTAGCAAAAATCATAAAGAATTCTTTTTGAAATGGGTCAGTTTTTGTTATGACTTGGTGTATATGTTTTCCTCATTAAGGAGGTATTTGTAGTTTAGTGGGTTCGTTTTGTAGTAGAATGGAAGCCTGTCATTCTTCCAATACTATCTCAGTGAAAGATGAGTTTATTATGACTAGAATTCAGAACTAAACTATGGTAAATGTATGTAACTAGTAAATTAAGTTATAACTATTTACCTTGTGCAAAATATCCACCTTTGAAAATTTAAAAGTTCTAGAGTTTGTGATAGCTCTAAGGTCTCTTCAAAATTATTTTTGTCTGACAGCATGTATGAACATAATGTAATTATATTTCCTTGATTAATTAACCCTTTCACGTTTTTTGAAATTATAGATCGACACAAATTGAAAGAACTTGCAGAGGACAATAAAGATTGGATGCAATTTGAAATGAAGCCATCTTATGTGGCAGAAAATATTGTGAGAAATTGCTTGTTACAAGCAATTTCTTCTTTTCCCAAAATGCTTTCTCAAGTATAAAATCACAGTGATGTAAAATCCTTAGTTTGTACAGGAAAGGGTTAATTGACTCCAAAGATGGTTTTTGAAAGAGAAGAAGTTGTCACTCAGAGAGATAATGAAGTTTTCAAATACACTTGTCTACATTTTAAAACTTGTCATGATGAAACATGAATATTCTGGTTTTGGCACTGGGTATAGACAAAGACCAGCCTGCACATATATAAGCGTGTTCTGATCTTGGTGTACACCTCCTATTTGTCTTCCAGTTCAAGCCAGAGTTGTTTGGAAACTATATATTTTCAATAAGATTAAGAAGTATTGATGATTTAACAAGTACTGCCAGTGCTTTCAGCCCTTTCAATATGATGCAACTTTATGTATCAGACTTTGGAGTTTATTATCACTCTCCTGTTACCAGTATTATACAATCATGAGGAAAACAAAGTAAGTACCGGTAACAAAGTAAAAAACAAGACAAAATTGTTTTCTAGTTCTAAAATTCTATCAACTTTCAATCGCCCCAGCAACTTTTTTCGATTTTGGATCAGTCGAGAATTTGGTGATTTGGTAATAGGTTAATTTGCTGTTACCAAATGAACATTCCATGGTCGTCTGTTTTACCCTCCTGTTTGTTGTTTGTTCAATTGTTAAACTTTCTCATTTGTTTGTGTGTCTATGTGGTCTTTTTGATGTGCGTCTGTTTGAACAGGGTCTGGATACACTCTTTCCTTGATGATAAAACTTTGGATTTGGACTAATTTTGATAATTTTCAAGCAAAGGTTTAACCCATTACCACTCAATTCTTTGCTGTCAGGCTTTGATGAAATATGTTCAGAAGATAAATATCCTCACTTAGGCCTTCCAGTGCTTTCAACACTTTGGTTTTATTGCACTTTTAAGAAATAATTGTATTCAGCATGAGAAAGGTTAAAATAAGCCCTTTTTTCCCCCCATGACTGCTTTTAGAAAAGCAGGAATGTGTTGGAATGAGTTAACCCATTTCCTCTCAGTGACCCTTTTGGACGCCCCTAAAGGAAAATAACTAGGAAAACATTCAGCAAAACGAAGAAATTGCTTGTGACAATCAATTTCTTAGTGTGATATGTAGAGGGTTAGTGTGTAATACTGTGAAGACTGTTGGAATTTGTACAGAGCATATCTCCTACATGTATAGATTAATTTCAAAATGTTTTGGCACAATTGCTCTTCATCACGAGTGGATGTACCTTTTGAAACTAATTCTTGGATAGCTCCAAGGTCAAGGTCACAGCTCAAGGTCAAATATTTGGTGGGCTTTACATGTTGTCCTTGGAGGTCTTTCTAGGTTTTCATGGAGGTCTTAAATACATTTTTTGGCAAATTAGAATGCAGAAATTTAGATATACACAACTATCATTAACCCATTGCCAGACAACATAATTTTAGACTGGTCAAAATTGAAGCAAGTTGAAGATGTCAATTTTAAGTCTTTAAAATCTGAACATTTCTTGTCCTGAAGGGAAGAAAACAATGCAAAAAACAAAGGAGTATTGCTTGTTACAAGCAAATTCTTCATTTTTCACAATGCTATCTAAAGCCATTTTCTTCAAGAAAGTAAAGGAGCTGGCTTGTTTGGGAATGGGTTCAATTGTATAGCAAAAAATAGACTTTTTATTAAAAAAAAAAACAAAAAAAAAACAGCTGTTCAAAAACATTTAATTTTAGTATAATAGTATCAGACTTGTTTAACTATTGGGCACTCCTTGTCTTTGGTTGATTTACAAGTATTAATTTTACTGAGATCTTGAAGTGCCCCTCTAGATGGTCTGTGAAGTAGAAAACTTTTTGATAGATGATCAATAGACACTCATCTGTGTCATGGTCCCATAGGGTCAACTTGCTTTATACCCATCACAAGATATTAAGCCTTTAGACTTGTCTGCTGGAACAGATAGGCAAAATTAATGTCAATTCAAATATTTTTTCTTACCATTTTCCGCAGTTTTCTCTCTGAAAATGTTCTATACACATTTCAAGCTAACAGAGTTTTTAGATCTGTTCAAATTGAAAGTCAGTTTACAGGCAAATGAGAAAATAAGTACCATGTGGCGTAGATCACATTGTGAGAAAGGAGAAACTGCTTGTCACAAGCAACTTTTTCTTTTCCCACAATGTTTTCTGTGCATCAATTTTAAGCCTTGTCATGCTGAACCAGAATATTCCGGTTTTGGCAGGAGTGCAGTCTGATCTTGTTCTAAACCTCCTGCTTGTATTTTTTCTGCCAGAGTTGCTTATGAAATTGATTTCTTAAAGAAATATTGATTTTTGACTATCAAGTTCTATCAGTGCTTTTATCCCTTTGATTTTACAGCAATTCAGTAAGGTAATTTATACAGCTTGACAAAGGTTAATGATACTTCTAAATACTTGATTGGAATGTAAGTATTTGGAGGTAACAGACAAAGTGCAGTCACAAACTGTTTGCTGATTTTGCATCAAAGTTGTTTTTAACATTTAATTCTCAAATGAATATTAACCCGTAACTTTTAAGAACTTTTAGAACTTTCAGCCCCTTCATTGTCATATAATTTCAAAAAAGAATTTATTCAGCATGACTTAGGGTTATACATTGTTGAAACGGGTGAATTGCAAACTGCTTGACAAGAATTTAAGAAACTCCCTAGTTGAAACTTTGAACAAGAATTTATGAAAAAGGGTATTGTTGACCCCTGTGCAATATTGACAACTTTGCTTATTTAATCTGGTATTCTATGTCCTTTGATCTGCCGCAGGCGCTCTCAAATTACATTTTTATTTACATAGATAGTTTATGTTTAGAGGAGTGGGTTGCAAGCTTACGATTTAGGCATTCACTGGCTGTTCTCATTACACTAAACCCTTGTCATGCTGAACCCAGAATATTCCTCTTTGGGCAGCAGATATAGACAAAGATCAGCCTCCACATAAGTGCAGTCTGATCTTGGTCTACATTTCCAGTTTGTTCCCTTTAAACCAGAATTGTTTAAATAATCAATTTTCAAAAGAAAAATTGACCCTTATCAAGACCTTCCAGTACTGCCAGTCCTTAGGTTTTAAATTGTTCCCAAGCAATGTCAATTTTGGACCTCAAGACAAATATTAGGGAAAGTATTGTGTAAAACTAAAACATTGTTTGTAACATGCAAGTTGAAAGTTGAAAAAATTAAGATTTAGTATACTTTGAATTGTCGTCTGCAACTCCTTTCAATTTGGACTAATCTAAAATTTTGTCGTCTGGTAATGGGTTAAAGCAATTCTGTATAGGATTTTTAATTCGGCATGAAAAGGGTTAATTTGGACCAGTTTAAAAAATGGTTAAAAATGCACACATCCATCAATAAATTCCAGGGAGCATCAAGGTCTCCATTATGGATTTGCACATAAACTTACAGTCAGAATTTTTTTGTTTGTCATTTTTACCTACACCCTACCACTGCTAGATGGTCTAGAACAGTTCTTTCACAATTCCTAGAAAAAATCTTGAACTTTTGACTAGAATTGCTCTACATCTGTTCTAGAACAGTTCTAGTTAAAACGTAGAACATTAACCCTTTCCTGTTTTTGCAAAATTAGATATGTCCAAAAATGAACAGGAAAGGGTTAAGTGAAAGAGCTGAACCACTGAAATGCCCAATTATTAGTCAATATTTGGTTATAGTAAGTAAGCATATACTAAGATCAGACTGCATGACTATGTGCAGGCTGATCTTTGTCTGTTCCTTGTGCCATTAGAGGAATATTCAGGATTGAGCATGACGAGGGTAAACCCATTCCCCCACACTAAAAATTTGGACCAGTCCAAATTCAAAGAAGTTACAGACGACAATTTTAAGCTTATAAAATCTTTAAAATCTTTATCGTTTTTGGGAAAAAAAAACACTGTGGAAAATGAAGAAATTGCTTGTTACAAGCAATTTCTTCATTTTCCACAATGTTTTTCTAACCCTTTTCTTGTGGGGTTTAAAAAGGCGTCATTGTGTGGTAATGGTTTAAGCACACTATAAGTCTTTGATGAAGATTTGAGAGAGGAAAAATTCTCCCTAGACTACTTCACATTATCTCTGCTCATTACAAACTACCCCAGGGGTGTAAGCCTGTTTCAAAAAGATGTCCTATATAGGGGTCAGTGCCAAGATATCATAATTGCTTATTTAGATTCTAGTGCTTTTACAGAAATTTGATACCATTTTTTATTTCATGAAAATGTTGGAAAAGTCCTGGAACTACTCTAATTGACAAGAGAGCGCACCTCTGTCAATCTGTCATTCAAAAAATCGACTGACCAATTATATCATTCTTTTAGACCAGAAGTGATCTTTCATCTCAAACATTTGTGTTAAGCATTTTGTTTCTTTGGCAACTTTAATGTAATGTCGTAATTACAGCCTTTTGAAGCAGTAGTTATGACATTTAGGTCCTCAATCACCATTTTGCATGTTGAAATTGGTTGTTTTTGAAATATGTGAAATACGTCTGATTGACCTCTGCTCAGTCTGATCTCTTTTTCAAATATCTGTTCCATGGAGTTCCTGGAGGGTCTTTTTGCGCTTATTGGGTTTCGCATAACTTACAATTACTTAACTTATTCCAACACAGTTCAGGGTTTTTTTTATGCACCTCAAGAAAAGGCTTTGAAAATTAAGTAGAAAATGAAGAAAAAATTGTGGATTATTAATGAAGAAGTTGCTTCTAACTAGCAATTTTTTCATTATTCAAAATGTTTTATACAAATCATATTTAATCCATACCCATGCAATTCTGCATTTGGATGCCCAGAAGAAAAAAGCTTTGGAAAACACTGTAGATAATGAAGAAAATGCTTGTCACAAGCAACTTCTTCATTCAAAATCCACAATGTTTTCTTCTCGAAGTGAAAGATTTTTAAAATTTCATGAACTAAAAAATGCTGTCGGCAACTACTTTCAATATAGACCAGTCTAAACTTTAGTTGTCTAGTTATTGGTTTTTACCATCACATGGAAAATACATTCCCTAAACTACAATTTGAATTAAGAAAAAATACTCCTAGTTGAAAGAAAAGGGAGCCTGCATGGTCTTTCAAAATCATTCACTCTTTGATCTTCAAGATCATTCACTCTTGATCTAGTAGCGGTATTTGCTGAATTAACACCCAACCAGATCAGAATTTTGGTCCAAATTGAAAGACGTTACGGACAATTATGTGGAATTGCTCTAAAATTGGAAAATAAGTACTGAAATAGGGTAGAAAACATTGTGAGTAAAGGAGAAATTACTTGTTACAAGAAGTTTCTTTTTTTCCTACAGTTTTTCCTTGATTGTATTTCTTCAGGAAAGGATCTTTCTGTGGTAATGGATTAAATGTAAACAAAGCTGGAGTATAAGATTGGCCCATAAATTTATTTAAAACCTGCAATTAGTCTGATCTAGTGATTTACTGGGATTTAGTCCTGCCTTGTACTGTAATCCTATACTTTTATGGAGATGCTTAAGCCCATTGCTGCTCAATCTGACATTCATGAACATTTTGTGAGAATAACAGAAATTGTTGGTGGCGAATGAACATTCTTCTCTGGCGAGATTCCGACCAGGGACTATAGGCTCTATCCTGAAGCAATTGCTGTACCATATAATCAATTACCATATGACAAAATTTTAGACTGGTCCAAATTGAAAGAAGTTGAACATGATAATTAAAAGTCGATGGAATTTTAAATATCTCTGTCTTTTGGGGTAGAAAACATTGTGAAAAATGCAGACATTGCTTCTGATAAGCAATTTCTTCATTTTCCAAATTGTTTTCCTTAACTATTTCTTCAGGCACTTAAAAAGGCAGAATTGTGTTGGAAGGGTTAACATTATTTGAAGTATTATTACGTTTTCTTAGAAGCAAAAACATGTTACCAGGTCATAGACAAAGTTTTAGGCCAGTACAAACTCAAAGAAATTGAAAATGACAATGTTTTGTTGAAGTAATTTTAAAAATCTTTGTCTTTGGTGTAGAAACCATAGTGGATAATGAAGAAATTGATTGTAAGTAAATCTTTGAAAATCTTCTATTACCAAACCTGAAAGCCTAGGATTGGAAATTTTGTATACAGTCACCTAATGCCCTTCTACGAAAATACTTCAAGGAATTAGTCTACTCTGAAAATTAACCATTTATTGAGTGATTTTATATAGGACTTAAGAAGGAAATCATTAAAATCTTTTCCTAAATGTTAAGGCCTAGAACTTTGTTAGCTTTTTAAGATTTATTTTTTACTTGCAGTATTTTTCTACAATAGTCTATCAAAAATCACACTTTCACTCTTACTTTAGAATCAGAATTGTTGTAATATTCAACACAACGTTATGAAGATAAAAATCTTTAAGAACCTTCTCAAACACTGCAAAGCCTACAGCTATCATACTCAAGTTGGGGGATATAGGACAATCATGGTCCTTTTGTTTGTTGTTTTGATCCTTTTAACCCTTGTCATGCTGAACCCGGAATATTCCGGTTTTGGCAGGAGGAGTAGACTAAGATCAGACTGCACTTATGTGCAGGCTGATCTTAGTCTACACCTTCTGCTTGCACTTTTCCTGCCAGAGTTGTTTATGAAGTTGATTTCTTATAGAAATATTGAATTTTTTAACAACAAGTTCTATCAATGCTTTCAGCCCTTTGATTTGACAGCATTTCAGTAAGCTGATTTATACAGCATGACAAGGGTTAAAATCAATTTCAACGCCTATCACGATTTTCATGGTTGAGGAGTCAACTGCTAAATTCCAAAGGCTGGAACAAGCACCGGAACCACTAGTTTGACCCTAACCAGGAGTTTACGTTGCTGAGATTTTATATTCGAATAACAATTATGGAAAAAGAAGAAAATTCTTGTAACAAGCGATTTCTTCTTTTCCCACAATATTTTCTACCACTTAGAAAGAATTGACTTCAAATTTTATAGTCGTCTGCAATCTCTTTCAATTTGGACCAGTCTAAAAATTTCAAAAAACTTGAAAGGGTTAAAAGTATTATTCAAGCTCTGCTGAATGAAAAAGGCCCATGGTTTAATGGATTGTTATAAAAGAGACAATCAATTTTATGCATGTTCCATAAAACAACAATAGAATCTCATTTCCTGACATGAAAGTAACATATCTACCCTAGAGACCGTGACCATTGTTGAGAATCCTTTGCCGAGTCTACATATTATCATCTGACTTGAGGACAAAGGCAGACTGGTCCAATATATGTGTGTATTTTTGTATATTTATCATTGCTACCATAGCATTTGCCCAGAATTGAGCTAACTGTGAAGAATGTCAGTTCTTACCAGGGATGGTGCAAATTTAAGATAACATTTGAATATGCAGAGAGCTCCACTTGGTTCTTTAACCTAAGGAGGCTTTCTGATGCCTCCAAGAAGAAAGCTTTAGAAAACATTGTGGAATGAAAAAAATGCTTCTTAAAAGCAATTTCTTCTTTATCAACAATGCTTTCTACCTTAGAGAAATTAAACATTCATTAACTAAAATTTGTTGAATTTCTATGAATTTGGGCAAGTCTGAAATTTAGTCAAGTGGGAATGGGATAATGCCCAAAATTGAATCATGCAAGATAAATTTTTAAGAAGCTCAGTAGGGTAATGTGACAATTTTCCTAAAGTATTTCTAATATAGTATTGCGTGATAACAGGTTAACCCATTTAAGAAATGAAGAGAATATTTTTTGTTTTCATGGAGGTATGAATTGAAAAATCTAATCGCTAATAATGTGTGCTCAAAATTTTGTTCATGGAGTTATGAATATTTTTTTTCAACCAATCAGAACGCTCGTTTTTGATAGATGAAACTAAAAAATGAATTATTACCAGATGACAAAATTTTGAATTGGTCCAGTTTGAAAAAAAGTTGCAGAGGACAATTTCAAGTTGTTTGAATTTTAAAGATATTTCTCTTTTTGCTTAGAGAACATTGATGATAATGAAGAAATTGCAAGGTACAAGCAATTTCTTCATTTTCCACCATGTATTCCCAGGTTCTTTCCTTGAGGGGTGTAAAAAAGTGGGATTGTGCTGGAATGGAGTAAATCCGTCAGCAGGATTCCAAACAAATTAAGCCTGAGTGTACATTTTATGAAATGATAGAGTAAAGTGTTAATATTGAAGCTGTATGATACCAAAGTATCCTAGCAGAAAATTACAGGCATCAATTTAGAACTACAAAGCCATGCCACCCACTATGGGATGAAAGCATTTTTCTGTGTATAATTTTCCTCTAATTATCATATCCACTTGATGATGGATGTATTTCCTTGTCATTGTGGTTTCTGTATGCATATTTTGATGGTTTTGTTTCTAAAACCTTGTACCTACAGCTTTGTTTTAATTTCAGATACAAGGCTTTTGAACTTAAGTTATATTTCAGTGCTGATGTGAATAATGATATTTTATCAGTTCTGGAATAGTTGATCGATATTGTTAATGTTACCGACGACAATTTTCAAATGATGAATTTATAGAAATAATGTCTTTTATTGGGATAGAACATTGTTGGAAATGAAGAAATTGGTTGTTACAAGCAATTTCTTCATTCCACAATGTTTTCCCAAGTTGTAGTCTTAAGGGGTATAGAGCAGCTGAAGGCTGGGGAAGGATGTAGTGGTAGCACTGGTGTGAGAAATACCAGGGATCCATGGTAAGGTGCTCAAGTCACCGTAATAAGACTGAAATACTGAAACAATTGGTGCTTAACCCCATTCAATCAATCTAACTTCATGGGTACAAATAAACTGGAATCTGTGAGAATGGGTTTATAATATGAAAAATTCTAATAGCTGTAGGGATTTCTATTTATTTTGTGGTGTCTGTGGTTGAGAGGTAGAGCGTCAGCTACCCAACCAAGAGGTTCTGCGTTCAATTCCTGGAAGCAGCTATCATTGAATCTTAGTTCTGACATTGGCCAACATAATCAGAGTGAGTACTGGTGTATTCTTCTGGAAGCAGATACAAGAGAGATTATTACAAGTTGGAAGAACTTGTTTCCCAATTGATATGAAATGAATAGGTTTAAACCAATCCATTGATCTAATCCAACAAACATCTACTAAACAATACATGTATTTATATTTCTTATTTTTTTCTATTTTCAGAGATGTGTATGTATCGACAATGCAGCCACAATCTAAACATGTGATCATTATGATGGATCATGGGAACTCGCTGAGCAGTATGCAAGTCATAATGGCGAAAACCATTGCTAAAAGTCTCATTTCTTCATTCACAGAAAATGACAGGGTAGGTACTGCATCTGCAAGGAATATCCAACAAATGTCAGGGCATGGTAACATTGAATGTTGAAATTCATTGTTTTATCCGAAGAATAATTATAACCCATCAATGCTTCCATATATTAATGAGTGAGGTATAGAGAACAGATATTTATCAAAACAATTTTGTTAACCAATTACTGGACAAAAAAATAGGCAACATCTTGAAATTAATTAAAGTAGCAAAGGGCAATCAAGAGTGGGTTAAACCTGAAATTAAAGCGTCATATTTGCTAAAAAACAATGTGGTAAATAGAAATTGCCACAATGCAATAATGTTTTTTATGCCCCCGCATCAATTAGATCGGGGCATATTGTTGTACCAGTGTCCGTCTGTCTGTCCGTCTGTGTGTCTGTCTGCAAAACTTAACCTGCCAACTAAACATTTTCCTATAACTTCAACCCTGATTAAGTTACAATGCTAATATTTGGTATGTAGATAGGTCTTAACAAGGCGCAACTGGGGAAGGTCATTTCATCAAGGTCAAGGTAAAATTTTTTAACCCTTTTCCCTAAAACAAAAAAATAAAAACATGAAAATCACCCGTATCTAAAGAATTCCTGTTTCGGGGCATAGTGTTTCACAAACACATCTTGCTTCAGTTATGTTTCTTAACCCTTGTCATGCTGAAACCGGAATAATCCGGTTTTGGCAGGAGGTGTAGACTAAATTAGACTGCACTAATGTGCAGGCTAATCTTAGTCTACACCCCCTGCTTGTACTTTTCCTGCCATAGTTGTTTATGAATCTAATTTCTAAAAGAAATATTGATTATTGAACAACAAGTTCTATTAGTGCTTTCAGCCCTTTGATTTGACAGCAGTTCAGTATTTTATACAGCATGACAAGGGTTAAGTGCATCATACTGCAGGATTTTGTGGTAATAGATAAAAAAAATTCAACATCCTAAAAGCCAGTGAAATTATCAAACTCATAAATTCACTGTTTTGGTAGTTTTAGGCCTGATTTTGATCATTTGCAATACTAAACATCATTCCAGTGGGACCAAATATGTGATAGCGAAATTAGGTTGCCTTGTAAATTACATGCTAAATGATGCTCTTTGAGAGATTTTGTCTGCAAAGCTTCATATAATGTTTCTTTTTGCTTCGACCCATTACCACACAAAACTTTAGACATGTCCAAATTGAAAAAAAAATTGTAATGACAATTTCAAGTTGGTGGAATTGAGAAAGTATTTGCCTTTAGACTTTGGTACCCAATTCTTCATTTTCCTTAATGTTTTCCAATGCTTTTTTCTTGATGGGCATCTAAAAGGATTGTATAGGAATGGGTGAAAGAAACAGAATAATTTGTTTATTTTTTGGTGCAAGATCAAAATATTTTATTTACTAAAAATGAAAGATAGATTGATTTTCCACTGAAACAAATGATTATCCACTATATATTTTTGTTCAATTAGATCGCCGTACTTGGCCTAGCAGCAGATGTTAGCTACCCTAGAGATGATATGTGTGTGAAGAACAGTCTTGTACCAGTTACATTTGAAACTAAGTTTTTCTTTAATCGATTTATAGACAGCTTGGAGAAACAAGATGGTAACTTTTTTGTATTTCATTGTATGTGTGCAAGACTGTATGAACTGTTTCCCGATTTTGAAATTTTAAACTGGTCCAAATTGACAGAGGTTGCGGATGAGAATGGAAATTGAATGCAATTTGAATTGAAACTATTCTGTGGTAGAAAATATTGTGGTATTGGAACAAGCATAGTTATGATAAAAACAATATATAATTATTTCATACTTAACCCTTGTCATGCTGTATTAATTACCTTATTGAATTGTTGTAAAATCAATGGGCTGAAAGCACTGATAGAACTTGTTGTTCAAAAATCAACATTTCTTTTACAAATCAACTTTAAAAGCAACTCTGGCAGGAAAAGTACAAGCACAAGCAGGAAGTAAAGACTAAGATCAGCCTGCACATAAGTGCAGTCTGATCTTAGTCTACACCTCCTGCGAAACTGGAATATTCCAGGTTCAGCATGACAAGGGTTAAAATCAGTAGACAAATGCTTGCCACACCCACTGACCTTTGACATGGCAGTGTCACTGTGGTAGTAGCTGTAGTTATGATTTATGAATTTTCCAAACCAACAAAAATGCTAAACATGATTGTGGGAGTTCTGAGATTAATTTTAGTCTCTAGATAAATGATTGATGTGTGTTCTTTTTTTTTTTTTTTTTTCGAAATTCATAAGATTCTTATTTAGATTTTTAAGATAAAGCTATCTATAGATTAACCCTTTCCTGTTTTTCAAAATTTTAGACTTGTCCAATTTGAAAAAAAAATGCAGATTACAACTAAAAGTGAGTGCAAATTGAAAAGCAATCAACCTACACGGTAGAAAATATTGTTGGAAAAGAAGAAATTGCTTGTTACAAGCAATTTCTTTTTTTCCTACAATATTTTCCCGTGTATGAAATCACAGTGACGTAAAAACTAGGGATTGGGTTAAGAATTCTAAGCCACTAAATAAGAATCTTAAGAATTCTTAAAGAGGAATTCAAGTTTACTCGGCACTGGCTTAATTGAGAAGCCTTGATGAAATCGAATGTTTTTATTCAAAATAACAAAAATTGGTCTTGAGGATATCTCAAAAATCTTATTAGTTGGATTTTCCACCTTGACAAAAAGAATGCATCTCAGATTAGTCTACCAATTTTTAGAGTAGACCAATTTTTAGATTGACAGCTGTCAATCCTGAAATATATTTGAAATATTAGTTATGCAGTTCTTTATCAGTTAAGTATATATTGTTCCAGAATTATTGATTGTCATATCTTGTTAATAATCCGAAAAATATTTTAGATATTCATCCAACAGCTTTTAATTTTAAAGTTGATTTAAAATGACTCTGATTTACAACAAATGTTTAATTGATTATAATTGGATTATTTCAGTCTCCACAAATCATTCATTGGGGTTTCAAAGGGCCTTCCGAATGGTCGGATCCTCACTGATGAAGCAAAAGAAAGGTAGGGATTCATTCATGGTTTCAAATATTTAAAACTTTAACCCGTTATGACATGACAAAATCATAGAAAGTCAAAGAAGTTGCAGATGGCAATTTCAATTGGATGAAATTGTAAAAAATCTTTGTCTTTATGCATAGAAAACATTGTAAGAAATGAAGAAATTGCTTATTATAATTAAATTTTTCATAGTCACTATGCTTCTCACGATGTTTTCTTGAGGGACGTTTAAAAAGCGTCACTATGTAGGAATGGTTTAAGTATATCAAATAGGACAAGTCCATTTGGACCAGTCTAAAATTTTGCTGTCTGATAATGAATTAGATATGCAGAGAATCTCAAGTGAAAGTTGGAAATAATATTAGTTAATACCCTTATTATTACAGTATGAGAATCAACGGGGGGATTGAGAAGGGAAAATTTAAGATTAGCCCAGACAACATGTCAAAGTAAATTGAGCAATAAGTATTAAATAAGGTAGAAAATATGCTTAGCAATGTTTGTTTGGTATAAGGAATTTCTACCTTTCCCACAGTGTTTTCCTTAAAATGATTCTTCATGGCTTCAAAAATCAAGGATAGCATAGTAATGGATAAATCTTTTAATGTAGAATCTAAATTGACAGATCATCTTGTCAACAAACAATTTTTATTACTACATCCTGCTTTGATTTTGAAATTTTAGACTTCTCCAAATTGAAAGAGCTTGCAGACAACAATTGAAATTTGATGCAATTGGAAATGAAACCATCATATAGTAGAAAATATTGCAGGTGAAGGAGAAACTGCTTCTTACATGCAATTTCTTCTTTTTTTCACAATGTTTTCTTAAGTATAAAATCACAGCAACATAAAATCCTGGGTTTAAACAGGAAAGGGTTAATGTCCCTGGTGACCCATCAATTAAGAGTACTGTGACAACACACTAAAGACAGCTTGCATATTTATGTTTCAGATGATGTGATGATCATTTACATTAGTCGAGGGTTGCTGTCGTCTCTGACGGAGGCCAAAGATGTTATGGACGTTATAGCTACAGAAAATGGTCGTAAGGACAACAGAGTTATCATTAATACGTATGCTGTGATTGATAGTGAGTATTGTTTTATTGAATTATTATCTTCTTTTTTTTCATAACAGTTAATACATTCCCACACAATGACGCTTTTGGATGCCACTCAAGATAAGCAAATGGGAAAACATTGTGTCTAATGAAGAAATTGCTTGTAGCAAGCAATTTCTTCATTCAACACAATGTTTTCTACCCAGATAATTAAAAAAAATCTAAAAAAAAGAAACAAAATTTGATTGCAGTCTATAGCTCCTTTCAATTTAGACCAGTCATAAAATTTTGTTGTCTGGTAATGGGTTGATTATTCCTCTCAAAACTATGTTTTGGGGTGTATATAAGTCAGCTTATCGGTCATTTCATTGGTCAGTCCATCTGTTAGTCTGTAGCTTTTTCTTGAACGGTCATTTTCTCGTAAACGACTTGTTTGATTTAATTCATATTTCACACAAGTACTTATTATCAAACAGATATACACATGCTTTTTTGGTTACAATCTTTTAATTTTTCTCACAGGAGCTTGAAATTCTATTGATATGTTGTGGTAGAATGGTTTATTCTCAGGTGTAAAAACTCCATATAACATCCATATCTGTGAATAAACACAAAGAATTCAACGCCTAGCAAAAGTGTCAAAAGTGACAATCAGGCCCAATTTAACTAACGAAACATTGAGTGATCAAAAAAACATTTACCATATTGTGAGATGGAGTAAAAGGGTACCTGGAACAATCAAAATTCTTTGATAAAAAACATATTCTTAGAGAATTTTGATATTAAATCCACTTTTGTTACACTTTTTGATCTGTCCAGGTAACCATTCTGTGAGGTCATACATGACAATTTTTTTTTTTTTTTTTCGAATTGGATATACTATTTTCATTTGAATGCAATTCAAATGCAATCTAATGCATTTTCTTTTCTCAAATTATTTTCCATTTTATTTGGCATTTATTTATCAATTTACATCCACTTTGAAATGCTGTCTCCAATCTCTTTCATTTTGGATCAGTGTAAAATTTTGTTGTCTAGTAATGGATTAAAAGTAAAAAATCCTCCTTGCCAGTTGTTTTGAATTAACAGCCAAGTTTGTTAATTCTCTCAATGGGGGCAACAGTTTTTTCACAAAGATGTTTTTGTAACCAATTTCCATACAAATCCTCCTTTTAACGCCTCTCTACAAAAAAGGTTTTGAAAAACATTGTAGACATAATGAAGATATTGCTTGTAACGAGCGAATTATGGAATGTTCACAATGTTTCTTTACCTAAAAGATAAGGATCTTTTGAATTTCACCAACTTGAAATTCGCGTCTGCTGCATCTTTAAATGTGAACTTGTCTAAAATTTTGCTGTCTAGGAATTGGTAAACCCATTACCACACAATGATGCTGTCTTACGTCCCGCAAGAAGAGAGTGTTGTGAAAACATTGTTGAAAGAGAAGAAATTGCTTGTGACAAGCAATTTATTTAATATCCACAATGTTTTCTCTAACAAAAAAAGACTAAAGAATTTAAAATTCCATTAACTTGAAATTTTCGTCTGCAGCTTCTTTCAATTTGGACCAGTCAAAAATATTCCAATGCAGTAGAGGGTGTTAAGAAATAAAGTGGAATTCTGTAGGAATGGTTTTAATAGTTGGAGAAAGGTTCAATGATGTGTAAATCATGTTTAATCATGACTTGGTAAGAGCAGATGCACTTGTTTGCACCTCTACAAATTGATTTATTGGAACAATTAAGATAATGAACCTTTGAAAATAGAGCTTGTCTGCATCTCACTTCTTCATCTGAATAAGTGAAGTAACTTACAGGTTAACGGGGATGGCTTTGATCAAATAAAATTTAAAGTTGAATTTAGAATTTTCTCTCTTCAAAATGACATATTTGTTTTGTTAGGTAGTTTTCTTCATGTTCCTGATGTTTAAGGGTAACCCATTTCCAAATGACAAAATTTTTTGATTGGTCCAAATTGAAAGAGGTTTCAGAAGACAATTCCAAGGATTTGAAAATAAGTGCAAGAAATAAGTAAAAACATTGTGAGAAAAGATGCTGTGTGATTGTGTTGGAATAGGTTTACCCATTACTAGTTGATAAGATTTTTGAGCTGTCTAAGTTGAATGAAATTGCAGACAAAAATTTCAAGTTGGTGAAATTTTGAAAATTATTATTTTTGGGGGTTGAAAACATTGCAAAAAATGAAGAAATTGCTTGTTGTACAAGCAATTTCTTCATTTTCCACAATGCTTTTCAGAGCTTTTTTCTTGAGGCATGTTCAAGAGTGGGACTGTATGGGAAGGGTTAAGCCATTACCAGATGACAAAATTTTAGACCTGTTCGAATGCAAAGAAGTTGCAAGCGACAATTCAAGGTGTGCTAAATTTGCGAAATAAGCCCCAATTAGGGGAAAAACGGTGAGAAAACTTCAAAATTAGAGGTTTCAGGAGGCTTGATACTTTGACACATGGTGAATCTGCTGAATCGAGGATGGTTATTCTTACTTAGTGATCGTATAATTCAGGTTATGTATTAGTTCTTATTGACTGCTGCTGGATTATAGGACCTGTCTGTTGTCAGATGGATACGCCAAATGGCCCCTTTTTGCATGATTGGTTATATATATTTTAATTAACCCATTACCAGACAACAAAAATTTACACCAGTCCAAGTTTAACAGTTGCAGATGACAATTTAAAGTAAGTGAAATTTTAGATGTTTTCAACTTTTTTAGTAGAAAATATTGTAAAATGAAGAAATTGCTTGTTGCAAGCAATGTCTTCATTTTATACAATGTTCCCCCAATTGATACTCTTGAGGGGCGTCAAAAAGTGTCAATTGTGTGGAAATGAGATACAAGAAGCTATATCGAGATTTCATCTTTGAAATTATCTATGAAAACTGGGCAAACAACTTTTCTTATTTTCTTTTACAGACAATAAGCCAATTATGTATGAGAAAAGCTTCCTACAAGACATAGCTAACCAAAACTTCACCAAGTATAATGTGAAACCTAGAAGCAAGTCTCCCATTAAGGTATGTTGTAGTCCTTAACTGTCTTTATCATCTGTAGAATATTTTTCAATGAAATTATGGAAAGATATATATTCATCACAATTAACAGATTGTCAATTAAAGAATCACTCAACCAATAAAGTCTTTCCTTTAAAACAGAAAGTGAGCTTTGAACTCCCAACATGGCTTGACATTTATGCAAAGCATTTTTTTGTTGGTTTGACCAATAAATGATCACCAACTAGCCATTTTTACCTTTTTGTTACATGCTACTTGTCATAAATTTTGAAAAATGAGACTTTTTAATATATCGAAGTAGAACTTTCTGTAGGGTTTCAGTCTGCATGGCCAGCAATCCATTAATGACAGTTTGTTTGTTTTGTTTGAATGGGGTTTTACGCCGCTTTCAACAATCTTTCAGTTATATCGCGGCTGGAGCACCTAACAATGGATTCCTGGTATTTCTCACACCAGTACCGCCATCACATCCCTTCCTAGCCTCCAGCTGCTATCCCACATAGGTCTATGATTATCGACCCATTGGTGGGAGACAAATAGTCGGAAAGATGAGTGCCGCCGTCGGGGATCGAACCCAGTACCTCTAAGATTGATAGTCCGACGCACTACCAACTGCGCTATGACGGCGGCCCCATTAATGACAGACTTTTGTTGTTATAAAAGGGGTATCAAATTTCATCTATACATCCATAAGCAATGCTTTAACCCACCATGAATTGAAAGATATTGCATACATTTGATGAAATTTTTTAAAAAAATCTTTGCCTTTTAACCCACATCATGCTGGATAAAATCTTCTACAAAAATGTGATGAAATCAAAGGACTGAAAGCACTATTAACACTCAATTTGGGTTGTAAATTTGTTAAAACATTAATGTTATAAACAAAGCTGGCTTTGAATGGTCAAGCAGGAGGTCTCGACAAAGATCAGACTGCACATATGTGCAGCCTGGTCTTTGTCTAGTCATCCTGCCAAAACCGGAATATTCCGGGTTCAGCATGACAAGGGTTAAGATAGAAAATATCAAAAAGAGGGATTGTGTCTGAATGTGTTATACCAGTCTCATAATGGGGGTTCTTTTAGGCTATGTTCCTATAGATTCTTTTCATCTTGATGAAAATCTACATTGTGTACTTTACCCATTACCCGATGACAAAATATTAGACAGTTACAAACTCAAAGAGGTTGTAAAGGTCATTAAACTTTTACCACACTTAAATTTTTAGACTGGTTGATATTTCATCAATGTCCACATTTTCCAAAGCATTTTTGTTGAGTGTCGTAAAAAAGCGTAATTATGTTGGAAAAAGTTAGGAAATTGCCCTCACCATAAAATGATGACATACACGTAGAGTTACTTTTGTCTGTGTGTGTGTTTATGTGTGTTTGTCTGATTTTTGTCCGGAGCATATCTACTACAATAATTGATTGACTTCAAAATAACTTGGTACAGATGTTCCCCTTGAAGAGGATTAGTGTCATTCATGTAGTTTTGTTGGATACCCCCAAGTTGAAGTTCACAACTGAAGGTCATGTGACCAGAATAATGTGGGGGTGTGCATGTCTGCGGCACATTTCTAATGTCTATTTCAGCGAGGTATGATGGTACCTGTAAACACGACAATGGACCTAAGTCTGACAGTCGGAAGATATTATCTCCCCTTCAATGGATCAACATCGGAAGATGCTGTATTTTCTCTTCCCTATATAGACAGTGCAGATGGAGGTAGGGACCTATATAAGTAACTGTATTTGATGTACAAAAGAGAAACCTGTAATTTGACTGGATAACTTTGGATATAAAAGAATTATACCAGCACACCTAAAGATCAGATTACAGTCAATCTTGGTCAAGTGACCGTCTCTATTAACTCATTACCAGACAACAAAATTTTAGACTAACCCAAATTGAAAGAAGTTGCAGACAACAATTTAAAGTTTAAAAAATTTTAGATTTTTTCAACCTTCTGGGAAGAAAACATTGTTGAAAATGAAGAAATTGCTTGTAACAAATAATTTCTTCATTTTCCACAATGTTTTCCAAATTTTTTTCCTTAGGGGCATTTAAAGGGGTCACTGAGTGGGGATGGGTTAAGAGACCATTTTCATTACACGACCAGCATCAAACTCTCCTTTTCCAAAACAATAAATCATCATGATTGGATGTCCATGCTTATGAAATTATCAAAACTAATTCCTATGTTTGTGGATCTTTTTAGAATCGTCTCAATCAGACGAGTCTAATGAGTTCCGCCAACACAGGATTATTGATGATTTTTTATATGCAGCCGAACTGATCCTGATCATGATATAAGTCACAAAAAAGTGTATTAACCCTTTCCCGTTCAAATACAGGATTTTACGTTCCTGTGATTTTATACTCAAGAAAACATTGTGGAAAAAGAAGAAATTGCTTGTAACAAGCAATTTCTCCTTTTTCCACTATATTTTCTACCACATAGGATGGTTTCATTTCAAATGGCATCCAGTTTTTATTGTTGTCTGCAACCTCTTTAAATTTAGACTGGTCTAAAATTTCCAAAAATGGGGTAGGGTTAAACAACTTTTTTCTTCAACGAGCCACATTTTAGCCGACCCTTGAGTGGTTGCTTAATACATTCCAACACAGCAAAATTTTAGACTGGTCCAAATTGAAAGAAGCTGCAGACTACAATTTTAAGTTGATGGAATTTTGAATTTTTTCGTCTTTTTGGATAGAAAACATTATGGATAATGAAGAAATTGCTTGATACAAGCAATTTCTTCATCATCCACAATGTTTTCCAAATTTTTTTCTGAGGGGTGTAAAAATGAGGGATCGAGTTGGAATGGGTTAATACAAGTTTACTGTATATTGTTTTATCATTTTCTATCTGTCCATCTGGCTGTGGAAAGCTTAACCTAGAAGCTTGACATATTTCTATATATCTTAAGTTTCACCCATTGCCACACAATGACGTTTTCTAATGCCCATGAGGAAAACAGTCAGGATTTGTGTAAAATGAAGAAACTGCTTGCTACAAGTAATTTCTTCATTTTCGATAATGTTTTCTACCCAGAAAAAGGAAAAAATTCTAAAATTTTATAGACTTTGTACATAGTCACCTGCAACTCCTTTTAATTTGGACCCATCTAAAATTTTGTCTTCTGGTAATGGATTGATTTAAATGTTTCACATATGTTTTGATTTGATTGTTTTCTATTAAAAATGTTATGAGAGAAAAACAAATTTGCTTGTTTTCTTACAGTGTTTTCTATAACTATATTAATTCAGTACATAAAAATGTAAGATTGTATGGTAATAAGTTAAGTACATTCTTAGTCTGTGCGTGACTTGTCCAACCATTTCACAAGTTGAATATCCTGGACCATCACACAGTACAGGCTGATCTGAGTCTGTACTTAGTACTCATGCAAAATAGTTGGAAATGTCACATGCACAGGTTCATTTTATTGTTGCAACTGATCAGACAGATAATGCTGTTTGTGGCTGGTACTATCATTCCTACTATAGTAGATGCAAATGGATCCCCCAGTCAATTCTACATATCAAGTTAGAGTTCAGGAGGGGTTAAAGCTTAAATGATGTCATTTTGGCAGCTACTCTACTTTTTTGACTGGAACAATTAGTTAAAATGGTTGGAATGTTGGTCCCAGTCGAAAAAGGACAATGTGTATTTAATTGTTTTTACAGCTTTGACCATGAGTATAAGTCAGACATGTCTACACTACACCAAGCCTATAGGAATGTCGGGTGTTGATTTGTACATGGAGGATCTGGTGCAGGATATTACATACTATAACAGAGGAGATGGGTCCTACGTCTTCTTGGTCAACACCAAAGGTGGGTAAAATTCCCCCTTTTAAATGTAGTAGAGGGTTTACTAGGGGCTATTTCCACACAATCTCATATTTTAAGCACTTAACCAATTGCCAGACGACAAAATTTTAGATTTGTCCAAATTCAATGGAGTTGCAGACAACAATTTAAAGTTGATGAAATTTTAGATTTTTTCAACTTTCTGGGTAGGAAACATTTGGGAAAATGAACAAATTGCTTGTAACAAGCATTTTTTTTATTTTAAACAATGTTTCCCGAGGCGTCCAGAAGTGTCACTGTGTGGGAATGAATTAACCCATTCCTTAACTATCCTGCCTTTTTATGCCCCTCAAGAAAACAGCTTTGAAAAATATTGTGAGCAATGTAGAAAGTGCTTTGGACAAGCAATTTCTTGATTACCCACAATGTTTTCTACCCCAAATTCAAGGATATCTATAATTTCATTAAATTGAAATTATAGACTGCAACTTATTTGATTTTGGTCTAGGCTAAAATCTTGTTATTTGGTAATTTGTTCAGACAATAACTATTGAAAATATATTTGGAAAAGGAGAAATAGATTATTGCAAGCAATTCTTTTATCTGAATGTTTTCCACCTGTTTGGCTTTTATTGAACATTTTCAAAATACAGTGAACAGTCATCTGTAACTTAATTTAAATTGGACTAGTGTAAATTTTATTTTCTGGTTACAAATGAATTTATGTATGCAGAAAATGAACCTTTGAAGTGATACCCAAATGCACAGGAAATTCCCATTATCTGAAACATGACAAATGTTCAGGCTATAAAATTATTGGTGTAATTTGGGTTGTTTTAGCAAGGGTTATTTTGGTAGTGGTATGGCTAAATTTAGACATCATAAAGTTACCTGATATACAGTTATTGGTTAAGACCAAGCTTAAATATTTTCCTCTGTTGGCAGATTGACATTACAGGCTTTACTTTTCCAGGCTACACCATTATGCATCCTTCCTTTACAAGACCAGTAAAGACACATATGCAACCAATGCATACAGATATTTGGCACTATGAGAACGTGGCTGGCTTTGAAGAGGTCAGGAGTAACATAATAAGGTAAACTTTGTTATAATTATTGTTAAAATTGTTATGATACAATGTATCAAATCAATATGGAATGGCTAAAATTCAATGCACACAGATATCTGGCACTCTGAGAATGTTGCTGGCTTTGAAGAAGTGAGGGGTAACAAACACTACCCATTCCCACATGATTCTACTTTTTAGCTCCCCTGAGCATGAAGTGCTCTGGGGGAGATATTGTGATCGGTCATCATCCGTCGTGCGTCCGTCCGTCCGTCTGTCCGTCCGTCCATCCGTTCACAATTACAAAAAAATCTTCTCCTCCTAAACTAACCATAGAATTGCAACAAAACTTCACAGAAATGATCCTTAGGTCATGCTCTTTCAAAATACTTCAAAGAATTGAAATCCATGAAGAACTCTGGTTGCCATGGCAACGGAGTGAAAAAAATTAAAAAATCTTCTTCTCCCAAACCATATGGCCTAGAGCTTTGATATTTGGTACAAATCATTATCTATTGACCCTCTTCCAAAATACTTCAAAGAATTACCATATTCTGAAAATAAGCCCTCTTCTTGGCAATCCCTGATTTTACATAGAATTAAAGAAGGAAAACTTTATAAATCCTCTTCTCCCAAACCATAAGGTCCAGAGCTTTGATATTTTGTACATATCATAATATATTGACCGTCTACCAAAATACTTCAAAGAATTATCATACTCTGAAAATTAGCCCTTTTCTGTGCAATCCCTGATTTTACAAAGGAATAAAGAAGGAAATCTTTGAAAATCTTCTTCTCCCAAACCATAAAGCCTAGAGCTTTGATATTTTGTACATAACATCAGCCATTGACCCTCTACCAAATTACTTAAAAAATTAGCCCTTTTCTGTGCAATCCCTAATTTTAGTTTGGAATAGATAATGATATCTTTGAAAACCTTCTTCTCCTAAACCATTAGGCTTACAGCTTTTATACTCGGTATGTGTTGATGTCTATGCTTCAAAGCATTACCATATTCAGGAAATTAGTGCTATGTGGTGGGATCATCAATATACCTAGGATTAAAAGAGAAATCTGTAAACATCTTCTTCAAAATAATTAGACAGAGGGCTTTGCCATTTTGTTTATATCATAAAGCCATGAACCATCATACTCAGGGGAGTGATTTAGGACCATCATGGTCCTCTTGTTTTATATTTTATTTTGTTCTTTACATTTGATATGTATGATATCATAATAACTTTAATGATGAAGTTTAATGATAAACCCATTACCAGACTACAAAATTTCAGACAGTCCAAAGAAGTTGCAGACAACAATTTTTAGTTGATTGAATTTGAAAAATCTTTGGGTTTTGGGGAGCAACAAGCAATTTTTTTCTTTTTCCCCAAAGTTTTCCAATGTAAGGGGGGGATGGGGTTGGGAGGGGGGAAGATTTCTTCAAAAAGTGTGATTGTATGGGAATGGGTTAACAAAATGCTATGGAGAGAAAGCTAAATCATATTACACAGAGGGGAGAAATCACTCAGTATGAAGAACACCAGGAAGCACTTAAAGAAGTTAACTTTGTCATGATATGACTGAAAGATTGTTCAAAACAGTGAAAAACTCAATCAAATTGTTTTGATTTTTTATATATTCCAGAGTGTCAGAAGGGGAACAAACGTTGTATGTGAAAGAAACCACAAATACTTCTGGTGTCCTCAACACATATGAGGTGTTCTACGCAAAGTATATATGGAAAAAGGTGTGTAAAGCTGTGCATATTTTTTTCTCCTCTGCACGTAAAGAGTCCTCCAGTGAGGTGTGAATCTGGAGAAGGATGAATAAAGTTGTGTTTTATTTCTTTCCTTTACACATATGTTCTATGCTATGTGTATCTGTGAGAAGATGTGTAAACTTGTACATATTTTTTGCTCTGAATATAATATGATGTCCTCCAATCACAGTAAATCTGGAAAAAGGGTTAAAGTTGTACATATTTTCTTTTAATCCTTTACAACATTTCAAAATTTTACACTAGGTCAAACTGAAAGGAGTTGCAGACGACAATTTCAAGTTATAATTTTGTCCTTTTGGGTAGAAAATATTGTGGGAAAACTCTCATCTCTTCAGGGGAGTGTGGGGGAATGGGTTAGAGATTGGGTTCTATGTGTTCTATTCAAAGTATATCTGGTAAAAGGTGTAAAAGTTGCAATAGTCTTCAGGAGTAAATGTAAATTCTGTTGATTATAACAAAAAAATGTTTCCATATTTGAAAGAAACTTTTTGAAAGAGGGCACAAGAAAATAGGGAATAGAACTTGCTTGCCATTACAAAAGTAAAAAGTTCTTACTTGATGGCACAAGGATAGGGATTATTTTGAGATTAGCCTTTTCTGTTTGACCAAGTAAATACCTACAAGTTTCCTATGTTTGAACTTTATTTACCCTTTCTGTGCTAAATAACACTACAAGCAAAAATTCTTTCTTTAAAACTGCATTAAAATCAAAGGGTGGAAAGCGCTGGAGGGGATTATTTTGATTAAATACCCCTTTTTTTGAAAATCCACATTTCAAACAACACTGACTTAAAAGGGACAAATGTGCAGACTGATCTTTGTCTCTGCCTTCTGCAAAGGCAGGAGTATTCAGGGTTTGGTATGATAAGGGTTAATTGTTAAAGCAATTCATTTCACAAATATTGAATAATCAGTACAAATTATTTCACCTGAGGTTTCAACATGCTATGATGTATTTATTAGAAGTTGTTTAGCCTATTCCAATAGAACAAAATTTAGACTGGTCCAAATTGAAAGAAGATGCAGACAACAATTTCAAGTTGGAATTTTAAATGTTTTTGTCTTTTTTTTAATAGAAAACATTGTGGATAATGAAGATATTGCTTGATACAAGCAATTTCTTCATTTTCCACAATGTTTCCAAAAGCTTTTTTCTTATGAGACGTAAGATTGAGGGCTGGTGTGGGAATGGTTTAAGGAAATTTTCCAATATTTTAGTGTGTACAGCCACATCAATTTTTTGGTAAATATTTTGAAGGGAACTAATGATTTTGTTGCAGGTTGAGAACACCCCATTCATCATGGTAATGAAAGTTACACAGCAACAAGACGTCGTGAAACACCTAGACAATCATGGTAAGTTGAAAATGTATTTATAACCAGAAATTATTATCCAACTGTAAGCTTTGGTCAAACTGCTCTCTTCCTAGTTTACTAATAGTCATATTTTCCCAATAGGTCATGTATCACCAATTACTAGACAACCTCTCTTTTTGATACTGTGAAGGGAAAAAGCTATTGAAAACATGTTCTGACATAGGAAAATGAAGCTGTTAAAAGCATTATAAATATGCCTAAGTACCTGTGAAATTTTAGATCTGTTTTACCGGCTAAATGCTGGTTTATTCACATAAGATTCTAAATGAACAGGTTTTATTTCATAAATAAACTTACCTGGTATGACGATGAGGATTCTCTTTTCTCAATCCGCTTTAGACCTTACCCAACCGGAAGTGAACTTTTTTACTCTATCACCGTTTAGCTTACTTCCGTGTTTACCTCGTGTCAACTTCAGTTTCTCTTTTCTTGCGAAAGTGTTCGCACGTACGCTTTGGAGACCTAATATACAGATGAATTCAATCTTCATACAGTTGTTATTGACTTTAGTTTTTACTATTGTAGTGTATAAAACACTCGTTGAGACTATGGCGTGAAATAAATTGACGGAAGGGTCTAGGTTATCGGACTCGGAAGACATGGCAAACATGTCCCCTCCTGAAGTTTCTAGCAAGACACGTGGCAATGCTTCGAGTTTGTCGGACTCTACTTTTCATTCGCCTACCTCTAAGAAGAAAAAGAAGCCTCGTAGGTCAAGATATAATGAACTTGACAAGCGTTTTACAGCCTTTGAAAACAGGTTCAGGGAGTTCATGGAAAAAAATTCTAATGCAGGACAAACCTGTATTAATGACAAAGTGGGACATACCCATTCTACAGAAACACAAGCCTCTCGAGGTAGAAATCCAAAGAGAAGACATTTTGAGTCAGAGAGTGATTCAGAACCCAATGACAATGTATCTATTTTTGCTTGTGGTCAAATTTCCCCAGAAGAGGGTGAATGTGAGGAACTGGTTGACAGCAATAATAATCTCACAGAGAGAGAAGACAAACTCACTAAGGAGCAGAAAAATGATTTATATGATATGTTTGGGGATGATGCCATCATTAAAAAAGACAAGAAAACTGAGGGTATTATCTTGGACAAATCTCAAATAGATGTCATTTCATCAAGCTACAGGTGTAAAGAGCCTAATTTTCTGACTGCATTTTCGGAGGAGACGTTTGATGCTTTTCCGTTAGATAGTTCTTTTGAAGAAACTCTACAAGTTCCTTCGTTAGATACCATTATAGAGGTATGTCTCACAAAGAGATATGGTAGTAAAGCAGCTTTTAATAAAAGCAAGTCTAAGTGTTTGTTCTCTCAACCAGCCAAAATGGTGGAGAAGATTAATTACAAGGGTCAACAAGCAGCTCGTTTAGGTCTTGTGGTTCAAATGTACATACAACAAAGCCTGGGTAATTTGTTGCAGTCATTACAATCGGACACTTTTGAGAAAGAAAAGTCTATTCAGCAGATTAAAGACATTTTTGCAATGTCGACAAAGTGCTTGGACCAAATTGGCAGGTCGGGCGCTTTTCACCACATATCACGCCGAGCTGTCACTATGACTGACACAGCTCTCTATGAACAGAATGAAAGCATGGAATTTTCAAATTTACCACTGACTGGTGAAGGCGTTTTTGGGTCAGAACTTGAGACATTATTGAAATCTCGTAAGGAAAAAATGAAACATGTGGAGGAACTTTTGCCAGATTTGAAAAAGGGTCTTAAACGTAAATCCTCAAGCTATCAACATGACTATAATAAGAGGCCTGCATTTGAGCAGAGCTCAGAAAAACCTGCAGCAAATAATTGGAATAATTTTCGGATCCCAAAGTTGCCAAGGGATAATAGAAATGAGAGTAGACAAAACTCCTACTATTCTAGATACAAAAGAGGTTACAACAACTCCTTCAGAAAGCCTGCTGCCACAACCTCAGGTAGAGGAAAACTGGCTAAAACAGATGGAAAATGACTATGTAGGTATCATAGCAAATCACCCGGAGATACCTGTTGGGGGGAGGTTATCCCACTTTTTTCACGAATGGGAAAAAATAACCTCGGACAAATGGGTTTTAGATACTATCAAAACAGGGTACAAACTCGAGTTTTTGGGAAAACCTCCGTTTCAGGGAGTGAAAGCTACAAATGTCCCTCTGAAGAATCAAGTATTTATAAAACAGGAGATCAACAATCTTCTGGAGAAAAATGCAATAGAGGTTGTCCCCCCTTCTCAAATTCACTCAGGTTTTTACAGCACACTTTTTCTGGTGCCAAAAAAGACAGGGGATTTAAGGCCTGTAATAAACCTAAAACCCCTCAACAGATATCTCCGCAAACAACATTTCAAGATGGACACACTATCAAAAGTTATAAACCTTGTTGGAAAAGGAGACTGGGGAATAACCATCGATTTGAAAGATGCTTATTTCCACATAAAGATTTTTCAAGAACACCGTCAGTACCTCAGGTTTCAATTTCAAGGGACTGCTTATCAGTTCAGGGTCCTTTGTTTCGGCCCTACGAGTGCCCCAAGGGTTTTTGTCAAAATTACATCAGTTGTAGTGGCATTTCTTCGAAAATTCAATGTTCGTCTAGCAAGCTATCTAGACGATTGGCTGACGGTGAACAGTACAAAAGGTCTTTTACTAAAAGATCGAGCTACAATTCTCAGTCTCCTTTACCGATTAGGCTTTGTAGTAAACAAGTCAAAATCCCAACTAATTCCAGTACAACAAATAATTTATTTGGGAAGTTTTTTCGATCTGAGCAAAGGTCGGGTCTTTCCTTCTCAAGAAAGGATAGAGAAGATAAAGTCGGCAACCAAAATCATTTGCAAGGGCAATTGCACTGCAAAACAATTCATGATTCTTTTGGGACTAATTGCGTCATGTCTAGAACTCATTCCGAATGCCAGATTGTACATGAGACCCATTCAACTCCATTTGCTGCAGAACTGGAGTCCGGCAAGGATGCCTATGTCCTCAGCAATTCTTGTTACAGCAGAGCTAAAATCCCATCTTCAGTGGTGGTTACAGGATCAGAATGTAGCAAAGGGCAGATCTTTGCAAAAGCAGTCATTTTTAGTCACTCTGACCACAGATGCAAGCAGCACTTGGGGCTGGGGGGGTCATTTGAACAATCTGACATGTCAAGGCAAATGGACCAATCTTCAGAAAATGTTACACATCAATTGCTTGGAAATGATGGCAGTAACCCTGAGTTTACGGCATTTCCTGTCTCAATTGAGGGGCAAAAATGTCATGGTAAGGTCAGACAATACGACTGTTTGCCAATACATAAATCGCCAAGGGGGGACAAGGTCAAGACAGCTGTGCGGGCTAACAATAGAACTGTGGGAATTAGCCATAACAAATCAGATCAATCTGAAAGCAGCCTATATAATGAGCAAAGAAAATTTTTTGGCCGATGCTCTAAGCCGCAAGCAAATACGAGCAACAGAATGGTCACTGAGCAGCACAGTAGTTCAGAAAATCTTTATGACCTGGGGTCAACCAACTGTGGATCTCTTTGCAACTTTCAACAACAAAAAGACCCTTCTGTTCTGCTCATGGACCCCGCATCCACAAGCCTATGCTCTAGATGCTCTGTCAATAGCATGGCAGAACATGTTTGTGTATGCGTTTCCACCACTTCAGCTTATCCAAAGGGTCCTGTATCACCTCCAAAACTTCAATTGCAAAATGATACTAGTTGCGCCACTGTGGCCACGGCAGCATTATTACCCTCTACTTCTGAAACTACTGATAGCATTACCATTGAAAATCCCATGCAGTCAGAATGTTCTGACTCAGTGCAACGGGAGGATATCCCATCCTCATCCCGAATCCCTTCATCTGACTGCATGGCTGTTATCGACAGACGAATCTCTGCAAAAGGATTTTCAGAGCCAACTAGAAAACTCATGTCAAAATCTTGGAGACAGGGAACCCAGAGAGATTATAAAGCTAAATTTAGAAAATTCCATAGCTGGTGTGCTGAAAGGGAAATTGATCCCTATCTTGCCTCTTTGAAAGATTGTGCAGATTTTCTGACATGTATGTTTCATAAGGGACTGAAATACAGGACTCTAAATGGCTATCGGTCAATGCTATCTTCAGTTTTAGAACCGGTGGATAATTTTGCTGTAGGGCAACATCCCCTAGTTATACGCTTATTGAGGGCAGTTTTCAATGAACGTCCACCAGTAAAGAAACTAGTTCCTGAATGGAATCTTCTTCTTGTTTTAGAATGCCTCAAAGAAGAACCATTTGAACCGTTGCGGAGGGCATCTTTGAAATATTTAACATGGAAGACATGTTTCCTGATAGCCATTACTACCTTCAGAAGGTGCGGTGATTTACAGTCTTTACAGCTTGGTGAAGGCTTTGTTAATGTCCAGAAAAAGGGAGTTACTTTTATTAGAACTGGGTTATCTAAGCAGGATAGGCCAAATCATGTTGACAGGAACATTTTTATACCAGCATTATCAGACAATAGAAAACTAGATCCAAAAAGGGCATTAACATACTATCTTAAAAAGACAGAACCTTTTAGACACTCAAAAAAGGGACAAGATGTTTGCAAATTGTTTCTGTCGTATCAAAAGCCAAATCGTCCAGTTACTGCTCAGACTATTGCTAGATGGTTAGTGGATACAGTAAAATTTTGTTACAAGAAAAATAATAAAAGGCCAGGTAATGTGAAAGGACATTCTACTCGAAGTATCGGACCTTCTTGGGCCTTTTTCAAAGGTGCCTCTTTGCAACAGATTATGGAATCGGCAGACTGGTCAAGGGAGACCACATTCACAAAACACTATCTTAAACCTATCAACATAGATTTTATGAAGGTGTAGAAAACACCGGTGTACAGGGGGTTACTCTCTTCTTGCGGATTTTGGAGAGAACTGTTTTGATAGAAATAAGGAATTTCAGACTTTGTATGTTGTATGATAATGTACAGTGTAAAGACACTTGATTCACAGTAGAATGTATCTACTAAGGTGTATGATTTATGTTTCCCAATAGAAAATTGGGTTTTGTATAGACCAAGTTATATTGTGTATATAAACTGATTGAGGTAGACAGTGAGGACAGATTGGGATGAAAGACACCCACCTCCTCAAATACTGCTGTGGAATCTACAGTAATCCTCATCGTCATACCAGGTAAGTTTATTTATGAAATAAAATTGGAAAATTTGTATTTCAAATTAGAGTTTTATGAATAAATAATACTTACCTGGTATGACCGCTACCCTCCCTCCTTCCCCTCTTGTCATTCATAGTTCTTTAGGGCGAACACTTTCGCCAGAAAAGAAACTGAAGTTGACACGAGGTAAACACGGAAGTAAGCTAAACGGTGATAGAGTAAAAAAGTTCACTTCCGGTTGGGTAAGGTCTAAAGCGGATTGAGAAAAGAGAATCCTCATCGTCATACCAGGTAAGTATTATTTATTCATAAAACTCTAATTTGAAATACAAATTTTCCAATTTTCTTTTAATTTCATAACTAGAGTTCTTATTGGCCAAAACACATGTCCTGTCCAATCAAAGCCCTTGTCATAAATTATTTATTTGACTTGGGACTGTGTGATTAATATTTTTCAGAGTACAAATATAGACAATCTAGCATGTTTAAATGTTTGACACTGTTACATCATGTTTAAATCAAAATCTGGTGTAATAGACTATTGAATTTAGTCCTTTAATAAAAAGTTTTGAGTTACACCAAGCAAGAAAGATTATGGTTGAAGGAAAGGGTCATGGATTGGAAATCCCTCATGTTCCTTATTGCTTATGGTAGAAAACATTGTGGATTATGAACAAATTGCCTGTATCAGACAAATTCTTCATTTCAAACAATGTTTCCCAAAGCCTTTTTTGGCGGGGGGGGGGGGGTGAGAAAGCATTTTGAGTGGGAATTTGTTAAATTTTTCGTAGTGACTTGTTTCTCATTGACTTCATGATAGCTGGGATTCATTATTATACCCCAAAAAACTATGTTTGGGGGGCATATAGGAGTCAGCATGTCGGTTGGTCTGTCTGCTCAATTTCTCAGCAACTATTGGACAGATTCGATTCAAATTTCACAGAAAGACTCGGTATAAGTCAGACATGTGCATATCCTATTTGGGTTATGGTCCATTGATTTTTGATGGAGTTATGGCCCTTTAATTTAAAAGTCCATTTTTTTCGCGGATAGCACTCGTATATGGACAAGGACTGTTTGGGGGGGTATTAGTCCATTTTGCGACAATCTCTAGTTACTTTTGTCATTACAGAGAGTTTACCAGACCTTGTGTATCACAGATTAGATATTCTTCCCACCAGCACAATGTGTATGCACCTGAAACAGCTAGCAACTACAGGTATTGTATAGCAATTTTGTTGTCTAGTTTTAAACTGAAGTTAAAGCCTGTCTTCCTAGACGTAGATGAAGCATATCAAATTCCACTTAAAACCGAAATAATTCAAGGGGTTTCACATGTTATTTGCACATTAAGGGATTAACAAAGTGCCAAAAATCGGTAAATAGTTTACTAGCCGGCCAGTCAAGTGCCCATCAACACGTGGACCTAATTTGCGGTTAGCCACAGTTTCACGCTTGACCGAACTTTGTGTATCAAGTTTTGTAAACTATTTGCAATAGAGAATCAATTTGACTTACACATGTTCGAAGTCTTATCAGAATGGAAATCTAATACTGCGTCAATTGAAAATGCTGTTACTAGTGAAACAAATTTCTTTTACTATATTATGGGATACCTATATTAATCTAGTCCTGAACAGGCTTCAGTTGCTGTTGTTTAAAGTCGGAATAGCTCAGAATAACGCTTTTATGAAATTATTTTATCACAAGTATAGTGAGACCACAATTGAAATTTGTATAAAAAAGTCACATTGTTAATATATGTTTTATAGTTTTTCATTCACGGTAAGAAATGTAGCCGATGAAATTCAAACAATAAGTGGAAATCTGCAGAATGCAGATGATTGAATATAAACGAAAACGACTGTTTAAAAGTATTGCTAGTCAATAAAATCAAAGAAAAAACAAATCATGAAATTTTACTTCAGGGATGGAAACGTCTGAATAATAAATCGCATCAACAGAGGCTCGTGTTGAGAGAAAATCACTATGGCTGTGTTAAATTAACAGAACTTTGGATAACTAGCTTATGAAAAAGTATATCATAACTATAATTAAATCGGTGGTACTCAGGGGGGGGGGGGTTACTTCACGGAAGTATTGGAAATTTTGATAATGTAATTTATCTGTCTATCTTATTTTACAATGTATTGGAATTTCGTGGACATTGTCAGAATTGCAATTTATACACAGCAAATTTTCAAAACCAAAATGAAAGTAGGATCTGACAATTGTTTCCATCTATCTTCCACTCGTTCAAGATTATAATCATCTTCGGAAAATTTGAAAAAGAAGGCAACTACTGAATGAATGATGAGCCCTTTTACGTACAGGAAAGGTGACAAAAGGCAGGGGTATTCGTTTTGGGCTGCGGAGAGAGGGCAGTGTCCCAGACAGATTTCCAAATTTCCGGAGCCCTGCCTACAAACCAATATATATATAGCATTGATTTTGTTACTCTAAAATCTTTTGAGAGGCTTTTCCTGTGTGGTTGTATAACCTAGATTTGTTAGGATGATGTTTTCTAGTGTATTTGTGACATCTAAAACTAAAAGGAGCCTCATGGAGGTTAAATGATAAAATTATTCTATAGTAAGTTGGTAAAGTCATTTTGGATTCAGAAAATTGTCAAAGGCAAAATGTTTTTATCTGCCTAAGCCACAAAAATGACAAGGTTTGATGATTGTTGCCTTTCTTGAAAGGTTCTCTTTCACCTGACAGGTAACATTTATAGAAAGTTACTTTAGAAAACTCCTTCTTTATCACAGAATCAAGTACAGTTTTCCTCTCAGCCAACAGTTTTATAAATCCATTTGAACACCTGAGTCAAGGAGTTAACAAAAGAATGGTACAGAGCTATGTGGCATACCTGAAAGATGACACAAGGCTTATCAGTAATCCTGGATTGAAGGTAAAATAATTTTTTGAAACAATAAATGTTGTATAAAACACCTAAGAAATAGAACAAAAACAACTCTACTGGCATGGATATAGTACACATTTCTGCTCTTCCATATTTATTGTTATGGTAGAATGCAGACGGAAAACTTTTTAATAATTTTTTTAACAATATAACCTTTTCTACTGAAAGTTTTTTTCTTTGGGAATTTATCATTTTTTAAAGAATATTGATAGTAGCTTTGTAAAACAACTTGTAATATTTTCATGAAAAATAACAAATACTGTGTCATTACTTAACCCATTCCCACACAATCCAGCCTCTATATGCCCCTCAAGATAAGCTTTGAAAATGTTGGGGAGAATGAAGAAATTGCTTGTTATAAGCAATTTCTTCATTGTCCTCAATTTTTTCTGCCCAAAAAGACAAGATTTTATTTATATTCTATCATATGAATATTGTCATCTGCAACATCTTTCAATCTTGATCTGTCTAAACTTTTGTTGTCTGGTAATTGGTTGAACAGTGTTACCGTAATCGACCAATCACTGGCCCCACCTACTGTGTCCCAAGGCTCTGCTTATTAACTCCGACAGGAAGTTCCGCTTCGATTTTTATCAGCCTTATTTTGCAGAATTTATGACCAGTAGCACATTACAAAAAAGGAAAATGGTTGGTTGGCGACCTAAGTGTCGTAACTACAGCTTGAATAAGTAGCCAAACCAATAAAATATGGTTAACAAAAATGGCGGCAAATGTTGGAGTTCTCAGGTCTGGGCTGAATAAATGATTTGATTGGTTGATTGACTCCTTGATTGACAGCCGCGATTGATCATTTGTAGGACACAGTGAGAAATGATGTTGCTGCTACAGCTGGTATTGACAAGATCTGGAAGCGACGTTTTCAAGTCAGTGAGCTAAAGGACTATATTGTAAGAAGATTTGTGACGACTCCTAGTGGTGTGTTTAGATCGTACCCTGGTGCCTTGTTTCATGAGACCTATGATCCTACAAAACAACCTTGGTAAGTGATAGATTTGACATATGACCTGTATATAATCAAAGTAGTGAAAGTCCTATAAGCTAGCAAAGCATGATTGGATTTCAAAAATCTTACCCTTGTTGGATAGAAAACATTGAGGACAATAAAGAAATTGCTTGTTACAAGCAATTTCTTCATTGTCAACAATGTTTTCCAAAGCTTTTTCTTTAGATCCTTAAAAAGCGATTGAGTGGGAATGGGTTAAAAAGCATGCCTTTGACAGAGTTCTCTACAATTTGAATAGAGTTTGCAATCTTCCTGAAATACACAAGAGCTACATTTTATGTCGTAGGCATTCAATGGATTCGGTGGTTAAGCCTCCAATGGCAGTTTGCACTCGTTGAACTTTGAGAAGACCTCAAGATTTTGTCTGACGCTTTGCTAGCTAAAAATGAAACGCCATGTTGGCATTCAGTAAGACACGTATTTGAGAAAGAGGTAGGATCCAGGGTTGCCATTTTCTTAAAAAAAAAGATAAAGGCCTAGAGTAAGGTAGATTGGCCATTTTACTCTCAGTAGACTTGCAAGAAGACCCTTTTTAGTCTGCACTGTCTTTGCAGTCAGTTCAGGGCTCATAATTTTCATACTTCCAATGTGATACGTAATATGTCCCATGTGTAAAATGAAATAATTTTAATAAGCTTTTAAAGGATGCAACATTCTTTAACTGATTACCATGCAATCCAACATTTTCATGGGGAAAGATTACTTAAAGGAAGATAAGTTTGGAAAACTTAGTGAGAAAGGAGAAATTGTAGTAAGAAAGGAGAAATTGCTTTTTTGAACTAATTTCTGCCTTTCCCTAAATGTTATCTGCCCTAAAAGGTACTCATCTTCAATTTTTGCCATAATTTGAATTCTTGTCACCTGTAATTTCATTGAATTTTGATTAGTCTAAAATTTATTATAAGTTAATTGGTCAATAGACAAAGATTACCAAAGTTGGACCTGAGAAGCATTATTAGGAGTTAAAACCAATCTCTATTGTTTGATTTAGGTATGAGAGAGCCATGAAGTACCCAGGTCAAGTTGTGTTGACAGCTCCTTATTTAGATGTGGGCGGGGCTGGATACATCGTTACAATCAGCCATACTGTATTTGAGGGACAGTAAGTGATTCTACTTTGTGGATTCTCAGTAACCTTTTAAGCTTTTTGACGCCCCTCAAGAAAAACATTTAGGTAAACATTGTGGTGTTAGACCCCATTCAATCAATCAATCAATCAATCAAGAAAAACACTTGGGAAAACATTGCGCAAAATGAAGAAATTGCTTGCAACAAGCAATTTCTTCATTTTACACAATCTTTTCTACCCAGAAAGTTTAAAAAAAATCTGAAATTTCATTAATTTCAATTTTTTTCTGCAACTACTTTCAAATTGGACCAGTTTTAAATTTTGTTGTCTGGTAGTGGGTTGAAAGATATCATGAGAAAGAATTTTTTGGATAGCTTAAAGTTCAAGGTCACAGCTCAAGGTCAAACCTTAAAATTGTGCTTGTCCGGAGCATTTCTCCTATATTTATGGATGGATTTCAAAATAACTTGGCACAATTATTCTGCAACATGAGTAGATGTGCCATTTGAAAGAACTTTTTGGATAGCTTCAAGTTCAAGGACACAGATCATGGTCAACACTAAAATTGTGCTTGTCCGGAGCATGATACCTACAAAAGTTTGCAGGCTCGACAGCAGTTGTCCTAGGACTTCCATCTAGACCTGCCAGAGTTGTTAATGAAATTAATCTTCAAAAAAAATATTGATTATTGAACAACAAGTACTACCTGTGCTTCAGACCTTTGATTTTTAATGCAATTTTAAAATGATTTTATACAGCATGAAAAGGGTTAAATATGTTTGAGTGGTAGACGCTGTGCAGCCTGGACTACTACACCCTGCATTTAGAATGATTACGATTGTCTAGAATTTCTCAGTCAGTTGCTGTATACAGAATGAAAGCATAGTAAAGACTCTGATGCAGATGCACAGGCTGATCAGAGTCTTTACTTGGCTCACATGTGAAATTGTTGGAAATGTCACTCACAGAATTTATTGTACATTACAGAGCCCAGTCATTGCACAGTGCCAATGATAAGATAGTAGCTGTCATGGGAATGGATGTTACATCAGGATACTTCTACAAAATGTTACTGGATAACATAGCTGTGTGTAAGCAGCCTACTGTTAGGTAGGTATATTATTTCAACAATTAATTTGACTGGTTTTGGGTCTTTTGAATAGTTGATAGTAGACAGGGTCATTTTGCCAAGGTTATGGCCAGTGACATGTATCAATAATGTGAATTTGTAGGTATGAAAGCTAAAAGTTGGAACTACAATTTGTAAAAGCTGTAGGTATGACATTTCAGTTGCCAAATCAACAAATGTGTTAAATGTTGGTCATTGTCATAACAAATAGTTGACCAAATTGTAATCACAATCACACGTCCATGAAATAATCCTTCACAATGTTCCAGGTGTTTCTTGTTGAATGATGATGGTTACATGATTGCCCATCCTTCCCTGATTGAGCCTGATGGACGAGGTCCAGTAGAGGAACAGCACATTACACATAAGGTACATCTAGAACTTAGTATATCCGGTTAGGACATTTCATTTATTGCTGGTCCTGCCAACTAATTCTCTGCGCAGGAAGTTCCACTTCTGTATTAAACAGTATTATTTTAAAATAGCTAATAAAATGTAACAAATAAGTAAAATGGTTGATAAGTAACTTAAATATGATTAGTACAGCTTGAATAAGCTTCAGTTACGATGTTTTAAGTCTTTAAACTAACAAAAAGGCTTCAAAAATCAAAATCAAAAAAATTCATTTCCAGGCTAAAAGAATGATTTGATTGGTTAAATGATTCATCAAAATGGCGGCCAATGTCGGAGTTCAAATCTCAATTCTGGGCTGAATGAATAATTCGATTGGTCAATATATTCCTTGATTGACACTGTGATTGGTCATTTGATATGGTAGTGGGCATGGCCAGCAATCCATCAATTTACATAAAAAAAAGCAACATATTGGTAGCTATTGCTAGTATGTATCAATTAGCCCATTCTCACACAACAAAATTTTAGACTGGTCCAAATTGAAAGAAGCTGCAAATTGACAATTTAAAGTTAATCTTTGTCTTTTTGGATAGAAAACATTGTGGATAATGAAGAAATTGCCTGATACAAGCAATTTCTTCATTTTCCACAATGTTTTCCAAAGTTTTTTTTCTTGAGGGGCGTAAAAAGGGGGGTATGTGTTGGAATGGATTAACCCATTCCAACACAAACATGTCTTTTATGTCCCTCATGAAATAGCTTTAGAAAACTTATGGAAAATGAAGAAATGCTTCATTTTCCATAAGTTTTTGTATCCAAAAAGATAAAGAGTTTAGAACTTCTTTCAATTTAGACTAGTCTAAAAGTTTGCTGTTTTCTTGTTTGAATTAATTTTGTTTGCTTTAGTACTGAGAAATCATGAATATAGAATTTAGTCTGTAACTTCTTTTGAATTGGACAACTCTAAAATTTGTAGTCTGGTAATGGGTTAAGAATCATTTAAATGTGTTTTGCTTTTGCTTTATTATTGTAAACAAAATTTTTTATATTTTATTACAATTTATCATTGTTTATTCCAGGAACCCTTGGTTGCTAATGACATATTAAATCACCGACACTTTGTTCACAAGAAGTTGTGCAATAGATATAATGATAGAACAGTACAAAGATATTATACAGTGAGTAATTGTGTTTGATTTTTATTATTTTTGTTCTTCGTTTTTTTACAAAGATTGAACAGTGTAGGCCCTGATTAATCTTTACAGTCCATACCTTCTGATTAGGGTCATTTACCACAAGTACAGTGTTTATGATACATTTAGTTATGTTGTAGCAATGTAAAGCTGTTATATTTGATTGGTAGCAAATTTCTTTGTAACTTCTAAATATTCATAAGTACTGGTTTATTGGATTCTGTTTAACCTGTTCCATCACAGTGACGCTTTTGGATGCCCCTCAAGAAAAGATTTTGGAAAATGAAGAAACTGCTTCATTTTCCAAAATGTTTTCTACCCAAAAAGTTGAAACAATCCAAAATTTCATAAACTTTAAGCTGATTGAATTCTTAACATCTTTATCTTTCATGGTAGAAAGCATTATGGAAAAAGATGATATTGCTTGTAACAAGCAATACCTTCGTTTTTCCACCATGTTTTCCTAAGAATATTTCTTAAGGGGATTTAAAACATTAAATTGTGTGGGAATGGGTGATTGTCATAATTTATAATATGTTTACAGTTTAACACCAGTTTAGATGGAGTTCTGACCAATCTAGTCCATGGAGAACACTGTGCCAAATATCAGATAGTGGCAGTGCCAGGCACAAATATATTTTTGGGAATGATCAACCATACATGTGATCTGGCTACAGCTTTCTGTCCTTGCAGTATGGTGAGTAACTAAGAAATGATGAATTTTTTTTTTTTTTTTTTGATTGAGGTGTATAATAAAGCCCTTATCACGATTTTTTTAATGGTATGAAATAACAACAGTCTTTTAGAATTAACTGAGCATGATAGTCAAGAATTAAATCAAGAAGTTGAGTTTTGTTTATGTTCAGGATGAATCCTAAGAAAAGCTTAAACTGTTGTGAGATTGGAACATACAGTGATCTTGGTCGAAAAAAAACCTTTACTGAATAATCATTTTGAATAATTACAGATGAATCTATATTAACCCATTCCCACACAATGACACTTTTGGACACCCCTCAAGAAAAACAATTGGGAAAACTCAAAACATTGTGTGAAATGAGAAAATTGCTTGTAACAAGCAATTTATTTATTTTGTACAATGTTTTCTACCCGGAAAGTTGAAAAATCTGTAATTTCATGAACTTTAATCTGTCTCTGCAACTCCTATCAGTTTGGACCAGTATAAAATTTTGCCCTCTGATAATGGGTTGAACTAAAGTAAACAATATTTCTGTTATATAAATGGAGGAGGAATAAAAGTCTGTTTCAAAATCACATCCTCTAAACAAAATGATTTGTTTTCTCCGATCCATTATCCTCTGATGATAAGACCTGATAGTGCTGAAACTTTAAAGATACACATCTTTTGGTGTTGACTGGCATTTTGAAATTCAAATCGTATAAAGTTAGCTAAGATAAGGACATTTCTATCAAAGACTTCTCACTATCATTTAAAGTTAACTACCTTAAATTAACCCCTTAACACTTAATCTGCCTTTTTTATGGGTTTCAAGAAAAAAAATTCAGGAAAGGAATGTGCAAAATGCAGAAATTGTTTGTTTCAAGCAATTTCTGTAGTTTTCACATTGTTTCCTACCCAGAATGTCAGAGGTATAGGAAATTCTATCAACTTAAAATTGTCACCTACAACCTTTTCTTAAGTTTGACCAGTCAAAAAATTTGTCATCTGGTTATGGGTTAAACTAATCTGTATATATCATCTGACACATTTCAGCTCGACAGATTATGTTTAAACTGTAATCGAATGGGCCCAGTAGAATGTGAGTGTCCTTGTGAGTGCCCTCTTGCTATGGATTTGTGTAATGGAGATCTGTTAAAGAGTGAAGATACGTAAGTATTTGAGCCATTTGGTAATCTTAAGGAAGGTTTTTTACCATTTAAAACTATTCCTAACATTGAATTCACAAACTCTGATGGCTAAGTGGTAAAGGTGCTTGACTACCAATCTGGACGTCCAAGGTTTGATCCCAGCAGTCACGGATGTGTTTTTCATGGGCAAGACATTTAATAGCCAGCCCCAGTCTACCCCCATGTAAACATCTGGACTGTCTGTTCCTGAGCAACTCTATAAGCTCAATGCATTCCGTGCATTTAACCTTAAAAGTAAGTTGATTAACCCTTTCCTGTTTAAACCCGGGATTTTATGTTGCTGTGATTTATACTCAAAAAAACATTGTGGAAAAAGGAGAAATTGCTTGTAACAAGCAATTTCTCTTTTTCCCACAATATTTTCTACCACATAGAATGGTTTCATTTCAAATTGAATCCAGTTTCCATTGACGTCTGCAACCTCTTTAAATTTGGACCAGTCTAAAATTTCAAGAAACGGGAAAGGGTTAAACAAAATTGACTCATCACTGGCCCTGCCTACAGAGCTTTGACAAGAAGTTCCATTTAGATATTGAACAATGTTTTTTTCGCAAAATGTATGGCCAGTAACTGGTAACAAAAAATTAAAATGGTTCGTAGGTGACATTGACACGTTGGTTTATTTGTATTTGTGCATCAGTCTGTCTGAATTTGTCCAGAGTATATCTCCTAGATTAATGAATGGATTTCAAAAGAACTTGGCATAATCATTCTTCATCATGAAAAGAAGTGCCACTTGAAACAAACTTTTTGAACAGTCCAAGGTCAAGATCAAATGTTCAAATTTAGCTTGTCCAGAGCATATCTCCTACATTTATGCACAGATTTCAAAATAATTTGCCATTTGAAACAAATCTTCAGATAGTCCAAGGATAATGACACAGGTCAAGGTCATATATTTGGCAGGCTTGTCTTGTTGTCCCTGGCAATTTTCTTGTCTTCCCTTTGCCTTTACTGTCTCTATATCACACATTTCATTTTACATTTTGATAAGTTGGTCAATATGTTAAACTCATTCCTATAAGGTCCCACTCTTTACATCCCTCAAGAAAAAATCTCAGAAAAAAATGGAAAAAAGAAATTACCTATAACCATTTTTTTTTTTTTTCCATTAATTTTTAGCCTACCAGACACAAAGTGTAAAGATTTGGCCACATACAAAATGCCATCTTCAACTTCTCTGAATTTGGACCAGTCAAAAATGTTACTGTCTAATAATGAGTTACTTCTTTTATTTATATCAGGAACCCTAGTTGTCCAAGGTTTCCAGAACAAGGAAGGATAGCTAGAGTAGATTCTTCTATCACCCATGGCTTGGATCAATGTAACCAAGTACGATGTGACAGCAAAAACTCTCAAATGTAAGTACACTTACACTGTCTTATTTTAACAAGAAGTAGATTTACACTGTCTTATATTGACAATTGTAAATGCAGATGAATATTACCATTTGGATTTTTCCTTTAAAATTTTGGTATAAAGACCTGTAAAGATATATATATGAGTCAAAATTTTTGCCAATTTTTTTCATTTTGGGTATTTCAAGTGTTTTGATAATTGCAAATTCAAATTAATGAAATGCAAAAGAATGAGAAGATGGAAGAAATGATTATAATTTTTTTAAATTTGGTTAAAAGTGAAAATTTGCACAACCCAAACATTTCTAATTGTACAATACTTAATGGTTTAAAAACTGTTAACAAACAATGTGTCCTGTCAGCACTTTAGATCAGTTATATTGGCAATCTTGATTCCTACTACATATTAAATTGCCCACTTTCTACATTGGCCCCGTCCTTTGACTCCAACAGGAAGTTCTCCACTTCTATTTTAAACAGCATTATTTTGCAAATTTTATTACCATTAGCGTATAACAAAAAGTTGGCAACCTGTATATCATAATTACAGCTTGAATAGGCTGTAGTTACAAAGTTTAAGTAGCCAAACCAACAAAAATGTTTCACTTAAATGGGGACCAATGTCAGAGTTCAAAGTTCACTCACAGTCTAATTTGATTGGTCAATTGTTTCATTGATTGACATCCATGATTGGTCAATTGATTGAAATCAACAAGAGGCGTAGTTTTTGTACAATATAATTGGTATAAAATGAACTTTTTAAAACTTACAAAAGTAGTAAGTCAGCCAGATTAGCTCAGTTGGTAGAGCACTTGACTTCAAACCTCTAGATCACAGGTTCGAGCCCTGGGCTGACCATATCTACTAACAAACTAATCGTCTTTCGGATGAGACGTTAAAACCGAGGGCCCGTGTGACGATGCTATCCATCGAGCACGTTAAAGAACCAGGCGGGGCTCTCAGTAGTTTCGTCCTGTATCCTTGCACTATTCCCCGTAACAACTAACCGTCTTCTGGGGGCGTCGCTCATATGGGCATGTGCTACGGTAGCGACGATAAATAAACGGAAATACACACATTACAAAAGTAGTGTGTTAAAACACTTGGTGTGAAACAAGAAAAAAAGGGGTCTTAGTTTTAATTATTTTGAAAATAATCAACTCAATCCTTTGTTATAGAAATCAGGTCAGTTGACTCGGTATGCGAAAAACAAAATATAAGACTAACCAATTTGAAACTGTCTTGCAATCATGAGTTGAAGTCATATAAAGTAGAAAATATTGTGAGAAAATGAAAATTACTCAACACAAGCAATTTCTCCTTTTCTCACATTTTATTTCATACCTAAAAGGCTGGATTGTGTGGTAATGGGTTAATATCAGTTGTAATCAAGGTATCTCTTTAGATGCAATGAAAATTTAAGTTGTCGTCTGTAACTTCTTTCAATTTTGACCTGACTAAAATATTCTTGTGTGGTAATGGGTTAAGTTAATCTTTTTGCAATGTTTGTTGTTTTAGTTTCATTGTTATAATATGTTTTTGTGTAAATGTTTAATTAGCCAAAGGCACAAAAAGTGCTGACATTCCTAATGAAGATGATTTAAGTTGAAGAATCAAGTATAATTCTTTGTAGCTAGTGTTTTCATTTTATCTTTGGTTAGTTGAATACGTATAGTTTGATAAAAAGGGTCTGTCTCTCTGAAGAGATGTTCTGTAATTCCAGGAGCTGTCTGGGTGTTATTGGCTGTGAATGGTGTCAAGCTGAGAGTGAAGATAGCTATAAAGATGGCATACAGATGCATATTCATAAAGCCCTGGCTCGCCCATTCTGTGCAGCCCAGTCAACATGTTTTGGTGGAGTTGTTGGGGCTCCTACGCCGTATGGAGATGGACCACTAGGTGAGAGTTGATGTAGACCTTCTTGCTATTTAACCCTTTGCTGTACCGTCAATGGTTTCTAGGTCAAGGTGATTTTATACCTAAGAAAATATTGTGAAAAAAGAAGAAATTGCTTTAAAACAAGCAATTTCTTCTTTTCTCACACTATTTTCTACAGCGTAGGATGGTTTTGTTTTAAATTGCACTCACTTTTGATTTTCACCTGCAATGTCTTTCTAATTGGAGCAGTCTAAAATTTCAAAAAAATGGGAAAGGGTTAAAAATATCCAATCACTTTCAGGGATAACAGGTTTATTTGAAAAATGCTTATTGAAGTATGGAGGATTTAGTATATTTATATAGGTACTTATGACTGTGTGACACTTAGCCTCTGATATATAGAATTGTTAAGTTCTTTGGTATTGTTAACCCTTGTCATGCTTAACACATAATTTTTCTGTTTTGGCATGAGGTCTAAATAAAGATCAGCCTGCTCATATGTGCAGTCTGATCTTTATCTAGACTTCCTGGTTGTCCCTAAAAGCTTGATTGGTTTTTAACATACGATTTCAAAATTATCATTAACCCAGATTTATCGCTTTCTCAGTGCCTTCAGCCTTTTGATTTTGATACAATTTTGTAGAGGATTTTATTCAGCATGACAAGAGTTAAGTTCTTCTGAATATGATATTAAGGAATATCAAAGAAAACCCTTTCCTATGATTGTCTTATCTCTTATCTCAAATGTTATATTTGTATGACTTTATTTCAGCTGAAAATAATGAGGATGAGGAAGCCATAACAAAGAGTACACCCGTTGGTCCGGTGGCTGGTGGAATAATGGGATGCTTTCTGGTCTTGGCACTTGGTGTATACTGTTATCGTCACCGAATACACAGAAACTCCTTACAGTATATCAGTACCCTACCAGAAAACCAGAACAGACATTCTAACTTTTATGAAGGAGAGGACTTAGATCAAGCTGAAGATAATGGATACGGTTCGTAAATTTTTCTAGAGCGTGAAAGAAAAATAGAATTATGATCAAGGAAAAGGGCAACAAAGATAAGGATCAAGCATTAATCTGTTTTCCAAGAAAACTTGCATAAATTGTTACAAGCAATATCTTCTTTTTCCGCAATGTTTTCTACCCAAAAAACAGATTTTAAAACAAAAAAAAAAAAGGATTGACTTTAAGGTGACAATGTTTCAATGCTCATATCTAGAAGAGGTTTTTTATTTATTTTCCTATTTGGCTAGTTCAAGTTCAACCTATAAGATTTAGGTTAACCCTTGTCATGCTGAGCCCAGAATATTCCGGTTTTGGCAGGAGGTGTAGACTAAGATCAGACTGCACTTATGTGCAGGCTGATCTTAGTCTACACCTCCTGCTTGTACTTTTCCTGACGGAGTTGTTTATGAAGTTGATTTCTAAAATATAAAATATTGATTTTTCAACAAGTTCTATCAGTGCTTTCAGCCCTTTGATTTGATAGAAATTCAGTAAGGAAATTTATACAGCATGACAAGGGTTAAATACTAAGGTCTGATTCTATGGTATGGGCATAAGATTCTAACAAAGTCATGTGATAAAGAAATGTAATTTAAAGGTAATTGTGTTTGATAATCTTTTAAAATCTATGATAAATGATAATTTCATTTCAGGTCACACTAACTTTGTGTTGGCCACATTTGAACACCCAGCCAGTATATCTCCATACCGAGTGAATACATCTTACCGACGTCCCGCTGGCGGGGACAGTGATCATGGATACAGTACAATGACGCCACATGACGATAGTGAACATGCTAGTCTACCTTGTTTAGAACCTTTAATTGTAGGAAATGAACGCTACAAACCAGGAACTTATTCTGTGTCAAAAACTCCTGTGATTCCTCCGCCCCCTAGTGTAGTGAGTAGGCGGAGTCGGAGTCCAACTCCGCCCCAAACTAGACTATCTAGCTATCAGCCAATCCTTGAGCAGGATCCCTCACAAACTGTAATAGGGCCAGTAAGGGACAACCCACATAGTGTAATAGCCAATGTTCAAGTTCATATGGTCGACACTCATTAGTGATTCATGAATATTCATTATAGTGCTTCAGATGTTCATTGGACAAGATATATGGAGGGATGGCTTAGCACTCAGGCTGGTTATACCAGAGCTTCAATTAAGAGGGGAATATAGTTTTCATACTTTTGTTATTTCTTAATAAAACCCTATACTGTGGGTACTCATTTGAATTGTCTCATTTATACAATTCCAAAGAGTACCCACAACATAGGGTTTAGAACTGAATGAATATAATTCTGTTATCTGGAACCAGAATCACCCCTTTGACTTTGGACTCTGTGATTCAGACCTGTTTTTGTACAAGGAGTAGTCTATCTTGTAAAAAAAAAAAAGTGTTCACTCTAATGTGGCCCTAATGCTGGGAAGCTGTGATGTGTGATAGGAGTGACAGTGTTGTACAGGAAAAATGTGCTTACAAGGATAGAAACACAATAAGTAATTGTGAAATTGGGTACTATCAGGGTATTTCGAATCACTTTGTTACCTATTTGGTAATAATTTTAAGACAAGTACAAAATTAATGAAATTCTAGGTGACAAATGGTGTGTTAAGATACAGGAATTTTGGGCAGAAAGCAAAGTTGGAAATGAAGAAATTGCTTGAATTATATAAAAGCAGATATTTCTTTTCCCACACTGCTTCCTAGAATATTGTATTACCGGTATTATTAAAGGGTTCAAATATATCAGGAATGTGCTAAAAATGCTTAACCCATTACCAGGTTACAAAATCTTACACTGATCCATGTTCAATGAAGATGCAGATGATAATTTCAAGTTGATAAAACTTTAACTATCTCTGCAATTCTGGGTAGAAACAATGTGGAAAAATCGAGAAATTGCTTTTAACAAGCAACTTTTGCATTTTCCAATGTGTTTTCCTGTTCTTTTTTCTTGAAGGTTGTTAAAAGTTTGGATTGTGTGGTAATGGGTTAACCCACTCCCACTCAGTGACGCCTTTAGATGCCCCCAAGAAAAAAAGCTTTGGAAAACATTGTTGAAATTGAAGAAATTGCTTGTTACAAGCAATTTCTTTATTTTCTGCAATGTTTTCTTTCTAATAAGACAAAAAAAATCTGAAATTTCATAAAGTTTGAATTGTCCTCTGCAACTTCTTTCAATTTGGACCAGATTAAAATTTTCTTGTGTGGTAATGGGTAAAGGGCCATCTTGTGTTAGTGTCCATTCTGTGCGAGAGCTTAAAAATGACAAAATTCAATGCTGTGAAAGAGGTTATGTAATTTAAATGCATTTTTTAACCCATTTCCACACAACAAAATTTTAGATTGGTCTAAAATGAAAGAACTGCAAACAACAATTTCTAAATGATGGAATTTTATTTTATAATTTATTTTTTTTTTTGTCTTTTTGGATAGAAAACATTGTGGATAATGAAGAAATTGCTTTGTACAAGCAATTTCTTCATTTTACACAATGTTTTCCAAAGCTTGTAAAAAGGAAGGATTGAGTGGGAAAGGGTTAAATATTACAGACCTGGAAAAGTTGAATGAACAGTAAAATGATCAGTGTTTATATGCATCATTTTCTTTTAGTAAGGTGGTTAAGTAGTCTGCGACACAATTCTAGTTTTTATGTGCCAACACTATTTAATATAAAATGGGAGTATATTAACAAGCACACTTACTTATTTAAGACAAAAAACATATAATACAATGAAACATTGGATGGCATTTCCTAGCTTATTGTTTCTATGCTAATAATTTTATGTGATATTAGTGATTTGGGCATATTGTATGAGAAAATTTGGCCAGTTCACCATTGAATGGGTAATAAGTGAAAAATTGTCAAAATATGTGTACATTTGAATGATTTGCTTGAAATAGACATTATATATGCAGTGGTCAAAACAAGAGGGGGTAGTCATGCTTAAAATCTTTTATTTATAATATCAGGCTTGTCTGGTATTCAAAGTCTTGGTATGAGAAGTATAATGTATTAGAATCCTCAATAATACCCCTGGTTAGGCTGAATGCTGCACTATTAAGACAGGAGGTATAGACAAATATCAGCCTATACATAAGAACAGTCTGATATAGACAATACCACCTTTACAAACAAGCGTTTTTTGTGAAATTGGATATTTTCATCAACAACAAAAAATTCTTGACACACAAATAGTGATTTCAGTACTTTCAGTCCTTTGATTTCAATTTCGATAACTTTTTTTTTCAGCATGACAAGGGTTTAAAGAACCCTTTTCAAACAACAAAAGAGCATGAAAGGATAGTATGATAAGCTCTTCTGTTGAAAATTTTTCTTTTAATTGGGTTGAAACTTCTTGGACTTGTGTACTGAGTTTTACCAATAAGGTTTAAACCAATTCCCTCACGATTCCACTTGTTTACGCTCCTCAACAAAAAAGCTTTGAAAAATGTTGTTAATGAAGAAATTGCATTTCACAAGAAATTTCTTCATTATCCATATTGTTTTTATCCCAAAAGACTAATTTTTAGCTCGGCTGTTTTTGGAGAAAACCCGAGGTTTTGTGATCACCTGAGTGTCGTCGGTGTCGGTGTTGGCGTGACAAACTTTAACCTTGGTCATATCTCTGTTGTTATTGAAGATATCCCCATGAAACTTGGCATGTGTATTCACCTTCACAATAGCTATCTAGATTATCAAGTGGCATAACTCTAAAAGTATTTCGTAAGAGTTATGCCCTTAGAACTTTTGCATTATCCAGCACCTGCAGCCAAGTGTTGGCACCCGTGGGCGGTGCTCTCGTTCAAATTACCATCAATTAAAAAATGTTGATTGCAATTTCTTTCAATTTAGACCAGTTTAAAATTGTGTTGTCTGTTAATTGGTGAATGGTATCTTGACCCTAGGAGAAATTTATTTCCTAAGGACATGATACTCCCTGATATAACAGAAAGATTGTTAATCCATTCCCAAACAACAAAATTTTAGACCTGTGCAAATTCAAAAAAAGTTGTAGACGGCAATCTTAGATTGATGAAATCTCTAAAGTCTGTGTCTTTTTTTGGGTAGAAAGCATTGAGGATAATGAAAGAATTGCATGCTCCAAGTAATTTCTTCATTTTACACAAACTTTTGCAAAGCTTTCATATTAAGGGGCCATTACCCATTAACCCATTACTAAATGACAAAATTTTAGACTAGTCCAAATCGAAAGGAGTTGCAGACGACAATTTAATGTTAACGAAATTTTAGATTTTTTCAACTTTCTGGGTAGAAAACATTGTGTGAAATGAACAAATTGCTTGTGACAAGCAATTTCTTCATTTTACAAAATATTTTCCAAAGTTCTATATTGTGGAGGCGTTTAAAAGTATTACTGTGAAGGAATGGGTTAAAAGCGTCATTGTGTAGGAATGGGTTTAAGACGTCCGTAGAACAAGATAGCCCCTTTTGTCTTGATTTCTGACCCATTATAAATATTATTTTGTTGTTTTTTTTCAGGGAACAGTGTCTTTTGGCTTTACCTCATGTAGATTTCTGTTGTGGACAGGTTTAGGGCTGCTCTAAAGTTTGTTTACTCATTACATGCTGACAAAATTCTTCACTGGTTCAAATTTGAAGATGTTGCAGACGACAATTTTTTTCAATGCAATTTTGAAATTCTCTGTCTATTGGTGTAGAAGACATTGTCAATAAGCAAGCAATTTCTTCATTTTCCCCAATGTTTTCCAAATATATTTTCCTAAAGGAGCATAAAAGCATGATTTTGTTTGAATGGGTTAAATAATAAGAATCATGAATAAGCAATTAACCAATCACTTGCCCTACCTTCTTAGTCCATTTGCCATGCCCATTGACTCCGACAGGAAGTCCTGCTTGGATTTTAAACGGTGTTTTTTGGCAAAATTTATGGCTAGTAGCATGTAACAAAAAAGTAGAATAGTTTGTTGGCAGTGTAAATGTCGTAACTTCAGCTTGAATAAGCTGTAGTTCCTATGTTTAAGCTACCAAAACTAAAAAAAAAATGGTTGCAAAACTCAGTTATGGTCTTCATAAATGCTTCGATTGTTTAGACCGGTTATTTGTTTAACAGCCGCAATTGGTAAGATACGAAGTGTATCAACTCTATTACACTTTTAGACACAGCAAGCTGAATATCAATACCCAGAACCAGTTTCATTGGAGAATATGTATATTGAAAAGAAATATACGATCTGTTAACCAGGGAAATCTGTCTAACAGCACCGACAATGTGATACATTGCTTGTCAGAGGAATGTTGCTTTTAAATAATTTTAACTAACGTTTGAGTTTGAGTGGTGCTCTTTCAAATGGCTTGCAAATCCATTGATTTCAGTTGCTTTGAACATTGTGATAATACTAAAAAATTTGGTCAGATGTGCGGAAACTAAAAAATAAATCTAAATCAATGACGGTGAATTAGGGATATAGTTTAACCCATTCCCACACAATCCTGTTTTTTTTATGCCTCCCAAGAAATAGCTTTAGATAACATTCTGGAAGATGAAGAAATTGCAAATGCTCGTAACAAGCAATTTCTTTTTCTATACAATGCTTTTTGCCCATACAGACAAAGATTTTTAATACATCAACTGAAATTTGTCTCTGCAACTTCCTTCCATTTGGACCAGGCTAAATTTTCTTTTTAGGGAATGACTTAAATGGATTTTTTTGGAAGCTGTGTAGAATTATTAAAGTCCTTACTAGTCTCAGACCTGTCTGCAAAAGGATTCTAGTTTTTGTAATATTATGTATCATTGTTTAGTCATGTAAAAGAGGGTCTAAAGGTAACAACACCCACTTATCTGGATAGTTTCAAGGACTTGAAATGCAAATCTTCTTTTATTAGATCAATCAAAGAAACCCTCTTTGAACTCTGATAAAATGATTGATCATACAAGAAAGATTTACAAAATCAGGCAGGTAATATTTGATGCCCAAAATTAAGATTGAAATTAACCCTTTCATGTTCGATCCTTGGTTTTTACTGCTGTCTGAATTTATAATTGAGAAAACATTGTAGAAAAAGAAGAAATTGCTTGTAACAAGCCATTCCTTCTTTTTCCACAATATTTTCTACCCTACTGAATGGTTATTTTTGAAATTAAATCCGCTTTAAATTTTCTTCTGCAGAACCTTTGAATTTGGACAGGTCTAAAATTCTTCAAAACAGGAAAGGGTTAAGCCTCTGAGTAACATATCCAAAAATTGCCCATCTGTGCCAAGTAAATACTAGGATAAGCCTAATAATTCCGACAGCCAGATCATTTACTGATTGCTTTAAAGATAGCTGTTGACTTAAAGTTATATTTAATGCACTGTATTGCTGCCCAGGCTGCTCTTTGTAGTCCAGGCTCATGTGGAAATGTTGAAAATGTCACACACTTTTATGCTGACTTTAGTCCTCTTTTACATGACTTTCATTTATCAATCACATGTTTGTAAATTTTGTACATGAATGCTTAATAGTTGTAACTATTATGTAAATATTTTTCCTTTAGCCTTTACCTATATCCTATGGAAATTAGATCTTAACTTGTAAATAGATATTTTTTATAGTTTTAAAAAGAAAGTGTCTTGGTCAAGAAAAAAAACTAATAATACTTTGTTTACGACTTTATCTTGTAAGAAGGTAGGATTATTATGCTGTTTAGTTAAATGTCTTTTATACAAAAAAGGTAATCTTAGCCTTTTCTTTTTTTTTCTAAAATCTGAAAGTCTGGATGTTTTCCCAGCTTGGAAAGTATGTTATATGAGTATCTTCCTAATTCTATTCTTCCTTTTATTTTGCCCCTACCATGTAATGGTGACGGGCCTAAAAATTTACCTCTGCCTGTGTGTGAGTGTGTGTGTGGTAATATTGTGTCTCATTCTCGCCTGGAGCATATCGTCTATATTAATCGATGGATTTCAAAATAACTTGGAACAGTTGTTCCCCTTAACCCATTACCAGACAGCAAGATTTTAGACAGTTCCAAATTGAAAGGACTTGTAATCGACAATTAAAAGTTATGAAAATTTAGCTTTTAAACTTTCTGTGAAGAAAAAATTATGTAAAATGAAGAAAATGCTTGTTACAAGCAATTTCTTCATTTTCCACCATGTTTTCCCAAAAGCGTCATTGTGTGGGATGTATGCGTAAAGTTCTGTTGGGTACTTCCCAAGTTCAAGGCCACAATTAAAGGTCATGTGACAAGCAATTAAGCAGGGGCATCCATGCCTGTTAAACATTTCTAGTTTAGATTTTATTATATCCCCAAACTATGTTTGGGGGGTATGTAGGAGTCAGTTTGTTGGTTGGTTGTTTGGTCTGGCTTCTGGTTGGTCAGGCATTCTTTAACGTAGGAGTCGGTTTGTTGGGTGGTTGCTTGGTCTGGCTTCCGGTTTGTCGGGCGTTCTTTAGCTTTTTGTCCTAATCAACTTGATGGATTGAATTCAAATTTCACACAAGCATTCAGTATCCACAAAAATGTGCACATGCTATTTTGCTGACGTTCCATTAATTTTTCTAAGAGTAATGGCCCTTAAAAAATCTTTTTCACTCAGTTACTCTTCAACTGCATAATGGATTTGATTAAAAATTTTGTATCTGCACTCAGTAACAAGCAAAGTTGTGCATATTCTATTTTGGTTATGATCCATATATTTTTTGGAGCTATGGCCCTTTTTATAAAAAAGGTCCTATTCCTGTTACACAATGTTTCTTCTGTGACATTTAGCAGTGGGATGGGGTTGGGGAGTATTAATCACTTTCAGTGATGGTCTCTAGTTTGACATAAAGATGTGTTTTATGCATAATTGTGAATTTATGAACAAACTTATAGTGCAATTTGTCCCTTATAAAGCATTTCGTTGATACATTTTGTAAATAATATATAAGGATCTGCTGGTTGGTAAATTTCTTGATTTATATGTATTTTTATAGGTTTTTGAATTTCAAAATCACTGTTTTGCAGAGCTAGATATGGTTTTAATAGTTTGTTTAATAAACCCATTATAGCACAATCTTACAGTCTTATATGCTGAAGAATTGTAACTATAGAAAACAATGTGGGAAAAGAAAAAAATGCTGGATACAGCGTTTTCTTCTTTTCCCACTAGATTTTCTACCCTATCTGATACAAAATTCAAAGATTTGGCAACATTTGAATAGCAGGTCTGCAAAGTCTTTGACTTTGAACAAATCAAAAATGTTGTCATCTGGTAATGTGTTGAATCTTCTTGGCTGGTCCATATTGAAGGAAGTTGTAGAAAAAATGCCTTGTTAAAAAATGGTAAAACTTGTATCATAAAGTTTATGAACATGTAGGAAATGGATTAATGCCTGTACTTCTTCCTTTTCCTGCCTCGTTTTCTTTGATTATAATTTAATATCACCTGAGTTCCACATCCTCATTTGAGCTTTTGTGATACTTGAATCTCCATGGTCCATCATGCCTTGTCAACATTTCTGTGGTACCTCTCTATAGGTCACAATTTTTGCTTAACCCATTACCACACAACAAAATTTTAGACCTGTCAAAATTCAAAGAAGTTGCAGAAGAACAAATTAAAGATGATGAAATCTTTAAAATCTTTGTCTTTTGGAATGGAAAGATTTGTAGATAATGAAGAAATTGCTTGTAACAAGCAATTTCTTCATTTTCCACAATGCTTTCCAAAGTTTTATATTGACGGGGTGTTTAAAAGCGTCACTGTGTTGGAATAGGTTAATTTCTCTCAAACTTACAGAAAATGTTTCATTGATCTAAAGAAAGAACCCTATTTGATATGGTGAAATTCTAATGAATATCACAGGAAAAGGGACCTAATTGACAATTACCATCTTACCACTCTGGAAGTCAGAATGTTGTCTCAATCTTTCTCAAACTTGCTAAAAATGTTTGTATGGTCACAAGGAAGAAGCCTGTTGAATATTATAACAGCCTTACTCATATCTAGGGAAAGAGTGTCTTTTTGACAATATCCTTGTTACCACTCCTGTGGTGATAATTTTGGATCACTCTTTCTGAAACTTGCTTTAAAATTTTGTATTGTCATGAAAGATGAGCCCCAACGAATATTTTGATATTCTATACTATATGAAGTAGAAGGTAGCATTAGTGGCAATATCAGTTTTCTGTCTTGTGATAATCAAATTTGAGTTGATTAGTGAGCGTGAGCAAGATTCAGGTGTGAGTGATCTAGGGCCATCTTGGCACAAAATAGCCCTCAAAACAAGAGATTGTGGTATAATTGGTTTAAACTTGAAAACAAATTGAAGGTTAAATTTTACATTTTATAAAGAATATGTATTTATAATGAACAAATAGAGGCTTGCTTTGTGAAAAAGAGTTTTAGGTTTGTTACATAAAATTTATTATGTGATGTTATGTTACTGGCAAAATGAATGTTTCAACTTTTGTTGCAATTATCCAGAAGTTGCTAAAGGGAGCTATTTGTTCTTTAACCCATTTCCACTCAATCCCTCCTTTTTACGCCCCTCAAGAAACAAGCTTTTGAAAACATTGTGGAAAATGAAGAAATTGCTTGTATCAAGCAATTTCTTCATTTTCCACATTGTTTTCTATCCAAAAAGATGCAAAAATCTAAAATTTAATCAACTTGTAATTGTCGTCTGCAGCTTCTTTGAATTTGGACCAATCTAAAATTTTGCTATGTTGGAATGGGTTAAATCTACTATTTATGCATAAAGTACTTTGTAATTAAGCTAGCAGTGAATTGCTATGATCAGAGTTGCATTTATGAGGATTCCACTGTATTTTCTATGTATCTTGAAGAATTTAAAAAAAATATACCTCGGTTGAAAGGTTTCACCTCTGAATGACTTACGGATCTTTGTTAGCTCAGTATGATACGTTAAGCTGTCAAACCCTTTATCTAGAAACAACAACATTACAAAGCATCGTATAGATTTGACACAAAATTAAATTTCAAGTAATGCTTTTTACAACAGCCAAGTTCTTAAATAGACTAAAATCTCTTTTTCATAAAGCATGACTTGAATATATAATACTATGATGGTTTCATAGGAAATCTTATAATACTGATGTTTGTCAGTAAAATTTGTATTAAAACAGAAAAATATTATTCAAATGTATTTTGTTAATATTTATTCGCTCCAATATCGGGAGAAAACTACGGTATGTTCCAAGTATGAAAACCAAAACTACTCCTTTGAACTCTGCTGCATATTTATGTTAACTGTATACAGAGAAACCCACAGGTCGAATACCGGTGGAAGCTGGCTCACTAGGTTAGAACTTAAGCGGTCGGTTGATTAGCCGCTACCTAGTTAAAACCTATCCCCACACAAGCCCTCCCTTTACGCCCCTCAAGAAAATGGCTTTGGAAAACATTGTGGAAAAGAAAGAAATTACTTGTATCAAGCAATTTCTTCATTATCGACAATGTTTCCTATCCAAAAAGACGAAAACATTTAAAATTACATCAACTGAAATTGTCGTCTGCTGTTTCGCTAAATTTGGACCGGTCTAAAATCTCCTTGAATGGGAATGGGTAAAACAAAGGGTTTCGGTAGGCTAATCTCTGCAAGGAGCCCGGTAACAAAGAGAAAGGTACACAGAGGGAGGTACAGTGCAATTAAAGGCAAGGTGTCTGCTATGCCAATCATTTGTTTTTTATATGTGGGTAGCTTTAGTTGGTACCAGAATGGTTGGCCTTTTTAATAGGGGTCACACTGTAATAAATAAATCATTTGACTTTTATATGTGGGTGCCTATAGTTGGTATCAAAACTGGTTGGCCATTTCAATAGGGGTCACACTGTAATGGATAAAGCATTTGACTTTTATATGTGGGTACCTTTAGTTGGTAAACATCTGCTCATGACTAGATCTAAGTCAAGGTCATCTATTAAGGCCCTGGGTCATTAGTGTTTCACAAGCGAATCTTGTTGAATTCGGATTTACCACCATATGGCACCAACATTTGAGCTTGACACCCAAATGTGTTGAACCATCTCTTGCTGTGCAATGTCAAATGACTACAGCCCTGTGTTCGAGTTGTAAAGATTTTGCTTGTTTTTAAACCCATTCCGACACAACCCATCTTATTTTACACAGTTTAAGTGAAAAACTTGGCAAAACGTTATAAAAATGATTCGTTATCTACAATGGATCCATCCAGTAAGGAAAAGATTTTCAAAATAGGATCAACTTAAAATTGTCTTTTGCAGCTTCTTTTAATTTGACCAGTCTAAAACTTTGTCGTCTGGTTATCGGTTAACGATGGATTGCAACATGGACCTAGTCACAATGGTCCAAATTCAAAGGAGTTGTAGACGACAATATGTAGTTGATGAAATTTTGAAAATAATTTTCTATTCGTGTAGAAGAAGGCGTATAAAGGCGGAACTGTGTGGGGGGAATCGGTTAATAAAAATCCGGTATTCATCCTGGTAGCCTGCAAGATGTGTTGGATGGACAGAGAGAAGAGATTGCTTTGCCCATTTCGACGAGCTCATGAAAAAAAAAAGAAATAAAACACGCCTGAGAAAAGAACAAATTGTCTGTAACAAGTAATCTCTCCTCTTGTCAGATAATTTTTCTACCTTATGTGACATTATATTTAGAACACTTTGCTCGATGTAAATCTCTGATTGTTGTCACACACCTTTTGAGTAGCTGGAGGCTCGGAAAGGATGTAGTGGGTAGTACTTGTGGGAGAAATACCAGGAAACCATGGCTATGTGCTCCACCCGCCGCGATATGACTGAACTACTGTTAAATGTGGCATTAAACTCAATTAAAAACGTCAATTGAATCAGTAGCAAGCCTTTATGAATCCGGGCTAGATTTAAATTTTGTGGTAAAGTTAAACCCGGTACAACACAATTCCGCTTTTTTACGCACCGCAAATTTAGGGCTATAGAAAAAAACATTGTGACTAAAGGAGAAATTGCTTGCAACATTTCTCCTTTTCTCATTTTGTTTCAAACCCTATTTGACACTTCTATCCCAATTTTGACGGACTTTGATGGGTCGTCTGTAATTTCTTTCACTTTGGACCAGTCTTGATTTTTTTCGTTTTGTAACGAGTTAAATGTTATTGTGATCCTGTTTGGAATAAGAACAAATAACCCAAAAGACGAGTTGTTAAACGATATATTTATACAAAAGAACATGCTATTTAAACGAAAGGCTGAACCCATTCCCACACAGTGAGACTTTTGGACGCCCCTCAATACAAAGAATTGAGAAAACATTGTTTAAAATGAAGAAATTGCTTGTAACAAGCAATTTCTTCATTTTACAAAATGTTTTCTACTCAGAAAGTTGAAAAAACCTATAATTTCTTAAACTTTAGATTGCCGTCTGCAACTCCTTTCAAGTTTGACCAGTATAATTTTTGTCGTCTGGTAATGGGTTTATTGAAGTTAACAAATAGAGCTCATAAACCAATCCTAAAGCTTATCCTATATATGTACATAATATGTTACACACAAATTAATGCTCTCTTGTCAACGTTAAAGCCACACCTCATCCGGTCATTAAGGTCCCGGTTGCAGTTCATCCTAAGTAGAACTAGTAATTAGAACGACGCCAGGCTCTAGAAACTTCACATTTTTACGCTTTTTACAATTCATCAAAATACGTAAAACAATTATATTTTTCTAATTCAAGATTACGAAGATCACGTGATCTCTGACAATTTAACATTGATTGTTTGGACCGACCACTTGATTGGGAATGGCGGTAAAATTGAAATTAAAACAGAACGAGACACTCAGAGAACTTGACAACTGACCAATCGCAGCTTTCATTCAAATGGCCACTCGATCAATGAAATTTTTCATATATGACCGGAAGTGAGTTTTTAACTCCTCCATTTATTTCAATCATTTTGTTAGTTTTTCGACTTGAACGTCGTATCTACAACTTATACAAGCTGTTGTTACGACGTTTAGGTCGCCAACCAACTATTTTACCTTCTTGTTACATGCTACTGGCCATACATTTCGCAACTTAACGCCGTTTAAAATCGAAGTGGCATTTCCTGTCGGAGACAATGGGCGAAGCCGACGGACTAAGTGGTCAGGGCCAGCGAATGTTCAGCTGTTAAATTGGGATATTAAGACCTTAGGTTATTATAACTCTCAGCAGTAACATGCATTCCATTCGCTTCCAATCTTTAAAATGAAAAGAGAAATTCACTCTTTAACTAATTAACATGTCATCCCTCATTTTCTCGAGTTGAAAAAAATACATGTACAACTTCTGGAAATACTGTGAGAAAAGGATTTCTCCCTCTTTCACGATATTTTCTACCCATTTTGACGCTTACTTAAATTATTATCTATTATTTCTGTTGGATTTGGACTAGTTTTAAAAAATCGTCCGGTATTAGATTATTTGATAACGGAATTTATTTTGTAATCAAGTCGCGTTAGAATCAGCTTAGTGCACAATTTAACGAATGTGTTGAAACGCATTGCTTTTCGACTGGGTTGCCGAGGACGACTTTATACCACACTAACCAACTGGTTTGGGTGCCAGCTCGACGTCTTTCACAAATGATTTCTTCAGACTGGAGTGAAAATGCTCTTTAAGCCGCTATGCCGTTTAGATCGGATTCATATTAAATAACCGGTGTCCGTTCATTTGTGTATCTGTCTACTCGACCGTCTATCCCAGCGTAACTTCCGAACTTTTTTTTAAATATTTCCCTATGTTAAATGCTCATACTTAGCTATGAGGTATATCTCATCGATTTTTTAAATGTACGTCAAGATCAGTTGACAAAGTCAATGTCATACATCAAATTAAAAAAAAATGCATTAATGGAGTGCATAAGTTTTCTATGAATGTATCATGTTCATTGCTTGGAATAAAATGTTATTTTAAAGACACGACGTAACTGAATAACAATCTTCTAGCATAAAAAGCAATCCAAAATCGCTTCTTATTGCAATAAGTCACAAATAATAATCGAAAAAAATTGTACAACAGCCTCTGAAATAATTTTTTTAACGATAGTTTTCTAAACCTAGTTAGTATTTTTTATGAAAATTAGTTTCTGTTATTATCCCTGGAGGGTGTATACTCGAAATCTGTACTCGATGTATCGGCAAACATGTTATTAAAAGTAAATGATCGTCCCGTGTCAGTTTCCGCCATTACACGGGATTCTGGGTAATAGTGTGCGGGACTGTCAAATTGACGTGGAGATCCGGTTCCGGTAATATGGCTACTCAGGCTGTTATATGGCAGATAATACCTTTGTAAACGAGGGAGTCTCATTAGGGATGGCTCAGCATTCTCTTCACCGGCTTTCTTAGAAAGCTTTCTCTTCTGCAAAATTGTGAAGAATGAGTGTGGAATGACATTTCATGTAAGATGAAGAGACAGGGATTCAGAGTGATTATATTTGTAGTATTATACCCAAATTATTTAATTTTTGATTTCGTCTAACAAAAACGAGCGTTTTGATTGGATGAAAAAATATTCATACATCCATTTACAAAATCTTTAGCACCAAGGTATTTTATATGCTTGCGCACAGAATAGTTCCATAAAAAATGTATCAACATTTGTAAAATATTTGCTTTTTCGCTCGATATCATTAAATTATACGAAATACAGTGTAATTGTGTTTTTTTACACCTCTTCTTTTCTCTTAACCCCTGTCATGCTGAACACGGAATATTCCAGTTTTGGCAGGAGGTGTAGATCAAGATCAGCCTGCACATAAGTGCAGTCTAATCTTGATCTACACTTCCTGCTTGTACTTTTCCTGCCAGAGTTGTCTATAAAATTGATTTCTAAAAGAAATATAATGATCTTTGAACTACAAGTTCTATCGGTGCTTTCAGCCCTTTGATTTTACACCAATTTAGTGAGGTAATTTATACAGCATGACAAGGGTTAAATGAGCACAAAATGTTCTTCTTCATTTCTAGTAATTCAATATAACACGGTTTATAGAAGGATTTAAAATGATCAAAATCTTCACCACTTTGCGATAGTTATTTTATGGAACCACTTTGTTCAGAAGTATACAAAAAAGTAACAAATGCAAACTCAATTTTATTTTCATTGAGAGACTGTTTTTCAAACAATCCGAAAACAGGAATCGTGATTGACGGGACTAACACTGAATAACGTTAATTACTCTTTTACTCGTCCTTTCTTTCTCCATTGTTAGCTTACACACATATTCTGATACTTATATGGCACCAAATTCATTATAAAAGCAGACTGATATAAATATTCATTGAAAAAAAAAATCAAAGACAAAAAATCAACATGTTTGACATATTTCTCAATTGTTCTTCATAATAAATGCAGTTCTCGTTGAATAAAATTGCGTATTTTATGAATATTTAACTCATTACCAGACAACAAATTTAAGGCTGGTCCTAACTGAAAAAAGTGCAGTTGATGCTTTTGCCTATATTTCAGTTACTCATTTTCTATTACGACTCTAAAGTTTGCGGGATTGTATGGTACTGGGTTAGAATTAACAATGTATTATACACATGCATTGACTAGAACTACTATTGTTGCCTAACGCGAAGAACAATTCAATTTTTGATGAAAGTCAAGGAGTTAACCCATTCCCACACAATCACGCTTTTTGGCTTTAGCGCCCCCGGAAAATTATAAAAAACATTGTGGAAAATGAAAAAAATAATTGATATAAACACTTTCTCCAGTCTCGCTATTTTTTCCACAACAAGACAAAAAAAAAAAAAAAACGTAAAACAAACGTCTTCTGCAATTTCTTTTGAATTTTGACCAGTTTGAAAAATTGTCGTTTGGTTATTGGTTAAACTTGTCTGGGTGATTAAGCCCACGACTATATAGAATATGGTGAATTCAGTGCTCGTTCAGGACTAAACCGGAAGTTATAGATGCGCAAGTCCATGTTCTTCCGGATATCCGGGGGATGGTACCGGTCTGTCCCGGTACCGGTTGTTGTTGTTATTGTGCTCCATATCTCCATACACGGACATTGGCTGACTGTTGGTCTTTATTCCTTCAAAACGTTGGTATGGTGACGAGTGACGGGTGTGTGCCCGGGGAATGTGAAAGGGGAAAGGAAATAATCGCAGTTTACCCTGCAACATGCAACAAGCAAACAGTGAGTACATGCTCATACATAAGTGAGGTTAGGTATTGATCCTTTCCCGTTGTTTCCCGTTGTTTTTGTTGTGTTTGTTGTTGTTGTTGTTGTTGTTTTTTTTTTTTTCATTATCATTTTTTTTTTTAATTTAGACTGGTCCAAATTGAAAGGGGTCTCAGACTACAATGAAAATTGGATCCTATATGGTAGAAAAAAAATTGGGTAAAGAAGAAATTGCTTGTCACAAGCAATTTCTTCTTTTTGCACAATATTTTTTTCAAGTATAAAGTCACAGGAACGTAAAAGCCAGGTATTGAACAGGAAAGGGTTAAGAGACAAATTATGCACTGAAAATATTTCTAAGGGATAACAGGGATACATGAAGTGTTTAGGTTATAAGGTAGTAGATACCTCCCCGCTACTTACAACGCTTGTTAATCCGTTATCAGAAGTCAAAAGTGCAGACCAGGCCAAAGTCAAAGATGCAGACGACAACCAATATCTCATATGACTTTTTTTTGGTAAGTGATAAAAACAGAAGATGATTATTACCAGCAATTTCTGCCTTTCCTACAAAGTTTTACAAAGATTCTTTTTCTTATCGGGCGTATAAAAGTTTGACTGCGTAGAAATATGTCAATTAATTTCTCAGAAACATAATTTGGCTAGGTATTGTCTCTGTTTTCATGTCAGCACATACTAAACAGAATAGAAAAAAATTCTGCCCTTTTAACCTTTCCTGTTTTTTTTTTTTTTTTTAATTTAGACAAACTGAAAGATATTGCAGAAGACAATGAGGATTAAACGCTCATTTGAAATCAAACCATCCTAGGAGGCAGAAAATATTGTGGTAAAGGGAGAAGTTGCTTTTCACACGTATAAAATTACAGAGACGTAAAATACCGGGTTTGTACAGGAAAAGGTTAAACCCTTCAGGGTAAAAGCTTTGGAAAACGTTGAGGGAAATGAAGAAATTGTTTTAATTGCTTGTCACCAGAAATTTCTTCATTATTCTCAATGCTATAAACCCCGAAAGAAAAAGATCTTTGAAATTCTATCAACTGAAACTTGTCATTTGCAGCTTCTTTCAAATTGAACCGGTATAAAATTTTGACAATTTGAAATGGATTCAACCCATTCCCACTCAGTGACGCTTTTAGACAATATCAAGGAAAAGAGCTTTGGAAAACATTGTGGAAAATGAAGAAAATGCTTGTAACAAGCAATTTCTTCATTTTTCATAATGTTTTCTTCTAAGAGAGTTAAAAAAAAGCTAAGATTTCTTAAACTTTAAATTGTTGTCTGCAACTCCTTTCAATTTGGACCAGTCCAAAATTATGTAATGTGGGAATGGGTTAAATATATCAGTACCCCTTGCAGAAATCTTCATGTAAAACAACATGTGAAGAAACTCTAAATTTCGCTTTAGTTACTAAAACTGGGAACAAAGTACCCATATCTTTGACATAGCTTTGTACCATCTTAATCTAATTGAAAACATATTCTAAATGATTAAGCAATTATCAATCTTCTACGCCAAACAGTACCAAGAAAGATTTAACCCATTACCAGACGGCAAATCATCGACTGGTCTAAATTGAAAGGGGCTACGTACGGCAATTTAAAGTTTATGAAATTTCAGATTTATTTATTTTTTGGGGTAGAAAACATTGTGGAAAATAAGGAAATTGCTAGTTACCAGCAATTTATTACCTTTCCAAACTGTCTTCCTGTTTGTTTTGCTTGAGGGACAAAAAGCGTCGACAGGTGGGAATGGATTAAAGGGTTAAGAGGTTGAATTGTGTTTTATAAATATTCTAGAGATCAAAACGGCAACATAACTTTTACGAAATCAGAAAAAAGTTCGAATGCGTTATGGCTAGTAATGAACGGACCGCCGCTATCAATCTATAGCGAATAGCCAATCAATTAATTAATTTGTGACATGAACTCGAACGTTTAACTTCATCATTAATATCAAACCCATTTCATAATTTTGCGATTTAAACACCGTATTCAAGATGTAGTTACGACGCAAGGTTTTACTTTTTGAAAAGCCCACAGCCATGCTTACAGTCCCGCTTTTTGACGCCCTGGAGAAATATAGTTATGGTAAACATTGTCGGTAAAAAGTAGAAAGTCCTTGTCTCAAGCATTTTCTTCTTTTCTCACAATGTTTTCTACTTTCTTTGGCAACTTATTTTCCGATTTTAGAACACTTTAAAATATCGTCTGCAACTTCTTTCAATTCGGACGAGTCTTAATTCCTGTCTTCTGGTTATCGGTAAATATCTCTGGCCATAAATTTTGCAAACTAACGGCTTTTGATATTTCAGTCAAACTACCTTGTCTGTGATGAGTGGGCGTGGCTACGTCACTAAGAGTCAAGCAACAACGATTTGAACATGTGCAGTGTGAAATTATATACATACATGTCTGTGAAGGCAATATTTTGCATGCATAGTGAGTGCAAGCTAGCTTATTTGTCAATATTTCGAACACAAATGCAAGTGCTTTTCGTGAGGTTGGATTAACATTTAACCCATTAGTTAGAGTTGCAGACGACAAGTTAATGTTTATGAAATTCTAGATTTTTTTAATTTTCTGGATAGAAAATATTGTGTAAAATGTAGAAATTGCTTGTTACAAGCAATTTCTTCATTTGACACAATGTTTTTTCTATGTGTTTTTCTTCAGGCGCGTCCAAAAGCGTTATTGTGTGGGAAAGGGTTAAACTTTAATCCATTCCCTAACAATTTTGACGCCCCTCGAGGAAAAAGACTATGAAAATTTTTTTGGAAAATGGAGAAATTTGCTTGTTACAAGTCATGACTTCATTATCCACAATTTTTTCTATTCCAAAAAACATAGATACTTTTCATCGATTAAAATTTGTCGTATGTAACTTCAATGAGTTTGGACGAGTCCAAAATTCTGTCGTGTGGTAATTGATTAAAGTGATTGAAAAGATGTACAAATAAGGTTTTCATCCGGCCAATTATAACAAATATGAACTAATATAAAACCATCTCTTATTGAGATAAAAACAAATCAGAAAAAAGCTTACTTTTTGCGTGGTTACCTTTTTTATAATTATTAATATGGTGTAAATATACATACATCTCGCGTAATCTCGTTCAATAACTGGTGATCAACGAGAAATCCATGTAACAGACGAACCATCTTCCGTTCTGATACATACTCCCGGAAACGGTATAAAACCACACAGCCCTGTAAAACACGGAAAACGTCTTAGAAATATCGATCATCAATAGGTGCAGGTTAATGTAACAACCAATTTTCAGACGAAAATATTTTAGACTTGACCAAATTCATTTTTGTGTGAAAATGTTTAAACATCTTTGTCATTTGTGCAATGGTAGTAAACATTGTAGATCATGAAGAAATAAACAGCATTTTCTTCTTTTCCAATAATATTTTCTACACTGTCTGATACAAACTCAAAAGATTTTCCAACCTTTAAATGTCGTCTGGAACTTCTCTGATTTTGGACCATTCTAAATTTTGTCGTATGTTAATGAATTACTGTGTATGGAATTTCAATAAATATTAAATTGCATGTCATGATACAACCAACATTAGAAATATTTTTAATTTGGTCTACTCTTCCGATAAAGTTACATATATCTAGCGTCAAAGGGTCTTCTTTTTAATTGTCTGTAGCTGCGATATTTTGGTGGCACATCCATCGAAGATATACATATATTTCAATTGACCAATCACTAGCCCCGCCCACAGACTCCGGTGGTAACGCCCACTGACTCAAACGGTTTGACTAGTAGAGGGATAATAAAGTTAAAAGACAAGTTTGTGTAAATGAATTTACACATAGGGAATGTTCTGCGGCTTTTAATGTTTTGCAAAATTTTGGACCTGTGCAAATTCAAAGGTATTAGAGACGAAAATTCAAAGTGGGTTTGATTTGAAAAATAACCACCCAGTAGGGTATAGAAAACATGGCGTTTTCTCAATCTTAAAATCACGGGGACGTATTAACCAGGCATTGAATAGGAAAGGGTTAACTTAATTTTGAAGTTTAGTGTACTTATGATCTGTAAATAAAGGTTGCACAAAAACTATCTGTGCATTGAGACCCATTTTCCATGATAAACGGGGAAAAAGTATCTGGGTAATATTCCAAGGAGTTTATTTCTTCGAATTTGGTCCGGGAGTTGTGGAGAAATGGCTTCGGGTTGACGGACGGACGTACATACATTATGGGGACAGATAACGCTCGATTAAAAATACCAGGGTAAGACTATCAGAAATATTATGTAATATCCATACTTACGAGGTACCATGCCATGGCAATCCCGATGCCCCACCCAACAACAACGTCTGTCCAAAAGTTATGGTTCAATCCAATCTCTCGTAGACCACACAACATGGCTAACATTATAAAGGAAAGAGACAGAAATGGCCGTAATACACGGACTGATCTCGTTCGTAAAGCACCGTGGATGTATACCTGGAGTAGGAAATGGAAATAAATAGAAATTAACGGATCTCTGGTAACGTTAAATGAGCTCCAACAGGAAGTTCCGTTTCTAGGTGTAATGATCATCAACGGGTAAACCCATTACCAAACGAAAACATTTTAGTTTGATCTGAAATTGTCATTTAGATCGGAAGCACTTTTGTTTGTTTAGCGACTTAAACGTCCTATTTTAAGCTTCGTCAAGCTGTATTTACGACGATAAGGTCGCCAACCAATTACTCTACTTTTTGTTAAATGCTGTTTTCTACAATTTTTTGCGAACGCTAATAAATATAGAATTAGTTTCCAAACAAACAAAAAACAACGTAAAATTAAGTATGCCTCTAAAATCCACTTGTTTGAATACTCGGAATGAAGAAACATTCACGAAAAGAAAGGATCTCGTAATTTGTGTGATTTTATGAGCTTTAAAAAGAAAGAAAAATCTGGTTAATTCTACAGCATTAAGTTCTAAACATCAAATACAATTTACACAGACCACTGTCACAACACTTACCGACATGTAAACGGCCGCATATGCAGTCATTGCTGAATTCAGGGATGGAAAAGATTGTCTGGAATAGAAATAGAAATTGATGTTACCATAAAACTGATTGATTATGTTGGGTTAACGCAACTTTCAACGATATTTCATTTATATAGCGGTAGCTGGTAGAACTTACCATTACTTCCTGTTGTTTCTCAAATCAGTACAACCATATATAATTCGATCAGAGCCATTAGCTTATCATCACATTTAAGTGAACTATACTACTCAAAGTTTGCTTAGCACCACTTATAAAATTGCGTATAATTTTTACCTCAGAAAGAGAGGTACGAAAATTTCTTCTGGTTATGAAAATATTGTCATTTGGCAAAATGTTTGTGCTAAGAAACGAAAGTGTTAGTAAACTATGGAAGCGGAACAGTGGTTTAAATTTAGTAGGGACAATAATTGCGGATAACACGGAACAAGAGATGACGAAGAATTTTCTGAAAAATCGAGGAGACTGATTTTATTTCGCTGCAAAAGAGCTGGATTTATTAATCTAGGTTCATTTTAACCTAGGATCAGCCTCTCAGATTTATAAAACGACTTCCGGGTGCTTTCAAGGGGGAATTTGAGTCGGTCCGCCCATAGTTGTTTGCTGCACTTTTCAAATCATGGTTGGCTTAACCATGTAGGCAAATATCGCAACCTGTTATATTTTCAAGACACCTGCAATCATATTGAGGTCTTTGGACTTTGGTATACAGACTTTATCCTCTTGAAATGTAGTCTACATATACTCTTTGCTGCCTTCTTCGGTCGGATATTTAAGTGCGCTGGATGGAATAAAAACCTAGGAAACAATTACAGATTAGAGCATATACAACTTAGATATCATCACTTTATCAGGAATCATTAATATGCATTTTTGAACGATTTGTAGGTCCGTGTTTCATTCCCCTCTCATACCTATCCTTGCCGTCACTGATCCCGTACCTAAAGGTCATGGCCAATAATTAATACGGATACGGTAACTCTTTCCGAGGGAAGCCCATGACCATACACGTCTAACAATGGCGTTATTGCAAGATATGGGTACTCCAGAAACCAGAAATGAACCACACTAATTCATTTCAAATCTTCGCCAAAAGCACAACTGTTTGAAACTTGCCTAGTTGTGATTTTCCTTAAATTGATTTGGAATTCTCATCGTCAGTTTGTCATAAGGCTCTATATTTGCGGTTTCCAACTTGTTTCAAAGAAAAGTCTACTCCAATGACATTTGGCAAGACATTTAGGGAAACAGGGGGGTCATCATCGTAAAAGTGTGGAAAGCAACTTGAAGAGTATTGACTGTCTACCAAAGTCAACAGACTTTAATTAAGTTCACCATGACCTGAACACGCAACCGATTGCAACAGATTGCTTCCTGGTCAAGCCAACCACGGCTCTGTGGCTATAGCAGGCAACACTGAATCGGTCGGTTCAAATCCCATTTTGATACCATCGGAAGGCCTTTTTAAGGTCAGAGAAACCATTATTGATCTAAAATCCAACCAAATAGCATACGCAAGCAATTTGACATTTTAATTAATTCAGATACCTTGATTGTTCCTAAAGGCTAGATTAGTGTCCCACTCCGAATTACCCCGTATTATTGCCCCTACCAGGTTTAAAGTGCTGTTTCGCTTCAATGGCTCGTCAAAACGTTGTTGTTTTAGCACAAAATTATAGTCAAATGAACATATTTTCATAATCAAAACAAAAAATCTGATATTTCTTTCCGGAATAAAAAATACCCGCAATATAAAAAGTGGTGCTAAGTAGCAAACTTTGAGTAGTATATTTATCATTGGTTGCAAATGACGAATATATATCGCAATGTTTTACCAAAATGTTGGAAAGCATGTTGGTCAAAAAGGGATTGAAACTCACATCCCCAGAATTGAGAGAAAATCGCGTTAAAAGTTGAAAAGGGTATAGAATCAACGGTAACAGATATGAGATGAAAGTTATGAAGTAAATCATACAAGAATAATAAAGAAACCCGTCATTTAAGTTTACATTTATATGTAATAAATTAGAAAAGAAGAATGACGCATCTGGGCTTGTACAGAGTTTCTTGACCAACATTACTAATATACAAGGCCAAGTTAGCTTTGTGTACAGATCTTCAACAAAAATGCTAGTATACAAGGTCAAGTTTACTTTGTATACAATTTTGAGCGTTTGACCATGTGTAACAATCAAATTGTTAATTGGACCACACTCCTAATTATTTACGAAAAAACCTGTACTGGAAGGCAACAAAGATGCAGTTTGTACTGTGGGTCGCAGTCTATAAGTTAGCGTTTGCCTTGCGTGAAGAGGTTCAAATGAGCAAGAATCCGACGCGTTAGGACCCAGTTTTACAGTTCGAGAAATTATGGCCATAGTCTGCCAATCAAATCATTAATTAAACCCAAGTCCTGGTGATTCATTAAAACTTTTTTTACGGAAGGCATCATTAACAAAGATCACATGCAGACTGATCTTTGCCAACGCTGCTTTATTGGTCGTTTTTAAGGGCACAGTATAAAATGTACCTTGCATGACGTAGTTCTAGTGAGTCCGAGTTTGTACAGAGTTCATCGCCACCAATATTACCATTACTTATACACAAAGTCAGGTTGACTTTACACAGTTCCAGAAAAGTGGGCCTTAGTCTTCCAATCATTAGTTTTATGACGTCTATAAAAATCATCATAGTAACCAGTCCGAAAATAAAGACGCCTGAAAATATGAAAACAGATACTTTAAAGGTGCGTAACAACAGATTATCGCTTTTTTTAACACCTTGCCCACATGTCAAAATTTCAGACTAGTCTAATTTGAGAAAGGTTGCAGACAACAACCAAAAGTGTGTTAAGCTTGATTAAAAAGTACCAGATAGGCTAGAAAAAAGTCTGGGAAAAGAAAAAAAAATGTTTGTGACAAGTAATTTCTCCTTCATCCGCAATTATTTCCCCCTCTATATATTTTCTTAGTGCGTAAAAATGCGGGATTGTGTGGTAACGGGTTAAAAGATTATTTAATTTGTAATTGCGACTTTTAGGTCTTCAACCAACAGTTTTACTTTTTTTCTTTAAATTGCTCAGTGGATAGCATCGTGACACGGGGCCTCCGTTTAACGTCTCGTATCATCCGAAAGACAATTAGTTTGTTAGTTGATGTGGTTAGCCCAGGGCTCGAACCCGTGTTCTTTAGGTTTGAGGTCAAGTGCCCTACTAACTGAGCTAATCGCCCGGCATAAAAAAGTGTTCTTACAGACTTACCGACAAACCTGATAAGCCTCCTTGTTATCTGTGGTATGTTGACAGGTTTGCAACACACTCGTATAGATTTCTGATTGTCTTCTGTGAACGCCCAAACGGCGATCTCGCCGATCAGAATCTATGAAAAATAAATAAACAGGTACATTAACTTGTTAAAATAAAATGTTTTCTCAACCCATTCCCAAACTGTTGCACCTTTTGACTCCTCAAAGAAAAAGATTTAGAAAATATTCACAATGATTTCTATCCAAAAAGACAAATGATAATAAAGATAAAAAATAAGTGTACCTTATTCCGTAATGTACGCAAACCCCATTCAGGGATCGACTTTAAATCGTTTCCTTGGGTCCGAGGCATCTGATTTATTAGGATGACTGGGAGTAGGTCCTAAGCTGAAGGTCATTTGAACCTCCTATTATTCCGTTCACTACCAATCAAATACAAATCATATCTGTTTGCATTTTCCCAGTACAGCATTTGATCTCATAGAATGTAGGCATTTCATTACGGACGCCATTTTCAGAAAGAAGAAATTGCTTATAACAAGCAATTAATCCATTTTCTTCGCTGTTTCACAACCAATATTTTGCTTTAAATCATACGTGTACATATTTTAGCTTCATTAAAGATGCACGTTTATGTTGAAAAAAATAAACGAAGATTTTGAGAACCTGAAACCACATATGAGGACCTGGAAAAACTTGAACCAACTAGTTTTACAAGTTAATCTCTAACCCTGCCTTTGTCCTTCGAACCTATCGATGTTGCACGAGCGCAAGTCGTAACTTGGAAGACTTCCCAAATTACTTTTTTGGATACTTTTCATCAAATATTTAAGATTTCTGGATATGATTCATTAAATGCAAGCAGCAAACGTCCTTACTCTTTTATTACTATCATCAGAAAACGGGATCAATTGAGGCATTCTTTCGCTATCATTCCAAGTTGAATTCTTTTTTTAATTGTACTACATTTGTTAAGTTAAAACAAACAAAACATCTTGAAAAATGACAGTTATACGCGGAACATTTCTTCTACCAGGAACTTCTAACACACAATACAGTTTGAGCCACTGACCTAACAAAGACAAGCTAACCACCATTCTGTAACATAATAGGAACTCGTCACATGACTATGAACCATCTAGGAAGTGCGAAATTATCGACACTGGTCAGAATGCTCAAACTGGGGAAGAATCGGAACGTTTTGCTTTTAAGGGGGCTAGTCATTACTATCAATTATATAGATGTACAAGTTAAAGCGAGGGATTGAAGGTAAATTTTGTCTAAACCTGTATAGACAAAATGACCTTTGATCACTCACTATTACTTGTACATCTATAAACCTTGACTGGCCCTAGAGGTATACAATCTCTATTTCAACTATTCATTTAACTCAATCCTACAATGACGCTTTTGGAAGGTCTCCGAAAAACGACAGAGAAAAAAATGTGGTAAATAAAGAAATTGCTTGTTACTAGCAATTTCTTCATTTAATGCAATGTTTTCTACCAAGTAAGTTGAAATTAAATTCTCGTCTTGGAGGAATTCAGTATAATTACATACTAGAAGATTATCGAACAAGATCGAAATTCTGGTTAAATACTCACGACAAAAGGTGGAACACACAAACTCAATGAATAAATGACTTTTGTGGGCACCACGGCATTAAAGGAAAACGAGGATAGGGATGGGTCATCTTCTGTGTGCAGTAGGTCTGGATCGTTACATGTGAAATTAACCTTCCGCATTGGGAATACTGTCGTCCATCTGAAAATAATAAATAAATAAATGAATAAATAAAAGAAAAAATCTCATTATTGAAGAAAACTGTAGGTAGCGCTGGGTAATCCTGTGAGTACAAAAGTTTTGGTGAGAACCATCGGGGTCCGTTATTTGACTCCCTACCACCCCATGTACCCATATCATAAAACATTAAAAAACCTTGTCATGCTGTAAAAATTACCTACCTGAAATGCCATCAAATCAAAGGGCTGAAAGAACTGATAGAACTTGTTGTTCAAAATCGATATTTCTTTTAGAAATCAAGTTCATAAACAACTCTGACATGAAAAGTACAAGCAGGAGGTGTAGACTAAGATCAGCCTGCACATAAGTGCAGTCTGATCTTAGTCTACACCTCCTGCCAAAAACCGGAATATCCCGGGTTCAGCATGACAAGGGTTATTGGTCTATGGGTGACAGGGGGTAAAATTACGCCCCCTTTTCCAATGTTGTGAACTTTCCGCATGGAGCATACTGTGGCTCCTCTAAATATCAATTAATCCATTCCAACACAACAAAATTTTAGACTGGTCCAAATTGAAAGAAGCTGCAGACGACAATTTCAAGTTGATGGAATATTAAATTTTTTTGTCTTTTTGTATAGAAAACATTGTGGATAATGAAGAAATTGCTTGATCCAAGCAATTTCTTCATTTTCCACAATGTTTTCCAAAGTTTTTTTCTTGAGGGGCGTAAAATTGGGGGCTTGAGTGGGAATGGGTTAATAAATAATTTATGAATCAATCAATTATCTGACCTCCATTACCGATAAAAATTAATCGATAGACCAGTCAAATAACACATTTAGACCGGAAGTGGACTTGAACTCCGACATTGATTGAATTGTTTGAGAATTTTTTTTTTCTTAATTTGACGAAAGAACGTCGTAACTCTAGCTCATTCAAGCTATAGTTACGATGTTTGAGTCGCGACCCAACCGTTGTACTTATTTGTTTCTTTCTTTTTTCTGTTCATAAATTTCTCAAACTAACACCGTTTTTTTTCCAAGTCGAACTTCCAGGTGGAGTCTGTGGGCGGGGCAAGCGACCATTCAAGATAAACATACCAGAAATTCAAACAAAAATTGAGATATGAATGGTCATAATCAGATTACACTGTAGGTCTGTATCGTGACAGAGAAAATCGATCTTCATTGTTTAAAGAATGCATGAACCCATAAGCAGACGACACGATTTTAGACTGTTCCATATTCAATCCTTTCCCGTTCAATCCCTGATTTTCACGTCCCCTTATAACTAGAGAAAAACATTGTGAAAAAAGAAGAATTTACTTATAACAAACAATTTCTACTTTTTATCCCACAACATTTTCTAGCATAAAGGATGGTTACTTTTTTAATTTTATTTAATTCGAAATGCTGTCTACTACCTGTTTGAATTCGGACAAAAAGTAAAGGGTTAAAGAAGTTAAGATCATAATTAAATGACGGTTAAAAAAATTAAAAATCTTTTCGAAAAGAAAACATGACGGATAATGAAGAAATTGCTTGTTTCAAGCAATTACTTCATTTTCCACAATGTTTTCCAAAGCCTTTTTTCTTGGGACGTCAAAAAGCGTCATTGTGTCTTTCTTCCCCATGTACTCCATTTAACAAAGAATACATTAACATATAATCAGAAGACACATATTTTACACAAAATTGAAGACTAATCCGAATTCAAAGAAGCTTTAGGCTTAATGAAATTGTCGTTTGGAGGTAGGCCTACAAAACACCGAGAATAATGGAAAATGCCTGTAACAAGCCATTTTTTCGTTTTACACTTTATTTAAAAAAAAAACCTTAAGAGGCCAAAAATAGAAAGGATTTCCTACCTTAGAAAATACTCGAGTACCACCAATGCGGCGAGTATCAAGATCTCGAGTATAAAAGTAATGCAGACAAGAATTTTCCCGCGTTCTAGTTCCTGGAAGTCCGAAGCAGACGACTCGGCCCCATCTCTGTCCTCTTTATGGTGTAGATTCTCGATAGACTCGCCGCCCGGGCCGTTCTGGTATATACCCATATTTGGTCAGTCACAGGATTGGAGCATCTGTAACGAGAAAAGAACCGGTTAACTCTTTACCACACAACAAAATCTTAGAATGATTCAAAACGACCTTTGTATGGCTAAAATTTTATTATGTAAGACTTAATTTGTTGAAAACGCATTAAGCATCAAAGCTACTTACAATGAGTCGGTGCAATCCCGGTTTATTAACTCTTTAGAATTCGAAGTTTAGACGAGGACTGTCAAATGATGACTGTCTCGATGGACTAGTGGTAAAGGTGCTTAATTCGTGATCTGAAGGGCACGGGTAAGAGTCCCGCCGTCACCGGGGTGTGTTCATGGGCAAGACACTTAATAGCAAGCCCCAGTCTCCCCAGCTGTAAAATTGAGTATCGGTGGATTTAAGTTACTGCCTGTCTTTCAGGGACGTGAAAACATTAGGATTGTGAGTGTTCGGCAGCGAATCTATAAGCTTAAAGCTTTCGACGCAATCGAACTAAAATAAATAAAATTAGTATAAACTAAATGGTCGACAGAGAAAACAATAACCAAAAGAACAGAATAGATATGGAATAGTAATGAAACTCGTCAAGGAGCTATATCTCATGAATTTGTTAATTATTGATACTTTGTAGAAAGTTATTTGTGTGTCAATTTTTTGGTGAGCAAATAACCGTAGTTAGACGAAATTAAACCAAGGTTTAATGCGAAGTCTATTCCCACACAAGCCCGCTTTTTTACGCTCCGAAAGATAAAAAGCAAGATTGGGAAAACATTATGGAAAACGAAGAAATTACTTGGATAAGCAATTTCTTCATTATCCACAATGATCTCTACCCAGAAAGACAATACTAATGAACATCAAATAGATGCAGAATTACTAATAGATCTTGCCCAGGAGCTCTATCTAGACCTGATAAACTTTGTGAACACGTGTGTCGTTGTCCGATGATTCATAGGTAGGGTTGTTGTTTTTTTTTACCTTTCGTCCGATTCATACCTAATTTAGCCTGTTTTGTACATGCTGCAACCGAAAGTAACTGGCAGTAGGAGATTAATGCTGACGCGGCCACCGGGTTAAGTCAAATAGAGGGCATGCTGGTTGTTTTTAATGCACATTTTGCTATTCTTGGCGAAACAGGGAAATAGAGAGGTTACAATGAAACTTTTGGATGAACAATTATATTTTGTGTCTGCAATATTTTGAGTGAATCTCATCTTTACTTGAGGAGCAGAACACACGAGTGCTTGCAAAACAATACGCGTATAAGCATACCATAAAAATGTACGCATCCCCCCCCCAAAAAATGACGAGCAAGACAACAGAAACTATTCCAAAACCTTATATTCTAGTGCCCATTAGTATCTTTTTTTATGGTCAATAATATTGGTTAAATAAATCGATAAGTATCATACACTATCAATATTGTCAATATTGTCAATGCTTGATTAAATAAATTGATAGATCTCTAATGTTGCACATTACTATCAATATTATTGTCATTAATACTGGTTCAATAAATTGACAGATCTCTTATATCCAAAATTACTGTCAATAATATTGTCAATAATATTGATTCAATAAATTGTAGATCTCTAATATCGTCTACATACATCAATAATTTAATTGTTAGTTTCGTCTATCAAAAACGAGAGATCTGATTGGTCGAAAAATTAAATTCATACTTCAATGAACAAAATTTTGAATACGCAGCCATTTTGAATGCTTCCGCACAAAATAGTTCACTACAAAAAGGTATCAAAATTTGTTAAGTTGTTGGAATTTTCGCTCGATGCTATTAAATTATAAGAAATGAAGATAATATTTTTTGTTTTCATGGAGGTATAAACCGAAAAACCTAATCACATAATGTATGAATCCGCTTCGCGTATTCATACAGTGTGATTAGGTTTTTCGATTCATACCTCCATGAAAACAAAAAATATTCTCTTCATCTCTTAAATGATATTGTCATCGATGTTTATTGACAATATTAGTGAAAGTGTGTAGGCAATATTTGAGGTTTGTCAATTTGTTAAATAAATATTATTGACGATAATACTGGTAGTGTATGGGTCTCTTTACCCATTGCCAGACGACAACACTTTAGTCTGGTCCAAATTGAAAGGAGTTGCAGACAACGATTAAAAGTTTATGAAATTGTAGATTTTTTCAATGTTTTGGGTCGGAAATATCGTGGAAGCTGAAAAAAATCTTGACACAGAAATTTATTCATTTTACACAAAATCTTTCAGATTGATTTTTATGGTGCGTTAAAAATCTTCATTGTGTAGGATTGTGTTGAAGTACCTTTACCCATTAAAGCTCGTGAATTCCCTTTAGAGCCTCTATCGGGTAATTACGGAATACCTTTTGTGCTAATTTTACACACAAAAAAATGCGATGACCCTGACGGTATTCCATAGGTAATAGCTCACGAAACTTTCTACTCATGCTTTGGTAGGATCGAAAGGCCTTTGTTTGCGTTTCGACGAAATCTCATCGACGAAAGCAGTCATAGACTCACTATGAAAGTAGAATGAAATGTAGCTGTGTGTAGTCAGAGATAAAAAAAAGGATACGTTTTTTCACCGATTACCAGACGGCAAAATATTAGACTGATCTAGATATAAAAGAGTTGCAGGCGACAATTTAAAATTAATTAATTTCTTACGTTTTTTTTAACTTTTTGGGTAGACAATTTTGTGAAAAGGAAGAAATTGCTTGTAAAAAAATTTCTTCATTTTACACAATGATATCCAGATTGTTTTTCTTAAGGGGACCAAAAAGCATCATTGTGTAGGAATGGGTCAAAATACTCAAAAAAGCGGATGAGCCTCTATCGGGTAATTACGTGTTAAGGGATACAGTTCGTGCCAGTTTTACACTGAAAACGCGACGGCCCCAACGGTATTCAATAGGTAATAATCCGCGAAACTTTTTACACATGTTTTGGTAGGATCGAAATGCCTTTCTTTGTGTTTTGACGAAATCTTATCGGTGAAAAGCAGTCACAGACCGACCACAACAGTAGAATGAAATGTATACAGTTGCCTGTAGTCAGAGCAAAACATTACATTATTTAACTGTTTACCAGACGGTAAAATATTAGACTTGCCTAAATTGGAAGGAGTTGCAGATGATAATTTAAAATTTATGAAACTTTTGGGTAGAAAACATTGTGTAAAATGAAGAAATTGCTTGTCACAAGCAATTATTTCATTTTGCACAATATTTTCCCAGTTTTTTTTCTTGAGAGGCGCCAAAAAGCAATTGTTAGGAGTTGAACCTTTTTATAGCGCGGTCAGCTGGAGCTAGAAACCATACGGAAACAGGAGATTTATCAATATTTGTTTTCCTATTTCTAGGCCATGTTTAGTACTTGAGAAGGAAACTGAATTATTAATGAAATCTATAATTTCCTTCGATTACTTGGTAGATAACTTTGTTGATTAGCGCACGAATTCCTGACATAGTTTTTGCTCTCCCCCATTTTCTACCATAAAATCAAAGTACTGAAAGTACCGGCTGTAAGCAATCAAAGCATAGTTTTGTTAAGTATTCTTCTTCGGCTTATCATGATAAATAAACGAGGTTAAAGTTACCAAGGAGTTAACCCATTGCAACACTACAAAATCTTAGACCGGTTCAAATTAATAGAAGTTGCAGACGACAATTATAATGTGGTTGAATTATGACATCTTTCCCTTGTTGGATAGAAAACATTGTATAAAATGAAGAAATTGCTTGTTACAAACAATTTCTTCATTGTCCACAACGTTTTCAAAAGCTTTTTTCTTGAGATGCGTAAAAAAGCGGATTGATTGGAGGGGGTTAAATAGCATGGTTTTGAAAGAGTTCTCTACAATCTGAATAGAGTTTGCATTATTCCTGAAATACATAAGAACTACTTTTTATGGCGTTGGCATTCAATGGATTTAGGGGTTAAGCCTCCAGTGGTAGTTTGTGCTCGTTGGACTTTAAGACGACCTCAAAATTTCGTCTGTTAACTTAAGCTATCAAAGCTGACGCTTTGCTAGCTATACTTCACTGGCCATCACATGGAATGAAAAAAAGTCTAACAAGAAACGGAACACTTGCCACGCCCACTAACCTCCGACAGGAAATTCGACTTAAATATTAAGCAGAATTAATGCAGCTTTGAATATGTAACAAAAATATTATATGATTGGTTGGAGACCAAATTCAAGCTGTGGTTACGACGGTTGAGTCCCCAAACCAACAAACAAATTGCGGTATATAAAGGTAACTTCCGAGACCTAATTCAATGACTCAATTGGTCACTCGAACTTTTTTATCAGAAGCGACAAGCCAATTAAGGTTGATAACTCTTACAGGATTCGAACCAACGCGGATACAGCAACGCCGTCTAGCGCTGCAAATTGGAATGTCTAGGTAGGGCAGAGGTTAAAGACGTCGGACATTGCAGCGCTAGACGGCGTTGCCGTATCCAAGTAGGTTCGAATCCCGTAAGAGTCAAATGAAATATTTGTTCTCCGCTAGGGTTGAAAAAGACAAGGGTCACTGCCGTAGTTGAGAGATTTCAAAATAATACAAATAAGGTTGATTACGTAAGACAGAGAATTACTTTTTGGCAGTTCAAACCTACGTGATCTTCCCCAAAGGATCCCCTGGTTACAATCAGATAATGAAATTTAACTTATATGAGCGCGTGCGTTGCATTTCCAACCATTACACATGTGCGCAAAGTAAAGACTCAGAACAGCCTGTGCATCCGCACAGGCTGATCAGAGACTTCACTCTGCGCTCTTTAGATAGATACTGACCCAAAGTTTCTTCAAACAATCAGGAAGTTCTAATTGCCCCGAATGGCTGTCCAGGGTGCTCAATGTGTGCGAGTTACGCACTTGCGAAATGGTTGGAAATGTCACGCATTGGGTCATATTACATAAGCATGTGCGTGACATTTCCGACGATTTTACACGTGCTTGAAGCACATACTGAGCAACCTGGACAGCCACACAGTGAGTGTAGATTATATCCTGGTTGTCTACAGGAACTTATAGCAAGTACTTTCTGTAGAGCGCCAAGTGAAGGCTCTGATCAGACTGTGCGGATGCACTGGCTGATCTGAGTCTTTACTTGGCGCTCATTTGAAATGGTTGAAAATATCGTGCGCATGCTCAAATCACATTTCACAAAATACATGTAACACGTCAAAAAAGGTACAGTCGATCTTTCTCGTGCGATCACCTCTATTAAGTGACCACTTCAAGTAAGCGACCGCAATCGAAATCCCATATTCAAAATCAAAAGATATCAAGGGGAAGTGGTCTTATTTGCTAAACACATATCATAACGCAATCCAATCTTGTTGGAACTCATTAGAATCGTCTCGATGAGATTTTAGAGAGAATCCTGTAATAATTTATGTATGCAATGGAATCAACCCTTCATATATTTCATTGTTAATGTGTTTACTCGACAACTTTTTTGGTTGTCCTATCCCATGAGGGGTTGCTTAAAACAAGATTTACTGTAGATGATTTACATTTGCGTATAGATAATCACAGACTGACAGACAGAGTGAGACATAGATAGATAGGAGAGAGAGAGAATTAGAGAGAGAGAGAAGGGGTAGGGGATAGAGACAGGGACAAACAGAGAGAGAAGGATAGGTGAACGGACTGACAGAAATACAAAATGAATTGAGATGGAGAGAGGATCGAGTAAAACAAAATATCTTATTAATCTTAATTTGGGCGTTGACTAGTTGATTAAACTCATAATGGGAATGTTTAATTCGTTACTATGGTAACTGCGCTGTAAGACGTAAACTGTCACATTAAGACCAGTTATCGTTATCTCGACTTCCCTTTATCAATTTCTATTTGACCGATCACGGCTGCCTATCTAAGAATCCACCCTCCAATCAATTCATTCATTTAAGAGATGAAGAGAATATCTTTATTTTCATGGAGGTATGAACCGAATTCATACATTGTGTGATTAGGTTTTTTCGGTTCATACCTCCTTGAAACAAAAAATATTCTCTTCATTTCTTAAAATTTAATAGCATCGAGCAACAAATACAACAACTTTACAAATTTTGATACCTTTTTGTATGGAACTATTTTGTGCGGAAGCAAACAAAATCGCTGCGTGCTCAAAATTATGTTCATGGAGGAATGAATTAATTTTTTTGACCAATCAGATCGCTCCTTTTTGATAGACGAAACTAACAATTAAATTATAATTTAAGTGAAGTACAAAACTAGCTCCTATGAGGTGTTTTTCCATTTTTCCATTTATTTATCGAAGCTACCGTAGCATATGCCCATATGAGCGACGCCCCCAGAAGACGGTTATAGTTGTTCAGGTAGTGCAAGAATGCTGAGCGCTCCGCCTGGTTTTTTAACGTGCTGGGTAGATAGAACCGTCAGAAGGGACCTCGGTTAAAAGTATTGGGCTGACCTATAAGGTTGCAAAGGCTACAACACTGACTTTTAGTACTCTAGCCATTGGCTGAAATACCAGATACCAGACGACATAAGTTTAGCCAATTACCACACGACAAAATTTTAGACTAGTCCAAATTGAAAGATAATGCTGACGACATTTTCGTTCTTAATTTTTTAGGACAGAAAACATTGTGAACATTGAATAATTGTTTGTTACAATCATTTTTTTTTTAATTGTCCAAAATGTTTTTTGATGCATTTTTTCTAGAGGGTCGTTAAAATCGGGAATGGGTTAATGGTGACTGAGAATAAGGAACATCGCAGTTACAATTAGAGGTGTAGCTCTGTAAAGAGTCCTTTCCATATACACTAACCCTCGACTACCTTGGAGTCAAACCTGCAACCACCCAATTATGACTCAAGCGTGATAACCATAACCGGAAAAGAGCCAGGATTTTTTTTAGCATTTCAGTATCTTATGTTTATTTAAAACAAACATAAAGACTCAAGGAATCGATTAAAGGGGTCCATTCACTATCGCTATTCATTGGCAATTTTATTGACAATATGTGAGTTTTGTTGAAAATTAGTCAATATAATGATTCTGTATTATTATGAATAATATTGACCGTGTATCAGGACCCCTTACAGAAATGGAGGACGGCCGTTGCAAGAAGCAAGATGGATGCCAGACAAAGGCCGTAGATCACAACAGCTCATGTATAAGAGCATATTTTTCCTTAAGTGCGCAACAGAATATGAAAAGATATGTCTAATAAATAAAAGATACTTTATTCTAAATTTTGAATAGAATGAGGAAAATCTCTCTCTCTCTCTCTCTCTCTCTCTCTCTCTCTCTCTCTCTCTCTCTCTCTCTCTCTCTCTCTCTCTCCCGTCTCTCTCTCTCTCTCTCTCTCTCTCTCTCTCTCTCTCTCTCTCTCTCTTTCTATCTTCCTCTCTCTCTCTTCCTGTCTCTCTCCTCTCTTTCTCACTCTCTCTCCCCTCTCTCTCTCCTCTCTCTCTCACTCATTCTCTCTCTCCCTCTCTCCCTCTCTCTCTCCCTCTATCTCTCTCCCTCTCTCTCTCTCCCCCCCCCCCTCTCTCTCTCCCCCTCTCTCCCTCTCTCTTTCTCTCTCTCTCTCTTTTTCTTTCTTTCTCTGTAGGCGGGTTTGTCTGGACAACGGACCATAATTTTTTTCTAGGAATGCTACCTCTCTTTGACCTCTCCTAGACACAATCTCTTTTTCAAATATTTGATTTGTGGAAGACCCGAGAGGGGTTCTGACTGGTGACAAATAAACGAATTCAAGTCGTTGTTCATGCTGTAGTTGCGAGGTTTAGGTCACCAACCGCGGAAGTTATTTGACAATGTGAACATATCGGGATGAAAATGCCATAAAAATTACTGGATGAATAATGTCGCTACAACTCGTTTTCATTTTCAATTATCTGAGGTCATGATACTCACCTTCATATAAAGGCTAGCATATTGAGTTTATTTACGTGTAATTTTAAAAGTAATAAAAGAGACATATTTTCTAGACTATTTCGTAAAATCTAGCCGATCACCAACCGAGTTTTTTCATTTGTGCCTATTCTGTTTGTCAAGGATTGAAATGATCTTGTCTAGAAAAAGTGAAGCGATATGCTCCGAGAAAACTTTGTCGTTAATGAAGAAAATATTGCACTCCGGCATATTCTTCATTTACCCTTTCCTGTTTTCTTTTTAAATTTTAGACTGGTCCTAATGGAAAGAGGTTGCAGAAGACAATGAAAAATTGGATGCAATTTGAAATGAAAATACTGTGCGAAAAGAAAAAATTGCTTTTTGCAAGCAATATCTTCTTTTTTCCACAATGTTTTCTCAATTATGAATCACAGTGACGCGAAATCCCGGGTTTGTACAAGAAAGGGTTAACCATATTTTTCTAATCTTTATCATAAACATAAGATAATTTTCTAATATATAATGAGTTATTTTTCAGATCTTTTTTGCACCATTCCAGGTTTTCTGATTTTACTTGTCCGGGGACAAGTAGCCTTGATTTATTGATTGAATGGGGTTTAACGCCGCTTTTAACAGTACTTCAGTCATATCGCGACGGCTGGAGCACGTACCTAACAATGGATTCCTGGTATTTCTCACACGAGTACTACCACTACATCCTTTCCTAGCTTCCAGCTGCTATCCCACTTAGGTTTACGATTATCCACCCATTGGCGAGAGACAAATGTCGGAAAGAATATGTGCCGCCGCCGGGGATCGAACCCATGACATCCCATGATTGTAGATTAGGAGTCTGACGCGCTACCGACTGCTCTATGACGGCGGTTACAAGTGGCTTTGAAAAATGTTCTTGTCCGCAAGTAGAAAGCCTCATGTCGGACAATGTCGGGCACGGGAATTCTACACCCCTGCTACTACCCTAGGCATACCCAGACTACAATAACAGCATTTAACCCATTCCCACATAACAAAATTTTAAACTGGTCCGAATTCAAAGAAGCTGCAGACGACAATTTCAAGTTCATTGAATTTTATTTTTTTTCTCTTCTTTTAGGATAGAAAAAATTGTGTATAATGAAGAAATTGCTTGGAACAAAACAAACAATTTCTTCATTTTCCACAATGTTTTCCAAGGCTGTTTGTTCTTTATGGGCGTAAAAAGGAGGGATTGTGTGGGAATAGGTTAACGATATTCGACCGCATACAACTTCGCTGCTAAATACAACTACAAAGAACACAGAGACGAGACATATCCCCGATCAATCAAGTAAAAAATAGAGCACCAGTCAGCAAAGGTGGTTTAGCGGTTGTCAAGTGTAAAAGACAACTACATCTTTTTTAAGTTTTGACAAGTGTGCGTTATGTTTGTACCGACAAGACAGTGGCATGTTTTACCCTTATCCAAAAAACGACGATAAAATCTAATTCCATTTTATCTGGGAAACATTCAAGGTTGGAGTTGAATTTTTAGCTCATGGTGAGCTGATGTGATCAGTGAATGTCTGTCGTCCGCCGTCCGTCGTGCGGCGTCAACAACTTAAGTGTTTACACTCTAGAGGCCACAGTTTTGGCTCAGTCATCATGAAACTTGGTCAGAATAATTGTTAGGTCATAAGGATGAACCCCATTGGTTATGCGAAAACTCTATTGGAAAACACGGGAAAAGGAGCCTCAATGACAATTTCTTTGTTTACACTCTCGAGGCCACAATTTTGGCTCAATCCTCACGAAACTTGGCTAGAATAATTGTTAGGCCACGGAGTGAACCCAATTCATTATGGGAAGGTTCCATTTAAAATGCGGGAAATGGGCGTTGATGACAATTTCTTTGTTTACACTGTGGAGTCCACAGTTTGGGTTCAATTTTCACGAAATTTGTTATAATTATTTAGCCCCAGTTGCTTTTTTTACAGCAGATGATTCAGATGAGCGATTTAGGATCATGACTGTCTTCTTGTTTTTATTGGTTGTTAGGCCTATTTTTTACTTCAGATTGAAGTTATATTTACCGTTAATTTCTTGAATATTTAAGAGTGCTATATACGGGATAGAACGCCGAACAATTGCACATGCTGTTTTTATATGGAACTGTCTCAATCATTCGTCTTCGATTTATTTTAATCTTTTTTCGATTTACTGATAGATAAAAGTGACAGGGGGGGGGGGGGGGGGGGAAGAGACACTCACACCCGCGCGCGCACGGATTACAACGTATTGTACTTTGAAAAACTGAAAATTGTAGAAAAAGAAAAACACTTAAAAGAACTACACATGATTGCGTGTATTATTCTATTTCCGATTTAGTAAAAAGGATGATAATGTATTGAGGCTTTCCTACCTATAATAAGCATGTCATCACAATTTATCCGTAATAATTGACAAAAAGAATGAATAAATAGCAAATTGACCAATCATGCCTGTTAATTAAGGAATGAATCGAACCATCAAATAATTTAATCAGTCCGGTCCTGAGCCATTTTTGTTAACCCTTTTTTTGTTGGTTAGGCGACTTAAACGTCGTAACTACAGCTTATCCAAGCTGCAGTTACGGCGTTTAGGTCACCAACCAACCATATTACTTTCTTGTTACATAAAAGTGGCCATGAATTTTGCAGAATAACGCCGTTAAAAATCGAAGCGGAACTTCCAGCCGGAGTCGATGGGCGGGGCTAATGAAGTAAGTTGGAGGGGCCAGCGATTGGTCAATTATGTAATGACGTTGTAAGGAATCTTCCACTAAAAGCAGATGAGTCATGCAAGAATCATAAACGACATTCTAATGTGGTGCGGAGAGTCCATGGTTTGCCGGACGTATTTCTGAAACCTTTCAAATTTAAGGGCATATTTTGATTTGGTTGTTGAGAAAATTATTTTCTTATACGGAGATCGACAACCTTCGAAGATACGTACAGATTGAATTAGGAGCTGAAGCGCGACTCAAAACTTGGATTTAACCCTTTCCTGTATTTCAAAATTTTGGACATGCCCAAATTCAAATGTTTTGCAGACGGCAATTTAAAGTTGATTTTATATAACAAATAATCATTCAGGAGGACAGAAAATGCTGCGAAAAAAGAAGAAATTGCTTGTTACAAGCAATTTCTTCTTTTTCCACAATGTTTTCTCGAGTATAAAAACACATGGATTAAAAAAACAGGGTTTGAACAGGAAAGGATTGATTAAAGTCAGAGACAGTGACAAAAATAGTTTATAAATTTCACAAAAAACTACCGAGAATGCCAGTTACCACTTAATCTTGAATAAATCGACCACGGACTGCCTTGATGGCCGAGTGGTATAGGTGCTTGACTCGTGTTCTGAAGGTCACGGGCAAGACAGTGGGCAAGACAATGAATGGGCAAGACAGTTAATATCCAGCCCCAGTCAACCCAGCTGTAACGGGTATCAGTGGTTTTAACCCATTCCCAGACAATGACGCCTTTTGACGCCTCTCAAGAAAAACTTTCGAGAAAACATTCGCAATCGAACTAAAATGAATTAGACCGAGGGACCATCAAAGCGATCGCTTAAAAGAATGGTCGCTTAATACACTTACTTTTTGCGAAATAAATAAGACAAACCGTTTTGATTTTATATATATCACTTAATCCTTTGTTGTTGTATTCCATCGTCTCACAGTAACGTTTCTTATGAGTTCGAACATCATAGGATTTTGTGATAACAATTTTAGAGCAATATGTCCACCCTTTAAAAGCTTTAGCTTTTAGAAAGTGAATTTTGATGCAGGTCGCTTAAAAGAAAATGGTCGCTTAATAGAAGTGGTCGCTCGAGCAAGATTCGCGGTAATTCAAAAATCTTACCCACGTGATAAGAAATGATGTACTAAATGATATTGCACGAAAAAAGAAAAAGAGGTGCAAGGTTTCAGTCATTGTTTGCAATGACACATTATGTCTGTCTCGACTTTTAACGGCTGTTTTATTAAGATGGGCTTTAAAGGCGAACACATGTTACATCGATAATAGTTGTTTTATTAGCGGGAACTTTGATAATTGGTATTTCATTACCTCTATCTTCTTATATTTGAAAAACTTGGGAACAACAAACCGACATTTTAGCTAACACTACTTTAACCTTATTTATCTATCCAGATAACCTTTGACAAAGAAGATTACTTAACAATAGTTTACAGTACTTTCAGTACTTTGATTTCTATGCTCGGTGCAGTTGAACTTTTAAATATTCAACGTGTTGTTTGTAACAAATATTTTTTATAGCTAAACAAATATTTAGGTGTTAATGCCGTGATATTTCTTCAAAAAAATTGGAACAGAGTTTTTCACCAAATAGGATAAATGACTATTTTTAAGGTGTACTTTGGGGAATTTTATAGACAATAAATAAGTTAAAAAAGTCGGGTATATTTTACTGATCATATCCGTTTTACATCTCTTAGGTTTGGATTAACCCATTCCCACACAAGCCCTCCTTTTTACGCCCCCCCCCCCGAATAAAAAGATTTGGAAAATGAAGAAATTGCTTGTTTCAATGTTCCACAATGTTTTCTATTCAAAAAGACGAAAAAATATAATAAAATAAATAAATAAAATCAAAATAGAAAAAATAAAATTCCATTGACTTTGAATTTGTGGTCTGCAGATTCCTTCAATTTGGACCACTCTAAAATTTTGTTGTGTTGGAATGGAATGGCCAATCTCCAAGTCCAAGAAGATACAGATAATAGCTAACAGATCAATTTGAGATTATGGCTTCAGCTTTTGTAAACCTTGAAGGTATCCGCCGTCAACAGTCACAGGAATTACTCGCACAACTACGTCATAATTTTAGCTCAACCCCCATTTCAAAATAGTAGCGACAGTCTATGACGTAGGCAATATATGCGTTGCATAAAACGCAGGAAACAAACCATTCCGCATATCTTGTCTTGGAAATAACTTAAGTTAAAACATAATCAAAAGAAGCCAATCGATTCCCTTATCAATATGGTTTTAAATAGATTTTTGCATGGATTTCCATATCTATTGTAATTATCATATGGTAGGACATTCTTTGTTTGTTTTATCCTTAAGAACGTGCAAAAGTTGTTTCTAATATTAGTAACAAATCTCTTAACCCACTGGTCCAAATTGAAAGAAGTTGCAGAAGACAATTTAAGGTTTATGAAATTTCGGATTTTTTCAACTTTCTTGGTAGATAACATTGTGGAAAATGATGAAATTGCTTGTAACAAGCAATTTCTTCATTTTCCACATTGTTATCCTAAGCTTTTTTTTCTTGTAGGTGTCTAAAAGCGTCACTGGGTGGTAATGGGTTAAACGATCGCTGCTAGTGACTAAGATGTTTATCATTTCATACGGATGAACCCAATTGAAAATGAAATCGTTTTGTTTAGAAATAAACAAAAAAGGCAGAACTAAAAAATTCAGTGGACATTAATAACAATTTGGATCAGGAATCTTGATTATGCTTAAAAAGAAAGAACTAGCAATGCCTTCAGGATAAATCATATTGTAACTGGGATATTTTCGTTCGGAAAGGGACCTCAGTAAAAATTACAATGTTTAAAATCTCGAGACCAAATGTCATACACAGTTTTGATCGAATTCGCCAAGAATGTGTGTTGTCATTAAAACGAATCTTATAAAAACGAGCCTGATCCGTTAAAGAGTAATGGAAAAGAAAACCATTAATGAAAATTACACTGTGTTATCTCTATGGGGCACATGGACCGATTCTGATGATACCTGGTGTGAATGTTGGTCTGGACATGTGGATAATTACCACACAAACCCGCGCTTTTCTTACCACCTTCAAGGAAAGGCTTTGGGAAAACAGTGTGATGTAGAAATTGCTTGTTATAAGTGCCAAATAGGATAAAAGAAATATGATAAAAGGATATTTTTTGTGAAATGCGAATTCTCCTTTTCTCACAATGGTTCCCATTACTTAATTTCTAAAGTGCGTCATGTGTGGGATTGTGGGGTAATTGATTAAAATTGAATGTCCCTATGAAAATAAATAAGAAGGGCAATTTCAGAGTTTATACACAATTATTGGCCAAACTTAAAAGAGTGCCATATGTCCTTGGCATAGCATGAGGCGAAAACACTTTCGAAAATCGATAACAAGGAAAACGGGGGCCTAACTTATCTTTTGTTTTACTAAAAGCTTTGGGCATAACATTTTCATCTAATCTTTAAATAAAAACAACCCAAATGATTTGTAATCAATATTTACACCTAAATTTTCTTTTGATACGTGTCATATCATACGCGCAAGTAACTTTTGTTGTTGTTGTTGTTTTTACGTTGTAACGATGATTATCAGGTCCTAGGATGTTAAATTGGGGTGACCGATTGAGGATTATCAATGTCCTCTTGTTTTAACCATTTTCTTGCCCGTTCATTTTTTAATCGGCCGTATGAGCTGTACGGCCATCTTCCCATCTTTCATCTAATCCATCCCCACAAACCCCGCTTTCTGAACCCTCTTCCAAACAATTTCTCCATTATCCACAATGTTTTTCTACCCACATATATTTGCGATTTATAACATTTCATCAACTGAAAATTGTCGTCTGCAAGATATTTGAATTTGGACCAGTCTGAAATTTAGTCGTCTGGTAATGGGTTAAAAACAAAGGCAAGTATTTGAAGTTTTCAGTCCATTCCTGAGAGATATAATTAACCTATTGTTTAATATACTAAACCTACATATATGGCGCAAAATCGTAAACTCTGTTTATTTTATGGTGTCACCATTACGCCTGTTGTTGTCAGTTGTAAATTTCAACGACACGTCAAAATGACTTTTTAATGAATCTTAAATACTTCATTTGCATAATACATTGCGCAGAAAAAGGAATGATAATTAAGCAATTAATATTGTATAAACTAAACTCGGAATATGTTGCCAAATATAAATAGAAAATATGTGAACTTTCAAGCCTCCGGAGAAATAATATATCAAAAGGAGTAATCCCTTTCCCGTTTCCCGAAATTTTAGACTGGTCCAATTTGAAAAAGTTTCAGACAACAATTAAAATTTAGTGTAATTTGAAAGGTAGCCAACCTACTGGTTAGAAAATGTTGTGGGAAAAGAAGAAATTTCATCTTTTTTATATAATTAAAACAATGATTACTAAAGTACAAAATCACAAGTCGTAAGAAAAACCCACATGGATTGAAAAGGAAAGAAATAATGCGAAAGATACTGGGCTCTGAAAACTTCATATTTATACGTCTTAACAACAGCATTCAACCCATTACCAGACAACAAAACTTTAGACTGGTCCAAATTGACAGAAGTTGCAGATAACATTTTGAATTTCACTTAAATTGGAAAATAGGTGCCATAAATGGGGTAGAAAACAAAATGAGAAAAGGTAAAATTGCTTATTACAAGCAGTTTTTCCCTTTTCCCCACAAAGTTTCCATGATAGTATTTCGTCGGGGCATCATTGTGTGACTATAGGTTAATAAACATTTGGATTGAAATTATATGAAAAGATCACAATTTCGATTGAAAAAAATATGAAAAGATCACATGATCTATGCCGGAATTACACAAGAAGACCTTAGGTGCTAGGGCCGCATTCTTAATAAAAAACGTTTATAAAACTTTGTTTAAAACAGAAAGAGATATGCTTCTCTGCTGTGTTTTTTGCGCCAAAATTGTCTAATATTACCTGGAGTTTATAGTTTAAAACATTCCCGACTTTTGACGCCTCTTTATAATAAATCTGTAGAAAACATTGTGGAAAATGAAGAAATTGCTTGTTACAAGCAATTTCTTTATCAACCGCAATATTCTCTAGCCTACAAGCCCAAGATTTTCAAATCATATCACTTTTAAATTGTCATCTTCAACTCCTTTGCTTAAACCCACGTTCCCACACACTATCGCCTTTTGACGCCTGCCTAAAATTTTGTTATCTGATAATCGATTAAGTGCAAAAGGTTTTGCGACTACAGAAATTGACGGATCACCGACCTCATCCACTGACATTTGACATCACAGTTCGACGTTATTTTGTGAAGTGTGTTTTCAGGGTCATAGAATTGACCAATCGCTGGCCCCGTCCACTGACTCCTTTGGCCCCGCCAATTGACTCCACTCTCACCGATGGGTGAATAGTCGTTAACCTAAGTGGGATAGCAGCTTGAGGCTAGGAAAGGATGTAGTGGTAGTACTGGTGTGAGAAATACCAGGATTCCATAGTTATGTGCTCCAGCCGCCGCGATATGACTTAAATACTGTAAAAAGTGGCGTTAAACCCTATTCAATCAACCAACCATTGACTCCAACATGAAGTTAGGCGTAATTTTGCAAAATCAATGGCGAGTAGCATCCTAAAAACAAGTACAATTGTTGGTTGACGACCTAAACGTCGTAACTACAACTTGAATAAGCTGTAGTTACGACGTTTAAGTCGCCAAACCAACAAAAATGATTTACTGATATGGCTGCCAATGGCGGAGTTCAAACTGAACTTCCTGTCTAAATGAATGATTTCATTGGTCGACTGATAATTTGATTGACAGCTGCGATTGGTCAATTGAAGACAAATCGATGATTGGTGACCTAAACGTCGTAACTACAGCTTGAATAAGCTGTAGTTACGACGTATAAGCCACCATGCATACAATAATCGTCAACATAAACATCAGAGTTCAAAAGTTCTCTTCCGGGCAAAATGAATGATTTGCTTGGTCAACCGATTGATTTTATTTACACCGGTTCTCTGTCAATAACTCTTGTTGAACTAAGTTCTATTTTCCCCTACCTCCCCAATGGTGACATTCTTAACCCATTAAACAGACTATAAAATCCAGATTCTTCAAAAATAAAAGACTTTTTGCTAAACAATTATTATGCATGAAAAAAATACATACGATTGTCACTGGTACGAATAGAACTACCCAAGACTCAAAATCACGTGACTATATACTTTGTTGACATTAATGGATACATGGATTTGATTGGTTAAGTCTTGTAAACTCAGGTTTTCGTCACTGTCAGTCGCAGTCGTCTGAGCTGTACTTTTTTTTTTTAAAAAAAATTTGAATATTAACGACTAGATTTAATTTTCAATAAGCCAGCTTTTTGTTTAAATTTATTTTCATGAAATACATAATGGCAAAATAGCTATATGAAAACTATGAGTAGGTCTGAAACGGCAGTCATTGCGACCAATACAATGTGTCGCATTTGTGAATCCGATTTATTTTTACGACATAGACGTCTGTAAAATGATAAACCCTTTCCTGTTTGAAATATTTTAGACCTCTCCAAATTCAAATGCTTTGCAGACGAAAATTAAAAGTGGATTTAATTTGGAAAATAACCATTCAATAGGGTAGAAAATATTGTGGAAAAAGAAGAAATTGCTTGTTAGATGCAATTTCTTCTTTTTCCACAATAATTTCTCAAGTATAAAATCACAGGGACGTAAAAACAAGTGATTATACAGGAAAGGGTTAAGTTATGACAGTATTAGTCTAAGACAAGAAACCAAACTGTGTGGAAATTCAGTTTCAGTCCATTACAATAGAAAGTATGTTTTTAGTAAAAAAAAAAAAAAAAAATGCTTGTAACAAGCAATCGGTCTTTTATAAACAGGACTGTTTCTGTTACACTAATTGTTATCTGTTGAATTTGCACAAATAAGACCGTTACGGAGATTCATTGAAAAAAATTCAAGTGATGTAAGTGTAAGAATATCACTGAAAAAAATGCAAAATTAAGAGTGATTCATATACGCGAATATTTTAATTTTTAGTTTCGTCTATCAAAAACGGGCGTTCTGATTGGTCGAAAAAATATTCATACCTCCAAGAACAAAATTTTGAGCCGTCAACAGTCACAGGAATTACTCGCACAACTACGTCATAATTTTAGCTCAACCCCCATTTCAAAATAGTAGCGACAGTCTATGACGTAGGCAATATATGCGTTGCATAAAACGCAGGAAACAAACCATTCCGCATATCTTGTCTTGGAAATAACTTAAGTTAAAACATAATCAAAAGAAGCCAATCGATTCCCTTATCAATATGGTTTTAAATAGATTTTTGCATGGATTTCCATATCTATTGTAATTATCATATGGTAGGACATTCTTTGTTTGTTTTATCCTTAAGAACGTGCAAAAGTTGTTTCTAATATTAGTAACAAATCTCTTAACCCACTGGTCCAAATTGAAAGAAGTTGCAGAAGACAATTTAAGGTTTATGAAATTTCGGATTTTTTCAACTTTCTTGGTAGATAACATTGTGGAAAATGATGAAATTGCTTGTAACAAGCAATTTCTTCATTTTCCACATTGTTATCCTAAGCTTTTTTTTCTTGTAGGTGTCTAAAAGCGTCACTGAGTGGTAATGGGTTAAACGATCGCTGCTAGTGACTAAGATGTTTATCATTTCATACGGATGAACCCAATTGAAAATGAAATCGTTTTGTTTAGAAATAAACAAAAAAGGCAGAACTAAAAAATTCAGTGGACATTAATAACAATTTGGATCAGGAATCTTGATTATGCTTAAAAAGAAAGAACTAGCAATGCCTTCAGGATAAATCATATTGTAACTGGGATATTTTCGTTCGGAAAGGGACCTCAGTAAAAATTACAATGTTTAAAATCTCGAGACCAAATGTCATACACAGTTTTGATCGAATTCGCCAAGAATGTGTGTTGTCATTAAAACGAATCTTATAAAAACGAGCCTGATCCGTTAAAGAGTAATGGAAAAGAAAACCATTAATGAAAATTACACTGTGTTATCTCTATGGGGCACATGGACCGATTCTGATGATACCTGGTGTGAATGTTGGTCTGGACATGTGGATAATTACCACACAAACCCGCGCTTTTCTTACCACCTTCAAGGAAAGGCTTTGGGAAAACAGTGTGATGTAGAAATTGCTTGTTATAAGTGCCAAATAGGATAAAAGAAATATGATAAAAGGATATTTTTTGTGAAATGCGAATTCTCCTTTTCTCACAATGGTTCCCATTACTTAATTTCTAAAGTGCGTCATGTGTGGGATTGTGGGGTAATTGATTAAAATTGAATGTCCCTATGAAAATAAATAAGAAGGGCAATTTCAGAGTTTATACACAATTATTGGCCAAACTTAAAAGAGTGCCATATGTCCTTGGCATAGCATGAGGCGAAAACACTTTCGAAAATCGATAACAAGGAAAACGGGGGCCTAACTTATCTTTTGTTTTACTAAAAGCTTTGGGCATAACATTTTCATCTAATCTTTAAATAAAAACAACCCAAATGATTTGTAATCAATATTTACACCTAAATTTTCTTTTGATACGTGTCATATCATACGCGCAAGTAACTTTTGTTGTTGTTGTTGTTTTTACGTTGTAACGATGATTATCAGGTCCTAGGATGTTAAATTGGGGTGACCGATTGAGGATTATCAATGTCCTCTTGTTTTAACCATTTTCTTGCCCGTTCATTTTTTAATCGGCCGTATGAGCTGTACGGCCATCTTCCCATCTTTCATCTAATCCATCCCCACAAACCCCGCTTTCTGAACCCTCTTCCAAACAATTTCTCCATTATCCACAATGTTTTTCTACCCACATATATTTGCGATTTATAACATTTCATCAACTGAAAATTGTCGTCTGCAAGATATTTGAATTTGGACCAGTCTGAAATTTAGTCGTCTGGTAATGGGTTAAAAACAAAGGCAAGTATTTGAAGTTTTCAGTCCATTCCTGAGAGATATAATTAACCTATTGTTTAATATACTAAACCTACATATATGGCGCAAAATCGTAAACTCTGTTTATTTCATGGTGTCACCATTACGCCTGTTGTTGTCAGTTGTAAATTTCAACGACACGTCAAAATGACTTTTTAATGAATCTTAAATACTTCATTTGCATAATACATTGCGCAGAAAAAGGAATGATAATTAAGCAATTAATATTGTATAAACTAAACTCGGAATATGTTGCCAAATATAAATAGAAAATATGTGAACTTTCAAGCCTCCGGAGAAATAATATATCAAAAGGAGTAATCCCTTTCCCGTTTCCCGAAATTTTAGACTGGTCCAATTTGAAAAAGTTTCAGACAACAATTAAAATTTAGTGTAATTTGAAAGGTAGCCAACCTACTGGTTAGAAAATGTTGTGGGAAAAGAAGAAATTTCATCTTTTTTATATAATTAAAACAATGATTACTAAAGTACAAAATCACAAGTCGTAAGAAAAACCCACATGGATTGAAAAGGAAAGAAATAATGCGAAAGATACTGGGCTCTGAAAACTTCATATTTATACGTCTTAACAACAGCATTCAACCCATTACCAGACAACAAAACTTTAGACTGGTCCAAATTGACAGAAGTTGCAGATAACATTTTGAATTTCACTTAAATTGGAAAATAGGTGCCATAAATGGGGTAGAAAACAAAATGAGAAAAGGTAAAATTGCTTATTACAAGCAGTTTTTCCCTTTTCCCCACAAAGTTTCCATGATAGTATTTCGTCGGGGCATCATTGTGTGACTATAGGTTAATAAACATTTGGATTGAAATTATATGAAAAGATCACAATTTCGATTGAAAAAAATATGAAAAGATCACATGATCTATGCCGGAATTACACAAGAAGACCTTAGGTGCTAGGGCCGCATTCTTAATAAAAAACGTTTATAAAACTTTGTTTAAAACAGAAAGAGATATGCTTCTCTGCTGTGTTTTTTGCGCCAAAATTGTCTAATATTACCTGGAGTTTATAGTTTAAAACATTCCCGACTTTTGACGCCTCTTTATAATAAATCTGTAGAAAACATTGTGGAAAATGAAGAAATTGCTTGTTACAAGCAATTTCTTTATCAACCGCAATATTCTCTAGCCTACAAGCCCAAGATTTTCAAATCATATCACTTTTAAATTGTCATCTTCAACTCCTTTGCTTAAACCCACGTTCCCACACACTATCGCCTTTTGACGCCTGCCTAAAATTTTGTTATCTGATAATCGATTAAGTGCAAAAGGTTTTGCGACTACAGAAATTGACGGATCACCGACCTCATCCACTGACATTTGACATCACAGTTCGACGTTATTTTGTGAAGTGTGTTTTCAGGGTCATAGAATTGACCAATCGCTGGCCCCGTCCACTGACTCCTTTGGCCCCGCCAATTGACTCCACTCTCACCGATGGGTGAATAGTCGTTAACCTAAGTGGGATAGCAGCTTGAGGCTAGGAAAGGATGTAGTGGTAGTACTGGTGTGAGAAATACCAGGATTCCATAGTTATGTGCTCCAGCCGCCGCGATATGACTTAAATACTGTAAAAAGTGGCGTTAAACCCTATTCAATCAACCAACCATTGACTCCAACATGAAGTTAGGCGTAATTTTGCAAAATCAATGGCGAGTAGCATCCTAAAAACAAGTACAATTGTTGGTTGACGACCTAAACGTCGTAACTACAACTTGAATAAGCTGTAGTTACGACGTTTAAGTCGCCAAACCAACAAAAATGATTTACTGATATGGCTGCCAATGGCGGAGTTCAAACTGAACTTCCTGTCTAAATGAATGATTTCATTGGTCGACTGATAATTTGATTGACAGCTGCGATTGGTCAATTGAAGACAAATCGATGATTGGTGACCTAAACGTCGTAACTACAGCTTGAATAAGCTGTAGTTACGACGTATAAGCCACCATGCATACAATAATCGTCAACATAAACATCAGAGTTCAAAAGTTCTCTTCCGGGCAAAATGAATGATTTGCTTGGTCAACCGATTGATTTTATTTACACCGGTTCTCTGTCAATAACTCTTGTTGAACTAAGTTCTATTTTCCCCTACCTCCCCAATGGTGACATTCTTAACCCATTAAACAGACTATAAAATCCAGATTCTTCAAAAATAAAAGACTTTTTGCTAAACAATTATTATGCATGAAAAAAATACATACGATTGTCACTGGTACGAATAGAACTACCCAAGACTCAAAATCACGTGACTATATACTTTGTTGACATTAATGGATACATGGATTTGATTGGTTAAGTCTTGTAAACTCAGGTTTTCGTCACTGTCAGTCGCAGTCGTCTGAGCTGTACTTTTTTTTTTAAAAAAAAATTTGAATATTAACGACTAGATTTAATTTTCAATAAGCCAGCTTTTTGTTTAAATTTATTTTCATGAAATACATAATGGCAAAATAGCTATATGAAAACTATGAGTAGGTCTGAAACGGCAGTCATTGCGACCAATACAATGTGTCGCATTTGTGAATCCGATTTATTTTTACGACATAGACGTCTGTAAAATGATAAACCCTTTCCTGTTTGAAATATTTTAGACCTCTCCAAATTCAAATGCTTTGCAGACGAAAATTAAAAGTGGATTTAATTTGGAAAATAACCATTCAATAGGGTAGAAAATATTGTGGAAAAAGAAGAAATTGCTTGTTAGATGCAATTTCTTCTTTTTCCACAATAATTTCTCAAGTATAAAATCACAGGGACGTAAAAACAAGTGATTATACAGGAAAGGGTTAAGTTATGACAGTATTAGTCTAAGACAAGAAACCAAACTGTGTGGAAATTCAGTTTCAGTCCATTACAATAGAAAGTATGTTTTTAGTAAAAAAAAAAAAAAAAATGCTTGTAACAAGCAATCGGTCTTTTATAAACAGGACTGTTTCTGTTACACTAATTGTTATCTGTTGAATTTGCACAAATAAGACCGTTACGGAGATTCATTGAAAAAAATTCAAGTGATGTAAGTGTAAGAATATCACTGAAAAAAATGCAAAATTAAGAGTGATTCATATACGGGAATATTTTAATTTTTAGTTTCGTCTATCAAAAACGGGCGTTCTGATTGGTCGAAAAAATATTCATACCTCCAAGAACAAAATTTTGAGCCGTCAACAGTCACAGGAATTACTCGCACAACTACGTCATAATTTTAGCTCAACCCCCATTTCAAAATAGTAGCGACAGTCTATGACGTAGGCAATATATGCGTTGCATAAAACGCAGGAAACAAACCATTCCGCATATCTTGTCTTGGAAATAACTTAAGTTAAAACATAATCAAAAGAAGCCAATCGATTCCCTTATCAATATGGTTTTAAATAGATTTTTGCATGGATTTCCATATCTATTGTAATTATCATATGGTAGGACATTCTTTGTTTGTTTTATCCTTAAGAACGTGCAAAAGTTGTTTCTAATATTAGTAACAAATCTCTTAACCCACTGGTCCAAATTGAAAGAAGTTGCAGAAGACAATTTAAGGTTTATGAAATTTCGGATTTTTTCAACTTTCTTGGTAGATAACATTGTGGAAAATGATGAAATTGCTTGTAACAAGCAATTTCTTCATTTTCCACATTGTTATCCTAAGCTTTTTTTTCTTGTAGGTGTCTAAAAGCGTCACTGAGTGGTAATGGGTTAAACGATCGCTGCTAGTGACTAAGATGTTTATCATTTCATACGGATGAACCCAATTGAAAATGAAATCGTTTTGTTTAGAAATAAACAAAAAAGGCAGAACTAAAAAATTCAGTGGACATTAATAACAATTTGGATCAGGAATCTTGATTATGCTTAAAAAGAAAGAACTAGCAATGCCTTCAGGATAAATCATATTGTAACTGGGATATTTTCGTTCGGAAAGGGACCTCAGTAAAAATTACAATGTTTAAAATCTCGAGACCAAATGTCATACACAGTTTTGATCGAATTCGCCAAGAATGTGTGTTGTCATTAAAACGAATCTTATAAAAACGAGCCTGATCCGTTAAAGAGTAATGGAAAAGAAAACCATTAAAGAAAATTACACTGTGTTATCTCTATGGGGCACATGGACCGATTCTGATGATACCTGGTGTGAATGTTGGTCTGGACATGTGGATAATTACCACACAAACCCGCGCTTTTCTTACCACCTTCAAGGAAAGGCTTTGGGAAAACAGTGTGATGTAGAAATTGCTTGTTATAAGTGCCAAATAGGATAAAAGAAATATGATAAAAGGATATTTTTTGTGAAATGCGAATTCTCCTTTTCTCACAATGGTTCCCATTACTTAATTTCTAAAGTGCGTCATGTGTGGGATTGTGGGGTAATTGATTAAAATTGAATGTCCCTATGAAAATAAATAAGAAGGGCAATTTCAGAGTTTATACACAATTATTGGCCAAACTTAAAAGAGTGCCATATGTCCTTGGCATAGCATGAGGCGAAAACACTTTCGAAAATCGATAACAAGGAAAACGGGGGCCTAACTTATCTTTTGTTTTACTAAAAGCTTTGGGCATAACATTTTCATCTAATCTTTAAATAAAAACAACCCAAATGATTTGTAATCAATATTTACACCTAAATTTTCTTTTGATACGTGTCATATCATACGCGCATGTAACTTTTGTTGTTGCTGTTGTTTTTACGTTGTAACGATGATTATCAGGTCCTAGGATGTTAAATTGGGGTGACCGATTGAGGATTATCAATGTCCTCTTGTTTTAACCATTTTCTTGCCCGTTCATTTTTTAATCGGCCGTATGAGCTGTACGGCCATCTTCCCATCTTTCATCTAATCCATCCCCACAAACCCCGCTTTCTGAACCCTCTTCCAAACAATTTCTCCATTATCCACAATGTTTTTCTACCCACATATATTTGCGATTTATAACATTTCATCAACTGAAAATTGTCGTCTGCAAGATATTTGAATTTGGACCAGTCTGAAATTTAGTCGTCTGGTAATGGGTTAAAAACAAAGGCAAGTATTTGAAGTTTTCAGTCCATTCCTGAGAGATATAATTAACCTATTGTTTAATATACTAAACCTACATATATGGCGCAAAATCGTAAACTCTGTTTATTTCATGGTGTCACCATTACGCCTGTTGTTGTCAGTTGTAAATTTCAACGACACGTCAAAATGACTTTTTAATGAATCTTAAATACTTCATTTGCATAATACATTGCGCAGAAAAAGGAATGATAATTAAGCAATTAATATTGTATAAACTAAACTCGGAATATGTTGCCAAATATAAATAGAAAATATGTGAACTTTCAAGCCTCCGGAGAAATAATATATCAAAAGGAGTAATCCCTTTCCCGTTTCCCGAAATTTTAGACTGGTCCAATTTGAAAAAGTTTCAGACAACAATTAAAATTTAGTGTAATTTGAAAGGTAGCCAACCTACTGGTTAGAAAATGTTGTGGGAAAAGAAGAAATTTCATCTTTTTTATATAATTAAAACAATGATTACTAAAGTACAAAATCACAAGTCGTAAGAAAAACCCACATGGATTGAAAAGGAAAGAAATAATGCGAAAGATACTGGGCTCTGAAAACTTCATATTTATACGTCTTAACAACAGCATTCAACCCATTACCAGACAACAAAACTTTAGACTGGTCCAAATTGACAGAAGTTGCAGATAACATTTTGAATTTCACTTAAATTGGAAAATAGGTGCCATAAATGGGGTAGAAAACAAAATGAGAAAAGGTAAAATTGCTTATTACAAGCAGTTTTTCCCTTTTCCCCACAAAGTTTCCATGATAGTATTTCGTCGGGGCATCATTGTGTGACTATAGGTTAATAAACATTTGGATTGAAATTATATGAAAAGATCACAATTTCGATTGAAAAAAATATGAAAAGATCACATGATCTATGCCGGAATTACACAAGAAGACCTTAGGTGCTAGGGCCGCATTCTTAATCAAAAACGTTTATAAAACTTTGTTTAAAACAGAAAGAGATATGCTTCTCTGCTGTGTTTTTTGCGCCAAAATTGTCTAATATTACCTGGAGTTTATAGTTTAAAACATTCCCGACTTTTGACGCCTCTTTATAATAAATCTGTAGAAAACATTGTGGAAAATGAAGAAATTGCTTGTTACAAGCAATTTCTTTATCAACCGCAATATTCTCTAGCCTACAAGCCCAAGATTTTCAAATCATATCACTTTTAAATTGTCATCTTCAACTCCTTTGCTTAAACCCACGTTCCCACACACTATCGTCTTTTGACGCCTGCCTAAAATTTTGTTATCTGATAATCGATTAAGTGCAAAAGGTTTTGCGACTACAGAAATTGACGGATCACCGACCTCATCCACTGACATTTGACATCACAGTTCGACGTTATTTTGTGAAGTGTGTTTTCAGGGTCATAGAATTGACCAATCGCTGGCCCCGTCCACTGACTCCTTTGGCCCCGCCAATTGACTCCACTCTCACCGATGGGTGAATAGTCGTTAACCTAAGTGGGATAGCAGCTTGAGGCTAGGAAAGGATGTAGTGGTAGTACTGGTGTGAGAAATACCAGGATTCCATAGTTATGTGCTCCAGCCGCCGCGATATGACTTAAATACTGTAAAAAGTGGCGTTAAACCCTATTCAATCAACCAACCATTGACTCCAACATGAAGTTAGGCGTAATTTTGCAAAATCAATGGCGAGTAGCATCCTAAAAACAAGTACAATTGTTGGTTGACGACCTAAACGTCGTAACTACAACTTGAATAAGCTGTAGTTACGACGTTTAAGTCGCCAAACCAACAAAAATGATTTACTGATATGGCTGCCAATGGCGGAGTTCAAACTGAACTTCCTGTCTAAATGAATGATTTCATTGGTCGACTGATAATTTGATTGACAGCTGCGATTGGTCAATTGAAGACAAATCGATGATTGGTGACCTAAACGTCGTAACTACAGCTTGAATAAGCTGTAGTTACGACGTATAAGCCACCATGCATAAGTTCAAAAGTTCTCTTCCGGGCAAAATGAATGATTTGCTTGGTCAACCGATTGATTTTATTTACACCGGTTCTCTGTCAATAACTCTTGTTGAACTAAGTTCTATTTTCCCCTACCTCCCCAATGGTGACATTCTTAACCCATTAAACAGACTATAAAATCCAGATTCTTCAAAAATAAAAGACTTTTTGCTAAACAATTATTATGCATGAAAAAAATACATACGATTGTCACTGGTACGAATAGAACTACCCAAGACTCAAAATCACGTGACTATATACTTTGTTGACATTAATGGATACATGGATTTGATTGGTTAAGTCTTGTAAACTCAGGTTTTCGTCACTGTCAGTCGCAGTCGTCTGAGCTGTACTTTTTTTTTTTTTAAAAAATTTGAATATTAACGACTAGATTTAATTTTCAATAAGCCAGCTTTTTGTTTAAATTTATTTTCATGAAATACATAATGGCAAAATAGCTATATGAAAACTATGAGTAGGTCTGAAACGGCAGTCATTGCGACCAATACAATGTGTCGCATTTGTGAATCCGATTTATTTTTACGACATAGACGTCTGTAAAATGATAAACCCTTTCCTGTTTGAAATATTTTAGACCTCTCCAAATTCAAATGCTTTGCAGACGAAAATTAAAAGTGGATTTAATTTGGAAAATAACCATTCAATAGGGTAGAAAATATTGTGGAAAAAGAAGAAATTGCTTGTTAGATGCAATTTCTTCTTTTTCCACAATAATTTCTCAAGTATAAAATCACAGGGACGTAAAAACAAGTGATTATACAGGAAAGGGTTAAGTTATGACAGTATTAGTCTAAGACAAGAAACCAAACTGTGTGGAAATTCAGTTTCAGTCTATTACAATAGAAAGTATGTTTTTAGTAAAAAAAAAAAAAAAAAAAAAAAAAATGCTTGTAACAAGCAATCGGTCTTTTATAAACAGGACTGTTTCTGTTACACTAATTGTTATCTGTTGAATTTGCACAAATAAGACCGTTACGGAGATTCATTGAAAAAAATTCAAGTGATGTAAGTGTAAGAATATCACTGAAAAAAATGCAAAATTAAGAGTGATTCATATACGCGAATATTTTAATTTTTAGTTTCGTCTATCAAAAACGGGCGTTCTGATTGGTCGAAAAAATATTCATACCTCCAAGAACAAAATTTTGAGCACGCAACCATTTTATCTGCTTCAGCTCCAAATAGTTCAATACAAAAAAGTATCAAAATTTGTATAGATTTTTCTCTCTTTTTTTTTTCGCTTGATGCTCTTAAATGATATATAAGAAATGGTGAAATATTGGGGTTTTTTTGTTTTGGAGGTATGAACCGAAAAGTCTAATCACACTAATGCATGAATCCGATTCGCGTATTCATACAGTGTGATAAGTTTTACCGGTTCATACCATAAAGAAAATATTCTCTTCATCTCTTAACACATCAGGAGAAAAAAGGACCTCCTGTGAACAGTGGAAAGTATAGCTACTGGTCAGCCTGCGCGGATTGCTTTATTCTCCAATTACAAGATCTGAGTAACCTCTACTAGATCCGATTTATTACCCAATTACAATATCTGACAAGCTTCTACTAGATTCAATCTATTCTCTATTTACAATATCTGAGTAACTTCTTCTAGATTCAATCTAGTCCCCAATTACAATATCTGAGTAACTTCTGCTAGATCCGATTTATTATCCAATTACAATATCTGAGTAACCTCTACTACTCCTATTACAATATCTGAGTAACATCTCATAGATCCGATTTATTATTCAATTACAATATGTGAGTAGCCTCTGCTATATTCGATTTATTATCCATTACAATATCTGAGTAACGTTTGCTACTCCAATTACAATATCTGAGTAACATCTTCTAGATCCGATTTATTATTCAATTACAATATCTAACTAGCCTCTGCTATATTCGATTTATTATCCAATTACAATATCTGAGTAACTTCTGCTAGATCCGATTTATTATCCAATTACAATATCTGAGTAACCTCTACTACTCCAATTACAATATCTGGGCAACATCTCATAGATCCGATTTATTATTCAATTACAATATGTGAGTAGCCTCTGCTATATTCGATTTATTATCCATTACAATATCTGAGTAACGTTTCTTCTTTCCATACCACCACTCTACAGTTTGGGGGCCTATTGACCGCCTTTCTGTCTATTGAATATTCAACTTTATTATTCAAAGACTATCGATGGTAGATATGGGTATTCCGCCACTTGTGAAAATATAGCTTTTAATGTTCACTCAATGAAAGATAAATCGATCTTACACCGAAGCAAACAATTACCATATATCGTCGTTCTCATTCTAAAACGTCGTAACTACAGCTTGATACAAGCTGTAGTTACGACGATTTAGAATGAGAACGACGATATGATTACAGACTCAGGGTCAATTATCATAATGTCAAAGATTGACAATTATTAGACCATAGGGTACTCACAAACATCTTTGTTCAACAAAAGTGTTTCCGCAAAAGTGTTGCTTTAGGAGCTTAAAATAATGGACTGTAGTTTGAATTTTTATAGTAAGATGTTTATGGGAAATACAACCACACCCCCGTTTACGAGTCAAACACGAGCGCTGAAGAATGCATATGTTTCTTGTACAACAAACATAATTTTGTTCGTAATGTCATAATGAGCAGACGACCGTCAATTTCCTAAGTTTGTCGAGTGGTCAATATTGACCAGTCCATGTCTGGAGAGGTGTTTGATGACATAATGATATTGTAATGGTCAGTATTAATTGAATTAACTGACCACAAATATGTCATCGTGACATACGATTTAATGACCACTTGTCTAATTACCGGGCACTCAATCTCGGACATTTACAGTGGAATATGCCTCGTAAATATCAACGATATTTCATATTGATTTATGTTGTCTTCGCTTAAGCCCGCATCAAGAAAAGAATCGAAGTACTGAAAAGTACTGTAAGCTAGCAAAACATTGTTTAGTTCAGTAATCTTCTTAGTCAAAGACTATCATGATGAAAAAACGATGTTAAGGTAACCAAGGAGTTAACCCATTCCCAGACGTTCCCCCCTTTTCGCTCCAAGGAAAAAAGTTGTGGAAAACAAAGTGGAAAATGAAGAAATTGCTTTTAACAAGCAATTTCTTCATTTTCAACATTGTTTTCTACCAAGATAAATATTTTATAATTTTCAACAATTTGAAATTTTCGTCTGCAACTTCTTTGAAGACTCTGATCAGGGTCAGTTTGAAAACGATGTGCTCAAGTGAGATAAAAACACCAGCGAGATGAACTTGCAATTATTTTCACGATAAGTTCTTGTGAAATTTTATACTTTCCCTATAGATTCAGTTAAATGTAACATATTCCCTATGACTTACTTGGATACATCGGGATTTATCGGATCAGGTCGTCAGTCACTGCTTCGGGTAATGTCTATAACGACCGTTTTGCTAGCGAAAGTCAATGAGGTAATTGATACGTCATGGAAAACAACGAGGGGCAATTTTCGGTGCAATACAATTTACCTTATGAATGTCGGCTCATTTCGGGTTGTACCTCGTTGATTTATTTGGCGCCGTGTGACGCTATTTTTTCCTCCTTCCTTTCTTTCTTTTTTTTTTAGTTATGAACAGTCATTTTCATTACTAAATCAGTTTAATCACATTCTTTCAAACGTCTTTAAGCATTACAGTTAGAAAAATTTGGAAATTGGGAGCCAAAATTTTTCTTCCATAATTGGTGCAAGAGCCGCTTTAAAGAAAACAAGAAACACACACAAATGCATGTTCATCAAAAATACCTGCATCTTTTAGCGAAGAATCCAAAAGTATCCGATGACGTAAATCCTTTGAGCTAAAATCAAATAGTTTTCCAATAATATCATTATATGCTATGACAGATGCAAGCTTCCGTGTTTCGAGACAGCTGGGATGGGAGACAAAAATACCTGTGACGAATTGATTGTAGCTGATAGATATATTACCGGTTGGATAACTGGACAAAAATCAATAGATAACGAATGCTGGAGAAGATGGCGTGCTATTTTGACCGATTACCTGATGACAAATTCTTAGACTGGTTCAAAATTAAAGAAGTTGCAGACGACATTTGAAATGGCACTAATTTGAAATTTGAAAAAAAGTGCCAACATAAGGTAGAAAACATTGTGAGAAAAGGAGAAATTGCCTGTTACAAGCAATTTCTTCCTTTTTCCTTTCCAACACAGCAAAATTTTAGACTGATTCAAATTGAAAGAAGCTGCAGACGACAATTTTATGTTCATGGAATTTTGAATTTTTTCGTCTTTTTAGATAGGAAACATTGTGGATAATGAAGAAATTGCTTGATACAAGCAATTTCTTCATTTTCCACAATGTTTTCCAATTCTTTTTTCTAGAGAGGCGTAAAAAGGAGGGATTGAGTTTGAATGGGTTAAAGTTTTCTTAAAGTTTTCCATGATCGTATTTTCCTCGGGGCGTCAGAAAGCGTCATTGTCGTGTAATGTATTTAAATCATGGTTTCCCTCGTTTTTTCATCCATTTTTTTTGTTTTGAACGGGGTTTTAGGCCGCTTTCAACAATCTTTCAGTTATATCGCGGCGGCTGCAGCACATAACAATGGAATCCTGGTATTTCTCACACCAGTACTACCATTACATCCTTGCCTAGCCTCCAGCTGCTATCCCACATAAGTCTACGATTATTGACCCATTGGTGACAGACAAATAGTCAGAAAGGATGAGTGCCGCCGTCGGGGATCGAACCCGGGACCTCTAGATTGACAGTCCGACGCGCTACCAACTGCACTATGACGGCGGCTTTTCATCCATTACTAGACAACGCAATTCTGGACTGGTACAAATTCAAACAAGCTACATACGATAATAGCGAGTTGATGGGATTTAAAATAGATCGGTTATCTGCGTAGGAAACAAAGTGGAAAATGAAGAATTTTCTTGATACAAACAATTTCTTCGCTTTTCACGTTGCTTCCTAAATCATTCCTTGGTTGTAAAAAAAAGATTATATTGTCTGAGTTAATTGGTACTACTGACACACGAAAATGGGTCTTAGATGCTAAAAAGGAATCTTTTAAAGCGAGCGCGCGCGAGAGAGAGAGGGGGGGGGGAGAGAGAAAGAGAGATAAAGAGGGAGGTACATAAAAGCGACATGGAAAGGTAATTTTTTAAATATATCTGAATTTTTAAGAAAACTAGCGGACAATGAAGGTAAATATTTAAATGTAAGAATTATTTTGATTGTAAGGAGAAATGTCGAGCATTGATATTAAAAAAATAACTAAACTATGTGGAGTACCAACTCCTACCACATTTATCCCGTCATCAGACGGCAAAGTCTAGGAATATTCCTCATTCAAAGAGGCTGCAGACGACAATTCAATAAACTTTTAAATGGAAGTAACGTGTACCACTTAGGAAAGAGGACGTTGTAAAGAAAGGGGAAAATGCTTCATATATACAATTTCTCATTTTCCCCACATTTGCCCCGCTGATATTTTTCTTTGGCGTGTCCAAAATATTGATCTTTAGGAAATGGACAGAGGACGCATTTTGTCAAGTATACAAAAGAAAGCGACAGAGAAACACAAGCAAACATAATACCAAAAAAGAAAACAAACAAACAAACAATCAGTCAAATTACAGATGTCTGAAACAGTATGCACTTACCGAATTATGTGGTCTATATCCTATGGAAACATTTCATTCAATGCCCCTGAACAACTTAAGGCAGGTATAAAAAGACGACTGGCGTTTCAGTTTTACTGCCCTAATTAAACCTTTCAACAACATCTCCACCCTTACCTTAGTCTATGACTTGAACTTCATTACCAGACGATAAAACTTTAAACCCGTTTCCTGACGACAATATTTTCTTACACTGGTCCAAATTGAAAGGAATTGCAGACGGCAATTTAAAGTTTATGAATTTTAGATTTTTCAACTTTCTTGGTAGAAAACATAATGGAAAATGAAGAAATTGATTGTTGCCCATCTGGTCAGAATCGAAAGGAGTTGCAAACAGACAATTCAAAGTTCATGAAATTTTAGTGGGTTTTTTTATTATTTAACTTTCTGGGTAAAAACATGATGGAAAATAAAGAAATTTCTTTCTACAAGCATTTTCTTCATTTTTCACAATGTGTTCCTAGGTGAATGGGTTAAACAGGCTAAGCCTGGAAGAGGTTGTTGATGTACAGAAAGCTGGGTGTGATTTGAAACGAAAGTGTCTTAACTCGTTCCCGTTTATTGATACTTTAGACCGGTCGAAATTCAAAGGTTTTGCAGAAGAAAATTTAATTAGGATTTAATTTGAAAAATAACTATTCAGTAGGGTAGAAAATATTGTGAAAAATTGCTTGTTACAAGCAATTTCTTCATTTTCTACAATATTTTCTCAATTAAAAATTCACAAGGACGCAAAATCGGGGAAACAGGAACGGGTTAAAGGATTTCGAGCATTTTGGTGAATGAATGAATTTGTGATCTTAATTTAATTTCTGTCTTAATCGATTTTCCCGTTATTGCGTCGGAAAAAATGAATATTTGAGAATGCAATGGTATGTTTCCAAGTCATCATTTTCGAGTTATGATACAGGATTTTTTCAGATCACGCAGATGATACGCTTTCTTTTCATATTGTGAATAGCAAGAGGGAGTTTTATGGCTAGACGATCAAAACCAATCCGGCGGCCTGAGCAGATATCATCGTATAACGTGAGACTAAAGTGTCGACACTTTGAAAAGCTTATTTTTAGACATGTAATGTGTTAAACACAAAAAACAAAAACATCAACAACAAAAACCCAAGTGGCTCTAGGCAACTTGAGCTCGACTCCTCGCTTAGACGATTTGAGTTTGGCTTTGCAACAGAGTTCTAGATCTATAAGATTGTACAGATTTAGCCTATACTATAGAGGAAAACTGTAATACTTTTAATGTATTGCCAGACGACAAAATTCTAGACTGGTCTAAATTGAAAGAAGATGCAGACGAAAATTTAAAGTGAATGGAATTTTATTTTTTCATATTTCTTATATTTTTTAATAGAAAACATTCTAGATAATGAAGAAATTGATTGATACAAGCAATTTATTCATTTTCCAGTGTTTTCTATACTTTTTTCCTGTGAGACGTGAAAAGGAGGGATCTTGCGGGGATGTGTTAAGTATTTCAAAGAAATTACATTACTTGAAAATATCACTGAAATTGGATAAAGTTAAATGGTCAAAAGTTGTAATTATTTTATTTTACAATGTATAGTGATTTACAGCATTTTAGCACTAATGTGTAGTTACATACGAGTCCAACTCGACGTTCTTCGCCAAAAAAAAATTGTGAGTCGGTCCGTCTGTTGATAGAACACGAATACGAAACTTCAAGCGCCGGGGTAGATGGTTCGATTTCCTGACCGATCCACAACAAAAAACATTTGTTTCTGGGTAGAGACGCCGACTCAAAACTCCCTTTGTTCGTCAACCCATTACAACACATAATAATTTCAGACTGGTCAAAACTGAAAGGAGTTACAGACGACAATTTAAAGTTTACGGATTTTTATAGTATTTTTTCAGCCTTCTGGATAGAAAACATTGTGGAAAACAAAAGATTGCTTATTGCAAACAATTTCTTCACTTTACACAATGTTTTCGCTATTATTTTTCTTGAAGGTTGTCAAAAAGGGTCAATGTGTTGGAATTGCTTAAGTAACCAGGCGTAGCTCACAGTAGATTCTTCTTTTTTATGTCCTTGCACTTACACTTTATCAATCTTGCCTTAACCTTAGCAAGCGGCAAGGCCAGATCCATGACAGGTTATCGGTTATCATCAATATTGTTTAGTAAAGGCTTTAGATTTCCAGTGTCCGGCTGAATGGAATGTTTGAGCTTGCGCTAATGTATGGGTGGGTGATAAGCAACTTAGACGGAATCCCTCGCTTTGCTTTTTCAAATGACTGCCACCCTGATCTTGTGTTAATATATAAACCAAGAATTGGTCATGTGTGAGATACGTTAAATCACTTGCATGACATCGGTTTGGTGTTACATAACTATCAACTTCCGCCTGGAAACCCGCAATACTATTATAAATGCCTTCTGTTGGCTTCGCCCCGATCAAGTGAACGTTTGCATTCGCAAGAACAGTTAACCATAATCATTCTACGGTTTCCAGATCGAGGCGGCACCATTTCTAGTGAGATAGTCAAATGAGATCCGTATAAGGTGAGAAGGTGGTTTAAACACTGGTTTGATTTATTATGCTGTCAGAAAGGAATTAATTACCAACATTACACAGTCAGATATAAAAGTCAGTTCGCCCATCTCCCTTGTCTCACTCCATTTTCAGCTTTGGTCTAACAAAGAAATTTGCAGTGTGGCTAAAACTTAATTGACGGATCGAGACGTCAATCAAAGAATCAATCGTCCAATCCAACCATTCGTTCAGACGAGAAGTGAACTTTGAGCTCCGACATTGACCGACATTGAAGTAGAGTGTTTTGTTAATGTGCATGGCGACTTAAACGTCCTAAATACAGCTTAAATAAGCTGTAGTTACGACGTTTAGGTCGCCAAGAAACCATTCTACTTTTTTTAGATTTTTTATAACTAAAAGAACGATGACGCCGATGGACGATGGCCATTGGTAACTCTGTGCCATTACATGGCGTAGGAATAGACAGGCTCTCAATAGCACACAAAATTCATTTAGTTACACCCCTTATTAGCACAGGCTGCTTTTTGGTAAGCGAACACACAGTATATCAGGAGGTCCAAGTGACTTTCAACGTTTGACCTTGAGCTGTGACCTTGACATTGAAGCTATCTGAATATTTCTTTCACATCTTACTCATGATAGAGAACAATTGCACAAAGTTATATTGTAATCCACCCATTAATAAAGGAACTATGCTCCGGCCATGCTTAATTCTAATGTTTGACCTTAATCTTTGACCTTGATCTTAAAGATATCTGATTTTTTCCCAAATGACATTCAAAAAAAAAAAAAAATTAGAAGTTATACTCAGGAATGCTTACTTTTTAATGTTTCACCTTGACCTTAGAGCTATCTGAAAACCACTTTCAAATGGTACATGTAATCATGATACAGAACAAGTTTGCCAAGTTATATTGAAATCCATCCATAATTAAAGGAGCTATGCTCTGAACAAGATCTATTTTAATGTTTGACCTTGAACTGTGACCTTGACCTTGAAGATATAAAAGAAAACAGGAAAAACGCATCTGCGCAATACCAAAAGGAATCATTTGGAATTCACACATGAAGTATAAATCAATTTGGCTAAAGGGTTGTTGAGAAATGCAGACAGACAGACAGATGAAGTGGCGGCTATATGCTGGCCCTTTGGGGAGTATAAAAAGTAAAACGGTTGGTTAAAGACATAAACATTGAAACTACAGCTTGAATAAGCTGAAGTTATAAATTTTAAGTCGCCAAACCAACAGAAGTGCTTCAAATAAATTTTGGTTTAAATGAATTACTTTCTTAGACAATCAATTCTTTGATTGACATCTGCCAATGGTCAAATGACCGCTTGCCAAGCCAACTGACCTCTTACAAGGCTGTTCAACTGAGATAGTAAATGAAGTTAGTTTGCTAGATATATAGTCAGGAACATGTATCAAAGGGCTAATCATTGGTTGGTGACCATAACGTAGCAACTACAGCTTTAGTAAGTTGTAGTTACAACGTTCAAATTGCCAAACCATCGCAAATTCTTGACAGAAATGTCATTGTCAACACTGACATCAAGGCTAGCTAAATGAATGATTCGATTAGTAGTGACGATCAACCAATTTTACTTCATTTTTAAGCATTCTTTTATTATATTCTAAAATTTTGTCATAGCCAAAACTGTTCCATTCTTTTTAGTTTAGGCTCTTTCAGAGAAGTTAGTTGCAAATTCAAGAATCTGAGACTAAAATTTCACTCTGTATTGCATATACCATTTACACTAGTGAAGTAAATTAAAATATTTGCAAAGTTGGATAAATAAGTCAAATAGTTTTAAGAATTAATGATTTTTACAAGGGGGACAACCCATGCAAAAAAAAGTCGCACACTTTCAGTAAGTATTACCTCCGTTGCAATAGATTAACTTCATCAGACACAAAAGCCAAAATGATTAAAGATCACACTAGATATAATCATTTAAATAGGTAATTTTGTTGAAACATACTCTATAGGTTATGATAGGCGAATCATCAAAGTTTCAAACTTTCTAAAATTTAGGTTTATTAACCTATTACAAGTCGACTAAATTGCAGACGACTATTTATTGTTGATGAAATTTTAAAAATGTATGTCTTTGGGGGTAGAAAACATTGTGGTTAATGAAGAAATTGCTTGTAGTAATTTCTTCATTTCCCACAATGTTTTTCAAAGATGTTAACTTGTGATGTAATGGGCTAACCCATTACTACTCAATGACATCTTTTGACACGCTGAAGAAATATAGTTATGGCAAACTTTGTGTATAAGGAAAGAGATGCTTGTTATATGCAAATTTTCCTTTTTTCTCAATGTTTCCTGTCTATTTTGGCATTTTATTTTTTGAATTCACTTCAATTTGAAATTCTTCCAATAACTTCTTTCAAATTCTACCAGTCTAATTTTTTTGTTATCTGGTAATGGGTTAATCTGGTAATTGGCTGTAATGTTCTTTTGAAGCATCAAAATTTTTAACTGTATTCCAAGGAACACTCTTGTGAAATTTAGTTGAAATCGATTCAGAAGTGTCTTTGGGAAAAGTCTTAAAAGAAAGGGATTTCAGACAGACACATTCACATACATGACAGACACAACACTAAGACAATATAGCCTCGTTTGCTTTCGGCCATAAGAGTGAAAAATGAGGAAAGTCATAAACTAAAAATGTAGGAAAGTTTATAATCAAAGACATGATTAAATAAAATAGTTAACAGGAAAAAAGAGACTTTCACAATGGCAATGCATAAATTATGCTACATGATAAAATATTATTAATCACTTTGAATAACTCTTAGTTTCAAAATATCGAAAAAAGTGAAAATGTAAGGAAGGAGTCAATTTGAATATGAGAAGGAGATTAGACTCACTCATTTTTTTTTGAAAAGCTCTTTTCTGTTTATCCATTTCCTTTCTTTTAAGCAATTCCAACAGAGTGAAGCTTTTGGACTCCCCTCAGAAAAAACAATGTTTTCTGTCTAGAAATTTAATTTTTTTTATAATTTTATAAACTTAAGATTGGCATCTGCAACTCCTTTCAATTTGGACCAGTCTAAAATTTTACCATCTGGTAATGGGTTAATATTTTTGACAGATCAATGCTGTCAATTGATTCTTTGATTGACTTCCATGATCTACCAATCTTAAAACTACCTCAACAATGTACAAGTTTTCTTCTTTAAAAACCTTTTCAAAACCATCAGTGGGGTTTTCAATGACCCCCTATTTCTATGAATTTGGACCCCCTCTTTTTAGAAATGACCCTAAGAAATTAACACTCAACCTTCTTTATCTAATTTGCAAGGGGATATAATATGGCAAAATGACCCCCAGTTTTGAAAGACGAGGGAAAACCCTGCATCAGGAATTCTATAACCCTTAGATATGATATTTAAGGAAATACTGTGGACAAAAAAAAAGAAGTTAAATGTATCAAGCAATTTCATTTTTCACAATAATGTTTCATCCTGTTTAGATACCCAACTCTTCAACTCGTACAGCCAATGAACTGCTGTCTGCAATTTTTGAAAAGCTACACCAGAGATGCATATTGTCACCGGCAATTGAATTGACCTCTTTACATATAATCACGCCTTTTGATGCTCCTCAACAAAACAGCTTGGGCAAACATTGTGGAAAATGAAGAAATGGCTTGTCTCAAGGATTTTCTTCATTTTCCACAATGTTTTCTATAAATCTAAGATTTCATGAACTTTATATATTTATCTGCAACTCCTTTCAATTCCGACCAGTCAAAAATCTAGTTTTGTGACAATTTCTTAATTATCAACAATGAGTCAAAGACTTTTTAAAAAAAAAGTTAGCTTTACAAAGTTGTCTGAAATTTCTAACAATTTGGACAAGTCCATTATTTTGACATTTTGCAATACATATAGGTTTAAAAAAACACACAAGGTTGTCCGTTTAGGCATTCTAAATAAGGCAGTGTTAATAAACAGTAGAACTATAAGTAATAATTGTGGTCCACAAGCAAAAAAGCCTTAACCCTTTCCTGTTTTTTGAAATTTTAGACTAGTCCAAATTCAAAGGTTTTGCAGACGACAAATCAAAGTCGAATTTATTTTATAAATAATCATTCAGTAGGGTAGAAAATATTGTGGAAAAAGAAGAAATTGCTTGTTACAAGCAATTTCTTCTTTTTCCACAATGTTTTCCCAAGTATAAAAACACAGAGACGTAAAAACCAGTGATTGTACGGGAAAGGGTTAAAGGTGCAATAAAGGTATCATACAAACTAAGCATTTTGTAGTTTCATATTTTCAAGCTAGTCATACATGATTCTGCCATTTTAGCATCCCAAAGAGATAAACTTTTGGCATCATGGCAAATGAAGAAATTTCTTGTTATAGCATATTTCTTCATTTTTCCACAATGGTTTCTATCCTGAAATTCAAAGTTTATTAAAATTCCTTCCACTGAATATATTTTTTTTAACAGATGGAAAGACACATAAAGAGATGAATATATAGGATGATTCCAGTATACCCCTAAAATCATTTGTTTTGTGCAGGTATAATTGGCCAATTGCTGGCCACCCCCACTTACTCCTTTTGCCACACCTATTGACTACGACAGGAAGTCCATCTGAGATAAACAGTTTTATTTTGCCAAATCTATGGTCATGAGCATGTAACGAAAAAGAATAATCGTTGGTTGGCAACCTAAACGTTGTAACTACAGCTTGAAAACGATGTTTAGGTTGCCAAAGACAAAAGCTTTCACAGAAATGGCAGCCAATATTTAAATCTCAACTCTGGGCTGAATGAATCATTTGATTGGTTGATATATTCCTTGACTGACATCCACTATTTGTCAATTATTAATCCATCATTAACCCATTCCTGCAAAATCCTGCTTTCTTACGCCCCTTAAGTAAAAAGCTTTGGATTACATTGTGAGAAATGAAGAAATTGTTTGTTCCAAGCAATTTCTTCATTATCCACAATATTTTCTAACCAAATTAAAAAGATTTTTAAAAAAATTATTACTTAAAAGTTGTCGTCAGGAACTTCTTCGAATTTGCACCAGTCTTAGTTTTTGTTGTGAAACAACTTAATTTGCTTGATTTGCTACATGTAAAAGAAGGAAATCTTTATGAAAAAAGTGTATGAAAACAGGGATAAATTGTCATTGGTGACCAAATGTCATAAATACAGCTTTAAGCTGATATTATGACATTTTGCTTGCCTTATGACAAAAAATTTCAAACTAAAATTTTCAGACATTTGAGCACTTCAACTTTCCAATAAATCAACTCTAAGCTGAATTCCTCCATGCCAGTTTTACTCTTATAGTCTCACTTGAAGTATTGGGGGGGGGAACATATTTTCCCTAACTAGTTGGCAGTATCAGGCAGTGGTTTGAGAGAGGGGGTTTCCATTTAGGATCAGGATAATCCAATAGGTATCTTGTATAGGTGACTCCATCCATTTCTTTCCCAGTGCTAGCTTTCTTCTCGAGGTACATACCTGAATAAGGAAGAAAAGTGTCTGATCTAGGATTAACCCATTTCCACACAATCCCACCTTTTTAAGTCCTTTAAGAAAAGAGCTTTGAAAAAAAACTGTGGAAAATATAGAAATTGCTTGCTACAAGCTATTTCTTCATTATCCACAATGTTTTCTACCCTAAAATTTCATTAACTAAATATTGTTTTCTGCAACTTGGATTTTGGACCAGTTTAGACTTTGGTCAAGTGGGAATCAGTTAAAGAAGATGGGAGGTTATGAAGCAAATTTAGTAATTCCAGAAATAAATGAGCTCTTTATGTAACCCCCCTCTCCCTACCATTCTGAAGAATGTGGGGGGGGTCCCTGCAAAAGAGTTTGTAGGATAATCAGTGTGTGTGTGTGTGTGTGTGTGTTAGAGAGAGCAAATCCCGAATCTCCTAGATTAGACATGTCAACATTCTTTTCTACCCTAAATGGCGAAAATTTTCTTAATCCCACCAACTTAAAATTGTTGTATGCAACTTCTTTCAATTTGGACCAGTCTACGATTTTGTCATGTGGTAATGGGTTAAACCATTGTCTTTCACTCATGAACGTAAAAACATCTTGAATAAGTTGGTGACAGCATTTCAGCAAATTAAAGCAAACTAGTAATAACAAACCATTTGATATCTGTTACCCCATTCCCACACAATGACGCTTTTAAACAGCCCTCAATGTGAAAGCTTTAGAAAACATTGTGGGCAATGAAGAAATTGCTTGCTACAATCACAATTACCCACATTTTCTACCCCAAAAGACAAAGATCTTAAACATTTCATCAAATTCAAATTGTTGTCTGCAATTTCTTTGAATTTGCACTAGTCCAAATTTTTGTCCAGTGGTAATGGGTTAACTGTCAATATAAAGTACAATTTCTAAAACGTATCCCTTACCAATGTCACTCCTAGGCGGTAGGGAAATACTTCTATTCCAATTAGGTTCTTCTATAGTCAAGAGGTCTCGAACACTTTTAGCAACAATCTGAAATTTAAGAGAGAAACACAAAATAATGATTCGATAAGTTAAGAAAATATTTCTTTTCTCTCCCCCCTTTTAACCCATTCATACACAATGACACATTTAGCACTCTCAAGAAAAAAAGCTTTAGAAAACATTGTAAAAAATGAAGAAATTGCTTGATACAGCAATTTCTTCATTATCCACAGTGTTTTCTATCCAAAAAGTAAAAAATAAATAAATTGTATCAACTTAAATTTGTCTGCAACATCCTTGAATTTGGACCAGTTTAAAACTTTAATAATTAGTACAGGGTAAATAATCTGTCTTTGTTTCTTGAAAACTGCAGGCTGTTCATCAAGGAAATACATGTATTTGCAGAATTCAAAGAAAGAAAACTTGTTTGTTGGTCGTATCTAGTTTGAAAAAAAAAATAATGATGATAATATCCAGTTTCTACTTCTTTTCTGTTTTATTTTCTGATATAAATTTAATAATCCATGATTTAGACTGGTCCAAAATAAACGAAGTGCCATACAACAAATGAATTGAAGAAAATTTTTAAAAATCTTTGTCTTTTAGAGTATAAAACATTTTTGGAAACAAAGAAATAGCTCGTTACAATCGATTTCTTTGACTTATACAATGTTTTCCAAAGCTTTTCAAGCAATCTCTCCTTTTAAAGTTTTCATCCTATAAGTTTGTCGGTAGGTTTCGGATTGTAAAGCAATTAACAGTAGATTAACTGATCATGGCAAATAAAGGAGTACCTTTTACATGATTATAGACGATCCAATGAATGGTTTGGCAGGTAAAATACATCTTTGCTGACAAGATTTATATTTTTTTAAGTTTGAGTCCAAAAAATTGAGGGATGTCAATTCAAGGACAAATAATAAGTTATTTTTGAAAATAATTAATGGTGTCTGAAAATTTCGGGTGTCCGAACATATCGGGAAAATACGGTAACCTGTCTCTTGATCCCATGTGACGAAATATCAAATTTGATCCAGATATCATGCAGACAACAGTCTGACAAGGTTTTTCTAAGATTTGACCTAGTTTTTGACCCCATGCAAGCCCAGTATCAAAAATGACCGAAAGCTCATGGAGACAAATATTCTGACCAAGTTTCAAGATACACGTATTGGAGCCAAAAATATAGTCTATAGAGTACACACAAGATGCTGATGCATGACAGACGATTAAAACAGACACAGCTAGATTACAAATGCTCACCTTTAGCAAGTTTTGCTCAGGTGAGCTACGGATACATAAAAAAAAACACCACAGAACACACACCTATTAAAGCATTGGGAAAAGAGACTAAATTACTCTTCACATGACAAACACCATTTCAAATATATTATTTCACTATCCAATCAATGTAATTCACTCCTGCATTTTTGTTGAACAAGCATTCCTCATTGAAAAAAAATCTGCAAAAGTTTCAATCCTGGTCAGTCTACACAATTCTTGCAGAATTATAAGAGTCAATACTTTTTCCCACTTCCCACCATCGAAATTTGGCCTCAATTTAGAGCCTCATCTGAATAAATAGAGAAGCGAGGATTTTTGACGTGAAAGTCTAGTGCATTACCACTAGACCAAATCCACTCCAAGGAATAAGGTTTAAAAAATCTATACCTTGATATGCTCAAAATCTGTTATGCCTATATTTGGAAGATGTGAAGCTTCAAGAAATATCAGCTTTCTTCCATTAATCATGTTTTCTTCTATACAGGACTGAAATGTACAATAAAGAATGTTAAATACAAATATTCTGGACGCAGTAAAATTTCTACAGGATGACCTTGATAATTGACCAATTATTGGCCCTGCCCACTTACTCCATTGACCCTACCCATTGACTCCAACAGGAAGTTCTGTTTCCATATCTAACAGCATTTTTTTTCAAACTTTATGGACAGTAGTATGTAACAAAAAAGTAAAATGGTTGGTTGGTGACCTAAATATCATAACTGCAGCTTGAACAACTTGAATAAGTTAATTATTTAATTGGTCGACTAATTATTTGATTGACAGCTGCAATTGGTCGATTGATGGTTCCCTGGCCATACATACTAACTTCCGGCAAGGTGAAATGAATGAGATATAAAAAGACATTAATTTGCTATAATAATGTCATTAAACAAAGGGTAAATTATTGGTTATCATTAGTTACAATGTGTAAGTCAACAAACCATCAAAAATGCTTGACATATACATCGGAGGTCACAGTTTACCTCAAATTTCAACTCAAGAATTGAAAATGCTACCAGTCAGATCATCCTGCTGTTTTCTACTATTTCTATATATGCAGGATGAGTGGAATTCGAAAGACTTGTACACAGAAATAAAGGTATTCTCTCATTGTGCAAAACAAGTAGAAATTTTAGGAGTTTTTAGGCCCTGGTTAAAACGAATGATTTGGTTGGCCAATTTAATTTTGACTAACAGCTGTAATCCATCAAATAGCCTTCCCCTTGTCATCAAACAATGAGGGAAATAGTTAGATCTCTCCAAGTTTTGACTTGCAAACTTAACTAAAAGAAGAAAATAGGGCAAATTGAGTACAAAGAAAACATTTCAAAAAGTAAGGAACCATGGAATAACTTTAGCTTAATTTTGAATAACTCAAAACTAAACTTTACATTAGATAAATATACAGAGAAAGCTGTTATGAGCAAACACTGATGACAAAAATAATTATATTATCATTTTGCTTCGTATCTGTTGTCACAGACCTAATTTGCTACTTTCAATACAATGCTCAGATAAAAAATTATTTTTCTACACAACTGTGTACACAACAAGTATGTTAAGCAAGAATTTATATAGTTTGCAGTTGATGACCTGCTAAGAAGAACGTCTCATCCATTAGTTTGTTAGATCACATGGTAATCCAAGGGCACGAACCCGTGATTCTGAGGTTTGAAATCAACTGCTCCACCAACTTAGCTAACCAGGCTGACTAAGAACTGACTAAGAACAGAGATACAGGTCAATGGTATACTTGATACACTGGGTCCAAGGTGCTTAGCTAGCCAGTTTGGAGAGCAGTGCCAGAGTGGTGCAAGATATCTGGAGTATTAATTTGAGCCAAATGTTCGATTCCTCCTACGACACATAGTTCCTGGTTGATTTGTTTGTTTTTGTTGAAAATCATTTTTAATCAGACTGCCATTATCATATAAAAATAAAGTTAAGACGATAAATACCATAAAAAAAGAATAAGATAATATTAAAAAGGTACTCTGTAGTAAGGGAAGCCCAGTTCTTCAATCCAATCCGCAACTTGTTGAACATTCCAGTACAGGCATGATGGCACCCTTCCATCCTTCAAATCTTCTATCGCACTTTGCATCTGCGCCATTTGTAAACGTTTCTAGGGAAAGTATAGTTACTTCCCTTCGTTAATTCGATATTCGCAATGATGTCCCTTTGATAGTTTTCCATTAGTAATAAGTGATTACTTATATTAATCGGTTAAAGATATCAAAGGCTTTGCAATAAAAATGATGGTTTCATTAAAAAGACTATAAAACAAATAAGATAGATCAAAATAGTAATAAGAACTGAAACATCTCTGTTTCTCCATTTTTTTATTTTAAATTATTTTAATTATCAAATTTTGAATTTAATTAAAAACAAAGTAACCTATAATCATGGTCAGTTAAACGATTCAAACGAGATTCGTATATTTTTTAAAGGGCATTAAAGCGTCTGAGTTTCCTGTTGTGAAACATATCGTTTGTACAGCATGGTGTTCTTTTTTACTTCAAGCGGTAAGTAGAAACCATCTAACATTTATTTTCCTCATTTGTATAGCCTTTACTTTCCTACAACTTACTATCGGTCGGGTCTCTTGATGTAAGTGAACTGTCACAAATTCTAATACACGGAATGTCGTGTGGGGACAGTGACAATGGATTATGATGGGACCCACTTAGCTGCGATATCGTAGCCCTCTTTCTGATAATCTGCGCCAGCAGATTATCAGAAAGAGGGCTACGATATCGCAGCTAGGACCCACTCAACCTGTTTGCTTCCTTAACAGACACTTTTTTGCCTCCCAGGCAGGCACTTGATTGTAAAACAGCTGGGTTTAACAGGTTATAAACAGTATCTTAGTGGAGAACCTGGCCTAGTACTTAAACCACGGACCTCATTGTGCTTGGTTCGCTACCCAGCCCAAAACCACTTGATTGCTAACTGAATGGGGTTTTGACAGTTAAACAACTAAAGTCTTTAAACTTTAAAAGATCTTTGGAATTCATTTGAGTGGGAATGTTCCCAAACTGGCTTACAATCATGTAGGCCCAATATTATCCAGGGTGTAAGCAGTTTCAGTCCCCTCTAGTGTGAACCCATCACCAGACGGCAAAATTTTAGACTGGTCCAAACTGAAAGGAGTTGCAAAAGATTATTTGAATATTATGAAATATTGGATTTTTCAAATTTCTGGGTTTAAAACATTGTGGAAAATGGAGAAAACTTGTTACAAGCAATTTCTTCATTTTCCACAATGTTTCCCAAAACTTTTGTATTTAGGGGTGTCTAAAGGCGTCACTGAGTGGGAATGGGTTAAATAAATTAAAGCCAGGTTAAAAACACTCATTTGTCTCAACAAATTCAAAATAGAAGTAAGCAAATTCAAATATTTTCTTTTCACTTTCATTTTGTTAGGTAGCCATTTTGGTTCACTCTCATGATGATGTATTATGATTTTGACAGTTTTCATTGTTCAGTGTAATTGAGCTACAGGGTGATCAGAAAGTTTGGGAACCTTTTAAAAATTTCACCTTTTAAACAGTGAAATTACATGAGTTACTTAAAATTATGAAAAACAAGCTTGAAATGATATTTTTCCAAAATTGATTTTGTTTTTAAACTGACAACTTATAATTTGACTAAAGTGTCGAAAGAAAATGTATTTAATGATATTTAGTTGTAAATCAATCTGTAGAATGGGGAGATTTTGGACAGATAGACACACACACTAACTGTAAAACATGGGAGACACAATATAAGAATCAGAAAATTCATTAACTGAGTTTGAGGCAATCTTTTTCATTAAAGATAGTTGTGTCTCATCAATGGGCAATGACAGTAACTGCCAGCATGCCCACTGGGTTTTCATTTTGGGGGTACATGTACCCCTTAGGTTTTGAAATGGGGGTACAAAGAAAAATCTGAGGGGTACATGTACCCTTTATTTTCAGAGATAAGGGTACACCATACTAAATTGAACCCTTTACAAAATGACAATGTTATAGTTACATCTAATTTGTTAATAATCTGTAAATAAGTGCCACATGTAGTCTGCCAGTTTCAGATAAATTTAGAGGGAAGGATGACTTTTGACAATTTGCTTTTTCTTAATTATTGGATTTTTGAAGGGCTGAATGGGATATGAGAGCGATGGCTAAAAAACTCTTACAGGTTAATTACGAGGGTGGGGAAGGCATTTTGGAGCCGGCCATACCAGGCATGTAAGCTCATTGTTGGATAAAACTCTGGTATTGAAACTATTCTGAAAATATCAACTGGCCTTATTACTCTCCAAAAGTCACCATTTGCGGAGAAATAGAATAGGTTTTGTTGTGACACATTGCAGACAGCAAATTAAGTAGCTGAAACAAAACTACAACGTTAAATAAAGGAACTCACGAGAGAAACTCATTTCAAAATCAAATTCTATAGAACAAATTATTGTCGGTTTCTCGCCAAAAACATCTTGTGTTTTGTTTGAAAAATAGCAAAGCTATAATAGCCATCAAGATCCGCATTATACGCCATTTTACAGCTGCTGGTTCCCCTTTTCTCTGTATAGAGGAAAATAGGCCGGAAAGGAGCCAAGTTCCCATCAAATGAAAGGGAAATCACCTGCGTCCGATGAAATTTTGGTCTACTTTGCTTCCAATTTTTCGGGTTTTTAGGAAAAAATATGCATGTAGAGTTTCTCATTTTGTACGCTAATAATATTTCAATGCACACACACGTAATGGCATTTTTATGCCCCCACATCGATAAGATTGGGGGCATATTGTTTTACCGGTGTCCGTCTGTCTGTCTGCAAAACTTTACCTGCCAACTAAACATTTTCCTATAACTTCAACCCTGATTAAGTTACAATGCTAATATTTGGTATGTAGATAGGTCTCAACAAGGCGCAACTGGGGAAGGTCATTTCATCAAGGTCAAGGTCAAAATTTTACCCGTTTCTTAAGAATTCCTGTTTCGGGGGCATGGTGTTTCACAAACACATTTTGTTGTTACACGTTCATTTATTTTTCTGTACATTCATGCACATCTTGGTGAAAGATTTGTACGTGAACTGACGTAATTGTATGTGAATTACGTACTGCAGTACGTGAATGGGAACCCTGAAGTGGGATGAGCCGGTGTGGGTGTGATTGAATGTTGTGGCTGTACTGATGGAAGAAATGACAAGAAGCCATTGTTGGTTGCATCAGCTGCTGCAATATAACTAAAAAGCTTATGAAAGCAGTGCTAAAATGTTCATCAGTGCAAAAGTCATCATTTAGGTCCTCTAGTAATGATTCGATTTCAGAAGAAGTGAATGACTTTTCCATTTCCAAAGATATCAGTTTACGCATTGGTGGCCATGCTCACTGGCCTTCGACTGGCAGTAAAAAGTTGACATGATTTCATTTTATGGTGACAGGTCAGTTATTTGTAGCAAAACAATAGAATCATTGGTTGGTAACCTAAAAATCATAACTACAGCTTGAATAAGCCAAGCCAACCAAAATACTTCACTTATATGTCAACCATTGACCTAGTTCAAATTTCATTTCCAGTCTAAATTGAGGTTTTGATTGGTCTATGGATTTTTTGATTGACAGTGGCGATCTTTCGATTGCCCACCTTGACATAACTTATAGTCATTGATATAAACGTCTTTCTATAGTTGTCTACTTCCATTTGCAACATTTTTGTCAGTGTTATTTCTTTGGGATGTTTTGCAACTACCCCCATTCCCACTCAATCTCTCCTTTTTACGCCCCTCAAAGAAAAAGCTTTGGAAAACATCGTGGAAAATGAAGAAATTGCTTGGATCAAGCAATTTCTTCATTATCCACAATGTTTTCTATCCAAAAAGTCGAAAAAATTTAAAATTCCATCAACTTGAAATTGTCGTCTGCAGCTCCTTTCAATTTGGACCGGTCTAAAATTCCACTGTGTTGGAATGGGTTAAAACTCTTGTTCTCCAGTCATTTGGATTAGACTTTAACCTGTCTCAGATTGACTTCAGCTGTTGAAAAGGAATGCATTCATGAAACTATTGTTGGTGTAATTTCGAGTAAATTCATATATAAGTTACTGTTCAACTAGAATTAAGCGAATGTATTCAATGCCCCTAGTACCTGTTTCATAGTAAAGCACAGTCGGTGTTCTGACACATTATAAACATGAAAATAATGTCAAGCAATTAAGAATAATTCCAAAACAAAATCGGATGATTATTAGTGGCTCTGTGTGTAGTTGTAGGATGCTCTAGGCATGTTTGATATGGACCCCGAGTGAGAAAGAAGCAGAAACAAGGAGATCTTGGTCCTTTAACGTGTGTAGTGTAAAGCATTGATACACGGGAAGCTACCTCTAGGTTTCTTACCAGTTCACTTCTAGTTGGGTGGGAGACAGCAAGTGTCCCTGAAAAATCCTTCTGGGTTCGGGATTCAAACTACATACCTAAGGATTGGTAGTGCTGTATTTTACCACTGGACCACCAGGCCGCCTTTCAGTGGCTCTATTTGGACTACAATCTTTTTGTTATAAAAGTTTATTTGATTTATAAACATCTCTCATAGAGAATTTTCTTGAAACTTTTTTGTAGGGTCTTTTAAATCATAACCACAATCCCCCTTTTTGACACCCTACACTAAACATGCTTAGGAAAACATTGTGAGAAAGGGAGAAATTATATGACACTTACTTTTCAAATCAAACACACTTTGAAATATCGTCTGCAACTTCCTCAGAGTCAGACCTGTCTAAAATTTTGTCATCTGACAATGGTTTAAGGTTTTTCCTCTCAAAATTGGAGAATACCAATCAGAAAGTGGCCTTGTCATATTTCATTCAAAATGTCCTTGACATTTATAACCAGAATAGCCCACCTTGAACATATTATAAGCTCTCTCTCTCTCTGCCAAAATAAAAACTGTTTAAAAACTTGTTTAAAATTTTTTACATAAATGATAATAATATGCCCTACCTAGGAAGTAGAGGGGATGTATTGGATCATGAATGTCCATTAATCTGTCTATCCAAAGAATTTTTCGTTTTCTAAATTTCTGTCGTTTTACAAAGTAGAGGGGGTAAATTGGTTTCACCATGTCCGTCCATCTATCTGTCCATCCATCAATCTGTCGGTACACTTCTACATTTTCGTGCTGTAACTCCAGAAAAAATTGACCTACAACCATGAAACTTAATACAAGTATTAACAATGATCCAAGGAAGTGCCCTCTTTTTTTTTTTGGTCACATGGGTCAAAGGTCAACTGTGCTACTTGAGCGATAGAATACTGGTTAGGGATACGTCCTTTTTGAGACAATCCTAGTTAAAATTATTTCAAGGTAACAATACCAGACATGAAAATCACAATTCTAGATATAGGTTCTCACATAAACCATGAGAGGCATGAAAAGTGGGATACTGTGGGAATTGATGGTGGGACATCAGTTGGAACTCATATTCAATTAGCCGCTGTTGCCGATATAATTTTGATGATTATAATCATTTCCTGATAAATTGACTCTTGCATCTATGTTATCTCTGAAAACTTCCTTAATCCTTTCCCTCACAATCCTCCACTTTTACGGCCCTCAAGAAAAAAAGTTTGGGAAAACATTGAGGAGAATGAAGAATTTGCCTGTAATAAGCAATTTTTTCATTATCCACAATATTTTTTTACCTGAAAGATAAGATTTTTAAAATCCCATCAACTTAAAATTATCATATGTCTGCACTTCCTTTGAATTTGGACCAGTCTGAAATTTTGTTGTGTGGAAATAGGTTAATCATAATCATAGACTATTATAAGTGATTTTGTATTAACCCATGTCATGCTGTATAAAATCCCTTAGGTAATTGCATTAAAATCAAAGGGCTGAGAGCACTCAGGTAGTACTTGTTGTCCAGTTGTCAATACTTCTTTTGAAACTGATTTCATAAACAACTCTGGTTTCAAAGGGACAGACCAGAGGTGTAGACTAAGATAAGACTGCACTAATGTGCAGTCTGATCTTTGTCTATACCTCCTGCTTAAGCCGGAATATTCTGGGTTCAGCATGACAATGGTTAATACGAAACTGCTATTTAAAGTCGATAAAAAAAAAATGGATGTAAATTTCATGCATTTCCAAGGATGCTCATAAACTTGCTGTGAAAATCTAAGTGATCCTATTAACATTTAACCCATTACCACATAAACCCAAAATTTCACGCAGTGATGAACATTGTGATGAAAGCAAATTAGCGGATTCGGGTTAAACATTAAACTTTGCTTAAAATACTAAAATACATTTTTCAATGAATCATTTAAATCAGGGTTTTTCCTCGACTTTCAAAACAGGGGGTCATTTTACCACATTATGACCCCTATCAAATAAGATAAAGAAGGATGTCTAGCTATTTTGGGGGTCATTTCTGAAAAATGGGGGTCCAAATTCAAAGAAGGAGGGGGTCAGGGAAAACCCTGATTTAAATGTTTTGTATATCCTTTACACAGGGTCATAAAGGGAGCCAGAAAATTAATATAAACGGCTCTATTGGTGCTGTATAAATTTTGCCAGATCAATGTTTGATTTGCCATCTAATGACATTTCAATGTTTTATATTCATTTTGTTTGATGTGTTTCTCATGTTGTCCTTCATAATACCTTTAAGCCGTTGTTCTTGTCTTCTACATCAAGTATAACTTAACCCATTCCCTCACAACAAAATTTTAGACTGGTAAAATTGAAAGAAGCTGCAGACGACAATTCCAAGCTGATGGAATTTTAATTTTTTCGAATTTTTAGGTAGAAAACATTGTGGAAAATGAAGAAATTGCTTGTGACAAGCAATTTCTTCCTTTTCCACTATCTTTTCTGAAGGGGGTTTGAAAAGCGTCAATGAGAAGAAATGGGTTAAGGAGTTTATTTTTTTTCTCTTAGAATAAACACATATGTTCCGTATAAAAGGAGAGCCATTTTTTGCACATTTGTTATGCAGGAAATATATGTTCAGTTTAAAAACAAAAACTCTTGTTGAAAAAATGCACTGTGTGTGTGTGTACCTTTACTGGCTCTTATCATGATCAAACATGGTTGGTATGTAGGCATGATTATTGAACATAGCTACTGATAAGCTTACAAAATTGCTCACAGGACTTTCAGTCCTTTGATATATTATTATTAACCTATTTGTTAGCCTACTACTAAACTCTTCTGTCATATTACCTGTCACCTTCTGCTTTGTAGTTGTTGGTTATGTAATACAAAAGTATTTGGAAGGTGTGATGCATTTCTAAGGTACAATTTTTACTTGCTGAAATTTTTAAAAAATCTCTGTCTTTGGGGTAGAAAACATTGAGGACAATGAAGAAATTGCTTGTAAAAAGCAATTTCTTCAATGTCCACAATGTTTTGTAAAACATTATTTTTGAGGGGTGTAAAAAGGCAGGTTTGTCTATACCTCCCGCTTAAGCCGGAATATTCTGGGTTCAGCATGACAATGGTTAATACGAAACTGCTATTTAAAGTCGATAAAAAAAAAATGGATGTAAATTTCATGCATTTCCATGGATGCTCATAAACTTGCTGTGAAAATCTAAGTGATCCTATTAACATTTAACCCATTACCACATAAACCCAAAATTTCACGCAGTGATGAAAGCAAATTAGCGGATTCGGGTTAAACATTAAACTTTGCTTATAATACTAAAATACATTTTTCAATGAATCATTTAAATCAGGGTTTTTCCTCGACTTTCAAAACAGGGGGTCATTTTACCACATTATGACCCCTATCAAATAAGATAAAGAAGGATGTCTTGCTATTTTGGGGGTCATTTCTGAAAAATGGGGGTCCAAATTCAAAGAAGGAGGGGGTCAGGGAAAACCCTGATTTAAATGTTTTGTATATCCTTTACACAGGGTCATAAAGGGAGCCAGAAAATTAATATAAACGGCTCTATTGGTGCTGTATAAATTTTACCAGATCAATGTTTGATTTGCCATCTAATGACATTTCAATGTTTTATATTCATTTTGTTTGATGTGTTTCTCATGTTGTCCTTCATAATACCTTTACGCCGTTGTTCTTGTCTTCTACATCAAGTATAACTTAACCCATTCCCCCACAACAAAATTTTAGACTGGTCAAAATTGAAAGAAGCCGCAGACGACAATTCCAAGCTGATGGAATTTTAATTTTTTCGAATTTTTAGGTAGAAAACATTGTGGAAAATGAAGAAATTGCTTGTGACAAGCAATTTCTTCCTTTTCCACTATCTTTTCCGAAGGGGGTTTGAAAAGCGTCAATGAGAAGAAATGGGTTAAGGAGTTTATTTTTTTTCTCTTAGAATAAACACATATGTTCTGTATAAAAGGAGAGCCGTTTTTTGCACATTTGTTATGCAGGAAATATATGTTCAGTTTAAAAACAAAAACTCTTGTTGAAAAAATGCACTGTGAGTGTGTGTACCTTTACTGGCTCTTATCATGATCAAACATGGTTGGTATGTAGGCATCATTATTGAACATAGCTACTGATAAGCTTACAAAATTGCTCACAGGACTTTCAGTCCTTTGATATATTATTATTAACCTATTTGTTAGCCTACTACTAAACTCTTCTGTCATATTACCTGTCACCTTCTGCTTTGTAGTTGTTGGTTATGTAATACAAAAGTATTTGGAAGGTGTGATGCATTTCTAAGGTACAATTTTTACTTGCTGAAATTTTTAAAAAATCTCTGTCTTTGGGGTAGAAAACATTGAGGACAATGAAGAAATTGCTTGTAAAAAGCAATTTCTTCAATGTCCACAATGTTTTGTAAAGCATTATTCTTCAGGGGTGTAAAAAAGCAGGTTTGTGTGGGAATGGAAAAAGCCTACCCTTCCTTGGTAGAATCAAATATTACCTTAGGGTTCCAAGAACATTTAGTATAGAAAACTAAAAAAAAGTATGCATTTTAAACCTTTTCTGAACCAAAAATGCTTAGATAAGACTGACTAGTCCAAATGCAAAGCTGTAGATGATGAATTCGAGATTAACCCTTTCCTGTTTTTTTCAAAATTTTAGACTTGTCCAAATTCAAAGTTTTGCAGATGACAATTTAAAGTTGATTTTATTTGAAAAATATCCAATCAGTAGGGTAGAAATTATTGCGGAAAAAGAAGAAATTGCTTGTAACAAGCAATTCCTTCTTTTCCCACAATGTTTTCTCAAGTATTAAAACACAGGCATGTAAAAACCAGGGATTGTACAGGAAAGGGTTAAGGAATGACTAAGTTGACTGAAATCATTGACGGAACAAAGAAATTATTTGTCAAGTATCAATAACACCAACTAATTTTATGATTTTTTATTAATAAATGAATGAAACCAAACAAAAAATATGGGAAAACCAAAATACTAAAATAAGGTACATTTGAATAAAAACCAGTGACACAGTTGAAACCAATAATCATTTTTTAAAGTGACAATCAATACACAATGTTTAAAACATTGTGTAAAATGAAGAAATTGCATGAAAAAGCAATTTCTTTATTTTCCACAATGATTTCTACCCAGAAAGTTGAAACAAGAGCACCACCCACAGGCTAAAAAGGGGCATAACTCTTACAAAAAACACTTTTTAGAGTTATTCCCCTTGATAGTCTAGATAGCTCTTGTGATGGTCAATACACATTCGAAGTTTCATGAGGATATCTTCCATAGCAAAAGAGATATGACCAAGTTTGTCACGCCAATGCCAACGCCGAAGCAAAAGACGCTCAGGTGATGACAATTCGTTGGTTTTCTCCGACAACAGCCTAGCTAAAAATCTAAAATTTCATTCTAAATTGTCATCCACAACTTTCAATTTTGATCTTTCTAAAATTTTGTTGTCTGGTAGTGGGGGTCAAAAGTGTTATTCTCACGACTGATGTTTGTGTAATGATGATGAGGCGATAATTGTCACAGATTAATATTGCAATCTGTGTACGTCTACATCCTTCAACATTATTACACATATAATATTATGTTACGATAGTGATACAACATCTTGTATTTGATTTGAGCTGCAGAGAAAACACATCCTACGGTCTCATGAAATATCAAAATTTTCCTCCACAGGGACAGATGCAAATACATGATTTGTATTGCTATTGTAAGTTAGTATTCCATTTATTATATACCAACATTTTTTATTGAAAAAAAAATCGATGAAATAACTTAAGCCAACATTTTTTATTGAAAAAAAAAATCGATGAAATAACTTAAAATCTGTATATTTACAATTAGATTTATTATATACCAACATTTTTTATTGAAAAAAAAATTCTATAGAATAATTTAAAATCTGTACATCTACAAGTAGATTTTATTTCCATTTTTGTTTACAATTTTGATAATGTTTATTCACATTATTACGTAATCTACAGAATGAAAATAATATTATCTTAGACTACCTTTTATGGAATCATATTGGACACTGTCAGATACAGGTGTGTCTGATTTTGTCTATATGGATTGTATTTATTTCTCTAGTAATATTCATATTTAGTGAACATACAGGGATGAGGCATGATTTGTAATTTTTATCCTTCTGAAAACAGCTTATTTTAAACCATTACCAGACAGCAGACTGGTCTAAATTGAAAGATGTTGCAGACGACAATTTAAAGTTTATGAAATTTTAGATTTTTCAACTCTCTGGATAGAAAACATTGTGGAAAATGAAGAAATTGCTTGATTTAACCCTTTCCTGTTCATGTACTGGATTTTACGTCACTGTGATTTTATACTTGAGAAAACATTGTAGCAATTTCTTCTTTTTCCACATTTTTTTCATACTGAACGATTGTTTTTCACATTAAAACCACTTATGATTTTCATCCGCAAAACCTTGAAATTGAACAGGTCTAAAATTTTGCAAAACAGGAAAAGGTTAAGTCCCTTTGAATCCAATATCATTGTCTTACCTTGTGTAATATAACACATTCCCAAACAATACTGCTTTTCTATGCACCTCAAGAAAACAGTTGTAGAAAAGATTGTGGAAAATGAAGAAATTTAAGGTATCAAGCACTTTCTTCATTCTCCACAATGTTTTCTTTCGAAAAAGAAGAAAAAAAATAAAATTCCATCAACTTAAAATTGTTGTCTGCAGTTTCTTTCAATTTGGACCATTCTAAAATTTTGTTGTGTGGAAATGGGTTAAACTTATTTTAGAATTAAATGTTTACAGTAGAAAGAAATATCATTAGACACCTCATGTGCAATAGGAATGAATTGTGTTTTTATCTCATGACTAATAAAAAAAGTTTATGAATAACAAGCAATGAAATTATTTAACCATTTTCTGTTCAATCCCTAGTACATCTCAGTAAATTTATAACAGAGAAAACATTGTAGAGACGGGATATTTTTCAATTAAAACCTACTTTCAATATTTATCTGCAAAACCTTTGAATTTGGACAGGTCTAAACATTTTCAAAACAGGAAAGGGTTAAGAGATGAAGACAATATTTTTTGTTTCAGAAATAAGTAAAATATATGCTTTTACTTAAGCAGATGTCATTGAATTATAAGAAATTCAGGGAATCTTTTTTGTTTTCATGGAGGCATGAAATGCAAACATATTCACACTTTATGAATACATGTATCAAATGTCGTTCATGAAATGAAAGATAAATCAATCTTGCTTTGAATCGAAATCATATATCTATTTTCTTGAATACAAATAAAGATACAAATTGAGATTTTTTTGTCCAAAATCTCAAAAACACTTCATTATACTCATGAATTACATTACAACATGATAATGTCATTAGTTAATTCTTTGTTGAAAACAATGGATTTTATAATTTCAATAATTTCACTGATTTTTCCTTGAAATTATCAAGTATAATACATCCAGAATTTGCAAAAATCCACAGAACGCTCATTAAACCATTCCCACACGACAAATTTTTAGACTGGTCAAATTCAAAGGAGTTTCAGACGACAATTTAAAGCTGATGAATTTTTAGATTTTTTCAACTTTCTTGGTAGAAAACATTGTGGAAAAAGAAGAAATTGCTTGTCACAAGCAATTTCTTCATTTTCAATGATGTTTTCCTAATTGATCAGGGCTCTGCAGACTCCCAGAATTTGGGGAGAAGTCACTTCTCACTAGTCTGAGAATTGGGAGAAGTTTTTCAAAATGGGGAGAAGTGGTGAGACTTTCAGGAGAAGTGGATCGTGTTAAAAATTAAGTTTTTGCGCGCATTCCTCATTTCTATCTTAAAATAAAATAGCTAATGGCTTTACAACCAAGTAGTTGCATTTTATATTATGTATCATGCAATAAATATAGAAAATACTGCTTATCCTTTCAGTCCTCAATAAAGATCTTATTCCTGTGAACAAATATTTTTGTATTTTTCTTTTTTTTTTTGTTTTAGAATTCAAGAGTTTGATTCTGAATTTATTTTCTTTTAACATATAATAGATTCATATATGATAAAAAAGTCAACTAATAAAAAAAAATGCAAATGGTGTATAGGCAGTCTGAATGAAATGAGTAGTGTTTCTATTTGAAGCAGAATATGAGAAAAGATTTTATTGTAACAACATGTATTTAATCAAACTATTACCAGAAGAAAAAATTCAGACTGGTACAAATTGAAAGAAGCTAAATAAGTCATTTCACAGTGAGCTGAAATAAGAAAGAAGGTGCCAAAGAGGGTAGAAACATGTGGGAAAGGATAAATTGCTTGCTGCAAACATTTCCTCCTTTTTCCACAGTTTCCCATAAAACATAAAACAAGATGTCAAAATGGGTGATTGTGTGGTAATGAGTTAAAGCCTGTGCACTTTACTTGATAACATATAAATGGATAAAAATTGTCATTAATTGGTCAAAAAAGGTCCTCTGTGATTAAGTCAGTTATAGTGTGTAAAGGGTAAGGGTTACTGCTCAGTACACAAAACCAGACTCTGTACATGCAGAGGTTTAAAGTTAACACGGGATAATTTGCTCCATTTTATAGGATTACATGTTATTTAAAGGAATTATTACCAACACAAGTAAGTGAAATTTAGTTTTTGGATAGAATGTATCATAACACAAATCTCAGGAAAAGACCGTAGAAGCCTTTAATTTTCTTCACTTGTTACAATTAAAGCAGATAACTCAAATTGAAGGATTCTAATGAAAAATGAATTTACTCTACGTAGATTTTCGGCTGAATTATTTTTCATCAAGATTTCAAATTTTTAAAAATATTTTGACTTCAGGTAAATGACACGGCGTCCGTAAATGTCGGCCATTATTCTCAATACATGTATGTGAAAGTAAGCAACAAATCTCGTAGACTGATGATAACTTAATTTACAGAAATAATTAACACTTAAGAAGGGAAAGGATTTTAAATAAAGATTTCTAGTGCCGAGAGTAAACACAGCATTGCCGAAATCAATCAGCGTAGGTGTGAATGAAGCAAGCATGTTGACTATTAGCTGCCAGAACATACCCCTATTTCTGATAATCTGCTTGCCTCGCGACTACAGTATCGATACACGCTTGATTTACGATCAAAGGGCTTCCGACGGACAGTTGTATAATATTGCGCACTGTCCCCTACTTTTATAGCCACTGGGCCAGATTTGGTTATCACCTATCGTATCCAGGCGACTTCCCGAAAATTCCAGGCGACTTCGACTTCGCTTTGATCAGCAAATCAGGCGAAGTTTTATGAAACCAGGCGACTTTTTCGCCAGAGTCGCCCACTCTGCAGAGCCCTGATTGATTTTCTTGAGGGGCGTCCAAATGCGTCACTGTGTGGGAATAGAATAACAAAAAGTAAGTTCTATTAATGAGTTCTTAGAATGAAAGTTGACATTCAAAAATATCTATAATTTACAAATTAATTCCAGTTTCAGTAATATTGAATAATTCAAATATTGAGTATTACATCATTTATTTGAATCTTGTAATTTTCTTAGAATTAACCCATTCCTTGCAACATGCAATTTTTTCATTATCAAAATGTTTTCTACCCAGAAATGTTGGAAATCTAAAATTCCTTAAACTTTATATTGTCGTCTGCAACTGCTTTGAATTTGGACCAGTCTAAAATTTTCTTGTGTGGTATTGGGTCAATATATTGGTTGGTGTTGTTTATCCAAAAAATGATCATTCAATCAATTTCGTTTAGGCTGGAAGTAAATTTTCAATATAAAGATACTGGCAAACATTTAGATGAAGTATATGTGTTGTGTAGGCAACTTTAACCTCATAACTAGCTTTGCTTTGGTATATGTATATATAAAGTAATCAAATATAGTAAATGTTCAAGAAGGAATCAAGGTTATAAATCAGATTTCTTACAAAGAAATAGTCATATTTCCTCCTGAATACCACCATGTGAGATATCGAGATTTGAATTTGTTTATCTTTTCACTTTTTCTTATTTGAAGAGGAATCTGGTTCCATAATTTAGGACCACAGTAAATGAAAGATTTTCCGTAGAATTCAATTCTGGGTTTGGGAATGCAAAGAGTTTCGACAACAAACATTGACAAATGTTTAGCTAGGATGCAGAAAAATCACAATAGAAAGACTACTACAATTAGAAAAATCTTTTTTACATACATGTAACTTGACTTTTCTTTTACAAAAACAATGAAAAATAATGAGATGCTTCTCTAAAACTACTTTGAAAGATTTCAGTGAATAGATTAATTTCCCTGATATGGCAAAATTGAATTCCTAAAAAAATTTGCTTAATTGGTACATTCAGGCCTGTGGAGCGATGTTTCATGCTACTAGCAATAGATATTGCGAAAAAAGGTTATTAAAAATCGAAGAGGAACATCTGGTCAGTGTCAATGGGCGAGGCAAAGCAGTAAGTGGGCAGGGCCAAGGCTTGGTCAGTTGTAGAGAAATCTTAAAACTTTCATGTGGCTTGTGTATAACAACCACATATAATCATGGGATGTCATGGGTTTGATCCCCAACGGTGGTACATATCCTTTCCGACATTTGTCTCTCACCAATTGGTGGATAATCGTAAACCTAAGTGGAATAGCAGCTGGAGGCTAGGAAAGGATGAAATGGTAGTACTGGTGTGAGAAATACCAGGAATCCATTGTTAAGTGCTCCAGCCACAATCATATGTCTGAAATACTGTTAAAAGTTGCATTAAACCCCATTCAATCATATATTTGTCCTGGTTGTAGACATTCTTTCATTTTTTCACCAGAAGAATCATTCTAAACTTTGAATCAAATAAAATCATATGCTCATTTCATTGTTATTATAAGACCAATGCTGTTAAAATCTTCTAACTTTTATGCAGCCTGTGCATAAAAACCACATATATGTCCTGGGTGAATATTGGAATGTTTTGGTATAGTTACATTTTTTTTTCATTTATACACTAGAAGGGACTTTTTAAATCATGAATCAATTAAAATCAGCAGCTCACTACAAAGTATCTATAAAACCTAACCGATGAATTGCTAAGTGAGTAATCACAAACCATATATTTAAGTCCGTTTTCACTGTCTTAAAAATAACTTCCCACAGAAACATTGTGACTGTACTCTGCAACTATTCTCTCATGAGTTTTATTGTCAGTGCCGCCAGGAAAGAATCCAAGGTTGGGTATCAGATGGTTGTCTAGGGACAAGAGAGCTTGATTTAGGGATTCATCAGTTTTTTGTCCAATCAAGTTAAAACGCAGTGCATTCTCTTTGACAGGGTAACTGGCATACATGTGCTTAATATGAGGGTTGGAATGAAAGAAATGGGGTAGACGCTTCTTCTCCAGACTCACACGAAGGAAACGAAAAAAGTATTGCAGTGCTTCAAGGACCCCACTTATTGCAGCTTGCCCTCGGTTGATGTATTGTGTATGCAGAATTATGTAGAGAGCAATGTGTTTCAAATGGTATGAACGCAATACAGTAACTATTTGTGGTGGGGCTGTGTTTCCTGACTTTTTTGTCTTGGAGAAATATGTCTTGAGGATGCGTAGAGCAGTTATAATATATCTCTGTTGTCTGTTGCATCTTGCTACATCGGCTGTGTGCTTCTCATATCCTGAAGAACACACCCGCCATATAACCTCTGTATCATTGAATCTAGAAGATTTAAGACTGGATTCTTCTGTCCATTTAAAGACAGCATACACTGGGCAGTCCATGGTATGACCAGATCGTGCAGGATCGGGAACCTGATCTTGTCGTAAAAGAATTCCAGGAACAATATCCACATCGATTTCTGACCTGTCATCAAGCCTATGAATTGTCAGGTTGATTGATGGTGGGTTCATCTTACGGGAAATTCTGAAACCAGGTTTTTGTCCCCTTATTTCAAGGCTGTTAATTTTCTCATTGACGTTGTCTGTAGATTGATCTATGATTGACTGGAATACTTGTTGATGTAGGGCTTTAGAACTCAAACAGACTGTTGATGCATCAATTTTTTTGAAAACTCCCTTTTGGAAAAGTTTTGGGCATCTCGTTTGAAGCGTTTCAAGACTTCTGTTACAAGTCATTTTACAGAACTCAGGAATCTCCTTGTTCGATGCCGTCTCGATTTTTCTTGGTTCAAGATAGACTCCATCAATATGGTAGAGCAAGAGAGTATCAAACTCGTCTGGAGCAATTACTTTGATTCCCTCCCTTGAACTTCCCTGTCTGATATAACGCTCTATTTTCAGACCCTCGAATTTGTCAGCCACTGATCGGATTTCTTTAAACAAAATTTCCAAGATTTCATCCACTGTATTTCTAGCTTTAGCCCATGACTTCTTGTCGAAATCAATATCACCTGAAAAATTGTAGACATAATCCAAAATAAAATATTTAAGACTTTAAGACTCTCCCACACCATTTTGCTTTTTCTACCACATAGGATGGTTATTTTCAAATTGTATCCAACTCTTATTGTCAATTTCAACCTTCTTTCAGTTTGGACTAGTCTAAAACTTCAAAAAACAGGAAAGGGTTAAGAGGCTCGGTGTTACACAGATTATATGGATGAACAATTTTGGTTCTCAATTTCAAGCCTTCTAACTTCTGCTTTCAGACATTTGAAAGAAGGACATCAAGTTGATTTTGTAATTTAAATGACCATTCCTAAATAACTTAAACAAAGGAAAGCAAAAAAAAAAAAAAGACGTTACGTGATTCCAAATTAGTCAGTGAATTACAACCCTGGCTTAACCCTTTCCTGTTTATGAAATTTTAGACTGGTCCAATTTGAAAGAGGTTGCAGACGACAATTTAAAATGCATGCAATTTGAAATCTGACCATCGTATTTGGTAGAAAATATTGTGGGAAAAGGAGAATTTGTTTGTGACAAGCAACTTCCCCTTTTTCCACAATGTTTTCTCAAGTATAGAATCACAGTGATGTAAAATCCCGGATTTGTCCAGGAAAGGGTTAAACTAAAGAATTCTTAAAAGTGATGATAAACCCCATTCGACATTATAGGTAGAAAACATTGTGGAAAATGAACAAATTGCTTGTTATAAGCAATTCTTCATATTACACAATATTTTCACAATTTTTTTCCTTGAGGGGCGTCAAAAAGTGTGATTGTGTGGGAATGGGTTAATTGTAGGAGATATGCTTAATTTTAGCTTGGTCTATAAAAAACAGGCTTTCTGATTAGTTGAAAAAAAATCATAACTCCATGACCTATCATGTTTTGTCCGTCGTGAGCATTGTGCGTTAACTTTTTACATTTTCAACTTCTTCTACAAGCTTAAGAACACTTGGGGCGTATTTCTTCCAAACTTGACAGGAAGCATCCTCATGGGAAGGTGCATCTGATTTGTACATGTCATGGAGTTATCTCTCATTAGGGCCCCATTAAGGGCAAAAAGGGGGCCAAAAAGGATATATCTTTAAAATTCTTTTTGTCATGAACCGGCTTTCAGATTGGATTCACATTTGTTATTTAGAGTCTTTAGGGCAAGGACTATCAACTTTGAGAAATGGCCCGGCTGAAGGGGGGGGGGGTGCATGAGCTTACTTAGTGACAACTTTGAAAATCTTTTTCTATCAAAGCATAAGTTCTACAGCTCTGAAATTTGGTATGTTGCGTCCTTTAGTGGACCTCTATCAATATTGTATAAATTATTACCCCAAGGTCAAAATTAACCAGTTCCCAGATGTCACAAGTTTAACATGGCTTATATAGTGAAAATTTTAAAACTCTTTTTCTCTCTAACAGATAGGCATAGAGCTTTTATATTTGGTATGTACTATCATCCTATGGATCTCTATCAAAATTGTATAAATTATGTCCCAGGGTCATAATTGCCCAATTCCCGGACGTCACAAATTTTACATAGGCTTATGTAGTGAAAATTTTAAAACTCTTCTTCCCTCAAACAGATTTGCCTAGAGCTTTGATATTTGGCAGGTAGCATCATCTAATGGATCGCTATCAATATTATATAAATTATGGCCCAAGGGTCACAAATTTTACATAGGGCTTATATAGTGAAAATTTTAAAACTCTTCTTCTCAAAAACAGGAGGGCCTATGGCTTTGATATTTGATATACAGCCAAATACAGCATCATACAGTTGGACCTCTATCAAGATTGTATAAATTATAGCCCAAGGGTCAGAATTAGCCCGTTCCAAGATGTTACAAGTTTGACATAGGCTTGTTTAGTGAAAATCTAAAAAATCTTTTTCTCCCAAACTAAACGGCATAAAGCTTTGATAATTGGTATGTAACATGATCTGGTGGACTTTAATCTGTTTTTGTGCTTTTTGGACTCAGGTGAACGATAAGGCCCTATGGGCCTCTTGCTTCTGAATAGACTGTGAAACTGAAGAAATTTGCAAGCTGAGGGAAAGGGCCCCTATTGATATACGTAGTTACTCCGCTTGAATAGTTACTTCCCTTGAACTCTGGGTAGTTCCGGTCTATATTTGTACACTATTTTTATACAGGAAGATACAAGAATACCTTTGAAATTCGATGTTTTTCATCTTATAATAATTCTACCTCATTCTTGTACATGTAATTATTTAATTTCGGTGAGGAATTTATTTGAAAGCTAAACAACTTAAAATGATATAATTATGATAAGTTGCCATGATAGGTGTGACCGGCTATTGTCACCTCTTTAGTGAAATAAGCGGTAATACCCCTTTCCTCGGGTTTAAACTTGCAGATACATTATTCCAAAACATTGAGAAATTTCATAAGTCCATAGAGTAAATTATGTTTTTGTTTGTATACATGCTTATTCCACTTACGTATAAACTGTTTGTGCAATATTGGCACTGACATGGACTGGGTAAGTACATGTCGATCTAGTTTTGAATGGTAATAGAGTTTTTACTTTAGATTTACATATTTGTGTAAAACATATTAATTAGAACGTAATATTTTGAAAAGGTGCCACCATGCAGAATGTGACTTATTGCACCGCTGTTTACTTTATTATTAAATTGCCGATTGCGACCCAAACCGGTAACTACAGCTTATTTTAAGATATACCTTAGAAGTTTATGTCTCCCTCCGACGAATTGCTTCTCTAAGCTTTCGAATCATTTTTTATATCACTACATGTATTCAAGCATTTGAGAAAAAGTGAGAAATAAAAAGTGGAAATATAAAAGATAAACCGTAAGAAGTTTTACGAAGATCAAACTAAGACAATATTCTTGAACATGTTAATCCAATAAATTGATACCATATACTTATTACTATATTGTGCAATGATATATGATACAATGTATATATACATGTATACTAAAAATTCGAAGTTTATTTTGTTGTGAAAAAAGGAGATTATTGTAAATGATCTTTAACATGTTTCTTTTTTTTTTATAGATTTTTTTAAATTAAACATTTCTTTTCAGATTTTTCTAAAGGAGAAAGTTTTGAAATAGATTACCTCTTGCATTTATAATCCTTTTTTTTTTTAAAAATATACAAACTTGTATATTCCTTAGAACTAGATAGATTGGTAGACAAATTCCTTAGTTACTTGTTATAAGGGGTCATTGGGTGAAAATCAAAGCAAATAGCCCATCATTATGAGATATATCCAGTTTATATCCAAAATACTACCCGTGGTCTATTACGCAATCAGAGATACCAATCAAAAACTGTGTAAGTTACTTGGATTAAAACAGCAGTTTATGGAAGGACATCGTTAACTTTTAAATTTTGATTAACCATTTAACCATTTAACCGTTTACAGAAAAGAATCGTAAAACGAAAGAGGATACAAACTTAATTTTAACAGCCATATGTACCAAAAATAATGGATCTTTCAGATGTGGAGAAAATAGGTGTAAAAGTACTCTTTATTTCAATATTTTGTTCTTAATTGTTGTTGTTTGATTTTCGTTTTTTTATTAAGTATTTTCAAGCCAAAGAAGTAAACGCAATGATTTCCTAAAAAGGACGCCTTTGCTAATTTTGCCTCAAAAATGAGAAGTAAAATATGAAAACTGGACGAGAATGAAATTGGTTCATAGGCCAGGTGATAAAAACAATTAAAACGTGTCAACGTTAATATCAACTGCCACAACAATTTCATATTCTAAGGGTATTATAAGAGTATTCAACATTTCTCTGTATAAAATTCTGAAAAAAAGATCAACTTACCTACATAGGGGGAAGATTTTAATTTTACTTCCCACTGAGGGTTGTTTGATCCGTATTCTGTAACCGGCCTTCGCCATTGGTTGAAACGGCATCCAATATTGTTGAGATCAGTATCAGACTCTTCATGAAAACTTGTTTTCGCCTCGTAACTTATACCCTGTTTGAGAGTGAAATGCAATAAGTCATTATTTTCAATTTTTCAGCTCCACTAGTTTAAAGCCAGCAAGCTATTGTCATAGCATTATGTTCATCTATGCACATAAACTTTTACTTTAAAAATCTTTTCCTCAGAAAGTATTGAAAATTCGATAGGAACAATCCTTGAGTGACCCTTTATCATATTCCTCCAAAGAATTTTGATTTGATGTAAAACATGGCTATAATGGATAGGGCTACCAGTAATTTCCATATATGGTGAAAGCTTTGAAAATCTTCTTCTCAGAAACCAGTAAATGGATTTCACCGAAAATTCACAAGACTGATCCTTGTGTAACCCTTTATAAGATTCCTTCATAGATATTTGATCAGATAAAAAACATGGCTTTAATACATTCCCACTAAATCGATCAAATTGAAAAAATCTTCTTTGGAATTTGGAACAGGCTAAAAATTTGCTGTGTGGTTATGGGTTTAAAGGCCAAGATGCCTCATTCCATCAGGTTTAAATTGTGGTCTGCATATCTTTCAATTTAGACAAATTTAGAATTTTATCGTGTGAGAGTAAGTATTCTCACACGATAACATTTTAGACCAGTCCAAATTCAAAGGAATTGCAGACAACAATTTTAAGTTGATGAAATCTTTAAATCTTTTGGGGTAGAAACATTGTGGATGATGAAGAAATTGCTTTTTGAAGTTTTTTTCTTGCAGGCATCCAAAAGTATCATTGAACGAGAATGGGTTAATCAAACAAACATACTTGAGCAGCCGCATATCTAACTCCGTCATCAAAATGACCTTTAGATAGACTCTCTGATACTCGTAGGATATCTTCTTCTGTGACACCCCTGCTTAGTTGATACATCTTTTTTATCCAGATTCAATGACCTAGGTGTGAGACAAATAGTGGAAATGTACACTCACTTGCAATTAACCCATTACCAGACGGCTAAATTTGAGACTGGCCGAAGTTGAAAGAAGTTGCAGACGACAAAAGTTTAAGAAAATTTGGATTTTTCAACTTACCAGGTAGACAACATTGTGGAAAATAAAGAAATTGCTTGTAAAAGCAATTTCTACATTTTCCACAATGTATTCCAAAGCTATTTCCTTAGGGGCGTCCAAAAGTGTCACTGAGTGGGAATGGGTTAAAACACACTTCCTTAAATTCACCCGTCAGTGTCATAGCCCAGTGGTAGCGTGTAGGACTCCTAATCATGGAGTCTTGGGTTTGATCCCTGGTTGCGGCAAATATCCTTTCAGAAATTTGTCTCCCACCAATGGGTGGATAATTGTAGACCTATGTGGGATTAGCAGCTGGAGGCATGGAAATGATGTAGTGGTAGTACTGGTGTGAGAAATACAGGGAATCCATGGATATGTGCTCCAGGTGCCAAAATATGACTGAAATACTGTAAAAAAAGCTCTTAAGGTGATGTACAAATATTATAATAAGTCAACATATCGAATTACAAATATTCAACTTCCATTGAACAGTTAATAAGTTAATCATTAACCCTTGTCATGCTGTATAATTATCTTACTGAATTGCTGTCAAATCAAAGGACTGAAAGCACTGATAGAACTTGCTGTTCAAAAATCAATATTTGTTTTAGAAGTCAACTTCATAAGCAGCTCTGGCACGAAAAGTACAAGCAGGAGGTATAGACTAAGATCAGCCTGCACATAAGTGCGGTCTGATCTTAGTCTACACCTCCTGCTAAAACCAGAATATTCCGGGTTCAGCATGACAAGGGTTAAGATCAGTATCATTTAACCTATTTAAAAATTTGGATTGGTCTTAATTGAAAAAAAGGTACAGACGACAATTTTAAATGAATATTTATGGGGATGAAAACATTGTGGATAATGAAGAAATTGCATGCAACATGCATTTTGCTTCACTTTCCCCAATGTTTTTCTAAAGCTTTTAATTTGGAGGGATAAAAAAGTAGGACTGCGTGGGAATGGGTCAACCCATGACCACAAAATAAGCATTTAGGCTGGTCAAAATTGAAAGAAATTGAAGATCACAATTTAAATTTAGAGGAATTTTACAAATGTTTTTAGTGTTGAAATAGAAAATAAAAAGCATTTTCTTCTTTTTCCACAATGATTTATAAGGCTTTTCCTTGAGGGGTGTAAAAAGGTGTTAACCCATTCCCACAGAAATACAATGAAAAAACAATTTGTAAAAACATTGTGTTAAATGAAGAAATTGCCTGTTGCAAAAATATTCTTCATTTTACACAATGTTTTCTAGCAATAAAATTGACAGAATCTAAAATTTCATAAACTTTAAATTGTTGTCTGTAACTCCTTTCAATTTGGACCAGTCTTACATTTTTCTTGTGGTAATGGGTTAACCCATTCCCACACAATGATGCTTTTTAAACACCCCTCAATATAAAAGCTTTTGAAAACATTGTGGAAAATGAAGAAATTGCTTGTCACAAGCAATTTCTTCATTATCCACAATGTTTTCTACCCTAAAGACAAAGATTTTTAAAGATTTCATCAACTTGAAATTGTCGACTGCAACTTCTTTGAATTTATACTGGTCTAAAATATCATTGTGTGGGAATGGGTTAAATAGAAAGTAAAAAAAAATACAGTTTTACCGTTCAAGAAGCTCCGTCCTTCCTAAACCTTAGTGTTCCAAATCATTACAGAATGAAGGCAGTAGTAGTATATATGTAAAAAATGATATGTTATTCCTGGAAAGAAAAGAGAAACTAGATTTATGATAATGAGCTGTGTGCAACTGTGTTACATTGCAATAAATATGTTGCAATAGATATGGTATATTATCTTCGAACCTGTATCAATACAATGATGCTTTTAACACCTCCAAGTGAAAAAGCTTCGGTAAACCTAGACAAGCAATTTCAACATTTACTACATTGTTTGCTACCAATGAGTTAAACCCATTACCAGATGACAAAATATAGACTGCCCTAAATGCAAGGATGCTGCAGACAATAATATGTGGTTGATATAATTTTAAAGATCTTTCTCAAGCAATTTCTTCATTTCAGAAAAAAGAACGGGATTGTGTGGGAATGGGTTAACTAAGATTGTTTATTGACATCATGTTGAATCATATGATAATGACTTAATTTAATTCCTAGGAAATGCAAATTGGAAGATTCGGGGAAATTCAAATTAAAGTTCCTGGGAAATCCAAATTGAAGTTCCTCAGAAATTGAAATAAGGATTTCTTAGGCATACCCAGCATTAACATGTTACCCTTTCTCAAACAACAAAATTTTGAACTAATCCAAATTGAAAGAAGTTCTGGACTAAATTTCAAAATGTAAATGTTTGTAATTTGAAAAATGATGACTGAATGTGGTACAAAACATTTTTGGGAAGAGGAGGAATGGCTTGTTTTATGCCATTTCTCCTTTTCCCACAATGTTTTCCTTAGTATTGTTTTAAAGGGATGTCAAAAGGCGTTTCTGAGTTGTAATGTGTTAAGGATATGAATAATTTAAACTGTTTTTCAGGAAAACCTGCCTAAAAAAAAAAGAAAAAAAAAATTCCACAATAAAACATCTTTCCAAATGCCACTAAAGAATAAAAATGTCAATATCTTAACCTTTGTCATGCTGAACCCAGAATATTCCGATTGTGGCAGGAGGTGTAGACCAAGATCAGACTGCACATAAGTGCAGTCTGATCTTGGTCTACACCTTCTTCTTGTATTTTCCTGCAAGAGTTGTTTAAGAAATTGATTTCTCAAAGAAGTATTGATATTTTAACGAGTTCTATCAGTGCTTTCAGCCCTTTGATTTTACAGCAATTTAATAAGGTAATTTATACAGCATGACAAGGGTTAAAAACTCATAGAGCTACAACTACATGTATATTTGTACTTTAACCTATTACTAGACTTTTTAGACTGGTCTTAGTGGCCTAATTGAACCCTTTCCTGTTCAATCCCGGGATTTTACGTCTTTGACAGTTGATAACCAAGAAAATATTGTAGAAAAAGAAGAAATTGCTTGTAACAAGCAATTTCTTCTTTTTCCACAATATTTTCTACCCTACTTGATGTTTTTTTTTATCAAATTCAATCCACTTTAAATTTTCATCAGCAAAACCTATGAATTTGGGCAGGTCTAAAATTTTGTAAAACAGGAAGGGGCTATTGGAAGTAGCAGGCAACATCTTTTTGTTGATGAAATTGGACAATGAAGAAATTACTTGTAACTAGTTTGTTTTTTGTCTTGCATATAGTAAAAAGTTGTTGCTGTATAATAAAAAGGGATACTTTTATTTAGTACTTATTCAAAACCTTGTTAGATTCAAGTTGCACAGCATTTTTTTCTATTCTTTATAAGACCAAGGCTTTGGAATACCACTATAATATAAAATTTCCTACAATGTTTTCTTCAATATTTCTTTAATGCAAGCTTGTGTAGTAATTGGTTGAATGACAGCACAACTATTTTATTGTTTTGTCATTTCAGTGGTTTCACCAACTTATATGATGTACATGGGACTCGACAAAAATGAAAGTAAGTGAAAATCATTCCTCCTGTTTATTTCCTATACACTAAAATATTTTAACCCTTTCCTGTACAAATTGGGATTTCACATAACTGTGATTCCATACTTCAGAAAACATTGTGGAAAAAGAAGAAATTGCTCATTTTCCTACGATATTTTCTACCATATAGGGAGGTCTACTTTCAAATTGCATCCAATTTTATTGCCGTCTGCAAACTCTTTCAATTTTGATCAATCTAAATTTAAAACTAAACAAAACAGGAAAGGGTTAAACTGTAAACTGAAATATGATAAGGCTTTTATACATATACCATTTACGGAAAACTCCTACCTGTCATGGCCTAGTTTCTTATTCACAGAAGGGGCGTATCTAGGACTGTCAGAATTTCATACACATGAAAGAAATGCTTAAGCTCTAACAACTTGAGAGGCAAGGGGGGGGCATGAAGGGAAGAAACATTCATGATGCTAGACTAAAACATTTTAACCCTAGCCGGTATTGTAAAGTTTTAGACTGGTCAAACTTGAAAGAGGTTGCAGATGACAATCAAAACTAGACACCATATGGTAGAAAATATTGTGGGAAAAGCAGAAATTCCTTGATTCTAGCATTTTTTTTCTTTTTCCACAATAATTTCTCAAGCTTAAATTCTCAGGGACGTAATAACTAGGGATTGAACAGGAAAGGTTTAATAACAACTTCAAAAAGCTGTAGCTACGATGTTAATAACAATATTATTCTAAACCAAAATTTAATTTTTCATTAACCCTCTACCACACAAAGGACATTGTAAACCATTGAAAAAAAATAATGTAACTGGAAACCATCATAGGAAAAGGAGAAAATGCTTAACCCATTCCCACACAATCTTGCTTTTAATATAAATACTTTAATTTTACTGATTAACTCAGAATTTTGCATGTTTCTGAAGCTAAGGAAATATCCGCCATTTGCAATCACTGATGCATGCATTGGCAATTCAATCTCATTTAAGTCTTCACTACATTCTTTACTCAAAGAATTCAAATTAAACATCAACTTTAACCAAGGTAAGTCTCGTTTAATTTTGGAAACTTGTCATTAACCCTCTACCACACAAAGGACATTGTAATGCATTGAAAAAATAACTGGAAACCATTATGGGAAAAGGAGAAAATGGTTAAACCATTCCCACACAAGCTTGCTTCTATTATACCCTTTAGAAAAGCATTGTGGAAAAAGAAGAAATTGCTTGTAATAAGCAATTTCTTAATTTCCCACAATTTTTTCCTTCTCAAAAGACAAAAAGAAAAAAAAGACAAAAGATTTATTCACTTAGAAACTGTGGCTTGCAATATCTCTTACAATTTGGACAACATTCATTGATAATGGGTTGTATAAGTAGTTTTTCCTTTTCTACCAATGCTTTTGATCCATTTTATGGCACTTTTTTTTCAGATGAAGCATATTTTGAATGGACGTCTGCAACTTCTTTCAATTTGGAAAAGTCTATTTTTTATAATACTAGTGCATTGTACATATATGCGACTTAATGCTCCAGCACTAGAAAGTAGAATAGTCCAATCCTCTCTAGATGATCATCTCTTGGTACTCCTTCAACTAAACCCTTTCCCAATTTTTTTTTAACATTTTAGACTGGTCCAATTTAAAAGGGGTTGCAGACAGTAATAAATATTGCGTGCAATTTAAAATTAAACCATCCCATTTGGTAGAAAATATTGTTGGAAAAGGAGAAATTGCTTGATACAAGCAATTTCTCCTTTTTCCACAATGTTTTCTCCAGTATGAAATCACAGGAACATAGAATCCTGGGTTTGTACAGGAAAGTACAGAAATTTGCAGTCTGACCTTAGTCCACATCATCTGTTTGTCTCTTTCAAGATATTGTTGTTAAGATTTTAATCTGCAAAAGAAATATTAAGAAGTATCGCTTATGGTTCAATTTTTCTTTCGAGGATTAATTTTACAAAACAGTTCTGGCTTGTTAAGGACAAACACATGGAAAAGACAATAATGAGCTTGTATGTATCTTTCTCTAAACCTCCTGCCATAAACAAGAATACTCCGTGTTCAAAATGACAAGGGTTAACCCATTCCCACACAATCCTGTTTTTTATGCCCCTCAAGGAAAAAGTTAAAGAAAACAATGTGAAAAATGCATAAATTGCTTGTGACAAGCAATTTCTGCATTTTCCACAGTGTTTTAAATCCAGAAAAACTGATATTATTTAAAATTCTATCAAGTTGAAAGTGTCTTAGAATTGCAACTTCTTTCAATTTGGACAAGTCAAAGATAAGTCGGGTGATAATGTATTAACCCACTACTATACTTTCAGCCCCTTGATTTATTGGGGTTCTGAAGAGAATGGTGACAAAGGTTAAATTTCTTTTATCTGTTTTTCAGACGAAGATTTGATAAGATGGGGGTTCCCAGAAGATGTTTGGTGAGATAAGAATTATTTTAGAATTAATTTTGTTACCAGTTTTTTTTCACCTGATACAATCAGCTCTTATTTTAGACTTAAATGATCCAACTAAGTGCATTTCTGTAGGAGTAAAGGGACATATTATATCATGGCCCCAATTGACCAATCGCTGGCCCTGCCCACTGACTCCCTAGGCCCAATAACTCCAACAGGAAGTTCTGCTTCAATTTTTAACAGCATTGGTTGGTGACCAAAACGGCGTAACTACAGCTTGAATAAAACATCAATAAAGTTTAACAAAAGTGGTGGCCTATGTCAGAGTTGAAAAGCTCAGGTCCTGGCCAAAAATTTTTTTGATTGGTCGGTTTATTCCTTGATTGACAGCTGTGATTGGTCAATTGTCTTTCCATCTGTTTGTTCTCCTATCTGTATGTCCATTTGCGATTTTCTGTATGTGCAACTCCTTCTATTGTTTCATTTGGAATGAACACAAAATTGCCACAATGATATCTAGTTGTGCTAGTTGTGCAGGAGTCAAAAAGTTATTTCAATCCTTAAAGGAAATTTGGAATATGCTTCCTTGACCCTATAAAATGGCTTTCAAGGAAGAAAACATTGTGGATGATGAAGAAATGGCTTGTAACAAGTTTTACAACTTGAGGGGCATGAAAAGGGGGATTGTGTGGGAATGAGTTAATTTCAGTGTATGTGCCTTGTGTGCATTATAAGTTTATCTCTTCAGGGGTTGACACTAAACGCCTGTCCTTTAGCCCCCAAGGCAAATGATTTATAGGGACAACTTGCAGAATTTTCAAGCTTCGGTTCCTTTCCGCCTGTAGTTTTCTTTTTCAAATCCAATCACCCCTTTTTGGCCTTACCAGGTCAATCATTGATTTTCACATAATGAATAGATACATTTTGTTTGGGTATTTCCACTGTTAAAGCTATCCCAGCTCACTGCTTGGTCCTTCACAGTCCTCTTTTGACAATAGCTGTGGTAGGTGTATAGACTAAGATCACAGATGTGCAGTCTGATCTTGGTCTGCACTACCTGCTTGATCTTTTAGTGCTGAGGAAATATTGAACACAAAGTAGATCTGAATTTGCCAAAAATTGAAAAAAATGTGAATAAAGGATAAATTTTCAGCAGGACAAGGGAAAACCCATTCCCACACAGTGACCCTTTTAAACGCCCCTCAATATAAAAGCTTTGGAAAACATTGATGACAATGAAGAAATTGCTTGTTACACGCAATTTCTTCATTATCCACAATGTTTTCTACCCAAAAAGACAAATATTTTAAAAAATGTCAACAATTTTTAATTGTTGAGTGCAACATCTTTTGACCGGTCTAAAATTTCACTGTGTGGGAATGGGTTAAGTCTCTGCATTTCTTTCTTTCCAGGTTTCATGTTGATAAAGTTTCATCTGCTCATGTATATCTACGACTACATCCTGTAAGTAGAACCTACTTATCTAAATGGACCGAATGATTTGTTCTTTCAATATTAGAATATCCTTACATTTCTCACCTATTTTACATTTTGATGGATCGCCCCTAAACAGCAGTAACTGCATATAAACATATATGCAGTTACAACTATTTCATGCTTACCCATCAAATTTTGATTGCTGTTTTGAAATCTTTTTGTAGATAGGATTCTATCGAGTACCCAGAATGTTTGTTTTGTAAGACAGATATATGATTATCAATACTAATTTTGGTTACTATAGGCAGTCTTTATAAACTGCTTCCGAAAGACTTTGGGAATATTTATACCCCAACCTACGAAGTAGAGGGGGTTATATTGGTTTCACCACATCTGTCTGTCCGTCCATAGACTTTTTCATTTCTGTGCTTGTTCTCTAGAACTGATTCACCTACCACCCTGAAACTTCATACAATTGTTGCCAATCATCCAAGGAAGTGATCTATTGTTTTGGAATCATATAAGTAAAAGGTCAAGGTTACACTTCAATTGTAATTAAAAACTGATTTTGTGTTCCTACTCATAAGCCATATAACCTTGAAACTTTTTACATATGTTATCTATGACCCAAGGAGATTCTCTATTGTTTTGGGGTCATGTAGGTCAAAGGTCAACTGTGCTACTTGAGTGACAAAGTGCTGGTTGAGGGTATAAATCCGTATTTGACAATTGTAGTTTGTTATATATATATATATATATATCTTCCTTCTATATGTATATATAGTGAATATTATATTATGATAGAGAAATAACATATGATAGAGAAACAACATCTGATATTTGCTTTGAGCTGCGTATTAAAACTTTGATATTTTATGAGACCATAGGTGGCATGGAATATCAAATTTTCCTATGCAGTGAAAAGCAAATACAAGATGTTTTAATGCAATCATAACGTAATATTCTATTTATGATATACCTATCTTTTTTTTTAATAAATTGGATGAAATGATAACAAAAAATCTGTATTTCTATACTTTTTTCCCTTCTCCTTTACCATACTGATTACATTTATTTGCATTATGACATCATCAACAGAATGAAAATGACGTCATCTTAGACTACCTTATATGGAATCGTATTTGGTACTGTCAGATACGAATATATTTTCCTGATGTGTCGGTTTTGTTTGTGTTGGATGTATACATTTTACAAGAAATATTTATAGGTATATAATAGATATATATATAATAAATGCGTGACATTTCCAACCATTTCACATGTGCGTGACTCGCACACAATGAGCTCCAAGGACAGCCATTCGGGGTCAGTATCTATCTACAGAGGGCAAAGTGAAGACTCTGATCAGACTGTGCGGATGTACAGGCTGATCTGAGTCTTTACTTTGCACACAAGTGTAATGGAAATGTCACGCTGGCTCTCATATGTTTTCAATGGCTTATACCATTTCAGGGGGAAACACTAGACGATGTTCCACAAGCTGTTATAGATGATTGTGCTCAATTAGTCAAAGCTAATAGTATACAAGGTATAAGTCATTATTTCGTTATCATTGACAAATCTCTGACCCCTGACTGACCTCCGACAATGGGGTTACACTAAGGTAATAAATTAGATTGGTTTGTAAAATGTGTGGTTAGTAACATGAAATAAAAGCGAATTGTTTGTTCATGTCCTAAAAGTGATATATGTTGCAAACTAACAAACATACTTTGGCCATTACCACATAGCACAGTTTTAGACTGGTCCAGATTCAAGGAAGTTGCAGAGTTGAGAGAATTCATGTCATATATATGGAAACATTTACTTTAACCCATTCCCACACAATGGTACTTTTTCACAAAAAAAGCTTTGTAAAACATTGTGGGAAATGAAGAAATTGCTTGTTACAAGCAATTTCTTCATTATCCACAATGTTTTCTACCCCTACAGTCAATTTTTTCTAATATTTCATAAATTTGAAATTGTCAATTATGCAACTTCTTTGAATTATGATAAGTCTCAATTTTTGTCTTCTGGAAATGAGTTGAGTCCTCCAGGCAAAATTTTGTAAATTAAACCAAATTTGACATGGAAAATAGGTATGTGTGTCTTATTACTGGGAAGGTTTTGTTTGTGTGTTTGAAAGGGTCTTAATGCCGCTTTAACAATATTTCGCCGCCGTCATAGCGCAGTTGGTAGCGCGTCGGACTTTCATTCAAAGGGTCCCGGGTTCGATCCCCGACGGCGGCAATACTCTTTCCGACATTTGTCTACCACCAATGGGCAGATAATCGTAAGCCTATGTGGGATAGCAGCTGGAGGCTAGGAAAGGGTGTAGTGGTAGTACTGGTGCGAGAAATACCAGGAATCCATTGTTAGGTGCTCCAGCCGCCGCGATATAACTGAAAGATTGTTAAAAGCGGCGTTAAACCCCATTCAAACAAACAAAATTTAACAATATTTCAGTCAAATTGCGGTGGCTGGAGCACCTAACAATGGGTTCCTGGTATATCTCGCACCAGTACCACCATTACATCCTTTCCTTGCCTCCAGCTGCTATACTACTTAGGTTTACGAATATGTACCTATTGGTGAGAGACAACTGCTGGAAAGGAAATGTGCCGCCGGCGGGATCGAAACCCATGACGCCCCGTGATTGAAGACTGGAAACCTAATGCACTTCCAACTGCGCTATGACAGGAAGGTAAAATTGATCAAAAAACCTTGTTTCACTGTCTTTAATATATGTTTGCTTGAATATTAATCCTGAAGAATATAAAAAGATCATAAATGTTTGACAAATAAGATATACTACCCTTTACCACTCTTCAAAATTTTAGGCTGGTCCAAATTGAAAGATGTTGCCTTAAACAATTTCAATCTGCTAACTAACATATGAACTCAACATTATTCTGTAACTTTTATACTATTCAAGTTACGATCAGACCTCTGCAGAACTTAAGAAGTGAGCTTTTCTTAGTCTGAGAATGGGAAAAGTTTCTCGAAATGTGGAGAAGTGGTGAGAATTTCAGAATTTTGATTGACTTGAAAAACAAGTTTTTACATGTTAAGTCAATGCTCATATTTTACTTAAAGATGGCCATCATTAATATGCATATGCTGATACCAATGTCAAAGTCATCTGACTAGGTCATCTGATAAGGTAAAGGTCATCTATGAACTCCTGAAAGAAACTGCTCCTACAGGGGTATTGGTGTTTCTCATGTCTAATTTTGCAGGTAATAAAATGAATAATGTAGATGTTGTATATACGATGTGGGATAATTTAAAGAAAACAGCAAACATGGATGTTGGACAAGTGGGCTTTCATAAAAGTAAAGAAGTGAGTAATATGTAGCCTGAATACAGTTAACCAATTACCTGACAAGTGACAACATGATTTTAGACTGGTCCAATTGGAAAGAAGTTACCAGACGACATTTCAAAGAATTTTTAGATTTAAAAATAAGTGTCATTAAGAACGGAAATTATGAAAGAAGTAGAAATTGCTTATAACAAGCAATTTCAGCTTTTCTCACAATGTTGTACATAAGTATTTAGCTTCAAGAGTATAAGATTTAACCACTGCTGGCCTATATCTATGCGCTTGCTATTTTATCTGGCAGAACAAACATTACAACTGGCATTGTGGTAAGAGGTGACTAAAGGCCGGCGTCATTTCATCATTTTTTTTGTTTCATTCCTTATTTATTATTGTATTTGTCTTGTAGTTGTCTATAAACTGTTGCCAGTAACATGTAGCAAAAAAGTTGAATGGTTTGTTAGCAACGTCAAACCGGTTCAAGAAGACAAAATTTTAGACGGGTCAAAATTGAAAGACAAAATTTTAGACTGGTCAAAATTGAAAGGAATTGCAGAAGACAATTTAAAGCTTACAAAATTTTAGATTTTTTCAACTTTCTGGGTAGAAAAAAATGTGTAAAATGAAGAAATTGCGTGTTGCAAGCAGTTTCTTCATTTTATGCAATGTGTTCCCAATCATTTCTTTTAACCCATTCCCGCACAGTGATAGTTTTTGAGTCCCCACAAAAAAACTAATTGGTAAAACATTGTGAAAGTGTTTAAATTGCTTGTAACAAACAATTTCTTCATTTAACACAATGTTTTTTATCCAGAGAGTTGAAAAAATCTAGAATTTCATAAACTATAAATTATCGCAACTCCTTTCAATTTGGACAAGACTAAAATTTTCCCATCTGGTAAAAGGTTAAGGGGCGTCAAAAAATGTAACTGTGTGGGAACGAGTTTACCCATTCCCACACAATCCCTCCTTTTTACACCCCTCAAAAATAGCACTTTGGAAAACATTGTGGAAAATCAAGCAATTTCTTCATTATCCATTATGTTTTTAGGTCACCTGACCGAATGGTCATGGTGACCTATTGCAATCATCGTTTGTCCGTCGTCGTGCGTCGTCCGTCGTGCGTCGTCCGTCGTCCATTAACTTTTAAACATTTTCATCTTCTTCTCAAGAACTACTGGGCGGATTTCAAGCAAACTTGGTAGAAAGCATCATTGGGGGATGCCAATTCAAGTTTGTGAAAATAGGGGTTCTGGGGGTCATAGGGGCCCAAATAGGGGCCAAAAAGGGGTAATTTTTGGTACTTCTTTAAAAATCTTCTTCTAATAAACCGTTAATGCCAGAGCTTAAATATTTTGTGTGCATGACAACTAGGACAGGTATATTATAAATTGTGAAATTCATGCCCCTGGGGTCATGTATGGGGGCCACACCCAGAGGTCAAAGTTCATCATGTTAAAAAATTCACATTTTCATCTTCTTCTTATGAAGTACAAAGCCAATTTCAAACAAACTTGATGAAAAGCATCATTTGGTAATGGTTATTCAGATTTGTGAAAATAAAAAGGCTGTGGGGTCAGGGGGCCCTAAAATGGGGACCAAAAGGGGGTAATTTTTGGTAACTTTTAAATATTTCATCTTCTTCTCAAGAACTACTGGGCGGATTTCAACCAAACTTGGTAGAAAGCATCATTGGGGGATGCCAATTCAAGTTTGTGAAAATAGGGGTTCTGGGGGTCATAGGGCCCAAATAGGGGCCAAAAAGGGGTAATTTTTGGTACTTCTTTAAAAATCTTCTTCTAATAAACTGTTAATGCCAGAGCTTAAATATTCTGTGTGCATGACAACTAGGACAGGTATATTATAAATTGTGAAATTCATGTCCCTGGGGTCATGTATGGGGCCACACCCAGAGGTCAAAGTTCATCATGTTAAAAAATTCACATTTTCACCTTCTTCTGATGAAGTACAAAGCCAATTTCAAACAAACTTGGTGAAAAGCATCATTGGGTACTGATTATACAGATTTGTGAAAATTAAAAGGTTGGAGGTCAGGGGTGCCTAAAATGGGGACCAAAAGGGGGTAATTTTTGGTAACTTTTAAACATTTTCATCTTCTTCTCAAGAACTACTGAGTGGATTTCAACCAAACCTTTTTCTAATTCTTTCAAACAAAATCACTTGTCTTGGTGCTCTTTTACTCAGGTGACCGTTAAGGCCCACTGGGCCTCTTGTCTATTCAAAAAGACGAAAAAAAATTAAAATTTCATCAACTTTAAATTGTAGTCTGCAGCTCCTTTCAATTTTGAACAGTCTAAAATTTTGTTGTGTGGGAATGGGTTAAGTCTTCAAACCAAAAAATACCAAACAAATGATAGCCTATGATGGAGTTCAAAGTTCACTTCTGGTTTAAATGAATGATTTCATTGGTCGACTGATTATTTGTTTGACAGCATTGATTGTTCAATTGACAGATCCCTAGCTGTCGCTGCTCAACTCTGACAGGAAGTTGGACTTAAATTGTAAAACGGTGTTTCTTTGACAAATTATTGCTAGTTACACATAAAAGAAAAAAAGTAATACAGTTGGATGGCAATATAGTAACTACAGCTTGAATAAGCTGCAGTTAGGATGTTTAACCCTTTCTTGTTTTTTGAAATTTAAATCTAGTCCAAATTCAAAGAGGTTGCAAACAACATTGAAAATAAGACATAATTTGAAATGAAACCATCCTATCTGGTATAAAATATTGTGGGAAAAGGAGAAATTGCTTGTGACAAGCAATTTCTTCTTTTTCCATGTTTTCTCAAGCATTAAATCACAGAAGCGTAAAATTCCAGGTTTGAACAGGAAAGGGTTAAGTTGCAGAACAAACAAAACTGCTTCACATAAATTTCAGAGCTTATTTCTGGTCTAAATGCCTAATTTGATTGTTCTATTGGTTTTGATTATGAGCCTTGGTCCATCAATTAAACTAGGATCATGAATCTTATGATTCAAAATGGTAAATCATGATTAATATTTGAATCCATTACATATCATGAAACTCAATTTAAAGAGTAAAAAAAACCTTGCTTGTTCCATGAAGTAATAATGGATTATTATGCTTAGCCAATCAAGGTGAAATATAAGCTTTTGACTAGTCTTAACCCATTACCACACTATCCCTGTTTTAATGAAATTAACGTTAGAAAACATTGCAAGAAAAGGAGAGATTGCCTGTAATAAGTAATTCTTTTCTCGCATTGTTATCTACACTGTCTGGCACTTGTTTTTAAAGTTGATCAAATTTTGAATTGTCGTCTGCAACCTCTTTCTGTTTGGACTAGTCTAAAATTTTGTAATGGTTTTAATTGAAAGGAGTCACAGATGCCGTTGTAAATTTCATTATTTTGTTCGGAAAATAAGTTCACAATATGACATGATATATTGTCACTGTCGTAATAAGAATTTAGCTCATATTTTTTTCTTCAGAAATACCAAACCTAATTAGTTACAACAAGTTATTTCTTTATTTTCCACAATGTTTTCAGAAACTCATTTCTAAAGGGGCGTAAAATGGGCATCATGCATTAATGATTTCTTCAGAAGCACGAAAACTATTTATTGTTCATTAATGAGTTAAGAGGACACTGGTTGTTGAATTGTTATTGTTTAAAATCTTACTTATTTCAGGTTAGAAAAGTGCGAGTAGAAAAACGTATAAATGAAATAGTGAATAGACTCAATAAAACGAAAGAAGAAAAATTTCCAGATTTAAGGGAGCAAAGAGAAGAACGAGACCGGCAAGAGAGAGAAGATCAAAAAAGAAAGGCCTTGGAACAAAAAAAAATGGAAAGAGAAGAAAACGAAAGAAAGGAAAAAGAAAGAGAACTTAGGCATGTAAAGGGGTTTCCAATGAGAGGTCACAAAAGGAAAAATGTATTGAAAAATAGAAGAATCATCCACCTATTCATGCACAACTAAATTTTACACTGGTCCAAATTGAAGGGTGTTGCAGATGACAATTTTAAGTTTATGAAATTTAAGATTTTCTTAACTTTGTGGGTAGAAAAAATTGTTGAAATTGTTTGTCACAATCAATTTTAGCTCAAAGCCAAAGAGCTATTATCATGTTGTTGTGTCCATTGTGTGTGCATGCATCCCTCTGTCCATAAACTTTTCCTCTGAAAATCTTCTCCTCAGATAGTACTGAACAGATTTCAACCAAATTTAACAGGAATGATCCTTGGGTGACCCTCTATCAGATTCCTTCAGAGAATTTTAATCAAAAGAAAAACATGGCTTTAATGGACAGGGTTAATTTCCATATATGGTAAAAGCTTTGAAATTCTTTGCCTCAGAAACCAGTGGATGGATTTCAACCAAATTTAATCAGATAGATCCTTGGGTGACCTTTTATCAGATTATGAAAAAAAAAAAAAAAAAATTGGATAAAAAATATGGCTTTAATGGGCAGAGCTAATTTCCATATATGGCATATACTGAAAACTTGTAAATTTTTTCGAATTCTGTTGATGAATTTCAACAAAATTTCACAGGAATGATAACCAGATGACTGTCAGATTCTTTCATATAATTTTGATTGGTTTTAAAACATGGCTATTACGGTGGTGGGTTATGTCCATATATGGTTTACAGTGAAAAATTTTCAAAAAGAATTTTACATCTACTTGACTTGACTTTTGTAAAAACAATGAAAAGTTTGAAATGTTTCTCTTAAACTATTCCAAAGATTTCAATGGATTAGATTTATTTTCCTTACATTTAGTTTGTATTGAATTGATGAAAAAATTGCTTACTCAGCCTGTGGAGCGATACAGATGCTCAAGCGCCTCTAATTTTCAATTTCCACAATGTTCGTCTAATTGCTTTTCTTGAAGGACGTCAGTAAGCATCGTTATGTGGGAATTGGTTAACAGATGAATCAAGAAGCTCTGGGAAAATTTTTTGATTCAGCAGTAGATTTTTATAAATTTGATGATTCCTGTACACAAATTGTAGCGTTCAGAGTGACCAGACATTTTGGGCCAGTCTAAATTTCTGGCATTACACATTGTCCATCTGTCTGTCCATCTATCCATCGATAGACTTTTATGTTTCAGTTTTCTAACTCTAGAACAATTTGACCTACCTCCATAAAACTTCATACAATGGGCCCCTACCGATATACGGAGTTCTCCCGAAAATTGCCCTTTAATTAACTCCCTTGATTCTACTGGGTAGTTCCGGTTTAAATTTCAACAAAGAGTATATAAGGGCTGAGACTAAAAGCGTCCGTTTTGGAGAGAATTAATTATTTTTTCGGTATTTCACACATAAGAATATTGAGTACTTTTGTAATACTTATAGATTATGAAAATGTTTTGGCAGTTTTTATGTACCTTGACACGTTATAATCGTCTTCCCGTCTGACTTTCATCCAGTTTTCATATTCTACTTCTCATTTTCGAATCAAAATTAGCAAAAGTGTCCTTCATGGTGAATTGTTGCTTTTATTTGCTTGGCTTGAGAATATCTATTGAAACATGCAAACAGACAAAACAACAACGGGGGGGGGGGGCAAAAGTATTGCGTTAAAAGGGGTATTTTTACAAGGAATTTCTCCAAATCTGAGCGATCCGTTATTTTTGATACAAATGCTTTTTAATATTTCGTCTGTATTCTATGACGTTCTGAGATTTTTTTTATCTACAAAGGTTTAAATGGTAAGTTAATCTTAAGAATTATCGATGTCCGCCCATAAACTCCTGTTTCAATCCAAGTAACTTACACGTTTTGAATCGGTATATTTGATTACGCAATAAGTCTACGGGTCGTATCCGGATATATCTCATAACAATCGGCTTTTTGCTTTGATTTTCACACGACTGCCCAGATGTCCTTCTTTTGACTAACTAACAAGGGAGTCGGTTGACTTATATTATTTGGAATTTATCTAGTTCTAAAGATTGGTGAATGTTTTATCTTTCTGTCCATATATTATATGCAAAATGATGTGGTTTGGTCCCTAAGTAAAAGTACACTATCAGAGGTTAAATGCTCCTTTTTTGCGTAGAATTAGATATTTTTCAGAATTTGATGTAGTGGAATGTTGAGTACTCTTATAATATTCTTAGAATATGGAATTGTTGTGGTAGTTTATATTAAGGTTTACACGTTTTAATCGTTTTTCTCTCCCGACCTAGGAACCAATTTCATTCTCGTCCAGTTTTCATATTTTACTTCTCATTTTCGGAAAAAAATCGCAAAGGCTTCCTTTGTAGGAAATCATTGCGTTTACTTCTTTAACTTGAAAAGACTTATTGAAACAAGGAAACCATACAACAACAACCAAGAATAACAATATTGCGATAAAGAGTATTTTTTACGCCGAGTTCTCCACATCTGAAAGATCCATTATTTTCGGTACACATGGCTATTAAAATTTCGTTCGTATCCTCTTTCGTTCTGAGATTTTTTTCTGTAAAGGGTTAAATGGTAAATCAAATTTAAAAGTTAAGGATGTCCTCTCATAAAATGTTGTTTTAATCCAAGTAACTTACACCCTTCTGATCGGTATATCTGATTGCGTAATAGACCACGGGTGGTATTTTGGATATAGACTGGATATATCTCATAATGATCGGTTATTTGCTTTTGATTTTCACCCGATATCCCCTTATTACAAGTAATAAAGGAAGTTGTTTGCTATTCCCTCAAATTCTAAGGAAATTACGAGTTTGTACATTTTAAATAGGATTATAATTGCAAGAGATGGAAAAATGTTTAAGTAAGAAAAATCTGAAGAAAAAAAAATGTTTAAGATCCCTTTTTACAACAAAAACATTTGAATATTTAGTACATATACATTGTATCATATATGTCATTGCATGATACATCTCAATATAGTAATAAGAATTTGGTATCAACTAAATGGATTAATACGTTCAAAAAAATTTGTCTTAGTATCTTTGTAACACTTCTTACGGTCATCTCTTTTATATTTCCACCTTTTTATTTCTCACTTTTTCTCAAATATTTAAATACATGGAATGATATATAAAACAATAAATTAAAAAGGAAAAAAAACATTCAGCAGGATAGAAATACTGTGGAAAAGGAAAAAAATGCAACAAGCATATTCTTTTTCTGCAGTGCATTCTCAATTTGAAAGCCACAGGGACGTATAAACCAGGGTTAACCAGAATACATTTTATATGAAAAATATAAATTTGTGCACACATCTAATATCAGATGCTAAACATTGTGCAGGTTGATTGAATTAGTTTGGTTTACCCATTCCCATACAATGACCTTATCATTTGCCGAATGGTAAGAAATTAATGATATATCTTACTTGCCATTGGTGAGAAACGAATGATATATCTTGGGAGGACCTACAGAGGTAGCAATCATTTCCACAAGCCTCCATACACTTTACAAAGCTTTTTGAGGATCATGCAGTGAAATTCAAATTAAATTTATTTCATATTCATCAATGAAAAGGGTATTTGGTAAATTCCCATGGTCATGAAATGAAGACGTATGGAGAGCTTCTTTGTGACAGTTCCCGTTTGTAAAATGATAGATATCTTATAAATTCAAAGCCCCGCTAAGCCCCGCTTGACATGTGAAACCATTTTTCAACAAAGGAAATAACGGAATGTATTTCCGTGAGTATCATTGTATTCATTTCGACCAAAAAAGTTCTTTTTATGGTAATTAATACGTATATCCGGAATTAGGGTATATCCGAAAAATACACTTTCATACCGGCTCATTTACGATTATAAACACATAAAACGTCCCTTAGCTTTAAAGATTAAGCTCAGCTGTTAAAATAAAGTAGTCTCTAGATCATCTATGGTTTCAACAATAATGACACATAGTAAGAGCTGGCAACAACCTGTTAATGTTTTCGATACCGATATCATCGATTTTTCACCGGAACTACCCAAAGATTTAAGGGAGGTCACTCTAATACTAAAACTAAGCGGAGTAACTCTGGATATCGGTAGGGGCCCATTAATGCCAATGATTCAAGAAACTGCTGTGTTTTTAGGGGGGTTGATAGGTCAAAGGTCAACTGTGCTATGTGAGTGACTAAATGCTGGTAGGGGATATAAGTCCCCGTTGCGATGATAATGGTATGGTGATTGGTTAAATCTTCGAAAATTAGTCAGAATCCTTAACCCATCCCACACAATGATGCTTTTTGACGCCCCCAAGAAAAAAAAGGTATGGGAAACAATGTTGAAAATAAAGATATTGCTTGTCACAAGCAATTTTTTCACTTTCAACAATGTTTTCTACCCCAAGAAACAAAGACTTTAAAGATTTCATCAATCTAAAGTTATCATCTGCAACTTCTTTCAATTCAGACTGGTCTTAAAATTTAGTATTTGGGAATGGGTTAATGAACAACAGATTTCAAAATGTTCTTGAGCCCAAAATAATGATAGTATCGGGGCTCGTACTAGCATTTTAAAATGAGCACTCGTTGACTTCTTGACCAAGAAATTCTTAGGGTCAAAACAAATTTTGAAAGGAGGCCAAAGCAACTAAGAGTGAATCATGAGTAGAATTTTTAGCTCGGCTATTTTCGGAGAAAACCCGAGGTACTGCTATAGCCTTGGTGTCGTCGTCGTTGTTGATGTCGTTGTTGTGCGAAAACTTTGACATTTTGTGATATCTCTTGTTCTACTAACTTGAAACTTAGCACACTTGTTCATTATCAAAGAGCAACCTATACTATCAAGGGTGATAACTTTAGATGCATTTTTTCCACTATCCAGCACCAAATAGCAGAGCGTAGGCGGTGCTCTTCTTTAGGTTTAACTCTTTCCTGTACAAACCCTGGATTTTATGTTACTTTTTTTTTATACTTGAGAAAATTTTGTGGAAAAAGAAGAAATTGCTTGTGAAAAGCAATTTCTTCTTTTCCAACAATGTTTCTACCACACAGGATGGTTTCATTTCAAATTGCAACCAATTTTCAGTGTTGTCTGCTTCCTCTTTCTATTTGACCGGCATTAAGTTTAAAAAAAACGGGACAGGGTTAAGTACTAACTGACCTTTTCCCTCGAAGATAGAAAGTAAGTAGTTATTTTGTACAATTTTTAATAGTATATTAGATTCAATAGATTAAGGGATGTTTTGTTTTGACCCTTCGAAATTTCTCTCAAGGGGGTCAAAATAGGATATTTTCAGATTTTTTAGGGTCAAAACCCTAGTTTGTGGATCAAACACAAGCCCTGGTTATACATAAAGACTTAAATGTTGTAGTGATGAATAGGCTCTCTCATAGTGGCATTCTTATAAGTTAACCCATTACCAGATGACAAAATTGAAGACCGATCAAAATTGAAAGGAGTTGCAGCAAACAAATTTTAGTTGATTTTTTCTTTGAGGTCATTTGAGGTAGAAAATATTGTGGATAATGAAAAAATTGCTTTGTAACAAGCAATTTATTTATTATCCACAATGCTTTCTCTTGCTTCTTTTCTGGTAGGGGTGGTCCGAAAGCAGTAGTTTGTTGAAATGGGTTAGTTATTTGTTATTATGATACAAAGATAACGGGATGATAGTTTCTTGAATATAAATATTACAAGCTTGAGGTTGGAAAGTTTTATATTTTGACAAGGCTTTGCTTAGTTAGCTCATTCCCAAACAAATCATGATATCTGATTGCTTCCAAGAAAAAAGTTTTTGAAAACATTGTTGAAAATGAAGAAATTGAGTAACACAAGTGTATTCTTGTTCAAAATGTCATACACAGACTCATATCTTTGATATTATCAGCAATATTTTGCACAATTTACATCAAAGAGTAAAATGGTGGGTTTGTGACCTAAATGCATAACTACAGCTTTAAATAAGCTGTTGTTGTGATGTTTAAGTCGCCAAACCCCCCAAAAAAGGCCTCACATATATGTCCGCAAATATCCAAGTTCAAAGTTCACTTTCGGTTTAAGTGAATGTATTGATAGGTTGATTGATTCTTTGATTGACAGCCACGATCTGTCAATAATTTTCTCTTTCTTTTTGTTGCAGATCATATGGTTCATTGATGAAACAGGAAAATATGACATCAAATAGGGTGAGTTAATAGATCAATTTCCAGAATGCAAAATACCCCACTTTTCACTCAAACAAGGAATGGCTTGTGAGTTGAAAAAATGGATAGAACATTCAAACCAATTTTCCGATCTGGAAACATATTATGTATCTAAGCCTCTTAGTAAAACAATTTTATCCATTAATTGTCTAATTAAAGCTGTTGTACTCATGAAATTGTGTTGCTTGCCATAGGTTGGCTGCAGCAGAAGCACATAACTTTCAAATGTGGGTGCATCTGTAGTAAATGTTCTTAGTTTAATATTTTGTCTATTAGATGTAAAAAGATCTGTTTTGGTGTTTTTATGTCAAGGTTATAGTCAAATATTAACCGATTCCAAATGAACAACGCTTTTTGAACCTCTCAAAAATAACAATTGGTAAAACATTTGTAAAAAGAATATATTGCTTGCAACAAGCAACTTTTTCATATAACACTATCTTTTCTAACCTGAAAATTGAAAAAGTCTAAATTATCATTAACTTTAAATTGTTATCTACAGTTCCTTTTAATTTGGACTAGTCTTAGACTTTGCAATTTGGTAATGAGTCAAATGACATTTCCTATAATTGGTAAGTTGGTTGGCATACATGTTAGCCACTTACCTCTTGATTGTTTTTATCCATTCTCACACAATAACACTTTTTGACCCCTTTCGATAACATTGTAGACAGTGAAGAAATCACTTTTGACAAGCAATTTCTTCCTTATATTCACTTATTAAAGATTTCATCAACTAACAATTGTTGTCTGCAAATTCATTCAACTTTTGTACCAGTCTAAAATTTTTGTTCATTGGGAATGTGCTAAACCAAAGCAATGAAAGATCAAGAGAATATAAGATGTTAATGCTGTATATCCATTTTCTCATAACTTCATATCATGAATGAGTGAGTGGCTTTTACTAGCCTTTAAAATTAACTCATTCCCACACAACAAAATTCTAGACTGGTCCAAATTTAAAGATGATGCAGACATCAATTTCAAGTTAGTAGATTTTAATAAATATTTTCCCTTTATTGTTGAAAACTTTGTGGACATTGAAGAAGGGGCTTAACCCATGCCCAAACAACAGAATTTTAGACTGGTCCAAATTGACAGGATTTGCAGACGTCAATTTAAAGTTTATAAGATTTTAGATTTTTTCAACTTTCTGGATAGAAAACATTTTGTAAAATGAAGAAATTGCTTGTCACAAGCAATTTCTTAATTTTACACAATGTTTTTCTTATTCCATTTCTTGAGGGGCGTCACAAAGTGCCACTGAGTGGGAATGGGTTAAAAGGCGGGCTTGTATGGGAATAGGTTAAGGAGTCATTGAATTCTTGGAAAACTGGAATTCTAGGGGTAAAAATTTTTTTGATTGGAATCAAAATAAGACAGTGAATCATTACTATAATTTGGAAGTTTAAGTGTAAACAGACCTTTTTTTTGTTCATGTAGACTCACTTTTACGAATTCTTTATAAAGATACAGTGGAATCCTGTTCACCCAATCCCACACAAGAAAATTTTAGACTGGTCCAAATTGAAAGAAGCTGCAGACGACAATTTCAAGTTGATGGAATTTCAAATTTTTTCACCTTTTGGTATAGAAAATATTGTGGAAAATGAAGAAATTGCTTGATCCAAGCAATTTCTTCATTTTCCACAATGTTTTCCAAAGCTTATTTGTTGAGGGGCGTAAAAAGGAGGGATTGAGTGGGAATGGGTTAATCACAACACCAATTGTCAAAACTTTTGTTGCTATTAATCAGATGTGTCTATTTACCCATTCCAACACAATCCCTCCTTTTTACATCCCTCCATGAAAATAGTTCAGGAAAACAATGTGGAAAATGCAGAAATTGCTTGTAACGAGCAATTTTTGCATTTTTCACATTGATTTCTACTCTGACAGACAAAGATTGTACAAATGTTAACAACTTGATATTGTCGTCTGCATCTTCTTTCAATTTAGAAAGGTATAAAATTTCACTGTGTCGGAATGGGTTAAAGGGAGCTATTTCTTGTCTAAATCTAATCTCTGTGCAAAAAGTCAGTTGCAATGAAGCAGTGAGATGCTATTATCAGGAATGCAATTGATAGGATTTCACTGTATAGGCATTAATTAATGTATATAATTTTTCACAGTGTAAAAGATGCATCACTAAAAATTTGAGGGATCAAAATACCATGTTTTTACCAAAACAAATTTCCCCCAGGAAGTTCCAACTGACTCCCTTAAGTAGAAATTTCTAAAGGCAAAAATACTACATTTTCAGATTTTTTAGGTTTAAAACCTTTGTTTGTAAGTCACTTGAACTGTGTCTTACAGTTTTCAGTTTGTTCTTCAAGCCTCTTACAAACCCATTCCCACTTAAAACAATTTTAGACTGCTTCAAATTCAAAGAAGTTACAACAGTTTTTAGCTTGGCTGCTTTTGGAGAAAACCAAAGGTATTGTTATTGCCGAGTTGTCGTCAGCATCTGCGTCCAAATCTTCAAAAAACTCTCGAATTATGATATATTTCTGGTATACTGAACATATTCCATTGAAACCCGGAATAGGTATTCACTATCAAAAGAGCAACCCATACCAGCAAGGGCTATAACTCTAAATGCATTTTTGAACAAATTATGCCTTTTTTTCAACTTATAAATTTTACCCACTGACAAATAATTGAACAGCTGAGTGTTGGCATCTGCATACTGTACTCTTGTTAGTTAATGATATTTTGATTCTCTTTGTCCTTCTAAGCAGAAAATATTGTGGATAATGAAGAAATTTCTTTAATAAGCAATTTCTTCATTTTCCACAATGTTTTCCAAAGGTTCTTTCTTGGGGATGACAAAAAGTGTGACTGCCTGAGAATTGGTTAATCCAACTTTATTTCTCTATATGTGTATTTATTATATACCTATAAAAGATATGGAGTAAAATCTGGCTGTCAAATACAACTCGACAGAAAAAATCAATATTTGGCGTGTAACAAAAAAATGTATTCGTCAAGTACCGTTAAACACAGACTACATTTTTTTGTATTGACGTTCCGGGTTTTTCGGAAAGTTGGTTATTTCTTAGCCATTTATGAGAATTTTCTAAATGTTATTTCCTAAAAGGTATATAATAAAAGGAATATTGCAACAGTGTGTTTTTCTATTTGTTGTTATCGTGTTCTCGAATCGTGTGTAGGTATTTTTATTGGATTCGACCTTCGGTCTCATCCAATAAAAAATACCTACACATGATTCTCGAACACGATAACAACGCATAGAAAAAGACACTGTTGTAATATTCCCTATTTATTTCTAGGATTGTGGAGATGATTCAGATGACTTCATGTAAACCTGTGATAACTGGATGACAGTCTTTGTCCACAGATCTGGTCAACAAGCATTTAAGTTTCCAGTCTAATGCTTAACTATGTTACAAGAAATCTGATTGGACATGATATACATTTTTCTAGGAGGAAGAATGCTAAATTATCAAAGGTTTAACCCATTCCCATACAATCCTGCTTTCTTGGGCTCCTCAGGAAAAGAAGGCTAGGAAAGCTTAGTGGAAAAAAAAGAAATAGCTTATCACGTAATTTTAAACAACTTTTTATCCCTAGATGATAAAAAATAATTTAGATTCCAAAAAATTTAAATTGTTTACAACATCTTTTAAATTGAACCAGTCTAAAATTTTATTATGTGGTAGTGGGTTAATCAGAGACAGGGTCTGGTTTTGATTTCACACTATACAGTTGACTAATCGCTGGCACCTCTCTCTTACTCCGTTTGCAACACCCATGGACTTTGACAGGAAGACCTGCTTAAATTTTAAACAGCGTTATTTTGCAAAATTTATGGCAAGTAGCTTGTAACAAAAAGGTAGAATAGTTGGTTGGCAACCTAAACATCATAACTGCACCTTGATAAAGCTGTAGTTACGACGTTTAGAACCAACAAAAAAGGCGGCCAATGTCAGAGTTCAAAACTCATTTTTAGTCTCAATGAATGATTACATTGGTTGACTGGTTATTTGATTGACAGCTGTGATTGGTTAATTTTTTCTCTGTGGATGAGATGGTACATCCATTTTTATATGTCACCAAAGGTAGATGTATATTGGTATCATCTTCTCTGTCTGCCATACTGGTGATCCATCTGTCTGTACATCCTTATCTTGTTATTACATCTAGTCCTAGATTTTCGTTTGGGTTTGCACATATTCTTTCCGACATTTATCTCTCACCACTGGGTGGATAATCGTAAACCCAAGTGGGATAGCAGCTGGAGACTAGGGAAGGATGTAGTGGTACTACTGGTGAGAGAAATACCAGGAATCCATTGTTAGGTGCTTCAGCCATCGCAATATGACTGAAATACTGTTAAAAGTGGTGTTAAACCCCATTCAATCAACCTAGATTTTTGCACAAATTTGAATGAAATTATAAGAATGTTCCTAGTCACCTGACCTAGGGCATATCATTTGGGTTTTTGCCATTAATGACTGTGTCACAGAAAAAGGGGATCTAATGCAAAGTCAATCACAGAAAAAGGGGATCTAATGCAAAAGGGTGGTACATATTATGGCTATGGCACTCTTGTTTTGTGATTCCAGAATCTGGGAAACAATAAGAATCGTAGCAGCATTATGTTGAGCGATGCTAGATCCAAGCTTGCTTAGGCAACAATTAATTTCATTTAAACAACTTTTGGTCCATTTTAAGATTTGTCAAACCAACTTTTTATTTAGAAAACCAAAATTGACGACTTTGATGCTTAAGTTAGGATGCAGTGTTGTGCACGGATTTTAGGGTTAATGTGTTTGTTTGCATCATGTAGCAGGGGGTCGACACCTACATCAGTCCTTTGGCAAGAGGCCTGTGATTTATTGGGAGGATTTGTTGATGTACCAAGCTTCTGGTCTTTTTTGCCCAAGGTTTTCTTATTTGATTCCAATCCATATGAAATGGGTTTCATGAAAAAGAGAAATTTGATTAGGAAAACAGTGTGGGAAAAGAAAAATTGCTTGTCTCTCTTTTCCACACTGTTTTCTAACGAATATTTCTCTTTCAATCAAATACTCTACACACTGTTAATTTCATGATACTTGTACTTTTATTTTGCATACATTATCACTGATTTTTCAGACCTTCAATTGCAGAGATGGACCGTTATGAATTTGGTCCAACTGGTCCTATATGCCTATGGCAAAATTCAATTAGTCTCAAAGTCTGTGTAGACAGTATACAATATTCTGGCAAGTGCATACGATGTCAGTGAAGGTGGGTGTTTATCTTCTCTGACTGTCCACCTGTCTGAAAATTTCACAGAATATTCTTAGACATCTGACCTTGCATGAATTGTAAGGGTTTTGCAACTGCGTCTTAGAAAAAGGGAGTTAAATGCAAAATTTCATTTTCAACACATCTCCTACATACAGGTACATGTATATGGATGACTTTAAATGAAATTTTCACAGAATGTTCCTAGTCTCCTGACCTTGCGCATATTGTTGCGTTTTTTCCGTTTTAGGCTGCATCGCAGAAAAAAGGGGCTACAGAAAATGGGCCCTGATGTAAAATTTCTTGTCAACATATCTACATTTATTGAATTTGAATGAAATATTCACAGAATGTTCCCAGTCACCTTACCTTGCGCATATTTTAGTGGTTTTGCCATTTTAGCCTGTGTCAAATAAAGCAAGATTTCTTGTCTTGACGCATTATCTTCATGGTGTGTCCACAAGTTGTAACCGATATTTTAATATCTACATTGAAAATGCAATTATGTGGCTGGAATTATTTTTACTACGGCACCTTTGTGAATATTTTGAATTAGATTTTTTATGTACAGTAAATCTTATATAAAGCGACCTCTCATGGGACGACTAAAAATTGATTGCCTAAGAGAAAAATCCCTTAACCCATTCCCACACATTGAAATTTTATACTGATCCCAATTGAAAGAAATTGCAGACAACAATTTCAAATTGTTGAAATGTTTAAAGAGACAATGTGGAAAATGCAGAAATTGCTTGTAACAAGCCATGTCTACATTTTCCACAATGTTTTCCACAACTGTTTTAATGAGGGGCATAAAAAAGAGGGTTTGTATGGGAATCAGTTAAAACACATTTTTGTGAATTATATGAAGGATTTACTCAATTACATAAACTACTAAAGAGCTCTGACTAAATCCTATGTTGTTGGGACTCATCAGAATCGCCTCTGTGAGAGGAATATAGCGATTACTAACAACATTGTATTTAGGTATGATATGTCTTCAGCCAAAAACAGCTTCTTTATGATAAATTTTTATAAGGGCATTTTGATTGTGGTTGCTTAATGTAAGTGGTTGCTTAATAGAGGTGGTTGCTCAAGCAAGACAGCCTATATTAAAGAATGATCCCTTTTAAGTTTTGAATTATTACAACTTTTTAACTTTAAATTAAATGTTCTAAATGAAAATTTCAACTTGGAGTTTAAGTAAATTCCCACTTGAGTATGTAATCTCTAGCCCTGACTTGGCAAATAATTACATTTTACATTAAAGTGGCCCTTGCACAGATTTGAAAGAAAGGTTTTGGCTCTCATTTTTCTAATTTCTTACTGTAATGCTTTCAGACATTTGTAAGAAAGCAATCAAGCTAATTTTGTAATGAAAATAAATGTTCATAACTTTTAGAAAAGAAGCAAAAATATGGCATGTTACGAGACACAAAAAAAGTCAGCAAAGTACAACCTAATTGGAACCGGAATTTGTAACCTGTGGATTGCACCGAAAATTGCCTTATTTGTGTTTTCCATAATGTATTGGTTACGTCATTGACTTTGGCTAGCAAAACAGTCGTTATCCACACCATCCAATGACTAACAACCTCACACAATGAAACCCAATGTTTCAAAGTAGGGCATAGGGAATATATCACATAAAATTAAATTACAGTAAAAGCCCTCTAATACGACCACTTGCGGTACTTTCTGAAAGTGGTCGTAATAGTGCGGTGGTCGTAATACTGAGGTTTGGTCGTTTGTTGTCAAGTAATTCATGTTTATTTTATTTTCGATATTTGAATATATTAATAATATACATACAAAAATGAAACTATAAGAACATGTATTACAGCGGAATCTTATGTCATTTTTCAAATTTACGATCTTTGATAAGTTCTACTTTCGCAATTCTCCATTTGATTCATCTGATTCAGAAGTCCGACCTCAGATTATTTATTCGTAAGTAGAGGTTCAAAGTGTCAAACTGTAGATATCATATCTTCTATAATGCAAATACCAAGCATCAATTACGTTGAAATCAAAATTTAATGGCTAATTAACTGTTCGGAACGCCGTAAACAAACTAATTGTAACTTCTCGGCTACGTTTTCCCTTTCGAATTTATTACTCGAGTCAAAACCTGTGACACATTCAAATAACAATTGAAAATAATACGAGCTATAATTTCTAAAAGTGATCGGCCACTTTAACCATAACACCTATCATTATAAGGGATCGATATCACATAATCAAAAATCTGATAATGTATTTACAATGTATTCGTACCCAATTAGTGTCGCTCTTATCAAGTGTGAAATTCGTGTGGTTGGTCTCAATGTGTTAAGTTACTGGTCGTTTTAGAGGGGTTCAAAATAGTGTATCAGCTATAGTTGGTACTGAATTTAGTGGTCGTAATTCGGAATAGCGGATTGCCCGTTTTAGAGGGGTTCGTGACCATTGAAATAAATAACAAAAAATTCCTTTCTGTAAAAAATCGCTCGTAATAGCGGGGTGCCATTACCGGGGTGGTCGTAAGGAGGGGTTTTACTGTATATTGAACTTAGTAGATTTAACATGAGGAAAGTATATTTGTAATGAAAATGATATCAATGACTATTGGAAAGCAGATAATTTTCAAGTATCAAATTTTCATGAAAATCTGTTGAAGAGTCGTTTTAAACATCATGTTAAACTGCTTCTCAGCCTTGTGGATAATCTCTTAAACTGATTTTACAGTATGCACAGTCTTCATTTATTTTAATCTAAACCATTCAAGAATAAAAAAGATGTTCTTAACCCATTCCCACACTATCCCACTTTTCCTCAAGAAGAAAGATTTGGAAACATTGTGAAAAATTGAGAAATAGCTTGTCACAAGCAATCTCTCCATTGTACATAATCTTTTCTGTGCTAAAGACACAGATCTTTGAATTTTATCAATAACAAATTGTTGTCTGCATCTTCTGTCGGTTTAGACCAGTTTGAAATTCTGTTGTCTGGTAATGGATAAATAAGCGGTCCATTCTTATTATGCAAAGCCTACTTAGCTATTCAGTGATGCACTATACTCTTAACCCTTTCATTTACAAACCTTGGATTTTATGTTGCTGTGAATTTATACTAGAGAAAACATTGTGGAAAAAGGAGCAATTTCTCCTTTTCCCACAATATTTTCTACCGTACAGGATGGTTTCATTTTAAATTGCATCCAATTTTTCATTGTTGGCTGGGTTGTTGGTTTGAACACCAGATCTGCCAATACATGTATTCTTTCTAAGATTTGACAAAAGTCATCTTGCCATGACTCATTTGTCTTCCAAGGAACAGCAAATGATAAGTAGTGTGCCTGAATGGGATGAGTAGCTCGTGGCTTGGATCAAATTTTCGGGTTTAACTGATGTCCGAAAGGACAGGAAGCTATGGTTAGGAGCACCAGCCGCCTCGATATCACTAACATTTATTCATGACAATTATTTCATACTTCATTTGTCATTGATACAAAGATTCAACCATATATAAACATATTACGTGTATTAGTCTTACAGTTACCTGTAATATTTAAAACAATATTACTTACCATAATTTTATCATTTCAAATTTTACATTAGCTAGAATTTCTTAATCTATTTAAGCACACTAAATGACCTCAGCTAACGATGTACTGTAAATCCCCATTCATTCGAAAAGAATAGCCGTGGGTAATAAACAATATTATTTAGTAAAATATGTAGTCAGGACATAAACTAATAGGCAAATGGTTGGTTTGCAATATTAATGTCATTGTTTACACTTGAACCAACAAAAATGCTTAACATAAATATCAGAGCTCAAGATTCTCTTTCACTTTCCACTTTTGGCTAGGCCTGGGTGTCCCTTTTTACATTATAAGAAAGAAAACAAATATCTGAAACAAGAAAGCCTTCAGCATTGTTATTTGGTATGAAGACAGAAAAAAGGAAATCTTTAAAAATGCTCTCAGAAATCAGAAGGTCCCAGGTCTTTGATATTATACCCCTCATTATACCCCCACAAAATGAATGTTTTCAGGGGTATACTGGAATCAGCCTGTCTGTCTGTGTGTCCGTCTGTCTGTGTACAAAATACTACCAATTTTGTGTCGCAAATTCCTCCTTCAATTTTGCATCAATACCATTGAAACTTGATACAAAGATTAACCACATGTTAAAGTTTTGCAATACGCAATTTTGAAGTCTTAATTCCCCCTGGTTCAAGAATTATCTCCCCTTGAACACAGACATTACAGCTTTTTATACTACCAATTTTGTGTTGCCAACTCCTCCTTTCTAGAAAAGCGAAGTCAGTAGCTTTGTCCTTGTATTGTTAAAGCTCTCATTACACTTGCGGGGGTATTAAGTTACATACTGTGACAAGTTCTAGTTTGTTCTTTGAATTTCTTGAAAGTCCTTATTGATATATACATGAATAGAAGTTGCAGACACCATTATTAATCTGACAGAAATACAAATATCTTTCTTTCACTGTTTAAAAAATGTCATAAATGAATACTTTCTTCAAACAATAATGTTGATAACTTATTTACTTCAGTGTGACAAAATGTTGGATGGTGTGGTAACGGGTTGCTTTACTGTCCAGTAAAATCGTCTTACTTTCAATCCTGATAATAGGAATTCAATACTTATTTGCGACTCCTTGCACTAACATTAGATTTAAAGAAAAACACTTCCTGTTTGTTGCAACTTCCTATTATTTGGAGTCGCAATTATTAGGATTCCACTTTATAACAAGGAAATAAAAAAAAAAAGAAAAAAAAATATGATGATTTTTAATATATGATGCCTGTTCTGACCAAGTCATATGTGATGAATTGAAGAAAAGATAGTCATGCCCATTGACTTAAAAAGAAGTTGGACTAAGGCTATACAGTGGAATCCTGTTAATTGCAACACAAATTTGTCAGCACTTTTGTTACAATTAACCAGAAGTTGCTTTTAAAAGGTGCTGTTTGTTCTTTATTTCTAATGTTTGTGTATAGTCAATTGCAATTATGCTGTGAATTGCTATTATCAGAGTTGCAATTATTCCATTCCCACACAGCAAAGTTTTAGACTGGTCCAAATTGAAAGAAGCTGCAGACGCCAATTTCAAGTTGATTGAATTTTAATTTTTTTCATCTTTTTTGGATAGAAAACATTGTGGACAATGAAGAAATTGCTTGATACAAGCAATTTCTTCATTTTCCACAATATTTTCCAAAGCTTTTTTCTTGAGGGGCGTAAAAAGGAGGGATTAAGTGGGAATGGGCTAAGAGGATTCCACTGTAATATGATTATATTGCAGAAATTATGGTCAGTAACATGAAACAAAAAAATTCTAGAACTGTTGCCTGTAAGGGCTGACAAATATCCCCCACTGCCGCCTCTTTTGAAACGAGGCCAAATTGTAACCATTGAAATGTTGGCAATTCATGATTTATCAAGTGGACAATTTTTTTTTAACAAATTTTAAGTCAATGAGGGGCAATGACTGTGAAAAAATATAGGGATATTGTTCAAAATTGAAGATGGTAATTATGGATTTCGTGCAATGTCTAACATGGCGTTAATGTTCTGGAATAAACACATGAACCACTTTTATTTTTTTAATCTGTCATTTATATAATCTGTGATTTATTCTCTATATATTGTATATAAGAAAATAAATCAAAGGGGCATAACTCCTGAAACAGATGATTAATCATTATGAAAATTGCAGGTGCACAAGTTCCCATTGCAAGGAAGATTTTGGTAAAGTTTTAGCAAAATTTCTGAAAATATATGGGAGGAGATGAGGACACAAAATTATGTCCAGGGACAGACAGATGACAAACGGAGTGACAGACAGACAACCTAATTCAAGTATACCCCCCAACTTTTTGTACACATGAACCACTTTTATTTTTTTAATCTGTCAGCCTGTTCAGGAGTTATGATTTATTCTCTATATATTGTATACAAGAAAATAAATCAGAGGGGCATAACTCCTGAAACAGATGAATAATCATTATGAAAATTGCAGGTGCACAAGTTCCCATTGAAAGGAAGATTTTGGTAAAGTTTCAGCAAAATTTCTGGAAATATGGGAGGAGATGAGGACACAAAATTATGTCAAGGGGAAGACAGATGGACAGAAGGACTGACAGACAACCTAATTCCAGTATACCCCCCATTACTTCGTACAGGGAACCACTTTTATTTTTTTAATCTGTCAACCTGTTCAGGAGTTATGATTTATTCTCTATATATTGTATATAAGAAAAAAAATCAAAGGGGCATAACTCCTAAACAGTTAATCATTGGTGCATAAGTTCCAATTGCAAGGAAGATTTTGGTAAAGTTTCAGCAAAATTGGTCTGGAAATGTGGGATGAGATGAGAACACCAAATTATGTCCACGGATGGATGGACAGACGGGCCAACGGAAGGACAGACCAACGGACAGACTGACAACCTAATTTTAGTATACCACCCCCCCCATTACTTTGTACATGTGAACCACTTTTATTTTTTTAATCTGTCAACCTGTTCAGGAGTTATGATTTATTCTCCATATATTGTATATAAGAAATTAAATCAAAGGGGCATAACTCCTGAACCAGTGGATAAATCATAATTAAAATTGCAAGTGCACAAGTTCCCATTGCAAGGAAGATTTTGGTAAAGTTTCAGCAAAATTGGTCTGAAAATGTGGAAGGAGATGAGGACACAAAATTATGTACAGGGACAGAGAGAGGGTCGATCAACTTGATTCTAGTATAGCCATAACATCGTTGTGGGCGGTATAAAAATGCCTGGTTGGCAACCTTAACTTCATAACTACGGCTTGAATAAGCTTTAATTACCATGTTTGAGTCACCAAACCAACAAATATGCCTCATGAATGTCGACAAGTGTGGCATTTCAAATTTCACTTTAGGTCTAAATGTTGGATTTGTACAGTCTTTCAATTATTTGATTGACAGATGCAGTTCCATAAATTACAATCCATATTGTCTATATCTACACAAATTTATCTGTGTATTTCCACACTCATTTCACATTTTGTAATGGTTTAGAGATCATATCTATATTTCCATCATACTCTCGACTTCTACAATAGCTTCATTGGTAAATTTACCTGCAAGAAAAACAAAGCAGTATTAAGGTAGAGCCCCTTTATTAGCAATTGCATTAATCAAAATTTTTAGATAATAACTATTCAATATTACCCCCTGTTCAAATGCAAATGTTAAACTTTGAATATTTTTTTTTCAGAATAACATTAAAATCATAGGACTGAAAGCACTGATAGTACATGTTGTTTGATCATGAAAATTGATTTCATAAACCTTTCTGGTTTGAAATGGGCAGACAGGAGGTATAGACTAAGATCAGACTGCATTTATGTGCAGGCTTATCTTTGTCTATACCTCCTGCCAAAACCGGAATATTCTGGATTCAGCATGACAAAGGTTAAAGATAGCTACATAAGATTTTGGACAAAGCATGACAAAGGTTAAAAGATAGCTACATTAGATTTTGGACAAATGGTTTTGTTCTTCAATTCTCAATTCTTCAATATTTAATTTATCTCATTAAAAATTCCTAAAATTTGAAAAAATGACACATATTTTAAAAGAAAAAAACTTTTGTGATGTTGAAAAACAAATTACATCATCAGGTTATAAATAATCAATAGCCTTATTTGGAAAAAAAAGGTAAACTTTATAGGAATAAGAGATATTGCTTGACATGTTTTAGCTCGGCTGTTTTCGGAGAAAACCCGAGGTATGGTGATAGCCTCAGTGTCATCGTTGCTGTCGTTGTCATGCGAAAACATTTTGTGATATCTCTGGCTCTATTGAAGGCATTCACTTGAAACTTGGCACACATGTTCACTATCAAAAGAGGAAACCTATACTATCAAGGGGGGAACTCTAGATGCATTATGTGCAAATAATGCCCCTTTTTTGACATAGATTTTTTTTATCCACTATCCAGCACCCAGCAGCCAAGCGTAGGCACCCGTAGGCGGTGCTCTTGTTTTCCCTTATAGTTTTCTACTCTCTTATCGTCAAAGTTTATCACACTTGTCATTTTCAACCTTGAAATTTTTATTGTAGGTATCGGGTTACAGGACTAGAGAAAAATATTAGTAATCCTGTAATGAGTTGAACAACTTACTGCTGGCTGTAATATTTTGTCCACTTCCCACAATACAATCTTTAAGTTCACATTTCTCATATATATGAGCATTAGCACTGACCACACTGCCCTGTATACTGCTCCTGTAATGAAGAACAAGAAAGTTGGCCCTCTCCGTCCCTCTCCGTCCCATCTTGCGATACCAAGGTCAACAAACCTTCTACTTATCTAAATTAGATATTAGAGATAGATGATCTCAATATCCCTTCACTCGTAAAGTATGTCTCATACCAACAAATGCTTGAACCCGCATCAACCCATTCCCACACAATGACGCTTTTTGACACCCTGTAAGTAGAAAGGCTTTTGAAAACATTTTGAAAAATGAAGAATTTGCATGTCACTAGCAATTTCTTCATTTTCCACAATGTTTTCTATCCCAAAACTTAGAGAATTTCAAAAATTTACCATCTAAAATTGTCATCTAGAACATCATTCAATTTAGACTAGTCTAATTTTTTGCTGTGTGGAAATCGTTTAAGCAAAATCCACACTATCCTACCTTTTAACACTCCCCCTTGAGAAACATTGAGGAAAATAAAGAATTTACTTGTAACAAGCAATTCTTTCATAATCCACAATGTCTTCTTCAATGAATTACTAGATGGTTGTCCCAGGACAAATTATGTCCAGCCCTCAAAGTTTTGTAGGTATCATGCTCCAAATAAGTACAATTTTAGTGTTTGACCTTGAGCTTTGATCATGAGCTTGAAGCTATCCAAAATATTCTTTCAAATTGCACTTCTACTCATGATAGAGAACAATTGTGCCAAGTTATTTTGAAATCGATCCATAATTGTAGGAGAACTGCTCCGGACAAGCACAATTTTAGTCTTTGACCTTGAGCTGTGACCTTGAACTTGAAGCTATCCAAAAAATTCTTTGAAATGGCACATCTACTCATGATGGAGAATGCTTGTGCCAACTTTTTTGAAATCCATCAATAATTGTAGGAGAAATGCTCCAGACAAGCACAATTTTAGTGTTTGACCTTGAGCCGTGACCTTGAACTTGAAGCTATCCAAAAAATTCTTTGAAATGGCACATCTACTCCTGATGGAGAATGCTTGTGCCAACTTTTTTGAAATCCATCCATAATTGTAGGAGAAATGCTCCAGACAAGCACAATTTTAGTGTTTGACCTTGAGCTGTGACCTTGAACTTGAAGCTATCAAAAAAATTCTTTCCAAGGGCACATGTACTCATGATGGAGAATAATTGTGCCACATTATTTTGAAATCCATCCATAAATGTAGGAGTAATTGTCCGGACAAATTCGGACGGACGGACTAACGCACTTACCCACATACACTGACTTGTCATAGTGACAACTGTGTCTCGCTCGCCGCATGTGTGCTCGACAATAATTGTTGTCTGTAATCTTTTCGAATTGGATATGTCTAAAATTTAATGTCTATTAATAGGTTAACCCTTTACACAATATTTTCTACCCACAGAGTTGAAAAAATCTTAAATTTCATAAACTGTAAATTGCTTTCTGCCACTCATTTCAATTTGGACAAGTCTAAAATTTTGCTGTCTATAAATTGGTTAAGCTTACAGTCTCAATTCTGAACACACAATCCAGATGCAGTGCGTCAGACTCTTAATGATGAGGTCCAGAGTTCGACCCCCAGTATTGCAAAATGTCCTCAATGACATTTGTCTGCCAATAATGGGTGGATTATCATAAACCAAATGAAATGAGCACATAGAGGCATGGAAAGGATGAAATGGAAGTACAGACGGGACAAATTCAAGAAATTCATGGTAAGGTGCTCTAGGTGTGGCAGTATGACTGTAAAATTATTATAAGTGGCGTTCAACCCAATTCAGTCAATCAATTACCACTCTGCTACCAGGGTACTTAATGAGTTAACCCATTACCAGACAGCAACATTTTAGACTTGTCAAAACTGAAGTTTATGAAATTTAAGACTTTTTCCACTTTCTGATTGGAAAACATGATGGAAAATGAAGAAATTGCTTGGTTCAAGCAATTTCTTCAAATTACACAATGTTTTCCAAATTGTTGTTCTTGAGGAGCGTCAAATTGGTAAAGGTTAATACCCCAAACAGAGACCATCACTGCTAGATATCACCTACCTCTTCTCCATGGAGGCAGTTAATGAGTTCATGGTAATGGGTTATTCCATTCTCACACAATGATGCTTTTGGACGCCCCTCGAGTAAATGCTTTGAAAAATATTGTGTAGAAAGATCAAATATTTGAATAGGTTAATGCCCCAAACAGAGACCATCACTACTAGATATCACCTACCTCTTCTCCACCAAGGCAGTAAACGAGTTCACGGTAATGGGTTATTCGATTCTCACACAATGATGCTTTTGGATGCCCCTCGAGTAAATGCTTTGAAAAATATTGTGTAGAAAGATCAAATATTTGAATAGGTTAATGCCCCAAACAGAGACCATCACTACTAGATATCACCTACCTCTTCTCCACCGAGGCAGTTAACGAGTTCATGGTAATGGGTTATTCCATTCTCACAGAATGGCGCTTTTGGATGCCCCTCGAGAAAATGCTTGTAAAATATTGAGTAAAAGATGAAATTGCTTGTTACCAGCAATTTCTTTATTATCCACAATATTTTCCAACCCAAAATACAAGGATTTCCAAAGTTTTATTTCTTAAAAATTATAGACTACAACTCCTTTTGATTATGACCAGTCTAAAATTTTGCCATCTGGTAATAGGTTTATGCCCACAAGAGGGACCATCACTACTACATATCACTTACCCTTCTCCTATGTGCACATGGTCCAGAATGACAGAGTTGGTTATTTTGACCTTATCAGCTATCGTACAGTGTCGACCAATCACAGACCTCTTTATTGAAGCCTTATCTCCCAGTGTAGCACCTTCTCCGACTAGAGATTCACTTCCCACCTGGATTAACAGTAAATTATACATTAAATGATCTGTAAAAAGGGGTCACCAGTTGGTAATGACATACTTTAACCCATTCCCACATAAAGATTTAGACTGGTCCAAATTGAAAGAAGCTGCATATGACAATTTAAAGTTGATAGGACTTTAATTTTTTTGTCTTTTGGAAAAAGAAAACATTGTAGATAATGCAGGAATCGCTTGATACAAGCAATTTCTTCATTTTCGAAAATGTTTTCCAAAGGTTTTTTCTGAAGGGGAGTAAAAAGGAGGGATTGTATGGGAATGCGTAACCTATTCCCACACAATCCCACTCTTTTACACTCCTCAAGAATAAAGCTCAGGTAAACATTGTGAACAATGAAGAAAATTGCTTGTGTTTTTTACACTAAAGGACTAAGATTTTTTTAAAATTTCACCATCTTCAATAATTGTCTGCACACCCTTCAATTTTGAGCAGTTCATATTTTGTCATGAGGTAATGGGTATTTTTGATATGTGGTAATTGGTAGTTTTGATATGGGCTTTCATTTTCTTTTTTCAACTTTTATTTTTAGACAATATGTACAAAGTTTACAATAAAAAAAAATGATTACTGTAAGTCCAGTTTCTCAACTTTTTTGTTTTTAAATCCAGGGAAGTTACAATTAAAAGGAGTCGCTTGCAGCACATATCAAATGGTTGTGCATAAAAAGTTTCGATTAAGCTTTGAATGGCTTGTGACTATGTGGATTCCAATCCACAGAATGATGCTCAAAATCACTTCACTAATCTATACAACAAACAAGAGGACCATGACAGTCCTTTCTATGATAGCACAAGGATTTTTATACTTATGCCAAATTTCAAAGGTTTAGGTCAGTTTTAGAGAAGATGAATTTCCAAACAAATAACAAGGCTCTAGGCCGTCTAGATTGGAAGGAGATATTTTAGAATTTTCTTTTATATTGCTATGTATAAAATAAGATCCCACAACAGGGCTAATTTTCAGAATAAAGTTCTTTTGGAATATTTTGGTGGCGGATCAATAGGCAATGATGAACACCAAATTTCAAAGCTCTAGGCCTTATGGTTTGGGAAAACAGTTTAAATGATTTCCTTCTTTATTTCTATACAAAATCTTGGATTGCACAATTCAGGGCTTATTTTCAGAGAAGGTTTATTTTTCTAGGTAATTTGGTAGAGGCTAATAACAGTATAATGTTTAACAAATATCAAAGCACTAGGCCTTATTGTTTTGGAGATTAAGATTTTTAAAGATTTCCTTCACAGCAAAGGGTTAATTTTCAGAGTAGGGTAAAGGTTCATTAGGTAATGATATTTACCAAATATCAAAGCTCAAGACCTTATGATTTGGTTAAATTGGATTTTCAAATATTACATCCTTTATTTCTGAAATAAAGTCAAAGGCCAATTTTCAGAGTAGGGTATTTCTTTGAAGTATTTGGTAAAGGTCAACAGGCAATGATGTTTACTGAATATCAAAGCTATAGGCTTTATGGTTTGGGAGAAGATTCTTAAAAATTTTCTTCTTTATTTCTACATGAAATCATGGATAGCGACCAAAACAGCTAATTTTCAGAGTAGGATAATTTTTAAGTATTTTGGTAGAGGGGCAATAGACGAGTTTGTATATCAAATATCAAAGCTCTTAACTCAAAGCCTTTGGATTGGGCAAAAAAAAATTAAGTTTTTTTGCTTGGTTGCCATGGAAACCAGTCCTTCATCGATTTCAATTTTTTGAAATATTTTGAAAGAGCATAACCTATGGATCATTTTTTTGAAGTATGGTTGAAATTCTATGATTAGTTTAAGAGAAGATATTTTCTACTTGTGAATAGACAGATGGACTGATTGATGGGTGGAAGGATGCCGGACGGTGACCAATCACATTAGCTCATCCTGAACACCTTTATATTTCATGCAATATATTTTCTTCTCTTGCCTATCGAGGAAAAAACATATTAAGAAATGAAAAATTGCTGGTTACAAAGTAAGACATTCCTAATCGAAAGAGGTTGAAGACAACTTTTCAATCTGCAAAAAAGTTTTTAGAATAATTAAAAAAAAAGGTAGAAAACAAAATGATAAAAGGTCAAAGAGCTTGAAATAAACAATTTCTACATTTTTCACAAACTTTTTTCTAAATTTAATTCTTAAACAGCATGAAAATGAGTGTACACAAATGTGAAAATAAAGTAAATACCTGTGGTTTCCCTTTCTGTGTGACTGAACTATGAATATTTGTCATGTCTTTCTTTATTGACATCAAATATTTTGGTATCTGTGAAGAATAATCAAATAGAACACCTTACATTTCTATCATTTTTCAATGGTCTTCTTGGTTAAGACTAATTTGTTTCAGATTGATTGCAAGCATCTAGAGCTGCTCACAAACAAAAAATCCAGAGATTTCATGTCTATGACTAAGAGGTAGTCACTTAGACCCACTGGTACCCAATTCTATAGCTGAGTAGACTCTTACCATTAGGCCACCAAGGTAATATTTGCCTTGTTTTTGATAGTTACATTAATTAACATTTGGTTCCATAGACAATTAACTGAATACCTGCCCCACCCACAAACCTAATGATTCTAAAGAAATATTGACCCACAAAAAGGTCTTCAAGAGCTTTCAGCACTCACATTTTTACCCTTGTCACGCTGAAACCGGAATATTCCTGTTTTAGCTGGAGGTATAGACAATGATCAGCCTGCACATAAGTGCAGTCTGATCTTTGTCTATACCTCCTGTTTGTCCCATTTAAGCCAAAGTGGTTAAGTAATCATTTTTCAAAAGGAATATTGACCCTTATTAAGGCATTCTAGTGTTGTCAGTCCTTTGATTTTAAAGCAATTCTGTTTAGGATGACAAGGTTTAAAGCAGTTTAAGGAAGGATTTCACTCAACACAAGAAGGCTCAAAATGGTTTACAACCATTTTGAAGAAAGATGTTTTCAGTTATTTCTCATAAGCTGGTAAACCTATAACCATACTTTCCTGTCATTGTTTACAAAATTATCATTCAATTTTTAGTTTCGTCTATCAAAAACGTGTGTTCTGATTGGTCTAAAATACATTCATAACTCCATGAAAAAAAATTTTGAGTACACAGCGATTTTATATGCTTCCACACAAAAACGTCTCACACAAAAGGTATAAAAATTTGTAAAGTTTTTGCTTTTTTTGCTTGATGCTATTGAATTATGAGAAATGAAGTGAATATTTTTTGTTTTCATAGAGATATAAACTGAAAAACCTAATCACACTCATGCATGAATCTGCTTTGTGATGGGTGGGTGTTTGAAACCCTCTGTGACCTAATTACATGTATTTAATTTACATGCAGAAATTCAATAGAAACTTAATAACAGGAAAATGTATCCTAATTTGTAAGTTTGAACCCCCTTTACTGAAATCCTAGATCCGCCTTTGAATGCTGGTGGATGTTAAAAATTGATCAGCCTAAATCAATGTTACATTAAAGGCAAACAAACCTGTTTATTTGTTTCACAATAAGTGGCTATAGTATTTGTCCGAACACAAAATCCTCCCTTTGAAATAAATGCATAACATCTTATTTTATCACCATGGTAACAGTCCTCCATATCTCCATGGTGATCATTCCATGTAGATATATCTTGGAGGGTCAATGGATCTAATATTCCTGCCATTTTGTCTTCAGGGATATAACTGAGGATATCTGGAAGAAGAAAAAAGAACTAAAGAACAACTGAAAGTAATTAATACCCTCCCAATTGTTCCATGTCAAAGAAAAAATACAGAAAAAAACCAACACATGTTGTCACTGCAATAAAGCCTTTTAACCCTAAATAACGCTTTTGGACGCCTCTTAAGAAAAGCAAAACATTGTTAAACAATGAAGAAATTGCGTGTTACCAGAAATTAGGCATAATAAGACCATTTTGCATCTAAGTTGAATTACCATGTCAAAGGGAAGTGGGTGGAGCAACATTCCATTAACCCACATGACCCCTTCCTTTTAAGGCCCCTCAAGAATAAAGCATGGGAAAACATTGTGACAAGTGAAGCAATTTCTTCATTTTCCTTGTAACAAGCATTTTCTTCAATTCCAATGGTCTATTCTAACCAGAAAGATAAAGGTTTTTAAAATTTCATCAACTTAAAATTCTTGTCTGTTACTTCTTTGGACTAGTCTAAAATTTCATCATCTGGTAAAGTATTAATTACCCAAAGGAACAGTGAAAAGTTTTTGTCTTGTAAATAAATAACAGTAATTTTCAAAGTAATTTAATAAACAAAAGGAAGGAACCAACCTGTTTTAAGTTTCTCGGATACAACAGACTCATTTGGTTTAGGAAGATCTTTCTTTTTCATTTTTGCAAACTGTTTTTTTACCAAGTATGGAATTAATTCTCCTTTAATTGAACATATCTGTCTAAAAAAAATAAAATGTTATTAGCATTCACACTCATGAGTTTGAAGGTTTTTAATTGATTTGTAAGAAAATTCTTTAACCCATTACCAGATGGCAAATTTTGGTCTAAATTGAAAAGAGTTGCAGATGAAAATCTAAAGTTTATCATATTTTAGATCTTTTAAACTTTCTGGGTAAAAAACATTGCATAAAATGAGGAAATTGCTTGGTACAAGCAATTTCTTCATTTTACACAATGTTTTTCTCACTATCTTTTCTCGGGGGCATCAGAAAGCGTCATTGTGTGGTAGTTGTTTAAACCAACAACTGACGGATCACTGAGGCTGCTCACTTACTGGACAGGAAGTTTGACAAATATATCATGTGTTATTCTGCAAAATTTTTCGTCATTAATATGAAACAACTAGAGGTGTTTGAGCTACTGTGTCGTTCCAAAGGCCTGAATTTACTGATTGCAAATGGTGTTTTCACAATTTCAATACTAGAGGCACTTTAGCGCCTGATTCCCTCCACCGGCCTGAATTTACTTATCATTCCCGAGAAGTTTGGTTAAAAACCATCTTGCAAGAGATAGATTTTCAAAATTTCACTATATACCATATACAGAACAAAGATCAGTCAGGATTTTTAAAGCATTCACTATATGTGGAAATTAGCCCCGCCCATTTAACCCATTCCAACACGGCAAAATTTTAGACTAGTCCATTTTTTTTGTCTTTTTTGATAGAAAACATTGTGGATAATGAAGAAATTTCTTGATACAAGCAATTTCTTCATTTTCCACAACTTTTTCCAAAGCTTTTTTCTTGAGGGGCGTAAAAAGGAGGGATTGACTTGGAATGGGTTAAGGCATGTTTTCTGTCCTATCAAAAGTCTGATAAAAATCTGATATAGAGTCATCGAAAGATCATTCCTGTAACATATGATTGAAATGCATCAATTTGTTTCTGAGAATAAGATTTTTGAAGGTTTCATCTTATTTTGACATTTGCCCCGCCCATTAAAGCCATGTTTTCTTCTGATCAAAATTCTTTGAAGGAATCTGATAAAGGGTCAACCAATGATCATTCCTGTAAAATTTGGTTGAAATCCATCCATTAGTTTCTGAGAATAAGATTTTTGAAGCTTTCACCATTTCAGCGAAATTTGACTGAATTCTGTTCAGTATTTTCTGGGGAGAAGATTCTTAAAGAACATGTAATAGTTTACGGACAGATGCTAGCATGCACATAAGACAGACACAATGCCATGACAATAGCTCACTTGCTTTCAGCCAGTGGAGCTAATAAACTGAATCATTTTGCCATTTATCCCGCAAATAAATCTAGTCACTGAAATCTTTGAAATAGTTCTAGGGAAAAATTTCATACATTTCACTATTTTACAAAAGTCAAGTCAAGTTATGAAAAATTCATTTACGAAATCAGATAATAAGGTATTAATAGGACTTCCCAAAATTTCAACTTAATACAATATATAGACATAAACCCCGCCCAAAAAGCCGCTTTTTTCAACTAAGCCAAATTCTATGAAGGAATCTGATAAAGAGTCACCTAAGGATCATTCACGTTAAATTTGGTTGAAACAAATAGAATGCTTTATGAGAAAAAGTTTTCTGTATATACCATATTTGGGAATAAGCCCCTCTCTCCCTTGGACTTAGCCCAGTCCATAAAAGTTGATGAACATTTTAAAATTGTTACCTTTGTGGGTAGGATACATTATGGAAAATGAAAAAAAAATGCTTATTGTAAGACATTTCTTCATTTTTAACAATGTTCTTCCAAGCTGTTTTCTTGGGGGTCAATACAGAGATCCAAATGAGAGGGTGTAACAGAAATGATATTTGACTTAATCAATACAGATAACCCTTGAGGGGGTGTACTGGAAATTACATTTGAGATTAAACCAGTAAAGGGATCCATTTGAGACAGTGTAAAATTAATACAAGTAACCCAAGTATACCCAATCCCACACATCAAAATTTAAGACTAGTCCAAATTGAAAGAAGCTGCAGACAACAATTTCAAGTTGATGCAATTTCAAACTTGTTCGTCTTTTTGGATAGAAAACAATGTGGATAATAAAGAAATTGCTTGATAAAAGCAATTTCTTTATTTTCCACAATGTTTTCCACATTTTTTTTTTTATGGGCATCAAAAGGCGTCCTCATGTGGGAATGGGTTAAGAGTGTGTATTGGGAATGAGATTTGAGATTAAACAAATACAGAAATCCAGTTCAGAGGGTTATTTGGTAATCACTTTTGACAGCATTCATTCTCAATAAAAAAAAAACATAACATAAAGCTTTCTCATATGACTTGAACGTTATCGTTCATCGTCAAAACATACAAGCTTACGTACATGTACAAATTGTCATTATGAGATACTAATAAATCATCTTAGCAAGGGAATTCATATACATGTAATTAACACACAATAAAGGTTAAAATAAATCAGGAAAAAAAATGATATCACATTAACCCCTCTATCTTAATAGCTGACTTGTCACAAGTAATTTTCTTTTAAGCATTGATCAGATTGGGGGCATACTGTTTAATGATGTCTGTCTGTTTGTCTGACATTCCATTTGTCTGCCAGCAGTAGACTTGACACTTAAATTTAACATTTTGCAGTTATTTCACTGTTGAAGATACATGGCTCATATTTGGGACACCAGTTTCTTGTACTGATAGGCATCACTTGGTTGTAAGGTCAAGGTCATCCATAAATGCAAATGTCAATTATCAAAGTAAATTTAACATTGTGCTCTTATTCAAACACTATTGCAGATATATGGCTCAAAGTTGGGATATAGGTTTCTTACATTGTTAGGCATTATTTGGTTGTAGGGTCAAGGTCATCCATCAAGGTCAATGTCTCTTACCAAGGTCGAACTCCCAAAAACAGGCTGTTACTGGGGCATGGTGTGTCACAAACACATCTTATTTCTTTGTTTCTTTTAATAGAATCCTCATGGGCCTAAAAAATCATTATTATGTGGTAATTTGTTAAAGTCCTTGTATCATTCAATACTGGCTTCAAAAATATAAAACTTACTTGTTGTCTTTTAAAAAGTCCACCACCCATTTTTTAATCAGGTAAAGATGGCAATCTGTGAGATTAGATCGTATGTTGATGTTTGGATGTCTGCAAAAAAGAAAAACTTGATACATGAATGAATCATTGACAAGTTTGATAATAATTTGTCACAGAGCTACAAACATGGTATTTTTCTATCCTTGATTTCTAAAGTTTCATCAACCAAAAATTGTTTTCTGCAGCTTCATTGAATTTGGACATGTCTAAAAATTGTTTGCCTGGTAATTGGTTGTATTTTTGTGGGTACTGATAAATTCATCTTAGCAAGAGGATTCTTAAACAAGTAATTGACACTCAATAAAGTTTAAATAAAACAGGGAAAAAATGAAAAAAATCTGATATTAAATCAACCCCTTTGTCTTACTAGCCGACAAAATTTTATACTTGCCTAAATTGAGAGAAGTTAAAGATGACATTTCAAGCTCCATTGAAGGTGAAAAATAAGTTCTGCAGAGGGTTGAAAGTAATGTGAGAAAATGATACAGACTGTCACAAGTATTTTTATTTCTAAGCCCCTACATTTAGAAGAATGGGAGCATACTGTTTTACTGATGTATGTCTGTTTGTCCGACTGTCCATCATTGGTATTTGAGAAATCCAAACATTGAACTTTCACAGAGCATGTGATAGAGGGGGCTGATTTAAGGTGAATTAAAGATTTAAATATCTGAATCATACCATCCTTAACCCTATGTTTTGGGTACTGATTGGAATTGTCTCGTGAAGATGTTACTAATGAGTACGCACAAAATAGAAATTATTGAGATATAAATGATTTTAGAATTGCTTTATCCCCTTTTACTTTGGCCTTTGTTTTCACTACTTGTTTAATTTTAATACAGGTATATCATTCATGTAATCCAAAAACTTTAAATATGATTCAAATTAAATGTACCTTATGAAAAATCTTACTTTCTACAGAATAACCCCAATTTATATGTTTATATCTGGTAAAGACTTACTTTTTTAACAATGATTTTCTGAACTTGACTTTTTCATCGTCTAGATCTGCTAAATCAGCTTCAGACATCATAAAAAGCACTCTGTTACCTCTGTCATCAAATCCAAAAAAATCTTTCTCTGAAATGATAGTATATGAGATGCCATAACCATTAAAGAATCAAACAGTATTGATTTCCTGTTTTACAGAATTTTAGACCTGTCCTAGTTCAAAGGTTTTGCAGACGAAAATTTAAAGTGGATGAAATATAAAAAATGGCCTTTCAGTGGGGTAGAAAATATGGTGGAAAAAGAAGAAATTGCTTGCTACAAGCGATTTCTTCTCTTTCCACAATATTGTCTCAATCATAAAATCATAGGCATGTAAAAACCAGGGATTGAATAGGAAAGGGTTAATACCGTATGACTAGTTTTATTTGCAGTGTGACAAATAATTTCTGCTTTCTGAGATACATTTCCATAAAAATTTCTTTCATATATGGCAGAAAATTCATAAAGTGTGCTCTCTCATTTATGCTTATGCTTAAAAGTAGCATGGATAATCATGCCTCAGTCGACTACTTTTCATTTGCTTTTTATTTAAACATAAAACAAGATGTGTTTGTGAAACACTATGCCCCCGAATCAGGAATTCTTTAGAAACGGGTGATTTTTATTGTTTTTTTTTCTTTATTTTAAGGAAAAGGGTTTAAATTTTGACCTTGATGAAATGACCTTCCGCAGTTGCGCCTTGGTGAGACCTATCTACGTACCAAATATTAGCATTGTAACTTAATCAGGTTTGAAGTTATAGGAAAATGTTTAGTTGGCAGGTTAAGTTTTGCAGACAGACAGACAGACGGAGACTCGTAAAACAATATGCCCCCGATCTAGTCGATGCTGGGGCATAAAAATGCTTTTGATGTTGTACAGCTTGAGTCAAGTCAGCTTAGTTGGTAATGCATCTTTCTCTCAATCCTGGGGTTTGTGAAATTGAACATCCACTCAGCCAACAGACTTTCTGACAATTAACATTAGTCATTGCAACAGGCCTCATTTGTCCTTCACAAATATGTGAATATTCGAATGACAAGTAGTGCTCGAATGGAATTACCAGATGGTGGCTCAGATCAATTTTTCTGGTGTGAGAAATGACAAGAAACCATGCAGAAGTCACTAGTGGCCACAGTTGAAAATGGCATTAGACTGAATGCAAAAAATCAATCCCAGTTGTTATATATGGAAGATGTAAAGGCAACAAATTTTTCAATTATCTCAATTATCTATTGCAAAAGACATTTATTGACATCAAATTTGGCACAAACTAATAATCAACCTTCCATTAGAAAGGAAAAACATGGTTTTCCTGATTTTTCCCTGGATTTCCTTTTTTCTAAAACTTGTAATGCCAATTCTAGATTAATTTCATGAATAATTTCATAGGGTTTGATCCCAACAGAACTGGAGTGTATCTACAACCTGATCGTTTCTTTGACTTTGGTCCTGGGACAGGAATCTCGCTTTGCTCGGTTGTTGAGGACAAAAACATTGTGACTGTAGCATCGTGAGTTCTGTAGATATTAGCGATGTTATTCAAGTTGATATCAGTGATCAAATCACAGCTTATTAAAAGAATGTCTTTCTGAAATGAAAAAGATGGCTTTTTATAGATTTCAATTTTATAGATGTATAACTCAGTGTTTACACTTCTGGATCAGTACAGAATTATATGATTTATATGTATTCATTTCATGGCTTTCTTAATCATAAATGAGTTTATATGATGCATTGCATTGGTGTCTATCTGTATTTCATTTCCTAGAGGTTAAATTATATACTTTCAATTCGCCCCCGTTTTTTTTTTGCACTAAAAATAAGCAAGTTAGTTATGCAACAAGAACTGGTATAAACTAAGTAGATTTATGACATGACTCCATTGAGAGAAATTTTTATAAGTGTCAAAATAAGGAATATTGATCTCACAAATTTTCAATGATACATCTTCGGTAAAATTATATGAATTGACTAATAACTTCATATCTTAAGACATTACAACACAGTCCCACGTTTGTATGTACTCATTAAATATAGCTATGGAAACCATTGTTAGAAAAGAAGAAATTGCTTGGTACAAGCAATTTCTTCTCTTCTAACAATGTTTTCCACCTTAAATGGCCCTTAATTTTCAATTACAGCAAACTCTGTAATGTCATCTGCAATCTTTCTCATTTTGAATTGGGTGTAAAATTTTGTCATCGGTTAATTCAAGATTGAAGAAATGAATAAACACATATAAGGAAAGAAAATTGATACATTTGATTCTCTCTTTTTATTATTTTGACCCCTTCAAAATGAGATTTGATCCCTAGTAAAGGAGCAAATGTCTCCTCAATTTCAAAGGCTAGCACAATCCCTGAATCTTTACATGTGTACAGCTCCATTTCTACAGGGTCTCAAAAATCTTACCTTAATTCTATCTTGAATGAACCTCAGCGAGTCTGCTGTCCCCATGTAATCCTGATCTGGTATACTGACAAAGTCAAGTCTCATCTTTACTTCACAGATTTCTACCAGCATCTTCTGGGCTTCTGTACAGAAAGAATCTAGGACCACCACAATTGCTTCTGAAATATATGTCTGTCCTTTTGAAACCAGAGTTGTTTTTGAAATTGATTTTTTTAAAAGAAATATTGATACCTGAACAACAAGTACTACAAGTGCTTTCAGCCCTTTGATTTTTATACAATTCTAATAAAGGAATTTATTCAACATGACAAGGTACCCTGTGTAACACTTAACCCATTACCGCTTGGCAAAATTTTAGACTTTTCCATATTTAAAGGGGTTGCAGACAACAATTTTAGACTAGTTAATATTGAAATGGGTTGCAAACGACAATTGAAAGCTTAGATTTTTTCAACTTACTGGGTGGAAAACATTGTAGAAAGTAAAAAATTGTTTGTTACAAGCGTTTTCTTCATTATACACAATGTTTTCCCAATTGTTTTTCATGAGAGGCGTCAAAAAGCGGCATTGTGCGGGAATGGGTTAATCTCAAAAAGAATCCTGAAATACAAAATGTAATAAGTTAGAAAAATTTATGTGTTCAAGGGGAGATAATTCAATAACCAATTGGAGTAAGGGCTTAAAATTTGCAGGTGCAAAACTTATATGGAGGTAAACATTATATATGTAAATTTCAAAGCTGCAGCTGCAGTAGTGTAGGAGAAAAGATCAGGACAAAAATGCATCCAGGACAGTCATGGCAATTCCAGTTTTACAACCTCAACATTGTTGTGGGGGTATAATAGTTCTTGATTATAAAGTCTTTTCAATTAACAGATTTTTTTTTTTTTTTTGGAGGTATGAACCGAAAAACCTAATTACACTGTATGAATACGCGAAGCGGATTCATACATTGTGTAATATGGTTTTTTAGTTCATTTTTTAGTTCATACCTTCATGAAAACAAAAGAATTCTCTTCATTTCTTATAATTTAATAGCATCGAGGGAAAAAAACAAAAGTTTTACAAATTTTGATACCATGTTGTATGGGACTATTTTGTGCAGATGCATACAAAATTGCTGTGAGCTCAAAATTTTGTTCATGGAGTTATGAATATTTTTCTTCGACCAATCAGAACGTTTTTGATTGACGAAACTAAAAATTAAATCATTGGCATTTAATACCAATGAAATTGTCTTGCATTTTCTTGATTTTCCAAAAAGTTTTTCCTAAACTATTTAAATAAGAACCAAAAGTAACCTTGAATTTGTGGGAATGGGTTAATCGTTAAAGATCATGTGATCTAAAAATAGATGACAAATACTGGTAGACTTCAAATGTTGGGTCAAATGCTTAATTAACCCATTTCAAGTTGCAGACAACATTTCAAATTGCGCTAAAATTAGAATATAAGCGCCAAATAGGGTAGAAACAATGTGAGAAAAGCAGAAATTATTTGTCACAAGTAATTTCTCCTTTTCTCACAAAGTTTTCTATGATCATATTGCTAGTTGATCTAATAAAAATATCATGATGTGGTAATGGGGTTAAAAAGGTTGATGATATTGAATTTAAAACTTAACCCATTTCCACTCAGTGACAATTTTAGATGCCCCATGAAAAATCTTTGGAAAACATTGTGTATAATGAAGAAATTGCTTGTTACAAGCAATTTCTTCATTATCCACAATGTTTTCTAGCCAAAAGACAAAGATTTTAACATTTCATCAACAAAAAATTCTTTGAAGTTGGACCAGTCTAAAATTTTGTCGTCTGGTAATGGGTTAACCCTTTCCCACTCAAGCCCTCCTTTTTACGCCCCTCAAGAAAAAAGCTATGGAAAACATTGTAGAAATGAAGAAATTACTTGTATCAAACAATTTCTTCATTGTCCACAATGTTTTCTATCCCAAAAGACAAAAAGAATTGGAATTCAATCAACTTGAAATTGTCATCTGTAACTTCTTTTAAATTTGGACCAGTCTGAAATTTTGTCGTTTGGGAATGGGTTAAAGAGACATTCCATCTTTACTAAGTAATCCTCATGACACTACATTCTTTTTTTTATCATTTGTTTATTTTCTTTGTGTTACAGGGACTTTAATAAAATGTCATTTTGAATAAAACCCCACTGTACAAACTAGTATGGACATTAACTCTAATCAATTCATTATCATAAATCTAAATTAAAGAGACAAATAGCCGGCTTAGTTAATATTTACCCATATATCAACGTACCTGTACTTAACCCATTACAAGACAACAAAATTTTAGACCTGTCCCAATAGAAAGAAATTGGCAAGCAGCTATTTTTTTGGGTGGGTGGGGGGGTTTAAATTGAAAAATATCTGCAAAATAGGTTAGAAAACATTATGAATAGAAGAGTAATTGCCTTTTGAAACACTTCTTTTTTTTTACTTTAATCAATTGTATGTAGGAATCAAAGCATAACATAAGAGAAAAGATTGGACAAGCAAAACTGTTTTAATTGCCGATATCTTTATTAGCATCTACAGAAATATTACATTTAATCCCTAAAATTTCAAGGCGGATTGTAACTTTTTCTTTCACCTTGATGACAAAATTTTGGGCTGGTCCAAACTGATAGCACTTTTGGAAGACATTTCAAAGTGTGCTATAATTGATAAATTCCAAGTAAGGTAAAAAACATTGCAATATAGGAGAAATCCTTTGTTTCAACCTATTCCTCCTTTTGATACATTTTCAAAAACCATGGAATCAAAAAGCAGAATTGATTGGTAATGAGTTTACCGATTCCCACACACAGACACTTTCTAACACCCCTCAAGAAAAAGGCTTTAGAAAACATTGTAGAATGAAGAAATTGAAGAAATGAAGAAGTCATTATCTACAATGCTTTCTATACTTTAAGACAAAGATCTTTATAATTCCATAAACTTAAAAATGTCTGCTACGTTTTAGAATTTGGACCAGTCTAAAATTTCATTGTGTGGGAATGGGTTAATGAAATTTACACAATTTATAAATACAATAACAGAATGATTTACCCTCAAACCCAGCTTTTTCTAGAGTGTTTATTGGATACCACATCATTGGCATGTTTCCAATGGGTAGTAAAGCTTTCGGTGTTCCTGATGTGAGATCAGTCATTCTTGACCCTCGCCCCGCTGCTAATACAACAGGCTGAAACTCCATAGCTAAGGATTTATAGTAATTTCTGGTTAGATGAAAGGGTGGATAATAATCTTACTGAAATTAAAAAATGTTATATTTTTACTTAAAATTCAAATCCACTTCCACACATTTTTTTGTGCCCCTGAAGAAAACAGCCTAGGAAAGCATTGTGAAAAATGAAGAAAATTCCCCATCATAAACAATGTATTCTACCAAATACAGATTTTTGAATTTCATGAACTAAAAATCATCATCTGAAACTTCATTTTTACCATAAAGGGCAAATAAACAATAACATTTTTTTCTGCATGTTATTATCTTAGATTGCAAAATGTTTGAATTAGGCCCAGTCTATAATTCTGCATTTCTGTTTTAGTTAATTACTGTGATTGGGGTACAGTTCATCCTTACCCCATTACCAGACAACAAAATCATAGATCAGTCCAAATTGAAAGAGGTTGCAGATAATTTAAAGTTAATTGAATCTCAAAATTCTTAAGGTATAGAACATATTGCATGGAATGAAGCAATTGCTTGTAACATACAATATCTATATTTTCCATGGTTTATCAAGTTTTTTTCAAAGAATAGAGGAATTCTGTGGGATTGGGAATTTTTTAAAAATTCTACAACTAAATTGATATCATGAGCTCAAATGGTTGGGTTTACAATCAGTACCAGATTTTCAGGCTCAGGTCCTGGAATATATGAACCTCCCATATTGCAGGTCCTTTGAGTTGGTATTTCTCTTCTATTGCATAGGGGATAGTAATGATAATCAAAAATCGTTATTTCTCAGCAAAAACACATTCGGATGGAGAAAGATCACATAGATCAATTAAATCTGAGATTGGTGTATATTAACAAAATTAAAATTAGAATTGTTTTTATTGGAAGAAAATAAGGACTTCTAAGCGAAGTTCGTAGAAATAAAATAACGAAATACCAGACACTGAAATGCGAGGTGGTGAGACAAATATAGGTACGAATAAATTTAGTAACGAGCTGCACTTAACCCAACTAATGAGAAAAAAACATAAAGTATCGAATTAAACTTACATTAAACGTATAAAATATGAATCATAACGATTTCTCTCTTTCTTTAACAAGATCATGTAAATAAAAGCATCAAAATATAGAAATATAACAAACCATATGATGCAACCGAATGATATAGTTCAACAGTTCTGAGGACGAATGTAAACTTTCTGGTTCCTATAAGCTGGAAACCAATCTTGACATACTTAATACTATAGAAGCTCATTGGTGCCAAAAATATAGGTAACTAAAGTTGTCCAAACAAATGTAGAGTTGCTGGCTCAAAGACACAGTTCTGTTAATTCATGAGTTCAATTCAAAACCCCTTCGGATACAGCCGGTATTTGTAGCTTACGGTTTATCGAGAAAAACGGCCGCAAATACAAAATCGGAATAATAACAGCCCATGATAAAACCTTTTCAGAGTACAAGTGTAAAGTGACCATGAAGAAGAAATCAGAAAAAACAACGACTTATGAGTGCCTTTAAGTGCAAAGCTGGTAGACAAGGCGAATCCATTCAGAGAAAAGGATCCCCAACCCTAAATAGGCCGACTTTGGCTATATAACTACAGACAGTCACTAATTGTCTCTCCGAGTGGGGGTTTCCTAATTTGTATATAACTATAAATTACCCCCCACGAAACGGTACTTATTGACTGAGAGCACACCAATTTCATATTACATCAAAATAAACACGAATGAATAAATCACCGGAATATTTCATTATCAAAGCTTAACAAAGAAATATTGCTCCAACTGTATAAATCACAGATAATACTTTCTTTAATCATTCAGTCCTGGCATATCATCTTCATGAACCAAAGTTGGCGACCTAAATATCGTAACTACAGCTTGAATAAGCTGTAGTTACGATGTTTAAGGCGCCAAACCAACAAAAAGGTTAACAAAAATAGCGACCAATGCCGGAGTTCAAAACTCATTTCTAGTCTAATTTCTCAAGTTTTGGAGACAGTAGGTCAAAATGGATAATTGAATGATCACTTCTCTCAACAAATCAAAGTAATGAAAGTACTGTAAGCTAGCAAAGCATGGTTTTGTAAGTAAACTCCTTAGTCAAAGGTTGTCATGATAAATAAACGAGGCGGGTGACAATTTCAAGTTGGTGGAATTAGGTAGAAAACATTGTGGACATTGAAGAAATTGCTTGCTACAAGCAATTTCTTCGTTATCCACAATGTTTCCCCAAGCTTTTATTGAGATGCGGAATCGAGTGAGACAAGGATAGATACCATGCTTTTGAAACAGTTCACCAAAATTTGAATAGAGTTTGTATATTCTTAGAATACACCAGAAGTACTTTTTATGGGGTAGGCATTCATTGGATATAGCGGTTAATCCTGCACTCGTTGAACTTTGAGAAGACCTCAAAATTTTGTCTGTTAACCCAAGCAATCAAAGCTGACGCTTTGCTAGCTAAAAATCAATTGATAAATCCAAGATATGATTCAGTTTGACATTTCGGTCAGGTGAACTGCCGTTTCGGAAGTCATAGGGCACTGTCGGCAATCCGTCCATTGAAAGGGGTAGCCTTGACTATCCTTTTGACTATCAGTTATTTTGAACCCCAGTTTTATCAATGAATGGTCAAATTATCGAACGCAGATTATGCTATTGATGCTCGGTTCACTTTACTTGACCCACCCTTAAAAAGATAGCTGATAAAAAAATCACCACAATATCACATTTAAAAATATCCACAGTAGTTTATATGTTTTGTTTGTTTGTTTGTTTGCGCCTGTCAGTCGTTATCAAAGTTTAAACCGTGATTCCATGGATTGGTTCAGACCAATAAGCACACAAAAAAGTAAATGAAACTCGGCAATAAATGAAAAAAGTAATGGCAGTAGATCGGAGTTAAGTTGAATTAATTAAGAAATATATCGATGATATTTCAATAAACAAACGAACATAAAAACAAAATATTATCTATATCCTCACGTTTGCCGCTGACTTGCGGCACGTGTTGCAAAACGGTTTGACGGTCGCAGGAAAATTATTCATTGTAAAGAAATTCAAACGAATCGAAGGATAACAACAATTCTAATGTTTACCTACCTGATAATTTACAAATCTATAATCCCAATACCATGGTTTGCATCTTGTCGCACCAAAGGCAGCGAACGTTCTACTTATATAATATTAGAGAAAAAGATGATCTCGATATCCCTTCGCTCGCGAGGATGCACGGTTGGCCGCGCGGCTGAAGTAAACCCACGCGGAACGTCAGCTGAGTGAACAAGACCGGCATGTGTACATAGACCTTCATATAAACAAGCATTTTGATCAAACATAGCCCCTTTCAGGCAAAATGCTTTTCGCTGTCACTTTGCCTAAATGTGGATACTTTTGTAGAAGGAAATTAATCGCTCGGGTATATGATGAAGACGCTTTGTAGAATTTTAAACTGAAAGATGTATTGCTCTTTCGGTGCTTCCGTAGAATTTTACTCAATTATTTTACTGTAACTATTTATAGACTAGACGTTCGGTTTGTGCACATCCCGGGATGCAGATATTAATGCATGAATTATTCAGATTAGTATGAGTTGATATTGACCTTGACTTCAAGAATGAATTCATCATTTTATTGGACATTTATGGTAAATACTTTGTTTAGATTTTTTGTCACGGTATGTACTTTCTGTTCAAATATTGTTTGTGGTAGCCAAAATTCACAGAATAGACAAACACAGATCTGACAAACACATCTCTATACTCTGTGTATACGAGATCTATTAGAGTTATAATCTCTAGTGACGACAAGCCTCTCGAACACACAGTGTTGGTCTGCTCAAAATGCTTATGCACACCTTTAGACTTGCATTGATTTAATGTTTTATGGTGTCGGATCTGGGTCACTGGTTCATTAACATAGGCCTACACGTAGTATAATGTAAATACCTGTTATAGTTTACCCTTCTCACAAAATGCCACTATAAATTGACGTCTCCCTTTACTTTTTGTGTTTTCAAACCATATATCAGACTGACCCAAATTGAAAGAATTTACAGAGGACAGATAAGAAATGATAGTGGAAAGTAATCTATAAAAAAAGAAAGAAGAAAAAATGTTGGAAGAGATGAAAAGAACGCGCGTGACAAGCAATGACCCCCCCCCTCTCTCTATGACTCTATATATGTCTGTCTGTATGTCTGACTGTCTGTCTGTCTGTCTGTCTGTCTGTCTGTCTCTCTCTCTCTCTTTTTCTCTCTCTCTCTGTGTCTATTGTTTCAGTATATCATGAAAGTCAGTGATTTTACTAGAACATTTCATTCAAAAAATTTCTTGCGCCCGGGACTGCAGTAGTAATAGAGTTCAGTCTTGCAAACTTGTAGAGTCAACGGAGCGGGAACCGTGGCCATACGCATACCCCGAGTACAATTATATTATTCTTATTTTCAAAAGTTGGATGTGCAATTTAGGACTTAATTACTTAAAATCTAGCCCAAGTTGGGATGGACTGATCTGATTGAAAACGAGCTAGACTCTCGGGAACAAAAGCGTCCATAGCTAACGTTACTAAGAATGACGCCAGTATTTTGATTCAATCACTTGAATAGCGCAGTCGATAGCGCGTCAGACTCCTTATCTTCAATCATGGGATGTCATGGGTTCGATCCCTGGCGGCGGCACATATCTTTTCCGACATTTGTCTTTCACCAATGGACGGATAATCGTAAACCTAAGTGGGATAGCAGCTGGAGGCTAGTAAAGGATGTAGTGGTAGTACTGGTGTGAGGAAAACCAGGAATCCATTGTTAGGTGCCCCAGCTGCCACGATATAACTGAAATACTGTTAAAAGTGGCGCTAAACCACATTCAATCAATCAATCAATCACTTGACGGATGCGGCTATCAGTCAAAAATCGATTTGGTGAATCAATTTATTCAATTATTCATTTATACCGAAAGTGAACTTTAAGTTTAAACATATTTATTCAGAATTGTTGTTGGTTTGCCAACTTAAACGTCGTAACTACAGTTTATTCAAGCTGTAGTTACGACGTTCAGGTTGCCAACCAACGTTCTGTCTTTAATTTTATTTCGAAGGCAACACGTTGTACGAAATAATGTCGTTCATTTCCTCCGTCGAACTGAAATTTCGGAGGTCAGTGGACGTTGCCTGCGATCTAACAGTTGTGGACGTATAAATTGCGAGTGTGTAAATGTATTATAATGACATCTGTGGTTGCCAATAAGTCTAGTCTTTTTGTAAACCAATTATCAGATGACGAAGTTTTGGACTTGTTCAAATTGAAACTTCGTTGATTGCAGACAGAAAATCAAAGTATGCTTAATTAAAAAATGATAAAAGGGTAGAAATAATTGTGAAAAAAGGAAAAAATACACGTATCAAGGGTTGTTTATAAATTTGTATTTGAATAATTGTCAAAATGAAGTGAATGGAATTTTTACACACACTAAGACCTCCCAGTGCTTTCACCCCTTTGATTAAAATGCTGTTTTTAAAATAGATTTTATTTCGTATCACAATAGTTATAGACATTTATAGATAGCACAATGAAAAATTGATGCTTTTCTAGTAAAAGTAAACGGACAATCTAAGAAATCTTTGAAAAGTATAATTGCAGTAATTTGTATATTGTAATAAGAAATATTCTACTAATGTTCGCTAAATGGGTCAAATGGCAACTTTAGGAATTGCACGCTAAAATAAAAGCGTCCTCGCGTAAATAATACCGCATGTCACATAGTGCACTGATGAAATTTAGGCGTGGGCGCTTAAATGCCGACCATTCAAGACTATAAAATTTGCATGTACGTATTATTAGAAATGCAGGTGTTTATACTTTTATGCGTGTACGCTCATATTTTGAAAGTACACGCGTTAAATAACGCGTGCACTTTCAAAATATAAGCGCGCACGCTTAACTTTTGACGGGTTCACTTGTGTTACTTACGCATGCACGTGTTCTTTACTTCACTGAAGTAGACTTGTAGCCCAAACGGTACACCATATTTAATTATAGTTTCAGAAACCGTTGTTTAGCCAGTTCATGTGAAAAAGACGCAGAAAAGTAATTGGGATATTGAAACACTTATCTAGAAAAAAGGGGCTAGAAATATACAAGATGATGCAACAGACAGTTCAAATAGCCAACTATCCGCCTGTCACTGTAGGCGAACTCCGGGCTGCTGGGATACAGTGGCATCCACAGAGGGGACTCGGGGCCATGCCTAACTGGATGCCGATTACTCAAGAAGACAGAGGTAGGATAACACTCAGTGTAAAATGATTGGCTGTGCGCTTACCCCCGATTTTTTAATCTCTGGAAAGAAGCATTGTTGGAGAGGGAGAAAATGCATATATATAAGCGTTTCAGCGTTTTCACCGCAATGTTTTTCTATCCTACACTTATCTATTGTTTTCTGTTTAATCCATTCCCACATAATGACCCCTTTTTGACGCAACAAGAATAAAAAAGATTTGGAAAATAGTTTGAAAAGAAATGTGTGTTTTTTTTCGAGCAATTTCTTCATTATCAACAAATTATTCTTCCCAAAAATTAAAAAATAATCATCATCAGAAATCTGTCGTCTGCGACACCTTTGAATTTGGACCAGTCTGAAATATTGCCATTTTGTAATGGGTTGAACCAATCACACTTTGAAATGTCGACATGCGATCTCTCAATTTTGAACAGTCCAAAATTTTGTTGCTTGGTAATGGTTTAATAGTTGACAGAGAAAAGCTGTGTATTTCAGAATCATTCTTAGAAGAACCCGGGTTAATTTCATAACAATTTGCCAGGAGGATGTCTTAAACCATTCCTACACAATGGCGCTTTTTGACGACACTCGAGAAAAAACAACTCGGAAAAACATTATGTAAAATGAAGAAATTGCTTGCAACAAACAATTTCTTCATTTTTCCAAAATGTTTTTCTACCCAGAAAGTTGTAAAAATCTAAAATTTCACAAACTTTCATAAACAGAAATGTCGTCTGAAACTCCTTTCATTTTGGATCAGTCTAAAATTATACCGTCTGTAAATGGGTTAAATCGATTCACCTAGACAAGCGGAGCTCTTCAAGCAGGTTTGGTAGTCCTCTAAACGCGTACATCATTTTTTCTCTTACATTCCTAGCCAGATTTACCGTGTATTGTTCAAGCGCCACAAGCAATTTCTTCTTTTTCCCAAAATAGTTTCTCCCCTATTGAATGATTTTTTTTCAAATAATATCGACTTTAAATTGATATCTGCAAAACCCTGGAAAAAAAATATGATACAGTAAGGGGTTAATTAATTAAGGAAAATGTCTGGACTTGTTCTGAAGTGTTTCTATAAATTCTATTTCCAGCTCATCTGGGAGAAGTACGGAACCAAAAGTTGGCACGCTTAAAATACCTCGCGATTGCCAGTATGATCCTGTCCATTGTGTCGATCGGGATCGGGTTCGGTGCTATCTCTAATTCAGCACCTGAGTACAATTTTCCACACTCTATGGGTGGTGGCGTTATTATAGGCGTTCTGGTGAGTCCCTGGACATGTGATCTGTCATACGAAAAGACTGATTTATTGATTGATTGGTGTGTTGATCGATTGATTGAATTAGCTTTTACGCCTTTTTGAACAATTTTCCGTTATGTAACGGCGAAGTAGACTAAATAATGTGATTCGTGGGTATCAACAACACTAGGCTGTATATGCGAAAAGAGACAACCTCGGCATTGACCAATCGCTGGCCCCGCCCACTGACTCCCAAGGCCCCGTCCATTTACTCCGACAAGTTGTTCCGCTTCGATTTTTATCGGCGTTATATCGACTACAGCGTGAATACGCTGTAGTTACGACGTTTAAGTCACCAAATCAACGAAAAGGTTAATAAAAATGGCGACAAATGTCGAAGTTGAAAGCTCAGGTCCGGACTGAATAAATTATTTTATTGGTTGGTTGATTCCTTGATTGTCAGACGCGATTGGTCACTTGGGAGAAAGGTATCTGGATTGATCTCTTAGACTGACAAGGGTCAGTGCTGTAGCATATTGTATATGTCTTTTCATTTATTTATTTTTTTAGCTCACCTGAGCACAAAGTGCGAGGTGAGCTATTGTGATCGGTCGTTGTCCGTCGTCCGTCCGTCCGTCTGTCCGTCTGTCCGTCTGTCCGTCTGTCCGTCTGTCCGTCCGTCCACAATTTCTTTAAAAATCTTCTCCTCCTAAACCAGTAGGCCAATCAAGCTGAAACTTTGCAGGGATGTTCCTTGGGTGAAGTTCTACAAAAGTTGTTAAAAGAATTTAATTCCGTCAAAAACTCTGGCTGCCGCGGCATGTGAAAATGGGAATCTTTAGTAAATCTGTAAAAATCTTTAAAAATCTTCTCCTCCTAAACCAGTAGGCCAATCAAGCTGAAACTTTGCAGAGATGTTCCTTAGGTGTAGTTCTACAAAAGTTGTTAAAAGAATTTAATTCCGTCAAAAACTCTGGCTGCCGCGGCATGTGAAAATGGGAATCTTAAGTAAATCTGTTAAAATCTTAAAAATATTCTCCTCCTAAACCAGTAGGCCAATCAAGCTGAAACTTTGCAGGGATGTTCCTTGGGTGAAGTTCTACAAAAGTTGTTAAAAGAATTTGATTCCGTCAAAAACTCTGGCTGCCGCGGCATGTGAAAATGGGAATCTTTAGTAAATCTGCAAAAATCTTTAAAAATCTTCTCCTCCTAAACCAGTAGGCCAATCAAGCTGAAACTTTGCAGGGATGTTCCTTGGGTGAAGTTCTACAAAAGTTGTTAAAAGAATTTAATTCTGTCAAAAACTCTGGCTGCAGCGGCATGTGAAAATGGGAATCTTAAGTAAATCTGTTAAAATCTTTAAAAATCTTCTCCTCCTAAACCAGTAGGCCAATCAAGTTGAAACTTTGCAAGGATGTTCCTTGGTCAAAGCTCTTCAAAAGTTGTTAAAAGAATTAAATTCTGTGAAAAACTCTTGTAACTGTGGTATATGAAAATGGGAAATTTTAGAAAATCTATGTTGTTGTTTTCTCACAGACTACAAGGCCAAAGGCATTTATATTTTATATAGAGCTTAATCATATGGTTCTCTACCAAGTTTTTAAATATTTAAACTCTGGGGTCTAAAATGGCCCCGCCCTAGAGGTCCGAAGTTTGGAAAAATGCTTACTTAGAGCAATTTCAAAAGACTTCTCCTCTTAAACTATAAGGTCTGGGATATTCATATTTGGTATGGAGCATAACTAGATGGTTTTGTACTATATCACTAAAAGTTGTCTTCCTCAGGTCAAAAACGGCCCTGCACTAGGGGTCAAAAATTGGGAAAAACGCAAAACTTGAGTATGTAAAAAAAAAAAAAATCTTCATTTTAAGGAGAAGTCTAAAGCATTATTTTGTATATAGCATAACCAGATGGTTCTCTACCATGTTAGCTAAAATGTTAGCCCTGGGATAAAACATGGAACTGCCCCAGAGGTCAAAAATTTTTGAAAACGCTCAATTAAAGCAACATCAAAAGTCTTCTCCTTCTGAAATATAAGGTGAAGGGCATGCATATTTGGTATTTAGCATGACTAAATAATTTTGCTCTATATAACAGGAAAATATGCTCTTAGGATGAAAAATGTCTTTGCTCCTAGGGTAGAAAATTGTGTAATTTGCATTGAAAGAATTCTTCTTAAATATAGGCTCTAGAGCATTTACATTAAAAACAAAGGATAACATAATTGTTCTCTACCATGTTTATATCCTTTGGACAAACATGGCCCCAAGGCATCCAAAGATATGAAAAACTCTCAATAAGAGCATGTTCAAATATCTTCCACTCCTCATGTATAAGTTGTAATGCATTCATATTTTGATGTATAGTACATCCAGATTGTTCTCGACCAAGGTTGCTAAAATTACATCCATTGAAGTTGCAGACAGTAATTAGAGTTTGATTGAAATCTAAATACAAAGAATTTCAGGTAGTAAACACTGTGAGAAATGGATAAATTGCTTGTCACTCCCTTTCTCACTATGTATTTTTCAAACCTATTTTCCCTGAGGGTGAAAAATTCTGGGATAGTTTGGTAATGGATTAAACTATAAAGCCAAAGGCATTCATCATTATTGTAAAACATTACTGGATTGTTTTGTACAAAGCCCAAAATCTTATATATCTTTTATAAGTTGTGCCTTTTTTATACTAAAAAGTACTGTAATTTGGAGATGCCTCAGGTGAGCGATTTAGGACCATCATGGTCCTCTTGTTTGTTCGAGTTAGCCACCTCAATCTTGAAATGCATCCTTCGGGCCTGACTCGTTTTGAATTATGAAAGTCATTTATTTTTCCTTAATTGTGTGTCCGATATGATCAATTACATTTTTCTCGTCGTTTTCAAAAAAAGTGCAACACTGCGTCGTTGGGCGTGCAAAATGCCGTAACCACAGCTTGAATAAATCTGCAGATACGACATTTTTCTCGCTCACCGACGACTGGACAGATCTTTTAGATAGTGAAGTTCTAGGGTTTTCATATATCACGTGAAGCTGAATGCGTCATTTGCGTTAGAAACTTTAACCTTGCTCATATCTTAAGTGGCCACCTATCGCAATGTCAATTAAGAAATCAAACGACCAATATTCAGACCCGAAATGGGCTTTAACCTCCGACATTGACCGCCTTTTTGTTAACCTGTATTGTAGGTTTGGCGACTTAAACGTCGTCACCAACTAATCATTTTACATTTCTGTTACATGCTACTGACCATAAATTTGTCTAAAATAACGCGGTTGAAAATGGAAGCGGAACTACCTGTCGGTGTTAATCGGCGGTGCCTAGGGAGTCAGTGGGCAGGGCAAGGGATTGGTCAGTTATTACTAAAGATACTTTCTGGAGACTTTTCATGTGTGCTCTCTACCTCACGAATATTTCAAACTATCAAGGAGCTTGACGAGAGATAACTCAAAGTGTATTTTGTCAAAATTGTGTCCACCTTTTCAATTTAGACGTTTTTTTTACATTCGGGCACCTGAAGCTGTGCTGGCATCCCTTCTATTTTTTTTTATAAATCAGTGTTTTTGAAACTCATGATGCGACATTTGCACCTTGTCATACATACAGAACTTTTAAGCTCACTTTTTGTTATCCCTTTAAAGATTTTATTCACCATGAATGTCAAATACGTTTGTCCCATAATCAAACGATCCGGAATTTTGATGCCCGTTTGATATAGCAAAGGAAAAAATTGTGAGAAAAGAAAAAATGTTTGTCATAAACAATTTCTTTTTCCCCCCACATTTGTTTCTATTAGATTTGAACTGTGTTTTGCAATTGACTAATCGCAGGCCCTGCCCACTCACTCCGTTGGATCCACCCTTTGACTCCGACGGGAAGTTCTACTTCGATTTTAGACGGCGTTATTTGCAAAATTAATTGTCAATAGTATGCATAATCTGTAGTCACGTTTCAAGTCGACAAACCAACAAATTTGTTTCACATGAATTGCGGCCAATGCCGGACTTCAAAGTTCACTTCCAGTCTAAGTGAATGATCGCTGATAATTTGATTGACAGTCGCGATTGGTAATATGCAACATGCTTTGAACTGTCGTCTGCAACTTCCTTTTATTTGGACTCGTCGAAAATGTTGTCGTTCGGTAACGGATCAACTTTAATGATTGCAAGCTGGTTGCTCTCACTTCTTAACTTATTCCCACACAACCCCTTCTTCTTACACCCCAAAGAAAAGGCGTTTGAAAAATTGTGGATAATGAAGAAATTGCTTGATACAAGCAATTTCTTTATTACCAACAATATCTTCTATCCAAACAGATGAAAAAAATCAAATTTCCATCAACTTGAAATTGTCGTTTGCAGCTTCTCACAATTTGGACCAGTCTAAAATTTTGTTACATCGGAATGGGTTAATCCCATTGTGAGAAAATGAGAAATCTCTTGTTGCAAACAATTCTTCTTTTCACATACTTTCCTACTTTCCTATATTCATTTTCAGTTCGAGCGCAATATTAAATGCCGTTTGATCCTATCTTGAATTTGGACCAGTCCAAAATCTTGTCGTCTTGTAATCGCTTGAGTCAAACCGATACTTAATCTGCACTCATTTAATTAACATTTGTGGAAAGCCAATGTCACACACGCAGAAAGTCATAGGCATTCGCTTTGTGCTAACATTCTTTACCCTTTCCTTTAATAACCCGGGATTTTACGTCGTTGTTATTTCATACCGGAGAAAACAATGTGGAAAAAAGAAGAAATTATTTAAAACGAGCAATTTCTCATTTTCCAACGATATTTTCTACCACAAAGGATGGTTCCATTTTCATTGTTGTCTGCAATATCTTTCAATGTGGACAAGTTAAAAAAACGGAAAGGGTTAATTTGATTCCAATATTTGAATATTGTGTATATTCGTATATGTATATTGCAGTTGTCTTGAAATTTTCGTGTCGTTTTCAGGTAATTATATATTGTATCCTGGTCCTTGCCATGGTCAAAGAAGGAGAGAAATGTCCAACAGGCGACACCACAACCTCATGTTTCCGATGTTTGGTAAGCTCATCCCAGGCCGCCCTATTGGCGGAGTTGGTAGCGCATCGGACTCCCAATCTTCTATCATGAAGTGTCATGGGTTCGATCCCCGGTGGCGACACATATCCTTTCGGCATTTTTCTCTCACCAATGGGTGGATAATAATAATCCTAAGTGGGATAGCAGCTGGAGGCTAGGAAAGGATGTAACGGTAGTACTGGTGCGAGTTATACCAGGAATCCATTGTTAGGTTCTTCATCCACCGTGATATGACTGAAAATTTGTTAAAAACCGGCGTAAATGCCATTCAAACAAACAAACGCTTAACCCATGTCTTTGATTGATTAAATGAGGTTTAACGGCACTTTTGATAGTATTTCAGTCATATCGCGGCCGCTAGCGCACCTAACCTTGGATTCCTGGTATTTCTCACAGCAGTGATACCACTGCATCTTTCCGACCCCAAGCTGCTCATCCCACTTAGATTTAAGATTATCCACCCATTGGTGGAGACAAATGTCGGAAAGGATATTTTCAGCGGCAATGGATCGAACCAGGGTCCTAGTTACAAGGAGTCCTACGCGCTACCGTGGAATATTATGATATTGCCGCGGCCTTTTATCATCTTAGTCTGCCTCCCTTAAATCCTACGATGACTCCTGATGGCATTTTTTGTTAATGCTCGGCATCCATGCCAGAATTGTTCCTTAGACTATTACAAACAAGATAAGGGTGGATGCCCAGCGTGATTTTTTGATTTAAGGTCACAGTGAGGTCAAAGGTCAATGAGTTCAAAAATCAAGAAAAAATGGATTGTAGCTAAAGCAAATTTATTTGCATCAACACATAATGAAAGCAATGTGAACGAAATCAAATAATTTGAATCAGGAATGAACAGAGGCTTACACTAGAGCCTATATTGTCATTTTCAAACAGAATTTTACCATATTTATGCTAAAAAACGCTATGGCCAATAACAAAATAAAGCACAATACTTAACAAAACTCTGATTGAACATGAGTAATTGAGTTATTACATACATATTATCCAAGGCATCCACGTAACTGAAGGTAGCTACTCTAGACTACTTTAAGCAATGCTTGCTTAGTGTCTGTTTCGAATTTCAGGTCAGAGTGAAGTCACGGGTAGAGTACGTTCAAATGTGTGAAACTTGCAAATACATCCAACTTATGTTCATTGTACATTATTTTCATCTTTAATATTATGACAATAGGAACAAAATCAAATGCAAATAAGTAACAAGAGCCATGTCGGACATGGCCATCCCCCGCTGTAAAAGCTTGATAGTAAACCGAAGCCAATAACTAAAAAATAATGCAAGTAAGAGTTGTGGTTCTTGTGCACTGCACTGCACTTTTCCCTAATGAGATCTAGCCACCTATGAAGTCCAAGTTGAAAGCATTTATACTTTAGGAGATATGCCCCAGACAAAATCTAAGTCTTTGACCCATGACCCATGAAACCGTTAAAAATTATTCAAGCAAGAGTTGTGGTTCTTGTACACTTCTCCTCAATGAGATCTATCCACCTTCTCCTCAATGAGATCTATCCACCTATAAAGTTTCAAGTAGATAGCTATGATACAAAATCTGTTTCTTTAAAATAACAAAGGGGAATAACTCCAAAATTATGCAAGCAAGAGTTGTGGTTCTTTTGCACTGCACTTCTCCTCAATGAGTTTTATCTACCTATGAAGTTTCAAGTTGTTAGCATTTATACTTTAGGAGATATGCTCTGGTCAAGATGACGGAAGGGTGGAATGACGGACAGAGATCATTACTATATCCCCTTCGCCGAAACGGCGGAAGATAAAAATGAAACCAATACTTACCTCAGTCCCTCAATCGATATTTACAGGTAAAACTTTACTATATATCTGCTAAAAAGAGCTTTGCAGAGCGGCGCATATACGCCCGAAGGGGCTTGTCAGTAACCTTGGCTTTTCAGGAACCTGAGCTTGAATGATAGCTAATGGTTTTTGCAAAAAAAAATCTTATCACCTGAATAATACTGTTTACACTTGAGAAACAAGACAGCTTTATAATAACTTATCATTCAATATTATGTTCAATAGTTAAATTCTATAATTTGAATACAATTGACATAAAAAATGACCTTGACCAATGACCATGAAACAAGTTTCAACAGAAAGTAATCACCACAATCAATAAAAATATGACCTTGAAAAACTGATCTTGACAAATAAATTACAATGGTTCAGTTTAGGTTTTTCAGAGCTCAAAATGACCTTGACATTTGAATTCAATCAATTTCAGGGCAAATAATTCAGGAAAGACCCAAGCTGTTTGGATTTCTGAAGTGTGTCTTACGCTCATCTAAATATCAGAGATACATTATGACAAGATTCAGTTCAATCCAATAGAATTTTTAGGAGTTGTGCACACACTAACACAAAAAAAACTCTGTAATTTTAAGCTATATTGTTAAGTAAAGGGCAGATAATTCAGTAACAACTTGACATATCAAACAAATTTTAGTTCTAAGCACAACTAGAAATCATACAGAGTCATTGTGGCAAGTTTCAGTTCATTCACATTCAAAATGTAGGAGAAATAAAGCTCACAAGATAAAAAGGGGTTTTTCGTTCAATTCAAGGGCAGATTATTCAAGATAACTCAAGATGGACTGGAACGATTTGAATTTCAAAAGTCTAATGCACAACTAGACATCATAGGGAGTAATAGTGCCAAGTTTCAGCTAATTCCTATTGATAGTTTAGAAGGTGTTGCGCACACAATAAACAGTGATTTTCGTTCAATTCAAGGGCAGATTATTCAAGATAACTCAAAAAACACCGGAGCAATTTGAATTTCAAAGGTCTTATGCATTACTTGACATCATAAGGAGTAATTGTGCCAAGTTCCAGCTTATTCCCATTGATAGTTTAGAAGGAGTGGCGCACACAATAAACAGTGATTTTCGTTCAATTCAAGGGCAGATTATTCAAGATAACTCAAAAAACACCGGAGCAATTTGAATTTCAAAGGTCTTATGCATAACTAGACATCATGGGGAGTAATTGTGCCAAGTTTCAGCTCATTCCCATTGATAGTTAAGGAGGAGTTGCGCACACAAAAAATTGCTAACGGACGGACAGACGGACAGACAGACGGACGGACGACCGGGGCCTTAACATAATACGACCCTTCGGGCGTATAAAAAGCGCTCCGGCGCAATGCAAAACAAAGAAATAACACAATACCGTCAGTGAACATGATGAAACACAATGCTTCATAGAATTGTCATATATATCTTACAGTTTCTGATATACAGCTTGTGTTACCACACACCTTCTAATAAATGTCCACATGTGACTACTTTCAGAAACATGTTTGTAGGAGACCTTTTAAAAGTGTCTACAGGATCGGCCAGTGAAAATTGCACTGATTCCGCGTACTCGATAGCCTCCAAGGCTGCTTGAAGTCATACAGGATTAGCACACCCTGCTGCATCGCATGCATGATTGGTGTAACTTGAAATTTTGACTAGCATAAAATCAGCAGGATATAATGACGAATTCTATAATCAGGTCTCAGTAACACATTTTACACGAAAAACATAACTGTTTGCAACATACTTAGCACCTTATCAGAATATAAAATTCTTTTGACTTCAAGAAAGTGAGATGGTTTGTAATTTAGAAAGAGTGCACGTCGCCTAGCGTCCGGTAAACAAATACATCCAAAGTGTCTCTTTGTAGCACTGTAATTACTGGTACAGTGGCTAGCAGTGTGCACAGGGTAATTAAATAAGTGTCATTTTTCCTTTATAGAGGCTAATAACAAAACTATTAAACAGAAGTCTAGAACTCTTCTTAATCCATTCCCACTCTGTGACGCTTTTAGACGTCCCCAGGAAGTTTTGGAAGACATTGTGGAAAATGAAGAAATTGCTTGTCACAAGCAAATTCTTCATTTTCCACAATGATTTCTATCCAGAAATTTGAAAGAATCCAAAATTCATAAAATTTAAATAGTCCTCTGCAACTTCTTTCAATTAGGACAAGTCTAAAATAATGCCATCTGGTAATGGGTTAATATTAAAAGAATTCAAAACCTGTGTTGATACAAATATCAAAGCTTAGAAAAAAAAAACCGAGAAAAATTACCCGTTTCTAAAGAATTCCTGTTTCGGGGGCACGGTGTTTCACAAACACATCTTGTTTTTCTTTGTTTAAGGTAAAACGGTTATTATTTTGACCTTGACCTTGATGAAATGACCTTACCCAGTTGCGCCTTGTTGAGACCTATCTACATACTAAATATTAGCATTGTAACTTAATTGGGGTTGAAGTCATAGGAAAATGTTACGTTTGCAGGTTAAGTTTTTTTGAGTAACGCTTTAGAGAAAAGGGTTAAAATTATGACCGTGACCTTGATGAAATGACCATCCCCAGTTGCGCCTTGTTAAGACCTATCTACATACTAAATATTAGCATTATAACTTAATTGGGGTTGGAGTTATAGGAAAATGTTAAGTTGGCAGGTTAAGTTTTGCAGACAGACAGACGGACAGACAGACGGACACAGGTAAACCATTATGCCCCCTATCTATCGATGCGAGGGCATAAAAAGTCGTCTTTTCAATAAAATAATGTCTCTAATGCAGTTTTCCGAAAATTTAGCACAATTAGAATTAATAATACAGCATGTATAGCTATTGAAAATATCACAATGACGATTATAATATGAAAGCGCACCTATTTGACCTTTGACCTTGCTGTGGCCTGAATTCTAGATTTCAGACTGGGCATCTGGACCTGGAAGGTTTTGTCATACCATTAAGAATATTACTAGCATGGATGCCGAGCATTAACAAAGATTGCCATCAAAACAATTTTCTAGAGCTAATACGAATTACAGTCGGTAAACTATCTAGATTGACGGTATTTAATGATGATTTCGAGAATTTAAGTCTCGTGCACTTCTTTTGCATTGCATTGAAGTGGAGCGATATTAAACTATATGTATTAACCAGTTACCACGGAATGACTCTTTTTATGCATCTCAAGAAAAAATGCCTTCATTTCCCACAATGTTTTCTATACAGAAATGTGAATAAAATAGAAATGTCACCAACTTTAAAATTGTCATCCGCAACTCCTTTTTAATTGAACCAGTCTAAAATTTTGCCGGCTGATAATGAGTTAAGAGAAAAGTACGTACTCTATTTCCCTCATAGTTTTGTTAAAGACTCTGTAGACTAATGTAGCGAAAAGAAATTCAGCTTAATTAATCAATACGATGTGCTTTTGCATAGATCGTTATGCAGGCTTGATTTAATTTTTGCTCATCTGGCTTATGGAGTGCTACAGGCGATCAATCATCTTTAGTTAACCCATTACCAGATGACAACATTTTAACTGGTCCAAGTTGAAAGAAGTTGCTGACGAAATTCCAAATTGCACTAAAATTTGAAAATAAGTTCCAAATAGGGTAGAAAACTAAGTGAGAAAATGATAAATTGCTTTTGACAAGCAATTTCATCTTTTCCCTCAAAGTTTTCCATGATTGTTTTTCTGAAGGGGGTCAGAAAATGTTATTGTGTAGTAATGGGTTAAATTTTATTGACAGTACCTTTTCGTCTGCGACTTTGTTGAATTTGGAATAGTCTAATATATTGTTGTCTGAATAAAGAGTTAAACCATATTTTTCAGACTAGCTGCAATATGGTTTTTACGTTCTTTTTCGCCTCAATTGCTGCTGTGGCGGTCGGTATGGGCGGTATTTGGGCCACGGTGGATTGCGCCGGACGGACTCCGGAAGATGACTACGCCTGGTTCACGATAAACAGTTGTACTCCAAACACGGGTACCTTGTACGCGATTGGGGTCATGACCCTGCTCGTTGGATCTGTGTTATTTGTCCTGTTTCTAACCATGAACTGTATGATTTGTTGTAACTATAGAGCGTTTGGCGTGAAGTCTAATTACGAAATGTTTGCTGACTATCAAATGTTGCGTATGCAGGAAATGAACCGTCAAATGCAACAGGGGCAACCTCCTCCACCACAACAACAATATTACCACCAAGGTCAAGGTCCTTACCAAGGCCAAGGTCAGTACGCGCAGGGGTTCACTCCGATTCCACCCACGGCCCCAATGCTTCAAGAAGATCACGGGTACCCTAAACCTAATTCGGACGAGCCACCATCTTACGGTGAAGTGATGCACAGCGGAAAATATGTAGTTTGAATTGGAAAGAGTTCAAGTAATCTCGTAGGTGTTTGAAAGGACAGAACATAGACTGAGATCAACCTTACCTTGTTTGCAGACTAATGAATCGCGTGCACCTTTGAAATATTTGCATATTGAACGCGGAATATTCCAATGTTGGAAAGAGACATAGATGAAAACCAGACAGCACATATATATCTAAGCCGTCGTCATTTTTAAGCCAGAGTTGTCTATCATTTTGGTTTCCAAGGGAAGAATTGGCCAATAACGAATCCTCGAGTATGTGCAGTTCTATGAGATACAATTCAACATGTTTATGTCAATGGGGTAGGAAATGCTCATGGGAGCTATTGTGATCACTCGTCGTCCGTCTTTGAACAAATCTTTAAAAAAATATTCACCCCCCTAAACTATCCATCAGATTTCAATGAAACTTCATAGAAATAAATCTTGTGTGATAGCCTTCCAAACTACTTTAAGGGATCGTTATTCATCGATGACTCTGGTTGCTAAGGTAACCAAAATGAAAATTCTAAGAAAGTCTTGAAAAAATCTTCTCCTCCTAAACTGTAAGGCTTGGATCTTTCAAATTTTGTATGTAACATGATCCATTAATTTTGTCTGTAACATGAACCTTTAGTCCTACCAAGATATTTTAGGCTAAGATGATGGGATTTATTCAAGTCCTTAGTTGTTGATTTTTTAAATTTATCGATGAGATGAAGAGAATATTTTTGTCATACCTCCATGATAACAAAAATATTCTCTTCTTTTCTTGTAATTAATTGACATCAAGCAAAAAAAAAAAAAAAAAAAAAAAAGAAAGAAAAAGAGAAAAGAAAATATTTCACAAATTGTGATGCACTATTTATGGAACTACTTTGCACACCAGCATACAAAATAGCTGTGTGCTCAAAATTGTGATTATGGGGCTATGAATCTTTTTCAGCCAAGCAGAATGCTCGTTTTTAGAAATGATTCTTGATTGATGGTATTTCATTAAACTAATAGAGAGATCAATGAATTCAGAAGAAAGTCGAGTTGAACATAAAGAAAGCAATGTGGGAAAAAATAATTTGAATTTTAAGAAAATCGCCCAAATATGGACTTTTGAAGTATCGCAGACGAGCGATCCAAGGTCAATATGGCCCTCTTGTTTTAAGCATGACAAGGGCTTAGAGATTACGCAAATATTTTTAATTTGATGTATGACAAGGAAAACTTAATCACACTGTGTAAACTTAGACACACTGTATTAACTCGCGAGGCAGATTCATGCAGAAATATGATATATTTTTATTTTCATACCTCAATGAAAACAATGAAAACAAAAAGTTGCCCCATCATTTATTAACCATTGTCATATTGAACCTTGAATATTCCGGTTTGGGTAGGAGGTGTAGACCGAGATCAAACTGCACATAAGTGCAGTCTGATCTTGGTCTGCACCTTCTGCTTGTACTTTTCCTACCAGATTTGTTTATGAAATTGATTTCTAGAAGAAATAATGATTTTTGAACCACAAACTCTTTCAGTACTTTCATCCCATTGATTTTACAGCAATTCAGTAAGGTAATTTATACAGCATGACAAGGGTTAAAGTTCAATCTCATCATGGCATGAAATAAAGCAAAATATTTTACTACTTTTAGACAGTTTTAACACCGAACTACCCAGTGTGCAAGCGTATAAAGTATTTCCTTACTCATTTTTTTCAAGGAGGTGTGAAACAATATATCAACCGATCAGAATACAGGAATTTTGACAGACACAATTAAAATGAATTATTTCTGATTTGCAAACTACGTCTGTATAGTGTATATCTAATGCAGTTATAGTGTCACAATATTGGTAGTGAAAGAAAACTGTGTGTGCATTTTTTTCTTTCATTTAGCTATAAATACGAGTATTGTGAAGTGTCGGATATCCTCATTTCGAGGGCTTAGTGTTACACTGTCGTAATATAGGTACTTACTGTAGTGTTGCATTTTACCTTCGATTTTTTCTCTCATTGACTTGAGCGCATCATAATACTATAACAATATTCTGTTACGCCATTACTTGCCCACTTAACACTTTTTTGCGAATTTTTACGAATTTCTATTCCAGATTTGGTGAATTAATTTGATTTAATTATAAGCAAAATAAAGAAAGAAAAAAAAAGAAAGAAAATAATAATGAAAATGAAATAATAAATTACTTTTACACAAGTATCACTGAAAACACAAAGCCTAAATAAAGGGCTTAAAAGCACCACTGTTGTACATTGTAAGTGCCTATCAGGAATCCATTGTTAGGTGCTCCAGTCACCGCGATATGTCTGGAATAGTGTTAAAAGTGGCGTTAAACCCAATTCAATCAATCGGTCAATCAATTGACCAATCGTGGCTGTCAACTAAGGAATCAACCGACCAATCAAATAATCTATTCAACCTGGACCTGAGCTTTAAACTCCGACATTGGCCGCCAGTTCTGTTAACCCTTTTTGTTGGTTTTCGACTTAAACGTCGTAACTACAGCTTGAATATTACAACGTTTAAGTCACTAACCAACCTTTTTTTTGTTGCATGCTACTGGTCATCAATTTTCAAAATGACGCCGTTAAAAATCGAAGCGGAACTTCCTGTCGGTGTTAATGGGCGGGGCACAGGAAGTCAGTGGGTGGGGCCAGCGAATGGTCAATTATATATAGGCTCTTGCAACAGCTATGCGCTCTGCTCTCGAAATAAACGTCGATAGAATTTGGTCGTTAATCGATCATACTTAGCACTATTCTGAGGCATCACTTTTAACACATTACCAGACGGCAGAATTTTAGACTGGTCGAAATTGAAAGATATTACAGACAACAATTTAAAGTTGGTGAAATTTTGGATTTTTTTCAACTTTCTGGGTAGAAAGCATTGTGAAAAAGGAAGAAATTGCTAGTTACAAGCAATTCCTTCATTTTTCACAATGTTTTCAAAGCTTTTTCCTTGGGGGCGTCTAAAAGCGTCACTGAGTTGGAATGGGTTAAAGGGAGGTATCATTTTTTTTTTGTTTGGTTTTTTTTGTGTTTTTTTATTTCGCTGATTTTCATTGATATTATTATATTCAGTTATATTTTCATTCCCTTTCATGAATTGTTTGAATGCAATATTCCGAAAAAGTAGTTTAGCGAAAATCGAAGGTTAAACTTGGATATTCCTTAAAAGCCAACGTTGGCTAGATTTTGCTGGGATAGTTAAAAGGAATATTGGGACAGTCACGAGGTGCATTTAATGCTTAAAATGCTTTTGGTTTAAACTTGCTGAAACCAACGTCATTGTGACGTCACCGGGAGTTATATTCGCTAGCCGATTTTCGATTTTGTAAAGATCAGTCCAAAACTATCGAAAGAGTTATTTCGCTAATCAGTTTATGTGACATAATTCAGGTCGTTGGTTGTTCTATTTTCACTCTTTTTTTTTTTTCTTCTGTTGAATTTTGGTCATATGCAAATCAGGTTATGCGATGTCGACGACCGAATGCAGTGAATTCTAAAAGTAACATGTGATTTCGCTGAACATTTTCTAGATACACAATCCCCTCAAAAAATAAATAAATAAAAAATAAAAATAAATGAATAAATAAATGAAAATAAAAAATCTGTAACCCATCAGATTACCATGAAGGCGATATCTGGCTCATGTTTAAGTTTAAAACTATTTAGGGGCATTTTTAAATTTCAGAAACATCGATACCCTCAAACATTTAAGAGGAAAAGGATAAACCTTCATCTTGATGTATCTTTTTAAGAGTTTTATTCTTTTTCTACTTAAGATGTTTGAACAGTAAACGCACAAGTTGTATTCATAACATCAAAGTTACCCTTGTCAGCTCAATGTAGAGCCGGTATAAATTACAGTAAGCTTTTAGCGCAGTTTTTTTTTTATCGCCGCTTGTGTCTTTAATATGCTTCGTGGCCTCCATTTTTTATATACATGTATATGTATAGAATAAAAGTTGTGAAAATATCTAGCTTTTTGTTCGATAAATTCATCTTAGTTGGTCAAGTTCTTTTGTATGTCAATTGCCAAAGACCTTTTTTTGCCCCGCATCGACAAGATCGGGGGTATGTTGTTTTTACCATGTCTGTCTTTCTTCATCTTCGCAAGCCAAGGGTTCTAACTCCACCTTGTTCCTTACGAAGGAACAAGGTGGAGTAAGAACCTTTGGCTTTCGAAGATGATCTTTCTGCGAAACTAACTGCAAAAAACTTAACATTTTGTACTTACTCAAAGACCGTGACAGATCTATGGCTCATATATGGGATATAGGTTCCTTGTATTGATAGACATTAGTTATGGCCAAGGTCATAGTCAAGGCTACTTATCAAGGACACGGGTTTTGTAGACTTAACCCATTCCCACACAATGACGCTTTTGGACGCCCCCCAAGGAAAACAACTGGGAAAACATTGTGTAAAATGAAGAAATTGCTTCTACTTAATTTTTTCTATCATCAAAGTTGAAAAAATCTAAAATTTCATGACTTTTAAATTGTCGTCTGCAACCCCTTTCAATTTGGACTAGTCTAAAATTTTGTCGTGTGCCAATGGGTTAACGCAAAGCTTCACATTTATCCAAACAGTGTTGAAGATACATGGCTCATGCGTACTTGGGAAAAAGGTTCCTTGCATCGATAGGCATTAGTTGGCTGTAAGGTCAAGGTCATCCATCAAGTTCAAGGTCATCTAGGTCACATTACCAAAAAGGTGTAACGGGGGCATATTGTTTAACAAACACACCTTGTTACTTTATCAAAGGCATGAATCATTGGCGGATCGGGCTTTTGAGCGGGGTCAAGGGATTGGAACTTAACGCGCCTAGCATCTCCAGTATTCAATAAGTAGCCCAATAGCTTAACCCATTTCCACACTGTGACGCTTGCTGGTGTCTGTCCAGAAAATCAATGCGGGAAACAAAAGTGTGTAAAATGAGGCAATTTCTTCTTTTTCCACAATATTTTCTACCAAGAAAGTTGAAAATACAGACTTTAAATTTTCGTCTGCAACTCCTTTCGATTTTTTATTGGGTTCAAAATTGAAGTGAAAACTCTAAAATCAAGGATAGTATCTCTAAATTTATTTCATTTGAATATTGTTACTTTTTCAATTGAGGTACTAACCTCCCCTTAGCACTTTACAGCATCTGCATACAAAAGCCATACTGCTAAATATCTTTCTATAGTACTCTCAAATTCAGATTTCAAACAACTAGAAAGGACTCGACACTTATCATATTCCCACACAATTCCCCTTTTGTACATGTTGAAGCAAACATTTTTTTATGAAAAACATGGTTTAGATTAGATCGTGAAATTTTTTAATGGAAATGTTCGGCCATGTTTAGACAATTAAATCTTTTTTAAAGACCTCTTCTTTATAAACGATTGTTTTGGCTTCCCTTTCAGCCGAGTAAGCCGCACACTATCATTTCGCGCCAAATCAACCTATTTTGACGTCATATAGCTACGTATGAAATTGTAATGTTTTTATTTATTTATTTCATTTGATTAATATTTTCTCTTTATTTTTTTATTATTATTTCTTTTGAATACGCTTGAAGTAAACTAATGAAATTATATGATAAATTAGACCTTCTGGTAGGTACGACATTAACCCTGGACTTTTCGCTCTCGGTAGATTTTCTAGAATGATCGTTCCAACTTTTATATATACTGTAATATAGTATAGCTATTCTTGAAATTCTCTGCCAGAACAGATCTCCTTTCCACCAATTTTTCGCCTAGTTCCGGATTCGCTTGAAGGTCACATCCTTGTTATTGAGATTTGCCGCTCCTATAGGGGGCTATCTGAGCAAAGCGAAAAAAATCGAATACTAAGGCGCGTTTTTTTTTTTCGTCGAGATTCTTAAGATACTTATTCAGATTTTTAAGATAAAGCACAAAGATTTTTAAGCCGCTAAATAAGAATCTTAAGAATTCTTAATGAGGAATTTAAGCGTACCCAGCATTGGCTTAATAGAGTAGCCTTGACGACGTCGAATATTTTCATCCAAATCGTTCTGTAAGACGTCTCAAAAATCTTATTTAGCGGGATTTTCATCTCGACGAAAAGAACGGACCTCCGAGTACATGGAGTAAGTTGTGTGAAAGTTTTTGTTGCTTGGCACATTATTGACCTTTTACTTTATTTTTTTAACGCCGCTTTAACATTTTTCAGTCATGTCGCGACGGCTGGAGCACCTAACAACGGATTCCTGGTGTATCTCGCACCAGTCCTACCATTACATCCTTTCCCAGCCTCAAGCTGCTATCCCACTTAGGTTTACACTTATCCATCTATCGGTGAGAGATAAATGTCAGAAAGGATATGTGCCGCCTCCAGAGATCGAACCCATGACATCCCACGATTGAAGATTAGGAGTCTGATGCGCTACCAACTGCGCTATGACCGCCTACATTTTAAACTTTTCCAATTTTAAAGGGGTAGCAGATAACATTATAAAGTAATTATAATTCAAAAGTAGCCATCCTTTAAGATGGAAAATATTGTGGAAAAAGATGATATTACTTGTGACAAGCAATTTCTTTCTTATTTCACAATACTTTCTTGGGTATAATACCACAATGACGCAAAAACCAGGGGTTGCACGGGATATTTAATAAATGAAGAATGGACAATCTTTAATCCGACCGACGATAATGAACCAGCTGACGATGACTGACTTGCGTCTATTCCCACATAATGCATGTTAAAAAGTTAGTTTTTTTCAGGTCATGAACCGAGAACATTTAATATGTGAACGAAAGACGAAAATTGGTTAGAACATTACTGTCGACAATGTTGTGAATGGTCGCTGATCCCGCCCACAGACTCCACCGGCCACGACCACCGATTCCAAATAGATGAAAATCAAAGCGCTGATGGCACTGTAGTCTTGTTGTCAGTGTCAATATTTAATTTGTAATACGATCGTATGGAAAATTCTGGCTTAAATGGGACAAACAGGTGGCATATACTAACTCATGTGCAGTCTGATCTTTGTCTATGCCTCCTGCCCAAGCAGGAATATCCTGGGATCAGCATGACTAGGATTTAACTGCGTTATTCTACAAATTGGTGGCCAGTGTCGTGTTACAAAAAGTAATAATGGTTTATTGGCGAACTAAGTGTCGTAACTACAGCTTTAAAAAGCTGTAGTTGAGACTTTTAACACGCCCAACTTACAAAAAAACCCGAACAAAGAACGGTTTCATGTTAACACCGGAGTTCGAAGTTCACTTCCTGTAAAAGTGAATGATTTGATTGGTCGATCGTTCTTTGATTGACCTTAAGATCCGGCATTTGGAAGCAATGAGAAAATCTAATGCTTTAACTCCATACAACGAAAGCTGAATTGCTTAATCTCAAAGAACGTATTAAGCGAACTGGTCCCTTTTTATAGGTGGTTGTCTTAATCAAGGTAGGATCTCGCCTCAGCTGGTTCATTTTGTCTGTACGAACAAAAATGAGACATTAGAGGTCTTTTCGACATCTTTAGAGACATCTTTTCGTCGAGATTCTTAAGATCCTTAATTAGATCTTTAAGAAAAAGCGTTCTTTGGATTAAGATTTTTAAGCGGCTAAATAAGAATCTTAAGAAAACTAAATGGGGAATTTAAGCGAACTCCGCATTGGCTTAAATGAGTAGCCTTGGTCAAATATTTTAAATCAAAATGACCAAAATCGTTCTTTAAAATATCTGAAAAATCTTGTTTAGCGGGATTTTTCATCTCGACGAAAAGATCGCAACTCAGATGTGCGTTCTTTTCGTCGAGGTGTAAAATCTCGCTAAGTAAGATAAATGGTCCTCCATCTAGTTTATACATTTTTATTTATTTATTTATTTTTTGGGGTTTTTTTTTGAGGGGGGGGGGGGCTCAAATGGTGGCTGAGAAAGACAGGTGAAGCTTTTATAGCGGTTCATGTTATAGTAATATACCAGGTTAATGCCCCAACAGTGACTCACTTTACCCATTCCCTCAAAGTGATCCATTTGGAAGCCCCTCAAGAAAACGATCTGGAAAACATTGTAGAATATATATCAAGCTAGCAATTTCTTCATTTTCCAGAATCGTTTTCTACCCAGAAAATTGAAAAAAAAGGGAAAAAAAAAACCCTCTAAAATTTCATAAACTTTAAATTGCATCTTCTTTGAATTTGAACCAGTCTAAAATTATATCGTAAGATAATGGGTTAAACAAGCGGAATACCTAAACAGATGCATTTTAGAGTAATTTGTTGTACCTCGAACTCGCTAAATTACGAAGGTGGAGATCTTGTACAGGTTGATTATATAGTAATTGGCCAATCGGGCCGGTCAATAAAGGGTGAAAAACGCAAATAAAGTCATTCATTTGATCGGAATTTGGACACCGACATTAGCCACCATTTTTTGTGAAGTATTTCGTTGATTTTGAGACCTATACGTCGAAACTACAGCTTATTCAAGTGAAAATGAAATACAATTTAAGAAATGCATTAAAATCAAGGGTGTGAAAGCACAGGAAGAACCATTCGTGAGTCAATATTTTTTTGAAAATTGATCTCATTAACGACACTAGCTCGAAAGATCCAAGCATGTGATGTAGACTTAGACAAGACGTCACAGATATGCAGATTGATCATTGTCGCTACACCTTCTGAAAAATCTAGGATCAGTATATGTCAAGAGTAAATAAAGTCGAACTATTTTCTGAATTAACCCATTCCCACACAGTGACGCTTTTGGACCCCCCCCCCCCCCCGAGAAAATCAATTTGGAAAACATTGTGGAAAATGAAGAAATTGCGTTATTTTGCACGATAATTCGCTAGCCATGTACTTTACAATACATTTTAAGAGATGAAGAGAAAAAAAAGTGTTTTCATGGAGGTATAATTTAATTGTTACTTTCGTCTATCAAAAACGAGCGATCTGATTGGTCGAAAAAATTAATTCATACCTCCATGAACAAAATTTTGAGTACGCAGCCATTTTGAATGCTTCCGCACAAAATAGTTCACTACAAAAAGGTATCAAAATTTGATAATTTGTTGCTTTTTTTCGCTCGATGCTATTAAATTATAAGTAATGAAAAGAATATTTTTTGTTTTCATGGAGGTATGAACCGAAAAACCTAATCGCACAATATATGAATCCGCTTCGCGTATTCATACAGTGTGATTAGGTTTTTCGGTTCATACCTCCATGAAAACAAACAATATTCTCTTCATCTCTTAAATGAACCGAATAAACTAATCACACTGTATGAATACGCGAAGCCAGCGATCTTTAAATTGGTTTGTCGAGCAGAGATAGTCATAAATCAAAGTAAATTCACATATAAGACATTAAACCCTTGTCATGCTGAACCCGTAATATTCCTGTTTTTGCAGTCGGTATAGACAGAGATCATCAGCCTGCACATACGCGCAGTCTGATCTTGGTCTACACCTCCTGCTTGTCCCCTTTCACCCAGGGTTGTTTGAATAATCAATTTTTAAAAGGAATATTGACCCTCATTATGACCTCCCAGTGCTGTCAGTCCTTTGATTTTAAAGCAGCTCTGGACAAGGATTTTTAATTCAGCATGACAAGGGTTAATTTACGGTTAATTTGTCAGTGAATAGGAATTAACTTGTCATGCTGGACCCGAAGTATTTCTGCTTTGGAAAGAGGTATAGACTAAGATCTGTCTGTACCAACGCACAGTCTAATCTTAGTCTACACGACATGTTTGGCGTTTATAGCCAGCAATATTGATAAAAAAAAAGTTAACAAAAAGAAATATTGACCAATGATCAAGGCCGTCCAGTGATATATGTTTTTGGTTTTAACGCAATTCTGAGTCTGGGTCTTATTCAGCATGACAATACTTGATGATGTTCTCACGCTTCCAGAAAGAATTCTGCAGACCAAAAGAAAAACTATTGAGCGTCTAAAAAGTATGACCAAAGTCGGTATAGGGACTATCGTAGCCTCAGCTCCGGATTTCAATTTCCCACATGTAATAGGTGGCGGAATTATTACGGGTAATATGGTAAGTCCACTTTTTATATACCTATAAATATTTCTAGTAAAATAAATTCATTCCACACAGACTAAATCGGACAGCTCAGAAAAAAATCCGTATCTGAAAGTAACAAATATACGGTTCCATACAAGGTAGACTAGGATGACGTCAATTTCATTCTTATATGATGTCATAATGCAAATAAACGTAATCAGAATGGTGCTGAAAAGAAATGCTTGTAGAAATGCAGATTATTATTATTATTGTAATTATTATTATCATTTCATCGGATTTATTTAATAGAAAACTTAGGCATATAATAAATGGAATATTATGCTACGGTTGGGATACAACTTCTTGTATTTGCTTCTCGCTGCGAAGGTCTCGAGAAATATCAAACTTTTCCTCCGCAGCTCAAAGCAACTACAAGATTTTGTATCTCTATCGCAACATATTATTCCATATGCATGTGTATAAGAAATATCATGTAGTAGAATATATGTGTAGAAGAGCCTTGTTTTGGTGTTTCGGGCTTTGAGCTTTGTAGGAAATAGACCAAATTTCGACTATATGAAATAGACCGAATTTCGACTATAGGAAATAGACCAAATTTCGACAATATGAAATAGACCAAATTTCGACTATAGGAAATAGACCAAATTTTGACTATATGTAATAGACCAAATTTTGACTATAGGAAATAGACCAAATTTTGACTATAGGAAATAGACCAAATTTTGACTATAGGAAATAGACCAAATTTTGACTATAGGAAATAGACCAAATTTTGACTATAGGAAATAGACCAAATTTTGACTATAGGAAATAGACCAAATTTTGACTATATAAAAGTAACCAAATTTTGACTATAGGAAATAGACCAAATTTTGACTATAGGAAATAGACCAAATTTTGACTATAGGAAATAGACTAAATTTTGGCTATAGGAAATAGACCAAATTTTGACTATATAAAAGTAACCAAATTTTGACTATAGGAAATAGACCAAATTTTGACAATAGGAAATAGACCATATTTATACTATAGGAAATAGACCGAATATTGACTATAGGAAATAGACCAAATTTTGACTATAGGAAATAGACCATATTTTGACTATAGGAAATAGACCGAATTTTGACTATAGGAAATAGAACAAATTTTGACTATAGGAAATAGACCAAATTTTGACTATAAACAGTCTAGTATCTGATGGATTCCCGTCACCTCCTATTGTGACGGTAAATCATCATTACGTCACTATTCCAAATCAAAGTACTGAAAGTACTGTAAGCTAGCAATGCATAGTTTTAAAGTAACTCGGGTGTTAACCCATTACAACATGACAAAATCTTAGACTAGTTCAAATTAAAAGAAGTTGCATATGACGATTTCAAGTTGGATGACTTTAGAAATATTTCCCTTGTTGGGTAGAAAACATTGTGGACAATGAAGAAATTGCTTGTAACAAGCAATTTCTCCATTGTCCACAATGTTTTCTACGGCTTTTTTCTGGAGATGCTTAAAAAGCGGAATTGATTGGGAAGGGTTAAATAGCATGCCTTTAAAAGAGTTCTCTACAATTTGAATAGTTGCATAATTATTCCTGAAATACATGAGAACTACTTTCTATGGCGAAGGTATTCAATGAATTTAGTGGTAAAACCTCCGATGGCATTTTGCACTAGTTGAACTTTGAGAAGACCTCAAAATTTTGTCTTTTAACTTAAGCTATCAAAGCTGAGGCTTTGCTAGCTAATAAGTTGAGTTTATCTCCTATCAAAACCGCCGATCGCGTTTTATGTGATGTCTACGGGAAGCATATGTAAAACCCCTTAAATTGGAATAAAACCATCATCTTTATTTCTTTGCTAGACGTGATTTATCGGCTAAAAGGATGAGCAACACCCGTGTAAAGGGTATTTAGAAAATGTTTTAAATTTCAATAAACACCTTGTCCTGTAAATAGATACGGTATGCAATTCATCGACACAATACATATGCACTAAATGTCGCAATGCATTGTATTGTTTTTCTCCTCCCACACGACGGCCTTGCCGGCTATCAGATATCCCATAGGGTGACCTAACAATTCAATACACGGTTTTAATAAAATAGGAATACCCCGGTAAAATAAAACAATGATGTTTCAAAATCTAAAAAGTATGAGGTTCTACAATTGGAAAAAATAAAAAATGAAATAAAAAAGAATAGAAAAAAAGTTTACATTTAATTTATAAACGTTATATGAAATAAAAATAATATATGTGTCAGTGTTTAAGCTTACGAAATTTAACTATTATATTTCTGAATGATGTGTAATAAAACAGATAGAGGATTGCCCCCCCCCCCCTTCCGACCCACCAAGACCGGTTGCAGGCGAGCTAGGGTTGTCTAGTCCTCCCCATCCGACCTGAATAGGCCACGCCGCCCCCCCTCCCCCCAAAAAAGGGGGGGATACCACTGCCTACAATTCGTCATTTTATGATACGATCAGACTTAATTTTTCTTATAAGTAACGGTTTGCCATCATTCTTTCTAATGGTATTTTAGATTGTTTCTTCTATACTGGTCGGCGATGGTTAAGAATCACAACGAAACTGAAACTTGTGATGAGTATCCGTCACAATGAATGGTGACGACAAGCCAACAGATACTACACTGACAATAGATATCTTAATCCGTTTTATGACCCTATAACGTTATTCTCGGGTTGACGCAATTTTACTGGTAAAATTACGTCATCTAATCATATGAGCCTATTACTGCCGTTTTAACTTACAACCAAGATCTTAAAAAATATGTCTAAGAAATAAGAACGTGTGTCCTAGATATATGAACTAAGAAAATATGGAAGTTATAAAAAAAAGAACCGAGAGAGTTGTTACAATTAAATAATTATGTTTTTCCCTTTAGATGCCCATGATAATATCCATATGCGATGATTAGTTATGATAGAGTGTAAATATATAAATATGTAGTATAGATTGTTCTATTTACAATCTTTGGCTAAAAGTATGTCCTTACGATGTATTGTAGCTTATAAATCAAAACTTTAAATAAAGCCGATCTAATTTTTAGTCTAAGTTATAAAATCTAAGTAGTTAAATTTATTTTTTAATATTAAGTTCTAAAATATAACTTCTAAGTTCTATTATGTACTTTTCTAATACCTAAATTCTAACATTTAAGGTCTTAGTTCTAATATTTAAGGTATAAGTTCTAATATCGACTTTTATCAGTTCTAATTTAAATAATCTGAACTCAAGAAATTAGGTCTTAGTAACAAAATTGTAACGATACTCTGAGTACTTTCATATTAATTTTCCAATTCTTGTTCTATGTTGTAATGTGTAGGATCTACATGTATGTTTAAATTTCTTAGATCTAAGAAATAATTACTAAGATCTAATTTCTGAGTTCTAAGGTTAAATGGCAGTAATAGGCTTCCACAGTACATATATCCCTATCAGGCGCTGAGAAAGATTTCAACACTTCTTATTAAGGATCACGAAACAGGCATTCCCGTGAGATTTTATTGAAAAAAAGTCAAAGTTTTGCGAAATGAAGATTTTAAGTTTTCTCTAAATGCAAATTATGGAAAATAGTCCTTTCATTAAAGTGACGTTATTCTTTGGATAAAAGTATCTGGAAAGAATTTCGGATGACACTATCAAAGGATCATACCTGTGAATTCGGTTGAAATCCAGCAAATAGTTTCAAATGAGAACGAATTGAAAATGTTCACTAATTAAATGATTTTCAGTGAACCAGATGTATAGTCTCAAAGGACATTTCGTGAATCCATTCCAGTTTTTGTAGAATGAGATGTTTAAAGTTTCTAGCATAAATAGGTATGAGCTCCGCTCATAAAGTCATTTTAATCAGATCAAAATTCTTTGAAGGAATCTGATAGAGGATCACCCAATCATCATTCTCATGTATAACGGACACGTCTCTATGACAAAAACGCCTGTCGCCATTAGCCAGTTAATCTATTAAAATGCTTAATATATTTTACAGTCTGGTCAAGTCTGGTCGACCTATAGTTTAATATAAGAGACCCGAAAATCTCTATCAGAAGACACTGCCACGCCCCGATTCAAAAATTTGGTAAGTGTAATAAAGTTATTCCGATCGGTGCTCGCCTAGGAAATTTTTAAGTTGGAATGCGGAGCAATTCCAACTTATATTTAACAAAACCGCAAAATAAACACAAGACAATTTCATTTCGGGTTTCTTGATAACATATATCACATGATCTTTTAGATATGAATACACCTAGGGTTACTTCTCATCTCAACTTGCCATCAACAATCAGTTAGTTGTAGCCTAAGGCAATAATATGGCACGTGTAAAGGATGATATAAAAATTCGTTTACAGACTTTTAATATTCTTTAGTTTGCTTTAAATTATTGAAAAATAAGATAATTTTCAGCGCAGTAATTTGTTTTTTGTGATTCGCCGTCCCGTGTTTGGTAATCACGTGATCTCAAGTGACATGTGGTAGTCATGTGACCATAGATAGGCAATGTTTACAGATAGGGCTCAGGTCGCAAATGCATTTTTACAATAATCACGCCGCCCAGTGCTTTATAACATTCTAAAGCGATTAAGGGGGATCGTAGACATCAAGTAAACGCGATTATTGTGGTATTTACAGCTTTTACTCAATAAAAATCAAATAGATTCAAAAGGAAAGTAGTAGATTTTGAAAATTTGAATGTAAACATATCAACTTCCTGTTTCTACTTATTTACTAAATAATTATGCTTCATTATGTCGTTATTTACAAGTTTAAATCAATAATAACACACACATCAAGCCTTCTAGCTTTCAGCTTCGTCCTTTTTACTTAAGTTTTTAACGGTTCTAAAGCCGAATAACGAATAAGGAAATCGCGCGACTACAGGGCGCCGAAGATAATTTGATACTATCTGCATCATATTATAGGAATTTTTAGGAAAAGGGCAAAACTACCATGTGTAAACAATAACGTTACAATAACGTGAACGTCTTTTTTTTCTTTTGAATTTTACTCACATATTCTTTTTTCCCAAGTCTAAACCGGTATTTTAAATCGATCACCATGAAATAAGTTTCCGCGCATTTCCACAAATTTCCAGGTATACTCATAAACCTGAAGTGAAAATCTACGTGAGTTTAGTATGATCGTCACAGAATTTGTCGAGTTGAGGGTCAAATAACCATCGAGGTCATTGGTTTCTTACTGTAGAAAATGTTATTCTCTGATTTCAAGGTTCTAAAAGGAGTTCACGTATTACAGTTGATCAAAAGGATAATGTTATTCTTGAAAATTCTAATTTTTCTGTGCGTGACACGAGCTTAAACACCTTCCAACACGATAAAATTTTAGATCAGTCCAAATTCAGAGAAGTAGCAGACGACAATTGTAATTGATGAAATCTTTAAAATCCTGGTCTTTTTGGACAGAAAACATTGTGGATAATGAAGAAACAAGCAATTTTTCATTTTCCACAATGTTTTCCAAAGCTTTCTGGTGAGGGTCATTTAAAAACGTCACTGTCTGGGAATGGGTTAAGGCAATGCTAGTTTTTTTTATTTTTGTATGTGTATTTATGTTTTTGTGCGTTATTCACATACATATGTACACGAATGGGAATGCTGGTTTAAGTTTATAGGAGGGAGGCTTATTCGGAAAGTAATAAATGAATTTGAACCGAATTCCACAGTTATGACCCTTTCAGCGCATTCCAACTTCTCAGTACTTTCAGTCCTTTGATTTTTTAATAGCTAGCAACCTATCCCAAATCATTCATCTAAAATAACCGATTGCTTGTCAAAACAAACGAACTAAAAAAAAATCTGTCAATTTCTATGGAAAACATCGTTTGTCTAACTTCCACCCACCTAATGTTCATAATTAATAATGAAAAGTAGTTGTCCTAAAAACAATATTAACCATTACGATCAAAGTGATTCCCCGATCTTTGTTTAGTCTGTTAGTCACTTCACCGGGTTGATTGATAATTTGATTTGCAATCAGTCAATTTAATGGTCGCTAGCCAAGCCAACAGGGACTTGTCACAATTGATGTTCTTTCAATATATATGCATAAATATAGGCAAGCGGTTGAACTTGACAAAAAGTACGAAAACACATGGTAAGAATGAAGTCCCCTTACAGACGTTGTGTTGAATGATGATAAATGTGAAAGAAAATGAATAATCTACACGATAATTAATCATTCTAGAACTACGGTGATATAAATATTGAAATACAAACTGGATTATCGGGCGAATCGATCGTAATTTTGTTTGTGCTCAGCTGCATATGGGCATTCACTCACCTTACAAGGCTAAATATCACCGTCAAATCTAACATCGACCTGTTTCACACCACTTGCATTTAGAATATTCAATTGATAACAAATAATGCGTAAAATAATATATATTATACAGACTGTTGAAAGGTGCAAATGTTACGGCACAATTACGTCACACTTTCGTTTAATGTGAAAGAAGTCATTTGATTGGTGTAAAATCGATCAGACATAGACCGCGAAACAGCGTCACCGTAAATGTCCAATGAAACTGACTGTCAGACAAAGGTTTAGAGGTCAATGTGCACAGTTTTGTTCGACTAAGAAAAATGACATCGATTTGCTCGGCGTTCCTGTCTTTAATTCACGTTTAATATCACTTTTGCTCAAAATCGTTGTTTTCATTTACGTTTACATTTGAGTATTGTTTACCATTGAATCGCCAAATTTGACACCAGAACGTCGATTTCATTCGTACAAGGTATGGTCGTACTGTTTGTCAAGTTCAATCCCTGGTCTATATTTATGTTAAAGTCACTTGTTACAATATACAATACAATACAATATACAAATCGTGTTGTCAATCATAGAACCAGTCGACCAATGAAATTATTCATGTAGACCAGGATTGAGTTATGAACTCCGTTAATACACGTCATTTTTACTTACATTTTTTGTTGGTTTTGCGACTGAAACGTCGTTACTACAGCTTTTTCAAGCCGTAGTTTCGCCGTTAAGGTCGCCAACCAACTATTCTACTTTTTTGTCACATCGAAGCGGGACTTCCTGTTAGACTTAATTGACGTGATCAACGCAGTAAGTGGGCGGTGCCAGCGATTGGTCATTGGACAATAGTTTGCTCAATATATGGTTGGGAACTTAAACAAAGGCAAAGCGTCGGTGGATGACCTGAACGTCATAACGTAGCTGAAGTAACGTCTTTTGTGTCGACATTCAACGAAAATACTTGACTTAAATATCGGAGGTCACTAATTCACTTCCGGTCTGAATGAATGATTTTATTTTGGTCAATCGAGTTTGTTTGACAGCGGCGATCCGTCAAATGTCAGAGGTTCTATTTTTTTATAAATCGATAAGATTTGTGTTTCTCTCCCTTTTCTCCCAAACGTAGTTCTGATCGTTTTATCAATGTGCTTTTCGCACCCGATTCCTCTTTTTTACTCTCTTCTAGAAAAAAGTTTTGAAAATATTATGGAAAATAAAGAAACTGCAATTTCTGTAATGTCGACAATGTTTTCTACCCTAAAAGGCAAATCGTTTTTTAGATTTCACATAAAATGAAATTGTCGCTTGCAATGTCTGATTATAGGCTAGTCTAAAATTTAGTCATATGGTAATAGATTAACCCTTTCCCATTTATCAAAATCCTAGACTGGTCCGATTTGAAAGAAGTTTCAGACAATAATCAAAAATGAGTGCCATTTGAAAAGAAACCAACCTACAGGTTAAAAGATATTGTGGTAAAAGAAGAAATTGCTTGTTACAAGCAATTTCTTCTTTTCCAACAATGTTTTCTCAAATATAAAATAACAGGGGGTAAAGACAAGAGATTGTGCAGAAAAGGGTAAAGGATTGTCACTGAAGATTTTTTTCTTATTTTCAGTATTCTGTGTAAATACTTACAGTCGTCCTGGCCTTGTACTTCGTCTTGGTCCCAGCTGTAGGTATCGCCGGCGTTTGGAGTATCGTTGACTGTAACAAGGAGAAGAAACCCGAAATCTACGATCAGAAACAGAACAGGTTTACAAGATATCGCAGCGATTATGATAGATTCAGCAAGTGTGAGCCAAACAAAATGGCACTGCTGACGCTCGCCGTCGCCAGCTTGGTTATCGCCGTTTTAGTATACTTTATGATAGTTTTCATGTGCTGTACTTTCACAACTAAGGCTCGCGCGCTCGGCTTTAAGTCGAAAGACGGGACAAGCAGGACACACGGTCGGACGGTCGACTCCGTTCCAACAGACTTACGGTGTATCAAGGGGATCACGGACTGCCACAGACCCGGTGATGCAACAGCCCAGGTCAACATTAACGGGGATTCAATTCAGTTTGGACAACCCACAATACATACCCCGCCTCCCCCTACCTATAAGGTGATTACGGAGCAATGAACTTGAATTAACAGATGGTCGTTGTTAATCGAAAATCGACTGACCAATCAAACCATTTAGTTCACCTGAAAATAAAATATTGACCTACGATATTTTTGTCAGACATTTTCGCTGGTGGACGACTTAAATGGCGCAGCTATGTCGTAACTACAGCTTATTTGCTGTTGGCGAGTACAGCGATCCATCAACTGCTTTATTGGTAAATTTGATCTGTTATCAAGGAAACCCGGTAAAGTGACGTACTTATGACGTCGGAAAAATCCACTTTTGTTTTATTGACGTCACAAATGACGAATCGTTGGCCCCGCCCACTTACTGTTTTGCCCCTACCATTGACTCTAATAGGAAGTTACCTTTCGATCTTTACGGCATTATCTACCGAATTCTATGCCCGGCAGCGTGATACAAATAAGTAGAATGCTTGATTGACGCTACACGTCGTAAAAACAGCCTGAATAAGCTGTAGTCAGGGCGTTTTAGTCGCCAAACCAACAAAAACGTTTTACAGAAATGGCGGACAATGTTGGAGTTCAAAGATTGATTCCGGGCTGAATGAATGATTGGATTGGTCGATTGATTTCTTGACTGACAGCCGCGATTGGTCAATTGTCTGACAATTGCTAATCCCCTCAAGAAGAAAGCTTTTGAAAACATGGTGGAAGTAAAAAGAATTATTTTTATTATCCACTATGTTGTCCGAAACAAAAGACAGATTTTAAAAATTCACGAACTAGAAATGTTGACTTTGAATTTTGACCAGTCAAAACTTTCATCGTTTGCAAATGGGATAATTAGCAAAATCAGTTATATCTTGTGAAGTTGTTAAGATTTTGTTATTTTTATTCATTTTTTTGTGAATCAGAGAAGTAGAATCTAGTTAACTCCTAATCATGAATAATGATTTATTTATTTATTATTTCTATGTCTCATTTAGGCAGGTTCTCCCGAATAACAGATATTTGAATTTGGGCAGGTCTAAAATTTTGCAAAACAGAAAATGTTAAGGTGTACTGAATTTTCAATCGGCTGTGATGAACACCGACCCCAATATATGTGTGTTTGACGTATACTTTACTTTTCCAAATACACCTATAATCGATACAGCAATATCTGTTTTATGTTTTCTTTTAACCAATTCATACTGAATTTAACTTTTTACGTCCCTCCAAAAAACGTTTCGTAAAATATTTAGGAAAAAGGAAGAAATCGCTCGTTAATATCAATATTTTCATTCATCCAACAAATACTAAAATTTCACCAACTAAAAATTGTCGTTTGTACCTTCTCTAAGTTTGGACCAATCTAAAACTTTGTCTTTGGTAATGGATTAAAACTTGATGCTGCCGCTGTACTACCAAACCATAGTAACTACAGCTAAAATAAACTGTATAAATCATTTTTTGCAGCATACCTATCATTATTATCATGGGGATATCGGTGTGTGTGTGTGTTTGTGTGTATTTCCGTTTATCGTCTCTATGCCCATATGAGCGACGCCCCAGAAGACGGTTACTTGTTACGGGGATAGTGCAAGTTGGTTCTTGGTGTACCAGTTATTATCAATAAACAAAATGTGTGTATTCTCGATTATCTATTGTCGCTACCGTAGCATTTGCCCATATGAGCGACGCTCCAGAAGACGGTTACTTTTTACGGAAGATATTGCAAGACTGCTTAGAACCCCATCTGGTTTTTAACGTGCTCGATGGATAGCATTGATACACGGGGCCTCGGTTTAACGTCTCATCCGAAAGACAAATAGTTTTGTTCGTTTGGTTAGCCTAGGCTGGAACCCTTGATCTTGAATTTTGAAGTCAAGTGCTCTACCAACAGAGCTAATCTAGGCTGATAGGGTATCGGTGCTGTACCTGAGACCGTATATATGGTGGGGCGTGTTATAGACTTTTCTCTTTCTCTCTCATAAAAAGATTTTCTTAACCGTTGTCCGTTTTTTGAAATTTTAGACCGGTCCAAATTGAAAGAGGTTGCAGACTTCAATGAAAATTGGACGCAATTCGAAATGAAACCACCCTTAGAGGTATAGAAAATATTGTGATAAAAGGAGAAATTGATTATCACAAGCAATTTCTCCTTTTTCCTCAATGTTTTCTTAAGTATAAAATCGCAGCAATATAAAATCCCGGGTTTATACAGGAAAGGGCTAAACCAAGCCCATGAGTGCCGTAATGCGGCGATAAATGTCAAATCTTTTTTCGAAAAGAATGGGATGTGATCCAGCAAAGGCCATCCAAGGTTAGTAATTTGACGAGTAGGTAAAAAACTTAAATATTAACCCTTTCCCGGTTTTTGAAATTTTACACTCGTCCAAATTGAAAGAGTTTTCAGACGACATGAAAATTAGATGTGCTTTGAAATGAAATCGTAACAAGCAATTTCTTCTTTTTTCCACAATGTTTTCTCAATTATAGAATCACGGCAACGTAAAATCCCGGGTTTGTAGAGGAAAGGGTTTATTACCACGGGTATAGAATTTTTGAAAGCCCAAAGTATTTTGAGAGGGGGTTTACACTGAAACCAAGAAGTTATTCGGTTAAAACTCAGTGACTTTCGAAGAACCATTGAAAAAAAGAGAAATAAAATAACGATTTGTTCTTTGGTCTAAAAAGCCCCCAAAGGGTTGTCCATATTTTTTTATTATGAATTGTGAAATCGTTCAAACCTTGACATGCTGAACTCGGAATATTCCTGTTTTTATAGGTGGTATAGATATAGATCAGCCTGCACATATGTGCAGTCTGGTCTTAGTCTACATCTTCCGCTTGTCCCCTGTAAGCCACATGCGTTCGTAAAAATAATTGTCAAAACATTTATCAGTACCATATAAGAACTTCCAGTACTTACAGTCCTTTGATTTAAACGTATGTTTTGAAACAGATTTTAGTCCGCATGACAAGAGTTAATAACTGTAAAAATAGGTCTTGGTACAGCATCTATACATATGCGTTCTCCCAACAACTCTAATATGATGAAAGAAGTGTAAGGGTATTTTTTACGACTAAAAAGAATTCTATGTCATGCCAATCCTTGAAAAATTAAGACAAATTTGAAGAACCGATATAAGTTTGTAAACAAATATTCTAAAGGTATAATAAAGTAAACGAGGAAGCATTTATTTTTAAACCTGAATAACTCCTCAAGACGTAGTAATGATATCCTGCAGGCCCGATATGGTCATTCCACTAGAACTTCCTGAGTGTTAAGTGTGTGTATTTTCAGCGTATATTATTTCACCGTTACCGAATCCTTTGTCCATATAATTTGTTTGTTTGAATGGGGTTTTACGCCGCTTTCAACAATCTTTCAGTTATATCGCGGCGGCTGGAGAACCTAACAATGGATTACTTGTATTTCTCACACCAGTACCGCCATCACATCCTTCCCTAGCCTCCAGCTGCTATCCCACATAGGTCTACGATTATCGACCCATTGGTGGGTGACAAATAGTCGGAAAGGATGAGTGCCGCCGTCGGGGATCGAACCCGGGACCTCTAGATTGACAGTTCCACGCGCTACCAACTGCGCTATGACTCTGTCCATATAAGCGACGCCACCTTGTTAGGTAGAATAGTGCAAGGACACACGTATATCCAAAGTCGAAAAAGGGAGCATGATTCTTTAACCCATTCCCATACAATCCCGCCTTTTTACGCACCTGAAGAACCAATCTTTAGAAAAACATTGTGGAAAATGAAGAAATTGCTTGTAATAAGCAATTTCTTCATTATCCACAATGTTTTCTACCCCAAAAGACAAAGATTTTTAAAATCTAATTAACTGAAAATTGAATTCTGCAATCTTTTTTTTTCAATTTGGATCAGTCTAATGTTTTGTTGTGTGGGAATGGGTTGATTAAAACAATTTGATAGTGAACTCCCTTGAAAGCATGGGTAATTTGGCGCCCTTTAGATATTGAACATAAAATTCCAAGTTTCACGCCCTATAGCTTGATAAGCAGGTGGCAGTTGCAATCAAATATTGTGATGTTACTGGTGTGAGCAACAACAGTAAGCCATGGTAAGGTTCACCCGCCGCCGCGATATAACTGAAATACCGTTGAAAGTAACATGGATGTCGCCAATTATCCTTTTTTAACGCCAATGTCGCCTACGACGACAACGCAAAAGGTTTGTCTGATTTGATAGATTTTCTCCGAAAACAACCGACCTGGCGATCAACTCTGGTATTCATATTCAATCTGCCTCACAGAAAGGGACTATCCGGGTTTGTTGTGTTTGTTTGTTAGTTTGTTCTTTCGTTACAAATGATTAATCTGTCCAGTGGAAAAGGGCCTCCTGTAGAATGCGGTCAGACTGCAATAACAACGCAGGCTGGCTAGGATTGAGATTTTTCGCTCATGGCATTTTATTCTGAATCGAGAACACACTGCTTGCATTTTTTCGAAAGAATATATCTGGGTGACACCTACTGGATCTGAGTGTTTCTTCGATTATGTTTTGGGAAATAAGTTGTAAAAACATGTGGCTTTAGTTTGTTTGAACGTGAATTAACGCCGCTTTTAACAACTTTTAAGTCATATCGCGGTGGCTGGAGCACATAACAATGGATTCCTGTTATATCTCGCACCAGTACCAGCATTCCACCCCTTCCTAGCCTCCAGCTGCTATCCTGGCATTTAAGTTAACGATTATCCAACCATGGGTGAGAGAGAAGTGTGAAACACATGCTCAAACTCAATTCGGGAGTGAAAACTATATTTGACATATGGAGCACAAAGAAAGTGGAGAATTTAGCAACACAATGCCTGTCGATTGACACGTTTTGATATTACCGAACAAAAAATATCTAAATCGTGACAAGGATTGAATAAAAAAGGTAGTCAATAATACAAAACCCTGTGTACTGATTCTTTACACCCGTCACGCCCTGTTAACCCCACGCATGAATGACCGTTCAACTTACTTATCCAGTGTATATTGGGGTGGCAGCGATTACTTGAGTTGGACGTATAAGCAAATAAGCAGTTATTATTGTATCAAATTCTGTGATTACAGTTCACGCTATTTCTTTATTCTCGTGCTTTAGAGAGACTTTGGCAGTGTTTTTTCATTCCTTTTCGTGTAAGTAAATCCTGTATATCTTTTAACCCATTATCAAACGCCACCATTTTAGAATTGTCCAAATTCAAAGAAGCTGCAGACGAGAATTTTAGTTGATGGCATTTTGAAAATCTTCTGCGATAAAAACATTGTCGATATTGAAAAAGTAGCTTGTGACAATAAGAAATGTCTTCGTAATCAACATATTTACTGTAAAAACTGTAACAATAATAATAAAGTAAATAAAATAATGATTTATTATATGTTGCTTATAGGCCTGTAGTTGTCCATTTTGCTATCATCTCAATTTTCAACTAGGATGAAAAAAAATTGATTGATCGATTGAATGGGGTTTAACGCCACTTTTAATAGTATTTCAGTCATATCGCGGAGGCGGCTGGAGCACCTAACAATGGATTACTGGTATTTCTCACACCAGTACCACCACTACATCCTTACCTAGCCTCCAGTTGCTATCTATTTCGGAAAGGATATGTACTGCCGCCGAGGATCGAACCCATGAATCCCATTAATGAAGATTAGGAGTCTGGCGAAAGAAATATAAAAGTGTACAGCAAGGAGTCGTTCTTTCTTTTTTTCTTCTGTACTGGGGAGCCAGCGATCCCTAGTTCGAACCCCTGCTCCCCCAGACCTTCGGGTGAGAATTAAAACTAATGCCTGTCTATCTATGGCCTCAGCTATTTGTGGGGCGTAAACACAACCATTCACATTCAAAATTGGTCAGAATATCAATACAAAACCGGTCCGAATGTTCATATTTGCAAGAAACAAATGAACATGATTATCATTCGAGAAATAAAGCTTTTAATTGAAAATAAATAAATGTTAAAAAGCGGTTTAAGACCTTTATGTACTTGTTTCAAGTATAGTGTACCTTTATTTCTTAAGCAAGCCTCTAAACGCTGTCAATACAGAATTACTAGAGTTAATATATTTACCCGTGTCATGCTGAATGAAATCCTCCACAGAAATTCATTGAAATAAAAGGACTTACGGTACTAGAAGCCACTATTGAGGGTCAATATTCCAATTGGATTTAAGTTTTTGATAATTATAGCTTAAAGGACAACTTCGAGGTGTAAACCAAGATCAGACTGCATTTATATACATGCTGATCTATGTCTACAAATCCCACCAAACAGCGCCGCAGTCATAGCGCAGTTGGTAGCGCGTCGGACTGTCAATCTAGAGGTCCCGGGTTCGATCCCCGACGGCGGCACTCATCCTTTCCGACCATTTGTCTCTCACCAATGGGTCGATAATCGTAGACCTATGTGGGATAGCAGCTGGAAAGGATGTAATGGAAGTACTGGTGTGAGAAATACCAGGATTACATTGTTAGGTGCTCCAGCCGCCGCGATATAACTGAAAGATTGTTAAAAGCGGCGTAAAACCCATTCAAACAAACAAACCCACCAAACAGCAAATATTCCGGGTTCAACATGACATGGGTTGAGCACTCCCAATGTTGTTTTTCTTCACTGGCCTGTTCACAAATAAGAAATAATTCGTGTTGTTTTTTTTCAGTTGTCAAAAGTGCCTGTGACCCCAAAAGGAGAAAGGTTCATCTTCAAGGATGGATCATTTATGGTCAGTAGCAATACTGCTGCTGCTCGGCACAGCACGGGTCTGTCAGGGTCACGTGTCATTGTCGTATCCTCCAGCTCGAACTTACGACCTAGACTTTCTCGACAACTTTCGAACTCCTCGACCATGTGGAATGTCTAAAGGTAGGGATATTTCCTAAGTCAACAAATTTAGTCATATTTCTCTCTTTTTGCCACTCTTTCATTCATTTATTTATTTATTTATTTTGGGGGGGGGGGGTGTTATAAAGACTATGCCCAACGAAGAAAACAATTGCTTCATTCATGATTCTACAACCCTCTTCAAATTGCCATGTAACACATCAAACAGAGGATTTTATCTCAAAATAAACAATCAAATAGCCGACGGAAAAGCTTAGATTTATTTTCCCACCGAGTTGTAAAATTCTTTGTCTTTTGAGGTAGAAAGCTGTGGTTTATGAAGAAATTGCTTGTAACAAGCAATTTCTTCATAAACCACCACGTTTTCCAGAACTTTTTATTTATTTTTTTTTGGGGGGGGGGGGGCTTCGTAAAGCGTACTTGTTTGGGAATCTGTATATTTTACCAAACGACGAATCGTATGGACAAGCAAATTTGAACATTTTGTAAATGGCATATCGACGATTTGCGACTTATAATTCATTCCTATAGCTTTCATGTCGTATAAATGCATTTTTAATCAAGCCATAATTAGTACAGTCTAGGTACGTGTTAATATTCGGTCTAGTTAATCAAACTATGAAATTCGTTACTATAGTCGATTCAAACCATGATATTCAGCCTGCTTCTCTGCTTACTTATTCCCTTCTTTTTTATCAAACCATGGAGTTCGTTTAGTTTATCTACTTTGATCCCCCGTATTTTTAATCAAACCATGGAATTCGTTCTGTTTCTGTACATACTCTTCCCCGTCTTATTAATCAAACCATAGAATTCGTTTAGTTTATCTACTTTGATCCCCCCGTTTTTTAAAATCAAACCACGGAGTTCATTCTGTTTCTCTGCAACGCTTCTATCCCTACCCTTTTATCCCTTTCCTGCACAAACACGGAATTTTAATTTGCTGTAATTTCATACCTGGGGAAACATTCTGGAATAAGAAGACCTTACTTGTAACAAGCGATTTCTCAATTTCTCAATATTTTCTACCATATAGGATAGTTTCGCTTCAAATTATATCTTATATTCCTTGTTGTCTGCATCAGTTTGGATTTGGACCAGTCTAAAAAAAATAATAATAATAAAATAAAAAAAAAAAAAACGGCAAAGGGTTAATCAAATCTGTTTTCTTTATTGTTTGTCATCGCCATTCAAGGGTTCAATCTGGATTGTAATTACTATCTTTTCTTGTTAAAGTAAAGACGTCAAGCCATTTCGTAGGACAAACTTCTTTTGTAGATAAAATATATTCGAAATATTTAGCCGTCTGCTATAATCGCAGGTAAAATATTTTTAGGCGGTCAATGACCTGACATCTAGTTTGATGTTTGCAACTATTTTTTGCTTTGACTGTGGATTTAAGAAAGCCTCACAACACCTATTTGATAATAAAAACAAAACAAAAACAAAACAAACAAACAACATAAAACAAAACAATTGTGCACTTAAGATTCTTCTTTAAATGACCGTTCAGATGGACAATTTTAGATGACTGGCAGTAAACGTAGTCGATCGCTGAAAAAAAAAAATCGAAAAAATGCAACCGATTTGATTTTGATAACGCCAATCGATCGACGGTCGATCACCTATTAGTCTCTCTAATGTTTCTACCGATACCGCCGATGCTTCGGAGCGTTTATGTGTGACGATGGTTTTGCCTCCTTGAACGCAATCCAGTAAACCGCAAAGCATCTGCTAAACTCAAGTGTCAAGGGTCCCTGGTTTGATATCCCGCACCTCCAGTGCTTTGGTGAGATTTCAAACCGAGGCCGCGTCTCCATAGGACCCTAGTCACTGTGTGGGACGTAAACCCCCATACAACCAATCCGCATCGGGCATCTACTTACTGTTGGTATTTTTTGTGTACCAGGGATTATCAATAAACGTAATGTGTGGATGTCCGTTTATCTATTGTCGCTACTGTAGCACATGCCCATTTGAGCTACGTTCCAAGAAGACAATAAGTTGTTACGTGGGGGGGATAGTATAAGGATATAGGACGAAACTGCAAAGACTACCACTGTTCTTTAACGTGCTTGATGGATAGCACCGTCTCACCGGACCTTGGTTTAAATTAGACCGTTAGTTTGGTCAGCCAAGCCTTGATCTTCAGGTTTGAAGTGAAGTGCTTTACCGACTGGGCTAATTAACTAATCACGACTGTCAATCAAGGAATCAATAGACCAATCAAATCATTCATTCGGGCCGAAATTGGGCTTTGAACAACTCCAAAATTCGCCGCATTTTTTAAAAAATAATTTTGTCGGTTTGGCGACTTAAACGTCGTAACGATAGCTTATTAAATCTGTAGTTACGACGTTTACGTCGTAAACAAACCATTTCAATGTTTTGCTACATGCTACTCACCATAACTTTGCAAACAACACCATTTAAAATTGAAGCGGGGCTTCATGTAAGAGTCAATTGGCAGAGCCAACGCAGTTAGTGGGCGGGGCCAATTGGACAGATATAAACACAATGGTTCGTGGATGTACTTTTATTTCCAAATTGTGTAGAGAGTTCAACTGTTTAAAAACATGTATACAATACACGGTCCCGCTCAACTGACCATCGACAATACAGAGTTCGTGTCATTATAATAAATAATTTTTGCCCTGGGACAGTTTCAATAATTTTGTTTATTAATATTGGCGATTAAAAATGAGGCCAAAACGTGATCGAACTACGCCCATTTTGTGTTGTGTTTGTAAACATCTTCATCTTTGATCGTTCCCTACGAACTGCGAACATGGATAGGTGTTTCTGTCCTATACCATCGTATTTTCCCGTTCATATGTTTCGTGAAGGATTCGTATGGCAACGTTTCAGAGGGAATACGTATGTCATGCTTAAAACCCTGAGCTATTGTGTGATATTTTTAGCAGCATCAAAAGTGCCAAGTAAAGACTTAGATTAGACGGCGCATCTTTAAACTGCGGCCCGTAGACAGTTATTGACTCAAATTTTCTTGAGGGGATGATAGAATATTTTAATACTGCTCATATTCCTTAATGTCTACGCTACACGCATATTTCAAAAGCATAGGCAGTAACATGTACCAGAAAAAAGTAAAATAAAAAGTTGGCGATATAAACGTCGAAATTACTGATAACATAATCTGTAGTTACGACGTTTAAGTCGTCGACCCAACAAAAATGCTTAAAAAATGTAGGCCAATGTCGAAGTTCAAAGTTCACCTATGGTCTAACTGATTGGTCGATTCATTCATTGAAATGTCAGACGCGACCCGTCCATTTTTATATGTATTCAAGAAGCGATACAGAAATAAAGCAAAACCCTGAATACTTTAACCATGTCTTACAAAATCCTGCTTTTTACTCCCCTCAAAAATGTTTTGGCAAATAAAGATTCAGCGAGTTTCATTTTCACCATGTGTTCCCGACTGTTTTTTGTCTGGAAAGCAGGATCATGTAGGGATGGGGTAAATAACGACAAGTGTAAAAAAATAATATAAAATGTTATGATTCGTGACTATTAGATCATGATATTTATCTAAACAGGATTCCCATTACACGAATATGTACCTATTTGTAGCCTAGGGCTGGTTTAATTTGTTCCCTTGGTTGAACACGTCGGGGAGACTAACAAATACGGTTCATTGCCTTGTCCCATTGCCGAGCGCTAATTTGTTTCCGATAAAATGTTGCTTAGATGTGCAAAATGTCGTAACTACAACTTGAATTTTACACGCCTAACGACGAAATACAAAATTAAGCTCATCAAAATTTACCTTGGCCTACTCGTTTGCGGGACGGTTTTAGAATTGACTTCCGAAGAAATCGTTCATAAACGAGTGAACCGGTTACAATCGAGTGGCTGCCCAGGGAGCAAACCTGGTTGAATCGAGTGGCCCCTATTTTTCGTCGGCTGTCACTGTCAGTCTAGCGCCTTCTGAAAACATCACCAATTTAAGGTCATTACGCATGTCCATGTCGGGGTTATTCTTTATGGACAACACATTGCATGTTGTTTGACCGGTTTTCTACCGAGTTGTCTTGTACATACGGTATTCTCCTAGCAGAATTGTCGATCTTAACTCTCATCATACGAATTGGGCGGTCTGATAGGTCCCCGAAATGCTTTTGTGTTTGGGGGTTGGGATTGGATAAAAATGGATTAATGTTCACTGAAACCTTAGCGATTCTCGAATGCTGAATTAAGTTTTTTTACATTAGAATTGGAAACTTAGATTCGCCGGGTGTGACCATTCGCAGCCATAATCTATTTCCGTCTATCATTAGAATTAACCAATTCGTAGTAAAATATTTCGTGTTTTTGAATTTGTTGAACAAAGTTTGTTCAATCTCATCGCTAGTTGGTCCCTTGTCATTATGCTGATACGTTTATTGAGCAGGTATAAATCTCGTTTCTATACTACATTTAAAAATTTAGCAAATGCTAGAAAAAAAATCTTTAAAAATGAATCAATCGACAATAGTCTATACTCTGAGACATCTAGCAAAATAATGTTTAAAGGTTGATAAACGCAAATTGATTGGTTCACACCCTATGACGCGGGTTAAAATTACAATGATCCAATCCTTAAAGTATTGACATAGCTTGATCTTGAATTCCCAATTTGTTTGATGTTGATTTGAATTCATACTATTGAAGAATTGATGGATCAATAGCCACGTATCACTCTTTCCCATACAATTTCTGTTTTTACATTCTTGTGATATTAACCTATTCCTGTTCAATCCCTGGTTTTTACGTCCCTGTGATTTTATAATTGGGAAAACATTGTAGAAAAAGATAAAATTGCTTGTTACAAGCAATTTCTTCTTTTTCCACAATATTTTCTACCCTACTGCATGGTTAATTCTTTTAAATTAAATCCGCTCTAGATTTTCGTCTGCAAACCCTTGGCATTTGGCGCGTCCAAAATTTTGTAAAACAGGAAAAGGTTAAACTTTTACGTCCCTGTAATATCATTATACTTGAAAAGAAGAAGAAATTGCTTGTTAGAAGTAGGTTCTTCTTTTTCCGCAATATTTTCTTTCGTATAGGATTGCTACTTTTTGAATTGTGCTTACTCTGTAATGCCATCTGCTGTCTCTTTGAATTCAGACGAGTCTCAAATTTTGAAAACAGCAAAGGGTTAAAGACTAGTCGATGTGATAGATTATTAATTGACCCTTCGCCCACTCCCAGATGACAAAAAATTAAATTGGTCAAACTTTGAAGAAGCTACTTACTACAAATTGATAGCATATTTAAAATCGCCGAAAATCTGGTGAAAATGTGGAAAATGATGAAATTATATGTATCAATAATTTTCATCACATTCCACATTGCTTTTCCAGACAATTTTAAGTGTGTTGTAACAAGCGGGTTTGTTTGAAATGAGTTACAAATTTTAATAATTCATAGACTTTTTCAACTTTCTGGCTGGAAAACATTATGTAAAATGAAGTATTGGAAATGAGGCCATTGCTTGATTCAGTATGCAAGTATCAATTATAAATCCCACTCATTCTATCAGAGGACTTGCTTTTTTATCCGTTTCCCTGAATTTTTATACAAGTCTTTTTCCACACATACATTCCCTTATAGCTATACATGACCGGGCGTAGCTGCGATATCGTAGCCCTCTATCTGATAATCTATCGCAAACAGATAATCAGAAAGGGGCTACGATATCGCAGCTACACCAGGCGCTAAGGTAGTTTTCAAACCATTGAAATAAATTTCAAGGAAAGTACATGTATGTCTTAACCACAAGGACACGGGTATCCTGTTTATATGAAATATGATCTCCTATTTAAGGGTAGAAATAATACTCGTCGTGTAAAACTCACAAAGGCGGAAGTCACGATTTGGAATCTCTAAACGCCAACGATTTTTAGAACAAATAATCCTTTACATGACAACTAGCCAGAATTGAAAACAGTGCAGACTACAAATAATTAGCATACGGCGTCTGCATGCAAAAAGTTTGGCATATTCCAATATATCTCTTATTTTAAAGAAAAATATTGTCACGAAACAACATGTTAGCTAACAAAAGAGTAATCTTTACAAGCAAAGGAATATTGAATTAAATCTTGGGCACAGTCGAATACCTTTACCTTTAAAGTCTCCCTACGTCAGACTTATCTTAAAGTCTCGATCTCTTTAATCTTTATTTAAAATGTGTCCAAACCTTCGTTATTCCGACAGAATTTTTTAATCTTTCTTTATGACGATTTTTCTCGTAAGTTCCCCGTACTTCGAGATATAGATATAAGACTACGCGTTAACTTTGAAACAATAATCTATGGCGCACTAAATGAGTCAACAGTCCACTTTAGGTAGTACACACTAAAATAAACGCGTGCAAGCGTAATTAATACAGGTGCACTAAAAGAATTCAGGCGTGCGCGCATAATTACTGTGAGTTCAAGGGTATAACATGTGCGCGTGCGTCTAAATTACAAGTGCACGCACAATATGAAAGTGTCGACTTTTTACGCGTGCACGTTCATATTTTGAAAGTGCACGCAATAAATAACGCCTTAACTTTCAAAATATAAGTGCGCGGGCTTAGACATTAAACGGGTTTACCTATATTATTTACGCGTGCACTAAAACGACTTAATGGGAACTTTCGACCCAAACGGTTCACCATAGTAATCAGGGTGATTACTTTTCGCTAAATTTTAAAAATTAATGCATTTTACGAATTGTCGAGTCCTGTAAATTCAATAGTTAACCCATTATTACATGGCACAATTTAGTTCGGTCCAAATAGAACGGTTTTGCAGAAGCTTTTTTTTTCAGTTGAGGAATTTTTTAAGATAGTCTTCTTTCTTGGTTTTGGGAAATGAAGAAATTACAATATACTTGTGTCTAGCAAGCAATTTCTTCATTTTCCAAAATGTTTTCCAAAGCCCTTTTCTTAAGTGGTTAAAAACTGGGAATGTGTTGGATTTATTTAAGGTGCTGTGATCACAATCCTAAGTTCTAACCTCGACTCCGCCGACATTCTATCAGACTATTGACAAAGACGATCGTGACATAAGTCGTTTGTCTCTCGTTTGGGCGCATAATATGTGACTGCCTAGGTGGGATGACCAACTGACCGGGATGACCAGACGACAATTTAGGGTTTTTAGATTTTTTCAATTTTCTGGCTGGAAAACATTATGTAAATGAAGAATTGCTTGTCGCAAGCAATTTCTTCATTTTACAGAATGTTTTCCCATTTGGTTTTCTTGGGGGTCATCGAAAAGGGTCGTCGTGTGGGAATGGGTTGATTCATTTAAAAAAGGTTTGTAAAAATTAAGAAAAGAAAATCGATATGGATTAATTCTGAACAAGGAAGTCATGTTCATGCTTATGAAATAATCTCTATTCGAAAAATATTTCTTTCTATGAATGCGGACTTCACTTGCCGATCCCTTTAGGGAATTAAGGTATTTATTTTTGTGAACCTATAGTCGAAAAAAGAACCTTTTTTTAAATTCCGTCAGCAGATCAATGCAACTAAAAATGATTTGAAGGCTGTTTAGTTCTTTTGAATGAACATAACGACATTACCACTGCTATTAGTTTAAGCCAATGCTTGGCAAGCTTGCCTTCTTCATGAAGGTTCCTAAGTTTCTTAATAATCTATTACCAAATGACATCATTCAGATTGGTTCAGATTCAAAATTTGTTGCACACGGCACTTTTGATGGCATTTAAAATATCTTTTTCAGGGTAGAATACATTGTTGAAAATGAAGCTGCTTGCTTCAAGCAAATTCTTCCTTTTTAAAAATCCTTTCCAAAGTTTCTTTTTGCCTCGGGAGGGGGGTGGAGGGGTGGGGTCGTAGAACTGGTTTAAAGTCTTGCCATAACTTATCGAACCATTACGAGATGACAAAAATTTAGACAGGTCCAGATTCAAAATTTGTTGCATGTGGCAACTTTGATAATTTAAAAAAAAATCTTTCTTTGGCAGAGAAGAAAACGTTTGTAATGAAGAAACAGCATGTTTGAAGCAATTTCTTCATTTTCAAGTGTTTTCTGAACCTCTTATCTTGATTGTCTTTAGTAGTGAAATTGTGTCAAATCGATTGTCTGATTAACTCTCTTTCTTTGATTTCTCTCGCTAGGTCTGGGACCCCTGACGGACCTGTACGCAGAAGAACAGTTGACAGTCACCTGGCGACTTGCATATCCTCATAGAGTAAGTACCACGATCAACATGGGAATTTTCTTTATTCGCAAGCGCTTATTCGAGAACCCTAGCCTTGTGTTCTGGGTGACAAAATCAACAGCTAGAATTCATGGTGTACCGTTTTGGCCAAAAGTCATTTTTACGTCGTCAGAGTATAAAGAAACCCGTTTATTTTAATCACGCGCTTATATTTAGATAGTGCACGCGTTATTCAACGCGTGCACTTTCATAAATATGAGCGTGCACGCGTAAAAAGAGATCACCGTCAAACTATGCGTGCACTTATAATTTTATACCTACGCGCACTTTTTATACTATTGAAGGCATGAAGCGTTTAGCGCGTACGCCTAATTTTAGGCGTTCGCCTGTATAATTTACGCGTACATGCGCTTATTTTAGCGTGTATTATGTGGTTATGTATTAACCTTCTTGAAAAAGAAAGATACCATTATTTTTACGGGGCGGTATATAGTGTTTCACAAACACACCTTGTTTTATTTATTTATTATATGCCGCATCCGTATTTGCAAAACAGATCAAGTAACCTATGATATACTATACCGCTAAAACGCAACTGCCTAAAAATACTTGTACTTTGCACCCGAAATTAACCAATCGTGGCTGTCAATCTAATAACCGGTCGACCAATGTAATCATTCCTTTAGACCGTAAGTGAGTTTTGAACTCCAACACTGGCCGCCATTTTTGTTAATCTTTTTCGTTGGTTTGGTGACTTAAACGTCACAAGTACAGCCTTTTCAAGCCAATTGGGCGGAGTCATTTGGCGGAACTAAGGAAGTAAGTGGGCGGGGCCAGCGAATGATCAATTGCATAATTAATACTTGGCCTTAACACCCGAAATTACAAACTGTATAAGGACAGGATTTCTGCCTAGATTTATTACACATGAAGTAAATCAATTACATTAAATATTTTGAATAAAAGGTAAAAAAGCACCAAAAATAGCTGAATCAGTCACGAATTTCAAATATACAGTAATTTTTACTTTCGAATTATGTGGCGTAACTTCTTTGGTCCAAGTCATCCATGAATTAAATAGGTTTAAGTGAACAATGTTATATTGTTCATCTTGTCTAAGCCGAGCCCGGTTAGCTCAGTTGCAAACGCGCTGTGTTTACAATCCTTGAGTCATGAGTTCGAACCCGGGTCGAATTATGTGTTGTGACTTCTTTGGTCCAAGTCATCCATGAATCAAATAGGTTTAAGTGAACAATGTTATGTTGTTCATCTTGTCTAAGCCGAGCCCGGTTAGCTCAGTTGCAAACGCGCTGTGCTTACAATCCTTGAGGCATGAGTTCGAGCCAACATTCCTTCCGACAACTGCTAAAGGCATTGCGCGACCTGTGTCATTTTTTCTCTCGCCAAAGGGCGAATGATGAGTAGTGCGCCTGAGTGGAACGCGCAGCTGGTGGCCCGGAAAAAAACTGCTGTGCTTGTCGTTGTTTGGTGCATCAGCCACCACAATATAACTGAAATACTATTCGAAACGAGTGAAATTGAATACGCATTTGTATTCAAAACGGGCTTGCTTGGAGGTTTGAAAATAATCGACCTGGTCAGAAGGCGCGAACTGCGCCGACTGATCAGTTAAATTGCTTTTCGCTTTTGGCATTTATACCTTGTAGTTGTCGTTCTAAAACCTCGTAACTACAGCTTGAATCAAGCTGTAGTTACGAGGTTATAGAACGATAACGACGATATGTGATCGGTCCAATTGATTCATACAAATATTCCTGTTTTGCAGGAAGTATGTCAAAGATCAGCCTGCACATATTTGCAGACTGATCTTAATCCACACAACCTGCATGTTCCGTTCAACCCATTTATGTCTTACCATTTCTATCAAATTTGAGCAACTGATTTTTATTACTGAGTTATAAGTCTTAATTTTAGATACATTATAAAATTCACGGTAGTTAACCAAGCATAAAGCTACAGCCCAGAAAAATTGTCTTACTTATTCTTTTTTATCAAATCTGTCAACCGTTTTAGTGCGACTGAAAAAGGGGGGGGGGGATAATCCGGGCACGTAGGCGTTGGTGTCACCGTCGGAGTAAGGATTAAGTTTAAGTTTTACGTGCATCGGTCTAATAATGCCTATCCTTTGAAACTTTTCACGTTCTTTTGCGACCTTCATATCATCCCCTAGGCAAAGATTCATTACTCTGACATTCATTTTAGTGGAATTATGACCCCCGTTTTTAAATTTGGATTTTCGGTTAAAGTTTTACGTGCAAGTCTCAAATCTCTTTTTAGCCCACCTGAGCACGAAGTGCTCTGGGGGAGCTATTATGATCGGTCATCGTCCGTCGTCCGTCGTCCGTCGTCCGTCCGTCCGTCCGTCTGTCCGTCCGTCCGTCCGTTCACAATTACAAAAAAATCTTCTCCTCCTAAACTAACCATGAAATTTCAACAAAACTTTACAGAAATGATCCTTAGGTCATGCTCATTCAAAATACTTCAAAGAATTAAAATCCATGAAGAACTCTGGTTGCCATGGCAACGGAGTGAAAAAACTTTAAAAATCTTCTCCTCCCAAGCCGTAAGACCTAGAGCTTTGATATTTGGTACAAATCATCATCTATTGACCCTCTACCAAAATAATTCAAAGAATTACCGTTTTCTGAAAATTAAACCTTTTCTGGGCGATCTCTGATTTTACATAGAAATAAAGAAGGAAATCTTTAAAAATCTTCTTGTCCCAAACCACAAGGCTTTGATATTTGGTACAAATCATCATCTATTGACGCTCTACCAAAATACTTCAAAGAATTACCGTATTACGAAAATTAGCCCTTTTCTGGGCGATCCCTGATTTTACATAGAAATAAAGAAGGAAATCTTTAAAAATCTTCTTGTCCCAAACCATAAGGCCTAAAGCTTTGATATTTGGTACAAATCATCATCTATTGACCCTCTACCAAAATAATTCAAAAAATTACCGTATTACGAAAATTAGCCCTCTTCTTGGCAATTCCTAATTTTACATAGAATAAAAGAAGGAAATCTTAAAAATCTTCTTGTCCCAAACAATAAGGCCTAGAGCTTTGATATTTGGTACAAATTATCATCTATTGACCCTCTACCAAAATACTTCAAAGAATTACCGTATTCTGAAAATTGGCCCTTTTCTTTGTGATCCCTGATTTTACAAAGAAATTAAGAAGGAAATCTTTTAAAATCTTCTCCTCCCAAACCATAAGGCCTAGAGCTTTGATATTTGCTACAAATCATCATATATTGACCCTTTTCCACAATACCAAAATACTTCAAAGAATTATCATACTCTGAAAGTGAGCCCTTTTCTGTGCGATCCCTGATTTTACAAAGGAATAAAGAAGGAAATTTTTGAAATCTTCTCCCGAACCATAAAGCCTAGAGCTTTGATATTTGGTACGTATCAATAGCCATTGACCCTCTACCAAATTACTTAAAAAAATTAGCCCTTTTCTGCGCAATCCCTAATTTTAGTTACGAATAATTAATGATATTTTTGAAAACCTTCTTCTCCTAAACAATTAGGCCTAGACCTTTTATACTTGGTATGTTTTGATGCCTATACTTCAAAGCATTACCATATTCAGGAAATTAGTGCTATATGGTCGGATCATCAATATACCTAGGATTAAAAGAGATATCCTTAAACAGCTTCTCCAAAATAATTAGACAGAGGGCTTTGCTATTTTGTTTATATCATAAAGCATTGAACCATCATACTCAGGGGAGCGATCTAGGACCATCATGGTCCTCTTGTTCTATTAATGCTATTGTTCTTAAAATTTGCACATGCCCTTGTTACCCTATTATCATCCCCAATGCAAAGATCCATTACTCTGACATTCTTTTTGGTGGAATTTTGACCCTTTTTCGACTTATAAATTCTTGGTTAAAGTTTTACGTGCCACTTTCTAATCTCTTTTAATACTATTGCTCTTGCTGTGATGCAATGCACATGCCTCTGTGATCATAGAATAAACCCCTCGGTAAATATTCATTACTCTGACCTTAATTTTAGTACTGTTTTAACCTTTTTTCGACTTAACACTTTCAGTGCGAGGTATTCGGAGTCATGATTTAAAAAATAACTAATTATTTTGGCATTCATGTTGTGGAATCATTTTAGATTCTTTACGAAATTCAGATTCAGGGTAGTTAACCCAATACCAGAGGACAGAATTTTAGACTGGTCCGAATTGAAAGAAATTGCAGACAAGAGTTTTTGGCTAGTGGAATTTTGAAGATGACTGTCTCTTTGTATAGAAAACATTGTGGATATGAAGAAATCGCTTGTTAAAAGCAATTTCTTCATTTTCCACAATGTTTTCAAAAGTCTTTTTTCTTAAGAGGCGTCAAGAAAAATAATATCTTATTATTTTATATAATATACAAAACAACTTTTTAAAACCATTTTAACCTATTTTTAAACAACCGAACTGCTTCGAATTGAAAGAAGCTGCAGACGACGATTTCAAATTGGTGGAATTTCGAATTTGTTCGTCTCTTTGGATAGAAAACATTTTGGATAATGAAGCAATTGCTTGATAAAGCAATTTCTTCATTTTTCACAATGTTTCCAAGCCTTTTTCTTAAGAGGTGTCAAGAAAATAATATCTTATTATTTTATTTAATATACAATACAACTTTTTGAAACCCTTCTGGCCGCCGTCATGGCGCATCAGACTCCCAATCTTCAATCATGGGGGGTCATGGGTTCGATCCCCGGCGGCGGCACATATCCTTTCTGACATTTATCTGTCACCAATGGGTGGATAATCGTAAACCTGAGTGAGATAGCAGCTAGAGGCTAGGAAATTATGTAATGGTTGTGCTGGTGCGAGATATATCAGGAATCTATTGTTATGCTCCAGCCCCTGCGATATGACTGAAAAAATGTTTAAAGCGGCGTTAAGCCCCATTCAAACATTAAACATTTAAAACCATTTTGATCGTTACCCCTATATATTTGTAATCTTGAGGCTATGGATTCGATGGCCTTGCTGTTCAAACCCACTATCCCCGGCCGCGGCGGATATCCTTTCCGACATTTGTCTCCCATCGTAAACATGTGTTGGATGAGCAGCTGGAGGCTCGGAAAGGATGCAGTGGTAGTACTGGTACGAGAATTCATAAATTCATCGTAATATTCTCCGGCCGCCGCGATATGACTAAAATACTGATAAAAGCGGCGTTAAACCCAATTGAGTCAGTCCATCAAACCCACTATCCTTGGGGGTTGTGAACTGAGCCCCTCAAAATGGCATTATATATCAAGCACGTTCAGGAAGACATCTCATGGTTCACAATGAGACTTTTTTTTATTCTGTTTCAATACAAAACGCAGTTTAATTTGTCGCGATTTGGAGTGTTCTTCTTTATAAGACAGAAAGTTGATAGCGGTGGGCAATTTTAGTTTTAAAGACGGAAGGCAGCCTTTAAAACCTCATTTCGACGTTAAAATGATCTCGACAATTTAATTTTAACGAAGAGCATCACTTTTTCTGGACAAAATCATCGCCCTTGGCTCGTGGGTTCGAACCTGTGCTCTCTAAGCATTATTTCTAAAATTTGATAAAACATTTAATTAATTAAGCAATCTGGTTCAAGCTGTAGTAACAAGGCTTTGGTCGATCTAAAGAGGATATGCGAACAGTCACGAGAAAAAAGGTCATCTCGGATGTGCAAAAAGTATTTACTCTGGCCAGACTGCGAGGATTGCGCTGGCTGGCCACGGTCAAAACTTTTTGATTTCGACATGCCTCTAGGATGATTTTCAAATATCTGTCTGAACAATTCCCGATAGGTTAGATTTTGCGTATGTAGACAAAAATCATCCATGCATGGCCAAGCTGATTCAAGCTTGACTTACAAGGTTTTGGTTGTCCTTAGACGAAAATTTTATATTTTTCAGGGCGATTACAGACTAGCACTGTTAGATGCCAATGAAAATGAGATCCACAGATTTGTAGACTGGACAGGGGCATCGGATCCTACGTAAGTTATTTAAGAAATGAGATCCATAGATTTGTAGAATGGACGGGCATCTGATCCTGAGTAAGTTATTTAAGAAATGAGATCTTTAGATTAGTAGACTGGACAGGGGCATCGGATCCTACGTAAGTTATTTAAGAAATGCGATCTTTAGATTTGTAGACTAGAAAGGGGCATCGGATCCTACGTAAGTTATTTAAGAAATGAGATCTTTAGATTTGTAGACTGGACAGAGGCATCGGATCCTACATAAGTTATTTAAGAAATGAGATTCATAGATTTGTAGACTAGACAGGGGCATCTTATCCTACGTAAGTTATTTAAGAAATGTGATCCATCGTTTTAACCTTTTACTGTTATACCAAATGTTAGACTGGTATAATTTGAAAGTTGTTGCAAACTACAAATAAAATTAGGTGCAATTCGAAAGTAACCAACCTACAGAGTAGAAAATACTGTGGGAAAAGAATAGAGATTGTTACAAGCAATTTCTTCTTTCCCCACAATGTTTTCTTATGTATATTGTCACGTAAAAACAGGGAATTGCGCAGGGAAAGGGTTAAGGGTTTTGCTTTCATTGAGGTATAACTTAATACTAAATTCGCGACGTGATTAAGTCATAAGGTTAATAAGCGGGAGCCGCTATCGATCTTTGTTCTGTCATTGGCCCACACTTTCGGCGCGAGTATTTGTGCATTTTCCAGGAAGCAGAATCGTAAGGGATTAATCTAAGCTGGAAGAACTTGTTTAGCAATCGATGTAAGATAAATTGGTTTAAACCTAAACCTTAAGGTTAATGTCTCAATGAAAAACAAAAATACTCTCTTCATTAGCTCGGCTTTCTTCGGAGAAAACCCGAGGTATTGCGATAGCCTTGGTGTCATCGTCGTCGTTGTCGGCGTTGTTTTCGTCATCGTCGTGCGAAAGCATATATATTTTGTGATATCTCTGGTTCTACTAAAGGCTTTCACTTGAAACTTTGAACACTTGTTCACTATCATAATAGCAAACTATAATATCAACGAAGATACTCTAGATGCATTTTGTCCACTATCCAGCACCCAACAGCCGATCGTAGGCACCCGTATGCGGTGCTCTTGTTTTATATCATTTAATTCCACCAAGCGAAATAAAGCAAATATTTTACAAATTTTGGATAAAATTTTATGAATCTGCTTTGTAGGCAAGCATACAGAACAGTTACATAAAACGGTCCACTTTTTGAGTTATCATTACTCCTTTGATTAATAGGGCAGCTCAATCAAAGAACTAGGCAGATAAAACAAAGTGCTATTAATGTTCTATTAACACCTCAGAACAAACTTCAGGTTTTGCTTGATTAATGCAATTTTAAATTGGTAATTTGGCGTAAAGGCATTATCGTACAGGCTAAACAGAAATATGTGAAATTGAGAGAACGCTTCAAATTAGCCCAAATATAGTTTTTCCGTTTGTCTGATATCTTCGATTGAATAAAGGTTGTTCTCACGTGAAAAATATGTTTGTTTATAAATTCCTCGCCCCGTGTGTAATCGATCTTCTGTTTCTAGGTTAACCCACAGTAACATTACTCTCCCCAAACAAGAATGTTTAAACTGTTCCATACAACTGAGGAGACAGGCCGCAGAATGGGGATCGAACTACATATTTCACTCCTGTGCCGATGTCAATATTCGAATGAGTAAGTTTTTCGAATGTGCAAGTTTTCATTCACAAGTACGAAGTACAACAATGTATTAGAATGCGTTAGTTTTCGTTCACAACCAAATACAATGTATTCGAATGAAAAAAAAATCCTTTATAACAGATAATTGGAATGTGTAAGCTTTCAGCAAAAACTAATTATTAGATTTTATTAGTTTTCATTCACAACTATTTATTGAAATGTGCAAGTTTTCAGTCAAAACCAAATATATGAATGTCTAAGTTTTCATACATAATATGTAAGTATTCACTCACATTCCATCAATCGAATGTGTAAGTTTTCATTTATAAGCAAATATTCGAATGTCTAAGTTTTCATTCACAATCAAATGACCTATAAATAATTCGTTTCATCTCTCCTTAATCAAAATCAGTCAAAGTGAGCTTTTTTCTGGAATCATGAATTATACATATGTTAAAAGAAGGAAAGATTTAAAAGACAGTAATCTCTTCAATAATTGTAAAGTCATATGGTATCATACTTAGGCGACAATTTTAGTGCTTTTTGTTGGAGCTGTAACGCAGATTGATTCTGAAAATACATTTGGCTGCTCATGAGAAGACCTCTCTATTGCGTGGTTTTTTTTTTTTCTATGACATTTTTGGTTGATCCCGGACGATATCAAGTCGAATGAAGATGTGCTCAAATTTTCTTTGTACGAACCTTCTAATGATAATAATGTTAATATTATCAGAATTATCATAGTCAATGAATGAGGTCGGTTCTCACGTAAGCATTTGTGATTCCCCAACATTATTAATTTCAGCGAAGACATCCATGATGGCGGCCGTTCCAGAGTGTTCCGGCCATGGTACCCGCCAATGTGATGGCCACTGCAAATGTGATCCAAAATATGCCGGGGACCGTTGTCAGTATGAAAGTAAGTAAAAAAGAAACCGGGTGGTACGCCCTTTGATCGAAATTCTAAAGATTCTTATTCCGAATTAAGATGACTCAGATTTTTGATATTCATAAGTCTAAGAATTTTTACTTAGAAAAGTAAGTCTGATTAGCATAAGGTGACATTAACGAATGTTTTCACACACACAATCAAAAACTTTCTTTACAATACTTCAAAAATGTTGTACGAATGTTTTTTCACCTCGCTGTAATAAAGATTGCCAGGCCCCTTAACCCATTCCCACACAGTGACGCTTTTAAACGCCTCTCAGTATAAAAGCTTTTGAAAACATTGTGGAAAATAAAGAAATTGCTTGTCACAAGCAATTTCTTCATTATCCACAATGTTTTCTACCCAAAAAGACAAATATTTTAAAGATTTCATCAAATTTAAATTGTCGTCTGCAACTTCTTTGAATTTGGACTGGTCAAAATTTTATCATGTGGGAATGGGTTAAGACGCAACAAGACTGTACTTTTATTAATTTGAAATGATGTATAACGGTAACCAGGTTGATACTGTTATTTCATTTGTTAGATTATATAAATTGTCCTATGGGGGTTACTAGATCTTGTAATATCTTAATGACGTCTTTTTACACGATTTGCCTAATGTTCAGCTTGTTCTGTTTATTTGTTTTCATTTTATTTTATTTTTGTTGGGGGGGGGCTGTTAAGACACGCACATATAATCGAAAAATATAAATCTACATTATAGAATAGGAGTTGGCCTAACTCAATCGAGGTGCGAGAAATCGTTCGAATCGTCATTGGGTTTTAATATATCACTCTAGATATTTTTACCACGTTCGCAGCCGTTTTGAATTTGGACAACTAAGAACGCTTTAAGTATACTTTAACCCTTTACCAGACGACGAAATTTAAGACTTGTCTGAATTGAAAGAAGTTGCGGACGATAAGTTTAACTCTTTTGCCTGTAAGGGTAAAAAACGGTGTGGAAAATAAAGAAATTGCTTGCAAAACGGCATAAAAAGCGAGTTTGTAAGGGAATGATTGAATTATTCGAGCTGCGGGTAGTTCAACACATCTCTCCTTTTTAAGCATCTAAAATAAAAAGCTTTGGAAAACATTGTGGAAAATGAAAAACGTGCTTGTTTCAAGCAATTGCTTCATTATCCACAAAGTTTTCTATCTAAAAACGATGAAATAAATTAAAATTCCATCATTTTGAAATTGTCATCTGCAGCTTCTTTCACTTTGGACCAGTTTAACGTTTATTGTGTGGGAATGGGTTAAAAAATCAATCAATTTCTTCATTATGCACACAGTTTTCTTTCTAATAAGGCGAAATGAATTAGAAATTCCATAAACCTGAAATTGTCGTCTGCAGCTTCTTCCATTTCGGACCAATCTCAAAATCTGTTTTGTGGGAATGGGTTAAATATCTTTATTTTCAGACGAGTGTGACGTGGACGCCGACTGTTTGAACAATGGCTCATGCTATAAAGATGTTTCTACCTACTACCCGAAGAACCAGTGCTACTGTGCCCCGGGCTTCTACGGGAGACAATGTGAAAGAAGTAAGTTTCGGAGTCAAACTTTGCTTATCAAGTACTTCTGCTTTAACATTTTCCTGTTTTGTAAAATTTTAGACCTGACCAAATTCAAAGGTTTTGCATACGGAAATTTAAAGTGGATTCAATCAGAAAAATAACAATTCTGTAGGCTAGAAAATATTGTGGAAAAAGAAGAAATTGCTTGTTAAAAGCAATTCCTTCTTTTTCAACAATATTTTCTGAATTATAAATTTACAGGGACGTAAAAGCTAGGGGTTGAACAGGAAAGGTAAAAATGATTCAAACAAACGTTTATTCTCTGCATCGTGAATTTACTTTCATGTAAGAAACGAACAGAATAGTTTTGCTTACATTGAGAATATAATGTTTTTATAGGATCTTACCTGATTGAAAACAAAATATTCTCTTCATTTCTTATAATTTAATAATATCAAGTAAAACCAAAGCAAATATTTTACTAGTTTTTAGTAAAATTTTTGTGGATCGACTTTGTGCGTAAGATAACAAAACAGTTGCGTTCTCAAAATTTTGTTTCACTTAAAAAAAATTCCAGTCTATCAAAGCGATTGAATTTTGTTGAACGATACTGTTATTGAATTATACTCTATGTAATAGCTCTTGAAGAATAGGACGTGCCCCATTATCTGATGGCAACAAAACTTAGAATGTGCTTTATGTTGATGAATTCATATTTTAGGCAGACTTTCAAGTAATACTAGGGATATTAACCCATTACCAGACTGTAAAATTTTAGACTGGTCCAAATTGAAAGTAGTTGCAAACGAGAATTTAAAGTTTATGAAATGTTACATTTTTTCCACTTTCTGGGTTGGAAACAGTGTGTAAAATGAAGAAATGGCTTGTCACAAGCAATTTTTTCATTATACACAATTTTTACCAAATTATCTTGAAGGGCGCCAATAAGCGCCATTCTGTAGGAATGGGTTAAGACGGACTTTCTATAATGAAGATCCATATAAATGAGTCATTCTATACAGTTGATTTAATTTTACAGGTTCACCATTTTCAACAATCCCAACTACCAGAAACAACTATGTTGAAATTGCAACTGTGACTCCGGATTTTAGGATATTTTACAAGATTTTGAAGGTATGCGTACTCAATTGTCAAATATTCGCCTAATATTTAAGTTATATTTGAACTACATGAAATACATATGGTTCACCTAAAATCCTAAATATTTTATTCTGATAAAAATGCATTCGTCTCGCTTAAAGTAGGAGCTAAAGGGAATAATCAAATGTAAATAAATGATCGATAATATAAAAAAAAACGGAGAACGATAAAGAAGTAGAATAATTAGGAGAAATGAGAAACATTATGCTATAGTTGTAATATGAAACCTTGTATTTGATTCGAGCCCCGTAGAAAAACTTTGATATTTCACGAAATCGACCTACTACATCATGAAATTTTGTTTATTATGTAACAAAGAATTTCGTTTATGAACGACAAAAAATGCTCACAAAACTTGACTAAAAGTCATTTTTTATATAATCCTAAATTAAGGATCTGTTTTTTTTTTTTTTTGTCGAGCTCGATTTTGTCCGCGTGCAATGAATCCTTCTTTTAACCCATTACCAAACAACGAAATTCTAGACTTCTTCAAATTTAAAGAAGTTGCAGACGACAATATCAAGTGGATAAATTTAAAAAAAGGATCTTAGTCTTTTAGGCTAGAGGGGATTGTGTTGGAATGGGATAAGGAAAGTTGGTAGGTATACAATGAATAAAGTTTCAACACTTGGTGGCATCCCATTACTCCCCTGATTCAAGAAAATATGTGTATTGGTGTAAATAAAGAACGTGATTTTTTTATTACTATCAGGTAAACGATACTCCAACCGGTGAGATAGAATTCATATTGGATGTAAAGACAAACACGTGGGCAGCCATTGGATGGAGACCAAACAGTAAGTTGATTAAATCACAAGTCCACTAAAACCCGTTATCGTAAGGAGACTAATACAGGATAACTACAACAGACGTGTATCGCATTGTCTACTAAGTTAACCTTTCAAAGACGAATAATTTAACTTTTAGTTTCGTCTATCAAAAACGAGCGTTCTGATTGGTCGAAAAAAATTATACATAATTCCATGAACAAAATTTTGATCACGCAGCGATTTTGTATGCTTCCGCACAAAATAGTCCCATACAAAAAGGTAGGTATGAACCGACAAACTTATCACACAACGTATGAATAAGCTTCGCGTATTCATACAGTGTGATTAGGTTTTTCGGTTCATACCTCCAAGAAAACAAAAATATTCTCTTCATCTCTTAAAACAATTTCTTGTACTGATCCAAATTTACCAACCTCTGATGACCCCCACTGACTTCCGAATTTGCCAGGGATTTAAAATAAAAAGTAGATAGTTGGTTGCCGACCCGGCGGCGTTACTAAAGCTTGAATAAGTTGTAGTTACGACGTTTAAATTGCCAAACAAAGGGAATACTTCACATAAATGTTGGACTGTTGGATTTCAAAGTTCACTTCTGGTCTAACTTAATGATTTGATTGGTTGATTCTATGATTGACAACCGCGATGCTTTGGGTATTATTAAACACTTTTTACTAACTAAATTGTGTATCCATTTTCGGTTATTCCATCATTTTGTGGTCTCATGGCAAGAATTTGATTGACCAGTCGCTGGCCCCGCCCACTTACTCCTTAGGCCCCTAGACAGGAAGTTCCGCGTCAAATTAGAACGGCGTTATTTTGAAAAGCTTATGTCCAGTAGCATATAACAAAAATATAAAATGGTTGCTTGTTGACCTAATCACCGTAACTAAAGTTTGAATCAGCAATAGTTACGACATTTAAGTCACCAAGCCAACAAAAAGGTTAACAAAAATGGCGACCAATGTCGGAGTTGAAATCTCAATCCCGGGCTGAATAAATGATTTGAATGATCGATTGATTCCTTGATTGACAGCCGCGATTAATCAAATTGAAAACAGACTTCCATGTCTTATTCAAGATTGAATTGAACATTGAAAACCTCAATTAACCGATAAATAGAGATCTTTTCGGAATTGATATAGCCGTTTTATTTTGTCCAATTTTCAGATTATTGTTCAGGTTGCCGGGCTGCCTTCCCAGTTATCCCCCCATTCCTCAATCCCGGTGGCGGTGGTAAGTTCGAGCATGTTAAACTTTAATTACCCGATGTAATGCTGGCCTCCTTATTGTTGGAGTTATCGTCGGAAATTAAATAAATCAAAGTACTGAAAGTACCGTAAGCTAGCAAAGAATTGTTGAATTTAGAAAACCTTTCCCTTGTTGGGTAGAAAACATTGTGGACATTGAAGAAATTGATTGCTACAAGCAATTTCTTCATTGTCCACAATGCTTTCCAAAGCTTTTTTCTTGAGATGCTTAAAAAGCGGAATTGATTGGGAAAGGATTAAATAGCATGCTTTTGACAATGTTCTCTAGTATTTAATAGAGTTTTCAATATTACCGAAGTACATAAGAACTAATTCTAATGGCGGAGGCATTTAACGGATTTAGTGGTTAAGCCTCCAGTGGCAGTTTGCACTCGTTGAGCTTTGAGACAAACTCAAAATTTCGTCTGTTAACTTAAGCTATGAAATCTTATGTTTTGTATAGCAAAAATATATTTAAACCTAGTCACGCTAAATTACTAGTCCTCTACAGAAATGAAGTATAATGAAAGTGTCGAGTGCACTGGAAGCATCGATTATGGGTTGATATTTATTTCGAAAATTTATCTCATAAGGAACTCTTGCTTAAAACAGATAAGCAATTGGTGCAAACTAAGATCAGACTGCACTTATCTACAGGCTGGTCTTTGTCTATACCCACAGCCTAAACAGAAATATTCCTGACTCAGCATGACAAGGGTTAATTGATATGTTGAGATAAATATTTTTAACTAAAGAACGAGGAAAGTATATACATTAACAAATGAGTAATTTCATTATCAAGGTTAATCACTCTAAAATTCCGTTTCCAATTTTCGTTTGTGCCAGATTTTATTGCTTTCTGCGGCGTTTTCAATTCTTTCTATACCATCAAACAGTCAAGCACACTGTAACCTGTGGAAAGAATCTGTGTTCTCTGGAGGGGGTGGGATTAGGGTTTTGCTACTTAACTACGTTCCAGTCAAAACCAAAAGGTTCGAATCCAGTTTGTGCCACTGGTCTAGTGGAAATGTATTTTCTCAAGACAATTAGAGCTCCCGTTCTAGTACTTGTGACACACTTGAAGCTTTAAAATAAGTAAAAGGTGGTTCAATCATCCTCAACACCAAAAAAATAATGATGGAGGACAAACCTCCGATAGCTAATATGAGCCATTGTATATTTCATAGCTAATATGAGCCAATGTATATTTCATAGCTAATATTAGCCATTGTATATTTCATAGCTGATATGAGCCATTGTATATTTCATAGATTCATCTACCCCTGATTCTGAATCCGAATCCGAGTCCGAATCCGAGTCTGAATCCGAGTCAGAATCCGAGTCAGAATCCGAGACCGTGGCCGAGGTTGAGCCTCATACCGTGACTCAGTGGTGCCCATGGGGTAACTGTGCCGCCTACAGGGTGTCATGGTCATTAACTGGACAGTCCATTACGTTCAATGTACACGCAACTCAGGCAGCCACGGGAAGATGGGTAGGACTTGGTATTTCTGGAACCAGAAATATGGTAGGTACTTTGTTAACTCATTCCCTCATAAGAAAAATTTAGACTTGTCCAATTTAAGTCAAGTTGCAGACGACAATTTAAAGTCGGTGAAATTTTAAAAATCTTCCCTTTTTTGACTGGAAACATTGTGTATAATTAAGAAATTGCTTGTAACAAGCAATTTTTTCCTTTTTCACAATATTTTCTACGTCCGTTTTCTTTAGGGACATAAAAGGAGGGGTTGTGTGGGAGTGGGTTTATTGACATTTATGACGCATAATGCAAAAAGATACTTAAGAGATGAAGATAATATTTTTTGTTTTCATGGAGGTATGAACCGAAAAACCTAATCACACTGTATGAATACGCGAAGCTTGATAGACGAAACTAACAATTAAATTATAACCCGGTAACTTAGGATGTAAGTGAAACAACCAATCAAACAATAAAAATTGAAAGATTTCTAATCCAACAACTGTAGGTCAATCAGCGTTGATGCTTAAAAGAATGAATGTAAAGTAAGGTTAAAGAAAATAGACAACGATAAAAAAAGTGTCGTATTGCCTTTTTGGTTACGTAAGTCAAAGGTAAAGATCACATTGAACTTTGATTAAAAATCGTTTACTTGCTCACCCTCATAACTCACTTGGCCTCGAAACTTGAAAATGTTTTTCATGACCCAAGGAGGCGCCCTATTTTTTTGGGGTGGGGGGGTTCGTACGTCAAAAATCATCTGTGTTACTTGATGGACGAAATGCGACAAATCGTCTTTATATTTGATAGAGGATCACTTAGTGATGTTGACCTCATTTTTTTTTTTCAATCAAGCCAGTTGAGGCACTTTTGTAAAAGTACCCGTTAGGACGAGCTTTTTGGTCTGCAAGTCTCCCTTGTTTTTGTGTACGAGTAATATTCAGTCTGCAATATATGAAGTTACCTTAACCCTTTCCCACACAATCCCGCTGTTTTAATATACTGCAAAATCTTTTCAAACATCGTGGAAAATGAAGAAATTGCTTGTAACAAGCTATTTCTTCATTTTCCCCCGTGCACCCTGAAAGCCAGAGATATTTGTAATTTAAAGGGCTTTGAATTCTCGTCTGCAACATCGTTCAACTAGGACAAGTCTTATTTTTGGTCTGATATTAGGTTGAATTAATAGGCAATATATCTTTACAGTTTCAGTCTGATGTATGGGTCATGGAAATTCGAGAAAATGGAAATTTAGCTCTTATGGACAGGTAAGACTAAACACTTGACCAGTCGGAGCTAATAATCAAATTAACAGTCGACCAATCAAATGATTCATTTAGACTGGGAGTTAACTTTGAACTCCAATGTTGGCTGCCATTCATGTGAAGCCTTTTTGTTGGTTAAGCGACCTAAACGTCGTAAATACAGCTTATTCAAGTTGTAGTTACGACGTTTAGGTCGCCAACCAACCATTCTACATTTTTGTTACACGCTACTGGCCATAAATTTTGCAAAATAACACCGCTAGAAAATATCGAAGCGGAATTTCCCGTCAGAGTCGATGGGCGGGTCCAACGGAGTAAGTGGACGGGCCAGCGATTGGTGAGTTTCTAATGTTTATTCCATCTTTGTTTTCTAGTGTGTCAAGCCAAGATAAACGCAGTCGATAACTCGCTGTGCCCTAACTCTTATGTTTTGAGTTAGAACATCAACCCGGCCTTACTTAATATCCGAAATTTAACCCTTGTCCTGCTGAATTAGACCTTTGTTCAGAATTACATTAAAGTCAAGGGAAGGAATGATCTGGAAGCACTAGTTTAGGATCAGAAGTTCTTTTAAAAATTCATTTCATAAACCTAAGTGGGACGAGCAGTTTGGGCTCGAGTTGAGGGGGCATTTGTCACATGACTGTGACCGGCTCTTGTTTATCTCTATTACTACTTAAGTATAATGCCTTACGTTGACATTGAATTGCTGTTACTATCCAGCACTCAGAATAACCGAGCGTTGCTGTCCTCTGACAGGTCTATTTTTGTTTTTGTTTTCGTCTTGTACCCTTACACTATCCCCCGTACCAACTAATAACCTTTCACCCATTTCCACACAACCCCTCCTTTTTACTTTTCAAAACAAAAAAAAACTTTGGAAAACATTGCGAAAAACGGAAGAAATTGCTTGGTTTAAGGAATTTCTTCATTATCCAAAATGTTTTCTATCCAAAAGGACGAAAAAAAAAAAATAAAATAAAATAAAAATAAGAAATAAAATGCCATCAAATTGAAACTGTCGTCTGCAGTTTTTTTGGATATGGACCAGTTTAAAACTTTGTAGTGTCGAAAAGGGTGAAGTGGGATGAGGTGCGGGTGGAGTCACTCATACGCAAAAGGTAAGGTAGCCACGATAAGTAAAATAAAAAAATATATATATTTCAGACATGTCAATAACAATCGATTTCCTGATGCCGACACGAGCGATAATCTGCTTCCCATTGCCTCTTCCTTCTCTGGATCCACTTTGGATTTCAACTTTAGCAGACCTCTCGACACTATGGATCCACAAACAGGCCATGATATTGTGATCGGAGATGCTCCGTTATTCATGATTTTTGCACACGGCCCAATCGTTGACGGGACAATCCGTTATCACGGTAACAATAGAGTGTCGTCAACTTCATCACAATGTTTCCTGTCAACATGTGGTAAGCAAGATAAACCTAATTTTGACGTCCGAGTGTTAGATTTGTTTGAGTCAATGGGCGTGGCCAAAGGAGTAAGTAGGCGGGGTCAGCGACTGGTCAATTGTTCGAACCTATGATTGCTTATAATCAATCAATTGTCAACTTCACACAAGATATAATTGTCAAACTAAAACCCAATTCAGGCCTTTTCCTCATATTCAAAAGACTAAAATATCTTAGGAAAAAGTGTTTAGGGATGATAAAATTGTGTAAGAGTGACAAAATTGATATAGCTTAAAATTGAACAAAATTATCAGATACCTAATAAACCTGTTTTTAAGACAATTCACGTTCTTCTTCAGATACAACACAAGCAGAGAGCGAGTCTGAATCGGAGTCTGAATCGGAGTCTGAATCAGAGTCTGAAAGCGAGTCTGAATCGGAGTCTGAAAGCGAGTCAGAAAGTGAGTCTGAATCTGAGAGTGAGTCTGAAAGTGAATCCGAGAGCGAATCTGAAAGCGAATCGGAGTCTGAATCTGAGAGCGAATCTGAAAGCGAATCGGAGTCTGAATCCGAGAGCGAATCTGAAAGCGAATCAGAATCTGAATCTGAGAGCGAATCTGAGAGTGAATCCGAAAGTGAATCAGAGGCTGAATGGGAGGCTCAGCCTCATAATGTGACCGAATGGTGTCCATGGGACGACTGCAATGCGTACAGAATATCCTGGGAGGTTGCAGGAGCATCCATCACATTTAATGTTCATGCCACTCAAGTCATGGATGGATCGTGGATCGGTCTTGGAATCTCACCTACACCATCTATGGTAGGTCCATTTATGCTTTCTATGTCCCGCATCGATAAGATTGGGGGCATATCGTTATAGCACTGTCTTCGAGTTGTAAACCTAACTCATCAACTTTATAATTCGATTTTTAGTTTCGTCTATCAAAAACGGGCGTTCTGATTGGTCGAAAAAAATTATTCATAACTCCCCGAACAAAATTTTGAGAACGCAGCTATTTTGTATGATTCCGCACAAAATAGTCCCATACAAAAGGGTATCAAAATTTGTAAAGATTTTGCTTTTTTCGCTCGATGCTGTTAAATTATATGAAATGAAGAGAATATTCTCTTCATCTCTTAAATAACATTTTGCACCGTTTTTAGATACATGGATCCATTTAAGAAATGAAGAGAATATATTTTGTTTTCATGGAGGTATGAACCGATAAAACTAATCGCACTGTATGAATACGCGAAGCGGATTCATACATAAATGTGATTAGGTTTTTTCGGTTCATACTACCGTGAAAACAAAAAATATTCTCTTCATTTCTAATAATTTGATAAATTTGAGCGACAAAAGAAAAAACTTCACAAATTTTGATACCTTTTTGTATGGGACTATTTTGTGAGGAAGCATACAAAATCGTTGAGTGCTCAAAATTTTGTTCATGGAGTTATGAATATTTTTTTTCGACCAATCCAATCAGAACGCCCATTTTTGATAGACTAAACTAAAAATTGAATTATTTTGGGATAAAGGTTCCATGCATTGGTAGGCATCCGTTGCTTGTAAGGTAAAAGTCATCCATCAACGTTAAGATCACCAATTAACCGTTGTCCTGCTGAATATTTTTCCTCTTTTCACTACATTTAAAAATTTTGACATAATTAGATAAATCTTGTATTCAAAGATTTCTTTCAAAAGAACAATGATAAGCAGGTTGTTTATGCTAAGATCAGACTGCACGTCTATGCAGGCTGTTCTTAGTCTATAAACCTGCCAAAGCCATTGTCAAAGCAATAATATTCCGCGATCAGCATGGCAAGGGTTAAGGTCACATTTCTGAAAAAAATGCTGTTACGGGTCATGGCCTTTTCACAAATACATCTCGTTTCTCAGTGTATTTCGGTAAATTATTTCGTGTTTCTATGTGTCTTTTCAAAACCCAAAAGCGTGAACAAGTTGTGGTTACTAAGCAACCAAGAAATATTTTAATGTTACTGAAATTTATTAAAAAAAAAAAAAAAAAAACAACAATTTTTGAAATGTGATATTAGATTGTAGATATTACCGTTTGATAACATGTTACTTTATCAAATTTGAAAACAAATAATGAAATAGATAATAATAAATGATAAAAAGTGTAGCGTTTTATTTCATTTTCATTATATTTTTTTTCAGTTTAACGCAGATGTGTGGGTAATGGAATTTCAGAGGAACAGCCAAAACGCTCTCCGGGACAGGTACAGAAACTTTCTGCAAACTTACAGACGACCAGTCTTAAATTCTTCTATATGCATTCTTAACCAATTACCAAACGATAAAATTTTAGTCTAGTCTAAATTACAAGAAGTTAAGACGACAATTCCAAGTTATTGAAACTTAAAAGTTCATTTTACCTTTTTTTTCAGACATCAGAGATCGATTAACAATAGTTTTTTGTTTAACTTTTGAAAATGCAAATTAACCATTTCCCAGTACAAACCCTGGATTTTACCTCTTGAGAAAAAAACATTGTAGAAAAAGGAGAAATTGCTTGTAACAAGCAATTTCTCCTTTTTCCACAATATTTTCCAACGCATTAGATTGTTTCATTTTAAATTGCACCCAATTTTCATTTTTTTGTCGGCAACCTCCGTCAATTTGGAAAATCTAAAATTTCAAAAAACGGGAAAGGGTTAAATAAGTAAAGTTAAAGCTATTGTTGAAGTATAAATTTCAACTATTTTTCACCATATCTCTAACTGGTTCTGAAGTTTTTGGTTTGAACCCTGGCTGTGATACAAATCTTTCCGATCATTGGTGAATCGCAGTGTCAAAAGTTCTATAGATCAATCAAATCAAACAGTTAGACCGAAAGTGATCTATGAACTCCAACAATGATCGACACTTTTGAGAAACATATTTTTAGATTACGCGACTTTAAAATCATAAATTCAGCTTATTCAACCTGTAGTTACGACGTTTATATAGCCAGCCAACCATTTTATTTTTTTGTTTAATTATCGCCGTATAATATCTCGATAGAACTTCCTGTTGGAGATCAGAGGTCATGACCAACGCTCCGCCAATAAACAAAAATCATCACGGCATGCGACATCTAAATCTCACGAGCGGACACAAGAAAATTACATGGTGAGCCGTAGTTGGGTGAGCAACTGGTAGCTCGGGTTGAATGCCTGGACTTCCGACAACTTAGGGTTAAGAGTAGAATAGGCAAAGAGCTTTACACCTAAGCACACCATAATCGCCCAATTTATCTGTATCCCTATTACCCGTTCCAACACAATCCCGCTTTTGTGCGCCCTAAATGATAAAAGAAAGGGTTGGGAAAAATTGTGGAAAATGAAGAAATTGCTTGTCACAAGCAATTTCTTCGTTTCTCAAAATGTTTTCTACCCAAAAAGACTTTTTTTTGATTTCATCAACTTAATAATTGTCGTCTGTATTTTTTTTCAAATTTGGACCTGTCTAAAATTTGTCGTCTGGTTATGGGTAAATCATTTTTCCGCAGACATTTTCATAGGATTTCTTCCTTTCCCACAATGTTTACTACGCCTAAAAGATACAGAAGATTTAAGATTTCGTCGTCTTAAAGTTAGTGTTTTGTCGTCTGCAACTTCTTACAATTTGGGCAAGTATAAAATTGTGTCGTCTACTAATGGGATAGCAGCTGGAGGCTAGGAAAGGATGTAGTGGTAGTAGTAGTGGTGTGAGAAATACCAGAAATATATTGTTAGGTGCTCCAGCCGCCGAGATATGACTGAAATACTGTTAAAAGCGGCGTTAAAACCCATTCAATCAATCAATCAATCAATCAATCAATCAATCGTCTGCTAACGGGTTGATCATTTTCCACAGACACGTCCGTAACAACCGTTACCCAGTCGTCGATACCAACAACAACGTACAGATGTTGAGCTCGTCACTGTCCGACATGACTGTGGATTACAGTTTCTCCCGACCGCTAGACACCCAGGACAGCATGCGAGGACACGACATCGTCATCGGGGACTTTCCTCTCTTTTTGATATTCGCGCGTGGAAGTATCTTCGAGAATGACACGCATAACGAGATTTGTTATCACACCAGCCAATGGCGAACCCCGTCAAACTGGTCTTACTGCTTCACACCTACTTGTGGTACGAAATTTTGTATTTACCACTTTTAAGTCGCTAAACCAACAAAAATGTTTCACACAAATGGCAGCCAATGTTGGAGTTCAAAACTCAAAGCTGAATGAATTATTTGATTGTTTGATTGATTCCCTGGTTGACCACTGTGATTTGTCAGTTGACTGATTTGATTGGCCAATCCATTTTTCATTGACAGAGGCGATCCTTCAGTTGTCTGGGTTTTGCTTGTTTAAACAAGGACCTTCCTTAGTCCTTCCGAATATTTGGCAGCGGACTTGTTTCTGGATATGAAACAAATGTATTTGGTATAATTCCTGGCAGCATCGCTTGTCATGAAAAAACACAGGAAAACCCTAGTCTTATGTTTGTGATAACAAAGAAGCACACGAATAAGTCCATCATATCATCATATCATAAAGAAGTTGTTCAGAGCAGTCAAACACAAATATTTTAGTTATTTGAATGCTAATTAATGTTTATAACAGGCATGCATTAATATAAGAGAAAACATTCAATTAATTAAATTAAATACAAGAAATATCTATACGCAACCGTTCCTTTTAGTCTGAATTATCCAAGATTGTTCTATTTTTAAAAGACTTATTAATACGAGTCATAATAATGATATAGCTGCAGACTTTTTACGAAGAGAGCGTCAATGATCGCTATCCTTGTACAGCATCTACCAACACTTTAACAAAGCTATCAGAAGAATCAACGTATCTATTTCTACCGAGGGAAAATTCCAATAGAATTTACAATACCTTTCTTTGCAAATCGACATAGATTTATTTGAATGACGTCCTCAAACGAAAGGTTTCAAAAACTGTTAAGTTGAATATTGCATTTTCATCTTCAGACACTACAGCCTCTCCAGAAGTTGAAAGTGAATCGGAGTCAGAGTCCGAAAGCGAATCTGAATCTGAAAGTGAGTCGGAGAGCGAATCAGAATCCGAGAGCGAATCTGAGAAAGAGTCTGAGAGTGAATCTGAATCTGAAAGCGAGTCAGAATCAGAGAGCGAGTCCGAAAGCGAGTCAGAATCCGAAAGTGAATCCGAGTCTGAGAGCGAGTCCGAATCAGAGAGTGAATCTGAAAGCGAATCAGAATCTGAAAGTGAATCCGAATCTGAAAGTGAATCCGAATCTGAAAGTGAATCAGAAAGTGAATCAGAGTCGGAAAGCGAGTCCGAGTCGGAAAGTGAATCAGAAAGTGAATCAGAGTCGGAAAGCGAGTCCGAGTCGGAAAGTGAATCAGAGTCGGAAAGCGAGTCCGAGTCGGAAAGTGAATCTGAGTCGGAAAGCGAGTCTGAGTCCGAAAGTGAATCTGAAAGCGAATCAGAGTCCGAAAGTGAATCTGAAAGTGAATCCGAGGCCGAGCCAGTATCCCCAGAACCTCACACTGTCTCACAATGGTGTCCGGGAGGTGACTGTAATAAATATAAAGTTTGGTGGGAAATCATTGGACCCAACATCTTGTTCAATGTCGAAGTGAAGAACGAAAATCTGACAAACAGATGGGTCGGCGTTGGAGTTTCAGCAAGTCGATCAATGGTTAGCAAGTACATCGTTATTTACTCTAGATAAATCTAATAAATATTCGCTGGCCTCGTAACTTAGCTCCGACAGGAAGTTCCAATTCTATATTAACCTTTCTCATACTGAATAAATTCGTTTTTAAAATAACATGACAATCAAAGTCTGGAAGCACTGAAAGTACTCGTTGTGGGTCAATGTTAAAGTTCTGTGAACAACTCCTACTGAAAAGGCCCAGACAGGTGTCGAGACTCAGATCAGACTGCATTTATGTGCAAGTTGATCTTTGTCTATACGTCCTACCAAAACAGGAATTTTCCTGGTTCGGCATGACGAAGGGTAAACAGCGTTATTTTACAAAATTTGTGGCTAATATTATTATTACAAAAATGTAAAAATGTAAAATGGCTGGTTGGCGACCGGTCCGGTCTAAATGAATCATTTGATGTGTCCATTGATGCCGCGATCTATCAACTTTATTTTAGATGATCGTATTTTCCGTATTCTGAATGTTTGAAATATTCCTCATGAAAAGCTGTGATTTTGGAACTATTTTGTGTGTGCTGCCGCCGTCATAGCGCAGTCGGTAGCGCACCAGACTCCTAATCTTAAATCACGGGATGTCATGGGTTCGATTGCCGGCGGCGGCACATATCCTTTACGACAATTGTCTCTCACAAATTAGTGGATAATCTTAAACCTAAGTGGGATAGCAGCTGGAGGCTAGGAAAGGATGTAGAGGTAGTACTTGTGTGAGAAAAATCAGGAAGCCATTGTTAGGTGATCCAGCCTTCGTGATATGACTTTTAAAAGCGGCGTTAAACACCTTTCAATCAATAATTGCGTTCAAAGTAATTCTATGAAAGCGAGTGCTAAAGTGGCCATTATTTGTATATTTGATAATTTTGTCACAAGCCTTGATAACATCAGATCATAAGAAATGAAGAGAATATTTTTTTCTATTTTCATTGAGGTATGAAATAAAAACTCAATCTATATTTTACGATTAGATTGATTTTTAAGTTTCATACCTCATTTAAACAAAAAGTATTTTCTTTCGCTTTAAAACGATGCCTGTGAAATTGCCAATTTTCTCATTACCCAAATTGTTTTCTATCCGAAAAGAATTCTTGTAAAGATTTTTTTAACTTAAAAATTGACGTCTGCATCTTTTGAGAATTTGGGCCAGTTTGCTAATGCGTTACGTCATCAAAGTAACCCTTTAACCCCTTTGTTTAATTCCTGGTTTTTATGTCCCTTCATTTTTATATTTGAGAAAATATTGTGGAAAAATAAAAGAAATTGCTTGTTTCAAACAATTTCTTCTTTTTCACAATATTTTCTACCCTATTGTATGATCATTTTTCAAATAACCTTGACTTTAAATTGTCGTCTGCAAGACCTTTGAATTTGGACCAGTCTAAAATTTTGCAAAACAGGAAAGGATTAAAGGAAGCAAAGGAAGATGCATAATATGATATAAAAAAATAAACGGATCGACTTTTAAGCTCATTTAAGAAATGAAGGGAATATTTTTATTTTCATGGAGGTATGAAACGAAAAAACAAATCACATTGTATGATTACGCTAAGCGGATTCATGCATAAGTGTGATTAGTTTTTTTAATTTCATACCTCCATGAAAACAAAACAATCTTCTCTGCATTTCTTATAATTTAATGACATGGAACTATTTTGTGCGCAAGCATACAAAATAACTGCGTGCTCAAAATGTTCTTCGAACTATGAATATTTTTTTTCGACCAATTAGAACGCCCGTTTTAGATAGACGAAACTAAAAATCAAATTATTAAATGATTGAATATAGAAATAACTCTATAGTTGAATGACTTATGCTTATTTTCCTTTGATAAAATGGAAATTTTGTACTTTTGTTTTCCAGTTTAATTCTGATCTCTACACTTTGGAATCACTGTTTCCGCCAGTCTTGATAAGAGATAGGTGAATACTTTCTTTATGAATCAATTAAAAAACGTAGACAAACACAGAAGATGTTGAAATAATGTTCACGAAAATGGATGGTTGATTGACGGCTCGTTGGTCACACCCACTGACCTTGGACAAGTGGGGTCCCGGTTTGATCCCCGACCGCGGCGAATATCATTTCCGACATTTGTCTCTCACAAGACGAATGGGTGGATAATCGTAAGCCTAAGTGGGATGAGCAGCTGGAGGCTCGGAAAAGATGTAGTGGTAGTACTGGTGTGAGAAATACAAATTATCCATGGTTAAGTGCTCCAGCCACCGCAATATGACTGAAATGCTGTTAAAAATGGTGTAAAACTCCATTCAATCAATCGAATATATGGCCGGGAATATAAGAAGAAGAAAATAGTTTATTGATGAACTTAACATTGTAGCTACAGCTTGAAAAGACATTAGATAAGTATCGCAGGTCAACATTTGTCTCCTAGTCTAAATGAAAGATTTGATTGGTTAAGTGACGATTTGGTTGATAGCAGCAGTTTACAAAAGGTCATGAATGTAACATAATATTTGATTTATTCATTTACTTTTGTAAAGCAAAATGAGAAGCGAAGAAAACTGTCTCTTGACTACCTTATTACTGTTATTGAAACTACAGTAAATCTGAGGTAAATTAAGCGATCTCTCAAGGGATGACCAAAATGATCTGTTTTCGGAGAAAATCCGAGGTATTGCGATAGCCTTGGTGTCTGTCTCGTTGTCGTCGTCGTTGTCGTCGTGCGAAAACTTTGCCATTTTGTATTATCTCTGGTTCTACTAAAGGCATTCACTTTTAACTTGGCCCACTTGTTCACTATTAAAAGAGCAACCGATACGATCAAGGGGGATAACTCTAGATGCATTTTGTCAACTATTCAGCACCCAACAGCCGAGCGTAGGCACCCGTAGGCGGTGCTCTTGTTAAAACTCATTAGAATAGTCTCATTTGATTTAGATATGATTACTACCACTTCTTTTCACTTTGAAAAGGGGGATTTCGATAGTGGTCGCTTAATAGGGGTGGTTGCTCAGGCGAGTTCGACAGTATGCTTAAACCGATGGATTTCAAAATAAAATAGAATATTTGTTCTCTATCATAAGTAGATATTCCATTTGAAGCAAAAGGTCCGGTTAGTCCAAGAGGAGGTTATAGCTTAAGGTCAACATTTGTCTTGGACCATTTACCCTTGTCATGCTGTATAAATTACCTTACTGGACTGCTGTAAAATCAAAGGGCTGAAAGCACTTATAGAACTTGTTGTTTCCCTTTACATATAAATTTTATAGATAGCACTGGCAGGTAAAGTACAAGCAGAAATGTAGACCAAGATCTGACTGCACCTATGTGCAGGCTGATCTTGACTACACCTGCTGCCAAAACCGGAATATTTCGGGTTCAGCATGACAAGGGTTAAACTATTTTTGTGAAGTCATTTTTTTGCTTGCTCGACACCGGTTGTCCTCGGATAAACATTCTAGTGTTTGCGTATGTTATAAATGAACAATATGCTGAGTGATTATCTTTCAGACACGTCACAAACAGCCGTTTCCCAACTTTGGACACACAACAAAACGTGGAGGCCAGGAACGCTTGTATATCGGATGGTACCCTGAGTTACAACTTCCGACGGCCCCTTACGTCACCGGACACAAACAACGGCCATGACATTTCTATCGGAGACACGCCCCTCTTCCTCATTTTTGCACACGGCCCGATGAATGGTGACAGTATAACAAGACACTCGTACAGGCGACCTTCAACTTTACCCTACTGTTTTACAGAGGCATGCAGTATGTAGAAATATTTGCTGATCGAAATGATTCAAAATTAGCTAAATTGAAACTGGGTGCTCCTAGTAAATTAACTTTTAACTATAAAATTGATGAGTCGCGGGTGTCAATAAAGAAAAGGGATGAATATTCAAAGACTTGGTTAAGACCGAAAGTAAATATCGACCTAAGCAATTTATGTTAAGATGTTAAGCTCCAAGGCGACTGAAACGTCATAACTAAAGATTATTCAAGCAACGTTAAAGTCACCAACCAACATGTTATCTTTTATTTCTGTCTCTTTATAATAAAATTTTACAAATTAACATAGTTTAATATATAGGATCAGCCATAAGACCTTCTTAGTGATATGCTGTTCTTCATTATGGATGGTTGCTTTGGAGTGTAAGGTTAGCTAATTGAGAATAAACTACAAGAAACAAGGAAAACTCTCTATGATGATTCAACATTATTAACTCAATTTTATGCTACTGTACGTTTTGCATGATTTTCTCTTTTTGTGAGTGATTTTCGGGGAGATTGGATTTTGAAGAATCCAGTTTATGTGATTCATTACAAGAAACCATATAATTGCATTAATTGTCAAACGTTATTTCCTTCGACACTTTCGATCTTATATAGTAACTCTTTTTAACCCATTCCAACTCAAGCCCTCCTTTTTACGCCCCACAAGAAAAAAGCTTTGGAAAACATTGTGGACAATGAAGAAATTGCTTGTAACAAGCAATTTCTTCTTTATCCACAATGTTTTCTATCCCAAAAGAAGAAAAAAAAAAATTCCATCAACTTGAAATTGTCGTCTGCAGCTTCTTTCAATTTGGACCAGTCTAAAATTTTCTTGTGTTGGAATGGGTTGATATGATATTTTCATTCTTTTCAAATAGCTGAAGCCAATCACACAGTTATTCCAGAAAGTGAATCAGAGAGCGAATCAGAAAGTGAATCAGAGAGCGAGTCGGAAAGTGAAAGTGAGGCCGAAACTGATTCTACACAGACCTGTAGTTCTGACGGTCCACCAGAAACACGAGGAGGTGAGGGGTTTTGATAACTTATATTAATCCTTTTTATGCCGAACCCCAATATTTCTGTTTTGGCCATTGTCAGCCCCACGGGTAGTCTCGCCGTTCAAACTCCATTCCTACTTGAGGTAACGTTATCAAAGTGTCGTGGGTAACCGATAATGGTTTTGGCATGAGTTCTAGACAATGATCAGTCGGCACGCATGTACAGTTAACAGCATCTAAGGAACATTGCAAACTCTGCTTGCAAGTTCATCTTCAAGATATTTTTAGCTCACTTGAGCATATCGTGTTCAAAATGAGTCTGAATAGAGTCTTCACTATGCGCACTGCCTTGTATGGCCACACGAATTAAAATAATTCAATTTGGAGAGAACTCCTTCAAAAGCATGCCATTTAACTCAAGGTTTTCTTCAACCGCGCTTATTTACCATGATAACTTTTGACATTGAAGATTACTTAAAAACATGCTTTGCTAGTTTACTGTACTTTTAGTACTTTGATTATTCGCTGTGTTGCAACAACCTAGAATATAACTTTCTAGAGAATTACTTGGTATAACTTGTCATAAACTGAAAAGCGTCATTGAAAAGCAAAATAACATCCAATTTTTGGAGAGGTTCGTGTGAAGTTGTTAGTTTTTCGTGAATAATTATAAATTACAATAACGGATGTTAAAGTTTGTATGTTAACTTAAGCTATCAAAGCTGACGCTTTGCTAGCTAAAAACTATTCGCTCTATATAATAACCAGGCTACTCAGTGTCTGTGCTTCTTGAGAATGTGAAATAGTTGAAAAGCTATGGACTCATTTTAACCCTGGCCTGAATGCACAGCTCGAGTGAAAATCAACATTTTCGTAAATACCAGAAAACCTTAAGAGTTTTTTTTATATATATGTCACTGTGGAGTCTGGTTCTTACTTATGTAAAGAATTGATTGATTGGTTGAGTGGCTGGTTGATTGATTGATTGAAAGGGGTTTAACGCCACTTTTGACAGTATTTCAGGCATATCGCGGCGGCTGGAGCACCTAACAATAGATTCCTTGAATTTATCAAACCAGTACTACCACCATAACCTTTCCTAGCCTCCAGCTGCTATCCCACTTAGGTTTACGAATATCCACGCATTGGTGAGAGACAAATCTAGGAAAGGATATGTCCAGCCGCCGGGGATCGTTTGATTGACTGAATGGGGTTTAATGCCACTTTCAACAATATTTCAGTTATATCGCGGCGGCTTGAGCACCTTACAATCGATCCCTGGTATTTCTCACACCACTACTACCACTACATCCTTTCTGAGCGTCCAGCTGCTATCCCACTTAGGTTTACGATTATCCACCCATTAGTGAGAGACAAATGTCGGAAAGAATATATGTGCCGCCGCCGAGGATCGAACCCATGATACCCCGTGATTGAAGATAAGGACTCTGATGCGCTACCGACTGCGCTATGACGGCGGCTATGCAAAGAATATGGGGATCACAGCTGGCAATCAAGCAATCTGTAAACCAATGAAATCATACATGAGCTTTGAACTCTCAACATTCGCTGACGTTTATTTGAAGCATTATGGTTGGTTCGATGACTTAAACGTCGTAGCTACAGCTTATTCAAGCTTTAGTTACTACGTTTAGTTCGCCAACCAACCATTTTACTGATTTTTTTTTTACATGTTACGAGCCATAACTTCTACAAAATACGCCGTTTAATATCTAAGTCTAACTCTTTGTCGGAGGTCAGTTTGCATTGCCAGCGATCCGTCAATTTTCGTCCGATATTTCAGTTCGTCCCCACGCTATGGACTGCGTAGATGTCATTGTGGGCACGGCTAAAGGTATGAAGTCTCGTATCGGCGATTACTACACTAGAGATCGGTCTACACCATTGTTCGATGACCATTATGGCGGCACTGATAGTCTGACAGGCGCCGTGGGTATGGAGGACGGAGAGTACACCAGACTGCGTTTTAGACGAAGACTTGCTGGTAGGTTAACTCTCAATTAAACTGGAAGCCTGTCGTCTCAGAGTTATAGACCGGTATCGCCGTCGACTTTAACAAAGCCGTGACTTTGTTAAAGTCGATAGTGATTCCAGTCTCATCAGAGATATATCTAGGGGCAGTAAACTATTCAAACTCCGAAAAATAAGAGTTCAGAAAACTAGCGGCTGACAAAAGTTCAACGCTTTCGTGGTTTTTTGCGGTGGGGGAGTAGTAGGGTATGTCACAATTATTAAGAAAAATGAGCACATGCGTGACATTTCCAACCATTACCCATGTGCTCCAAGTAAAGACTCAGATCAGCCTGTACATCCGCACAGTCTGATCAGAGTCTTCACTCTACGCTCTATAGATAGATACTGACCCAATTCTTCTTTAAACAATCAGCGAATGTTCTAATTGCCCCGAATGGTTGTCCAGGGTGCTCAATATGTGCAAGTCAGGTATAATGCGAAATGATTGGAAATATCATGCGCAGGCTCAAATATCTTTTGGAAAGGGATTTCAAAATGTCGCAGTTTTCTATATTACCAGTTCAATTTAGTGTTCAATTGGCCAATGCCGGCTGTCAATCACATAATCAGTCGACCAATGATTCGTTTCATTTAGACCCAAAGTATGTTTTGAACTAAAAAAATCGACGCCATTTTTGTTTAGTTTTTTGTTGGTTTGGCGACTAAAACATCGTAATTACAGCTTATTCAAGCAGTAGTCATGACGTTTAGGTTGTCAACCAACCATTTTCTTGCTACTGGCCATAAATTTTCCAAAATAACAAGAAGACTGTTAGTTTCTACGTGTAAGTTGGCGGGGCCAGCGATTGTTCAGTAAATCACCTAATAACGTGAAGGGAATGATTTAAACAGTGCACTCTTTGTAAATCATCTGAGCCTTAAATGGTTATTCTACCTCAGTAAAGCTTTTTTCGAAAAAGAAACGTCTCTGAAATACCTATTTTGTATTAGATCTCTTTTGAAATATTTTTAACCCATTCACGGACAATGACGCTTTTAGACGCCCCTCAAGAAAAACCACTGGGAAATAACATTGTGTAAAATGAAGAAATTGCTTTGTAACAAGCAATTTCTTCATTTTACACAATATTTTCTACCAAGAAAGTTAAAAAAATCGAAAATTCCATGTCTGCAACTCCTATCAATTTGGACCAATTTGAAGGCTCGCACTTTATTGATATTAACATACTAACACCAGTATCTTAAGTTTGCTTTGAATTGTTTTCAGCAAATGAAGGACCAGATCACAGTATTACCGACTCCATTATGCACCTGATCTGGGCCCGTGGACAAGAGGTCAATAACTATCACCATTTCCCGCGGACTGGTATTGATACAGTGAACACCGCCTCCGACAAGAATTACTACCGGGAGGACGAGCTTAAATATCACGGAAGAGACAATACTGGGAATTACGTACACAGACAGTTTTTCACCGTTAATTTCTTCGGTAAGGAAACTGTCAAAGGGATCAAGTTATTTCACTTAACCTTTTTGTGTAACTGTAAAATGTCGTATTTTATTTCTTGTTCTTATTTATGTGTGTGTTTGTTTACTTATCGTTGCTACCGTAGTATTTTCCCATATAAGCAACCATCTCAGACGACAGTCAGTTGTTACAGATTGAAGGGATACAAGGATACTAGACGAAACTACTGAGAGTTCCTCCAAGTTCTTTAACGTGTCCGATGTATAGCACCGTCACACGGGGGCGCGATCATCCGAAAGACTTTTACTCTGTTTGCTTAGGAACCCGTGATCACGTGGTTTGGGGACTCTTTGCTGTCATTGTTCTAATTTTATACTTTACTTGGCGTATGTAATAGCCACGAATGAATAAATATCGGTTGATGATTGATTAACATAGGAAAGGTACCAGAAAACTTATTGTATTTTTCCTTTAGATAATTCTGAATTAAGTTACTTTTATCGAAATATTCATAGAGTTAAACTACCGAAAGAAATCTACTTTTTTTAAGAGTATTTCTTGTTTCTATTTACAAGTGTTGTATTTACGACACTTTGGTCGCGCAGTGATGATATACTAGTACCTTTAAAGTGTTTTATTATTGAGGTTTCAAAAATATGCTTTCGGTTCGCTGTAAATATATTTCCAAATTGATTTTACATTTATCATTTTCTTCAATTCGACAACACGTGGACAATGTTCTTTCTGTGTGTATCTAGTCATACTATCTATCTATATATACAAAAAATGTAACACTTTATGTTTAAGTCTTTAAAATATGCGAAAAAGGATAGTAAAACTTTAAGCAACAACTTTCTGCACAATTCAAATCACCTTGGTGGCATTCAACCCCGTAGCATAATTAAACACATTGGATGGGCAATTTTTATAGTCACATCAAGCCATTTTCTTCCTAAATTTTAGCACTTCACTACAGCATTTAGCTGTCCGAAAAGTTAAGCATTAAGGCCCCTATTTCGCTTTCTTTCATGCCAATGCGATATTTTTTACGGTTGAACGTTTGATTTTTCAAAATTTTTCAATGGCCCAAAGTTTTCCATGCACGTGCCTTTTATTGACGGATCGCCGGGCCGTCTGAACTCCGACAGAAAGTTCATCTCGGGTATAAAATTCGTGTTATTTTGCATTAAAGTTCATGGTCAGTAAAAATATAGGATGATTGGTGACATAAACGTCGTCACTACAGCTCGAATAAGCTGTAGTTACGACATTTAAGTCGCCAAACAAACACACACAAAAAAATCACATGCAAACATTGAAAAATGCCAGAGTTCAATGTATGATTTGATTAGTCTATCGATTATTTGACTGCCCCTCGATTGGTACATTTATTGGTCAAAACAACAAAAAACCAAAAGATAAAAGCTCTTATATTACTGTTGACATTTTTTTTTTTTTTGTTTCAGAGGAAGCCCCGGCAACTTGTGACGGGTCTTTCACAAAGGGAGGTTACACAGCCCGCTGGGTGTTTAACGAAACTGCGAACAGTCTGACCTTCACCTTGTCTGCTACCCTGTCTTCTACTCGACTAGAATGGTTGGCTATTGGCATGAACAGTATCGGAGCTATGGTAAGAATATAATCTAGAGCCATATTCAACTACAGAACAAGTGTTTACGGCCAAACTGTCGTAAATACTGCTTTATTCAAGCTGTATTTACAATATTTTGGTCGCTCACTGACGGATTGTTGTCATCTGCGCCGTTGTCGTCGCCAATATTGACCTAGTCCTGCCATGAAATTATGTAGTATTTCTGTCATTATCAGAGATAATTCGCTTAACCCTTTCCTATTTTGCCAAATTTTAGACCTGTCCAATTTCAAAGGTTTTGCAGACGAAAATTTAAAGTGGATTAAATTTGAAACAAACCATTCAGTAGGGTAGAAATATTGTAGAAAAAGAGAAATAGCTTGTTACAAGCAATGTCTTCTTTTTTCAACAATATTTTCTCAATCATAAAATCAAAGGGACGTAAAAACCAAGGATTGAACGGGAAAGTGTTAAAACGCGGAACTGAAAGAAGAACAGTCTTTACTATCAAGGTAGATAATTCCCATTCACTTATTTGAATAAGTAGGCCCTTTTCGATGTAGATAGTTTAATCTTTATTTAGAGCGTCAGATGTCCGTAATTGGTGCACTTATATATATTGGATATATGTAGCATATGGTCGATTGTTTAGTTTATCCACAACTCAAGAAAATATGGATTTTGTTTGTTCACACAATAAAAGATTAAACGATCTCGCACGTTTAACGAACAATTATTCTATTTCAATGAAGCAAAAAGGGACGAAATGGGAACTTTTGGGCAAAATCTCTAAAAGCGCGTCATTTTGTACGTCATCAAAATCGGCCGTTTTCGGCTGGTACTAATGTCCCTACCATAGTAGGTACAATCGGATTCCCTCGATCAATAAAGTGTTTATATTGGGTTAAAAGGTTAAATGACGTCATTTTGGTAGCTACTATACTTGTTCGATTGGTATACTAGTCAAAATGGTAGGAGCGTTGGTCCCAGTCGAAAAAGACCATGGTAACCTAATTGCAGCATCGTTATCGGAACTCCTCGTTCGAGGTTTACGGCAATGGCCGAGTGTGTACCGTTTACGTCGTCCCGTTGAGATGACGTTCAGTAGCGCGAAATGAACTTACGCATAAATATGCGTCATAATCCACCGAAAATCTCGATAATACACTGGAAAGTGCTGGAGAAAAAACGCAACAAGGATTGATCAATCAGTATTGTATAATTGACGGATAGCGTCTGTCAATCAAGGAACCAACTTGCCAATCAAATCATTTATTCAGTCCGGACCTGAGCTTACAACTCCATCATTGGCCGCTATTTTTGATAAACATTTTTGTTGGCTTCGCGACTTAAACGTCGTAACTACAGCTTATTCAAGCTGTATTAACGACGTTTAGGCCGCCAACCAACGAATTTACTGTTTTGATACATACTGATGGCTATAAATTTTGCAAATAACGCAGTGAAATATCGAAGCTGACTTCCTGTTGGAATCTCAAGGGGCGCGGCCAACGGAGTAAGTGGGCGGGGCCGGTGATTGATCAACTGACGGATCGCTTGCCCCAACCACTTATCTCCGACAGGAAGTTTGGCTTAAATATAACAGGGTTGTTTTGCAAAAATTGTGGTCAGTAACATGTTACATAAAGCCAAATGGTTTGTTTGTCGACTTAAACGAACTAACTACAGCTTGAATAAGCTGTAAGTTTCGCCGTTTAATTTGTCAAACCAACCATTTGGCTTTATGTATTATGTTACTGGCCACAATTTTTGCAAAACAAATCTATTTAATATTTAAGCCTAACTTCGTCAATTAAGGCATGTGTGCTGATGGTTTTGATTGCAGGAAGGGCCACAAGCCGACAGTTATATAGCATGGGTGGACGGAAATGGACCCCACGTATCTGACAGGTAAGTCAAAAATCTTTTGACCCAGATAAGACCCCTATCTTTTGACCCAGGTAAGTCCAACAGGTAAGTACCCTTTCTCATATGCCCAAACAGTAAATTGGTCATATTTAAAACGAAACGACCATGGCACCAATATCGATGGCTTAGAGCAAAAACATAGTATGGCTCTATACATTGTATAGAGCCATACTTTGTTTTTGCTCTATACCCTCGATATGAACACAATGGCGCTTTTTTGCGCTCCCAAAAAACAAGAACAAAAAAAAACTTTGGAAACATTATCTAAAGTGGAAAAATTGCTTGTTAAAACTACAAAAGACATAGAATTTTGAAACTTGATCAAAACCGTGATCTTCAACCTTATCATTCATCGGCCGGAACGCTCTCATATGAACTCATGACTTCAACGATAAAAAATTGATTATATTTTTTAGTTCGGGTGTTTTAGGTTGAAAACTCATGGTGTAGCTATGGCCAGCTAAATTTGGTTTCGTTTTTTTGTATGCCATGTTTGTGGCTTATATGCATATCACCTATTACTTAGTGGTTTATTCTATGCTAGGAGATGTTCAACTATGACGAGCTGTTGTTTCAATATTAAACTTATGAAGAACAAATTATTTTTCCCCGTTACTTCAGATATCAACGCTCGAAAACTACGCCAGTTGTCGACGCATCACAGGATATTCGCGACGTCTCAGGCGGCGTGCAAAATGGCGTCACAACGGTGACGTTTACAAGGGATCTAACCACAGGAGACGGCCAAGACTTCGATTTTGCCAACGGAAACTGTGCCCATTTCTTGTTTAGTTGGGGAGGCGAGGTCATAGGGAATGGTCAAGACTTCAGACAACATAATAATGAGCGTACCTTCTCACAGGTCAAATATTGCTTCCCGCAATGTGGCGCAGGTAAGTTTTAACAATTAACATTGTCATCAGCGGACGACCAAAACTTCGTAAATTAAGCTGTAGTTACGAGGCTCTGGTCGCCCAACAACGATGTATATATAAAATGTTTAATGACAACGCATTGATTTACTAGGACTACATTATTTTATCGTTGTCTCCGCCTAACCGTCCGTCTCTCTGCCCGTCCGTTCCTCAGTCTCGTGGAATTTTAAAATGTTCCTCCGCAGCTCAAAGCAAATACAAGATGTATCTCTATTGTAACAAAATAGTCCCTATCTATATTGTGTATATTGGTCATATTTACAAATACTACTTTCATCTTCAGGACCACAGATCACCCGAATCATTGAGGTCAACTTTGCCATTAATCGTGTATGGAGACTTAGCTATGGAGACCTTTCTAGTGAGGAGTCGGTTGAGCTCATCAATGAATTAACTTCTACGGTAAATTCTTTTTACAGAAATGAAGAGAATATTTTTGTTGTTGTTGTTGTTTTCATGGGGGTATGAACCGTAAAAACTAATCACACTGTATGAATACGCGAAGCGGATTCATACATAAGAGCGTTTAATTTTTTCGGTTCATACCTCCATGAAAACAAAAAAAATTCTCTTCGTCTCTTATAATTTAATTGAATCGAGCTAAAAAAGCAAAACCTTTACAAATTTTGATACTTTTTTGTACGGAACTATTTTGTGCGGAAGCATACAAAATGGCTGCGAGCCCAAAATTTTGTTCATGGAGGTATGAATAATTCCTTGCGACGAATCAGAACGCCCGTTTTTGATGAATAGACGAAACTAAAAATTCAATTATTTCATTGTAAAGCTACCAAATTTCTGTATAAGAAGCATTCATTGCAACGAACAAACTCGTACCCGACAGAAAAAAATACGTATCAGACATTTACAAAACTGATACGTATTAGAGCTGTGTTTTCGTTATTGTGGTCGCCCCCCCCCTCCGACGATTTTCGGAGTTATTACATGAGTTTTATTTACAGTTTAGTACAAATCCTCAACGGGATACTGCAGTTGTTAACCCATTACAACTCATTCCCTCCTTTTTACGCCCACAAGAAAAAAGCTTATGAAAACATTGTGGAAAATGAAGAAATTGCTTGTATCAAGCAATTTCTTCATTATCCACAATTTTTTCTGCCCAAAATGACAAAAAAATCAAAATTCTATTAACTTGAAATTGTTGTCTGTAGCTTCTTTCAATTTGGACCAGTCTAAAATTCAACTGTGTTGGAATGGGTTAAACTTTTCCTACATTGTGAGTATTAGTAAAGCGACCAAAACAACAGTTCTGCTAGCTCCACTGGCTGAAAGCCAAGTCGTCGCGTTGTGTCCGTCGTGCGTGCGTACGTTGGTATACGTTTACTTTAAAATCTTCTCCTCAGACAATACTTGATATAATTCTACTAAATTTCACAGGAATGATCCATTGCGACCCCCTTTTTTTCGATGTATTCAAAGAATTTTGATCGGATGAAAACATGGCTTTTATGGACCGGGCTTATTTCCCTATATGGTGAAAACTTTGAAAGTTTTCTTTAAAACAATCAGCGGATAGATTTCTACCAAATTTCACATGAATGATCCCAGAGTGACCCTTGTACAGATTCCTTAAAATATTTCGGATGAAAAACATGTCTTTCATAAACATGGCTTATATCCATCTGTGGTATATGGTGAAACTTAGAAAATGTTTCGTTCTCAGAAACCAGTCGATGGATTTCGACCAAATTTTACAGGAATGATTGTTGAACTTTTTTCAGATTTTTCCCAACGAATTTAGATAATTTGAAAACCATTGTTTTTATGGGTGGACTATATTTCAATTTATGGTATATACTGAAAACTTTTATATTCTCTAAGAAACCGGTCGATTGATTTTAACCAAATTTTAAAGGAATGATCCTTATGTGACTCTTTGTCAAAGTCCTTCATGGAATTTTGATCGGTTAAATATTTGTAGCTTTAGCTGTTACAAAACTTTAAACTACCATACCTATACTTTAAAGGTTTAACCCCTTTACAAGAGAAATCTGGTAATTTGTTCATTTATATTTTCCAGTTTGATACCCTCTTCCAAGTTATAAGTGGCTATAAGAAGACAACCATAACTCAGCTAAGGTATCTATAAACATTTAACCCTTTACCATATGACAAAATTTTAGACTGTTCCAATTCCAAAGAAGTTGCAGACGTCAATCTTTAATCGGTGACATTTTGAAAACCTTTGTCTTTAGGGGTAGAGCACATTGTTGATAATGAATAAATTGCTTGTATAAAACAATTTCTTCATTTTCTACAATGTTTAATAGAGTGTTGTCTTTGGATGCGTCAAAAAGTGGTATTGTGTCTGAATGGGTTATGTTGAAAGAGAAGATCTATATTTTATCAGATATGGAATATGGAAGTAGCTTCGAGCAGAATTAACCCATTTCAACTCAAGCCCTCCTTTTTACGCCCCGCAATTAAAGAGCTTTGGAAAACATTGTGGAAAATGAAGAAATTGCTTGTATCAAGCAATTTCTTCATTATCCACAATGTTTTCTACCCAAAAAGACGAAAAAATTAAAATTACATCAGCTTGAAATTGTCGTCTGCAGCTCCTTTCAATTTGGACTGGTCTAAAATTTTGTTGTGTAGGAATGGGTTAAATAGTGATACACCGTAATTGACCATTCGCGACTGTCAATCAAATAGTTAGTCGACCAAAAATCACTCATTTAGACGGGGAGTTAGAACTCCGACGTTGGTCGCCATTTTGTTAAGCAACTATGTTGGTTTGGTGACTTAAACGTCGTAATTACAGCTTATTCATGCTGTAGTTACGACGTTGAGGTCGCCAACCAACCATTCTACTTTTTAGTTACATGCTACTGCCAATAACTTTGCAAAATATTCAAAATAACACGGTTTAAACCTTCCCGTACAATCACTTGTTGTGTATTGAGGAAATCATTGCAGGGAAAGAAGAAATTGCTTGTTACAAGCAATTTCTTTTTCCCTACAATGTTTTCTATCCTTTACAGTGGCTATTTTCTCAATTTAGATACACTTTGATTTGTCGTCTGCATCCTCTTCCAAATTGGAGCTGTCAAAAATTTTGTTGTATGGGAAAGGATTAAAATCGAAGTTGAACTTTTTTTGTCGGAGTCAATGGGCGGACCAACCGAGTATGTTGCTGAGACCATCAATTGGTGGATTTCTCTTTAAAAAAAACCCCCAACATTTGATACAATCCGTTTCAAAAATTGAAGTTAATTGTTACCGGTTTCCTTATAAATACTTTCATTTTCACGACGACAAAATCGCACTCAATAAATAATATCACCTCTATCGAAGCACTACGTTATCCCTCCGTTACTTAGAGGCAGGGCAAATGTTTATAATAGTTGTATAATAATAACCAGCCTGTCTTAAAAAAAATCACGACAGATCTCATATATTCTAGATCTGGGAGTGTGGTAGTTAATGCTGAAGTTGAAGTAGAAAGATCTGTTGGCCCGGAAGGAGAACCTGCCACTCTTGAAAAGATGAAAGATGACGTCATTGCGGCGCTGGAGGGCGTTAACGTTGTTGGGATATATCCACTTACACAACCATTCAACGTCAGTTTGCCAGGTAAGAAATTGACGTGTATCTTGCATGAATAATTCTAAGTTAAACCCTTTCGTGTTCAATCCCTGGTTTTTGCGACCCAGCGTTTTTCACTTGAGGAAACATTGTTGATAAAAGAAGAAATTGCTTGTAACAAGCAATTTCTTCTTTATCCACAATATTTTCTTCCTTATTGAATGATTATTTTTCTCATAAAATCAACATTACTTAAATTTTCTTCTGCAAAACCTTTGAATTTGGACAGTTCTAACATTTTGCAAAACAGTTAAGGGTTAACTGATAAGTCGTTACCATAAGTTGATTTATTTGTTTGAATGGGGTTTTACGCCGCTTTGAAAATCTTTCAGTTCTATCGCGGCGGCTGGAGCACCTACCAATGGAATCCTGGTATTTCTCACACCAGTACTACCATTACATCCTTTCCTAGCCTCCAGCTGCTATCCCACAGAGGTCTACGATTATCGACCCATTGGTGAGAGACAAATAGTCGGAAAGGATGACTGCCGCCGTCGGGGATCGAACCTGGGACCTCTATTCATCTTAACTTATTGTCACACGACGAAATTTTAGACTGGTCCAAATTGAAAGAAGTAGCAGACGACAATATCAAGTTGGTGAAATTTAAAAGATGTTCGCCTTATAGGGTACAAAACATTTTTTGACATTAAAGAATTTAATTGTTACTAGCAATTTATTCATTGTCCACAATGTTTTCTAAAGCTATTATTTTGAGGAGCGTAAAAAGGCGGATTATTGTGGACATGGGTTAATTCCTGGTTTGTAATTATCAGAGATAGGTTACTTTTTGTAGTTCGACATTTTTTGTTTAATATAAACAACCCTTTTTTGCTATGGACATCAAATTCTCAAACGATCTTGTTTATACCCGAAGGTGTTTTCTTTATGAACTGTACGGAAAATTCATAAACAATCCATCCAAATTTCAGAAGCTCCACCCACTCAAGCCCCGCCCACAGTTCCCCCGCCTGAGATACCTAACGAAGAGGAGATTAAGGGTGTCGTCATTGGGATTGCCGTCGGTGGCGGTGTATTCATGTTCCTGCTGGCCATTGCGACATTTATCAAGAACAGGTCCCTCAAAGGGCCAGCGTACAATCCCCCTGAACAGCCCTATCACGAGCGAACACCACCACCTAGTTATCAGGTAGATATTTAATGCTTATTTACAGGTAAAAGTCAAGCTAAATAAATTTGCAACAGTGATTACACGATTGGGGACCATGAAAATAACCAATTTATTATAGAACAGAACAATTTCTTTTTTCCGTACAGATACAAAGGGTACAATAAAGACAAGATACAAAATAATAATATTTAAAAAAAAATCCAGTTAATCAAATGAAAGATTAATTATTTATAAGTATTGGTACGGCTAGAATAAAATCTCTAGACTTTCCGAAGGATAGATGCGCTCAGCAGTTTGAAGAATTCAACATGTTTATTGAAATAATCACAACAGTTGAAAAATAGTCGAATCCCGCATCACGCATTGACCTCTCAATGTTTATGATTAACTTAATTTGAATGAGATCCATACAAACAGAAATTACATTTCGTCGGTTCAATTCTAAAACCCCGTAACTACGGCTTGAATCAAGCCGTAGTTGCGAGGTTTAGAATTGCACCGGCGATTTTTAATATAGAGGAAAAGAAACATAAATGAAAAAATAGTATGCTAAATTACAAAAAGAAACAGCCTCGATAAATAATGAAACTGCTCATGACGATTGACCAATTACTGGCCCCGCCCACTTAACCTGTTGGCCACGCCCCTGGCTCCAACAGGAATCAATGGCAAGAATGCAAGAAAAAATTACAATAGTTGGCTGGCGACCTAGAGGTCGTAACTACAGCTTGAATAAGTCGCCAAACCAATAAGAAATGATTACAAAAATGACGACCAAAGTTGGGGTTAAAAAACTAATTTCTGGTCTATATGAATGATTTTATTGGTCGACAGGTCATTTGATTGACAGCCGCGATTGGTCAATTGCGGCCCATTGCTACAGTTTAAGCGAGGCTAAACGCTCTTCAGAAAAGCAATCAATAATTTGTCATTTTTTTATCACACTGTTTCCTACCTTGTATGACCTTAAGTTTTTCAATTCGAGATCAAATTGTATTCTGCAATTTCTACTAATTTGCACTAGTTTTAAAGTTTGTAATCTTCAAATAAGCTAGTTCAAACAACTCAGAGGACCCTTACCAAGAGTAAACCCCTTTTTGTTCTTTTACGTCTGTGTGATTTTAAAATTGATAAAAAAAACATTGTAGAAAAAGAAGAAATTGCTTGTAACAAGCAATTTCTCATTTTTCCATGCTTCTTCCTACACTAATAAATGGTTACTTTTCTGATTAAATCCACTTTAATTTTTCATCTGCAAAACCTTTGAATTTGGACAAGTCTAAAATGCAGTAAAACAGAAAAGGCTTAATCGTGCGAGTGCGACCAAACGCTTGTAACTACAACTAAAACAATTATTTGGTAATACATTTCGTAGCCAACTGCGTTTTGAAGAAGCCTCTAGTAACCTTTATGTCCTTTTTCTTGTTTCTTTTTCAAACTCTTTTTCACACACTTACAAAAAATGTGATTAGACTTTTGTGTGATCAAGGATTCTCTCATTGGTTAAGGACCGACTGAATATGTATAATTCATCATTATGTTATTTTTTTTTACAAAGACAGCCTGTATGAGTTTTTTAAATGTGAAATGCGTCGTCGTTGGGCCGAGCAAAATGTCTTAACTACAGCTTTATTGAAGCTGTAGTTACGACATTTCACTCGCCCAACGACGATAGCATTTACAGAAAGACCATCAACTCTTTTTAAAAGAATTTTCGAGGAAAACAGTCCTTTCACCACCAAAAAATTTAGAATATTTTACTTCACATATAAGAGAATGTGCACAGGGGAGCATTCTTTGTTTTAAAATCACAAACATTCTAAACACGATAAAACATGGTATTTTCCTACAACTTTGACCGAAATTTCACTTTTTCCAGGCGAACAGACAAAGCGGCGCTTCTGATTTCTCCGACGTTTCATCTCGACCAGCAACCGTGACCTCATTTAATGGTCGCCCTTCGGATGGAAAGTCCAACACGGTTTACCTCATCCCCGGGGGTAGCAACGACAAGCCACAGGGTCTGCAAAACCCAACCTACATACAGACTGAGGAGCCCGTAATGAGACGGGTTATAACAACCCAAGAGCCCGTGAAACATTACAGTGGATATCACCCGGATTACAGAGGCCCTGCGTCACATGGCGGAAGTGCCGTACATGTAAAGTACCAAACTGATAAGCCCACGCATTATGCCACAACTCAACAGGCCAAGGCTGGTCATTATATCGTGGCCCGACCACAGCAGTCTCGACAGGTCCAACAAAATGGACAGCAATATCAACAGAGTGGCCAGATAAAATATGTCTTTAAATAAAAGAAATGGCGGAAAATATCTTCATATGTCGATGTTGGGATACGAATGCATTGTAAACAGAGCTTGAATAAGCCGCCGGGATTTGCGATTTACGATATTTTGTAGCCCCTGAAGAGTCATGACTAATTTCTATTCAATGAGCTATATTGTTATAAAAACTGTTTTAAAGACTTAAACCCTTTCTAGTACAATTCTTTTATATTAGGTCCACATGATTTTATACTTGAGAAAACATTGTTGGAAAAGTAGAAATTGCTTGTTACAAGCAATTTCTTCTTTTCCTATAATGATTCTATCCTACGGGGTAGTAAAATTTTCACTTAAGTTCACTTTATATTGTCATCTATGATCTATTTCAAATTGGATAAGTCTATAATTTCGAAAAACAGGAAAGGGTTAAATAGCTTTAAAAATTAATCAGTAACATGGACCTAGAGAATGTGAACCTTGTTTTTACCGCCACCAAAAACAATAACAACAACAGCACAAAAAAAAGAAAGAATGAAAGAAAAATCGACGGAATAGCGCAACACTGAAATTAGAGGCTTTACAATTATAAGCACTTACGTTAGCGTTGCATTAAGCAATCGAAAAATTTGAAATTGTACAGACTGCCTGTCGTTTTATCTATGGACATCTTATGATTGTTTGTGATTCCTCATTTTATTTTAATCTAAAAAAAAAAATGCTACATAAGAAAAAGCGTGAATTGTAACTAACCAAATCCCACCTAATCCCGCCTTTTGACTCCCTTCAAGTAAAAAGAGTTTCTGAAAACATTGTGATAAAACAAGAAATTGCTGGTTTTAAGCTTTCAAGCAGTTATTCACAATATTTCCTATCCCTATAGAACAAAAGATTTCTAAAATTCCGTTAACCAAAAATTGCTGTCTACAACCTCTTTGAATTCGGACTTGCAAATTTTTGTCCTCTAGTTATGGGTTATCTTCGTTTTGCCAACAGACTTACGATTTTTACTCCAGATAATACAAATGACAATTTCTGTCAAATAAAACTTAAGATTACCGCAATTTAATATAATAATCTTAAAACAATACTATATTATTTCATTTAAGTTACTCTACCCTTTTCTATGCATGGTATCAGTTTTTATGATCATATAACACCCAAACAACATTTTAGACCACCTCATACTCAAAAAAGTTGAAGACGGTAATTTCTAGAATTTCTGGAATTTCAAAAAAATCTTTGGTTTTGGGACAGAAAACATTGTGGATAATGAAGAAATGGCTTGTTAAAAACATTCTATCTTTTCGACGTTTTCTAACGTTTTCACTTGAAGGGCGTATAAATAGGAGTTTGTGTGGGAATGGGTTAAGATTACTTTTCGGTCAATCATAAATCTATGAAAATATATTTAGTTAAAAATTTCACATCTCTCTCTTTTCGTATGTTTTTATCGGGTTAATATTATTTGGTTTTTAGAAATTCTATCCCCTGTTACATTTTTTACACAAATTTTAATGAAATATATTTTTTGATCCTGGTTCTATACTTGTAAAGTGAAAGTTATCTTATTAAAGTCATTTATCTTTTCTATACACGTGCTGTCTGTTTCATTACTAGAAACCATGGATTTTTAACCGTGAAACGACAGTATAAGGTTAAATGACCGATCATCGATGAGTCAATCGACCAATCAAAACATTCATTTAGACCGAAAGTTTATGTTCAACTCAAACTTGGACATACATTTATGTGACGCATTTTTGCTGGTTTTGGCGACTTAAACGTCGTAACTACAGCTTGTTCAAGCTGTAGTTATGACGCTTAGATCGCCAACCAGCCACTTTGCTTTTGTTACTTGTTACTGGTTATAAATTTTACAAAAATAGCGTCGTTTAGTATTTAATAGTCTGGCTACCAGACTCTTCTTCAAGGGACTTAAATCTTCCCAAGGTTTTACAGGGATGTCAATTAAGTCCCCTGACTCCAAAAAGAATATTTTTGTTCAGCAATAGATACCATGAGCCTGGATTAAAGAGGCTAGTATAGGGAATAAATGCAAACCAAAACGATTAAGGCCAGTCTAAATATTTAAGTCTAACTTCTTATCGGAGGTCAGTGGGCGTGGCCAGAGGATCGCCGATTTTTTAAACAGGCCAAACTGTTCTTGATGACTCCCTTACGAATAAATGCTGTTAACAATAAAAAATCGATTGAACAGTCAAATGCCGAGCTCCCATTTTTATCTCCTTCATAACCTGGCAGCCCGCTGTCTAAGAGCATAGTATCGCTAAATCTTAACCTGTCTTTTGCGCTTATGTAATTTCAACCGATTCGCGGATCACGGGCGATTGTGATTCAAAGATCGATTGAACAGTCAAATGCCGAGCTCCCATGTTTATCTCCTTCATAACCTGGCAGCCCGCTGTCTAAGAGCATAGTATCGCTAGATCTTAACCTGTCTTTTGCGCTTATGTAATTTCAACCGATTCGCGGATCACGGGCGATTGTGTTTCAAAGATCAACAACAACATAAAAGCGTGAGAGAGATATATACGAGATTTCCAGTTATATTGAAAAGGATTGAACACATTTCATAACAGAGGTAAGTACCACAATCTTAATTTTTTTTAGCTCACCTGAGCACAAAGTGCTCAAAGTGAGCTTTTGTGATCTAGCTCTATCCGTCGTCCTGCATCCATCGTGTTTTAAATTATTGCGTGCACCATAGAGGCCACAATTTTAGCTCAATGTCTTCAAACTTGGTCAGAATTTATTTCCCTTTTAAACCCTGGACAAGCTAATATCCTTGCCGACATTTGTCTCCCACAATGGGTAGATAATCGTAAACCTAAGTGGGGTGAGTAGCTGGAGACTCAAAAAGGTAGTACTTATGTTAGAAATACCAGAAATCTATGGTTGGATACTCCAGCCAACGCGATATAACCGAGATACTGTAAGAATTGTAGTTAGGGCTCAGTTCAAACAAACGATTAAAAAAGTAGGTCACTAGGCCAAATTTTAGAATTACCTAGTGTGCGCTCTATAAGGCATGTTTTGTCTAAAATGTTTTGATATTTTGTCGGAATGTTTGTCTGAATATTTCAGATAAGATAGATATTGGGTCCTGTCACTCAAAAAGTAATTCACTTAGCCAAATCTTACAACATGTATGTACTCTAGAAGCTATATATTAAAAGCTAGCAAAGCGTCAGTTTTGATAGCTTAAGTAAACGGACAAAATTTTGAGGTCTTCTCAAAGTTCAACGATTGCAAACTGCCACTGGAGGCTTAACCACTAAATCCATCGAATACTTACGCCATAAAAATAGTTCTAATGTATTTCAGGAATTTTGAAAACTCTGTTCAAATTGTAGAGAACTCTTTCAAAAGCATGCTATTTGACCCATTCCCACTCAATTCCGCTTTTATAAGCATCTCAAGAAAAAGATTTATAAACATTGCGGACAATGAAGAGACTGCTTGTAACAAGCAATTTCTTCAATGTCCACAAGGTTTTTTTACTCAACAAGGGAATTATTTCTAAATTCAACCAATTTGAAATTGTCGTCTGCAACCTCTTTCAATTTGAACCAGTCTAAGATTTTGTCATGTTGTTATGGGTTATCTCAAAGGTTAATTTAACCTCGTTCATTTATCATTATAACCTTGAAAAAGAATATTACTTAGCACAACCATGCTTTGCTAGCTTACAGTATTTTCAGTACTTTGATATGAGAATGTTTGCCTCTTTGATACTGAGGGCAAGTTCAAATTTTGGTCTTCTGGGGGTCAAAAACTAGGTCACTATTTAAATTCTTTGAATATTTTTTGCATACATCGTAGAGGCTACACTTCTTGCTCAAATATCTTCAAATTCGGTTTAATTGTTATTTCTCCATGATAAATCTATGGCACAATTTTGATAGAGTCTCATTTTGGATAACTTGAATGAAAAAAATATGTCGCTCGTGCTTTTTAGCTCTTCTGAAGGCAAGCGGACTATTGATGTGGCGGAGTGTCCGTCGTACGCGCGTCCATGTGTGTGTCCGTCCGTTTGATCGGGTCAATAACATAGCTTTAATGAGCGGGGCTAATTTCATACATGGTGAAAACTTTGAAAATCTACTCAGAAACCGGCCAGTCGATGGATTTCAACCAAATCTCTCAGGATTTATCTCCGGGTGACTTTATCAGATTCCTTCAAAGAATTTCGATTAGATAATGGAAAAGGCATGGCTTATATGGGCAGAGCTAATTTCCAAACATTGTGAAACATTGTGAAAACTTTGAAAATCTTCTTTTCAGAAACCAGTTCATGGATTGCAACCAAATTTCACAGGAATGGTCATTATGTGACCCCTTATAGGATTTCATAATGAAATTTTATCTGAAGAAACACATGGTCTTTATGGTTGGGCTATATTCCATATATGATATAAGATGAAAACTTTAAAAATCTTTCTCAGATACTAGTGGACTTTCACCAAATTTCACAGGAATAATTTTTTGGGTGGCTCTTAATCAGATTCCATAAGAAAAATTCGGATTAGATGAAAAAAAAAGACAAAAAAAAAAACAAAAAAAAAAAAAAAAAAAAAAAAAAAAACATTACTTAAATGGGCGGGGCTATTTTCCAAATGTGGAATATAGTGAAAACTCTAAAAAATCTTCTTAGAAATCAGTAGATGGATATCGACCAAAATGCTCAGGAATGATTGTTGGTGGCCATTTATCAGATTCATTCATATAATTTTGATGGTTTAAAGAACAATGTTTTTATGGGTGGGGCGAAGGTGCATATATGGTATTAAGTGAAACTTTTGAAAATCATGTTCTCCGAAAAAAGGAGGATGGATTTCAACGAATTTTCACAGGAATGATCCTTTGGTTATGCTCAATAAGACATTTTATTAGTTTTATTAATAAAGCTTTTTCAGGTAGGGATCATATATTTATGCAAGATAAATGAATGATATTACTCGACTTAAAATGTCTATAGAATAAAAAAGTTACCTTTCATGAAGTAAGTTACAGAAAAGTAATCTTTTTTTAAATGAGCTGAATCACATTCATGATAAGTAAACCCAGGTCGTTGGGGCGAAGTTTGACCATTGTTGCCACTGACTAGTGAGCGCTTTAGGACCAATGTTCCCCTTGTTTAACGAAGTCACTAACTAAATATGAAGTTCCACTTCTATATTAAACGGCGGTATTTTGCAAAAAGTTATGGCCAGTAAAATAACATGGTTGGTTAGTGAGAATAAGCTGTAGTTACGACATTTAAGTCACCTAGCCACCCCCCCCCAACCCCCCAACCCCCCCAAAAAAACCTTCACATATATGTCTGCCAATGTCGGATATCAACGTTCACATCTAAATGAATGATTTGATTGGTCAATTGATTCTTGAACGACAATTGCGATTGGTCAATTATCATATCGTTATATGATTTCCGTATTATATTCATGTGTATTGAGCACAAAACTTGTTTAAACACGTGCCCGTCACGGTATTGTGATAGCAATTAGGCTAGACACTTTTCTCGTGCACAAGAGTACATGTGAGTTCATTTCTGTATCGTTGCTGCTTAACGTGTTTCAAATAGCTTCGGAAATTCAGCAGAGAAGGTAGGATTGACGCAAAACCAGACTGACGGGGCGGTCCATAATGTTGCTGACAGGAACAACACAAGAAACTATCGCAAGGCAGTTTGGCGTTTCTCGAGGTATGATTCTTTTTTTCTTTTTTCTTTTTTTTTTTTTTTTTGCGACTTCATCAAGCATGGGCTACAAATGATCAACTCAGGAGTGGACGACCAAGTAAGACCAGAGCATTTGCTTAATTCATCCCGCTGTTAAAGTTGTCCAGACTTCTAATGTGACACATAAAAACAGAAGAATCGCCGACACTTTGAGGAACCGATGGTTTGGCTTGAGACCTCGTCCTCCATATGGCGACTGTCCATAAATCAGCATCGACGATAAGAAGGATGAACTGGTTAACACATCACCGGTCGAATGCATCCCCTAATCATCTTAAGAGACCTGTAATGATTTCAGATGAATCTAGGTTCCTTCTGTTTAGATGGATAATCAGGGATCCCTCCTCACTGCACATTGAATCATTCCCACACAATTCTGCCCTTTTAAGAAAGTTTTAGAAAACTTTGTGGAAATTGAAGAAATTGCTAGTATTTCCTCGGATTATCGGGAAGCTATTAGTGTCGACCTCTGTCATAATATATTTCTCTAGACAAAGATTGATTGCTGGCACGTTCAATTTAGTGGCATTTTGATCCCTTTGCGATATGGAAATTCCTTTTTAAAGTTTTATATGAAATTCTGAGCAAAATGTTGTGACTCGAGCTTTTTGTTAAATTTTTGCGTGTGTATGAATGGTTATTACCCAACTCTCTAGCAAAGATTCGTTACTCATTCATTTTTAGCTCTACTGGACGAAGGCCACTAGAGCTGTTGCGATGGTTTTTTCACGTCCGGCGTCCGTTCGTTCGTGCGTCCGTCCATTCGTCGTCAGTCCGTTAAAAACCCTTGTTAACACTCTAGAGTCAACAGTTTTCATCGGATTCCCTTCAAACTTTCTGGGAATGATTGTACCATCATAAGGATCGTTCCTTTCGAAATTGGGTCAGATCCGTCGAAAAACATCGGAAAAGGGGCCGAATTAAAATTAAATTAAAAATCCTCGTTAACACTCAGGAGTCCACAGTTTCCATCAGAATCTCTTCAAACTTTCTCAGAATGATTGTACCATCATAAGGATCGTTCCCTTTCGAAATTGGCTCAGATCCGCTAAGAAACACGGGAAAAGGGGCCTTATGAAAATTTATATAAAAAATCCTCGTTAACACACTAGAGTCCACAGTTTTCACCAGATTCAATTCATTCTTTCACAGAATGATTTTACCATCTTAAGGATCGTTCCTTTCGAAATTTGGTATGATCCGTCAAGAAACATTGGAAAAGGGGCCTTTTGAAAATTTAATTAAAAATTCCATTAAAAATCCTCGTTAACACTCTAGAGTCCACAGTTTTCATTGGATTCTTTTCAAACTTTCACAGAATGATTGTACCATCATAAGTATCGTTCCTTTCGAAATTGGGTCTGATCCGTCAAGAAACATGGGAATAGGGTCCTTATGAAAATTTGATTAAAACAATCTTCGTAAACACAATAGAGTCCACAGTTTTCAACAAATTCTCTTCAATCTTTCACAGAATGATAATTACGTTAAATGGATTGTTCCTTTCGGAAGAGGGTTTGATCCACCAAGTTCCATGGGAAAAGGGGCCCTATGAAATTTTAATTTAAAAATCTTAGTAAACACATCATGGCCATAGATTTCACCTGATTGACTTCAATATTTCACAGAATGATTGTACCATCATGAGGATTGTTCTTTCAAATTTGGTCTGATCCATCGAGAAACATAGGAAAGGGGGCATTAGGAAAATTCAATTAAAACAATCTGAATTAATGCTTTTAAGTACACAGATTTCATGGGGTTGTCTTTATACTCAAACAGAATAATTATACTTTTGTAAGTATAGTTCCTTTTGGAATTGGTTTAGTTCCATCAAGTAACATTGGAAAAGGGGCTATATGAGAATTCAATTAAAGAATCCCTGTTAACACAATTAAGCCCACAGCTTTGATCAGATTTTGTTGAAACTTTCACAGAATGATTGTTAGGTCTGTTAGGTCATAACGATCATTCTTTTCATAACAGGGTTTGAACTGTCTAGAAACTTAGTAAAATTTCATTTATAAATCCTTGTTACCAAGTCCAGAGCTTTCATTCGATTTTCTTCAAACATTCACAGAATAATTGTACAATAATTATGATTGTTGATGCTGACATGATACCTGATCATTATGAATTTAATTTTAATATCCTTGTAACACAATAAAGTCAGCAGTTTTCATCAGATTCTGTTTAAACTTTCACAGAATGATTATTCCATCATGAGGATTCATTATTTTCAAATTAGGCGTGATCTGTTTAGTATCATGGGAAAAGGGGCCTTTTGAGAATTTTATCTATAATCCTTGTAACCAATCCAGATCTTTCATTGGATTTTCTTCAAACCTTCATAGAATCAATGTACAATAAGTATGATTGTTGATGCTGACATGAGACCTGATCCTTCAAGTATCACAGGAAAAGGGGCCTTATGAAAATTTTATTTGAAAATCTTTACACCAAGATAAAGTCCGCAGTTTTCATTGGATTGTGTTCAAACTTTCACAGCATGTTTGTACCATCATTAGGATTGTTTCTTTCCAAATTGGGTCTGATCTGTCTAGTATCGTAGGAAAAGGGGCTGTATGAAAAATTATACCCAAATCATCATTAACGGAAGAATGTCCTCAGTCTTTATCAGAATCTCTTCAAACCTTAATAGAATGATTGTACCATCATTTTGATTGTTCCTTTGTAAATTGGGTCTGATTGGTTATGTGACACAAGAAAAGGGACCTTATAAAAATTTTATTACAAAACATCATTATCATAATAAAGTCCTCAGTCTTTATCATTTTCTTCAAACTATCTATCATAAGGATTGTTCCTTTGTACATTGGGTCTGATTTGTTAAGTTTCACGGAAAAATGGGCCTTATGAAAATTTTATTACAAAAATTCTTGACACAATTCAGTCCACTGCTTTCATTGATTCTCATTAACTTTTAAAGAATGATTGTACCTTTATTAGAATTGTTCCTTTTGAAATTTGGTTTGTTCTGTAAAGTATCATGGGAAAAGGGGCCCTATTAAGATTTCACTATAAACACGTTAACACAATAACTTCCACAGATTACACAGATTGATTGTACCATCATTCCAATTGTTGATTTGACAGTGGATCTGATTATGGCACGTGTCACATAAAAAGCGGCCTTGTGAAAAACTTTCTTAAATATTCTGGTTAACACAATGATGTCCCTTGATTTCATCGGATTCACTTCAAAATTTCACAGAATGATTGAACAATCACTTAAATGGCTCTTTTCAGAACTGGGTACAATCCATCAAGTATCATGTAAAATGGGGCCATATGATTTTTTTTTTAAATATTCTAGTAAACATAATAAAGTCCCCATATTTCATCGGATTCACTTTTAACTTTCACAGAATGATAAAACCAACGGTAAAATATCACGGCAAAAGGGGCCTTATGAGAACTTGAATTTAATATCTTTGTTAACACGATAAAATAAACAGTTTTATGGGATTCTCTTCAAGATGCATGGAATAATTGTGGCATTCCAAACACAGGAAAACATTCTTGTGTATGTGATGAAGATCACAATCATTATCAAATTGTCTTTTAAATTTCACAGAACAATTGTAGGGTTGTAAGGAATGTTCCTTTTGGAATGAAATCGATCCATCAGAAAATACAGGAAAAGGGGCCTTATTGATTTTCATTCAAAACAATCCTGTTTATGTGAAAAAGTCCACAATTAGTGCCAGATTCTGATCAAAGTTTCAAAGGAGGATCGTAGGGTCACAAGGTAACTTTCTTTTGGAAATGGAGTGGATCCGTCATGAAGCACGGGAAAAGGGGCCTTGAGGATCGTTGCTCAAAATAATAAAGGGGATAAAGTCCGGGTTTTTCTTCTTTATTCATTCTTCTTTGAGTAATTAACTTCCTTAAATATCAGGTTTCTTTAACGGAAAACTTGATAACCAGTAGAGCGTCTCAGGCCCTCATGGGCCTCTTGTTAGTTGTCTGACTTAAAATTCTTGGTTGTCATTATCCAGCACTTGGAATAGTAGGGCTTTATTGTCCACTGGCGGCTATTGTTTTTTTTTTCAGCACTGAAGAAAGAACAAAGGAAAAAACACTGACCTTTCCTTGAATCCACTCAGAACTCCCAATACTCAACATTCGGTCAACTGACGTGTTATAAAGTGAGTTTTGTTTGGGAAGGATTATAGATATTTCTGAAAATGTAAGTAGGCTAAAGAAATACTATATATATGTAAATTGGATCCAGTATTTAAGCTATATCAAGGCAAAATTATGTATGTGCTTCCTGGATATCACTATTACTACGCTTGCACTACGAAATGTCTTGACCATAAACATACCTTTTTGATCAGCAGGATCTTCAATCACAGGGTGTCGTGTGTTCGATCCCTGGTGGCGGCACACATCCTTTCCGAAATTCGTCTCTCACCAATTGGTGGATAATCGTAACCTAAGTGGGATAGCAGCTGGAGGCTAGGAAAGGATGTAATTATGGTAATGGTGCGAGAAATACCAGAAATCCATTTTATGTGCTCCAGTCGCTGCGATATGAATGAAAAATTGTTAAAGCGGCGTTAAACCTATTCAAAGAAACAAAACCTTCGCCATTTCTCAGGCCATTCAACTTAGGACCTCTGTAAAACTGTTGCAAGTTTTCCTTGTGAATTAAGTGTCGGAGAAATACAGGCTCAAACTGTTACACCTCGAAGCTTGGTATCATTGATGATAAATTTTATTATTATGAAATATAGGCATTTTGAATCAAATCTCTGCATTTGTAAGTCGTAAAGTTTAGCTTGTTCGTAAGGGCCCCTACGGCGGCACATATCCTTGTGCGAGAAATACCAGGAACCCATTGTTAGGTGCTCCAGTCTCCGTGATATGACTGAAATACGGTTAAAAGTGGCGTTTATCCCCATTCAATCAATAGTTCGTAGGGGGAGATCTCATTTCGTAAATGGTGGATCTTTAGAACCCCCCTCCACTGAGCTCCGACAGGAAGTTCCACCTAGATATTAAACGGCGATATTTTGCTAAATTTATGGACATCAATATGTTACAAAAAAAATAAATAATTGGTTGATGACTTAAAAGTCGTAACCTCAGCTTGAATAAGCTGTAGTTACGACGTTTAAGTCGTCAAACCAACAGAAATATCCTTCCCATAAATGTAGTCCAATGTAGCAGTTCAAAGTTCACTTCCGTTGTAAATGATTGATTTGATTGGTCGATTGATTCTTTGGTCGATTGATTCTTTGATATCCGTCGATTCATATTGAGGTCTTGTTAAGAAATGTCTCTGTGTTAATTACCTCTCAGACTTGTGTACTTAGTTTCCGATTTATTGACAAATCAATCATATAGTAACATTTATCCTAAGAAATGACCGCGACCATAGCACGTAGGACTCCTATTTAATGGGTCCCGGGTTCGATCCCCGGCTGGGGCGAATATCCTTTTATACATAAGTCTTCCACCAATGGGTGGATAATCGTAAAAATAAGTGGGGTGGGCAGCTTGAGTGGTAGTACTGTTGTGAGAAATACTAGGAATCCACGGTGCTCCAGCCGCCGCAGTATGACTGAAATACTGTTAAGAGTGGCGTTAAACCCTTTTCAATCAATAATACTATGAAATGCTTGTCTTTTCTCTGAAAATTATTTAGGCGTAAAGAAACGGATATCAAGTTTCGAGTCTGGTCTACTTTCGCAGTTCACGACGACAGTATATCATGGGCCTAGACCTTTAGCACCTCATAGGCGGTCCATTTGCAAGAGGATACAATTCAAGGCTGTCCAAAACTCGAAGAAGTTGCAGACCGCAAATCAAAGTGAGTTCAAATTAGAAATAAACTTCAAACAGAACAGAAAACCTTGTTGAAAATGAAGAAAATTTAATGTTCCAAGTAATTTCTTTATTTACCACTATGTTTTTCTAAGCCCTTCGGGCGCGTTAAAAAGAGAGATTACGTGGGAATGGGTAAAATTACATTTCAAATGATTAATCCATGTCTTATGCATTGTTAAACTCCTAACAAGCGTTACTGTTCGGTGTTACTATATCTACCTATCTATCGATTCATTACGTAGGCGAATATCAAAACCGCAAATCGTTTAAATATATAAAGATATGAATCTTACGTGTACTTTATTGCATAATAATCTAAAATATGTAAAGCCCTCAATTAGATTTCAGGTAACTTAGTGCTAGACTAGTCGAAATTCGAAGTAAGGTCTATAAACAGAGATCGTCAGGCGAAAAAGCACTTCCGGTGTACTTAGTATTACGAATGTTAAATAAATTGATCGGATCCAACAAAGTTAAACGTATTTACGGTAGTATGACCACCATAGATTAATAAAATCGACAAAGATCGAAAGTCTGTTTTTAGTCATTCTGGGAAATTTGACTAGAGATCGGATACTTTAGCGCTTCCCGAAAAACGTCACTGTTCGACTCTCAGCTAATTAAACGATTATATGCCTTATCGTAGGCGTGTAAGGGACCGAAAATCGTTTAACCCGTTCCTGTATTTCAAAATTTTAGAGTAGTCAAAATTCAAAGGTTTTAAAGACTACAATTTAAAGGCGAGTTTATTTGAAAAAAATGATTGATTGATGAATATGGTTTAACGCCACTCTTAACAGTATTTCAGTCATACCGCAGCGGCTGGAGCACCGTGGATTCCTAGTATTTCTCACACTATCACTCCAGCTGCTCATCCTACTTATTTTTACGATTATCAACCAATTGGTGGGGTATTATTTCTCAAGTATAAAAGCACAGGGACGTAAAACAAGGAAAGGGGTAATAGTTACCCATATACGTCTCAAGTTACATGTATTGCATAATAGTCTAAAATTATTAGACTAGACCATTCTTATATGACGCAGTCTATGAATTGCACTATATTACAAAATAACTAAACTCTAGACGGCCTGAAATCCAAAGCATTGGTGGAGAACATATTGTGACACTTCGTCCTCTGTAAAAGAAATACTTGAGAAAGAGATCGGTTCAAGCAGAGGTCAGTTACTTTTAGTGCTTCGATGATAAAAAAAAATTGGTGAGGCAAAATGATCATTCTCGGTTCAGAAAATCGATAAGAGTGTCAAGTTTCGACATTGTTGGGTGGTCCAGCCGCCGCGATATGACTGAAATACTGTTGAAATCGGCGTTAAACCCCATTCAAACAAACAAATTTACGGGAAACAATCATGAAACCGAATGCCTTAGTCACATATACAGGCCGACATGGTACTTTGAAAAAGATTTCCATAAAAGTATGAATAAGTCTAAATATGGTTGAACATTGATTTAAATTTTCAATTTGACGATTAAATAAGTTAGAATGACAATTAACAGTTCTTGATATTAATAGACTTCAACCCTTGACTCATTACCACACGACGATTTTAGACAGAGCAAAATTAAAAGAAGTTGTAGGCGACAATTCTTTTGTTGATGGGATTCGAAAAATCTGTCTTTTTTGGTAGAAAACATGGTGGGTAATGAAGAAAATGCTCCCAAAATGCCTTTCAAAGCCTTTTCCTTCAATGCGGGATTCAGTTGTAATTCGTTAAGCGAATGCGGGCTAGTGGTCAGTTGTCTGTCGGTCCCATTTCGGATAACAAATGATAACTATATCTAGTTCTAAGCGATGGTCACCAGCTCTCTTCTTTTTCTTTCTTTCTTTCTGTCTTTCTTTCTTGCCGCCGTCATAGCGCAGTTGGTAGCGCGTCGGACTGTCGATCTAGAAATACCGGGTTCGATCCCCGACGGCTCACTCATCCTTTCCGACTATTTGTCTCTCACCAATGGGTCGATAATCGTAGACCTGTGTGGGATAGCAGCTGGGGGCTAGGAAGGGATGTAATGGTAGTACTAGTGTGAGAAATACCAGGATTCCATAGTTACGTGCTCCTGCCGCCGTGATATAACTGAAAGATTGGTGAAAGCGGCGTAAAACCCCATTCAAACAAACAAACAAATTCTTTCTTTCTTTCTCTCGGTAGTGCCGCCGCCATAGCGCAGTCGGTAGCGCACCAGACTCCTAATCTTCAATCATGGGTGTCATGGGTTCGATCCCCGGCGGCGGCAAATATTCTTTCCGACAATTGTCTCTCACCAATGGGTGGATAATCGTAAACCTAAGTGGGATAGCAGCTGGAGGCTAGGAAAGGATGTAGTTGTAGTACCGGTGTGAGAAATACCAGGATTCCACTGTTAGGTGCTCCAGCCGCCGCGATATGACTGAAATACTGTTAAAAGCGGCGTTAAACCCCATTCAATCAATTCTCTCGGTAGTTTAAAATTGCAAGACTTGCGTTAACCTCTATCAGGGCCCCAAAACTTTTTTGTATTCAATTGAGAATTGACTCGTATACTTCAAATTTGCATAAATATCTCATTTTATTAGCTCGGCTGTTTTCGGAGAAAACCCGGGGTATTGTGATCACCTTGGCGTCGTTCGCGTCGGTGTTGGCGTGACAAACTTTAACCTTGGTCACATCTCTGTTTTTATTGAAGATATCCTCTTGAAACTTGGCATGTGTATTGACCATCAAAAGAGCTATCTAGACTATCAAGGGGGGATAACTCTAAAGGCGTTTTGTAAGAGTTATGCCCCTTTTTCGACTTAAATTTTTTTGCATTATCCAGCACCTGCAGCCGAGCGTTGGCACCCGTGAGGGTGCTCTTGTTTCAATTGTATATTAACCCTTTCCTGTTTTTCAAAACTTTAGACTGGTCCAATTTGAAAAAAGTTGCAGACAACAACTAAAAGTGAGTGCTATTTGAAAAGTAACCAACCTCAAGGGTAGAAAATATTGTTAGAAAAATAGAAATTGCTTGCCACAAGCAATTTCTTCTTTTCCCACAATGTTTTCTCAAGTATAAAATCACAGGGACGTAAAAACCAGGGATTGAACAGGAAAGGGTTAAAGTAACGAGCAACAACCTACTAATAATACAATTTTATATAGGATCTAACCTGAAATAATCTTTAATCCCATCTCAAAGTTTGGGTCAATTCTCAACCGAGTAAAGAAAAATAAAAAATCTCGGGGCCAGGTGTTTCAGACTGACTGGTCCAATTTCAAGGAGTTTGAAGACGACATTTACCCAAATGGCTGCATTTGAATAGAATATATAGATGATAGAAAAAAATTGTGAAAAAAGAGGAATTGAGTGAAAATTAAATTTCTTCGTTACCTACTTACTTACAGGATAGCCCGGTGTTATGAAAATTTGGTCATGATAGGCAATGTGTCTTGTCAAATTTGAAAGTAGTTGCAGACGACAACTAAAAGTGAGAGCAATTTGAAAACTAACCAATCTACAGAGTAGAAAATATTATGGGAAAAGAAGAAATTGCTTGTTACAAGCAATTTCTTCTTTTCCCTTGGTATTTTCTCAAGTATAAAAATCACAAAGACGTAAAAAACAGGAATTGTACATGAATTGAATAATATAGTAAATAAGTCGATCGATCAAGAAGAGAACACATAGTTGACCATTGAAATTTGCTGAACTCGCAGTTATAATTTGTATGCAAAGCAAATCCCTCTAACAAAAAACAGAATTCACAACGACTGCTCAATCCACTACCAGACGACACAATTTTAAAACTGTCCAAATTCAAAGATGATGCTGGAAAATAGGTACCCTAGAGGTAGTCTTAATTTTGGACGTTACATATTTCATTGTAATGTGTCATGCCAAGAAAAGTAAGTACCAAAAGTCCACTTTAAGAAACTGCAGCCAAAAGATCCTATCTAGCTATTTGTCCGTTAACATCCCATTAAAAGTCGACAGCGAATAGCTAGATGCCTCCTCGAAATAATGGATTCAATTTTAATTACCTGCAGGGTCGTAAAAGGGCCGTTGACCCAAGTCTGGTTCTAAGTCAGGTATGTAGCACTTTCGACTAAGATAATTTCTCTACCATAACCCGTTTCAATCCAGGTCTAGCGCGATAAATATTATTATAATGATTGTTACAATATTTGCCTTATTATTACTATTATTATTAGTTTATTTTGATTATCGATGTGGTCTATAACTAAGCTCAAACAAAAAATATGATAGAGACAGACATACAGACAGACGGAGATTAGAACCGAGACGATTTTATTATCAAGCTGCACTAATTACGAATCTAATTGACCTCTGCTGAATATGACATATCTTAAATATTTGTTTAATGGGGCTTTCAGGTGGTCCTTTTCTACGGAACAGTCACAAGAAGTTTTAAATCTGGTCACCCTGCACATTCTGTGTCAATCGTAAGATTTCTTGTGAAATCTTCAAAACAAGGTTGGTTGACGATTTTCACCCAAATACCCATTTGAAAGCTATTGAAATGCTTTACTATATGCACATTGTATACTTCTATTAAAAACTGCAGAGTTTCTTAACATTTTGTCGAATTAAATCAGGGAGACATAAAATTAAAAGGACAAAAAGGATCAAAGAACTTTTCATACGCAATACACACGCAATCAAAGATGAATTTCATAATCTATTTATTTATGATACATATTCATATATCCGGAAAAAAAACCATCCCCCTAAATGAAATACATTGTATTTCATTAGAAGTAGTTCAATGAATGCATTAACTTGTTCTTATGCTTAGAATTGATTGTAAGATCAATTTAGTGAATAATACATAAAAGAAGTTTTCATACTGAGGAAAAATATAGTAGAGGATGGATATTTGTATCGGTTAAGGTGAAATGTGAGTTGCTCAAGTTGATAGTTAATTACGAAAAGCTTCATTTGTTATAAATAGTAACGATACTCCTTCTGTTTTGTCGTTTGGCAACCAAAACCTCATATCCACAGCTTGATCATTGATCGCCCAACGACGATATATGAAAGTGTTGAAAGCAAAGAGAACACGATTGGACCCGTGTATATAATGGACGAGATATATCTTATTCTATCTTAACCATCATACCAAAGAAGTTTTTTATTCAAATGTAGTTCTGTAGGAATACACAGGTTTAAGATAGAAAGTCTAGGGCCCTTAGGTTTTTCAAACAATACTCTTGAGATTCTTCATCCCTTGGGCTAAAAACAAGTAAGTGTCGTAGGTCTGGTACCTGTTTATATAGCCCACCATCTTGTCGTACAAAGGGCAGCGAACGTTCTACTTATCTATATTAGAGAAAAGATGATCTCGATATCGCTTCACTCGTAAGAATGATAATCCACCGACAATAGTTTTATTGGTCGTTCAATGGGTCAACGAATTCCTAAATTAATTTGTCGTATTCCATCCATTTCATATGAACGCCAAATAAAGGCTCAGATAATCATGTGCATCCACACCGTCATCCTCATTATTGAACGGATATCGAGATCATCGTTTCTTCTAATATTTTAGATATATTTTAGATAAGTAAAACGTTCGTCGCTATTGGTACGATAAGATGCCGCACCGTCTATCTAGAGCCCTCACTATTCGCTTTGAAGATAGCTACTGACTTAAGTTCCTTTAGAAAACCAGCAATTTTATTCAAGTTACTCAACATTACATCTTGGGCCACGAAGAAACTATCTTGTACCATGGGGTGAATTGAGGGCCAGTTTGTATAAATGAACATAGAAAATTCATTTACAGCTACTTTCTTCGGGAAATTTCTGGTTGGAAGTGATTGATATGAAAATAGCCGAACTATTTTCTTTCAACGAGTACACTCTAAAGATTTTTTTCTATTTTATTTTATATATATATATTTTAATACGATTCAATAAACAAAGATGAGTTAATGAGAAATAGCCAGAAAACAGAGATTGGTCTATCACATAAATCAGTTTTTTAGAAAATGCATATTGTTTTAGTCGTGTTGGTCAAAGAGGGTATGTGCTAGCTAGAATCTAGCCTGTCTTCCAGGCTGTGAGTAAATGCGTAGGTTTGAAAGTAACTAAGATACATCAATCACGCAAATACATTTCATTCCTTGAAATTACCTCCCTTACGTCTCACAAACTGATCAGCAAAACAGAAAAAGATAACAGCTAGAGAAAAGAAACTGTTCAACTAAAATATAAGTATCAGTGAGACGGGGAGCGGGTCTAGCTACAATCCTTCATCATCATTTCTATGTATTGACTTTTCCCAAAATAAATGCTAACACTTTCTAAATCCTTTGTTGTCACTTCCATTTGATAAATCACTTAAGATAGTAAGACAAAGTATTGTAATTGTCATTTTATTTTAATTTTTTTACGCTTTGTTATCTATTACATGTTATTGTACTAATTTGTACAGTTGTTTATCTGCAGATCAACTCTAAAGTGTTTAGAACGAAATGTCGTCCTATAGAAATCAAAGGTGGATGGTGAGCTTAAGTCATGCTATTGAACACTTTAATTCGATTTGCCATGAAAACCCAATGCGCCATCTGTGACGACACGGCTAAAAAGATTGCTATTTTCTGAATTATGTACATCTATTACATGTGCAAACAAAGATATTTTTGTAGAACTTATGGATAGAAAACAGAAACAGAAACATGTTACTCTGCACTATCCAAGTTATTCGTTCCAACGAGAGAGAGAGAGAGAGAGAGAGAGAGAGAGAGAGAGAGAGAGAGAGAGAGAGAGAGAGAGAGAGAGAGAGAGAGAGAGAGAGAGAGAGAGAGAGAAAGAAGGAGAGAGCGTATTTTGTGGCATTTATTTAAGTGGTATGTTGTATTTATATTAAGAAAATATAATTTAATGGCAAGTATCTTGATTTTTCTGCTAAGACAAATACACATACAGATAGACAGACCGAAAAGGTTAATATATTAGAGAAAACGAGATTATTTAGTTTTGCGATCAAGGAATGTTACCATAGAAACTCATCTTGGACTGGCACTTTGCACTGATATACACAAAAATAATGACCATTAATTACCAATTTTCCAGGCAGCTGGAAGTTGGAGCATTCACAGAGAATGACTGGGGTTTGGGAATATAGTGGAACCTAGAGAAAATGTGTTTGGGTTTCAAGCTCTTATTTCAGTCATGAACAAGTATGACAAATATTGCGAATTTTGCGAAAATGCGAAAATGCATCATTCTCCAAACTATAAACCATCCGGGATGCCGTTCTTTTACTAAAAAGTTTTCATCCTACCTTTGAAAGAAGAATGGACATATAATAAATCAGGGTTAAAGAAGACAACCATCAGCCGTCATAGTTCGCTCAGTACGTCTGATCAGATCGTAAAATTTCGCAACTACATTTTTTCCCGTGACGATTCAGACATCTCTATATTTTCTAATGATGAAGTCCAAATGTAAAATGAGTCCGTGAGGGTTAACAACAACAACAGCAATTAAAGAAAACACGGCGAAAGTTAAAAGTTTTGACTCCGGTCAGTCTGCGCAGGGAGACCATACACGAAACTTCAAATTCGCCGTGAGTCCTGAGATCCGTCACGGCCAATTTATGCTGGTTTGGTGATTTTTGAAGACAAAAATGGATAATCTCGCAAAAAGTTTCCATCGCATTAAGAGGTACTGTGGGGAGTGCGCAGGCTTACCAGGATCGAGAATTCTCCCTATCGCCTAATTACAATTGTAGATTGGTTATTCTACCTTGATATACACCCAATTTTGAAATACCACCTATGTGATGGTTGGTTTGTGCTGGATCTGATCTATTTTTCTAACCGTCTGTCTGTCTCTCTCACTGTGTCTTTGTCTCAGAGCAGATGTAGTTACATTGTTAAGTTGGCTGAAGAGGATATATGCTAGTTACGATGTTAAGTTGGTCAAAGAGGATGCATGCTAGTTAAAATGCAGATCAAACATATTCACAGACATGCATGCGGAAAAAGTTATGCTTTTACATGGTTAGGAATAAATGTGTAAATATCTCCACTAGCTTGGTAATCAAAGAATGCTACCATAGAGCCCCGTTACCATGGAAACACCTCTAAGACTGTCCCATTGCACTGGCATACGCTAAAATAATGAGTGTCTGACCATTAAATACCCATTTTCTAGGCACCTGGAAGTTGAGTCAATGTACATTGAGAATCAAACCGAGTACAATTTGAAAAAATGTGTTTCGTTTACACGCTCGAATGTATATCATGAACGAGTATAACATAAATTCCTCCTAATCATAACCATCCGGTTAGTATAACTTCCAAGTAACTTAGTTTGGCCCGAACATTTAATGCCTATTTGCCATTCAGCATATTTCATGTTATATTTTAAAGTTTTTGAATTTAAAATTAAACTTTTTGATACTTTTTTATCTAATGCTTGGATAAGGCGTAAAAATATGAAGCATTTTTCAAATTATTCCGTTCGAGCCAAAATGTCACCGGGGCTTTAAAGGATTGGGGGACGGGGAAAAAATCATGGATAAAAAGACAATATTTTTCTTAGATAAAACTTACACTGCTTCCAAAATTTCCCGCTGCATCTAGGATCGAACCATAACAATGTTTTGGTCGCCCTCCAACGATTAATATTGTAAGTTTATTTCTTTGCTTTTTTCTATGTCTGTCTGTTTATCTATCTCTCTCTCTCTCTCTCCCTCTCTCTATCTCTGATTTGGAAGTGAGTTTCCCTACGATAGTTCAAAGCTATATTAAGCCCCGTTACAAACACAGACTCTCAGCCTGCTCTCCCTTAAACCATATCTATTCTTCTTTTGTGACCACGTCCATAGGGAAGTGTTAGCGCGTATGACTCCTAGTCAAGGGGTCCCGGGTTCGATCCCTGGTCGCGGCGAATATCCTTTTCGACATTAGTCTCCCACCAATGGTTGGATGATCATAAACCTAAATGGGACGAGCATCTGGAGGCTCGGAAAGGAGTTAGTTCATGTATTAGTACTGGTGTGAGAAATATCAGGGATCTATAGTTAGGTGCTTCAGTCGCCTCGATATGACTCAAATACTATCAAAAGTGGCGTTAAACCACATCCCACATAATAATAACTTTCTTTGAGGCATTTCATCTCTCATGGCCGATATGTATCATCAAATGATTGGACGATTACACCAAAAAACTACAGCCGGAAATTGTTGGAAAAAGTTTTTTAATTCACAGGATTTTAGTTTGAGATTAAAATAAGAACGCAAAATGAACGACTTTTACTTAGTATAATGCAGTAGAACTATCTCTGCACTCTGTGCATACAAAACCAGATGCTTTAGACATTAGAAATTAATGATCGTACAAACATACATCACTATCAAAATGACAGTCGTATTTGAGTTACCATGGGAACCAACTATGCTGTCTGAAATAACTTTAGGTCCCTTCTCAATTCTTTCTCAATGTTTAACATCTTCAAGTGTTCGCCTGTTTTAGTCGACATATCGAGATGGTTATTCTTACATGATATATTCATGTACTGCCTACAACTTCTTTCAAAGACATCTAGTAAAGGGGTTGACATCTGGTAAAGGGTTTAAAGAGGCATGGAAAACCAATTCAGTACAAGGGAGGGGTGTAAGGTGACGGACCGCGTCTGTCAATCAAATATGTATTACCGATAAAATCGTCCATTTATGCCGGGAGTGAACTTTGCTGACGACCTAAACGTCTCAACTACAGTACATTCAACCCGCAGATTCGACATTTAAATCGTCACCCAAAGGGTCGCCTGTTAGTAATTCATGTCAAAGACAACATATTTTACAAAGTAACGCACTTAAAACAACCTTCCTTCCATTATGGTTATGATTTAAATTATATCTAGGCCCTACATGTGCACAAACTATTATTCTTTAGCTATTTTCTCTCTGTTTTGTCTGATTTTTGTCAATTCGCCCATCTACCAAACTGTAGACAATCAAACAATAATGATTTCAGTTAAAAGTCAGGTGATTTAGAATCACAATTAGGAAGTAGATATAGTTAATCATGTTTCCCTAGGAAGAAGCACTGAATAGGCATCAAAAATTAAAAATGATTATTGTTGAAATATACATAAATAGTTTGTCCTTGAACTATGTCTAGGCCTCGGAACCTTCCACAAGCCAATCATAATTGTTTCCTTTTCAAAATTGAATGTATATCAAGGTAGAATGCCCTTTCTTTGACTGAAATATTGAAAAGAAAAAAGTCTGCACTATGGACAGCCTGCGTACCCAGAATAATAGGTCAGAAAACGATCGAAACTTTTTGCTCTTCCGAGATGATCCGTTTTTGTGATCCGCCTCACCGACATATCGGGACTTCGACCTTTAAACGTCGTCCATGGTCACACTGCGCCGGCTTTCCGGTATCAAAAATTTATATCTTTTACCGAGTATTTCCACCTACCTGACTATGCTTTCAGTTTGGATTGCATTTCCTCTTTCACGTGCGCAAGACCAAACTTTTTTCTTCTTATTATTATTATTATCTTTATTTTCAAAATAGAATAAATAAAAACAAAGTGCAAAGTGGTCAGTTGTCCCGTACGTTTAGATAATATGGAGAAATGTGAATCGTTCCGGAAAAAAGATACAAGAATTGAGTTGCTAAATGTTCCGATCTGATCAGACTGTGCGAACAATAAAGGTTGACCGTGGTCGAATCTTTGTCCTTTTTTTCAGATTCTATGTTGATCGGTAATCCTACCTCTATTCAAGATCTGGATCCAATGTGTTCTTTTCTTTTTGCACAAGAAGTTACTTTTTTGTCAAGGAGAATAAGGTGTTGTCAGTATGCGACCAAAATATAGTAAACACAGGTTGAATAAAAGCTGTATTTGCGACATTTTGGTTGCACAACTGCGATATTTGATACACTTATGAACAGATTCAATCAGAATTAATAATATCTATCCTTACTATAAAATAAACAAAGACCAAAAAGTATGAACTACAATTTGAATTTGACTATTTGAGTGTTACGGGGAACCAGTTAATTAGCAACTCACAATTCTCCATCTCCTTTGGGACTCATTTTAAACATCCTATTAACTAAACCCACTATTTACACAGAACTTTCAAATTGTCAAATAGCCCGCCGTGTATTCAATTACAAACAATTATTAATTTACAATCCATTGACTGTGAATAAATATTTTACATTTTTATTTATTCATTTTCCTCATGAATTTCAGACGATATGTTTTATTTTTATTATCATTATTATTTCACGTTGGATCAAAATCGGTGATTAAGCATTTTTTTAGATAGAATAAAACTCGTTTTTATTTAACATTCATTCCATATCCATTTGGTGGGCTAATGAAATCACGTAACTACAGATGAGCAGAAATTAGATAAGATTTAAACCTATTAATTTTACATGGATTGTGAAACAAGCTTTTCAAGCCTCGATTCTGCTTCTTTGAGAACGTACCAGTACCCGCACCATTTATGTGGGCCAATAACAAACTCAAAGTCGACAGATGCTCAAAAGAATCGAACTCTGGACCTTTTGATCGTGAATCCAATACTTTACCTCTTAACCACGTGTTAAAATTCCCCTTAGTTAAAACGTCTCGGAGGCTCGTTGACCGCGGCGTTGGTTTAACTAAATAATTCCCCTTTTTCTGATCATGTTTATGTTTTATCATTAGTCCGATTTTGAAAAAAAAGTATGTTAAGTAATGATGGCGTACATATTCCAATCATTAGCTAAAAGATACTTCTGATATAAAAAGCAAAAAATGTTTAGCCATTAGTCCAATTTTGAAAAAAAAACATGTTAAGCAATGTCGGCGTACATATCCCAATCATTAGCTAAAAAATACTTCTGATATAAAAAACAAAAAAATGTGATTTATGATGTTAATTATTTTGTAAAACAGTCAAAGTTCTACGAGGCTTAATTCACTCCCACACAATCCCGCCTTTTTACACCCGTGAAAACTAAATTTAGGAAAATTCTGAAAAGGGGGAAACTGCTGTAATCAGGCGATTTCTCCTTCTTTCACAATGTTTCTACGGTGTTTATCCCCTTCTTTGCAGCTCCAAAACAATTTGAATTTATATCTGTTGCTGCTTTTAATTTATATCAGTCCAAACTTTTGTCGTCTGGTAATTGGTTAATCCGGGTCATAATTGTTTGAGAATAACAGATGAAAACGGAATCATCAATCGATTAAAACTACAGACGGCATATTTCTATCCCTTTATTGAGGTGGTCGTCTACTGACCGTCAATTAAAAGTTAATGTGTGTCTGGTTTATTTCACATTGACTGGCCGCTGCAAGAAAGGTGTATCGATAACGCTAAGTCCGTTAGCCAATGCAATCTTAAAGTGGAGGAGATTTCTTCGCATGTTGTAATGGGTTAAGTTTCTGGCGTGCGATATGATTTTAGTCAATTCCGAAATAAAACTGCGGAAGTTTCAAATGATCAAAACTGAACAGTAGGAAACCTGCTGGATAGAAACGCTGTTAAAAGAGGACGTTGTAAGGTTTTCAAAATTACAATTTTTAATGTGAAAAACAATTCTATCTTCATTTTCATGTAAAGGGGGACCCGTCCTAGATTTAGTACAGGCTATTTTTAGACATCAATAAACAAACGTATTTACAACGACGTAATGCTGTTACTATTTTTAGTGCTGAAAATTTGCATGAGGTCACTAAATGACCAATGAAATACTCTGAAATGAAATTCGCCCCGCCTACGCGAACGAACAATATAAACAGGGAAAGGAAAATGTTTATTTCATTATTTTGTGACCAGACTAGAAAACATGACAATCGGCCGGAGCGCTTGTTCACTGCAAAAACGAATGGCAGTTTGTAAAAATAGGTAAACATGTATGATAAGAAATTAAATCAGTCGCGTTAATAAATGAAAAAAAAACAACAACAAAAAACAAACAAACAAACCAAAAAAATCACCGTATTTATTAACCCATTCCCACACAATGACGCTTTTTGACTCCTTTTAAGTAAACATTGTGGAAAATGAAGAGATTGCTTATTACAAGCAATTTCTTCATTATCCACGATGTTTTCTATCCCAAATGATAAATAATTCTAAAACTCTATCAGTCAGAAATTGTGGTCTGGTAATCGTTTAAATCAGTGTTTTTAGTTGGGCGATTCTGTTCCAGTACCGTCGTTTTATCTTTCAATGTCTGTAATTAAATATTTCAGCGAAGCGACGTTCGTTTTTTTCTAGTTACTATGAAACTCAAGCCATGGTTTACTCATGATGCTTTGGAACACAGTTGGTTGATGACATTACTTTTCACATGTACCACATTTCACAAGGACAAACAACTTATTACAAATTATTACTTACAGGAAAAAGTCTCTGAAAATATCCGAAGCCATCGAAGAAGTTGTGAAACAAGCGTTTGAACAAGACCGTCTAGTACAGGGAATTTTGGATGTTACAGCACTGTTACATAGGTAGGGTTGTTGGCCGGATAAGAATTCACTTCTTTAATGATATTTACCCATTACCAGACGGCAGAATTTTAGACTGGTCCAAATTGAAAGGAGTTGCAGACGACATTTTAATGTTTTATGAAATTTTAGATTTTCTCAACTTTCTTGTTGGAAAACATTGTGGAAAATGAAGAAATTATTTGTCACAAGCAATTTCTTCATTTTTACACAATGTTTTCCGAATTGTTTTTCATGAGAGGCGTCCTAAAGTGTCTTTATATTGGAATGGGTTAGTCGAATAGACGTATCGTTGACCAAGGTCATTGACAAAGCACTTCAATTTAGAAAATTAACTACAATATTTTGGAAAAAGATTCGGTCAAGTTTATAAAAACAATAAGCAAATCGTGGGTTGGCGACGTAAACGTCGTAACTATAGCTTGACAGATCCTTTCCGACATTGTCTCTCGCCAATAGATGGATAATCGTTAACTAAAGTGGGGTAGCAGCTGGAGGCTAGGAAAGGACGTAATTGTGGTACTGGTGCGAGATATACCAGGAATCCATTGTTATGTGCTCCAGCTGCCGATAGGACTGAAAATCGTTAAAAGCGGTGTTAAAACACAAATTCAAACTAACAAACAAACGACAACGGACATTTTTAGAAGGATAAATCTATTTTGCACCGAAACACTTATCCCCTGTGTATCACGTGGTCATCACTTAACAATTTTACTTCACGTGATGTTTTCAGCAATATACTAATTCAAATACTCCGCATGGGTTGATTGTTTTTGTTATTATGAAATGATTGAATTGATCAATCGCGACTGTCAATCAAGGAATCAACCGACCAATAAAATCATTCAGCCCGGACCTTAGCTTTCAACTCCACATTGGTCGCCATTTTTTAACCCTTTTTTGTTGGTTTGGCGATTTAATTTTTTTTAAAATAACGCCGTTAAAAATCGAAGCGGGACTTCCTGTTGGAGTCAGTGGGCGTGGCCAAATGAGTAAGTTGGCGGGGCCAGCGTTGGTGGATTGAAAACCTCTGACAACAGTCTAAAGAAATAAATATGTATTTGTGGTACACTTAGTCCCCGTTCTTGCCAATTTTTCCCATTACATGATGTTTGTGTCTTACGGATTGTCTCTATCAATTAATAGATTGGCTGACCAATCAAATCATCAGTATAAGCCCTTATCATGCTGAGCCCGGAGTATTTCTGCTTTGGAAGGAGGTCTAGACAAAGATCAGACTGCACGTTATATTAGTCTATGCCACTTGCTTGTCCCAAAGTTAATAAGATAAACTTTCAAAATTGATATTAGCCCACAGCTGTTGCTTCTAGCTCTTTGATTTTATGGCATTTTTGTAGATGGTTTATAATACAGCATGTCAAGGGTTAACAGATTTTATCGAATCCACATTTTGACATCGGACAGACGGGTAACATTAAAACAACATGCGAACCATCTTTCATCGCACGGAATAAATTAATTGGCACGCTATGCTTTGCGCAGAATTTCGGAGATCTCTTTCTGACATTTAAATACCTCCCACCCTAAGAGTTGTCACTTGGAGTACATGATCAATCACATGAAAATGACCGCCATTAGAGAGCATAAATTTTCACCCTGGTCAGTCTGCGCAGGCTGACTAGGATCGCCGGAAACTTTGTTTGCAGTTCTTTATCTAGAATGGTGATGACTCGTTCTACTATTATATACGTATTTTCATGTTTTGAAATACCAACTGTGGTTGACTTGCGCTCGATCCAATCTCTTTTTAAAATACATGTACTGCAAAAAAATCGGTTGGTCCTGTTTTCCATTATGATTGACTCATTATCACAAACTTCCGCTTTTGACGCCAAATAATTTAAAGGTTCAAGAAAACATCGCAGAAAATATGAAAAATATGTTTGTAACAAGCAATTTTGCATTTTCCGCATACTTCTCTACACAGGATGACGGAAATATTTGAAATTCTACCCAGTGAAATTGTCATCTGCAACGTGTTCCATTTTGGACAAGTGGGAATTTTTATCGTCTTGTAATTGGTTAAATTCCGTTTATTTCATTGTCTTTAAAGATGTCCGAGAGAGGTTTTATTTGTTGTCCTACAGCAAGCAGAGTGTGGTGAAAACGAACAAAAAATCCAGGAACAACTTGTTCAAGCTTTCTGTGTTGAAAATGGTGTAAAACTTATCAAGGTATTTCGACTTTCTTACAGCTTAAGTTTACATAATGGTGTTTTATATTCCATTACCATAGCCCGCTAGCCTTCTAGCAGTGGTGATTAAAACGATTTCAAATTATTGTGGAAATGAAATAGATCAAAGTAGTCAATTGGCAGCGTGCACTTGCCTTGGAAGAAGCTGAATCCATAGAGATTTCTAATCACTGGCTTCTTTGTTTCAAGAGAAGGACCCCGCTCAGTAGTTAGTACGGCGAACTCGTAACCCGAGAGAAGTCGACGGTTGTGGGTTCGAATCGCGTGCGGTCTCTTGGTTATGTCCTTCGACATGGCATTTCAGAGTCCCAGCGTAGGACTAGTGGTACCCAGGAAGCAGATATGAATAAGTGAACTTTGCCATGATATAACTGAGATATTGTTCAAAGCGGCGTTAAATTCAAAACTCTATTTCAAGAGCATTAACCCATTCCCGAAGAATTAAGACCTTTGAAGCAATAAAAAACTTTAAAAAAATGGGTAAAATGGCGAATTTGCTTGTTACAAGCAAAAGCAAATGTTTTTATATCTACGTTTTCTTCAAAAAAAAAAAAGACATTTTTCTAAAGTTTCATGCCTAAGAATTGCCGTTTGTAACTTCTTTGAATTTGGGCCAGTCTAAAATTTTGTTGTCCGGGAATGGGTTAATAAACAATATATTGATAAGTGGGGTGAGCAGCTTGGGGCTCGGAAAGGATATAGTAGTATATAGTCCTGGCCAGAGAAATACAACGACTACATGGTTAAGTGCTCAAGACAACAAGATATGACTTAACTACTGTTAAAAACGACGTTAAACACTTTTCAATCAATCCATCTTATTGACCTCTTTTGGATCTGATCTTTTTTATTAAATATTTCTTTTAACCCTTTTCATGCTGAATACTTCTCAGAATTACATTAAATTCAAAGAGCTGAAAGTACTGAAATAACTAGTTAATTCTATAAACTCTAGCTTGAAAAGGAGAAACAGGTGGTGTAGACAAAGATCAGACCACACTTATGTGCAAGTTGATCTTTGTCTTTACCTCCTACAAAAACAGGAATATCCCGGATTCAGCAATTCTGGGAAGGGACTCTTCTACTTTTGAATGACAGGTCACATTTATTTCATTGCAATACAATATTATTTTTTCTCGACCAGAAAACTTTTCTAATATATATCTGCCGTAAGATACAAATTGCGTGGGAAATAGTGTAAAAATATCAACAGTATTGTCTTCATCGTAGCTGTTTTGAAACGTTATGTTTTGTTTTTTTAACTATAGGTCAACAACTGTATGAAACTTCTGCAGTCCAGGTTGCGAAAAGATTCCAATGAGGATTTAAACACAGACATCGATACATCTACCGGTGCTATACATGTATTTGAAAGTGATCTCTGTGACCCGGTGAAATGTTTTCTTGTCCAAAGACCTCAAATATTATCTGGGGAAGACCATTTTGTTATGGCCATCCATGATACACTTGTTGCAAATAATTTAATCCAGTTTCCATTTATACGAGTATGATCCGCCGAAATGAATCCACAAATACTATCTAGGGTAGACCAGTTTGTGATAGCCTTCCGTGATATACTTGTTGCAAATAACTTAATCCAGTTTCCATTCATACGAGTGATTGTTGCCAGTAATTTAACCCTTTCCTGTACAAAGCCGGGATTTAACATCGCTGTGATATTCTACTTGAGAAAACATTGTGGACAAAGAAGAAATTGCTTGTAACAAGCAATTTCTTATTTTTCTACAATATTTTCTACCACATAGGATATTTTAATTTCAAATTTCATCAAATTTTCAATGTCATCTTCAACCTCTTTGAATTTGGAAGAGTGTAAATTCAAAAGACAGGAAAGGGTTAATCCAGTTTCCATTTATACGAGTTTATATGAGATGAAGTTTTAGCTGCATTTTGAAGAAAAATTAACAACTATCCAATGACAAAATTTTAGACTTGTCCTAAATCAAAGAAGTTGCAGATGACATTTTTTAATCGATCAACTTTTAAAATTATTGGTCTTTTTGGGTAGAAAACATTGTGGATATTCAAGAAATTCCTTAATAACAAGCAATTTCTTCATAAGCTCAACTGACTGAAACCCAGCATTGTCATGGCATTGTGTCCGTCGTGTGTGCGTTCGTCCGTTCGTCCATGAACTTTTACTTTAAAAATCTTCTCCTCAGAAACTATGAAACATAATTCAACCCTATTACACAGGAATTATCCTCCGGCGACCCTTTTCCAGATTTATGACAAAAACTTTGAAAATCTTTTCAAAAACCAATGGATGGATTTCAGCCAAATTTCATAAGAATGATCCTTTTGGGACCCTTTTTAAGATTCCGTAAGAAAAACTGATCAGGTAATAAATATGACTTTTATGGGACTATTTCCATATATGGTGATAACTTTGAACATTTTCTTCTAAGAAACCATTCGGTGGATATCAACCAAATTTCATAAGGATGATCCTTTATTGACCCTTTTCCAGTTTCCTTCAAAAATTAACATAAAATCATGGCTAATGTCCATATATGGTATTAAGTGTAAACTTTGAAAAAAAAATTTCTCAGGAGGATTTTAACCAAATTTCACAGCAATGATCCTTTGTTGACCCTGTATCAGACTCCTTAAAAATTGATCAGATAATAAACAGCCTTTGTGGGCGGGGCTAATGGCCATGTATTAAGAGAAAACTTTCAAAATCTTTTTTTCTCAGATGGATTTCAACCAAATTTTATAAGAATGATCCTTGTATGTCCCATTATCAGATTTCTTGAACGATAAAAACAAAAGGAATGGGCGGGCTTATTTTCATATGGGGTATATACAATTAACTTTGAGAATCTTCTCAGGAACCAGCAGATGGACTTCAACCAGATTTGATCCACGATTCTTGAGTCTCTCCTTGTCAGATTCCTTCTCAGTCCATATATGGTGAAGATTTTGAAATCTTGTTATGGAGCGAATCAGGCACTCGAGCGCCACTAATTTTTCACAATGTCTTCAAATGTATTTTGGGGATGTCAAAAAGCAGAATTGTGAGAATGGGTTAACCCATTCCCACTCAGTGACGCTTTTGGACGCCCCTCAAGGAAAATAATTGGGAAAACATTGTGAAAAATGAAGAAATTGCTTGTGACAAGCAATTTCTTCATTTTACACATTGTTTTCTACCCAGAAAGTTGAAAAAATTGTCAATGGCCCATATCGTCCAGGACCACCTTCATGAGGAGGGTATTACACATTTGGATTAGCCGGCTCGCTCTCCGGACTTGAATCCTATAGAACACGTGGATTGAGCTACAGGTCCGAGTTTAAACTGTCGTCTGCAACTCCTTCCAATTTAGACCAGTCTAAAATTTTCTTGGGTGGCAATGGGTTAAGCACTGCAGACACATGACATTACCTAGTACTTCTTGAATGTAGCTCAGCTAAATCAGGTCTGTCAATCAAAGCATTCATTTACACCAGAAATGAACTTTGAACTCCGACTTTGACTGACATTAATGTCACTTTTTTTGTTGGTTTGGCGACTTAAATGTTGTAAATACAGCTTATATGATTTCTATGTTTAGGTTGCCAACCAATCTTTTTACATTTTTGTTACACGTTATTGAGCTTAAATTCTGCAAAATGGAAATTCAAAATCGAAATAGAACCACTTGCTCCGACACTGCAATAAGTCTTTTATCAAATGGGCTTAAACTTTCGAAGTAAAGGTGTTGGAAATCTGTGTATTTGACTTTTTAAAGACATAAAAATTAGTGTAAAAAGAAGAAAGTGGTTTGAAGAAGCAGCACATTTTCATCTTTTTCAACAAGTTTAACTAATTACCAAACGACAACATTCTAGACGGGTCCAAATTGAAAGCAGTTGCAGACGACAATTCAAACTTTATGAAATTTTAGATTTTTTAAGTTTCTGGGTAGAAAACGATGTGGAAAATGAAGAAATTGCTTGTTACAATTTCTTCATTTTACACCATGTTTTCCCAATCGTTTTTCTTAGGAGCGTCAAAATCCGTCATTGTGTGGGAATGAGTTAATCAATAATTATATAAAATGTGTAAGAATTTGTTAAATTTAACTAAACCCAGGGACAAATGTCTTGGAGAAGCTATTGTCATACCCTCAGCGTCGTCATCAGCCCCCGCTTGGTTAAAAGTTTTTGTATGTTTTATAACTAGTTCTAGGGGACTCATATTTCATACATGCACTCTTTAGGAAGGGAGCCTTCATTTAGGACCATGACCTTGTGACTTGGCCTTTAACCTGTTATGAAAAAGTAACAAAAACATTTTTTCTGAGTCATTTTTTATCCTAGGGTACTCGTATTTTGCACATTCACTCTTCAGGAGATTGGCATTTATTTGAGGCATAAAGTTGAAACCTTGACCTTTAACCTTTTCTAAAATACTTTAACCAAAACTTTTTTCATCCTATGGTGCCTATATTTCACACATGCATTCTTCAGACGATAGGCTTCCATTTGAGACAATGGGTCCCATTGTATAAGGGTTATGAGTCAATGTGATTGTCTCAAATGGAAGCCTATCGTCTGAAGAATGCATTTTTGAAATATGGGCACTGAATGGGTATTTATGAATATATTCATCAGGGGACGAGGCAATGACCTTTGCTCTGTGACCATGTTTCTTTAACCTTAAACCTGTTGTAAAAAGCACCTAGAAGGAGAGCTATTTTGTCTGCCAACAAGTCTTGTGTTTTTAGTTCACCCGAGTACAAAGTGCTCAAGTGAGCTATTGTGATCACCTTTTGTGCGTCGTCTGTCAACAATTTCTTTAAACAACATCTCCTCCCATACCAATGGTCCAATTTGAACCAAATGTTCTCTATGATCTCTTTAAAAATAGCTTAAAGAATTAAAATCCAATGAAGACTGGTTGCCAAGGCAACAAAAGTGAAATTTGGTTGAAATCCATCATCTGGTTTCTAAGAAAAAGCTTTTTTTCAAAGCTTTCACCATATATTGAAATGAGCCGTGCTTTTCATCAGATTCTTTGAAGGAATCTGATAAAAGGTCATCTGAGGATCATTCCTGTAAAATTTGGTTTAAATTCAAAAGACTCACCCAATAATCATTCCTGTAAAATTTGGTTCAATTCTGTAAAGTACTTTTTGAGGAAAAGATTTTTAAATGAAAATTTTATGGCCAGACAGACGGACAGATGCGCAACAGATACAATGCCACTTAAACTGTTGAAAGAAAAAGAGTCTATCTCAGGCGAGCATCCTAGGGCCAGTGGCCCTTTTGTTAATCTTGTTGTTGTTGAATTACTTTTGCTTAAAATTCTTCAAAAATTCCTTTCATCTCCCATGTCTGATCTAACAGAAAAACAAGACTGTTATCATTTATTAATATAATCTTTAACACCACATGAAATCACATACAAGCTTTCTTAACCCATTACCAGACGAAATTTCTTTAGACTGCTCACAATTCAAAGATGCTGCAGATGAAGTTTTACTAGATTAAATTTATTTTTTGTCGTTTGAAGAAGGAATTTTTTCCTTTTCAACAATGATTTCCGAATCTATTTTGTCGGGAAAAGCCTTGTGTGGAAATGAGCCCGCACAATTAAAGAAAAAATTTGAGAACAATGTGGAAAATGGAGAAATATATCTAAAATTCTGTCAGCCTAAATTTGTTGTTAAAATTTTGCAGTTAAGTAATGGGTTCGAATAATACAAAAATCTAGAGAGAGTGGTTTCAATTAGAAAATTAAAAAAAAATCCTCATTTATCCACCAAATTCTATGTAGTAGGTAATCATTAGAAGGGATAGACCCTTCCAATGAATACCAACAACATAGTTTGGATGAGAAATGAGATCCCTCTTGTCGTAACCATAGGTAATGAAAGCTCATGAAAATATATTTACTGGTCTTATTATTACATAAATAAACAAAACATAAGTACAGTATAGATCAACAAGATCATGCGAGTCTTGAGAAACTGTTATCGCATGTGATACTCATTGTAAATTTGATCTTTGATCACTCACTCGAATCTGCACATCTATATGTAGATGTACAGGCTCTAGTGAGTGATCAAAGATCAAATTTATAATGAGAACGATAGACAAAAACTATTTCTGGGAACTCGCATGATACAACAGTTTTAACCCTTTCCCTTTTTGGGAAATTTTAGACTAGTCCAAATTGAAAGAGGTTGCAGACCACAATGAAAACTGGATGCCATTTGAAAAGAAACCGTTCTATCTGGTAGAAAATATTGTGGAAAAAGGAGAAATTGCTTGTTATAAGCAATTTCTTCTTTTTCCACAATGTTTTCTTGAATATAAAATCAAGGGAACGTAAAATCCCATATTTGAACGGGAAAGGGTTAATCTATTCCCTCACAATCCTACTTTTTACACCCCGACAAAAAGCTATGAAAAACATTGTGGAAAATGATGAAATTGCTTGTAACAAGCATTTTCATCATTATTCATAATGTTTCCATCCAAAAAGACAAAGAATTTTAATATTTCCTCAACATGAAATTTTCTTTAGCATCTTCTTTAGACCAGTCCAAAATTTGGTAGTCTTTTAAAGGGTTAATTAAACAAGGGAATAGAGAGGTACATGTAAATACCTGTTGATAACACTATTTAAACCTTTACCACACAATCCTGCATAGGGTCAGAAAATATTGTAAAAGGATAAAATGCTAGTAACAATCGATTTCCCCAGCATTTTCTACCAAAGTATGGCATATTTTTCAAGCCAATTTGAATTGTTTTCCTCAACCTCTTCCAGTTTAATTGAATGGTAATGGGTTAACCCATTTCAGGTCATCAAAATAGCCCTTTACTGCATAATCCCTCTGATTTTATACTTGAGAAAACATTTACAAAGAAATTATTTTTCCCCACAATATTTTCTATCCTGTCGGTTGGTTACTTTCTAAAAAGCACTCACTTAATTGTCTGCATTTTCTTTCAAATCGGACAAGACTGAAATTATGAAAACTTATTGCTTGTAATTACAAGCATTTTCTCCTACTCCCACAATGTTAACGAGCATAAAAGTATAATATTATGAAACGAGGGATAATTACTGCAGGTATTTATCCCCCCCCCCATTCCTAGGTGACATCTTGACAGATCACTGTTGTCAATCCAAAGATCAATTGACCAATCAAATCATTCATTTAGACCAGGAGTGAACTTTGAACCCTTAAATTGAAAGGAGTTGCAGCCAACCACTCAAAGTTCATGAAATTTTGGATTTTTTTTCATTTTAACCCTTTCCTGTTTTTCAAAATTTCAGACTTGTCCAATTAAAAAGAAGTTGCAGACAACTATAGGGTAGGAAATATTGTGGGATAAGAAGAAATTGCTTGTTACAAGCAATTTCTTCTTATCCCACAATATTTTTTCAAGTATAAAAACTCAGGGACGTAAAATACAGGGATTAACCAGGAAAGGGTTCTTCAGTGGCATCGAAAAGGTTTATTGTGTGGCAATGGATTAAGCATTTTTGTTTGTTTGGCAACTTAAAATATGTTAACCAAGTAGTTAAGCTGTAATTACAATATTTCTGTCACCAGTAAATGGTTAACCTTTTATTTTGTGTCCCTGACCATATGTATTATAAAATATTGTCATTTAAACAAGAGGGCCAGTGGCCCTAGCACTCGCCTGAGATAAGGCTTTTTTCTTCAATGCCTAATACTAACTAGGTAGGGAGAAGACCTCCTTTAACTCTTTCCTGTTTTTTTAAATTTTAGACAGGTCCAAATTGAAAGGCTTCCAGACTATAATCAAAAGACCAACTTATTTGAAATAAACATTCAGTAGGGTAGAAAATATTGTGGAAAAAGAAGAAATTACTTGTAACAAGCAATTTCTTCTCTTTCCACAATGTTTTATTGATAATCAATTCACAGGGACGTAAAATCCAGGGATGAACCAGGAAAGGGTTAAAATTAAAAGAGTTTAAATTAAATTTCTGCCGAATTTGGTTTAAATTGGCCAAATAGTTTTGAAAGATTTGCCTTTATTTCTTTTTAAGCCTAATCACCCTGTGGCTCTGAAATTTTATCAATTTTGAAAGAGGTCAATGTACTGATGCTTCATCCAGGCTAGAGATATTTTTAAAAGATTTTCAACAGACTTCAAGAATTGAAGCAATTTCTAAAGGGCACGACTTTAGGAAAATTTCTGCCAAATTTGGTTGAAATCCACCCAGTTTATATATATAAGCCCCATCCCCCCTGTGGCTCGGCCCCTGGAGACCCAAGGATGATGGTTATAGCAATTCTGAAAGAGATCAATGTACTGATGCTTCATGCAAAATATCAAGGCTCCATGCCTTCTGGTCAGGAGGAGATAATAAAGATTTTATCACAATTTTAGTTTTGTTACCATGGCAACCAGAGTTTTAAAATTTAAATTATTTTAGCAATTTTCAAAAGCCACCACCACAACTTTTCTGCCAAATTTGGTTGAAATCTGCCCAGTGGTTTGGGAGATGTTGTTTTAAAAGTCTTCTTTATTTCTAAATAAGTTCCACCCCTACCCCCTGGGGACCAATTCTTTTAGCAATTTTTAAAGGGCACCACCCAAGGAACATTTCTGACAATTTTGGTTGAAATCCGCCCTATGGTTTGGGAGATGTTGTTTTAAAAATCCTTCTTTATTTATATATAAGCCCCACCCCCTGTGACTTTGCCCCTGGAGACCCGAGGGTGATGATTTTAGCAATTCTAAAAGAGTTCAATGTACTGATGCTTCATGCAAAATATCAAGGCTCCATGCCTTCTGGGTCAGGAGGAGATAATAAAGATTTTATCACAATTTCAGTTTTGTTACCATGGCAACCAGAGTTATAAAAAGAATTTAAATTCTTTTAGCAATTTTAAAGGGCACCACCAAAGGAACATTCCTGCAAGATTTGGTTGAAAACCACCCAGCGGTTTGGGAGGAGATGTCGTTTTAATATTTTTGACACATGACGCACAACAGATGCCGGACAGAGGACAATCAAAATTCCTCACCATGAGCACTTCGTGCTCAGGTGAGCTAAAATAAACTGCCATGTCGGAGGTCAGTGGGCGTGGTCAGCATTCCATCAATTAGTCAATATTAAACATTCTAAAAATGTAATACCTCTAAAAGGATTAACCCTTTCCCAAGCTATCCGATTTTATTCTTGAGAAAACAAGCAATTTCTTCTTTTTCATAATATTTTATGTAGTAATGGTTACTTTTTTAATTTTTCTCACTTTATAATGTCGTCTGCTACCCGATTGAATTTGGACAAGCCTGAAATTTTGAAAAACAGTAATGGATTAACACGCTTAACATTAAAACCAGACTGATACACAAACTTGACAGAGACAAGCATATTGACAGTATGATTCTGTACCTGTTGCCACACAATTCCTTATTTCTACACATTGAAAGAAAACTGTTTTACTTCTCGCAATTTTTTCTTCCCTTGACCATGTTGATTTTACAATTTTATAGCTTAAATTTTAAACAGTTTTCTCTTTCGAGGTTGAAAACAATGTGGATATGTGAAGAAATTATTTGTAACAAGCAATTATATCATTTTCGATAGTGTTTTTTGAAGCTTTTCTTCTTAAAGGGTGTCAAAAAGCATTACTTTGTGGAAATTGATTAATTGTCCACTTTTCCAAATTTACAGGCATTAAGAAATGTCTGCAACCTATTAAATTTGGACCAGTTTGAAGCTTTGTTTTCTTATAATGTGATTTTAATATCAACACAGTAGCCCAGATGATGGGCAAGAACTAAGCATACAATATACATGCATTTTCCGTATCATTTCATAATGATCAAAAGCCAGACAACAAAATTCTAGACTTTCTAGTGCAAAGTGATAAATGTTTCAGAATTAACCCTTTCTGTTTTTGAAATTTTAGACTGGTCAAAATCAAAAGGTTACAAACAACAATGAAAGTCGAATGCAATTTGAAATGAAACCATCCTATGTCGTAGAAAATATTGTGGGAAAAGAAGAAATTGCTTGTTACAAGCAATTTCTTCTTTTTCCACGTTTTCTCAAGTATAAAAGCACAGGGATGTAAAATCACCGGTTTGTGCTGGAAAGGATTAAAGAACATGTAAAAGGAAGAAACTAGAAGTGTGTCACAGTCATGGATCCCCACGAATAATAGTCATATGACCTTCAGATGTGACCTTGAACTTTACACAGGACTAGTACTCTTCAAGGGTAACTTCTGTGCCTAGTCATTTTGAAATCCACCAGTTAATCCATTCCCACACAATAACATTTTTAAGCTCCTCTCAATATGAAGACCGTCGTAAACATTGCGGAAAATGAAGAAATTGCTTTTTACAAGCAATTTCTTCATTATCTACAATGTTTTCTACCCCAAAACACAAAGATTTTAAAGATTTAATCAAATGGAAATCAACATCTGCATTTCCTTGAAATTGGAATGGTCTAAAATTCTATCATGTGGGAATGGGTTAATGTAGAAGATATGGTCTGGACAAGAATTTGACACGTACACACACACCGACACACGCATTAACATACCAACTTACCAGCTCATTCACACACAGCGGCAACTCTTTATGCTCTCCGTCATTATATGGCGGGTTAAAAATTTTTTAATTGATTGATTGAATGGGGTTTAACGCCACTTTTAACAGTATTTCAGTCATATTGCGCGGCTGGAGCACCTATCAATGGATTCCTGGTATTTCTCACACCAGTATTACCACTACATCCTTTTCTATCCTCCTGCTGCTATCCCACTTAGGTTTATCCACCCATTGGTAAGAGACAAGTGTCGGAAATAATATGTGCTGCCACTGGGGATCAAACCCATGACCCATTATTGAAGATTAGGAGTCTGATGAGCTACTGACTGCGCTATGACGGTGGCTTAAAAAAGAAAGTTTGAAAAAGAAATTGCTTCATGGAAGCTTTGCTCAAAACGTTTCACTCTATATTTTGTCCTAAAGCTATAAAAAGCTTCGTCAATTTTGGAACAAATTGGATTTTCCTCTTTGATATGATAAAAGTAAGTGGGATAGCAGCTGGAGCTGGAGGAAAGGATGAAGTGGTAGCACTGGTGTGAGAAATACCAGGAATCCATTGTTAGGTGCTCCAGCCGCAGCGATTTGACAGAAATGCTGTTAAAAGCGGCATTAAAATCCAATTCAATCAATCAACCTCTTTGATATTAAAACACTTGTATGCCACTTTTTATTAAACCCATTACCAGATGGCAAAATTTTAGACTGGTCCAAATTGAAAGGGGTTGCAGACAACATTAAATGATAATGAAATTTGAGATTTTTTCAACATATTGGGGTAGAAAATATTGTATAAAATGAAGAAAGTGCTTGATACAAGCAATTTCTTCATTTTCCAAGATGTTTTACAAATTGCTTTTCATTGCGTCATTGTGTGGGACCAGGGGTGCATTTAGGATAACAAAGAAACAGGGTTTCCCTATTCATTGATTGCATGGGATGTTAAGTCAATTTCAACAGTATTCAAATAATATCTTGGTAGCTGGTCAACTAATCAAGGCTTCCTTTTATTTTTCATCCCAACTAAAACATTAGCGCACAACAAATTTTTAGACTGGTCCAATTTACAAGCAGTTCCTATTCACATTTTTTGTTGCTGGAATACCGTAAAGAACTGTCTTCTGGGGAATAAAACATTGTGGATAATAAAGAAATTGCTTACAACACTAGATGGTTGTCCTAGGACAACTGCTGTCGAGCTCGTAAAGTTTTGGCCATCAACTTGACCACTCATAACAGAGAATAATTGTGTCATATACTTTTTTCTAAATCAATTCTTAATTGTGGACAATATTTTTGAAATTAATTTGAAATCCATTCATAACTGTAGGCATCATGCTCCGGACAAGCACAATTTTAGTGTCTGACCTTGAGCTCTGACCTTGAACTTAAAGCTATCCAAAAAATTCTTTCAAATGGCACATCTACAGATGATGGAGAATAATTGTGCCAAATTATTTTGAAATCCATCAATAATTGTAGGAGAAAGGCTCTTGACAATCACAATTTTAGTGTTTGACCTTGAGCTGTGACCTTGTCATTAGCAACATCCAAAAATTCTTTCAAATGGCACATCTACTCATGATGGAGAATAATTGTGCCAAGTTATTTTGAAATCCATCCATAAATGTAGGAGTTATTGTCCGGACAAATTTGGACTTACAGACTAATGCACATACACCAACTTGTCATAGCAACAACTTTGTCTAGCTCAAAGCAAGTGGGCTTGACAAAAATGTTTTCCAAAGCTTTTTTCCTTGAGGGGCATAAAAAAAATGGGACTGTTTCGGCATTGATCTGAATTGTTTTTGTGGTTTAGCGACTTAAAAATCGTAATTATTCAAGCAGTAGTTACCATGTTTAGGTCACACACCAATGATTTTACTTATATGTTACATGTTACTGGCCACAAATTTTGCAAAATAACACAGTTTGATATCGAAGTGGAACTTCCTGTTGGAGTAGGTGGAAGGGACCAGTGAAGTCAGTGGGCGGGGCAAGCAATCTATCATTTGTATCAACATGTAACTAGTTTAACCCATTTACACACAAGCACACTTTTTGAAGCCCTGAAGTAATAAATAGCTAATGAAAGTATAGAGAGAAAAGGAAAAATCACTTGTAATAAGTAATTTCTCCTTTTGTCACAATGATTTCTACCTTTTTTAGCAGTTGTTCCTCAAAGTTTGCGCTTTGTGATGCATTTTGAAGCTCCGAGGAAAAATGTCTTAAAAAAGACTTGTCGTTGTGGGAAAAGGAGAAATTGCTTGTGAAAAGCAATGTCTGCATTTCTAACAATGTTTTCTACTTCATATATAGCCCTTATTTGCCAAGTTTAGCACACTTTAAAATGTTGTTTTCAACTTCTTTTGAACGTGAACCAGTCTTAATTGAAGTTATCTGGTAATGGGTTAAACACTTATTTTTGTGCCATAAGACTAAGAATGAGATCACAGTTTGCAAGCAGTGCTGTTATTTCATTATCAGAATCTCCCAGAAAGTTTCTGTCTCTTGGTGTAGGTGTCTGCGTAGTGTCCACCAATGCCCTGTGAATGTTGACCTATATAATCCCCCTCTGGGCTGGGTTCAGGTGATGGCAACATGTGCATGGAATTTCTCTTCTGACCTTGTGGAGTGCTCTGAAATATTCAAAGAATACTGCTTTTAAATATTCAAAGAGTACTTGAGCCCTGAAATATTCAACATACTTCAAATATTCAAGGGGTACCTGGACCCTGACATACTTAGAGTACTTGAGCTCTAAAATATATAAATATTTGATACCTGAAATATTCAGAGTACTTAACCCCCTAAATACTCAAAGAGCATTTCTCTGAAAAATTCAAAGAGTTCTTGGTCCCTGAAATATTCAAAGCATTTTATCCCTGAAATATTGAGAGTACTTAAGCCCTAATATAATCAGAGTACTTGATCCCTCAGATATTCAGGGTACTTGATCTTGATGAAATATTCAGAGTACTTAGAAAGCCCTGTAATAATCAAAGAGTACTTGATCCCTCAAATATTCAGGGTACATGATCTTGATGAAATATTCAGAGTACTTAATGTTCCCCCTTAATATCAAAGAGTACTTGAGCCCTCAAATATTCAGGGTACTTGAGCCTATTCATGACATCTCAAACAAGCTTGGACATCCACATATGTATTTAGAATATATGTTGATCATCTACAGAAACACTGAGATAGTATTTATCAGCAAATAGTGGAGACCTTAATCAAACTCTGGGGATGTAAAGGCTGATTTAAGTCTTTACTGGGCACACAAGGATAAAGGCTGATTTAAGTCTTTACTGGGCACACAGGGATAAAAGCTGATTTAAGTCTTTACTGGGCACACAGGGATAAAGTCTGATTTTAGTCTTTTCTGGGCACACAGGGATTAAGGCTGATTTTAGTCTTTACTAGGCACACAGGGATAAAGGCTGATTTTAGTTTTTACTGGGCACATAGGGATAAAGGCTGATTTAAGTCTTTACTGGGCACACAGGGATAAAGGCTGATTTAAGTCTTTACTTGAAACACAGGGATAAAGGCTGTTTTAAGTCTTTTCTGGGCACACAGGGATAAAGGCTGATTTTAGTCTTTTCTGGGCACACTTGGATAAAGGCTGATTTTAGTCTTTACTGAGCACACAGGGATAAAGGCTGATTTTAGTCTTAACTGGGCATACAGGGTTTAAGGCTGATTTAAGTCTTTACTGGGCACACAGGTGTAACTGTTGAAATTGTTAACCCATACCTACACAATCATGCCTTTTTATTCCCCTAATGAAAAAGGTTTTGAAAAACATTGTTGAAAATAAAGAAATTGCTTGTTACAAGCAATTTCTTAATTATCAAAAATATTTTCTGACTCAAAAGACAAAAGATTCCTAAAATTCCATCAACTTAAAATTTTTGTCTGCATTTTCTTTAAATTTTGGAAGTCTAACATCTGGTAATCGGTAAAGGGTTACACACAGACTCATATATCAGAAGGTTTCTTAATCTTGTTAAAAACCAGACATAACCCTTTCCTTTTTTTATCCTATTCAAACACAGTGACACCTTTTGACGCCCTTAAGAAAAAGGCTTTGCAATTTCTTCATTACTCACAATGTTTCTACCCAAAAAAACGAACTTCTTAAAAATTCTATCAGCTAAAAATTATCATCTACAACTTCTTCCAGTTAGGACCAGTCTAAAATTTTGTCCTCTTGTAACTGATTAAATTTTAGACTGGTCTGAAATGAAAAAGGTTACAGACGACAATGACAGTTGGATGTAATTTGAAATGAAACTATTCTATTGTGGGAAAAGGAGAAATTGCTTCTTACAAACAATTTCTTCATTTTTTACAATGTTTTCTTTATCATAAAATCACAGCAACGTAAAATCCCAGGTTGGTACAGGAAAGGGTTAATACTATATAAAATTCTTGAACCCATGACACAAAGGCAAAGTATTTTGATAGAGGGAAATAAGGTGATCAAGGTCACAAAATATCAAAGCTCTAGGCTCTATAGTTTAGGCAGAGAAGAATACTCATGATTTCATTCGGGTAACCCACAACAAAGAGCTTATTTTCAGAAAAGAGCAATTCTTCCAAGTGTTTAGGGTGGAGAAGATTATTCAAGATTTCCTTCTTAATTGTAAAATAAAATCAGGGACCCAACAACAGTGGGCTAATTTTGGGAATACAGCAATTCTTTGAAGTATTTTGCAAGCAGGTCATGAAGTGATAGTACATACCAAATATCCAAAGTTTTAGACAGTTTGAGAGAAGATTTTTTATGTTGTTTTTTTCACTCAGTTGCCAAGACCAGCACACTTCTTCATAGCCAGCACACTTCTTCATGAATTTTAATTCTTTAAAGCATTTTCAAGGAGCATCACCAAAGGTTCTTTTCTATCAAGTTTTTTGTTGAAACCTAATAGTTAGTTTTGAGGAGAATATTTTTTCTTATTGTCATCTGACTGATGGACACTGTACAGATGCCAGATGAAAAATTACCGCAATAGCTTAGACAGAGCACTTCAAGCTAAGGTGAGCTTAAAGGGAAAGGGTTGGTTGATGACCTAAATTTTGTAACTACAACTTTAACAAGAGGACCATGATGGTCCTAGATCACTCACCTGAATGGGCCCCTACCGATATACGGAGTTCTCCCGAAAATTGCCCTTTAATTAACTCCCTTGATTCTACTGGGTAGTTCCGGTTTAAATTTCAACAAAGAGTATATAAGGACTGAGACTTAAAGCGTCTGTTTTGGAGATTATTAATTATTTTTTCGGAATTTCACACATAAGAATATTGAGTACTTTTGTAATACTTATAGATTATGAAAATGTTTTGGTAGTTTTTATTTACGTTGACACGTTATAATCGTCTTCCCGTCCGAGTTTCATCCAGTTTGAATATTCTACTTCTCATTTTCGAAACAAAATTAGCAAAAGTGTCCTTCATGGTGAATTGTTGCTTTTATTTCCTTGGCTTGAGAATATCTATTGAAACATGCAAACAGACACAACAACAACGGGGAAACAAAAGTATTGAGATAAAAGGAGTATTTTACAAGGAATTTCTCCAAATCTGAGCGATCCGTTATTTTTTATACAAATGGATTTTAATATTTCGTCTGTATCCTATTTCGTTCTGAGATTTGTTTATCTACAAATGTTTAAATGGTTAGTTAATCTAAAGAATTATCGATGTCCGTCCACAAATTCCTGTTTCAATCCAAGTAACTTACATGTTTTGAATCTTGATTACGCAAAAGTCCACGGGTGGTATCGGATATATCTCATAACGATCGGCTATTTGCTTAGATTTTCACACGGCTGCCCAGATGTCCTTCTTTTGACTAATTAACAAGGGAGTCGGTTGACTAATATTATTTGGAATTTATCTAGTTCTAAAGATTGGTTAATGTTTTATCTTTCTGTCCATATATTATATGCAAAATGATGTGGTTGGGTCCCTAAGTAAAAGTACACTATCAGAGGTTAAATGCTTCTATTTTGCGTAGAATCAGATATTTTTCAGAATTTGGTACAGAGGAATGTTGAGTACTCTTACAATACTCTTAGAATGTGGAATTGTTGTGGTAGTTTATGTGAACGTTGACACGTTTAATCGTTTTTCTCTCCCGACATAGGAATCAAGTTCATTTTCGTCCAGTTTTCATATTTTACTTCTCATTTTCAAAAAAAAAAAAAAAAAAAAAATAGCAAAGGCGTCCTTTGTAGGAAATCATTGCGTTTACTTCTTTAACTTGAAAAGACTTATTAAATCAAGGAAACCACACAACAACAACCAAGAATAACAATATTGCGGTAAAAGAGTACTTTTTACGCCGATTTTCTCCACATCTGAAAGATCTATTATTTTCGGTACACATGGCTATTAAAATTTCGTTCGTATCCTCTTTCGTTCTGAGATTTTTTAGCTCACCTGAGCACGTAGTGCTCAAGTGAGCTATTGTGATCGCCTTTTGTCCGGCGTCCGTCTGTCGTCCGTCGTCCGTCAACAATTTCTTTAAACGACATCTCCTCCCAAACCACTGGGCCAATTTGAACCAAATTTGGCAGAAATGTTCCTTAGATGGTCCCCTTCAAAAATAGCTAAAAGAATTGAAATCCGTTGAAAACTCTGGTTGCCATGGCAACAAAAGTGAAATTTTAAAATAATCTTTAAAAATCTTCTTCTCCTGACCCAGAAGGCGTAGAGCCTTGATATTTTGCATGAAGCATCAGTATATTGACCTCTTTCAAAATAGCTAAAATCATGATCCTCGGGCCCCCAGGGGCGGAGCCCCAGGGGGGTGGGGTTTATATAGAAATAAAGAACGATTTTTTAAATGACATCTCCTCCCAAACCACTGGGCCAATTTGAACCAAATTTGGCAGAAATGTTCCTTAGGTGGCCCCCTTCAAAAATAGCTAGAAGAACTGAAATCCGTTAAAAACTCTTGTTGCCATGGCAACAAAAGTGAAATTTTAAAATAATCTTTAAAAATCTTCTCCTCCTGACCCAGAAGGCGTAGAGCCTTGATATTTTGCATGAAGCATCAGTATATTGACCTCTTTCAAAATAGCTAAAATCATGATCCTCGGGTCCCCAGGGGCGGAGCCCCAGGGGGGTGGGGTTTATATAGAAATAAAGAACGATTTTTTAAATGACATCTCCTCCCAAACCACTGGGCCAATTTGAACCAAATTTGGCAGAAATGTTCCTTAGGTGGCCCCCTTCAAAAATAGCTAAAAGAACTGAAATCCGTTAAAAACTCTTGTTGCCATGGCAACAAAAGTGAAATTTTAAAATAATCTTTAAAAATCTTCTCCTCCTGACCCAGAAGGCGTAGAGCCTTGATATTTTGCATGAAGCATCAGTATATTGACCTCTTTCAAAATAGCTAAAATCATGATCCTCGGGTCCCCAGGGGCGGAGCCCCAGGGGGGTGGGGTTTATATAGAAATAAAGAACGATTTTTTAAATGACATCTCCTCCCAAACCACTGGGCCAATTTGAACCAAATTTGGCAGAAATGTTCCTTAGGTGGTCCCATTCAAAATTAGCTAAAAGAATTGAAATCCATTGAAAACTCTGGTTGCCATGGCAACAAAAGTAAAATTTAAAATAATCTTTAAAAATCTTCTCCTCCTGACCCAGAAGACGTAGAGCCTTGATATTTTGCATGAAGCATCAGTATATTGACCTCTTTCAAAATAGCTAAAATCAGGATCTTCGGGTCCCCAGGGGCAGAGCCCGGGGGGGGGGGAAATAGGCAAGAAGCATCAGTTCACAGACTTCTTTCTTATTTCTTAAATTATAACCCATGGAAAAAGTTTTTTCCTTCTTTCAAATCAGCACTAAAGCCTTGGAATTTGTAATTTAGACTTGGATCCCCAAGTTCATAGTGTTTATATGTAATTGTGGCCCACTTGTTTCATAATCCTAACCTTAACATGAAAATAGACTGTTGAAAGAAAAAGAGCCTTTATCTCAGGTGAGCGCCCCAGGGCCAACGGCCCTCTTGTTTCTGTAAAGGGTTAAATGGTAAATCAAATTTAAAAGTTAACGATGTCCTCTCATAAACAGCTGATTTAATCCAAGTAACTTACACTCTTCTAATCGGTATCTCTGATTGCGTAATAGACCACGGGTGGTATTTTGGGTATACACTGGATATATCTCATAATGATCGGTCATTTGCTTTTGATTTTCACCCGATATCCCCTTATTACAAGTAACAAAGGAAGTCGTTTGCTATTCCCTCTAATTCTAAGGAAATTACGAGTTTGTAAATTTTAAATAGGATTATTAATGCAAGAGGTAAAGGAAATCTAATTTAAAACGTTTCTCATTTAGAAAAAATTGGAAAAATGTCTAAGTAAGAAAAATCTGAAAAAAATGTTTAAGATCGCATTTTTACAACAAAAAGATTTTAATATTTAGTATATGTAAATTGTATCATATATGTCATTGCATGATATATCTCAATATAGTAATAAGAATTTGGTATCAACTAAATGGATTAAAACGTTCAAAAAGATCGTCTTAGTTTGATCTTTGTAACACTTCTTACGGTCGTCTCTTTTACATTTCCACTTTTTTATTTCTCACTTTTTCTCAAATACTTAAATACATGAAATGATATATAAAACAATAAATTGAAAAAAAATAATAAATAAATAAGCAGGGTAGAAATACTGTGGAAAAGGAAACAATTGCAACAAGCATATTCTTTTTTCTACAATGCATTCTCAATTTGAAAGCCACGGGGACGTATAAACCAGGGTTAACCAGAATAAATTTTGTATGAAAAAATAAATTTGTGCACACATCTAATATCAGATGCAAAAGCTTGTGCAGGTTGATTGAATTAAATTGGTTTACCCATTCCCACACAATGACGCTTTTAGGCGCCCCTTCAGAAAATGATTGGGAAAACATTATACAAATTGACAAAATTGCTTGTAACAAGCAATTTCTTCATTTTGCCGAATGTTTTCTGTCCAGAAAGATGAAAATATCTATGAATTCATAAACTTAAAGTTGTCATGTGCACAGTCTAATATTTTGCCATCCGATAATCGGTTAAACACCACTTTCAACATTAAATCAGTTACTAAGCATAACTGACATTTCATCTGAGCCACCAGCTGCTCACCCTACTTGGACCTTACCATTTGCCGATTGGTAAGAAATTAATGATATATCTAACTTGCCATTGGTAAGAAACGAATGATATATCTTAGGAGGACCTAGAGACAACAATCATTTCCACAAGCCTCCAGACACTTTACAAAGCTTGTTGAGGATCATGCAGTGAAATTCTGATTAAATTTATTTCATATGCATCAATGAAAAGGGTATTTGGTAAATTCCCATGGTCATGAAATGAAGACATATGGAGAGCTTCTTTGTAACAGGTCCCGTTTGTAAAATGACAGATATCTAATAAATTCAAAGCCTCGCTTGACATGTGAAACCATTTTCTAAAAAAGGAAATAACGGAATGTATTTCCGTGAGTACCATTGTATTTATTTCGATCAAAAAAGCTCTTTTTATGTTAATTAATACGTTTATCCGGAATTAGTGTATATCCGAAAAAGATACTTTCATATCGGCTCATTTACGATTATTAACACGTAAAACGTCACTTAGCTTTAAAAAATATGCTCAGCTGTTAAAATAAAGTAGTCTCTAGATCATCCAGGGTTTCAACATTGATGACACATAGTGAGAGCTGGCAACAACCTGTTAACGTTTTCGATACGGATATCATCGATTTTTTCACCGGAACTACCCAAAGATTTAAGGGAGGTCACTCTAATACTAAAACTAAGCGGAGTAACTCTGGATATCGGTAGGGGCCCATTGTCTGCTGTTAAAAAAAATGCAACTAGAGACAAATAACTATAACCAGTTTCATGAAGATTGAGGCAAAACTGTGACTTCTATATTGTTAACAAAGAAAATTAATTGTCATTATGGCCCCTTTTCCTGTGTTATCCTATAGAACCTTCCCATAATCTATAAGGTTCATCTTTATGACCAGACAAGTATCCTGACCAAGTAACATGACAATTTAGCCAATCAATGACCTCTAGAGTGTTAACAAAGAAATTGTAATTAAGGCCCCTTTTCTGTTTTTTTCCAAAAGAACCTGCCTATAATCAATAGGGTTTATCCTTTGACTAAACAATTATTCTGGTCAACATTCATGAAAATTGTGCCAAAATTGTGAACTCTAGAGTGTAAACGAAGAAATTGTCATTAAGGCCCCTTTTCCTGTGTTTTCCAAAAGAACCTTCCCATAATCAATAGGGTTCAACCTTATGCCCAAATAATTATTCTGGCCTAGTTTCATTAAGATTAAGCAAAAATTGTGGCCTCTAGAGTGTAAACAAAGAAATTGTCATCAAGGCCCCTTTTCCTGTGCTTCTAAAAACAGGGTTCATCTGTATGACCTAATAATTATTCTGGCAAAGTTTCATGATAGGGCCATATTTGTGGCCTATAGAGTGTAAACAAAGAAAATGTCATTAAGGCCCCTTTTCCTGTGTTTTCAAAAAGAACTCTCCCATAATCAATAGGGTTCATCTGTATGACCTAACAATTATTCTGAAAAAGTTTCATGAAGAATGGGTCAAAACTGTGGCCTCTAGAGAGTAAACACTTAAATTGTTGATGCCGCAGGCCGCACGACGGGCGATAGACATTCAACGATCACAAAAGCTCAATTATGCAAATATGACTATTTAGGTCACTGAAACCGAACAAAACTGCTTGGCATAAATGTTGAGGGTCGGCATTCAACTCTGGTCTAAATGAAAGATTTGATCAATCAATATTTCTTTGATACCAACTATCTGTTAATTTTCAGGCTCTCAATTTGCAGAATAAAGCCTTTTGAAAGACTGCAACTTAAAAAAAAATGTTTTCGTTCTCCAAAAAAATTCTTACCATTCCAGAGAGAGAAGGTCCTTGGCCAGTCCCAGGGGGGAGTGGAGGTCCCATCTTCCCGATTGATGACCCTAGTGAGCTATGACCACCCAATCTTGGGTCTCTACTTGAAGGTCCATCATAGCCACTGCCCATAGATCCAGATCTTCTAGAACCTAGATCTGATCCCCCGTAACTCCCTGGCATTCCACTTGATGATCCAGAGTAACTACTCGCTCCATAACTTGATCCCATACTTCCATAACCACTTCCAGAAGAGCCATAGCTCCCACTAGAAGCACTAAAACTAGTGGTTGAGTTATATCCACTCCCCTGTCTGCCATAACTAGATGACATGTTGTTGTTAGATCTAGAACCATTCATACTGTCATTATTTGAGCCGTAACCACTGTATGTACTATATGATGATCTTCCTGTTGGATATGATCCTGAAAACAAAAGCATAATACAAATATATAGAAAAGTCTAAATTAATATACCATTTACATCTTGGCATATTAAAATCTAAGAGCTCATCATTAGTTATTTAGATGCACACATCCAACAAGAGTGCCATAGTCACAATATATGCCCCCACTTTGCTGCTGTTTCACGAAATTAATTGTAGACACTACTTATTTTGACAGAACCAAATTCAAAACATTTGCAGACTACCTTTTTACACTGTCAAGTTCAAACTGTTCGTTATGATTGATTGATTGAATGGGCCCATAGACTAAGTGTCAAGGGGTATAACTCTTGCAAAAATCAATGAACCATAAAATCCTTGATCCATGTACACCTACAAATAATGGTGATGACATTGACCAAGTTTCATTTAAATCAAGACAAAAAGTAAGGAGGAGTTGAGTTCACAAGGCTGCAATTTCAACAAGAGCCATGTCGGACATGGCCATCCCACGCCGTAAAAGGTTGATAGTAAACTGAAGCCAGTTAGATTTAGGCTTCTTGTGCACTGCATTTCTTCTCAATGAGTTTGATAAGGCTAAATCTAAGTCTTTAAAACAACAAAGGGCAATAACTCCAAAGTTATGCAAGCAAGAGTTGTGGTTCTTGTGCATTGCACTTCTCCCCAATGAGATCTATCAACCTATGACGTTTCAAGTTGATAGCAATTATACTTTCAGAGATATGCTCCGGCAACACATGTAAGAAAGTATTACTTTTTTTTTCCTCTTTATTTTATTTACTTAAAGGGAGGAAATTTTCTCTTAAACAACAAATATTTCCATTGGAGCAGTGAGAATGATTTGCCGTTCATTATTATGTAATCCCTGTACTGAATTTGGCAATTCCGCCAGAGCAATATCATTAAAACAAAAGACTATTCCTTGGAATTTTCGTTGAAATCCATCCTCTGAGAAAAAAGTTTTCACAACATGTACTGAGTTTAGCCTAGCTCAGCGCATTAAAGCCATGTATTTATAATAAACAAAATTCTTTGAAGGAATTCGGACAGACGTACACATGAATAGAGGCACAACGCCAATTACAAAATCCAGCTGGCTTTCAGCCATGGAGCTAAAATCTATTGGCCCTGAAATGACCATTGATCAGGACTTTTATAGAAGACCTTGATACCAGCAGATGTGTATCAACAAGGGCTACCATACCAAATACAAGCATTTATCTTAAATAAACTCAAAGTAATCAGAAATGTTAAGAATTTTGGTTAAGTTTTGAACAAAAATGGACTGAGAGGCAATAGTGAAACACCATGCCCCTTTCTTTCAATGTTTAGCATAAACCTTGACTTCAAATAGTTGACTGTTTTCTACCTATTACTCTAAAAGTCATATGCCTTTGGCCTTTCTCTTGTTCTTATTTTATCAAGCTGTCAAATATTAAATGATAGTTTGACATTTGGCAATCAACCAATGATGAAATAGTGGATTTTTAGTGTGGAAAAAAAGTAGACACGATTTTTTTCTAAAAGAAATAGTTTAAAGACAGTCAAAGAAAACTTACCTTGTCCAGAATAAATATCTCCCCCATATCCTGAATTAGAACTGTAATCATAATTGCTATAGTCCGAAGTGTATCCAGTATCGTTGTTGTTGTAATTAGCGTAGCCATCATCGTAACCACCCCTGTATCCACTACCATAGCCCGCTCGCGCCATGTAATCCTCATACTGCTGTTTGTATGCCGCTGCAGCTCCGGCTGCGTAAGCTGCTGCTTGTTGAGCTATGTTATTGTAGTCCTTATCCTGTAAAACATTGATTAAACCAGTTGGTAGATCACTACTGTCGACCAAATAATAAGATTTTCAAATGAAATCATTCACTTAGATATGAAGAGAACTTTGAACATGTATGTTAACCCATTACAAGACGAGAAAAATTGCAGACTAGTCCAAACTTAGAGATTTGCAGATGACACTGTTTAGTTAATGGAATTTTAAAACTCTTTTAATTTGTCTTTTGGGGTAGTAAACATTGTGAAAAATGAAGAAATTGCTTGTGACAAGCAATTTCTTCATTTCAAAAGCTTTTTTCTTTGGGGGAGTCAAAAGAGTCATTGTGTGGGAATGGGATAAGTATCTTTATCGCTTTAGAAAATTGAACATTGTAACTATAGCTTGAAGCTTTTTATTTTTATGCCCTTAACATTGTAACTATAGCTTGAAGCTTTTTATTTTTATGCCCTTAACTACAAATTATGCAAACTAATGGCATTTGATATCTCAATTGAACTTCTTTTTTAGTGATCAGTAGGCAGAACCAGAAATCTACACAATCCTAAACTGCATGTACATGCTATTTGTATCATGCAATTTTTTTGCAAGGTCTCCTTATGTGTCTCACATACACTTTTAACAAATTACTCTTTCTTATTTTTTTCTTGTATGGGTAACTAAGTATCTTGGTCAGTAACCTGTATCAGACATATTTAAAAGGAAAATAATGAGATCAGCTCCTTTAACCCATTCCCACACAGAAACACTTTTGGACGCCGCTCAAGAAAAGCAATTGGGAAAACATTGTGGAAAATGAAGGAATTGCTTGTGACAAGCAATTTCTTCATTTTCTACAATGTTTTCTACCTAGAAAGTTGAAAAAATCTAAAATTTCATCAACTTAAAATTGTCATCTGCCACTCCTTTGAATTTGGACCAGTCTAAAATTTTGTCATGTGGTAATGGGTTACGATCCTTTAAAAAAAAAACAAAAAAAACACACAAGTCTTGTCATTGGACAGCAATGTTCGACAAAAATTCAGGCTTGACATTGGAAATAATTAGACTCTATGAATGTCAGAATGTTGCGTCCTAAAAGTCCTTAACACATATTTAAAGTGTCAAACCATCACTTTAAATAGAAACAGAGATAGAAAATCTTGCACACTAAATTATAAGTCAGAAATTAAAAAAATATACATCATAAAGTTAATATCAGAGTAATGAACATTTGCCAGAGAGTTGAAAAATTTGAAATTACGTGTGAGGTTTAACAAGCATGAAACAGTTGGGAGAGACTTGAATATAAAACTTTAACGAAGAATGTCTTAAGTCAATAGGGGTCAGATATCCACAAGCTAAAAATGAATGACCAATCAAAACATTCATTTAGACTTGAAGAGAATTTTGATCTCCAACAGTTTAGTAAAACTGCTTTGTTGACTTTGCGATTTAAAAGTTGTGGTAAAAGCTTACTTAACCCTTTCCGTTTTTGTGAAATTTTAGACGAGACCAAATTCAAAGATTTTGCAGAAGAAAACTTAAAAGTGGATTTAAATTTAGAAATAACCATTAAATATGGTACAAAATATTGTGGAAAAAGAAGAAATTGCTTGCCACAAGCAATTTCTTTTTCTACAATATTTTCTCAATTATAAAATCATAGGGACGTAAAAACCAGGGATTGAACAGGAAAGGGTTAAACTGCAGTTACAATGTTGAGGTGGCCTACCAAAATTTTGTTTTTTGCTTCCTTTCCATAAAGTATGCAAACTAAAGAGGCCAGTGGGTTTGGCCGTTGATCTGTTTATATCAATGGGATGGCACCAACTTAAAAATACGTACCTCTGTATTAGTTCCCATGTTATCCATGTTGCCTCTAAAGCCTTGTCCAAATCTTTTGTTCCCCATATTTCCCATGTTCATTCCACCCTGGTTACCAAACTGTCTGTCTCCTCCTGGTCCCATGTCACCTCTCATACCTCTATTGTTACCATAGCTACGGCTAAATCCCCTGTCTCCATAGCCATCATTGAACCCAGAATCATCATAGCCTCCCTGTTCAAATCATAACTCAGTGGTCAGTAAGTGGATAGAAGATACCCACAAAATTCCATAATTTGGTCAAATACATTCCATGATACAGTTCCAACTTAATTTCTAATTATAGCTGACATCTTTTCAAAGGCAGTCATCTTAAGATGATGTTGAAAATGACAGCTATCTAATTTTTTTTTTCAAATGGTAGATGATTCACACAAAATATTCACCAAATTTCATGAAATTCTGACATTAAAAGACTGAGATCTAAACCTGATAAAAACTTATGTTAGAGGAGATTTTTAAAGAATTATTTCATGATTTCTCTTTGTCTCATAAGTCTGTCCTGCCAGGCCCCTATTTATAAATTTCACTAACAAACTTTGAAAAGAGTCATCGAAGGGATATTCCTGCTTAGTTTATTCCAAATTAGCCAAGGGGTTTATGATGAGAAGATTTTTGAAGAATGATTTTATGATTCCATTAAGTCTGATAAGCCTTGCTCTGCCATGCATCCATTCTTTTGTAAATCAAAAGTTCATGACTAAGTTCAGAAAAGGGTCATCCAAGGAACATTCCTGCAAAGTTTGGTTGAAATTGGCCAATAGTGATAGGAGGTTACTTGAAGAAAATATTGATGACTCAAGACAGACACTTAGTGAACGTACCAGCTCCCCTTAAGCGTGGTGTGCCTAGGTGAGCCAAAAAGCCCGTGTTGAAAATTCTAAGATGATGTCCTTGATCATCCAGCCATCTTTTCAGATAACCCAAGATAAGATTCGAGCTTAAAAAAGGTAAAAAAAAAAAAAAACAGACACAGAGTAATAAAATATTATTACTTTTTTTTTCAAACTTTTCTAAATATTTATGATAGACAAGACAATGTGTATCTGGAAATCACAACACCACCACATCAATTTGTCATGCAGTTGACAGATCACAGCTGTCAATTAACCCTTTCCCGTTTTTGGAAATTTTAGACCAGTCCAAATTGAAAGAGGTTGCAGACGACAATGAAAACTGGATGCTATTTGAAATGAAACCATCCTTTGTGGTAGAAAATATTGTGGGAAAAGGAGAAATTGCTTGTTACAAGCAATTTCTTCTTTTTCCACAATGTTTTCTTGAGTATAAAATCACAGGAACGTAAAATCCCGTATTTGAATGGGAAAGGGTTAAAGAATAAATCAGCTAACCAGATCATTCGTTTAGACTGGAAGTCTACTTGAACTCAGACATTGGCGGACATTTTTGTGAAGATATAGAAATGTTTAGGTTGCCAACCAACCATTGCACTTTTTTGTTAAATGATATTGGTCGTACATTTGGGAATATAACTTCCTGTCGAAGCTTAGTGGGCAGGGCCAGCAATCTATTAACTGGACATGCTTAAGAAAAATAATTTAGGAAAACTTAAAGTGGGTAAAGGAGAAATTTGCTTTACGTAATCATTTCTCCTTTCTCACATTGTTTTCATGCTATTTTATACTTGCATTTTAAAATTCAATCTAATTTTTTAATGTTGTCTGCACCCTCTTTAAATTAGGACCTGTCTAAAATTTTGTCGTGTGGATATATGATAGTTAGTGTACCTGATATCCAGAATCGTCATAATTTCCCTGGTTACCATGGAAACTGTTTTCTACATTATTATTAGATGGTGTTGGCATAATTCCATCTCCTCCTACATTCATACTCAGAAGGGGTTTTGGTCCTTTTCCCATCAAAGACATGTTTTGGTTTCCTTGGCCAATTTGTCCTGTTAGCGAAAAAGGAAATAAAATCACAACCAGGAATACTGATTAGATTAAAAGAACTTGGAACAAGATCAGGGCCCGAGATTATAAATCTTTTTTCGTACTCAATTGAGAATTTGCTCAAAATTTGATTCGGAATTAAAGATGTATTTTAGCTTAAATATTATGGTAAGTGCATGAAAATGAAACATTATACTGGTAAATTATGATTTTTAATACAAATTCTTCAGGAAACAGTGAAACACAACATGTATTTCAGCTTTAAGTTTGAGTAAATTCTCAGCTGGGTACAAATAAAGTTTTATAATCTCGGGCCCTGGCGTAATCTACAAAAAACTTATTTGCCAAAAAACTGTTAACCCTTTCCTGGTTAATCCCTGGTTTTGACGTCTCTGTGATTTTGTAATCGAGGAAACATTGTGGAAAAAGAAGAAATTGCTTGTTACAAGCAATTTCTTCTTTTCCCACAATATTTTCTAACCTGTAGGTTGGTTAGTTTTCAAATTGCACCCAATTTTAATTGTCGTCTGCAACTTCTCTCAAATTGGACCAGTCTTAATTTCAAGAAACAGGAAAGGGTCAATCAATTATGAATAACCTTGTTCAGTAACTGATGGATTGCGGCTGTCAATCCAAGAAAGCTGTAGTACGAAGTTTAGGTCGCCAACCAACCTTTTTTACTTTTGTTACATATTACTGGCCATATGTTTTACAAAATAATGCCATTTAACCCATTCCCACACAATCTTGATTTTTGATGCCCTCCAAGAAAAGCATGTGGGAAAACATTGTGGAAAATGAAAAAATAGCTTAAAAAAAGCAATTTCTTCATTATTCACAATGCTTTCTACTCAGAAAGTTGAGAAAATTTAAAATTTAATACACTTTAAATTGTCATCTGCAAACCCTTTCAATTTGGACCCGTCTAAAATTTTTGCTGTCTGGGAATGGATTAACAGAGCAGGCTTTGCCAGTAATCTGTCAAGGTTAAGCACTTGAAAAATTGAGAGATCATTGCTATCAATCAACAATTTATTTACCAATCAATTTATTTGTTTTTACTCAAAATAAATGTTAAACTCTGCCATTCATGCCAAGCAGTTTTATTTGTTTGGCGTCTTAACCCATTCACACACAATGACGCTTGTTTATGCCCCTCGAGAAAAGCTCTTTGGAAAACATTGTGAATATTGATGAAATTGCTTGATCAAAACAATTTTGTCATTTTCTGCAATGTTTTCAACCCAGTAGATTGAAAAGGTCTAAAAATTCATAACATTCAAATTGTCCTCTGAAACTCTTTTCAATATGGATCAGTCTAAAATTTTGCCATCTTGTAACGGGTTAAACAATTCAACTAAAGCTTAATCAAGCATCATTCATCTACTTTTAATTGGCTTAGATTGACATTCATACCTTGACCTTTGTAGTCTCCCAGAAGTCCATCTCCACCAGATTTGTTTCCAAACAAAGCATTCAGGAGTTGGGGTCCACCTTGTTTCGTTTCAGTCAACTTCTGCAGTGCAAGATTCTGAATCGTGTTCATGAAATTTGTTCCTACATTGTTGTTGTTAATGTTTCCTTGATTTCCAAGGAGGCTAGGTATTTTACTCAGATCTGCATTCAACAAGCTGTTGTTTTGTTGTTGTTGTTGTTGTTGTTGTCCCATCCCAATGGAGTTCAGCAAGGTCTGAGCTACTTTACCTGCCTGCATCAAGCCTTCTATCAATGGTTTTGGTCCCCCAGCATTAATCTGAATATCCGGGCGACTACCTGTTATAAATACATGGGTTTTATATTTATTATTCATGTGTAAATCTAACAATAATAAACACTTTACAGACATTAAAAGTCAAACTACTTTCTAAAACATTTTCTGAGACTGTGTTTTGTCTTTTTATGTGTTGAATGTATAGGGTCTTAGAGTGCTTCAACAATTGACTGATTGCTGTTTTCAATCAAAAAGTAAACTGACCAATAAAATTCATTATTCAAACTGGAAGTGAACTTTGAGCTACTTTTCAAATTAAATCCACTTTAAATTTTCGCCCGCAGAATCTTTAAATTTGGACAGGTCTAAAATGTTGTAAAAGAGGAAAGGGATGAGCTATCAGTAGCTCATCCCACTTCTTATCCTTTGCCCCTTGGTGAGAGAAAGAAAGCATGTGGCTATGACTTTTGTCAATTATCTGACAGAATGTTGGCTATATCTTGCTTCAAACTCAAGACTCCGGTTTCAGAGCACAGCATACTACCAACTGAGCTAACCAGGTTCAGCATAGCCTTGGAAAATGAGCCACAAACCTGCTTGGATTCGTAACTGTGATGAAAAACAAGACTAACCTAAGATACCAGCAGATTGATTGTTTTCAGTCAGCATTGCCATCAGCCTTCCAAAACTACACAGATGCACCAAGTTGAAACTTTTCACTGGTTTACTAAGAAGTTTTGCATCGTTTTCATCTAGTGATTCTTGTTTCACGACGCCCAACTGTACACTTGGCTCTGGCATTAATATGTTACGCAAGATTATGTTGGCTTGAGCTGTTAGTGGGTCTCCTAACAATGAAACAGGCTCATTCTTTTGCTGTAAAATAGATAAGAGTTCATGATAATCACAAGTTTTGTACCTGGCATTTTTCATCCATTAACCTTTCCCGTTTTTTGAAATTTTAGACTGGTCCAAATTGATAGAGGTTGCAGACGACAATGTAAATTGTATGCAATTTTAAATGAAACCATCCTATATGGTAGAAAATATTGTGGGAAAAGAAGAAATTGCTTGTTGCAAGCAATTTCTTCTTTTTCCACAATGTTTTCTCAAGTATAAAATTACAAAGACGTAAAATCCTGTGTTTGAACAGGAAAGGGTTAACAGATGCTAAATTTCAAGGGAAGTCGCAGAAAATCATTTTCTGCTGATATAAGGTAAAAAATCTTTGTCTTTGAGGTAGGAAACATCGTGGATAATGAAGAAAATGCTTGCTTCAAGCAGTTTTTTGTATTTCTCATGATGTTTCCAAAGCTTTTTTCTTCGAGACATAAAATAATTGGTTTTGGCAAATTGGTTAGTATTTATGATAACTCATGTAACAAGAGCTGTCAGAAGACAGCAATGCTCGACTGGATAGTAACATTAGTTCAAAGTCAACATTAGGCATAACTCCAAAACATGAATGTCAGAATATTGAGAAATTTTTAAATCATGACCCTGAACACATGTCTTAAAGTTTTAAACATATCCCTAAGTAATAAATCTTGTCCTTAAAATTCTAAGTTGAATAATGTTTAAAACCTAATAAATGGAACATCAGAGTAATAGTACATTTGATATTATGGTCAAATAAGCTTAACCCTTTTCCATACAATCCCTGATGTTTACATCCCTGTGACATTATATTTGAGAAAACTTTGGGGGAAAGAAATTGCTTGTAACCCTTATAACCCTCATGTGTACCCATGTATACACATGGGTGGAGAGGAGCAACATAGAGTTGATTTTTGCTCAGAAAAAATTCCCATGGATCGTGCAGGATTTGTACCCGAGACTATCCGGTCTTGAGTCCTGCGTCTTACCGCTAGACCACTGACTTCATGTTACAGTTACAAGTATTTATATTCTAACAAGAGGGCCAGAATGGCCCTAAAATCACTCACCTGACTAATGTAAGATGATTCAAAATTGAAATTGGCCCAATGGTTACTGAGGAGAAGATGTTTAAAGATTTCAAAGTCAAAAACTGCCCTACCCTTCCAAGCCCTTATTTGGTCATCAATCAAAATTCTAGAACAACTTTTGAAAAGGGTCACTCAAGGAACATTCAACCAAATTTGGTTGAAATTGGCCCAATAGTTACTGAGGAGAAGATGTTTAAAGATTTCAAAGTCAAAAACTGCCACGCCCATATTTGGGCGTGAAACCAAATTCTGCAAACAACTTTTGAAAAGGGTCACCCAAAGAACATTCATGCCAAGTTTGGGTGAAATTGATCCAATGCTTACTGAGGAGAAGATGTTTAAAGATTTCAAAGTCAAGAAAGTGCCTGACCCTGCCACGCCCATATTTGGGCATAAATCAAAATTCCAGGAACAACTTTTGAAAAGGGTCACCAAAGGAACATTCATGCAAAGTTTGGTTGAAATTGACCCAACCGTTACTGAAGATAAGATGTTTAAAGATTTCAAAGTTAAAAAAAACTGCAACGCCCATATTTGGGCATAAATCAAAATTCTGTGAACAACTTTTGAAAAGGGTCACCCAAGGAACATTCATACCAAATTTGGTTGTAATTGGCCCAATAGTTACTGAGGAGAAGATGTTTAAAGATTTCAAAGTCAAAAACTGCCACGCCCATATTTGGGCGTGAAACGAAATTCTGCGAACAACTTTTGGAAAGGGTCACCCAAGGAACATTCATACCAAGTTTGGTTGAAATTGGCCCAATGGTTCCTGAGGTGAAGATGTTTAAAGATTTCAAAGTCAAAAACTGCCTCGCCCGGCCACGCCCATATTTGGGCATAAATCACAATTCTGCGGATCAACTTTTAAAAAGGGTCTCCCAAGGAACATTCATGCCAAGTTTGGATGAAATTGGCCCAATGGTTACTGAGGGGAAGATGTTTAAAGAATTCTAAGTCAAAAACTGCCATGCCCTGCCACGCCCATATTTGGGCATAAATCAAAATATCACGAACAACTTTTGAAAAGGGTGACCCAAGGAACATTCATACCAAATTTGGTTGAAATTGGCCCAATGGTTACTGCGGAGAAGATGTTTAAAGATTCCTAAGTCAAAAACTGCCACGCCCATATTTGGGCGTAAATCAAAAATCCGCAAACAAATTTTGAAAAAAGTCACCTAAGGAACATTCATGCAAAGTTTGGTTGAAATTGGCCCAATGGTTACTGCGGAGAAGATGTTTAAAGATTCCTAAGTCAAAAACTGCCACGCCCTTCCACGCCCATATTTGGGCATAAATCAAAAATCCGCGAACAACTTTTGAAAAGGGTGACCCAAGGAACATTCATACCAAATTTGGTTGAAATTGGCCCAATGGTTACTGAGGAGAAGATGTTTAAAGATTTCTAAGTAAAAAACTGCCACGCCCTGCCCCGCCCATATTTGGGCGTAAATCAAAATTCCACGAACAACTTTTGAAAAGGGTCACCTAAGGAACATTCATGCCAAATTTGGTTGAAATTGGCCCAATGGTTACTGAGGAGAAGATGTTTAAAGATTTCAAAGTCAAAAACTGCCACGCCCTGCCACGCCCATATTTTGGCATAAATCAAAAATCCGCAAACAACTTTTGAAAAGGGTGACCCAAGGAACATTCATACCAAATTTGGTTGAAATTGGCCCAATGGTTACTGAGGAGAAGATGTTTAAAGATTTCTAAGTTAAAAACTGCCACGCCCTGCCCCGCCCATATTTGGGGGTCAATCAAAAATCCGCGAACAACTTTTGAGAAGGGTCACCCAAGGAACATTCCTACCAAGTTTGGTTGAAATCCGCCCAGTGGTTACTGAGGAGAAGATGTTTAAAGAATTGTTGACGACTTCCGACGCACGACGGACAAAAGGTGATACCAAAAGCTCACCTTGAGCACATTGTGCTCAGGTGAGCTAAAAATTATCTAATGTTTGGATGTCATTATACTTTTTCAATACTATGATGCATCTAATGTTCAAATGACATTATAATTCTTTTAATAATACTATACACTACCTGAAATTCTTCCTCTGTTGGAACTTTCACTTTTCCAAGAGGATCTGGAACCTGAAATATGAGAGACAATGTGTATAAGTACTTTGTTCACAAAATAGGCATTTGTTTTATCTAAGCTCTTATTTTGAACCTGAAAAGTAAAAGCCTTTAGTCAAAATTATAAAGTAGAAAATCTTCAAGATGTATGCATGTCGAGTAATCCTCAAAACCTAGGCTCATTATGTAATGTCATTAATGCGACAAATATTTGTCCTTACTTACAAACAAAAGCACCAAGATGGCCCTAGATTACTCACCCCAGACCTTTATTGAAACAAGAGCCATCAAAGATGGGCTATGCTCCTAGAATATAGCCCTGTCACAAAAAGTATGCAATACACAGGGAAAAGACTTGGATGAATGGACAAACAAATTGGTGGCTATATGCTAGCACTTCTCAAGACATACTTAATTTCAACAAAGAACTTTGAGCTGTGACCTTGAACCATCTGAAAATTTGTTTCAAATGGAACATCTACTAATGATAGAGAACAACTGCACTAAGTAATATTGTAATTCATCCATCATTGAAGTAGCCATGCTCTGGAAATTTTAAGGTCTGATCTTCAGCAGTGATCTTGACCTTGGAGCTACCTAATTTTTTTTCAAATGGCACATCTACTCATGATTGAGAACAATTGTGAAAAATAACTTAAAAATCTGTTCATAATTATAGCAGCTATGCTCTGGACATGCTTAATCCTAGCATTTGACCTTGAGCTGTGACCTTGACCTTGGAACTATCTGAATATTTCTTTCAAATGAGAAAACCTCAATTTTAATGTTTGACCTTGAACTGTTATCTTGACCTCTGAGCTATCCAAAAACCAGGAGAATGTGTAGACAAATATCATAAGGAGTTTCATCCAATTTGGCTCAAGGGTTGTGGAGAAATTGAGGCAGATGGATGGAGGGATGGACAGATGAAGTGGTGACTATATAGTCGCCCTTCTGGGATGATAAAAGAAACATATACCATCAGTGAGTTTCAAAGCAGTACACTCGAGACCTTGTCAATATTGATCAAATTGCCATTTAGACCCCTTTTTCTATTTTTTCCAATGGAATCCCCCATTTTCATATGGGTTTATTTCTAATATCTAACAATCATTCTGACCAAGTTGCGTCAAGATTGGCAAAAATTGTGGACCCTAGTGTGCAGACAAAGAAAATGTGTAAAAGGCTCCTTTACAAATGTAACCTTCCAATTTTCAAAAGGATTCATCCTTTTGAGCTAACAATCATTCAGACCAATTAAGATTCAGCTCAAGCTGTTGCCCCTTGAATGTAAACAAAGAAACTATTTACTATGGATGATTGAATACGGAAGACAGACATTCAAGGATAACAATAGCACACAAGGAGCACAATATGCTCTGATGAACTAAAAAACGAAATTGATTGATTGGGGCTTAAAACCACTTTTAACATTATTTCAGTTATATCACGGTGGTTGGAGCACCTAACAATGGATTCCTGGTATTTCTAAAACCACTACATCCTTTCCTAGCCTCCAGTTGCTATCCCACTTTACAATTATCCACCCATTGGTGAGAGACAAATGTCAGAAAGAATATGTGCCGCTGCCGGGGATCAAACCCATGACATCCAATGATTGAAGATAAGGAGTCTGATGCGCTACCGACTGCGCTATGACGGTGGCCTTGAAGATATACAGTATGTGCGTTCTCTTGCTAGATGGACCATTCAGACATTTCATAAAACAACTGTATGTAAAATGGATTGCATTTAGCACAAACTAGACATTGTCCATAAACAAGTGCTACCTGCAAAAGGGCCATAACAAAAAATGGACTTTTTTAAAAAAGGGTCATAAATCCGTCAAAAATCAATGGACCATAACCAAAATAGGATATGCACATGTCTGTGTTTCTGTAAAATATGAATCAAATCAGTCCAATGGTTGCTGAGAAATTGAGCGGACACGTTTTTTCACCAAAGGGCCATAACTCCGTCAAAAATCAATGGACCGTAACCAAAATGATATATGGACATCTCTGCTTGATACTGATTATATCAGTGATGTTTGAATCAAATCCGTCCAATGGTTGCCAAGCAATTGAGCGGACAGGAAAAAGCTACAGACTCCTATATACCCCCCTAACAAAGTTAAGGGGAGTATAATCAGAATTAATCAAGGAAAGATGTGTTTATGAAACCCCATGCCCGTATAACATATTTTTTTCTGAAATTTGACCACGACAAGCACAGCCAGGATTCAAACCAGCAACTCTGTCATATTACAAGTCTGTCATCCTAACCAAATAGCCAAACACAAGACCCCCTTTTAACCCAATACCACCCAATGACGCTTTCTGACACCCCTCAAGAAAAAACAATTAGAAAAACATTGTGTAAAATGAATTAATTGCTTGCAACAAGCAATTTCTTCCTTCTACACAATGTTTTCTACCCTTAAAGTTGAAAAAATCTAAAATTTCATAAACTTTAAATTGTTGTCTGCAACTACTTTCAGTTTAGACCAGTCTAAAGTATTGCTGTCTGTTAATGGGCTAAATTGAGTTAACAAAATCGTGTAATCTGGCAAATGTTCTACCTACCTCTCCAGAATATGTTCCCTTTTCTCTCATATCTAAGATTATCACTGACAACAATCCAAGTTGAAGGTTGATATCCATGAGAGGGCTCATCGGAATAGAGGGTGCAGGGCCTAGAATACCTGTACAAATATCATTTAAGAGATGAAGATGATATCTATTGTTTTCATTGAGGTATGAAACAAAATACCTTATCACACTTTATATCCACCAAAGATTCTTACAGACGTATGATAGTGTTCTCTTTTAAGTACCTCTAAGAAACAAAGAAATATTCTCAATTTAATATCAAAAACATTGGAAAAGCATTAAATTCCAGTTTAAAATGTTTTTTTTAATGGAACTACTTTTGAATGAAAGCATACAAATAATTCCACTGAATTTTTTACAATGATTTGAAACAGATTATTAAGCTAATCTAAATGCAGTTTTTTCCTGGTTATGTAGGTGCTCAAATTTTGAATGTGCAAATATTATATCTCTTTTGTCATATTGAATGTAAATTGAAAAGTTTTTTTTATTTTCTTTTTTTATTACTAGAAAATATGGTTGATCAGGAAATTACTTCTTAAAATATTGTCTGTATAGGGTTTATGCAATTTTCACTTTTATTTTAGTCATATTACAGAGGCTTGAGCACTTAATTGAAGGTTCTTGGCATTCCTCATACCAGCACTACCAAGCTGCTATTCCCACTTAGGCCATTATTCATCCATTGGCGAGTTCTTGTTAAGAGCCTTGGGGATTGATCCATTGATAGATTGAATGGGTTTAACACCACTTTTAAAAGTATTTCAGTTATATCACGGCGGCTGAAGCACCTAACAATGGATTCCTGTATTTCTCACACCAGTGCTACTACTACATCCTTTCCTAGCCCCCAGCTGCTATCCCACTTAGGTTTACAATTATCCACCCATTGGTGAGAGACAAATGTCGGAAAGGATATGTGCTGCCGCCAGGGATCCAACCCATGACATCCCATCATTGAAGATTAGGAGTCTGATGCACTACTAACTGCGCTATGACGGCAGCAGAGCTTTAAGAAATAATTGATAGATTGTATTGGGTTTCAGTCCTACTGAACAAATGAGGTCATATAAAGATGAAGCCTTGGTTTAAAGGCTCACCTGATTGACTAGAAGAGCACTGGATTGAACTAGGCACTCCTGAGGTTGTAGTCTAGGATGCTACCACAAAGCAAAATCTGATTCTCTTTCATGCAGAAAAGTATAAACTAAATTAAAATAGTATGGACATTTGTTTCCAGTCAATACCTATACTCAGGGCTGATGTTTGACTCGTAAACCAGAGTTTTGTCCTTCAAAAGTCTGAAAATATCCTGTTTTGACCCTAAGAAATTGCTCTCAAGGGGGTGCACATGTTACCGACCATTAATTTAAAATAATGCTGTTAACCCTTGTCATGCTGTATAAATTACCTTACTGATTTACTGTAAAATCATGCACTGATAGAACTTGTTCAAAAATTAATATTTCTTTTAAAAATCAATTTCATAAAAAACTATGGCAGGAAAAGTACAAGCAGGAGGTGTGGACCAAGATCAGACTGCACTAATGTGCAGTGCAGGTTGATCTTGGTCTACATCTCCTGCCAAAAACCGGAATATTCCGGGGTCAGCATGACAAGGGTTAAATATCCAAGTTGAAATTCCTGTCAGAGACAAGTTGGTAAGGCCACGATCAGTCATTTACACTCACCAGGCTTTGTATTGGTTCTGTCCTCCAGTTGACGAACATACCCCTCTTGTAAGTGGAGTAAATTCTCCGTAAATTGGACCAACACTGTAATTTTCAAAAGAAGACAATATCAAAAACTACCCTTGTTTTCTATAGAGAACAGCAAATCATGAATATCATGATCTTACAGACGTGTATAGAATCACTTGATTTGTACAATGCCAATACAGCATCATTTGAATACATTATATTGTGGCATGATTTTTGTACTGGCTATAGAACTGTAATATTAAGCAATTACCAGCTGGCAAAGCTTTAGTCTGGTCCAAATTGAAAGGAGTTGCAGACGACAATTTAAAGTTGATGAATGTTTAGATTTTTCAACTTTTTTGGTAGAAGACATTGTGGAAAATGAAGAAATTTCTTTTTTTGAGGGGAGTCCGAAAGTGTGGCTGTGTGGGAAAGGATTAAAAAAACAAGGGGGACAGGATGGCCCTAGATCGCTTTATTAAGCTACTGAGTGCACATCCTCATGCTAACTATTTAATTCAAATTTGATGACAATACAAATATTTTCATCTCCCTAAACCAATCACTACATGAAGAAAATTAAGAAAGAAGTTTCAGGTGACAATTACAAGTTGGTGGAATTTATGAAGTCTTTGCCTTTTGGGATAGATAAAATTATGGACATTGAGCTAATAGCTTGCCACAAGCAATTTCTTCCTTTTTCACAATGTTTTGCTTGGCTCTTTTCTTGAGGGGCATCAAATAGGTTTGTGTGGGAATGGGTTCAAGGACATAAAGACAAAGGGTTGTGATTGGATGAACAGTTAAACTGATATATCATTGCCAATGACCATAAATCATTTCAGCAAGTTGATTATGACCTACAGAGCAGTGCGACTAAACTATTGATGGCACCAGACAGACTATAGACAACGTAATTCAAGTTCCACAAAGCTTGCCACAAATAAGTTATACTCAGGTAAGCTAAAATTGACTACTTGATTTTCTCTATGAAATGCTTATCTTAAACTCCTCTAGAAATGTTAACTTATTGACCATGCAAAGTTCACTTAATAACTTTTTGATTCCAGACTGGGTTAACATCAGTTTGTGTTTAAGAAAATTTTGTAATATTTTTCTATATCATGTGAGTAAAATAAATACATTGTAATCTTGACAGATAACATTTAATTACAAAAATTAACACCAATAAAGGTCTGAATTGTGAAAATCTTTTAAGGAGAAAAAAATTGTATCTAGCATTTATTTGTTCCTTTTGTAACAATATCTGTTTTCTGTTTTTGTCCTTGTATTGTATCTAGTTTTTTTTCTGAGGATATTTTACAAACTATCAAACTTTTGTCAAAAATGATTTATCCAAGTAAACAAAACTTACATCTAGGGTGTTTTGCACAATGTGTCTTGAAGAAGATGTGCTTCAGAAATGCTGGGTTTGGATAGACTGGATCAGGTAATAGACTGGCCCTGTTAACTTGAACTGTGTCACCCTAAAAATAACAAATTTCGGAAGTTATGTTCAAGCAATAAACAATAATTACAAATAAGCTACAAGTATAATTAATGGAAAGTTCATTCAAATTCAATAAATGAACTCATAACATTTCCAACATTAACATTCAAGAGATGGAGAAAATATTTTTTGTTTTCATAGAGGTATGAACCGAAAAAACTAATGAATACACGAAGCGGACTCATGAATTATGTGATGAGGTTTTTCGGTTCATATCTCTATGAAAACAAATATTCTCTTCATTTCTTATAATTTAATAGCATCGAGTGAACAAACCAAAAGCTTTACAAATTTTGATACCTTTTTGTATTGGACTATTTTGTGCAGAAGCATACAAAAATGCTACATGCTCAAAATTTTGTTCATGGAGTTATGAGTAATATTTCTCGACCAATCAGAACGCTCGTTTTTTGATAGACAAAACTAAAAATTAAACTATATGTGTATCATGGCATCTCTTGTCATGCTGATCCCAGACAAGAAATATTTCTGTTTGAGCGAATACGAATATTTTATTTGTAAACAAAGGCCTCCGGCCCATAATACAGCATATAATACAACATATAAATACAAAGAAGAGTTGCAGTTAACAATTTTCCAGAAATATTTTACATATGACATACTAGGTTTAACTAATTATCCTTTAAAGACATGATTGAAAATACATATCTAGCTACTTTTTTGATGATGAAGTCATTTTTACTTCTCATTAAATTTTAGAATGATATCAAATCAGTTCTACCATTATACCAGGAAAATAACAAATTTTGCCTCTCAAGTTTAAACATTGAACAATGAAAAAAAGCATGATATTCGTTTTCAATAGTCAAGATGTCATTAGTCATCAAACAATAATGGCAAATTCTATCCTCTCGTTCAATGTTGAGATGCCTTCCTAATTCGATAGTAAATTCATGGCTTGAGCATCTGAACCTAGCAAAAGCCCTTCTTAAATTCCAAGAAATATCAACAATCAGATATTTCTCAGGATTTAATAAGGAATAAATGTTTCTATAAAAATCTCATCTAGTTGAGTTTTGGATAGTTTCATCTAAGTATTGAATTGAAATATCAGACACTCGCGTTTTAAATTCTCGGAGAAAGAAATCGACGTTGCCTACTTCTTGTGATATCCATACGAAAGCAAATCCGTTTGTGAAAAGAAGATTTTTAACCCGAGTAGCCCAATTAACTCGTCCCATATCAGCTCGTGATTTAAGCATTTGATAGCATTGTCTTGGGTAGCGGTGATTTTCCATATATAAAAGTTTACACCTATACTTTATTACTTTAGTTTTGTATGTAACACATAATGGCAACCTTCCGCATTCAGATAATACAATAGAGTTATTAACAGTCTGATTTACACCCAAAAAATCTCGACAATATTTGAGATGAACATTTTCTATCACTTCAGTGTATTCAAACACCCAAATTTCAGATGCAAATACAAGGATTGGTAACACCATACTATCGAAAAGTTTGAAATATTCATTAAGATAAAAATAACCAAAACTGCGTTGATAAGATTTGATTGCGTATATCGCCCGTTTCGCTTGAGATGCAAGTTTATACTTAGAAGCTGACCTTTTCAACTTTGGTGTCATCAACAGACCCATATACTTATAAAATGAGGTGTGTTTTACTCGAAAGTCACCAAAATACCACTTTTCATTTAATCTAAGCGGGCCGCCATTCCTAAATACAAATATCTCTGTCTTACTTAGATTTATTGATAAACCCGATTCATTGCAGAAATTGGAAATTTTGTTAAGTTGAAGCTGTAAGTTGTTTACAGTATCAGCACAATGAGCGACATCATCTGCATACAAAAGGCATGAAATTGGCAAAATGTGTTCAGAAATATAAATACCAGGACAATTATCTTGTATAAGGGTCGACAACTCTTGAATGAATAAATTGAAAATTATGGGACTTGTTACATCACCTTGTCTTGTACCAATATTACACATGAACGGGGCAGTGATTGTATTAGAAACACGTAAATATGACTTTAATCTTGAATAAATGGATAGCAGAACATGAAACAATTTTCCTTTTATACCTCTTTTCAATAATATACCGAACATTTTTTCATGAACTAAAGAATCAAAGGCTTTTTTAAAATCGACATATAGGACATAAAATCGGCCACCGGGCTTACAAATATACTTTTGAATTAAGCTTTGAAGAGTAAATAAGTTGTCGATACAAGAATAACCGGCTCGAAACCCAGCCTGGCATTCATCGATCAGATTAAAACTATCTGCCCACTTATACAATCTGTCATTTATAATGATTGAGAATGTTTTGTACATCACGTTAATCAAGGAAATGCCTCTGTAATTAGACAGATTGTCTCTTGATTCTGACTTATATACAGGCACAAGAAAGCTTTCACCCCAAGACGAGGGAAATCTACCAGTATTCAAAATATTATTGAAAATTAATACTATAATAGGGGTAACAATGTAAGAAGTTTGCATATAAAACTCAGCCGTAATTCCGTCTTTACCAGCGGATTTTCCGTTTTTGAGCCTACTGATACTCTTAAAGACTTCGTCCTCCGTTATAGGAGAGTTAAGTATTACGTCATAATCTTCTGAAGGTTGGTCAGCATTCCAATTTTTCTCAATTATATTTGCTTGATTACTTTCATACAAAGAATTTTTAAAGTAGGACAACCAGTTTTCAATTGTATCATTATTAATGTTATATGGAGAATTGGCTTTACTAGTACTAGATTTAAGGATACAGAAGGTATAGACCAAGATCAGTTGGCACATATGTTTAGTTTTATCTTAGTTTACAGCACCTATTTGTCCCTTCTGAGGCAAAGTTGTTTATAGAATTAATTTTGAAATATTTACCCACAACTATAGCTTCCAGAACTTAGTGCCCTTTGATTAAATACAATTCTGTCAAGAATTTGATTCAGCATGACAAGGTTCAGAACTCAGGTATGCCTGTGCAGACTTATCAGAATTTACGACAATCTCTAATCTAGAATAGTTTTTCAAAGGGAACTCATGTGTTTAACCTTCAAATGTGACCTGCACAACCTTTGACCTACAACACAAACTGAATCACATGTCACTTCTCCTTGAGGGGAACATCTGAGCTATATTATTTAGAGAGCCATCCATTAAATATAAAAGTCACTATCTTGGCAAGAAATTGACCTTTACCTTAAGTGTGACATTGATCTTTGAGATACAGAAAAAAATTCTTCCAAGTGGCATATCTACAGAGTTAGAGGAACAATTGTGGATTTTTTTAAAAGCATCTTTAGATGTATTTTACAGAACTAAGAAAATTGGATAGACATGCTTAAATTTATTGATGAAAATGGCAGGTTCATCATATCAATGAGCCTGTATAAAAGCTCGTCCTGCTCAACCCAGCTATAAACCAAGTAATATGTCACAAGGATGTCTTAAAGTGGTTCACATGGGCAGGTGCAGCTTTTGTAACTGTATTTTATGAAGCAGGTTGGACTGCACTTTTTCAAACACACAGATGCATGTACACAAATACATACACCCAAACAAACTCAAAGAAATACTCCTTACATATTTAAACATAATCCTTGTAAACATATGAACAGCTGACTTTCCAGGTATACAGTAGGACACATTGATAGGAACATTGTTAATTTTGTATTTGTTGAACTCTCTGCATGCTTTCTCAGCATCTTCCCATTCATCGTATTCTATAATGCCAAATCCAAGAGATTCCCCTTCTTTGGTGACAATCTGCAATCAAGGATTAATTATCCAATTATCACTATAAGCAATAACCAAACAATATCAACAATTTATCAAAAATGTTTTTAAAACAACGCCTGTGACAATGATTCATAGAATTGGCATCCAAGTCTAATCATGATGGAGAATGATTTTGCATGTTTAAATTGAAATCTTTGTAGTGTAGCACTTAATTTAGACCCCGACAAAAACTTACCCTTAACCCTTTCCTGTTTTTAAAATTTTAGACCGGTCCAATATGAAAGAATTTGCAGACCATAATTAAAAGTGGGTACAATTCGAAATGTAACCAACACATTACCACCTTTAGATGCCCCTCAAGGAAATGGCTTGGAAAAACAAGATGTGTTTGTGAAGCACAATGCCCCGTCATACATGAGGGGTTTTTGCGTTTGACCTTGACCATATCACATGACCTTGACATGAGGAGATGCGTATTATGGAAATGTAAAACAATATGCCCCGATCTCATAAAAATATAGGAGAAGAAGAAATTGCTTGCCTTCAATTTATTTCATTTTTTCCCACAATGTTTTCTAATGTATAAAATTCAAGGGATTATATATGAAAGGTTTAAGATGTGGCCTTGACCCTACTAGAACAATTGTAATTCATTCATAATTCAACCCATCATCACAAAAGGAAATTTTTTTGACTGGTCCAAATTGATGGAAGCTGCAGATGATAGTTTATAATTAATGAAATTTTGAAAATGTTTGTCTTTTAGGGCTGAAAATACTGTAGGTAGAAAAGACGTTGCTTGTAGCAAGTAATTCATTCCTTTTTCCACAACATTTTCAAAAGCTATTTCCTTTGGGGCATCTAAAAGCGGTATTGTATGGAAATAGGTTTAATTGCTACTATGGGCAGTCTGAAGATCACTTTTGATCAATTTAGACATTTTTATCAACACACCTTTGCATGCAACAGTTACCTGAATAAATATTTTGGATGTGATCCAACTATTTCATGATAAACTCTTTCCAATTCAATAAATTATTATCAAGCTAATCTGCACACAGATCAGATGGATACATTCTTGACCTCAAAAAAACTAACAAGATGTGTCTACATGGATTACTGTTACCTAAACACAACTGATGCCTATTAACCCTTGTCATGCTGTATAAATTACATTACTGAATTGCCATCAAATCAAAGGGCTGAAAGCACTGATTTAATTTGTTGTTAAAAATCAATATTTTTTTCAGAAATAAAATCCATAAACAACTTTGGCAGGAAAAGTACAAGCAGGAGGTATAGACTAAGATCAGCCTGCACATAAATGCAGTCTGATCTTAGTCTGTACCTCCTGCCAAAACTGGAATATTCCGGGTTCAGCGTCACAAGGGTTAATGCAAGGAAGCTATGTCCAAAATATGAGCCATGTATCTGCTATTGCATTTGAAAAGGAGAAAAATGCTTTCCCTTTGCATTAATTTTTTAACAATTGTGACATTGACTCTGACCTTAAAACCAACTGATGTCTATCAATACTTGAAAACTATATACCAAATATGAGCCATGTATCTTCAAAGAAGTTTGAGTACACTCTCAATTGAGTTCAAAAAGTTTTGGAATCCAGGACTGTGATTCTCAAAGGTTAAGGCTAACATGCAAGACTTACCAACATATCAAACAATAACAAACCTGACAATAAACTGGTTTCACCACAGAACTAAACAGCTCTCTAAGTTTGATGGAATCCTTGTAATCCTTAGGTAGGTTATCAATCAGCAGACATTTTGAATGTAGGTCCTGAAAGCTGATCCCCATCTGAGATGTATCTGTGAGGGCATCACAATGTACCTTGTGACCCTGAACATCTGACCCATCCAGTTTACACTTGATCTGTCCAACTGTTTCAATTGATTCATTGTATTCAACAAATCCATAGCCTTTACTCTCACCTGCAATAAATTTGAAGAAAGCAGTTGCTTACATCCAAGCAAGACCATTTCAGATTTAAAATGATGTCTTCGAAATTATGGAATGAAGTTCTTTTACTTTATTAATCATAAAATATATTTCAACCTTACCATAATTCTAACCAAAATGTAATAGAAAAGATAGATTTCTCTTTTGCAATAGAACATTGTGAGGAAAAGCTAATGCTTGTAACATTACCTTGTGTCTTGAATAATTTATTGCACAGATTATTTATAAACTTTCAAAACAGTGTGAGTGGCTTAGTAGAAATTTATTGATTACTGGGGAAAAATCTTTTAAATCTAAATGGATAAAGTTCCTTATCAAACTGTAAGAGAACAGCAATTTAGACTCATTAAATTGAAAGAGGTTCCATGTATGTTGAATTTTAAAGGAAAGTAATAAATTGGGTAGAGCATGTGACAAGAGGTGAAATTGTTTGTTACAAGCAATTTTTCTTAATTTCACAATATTTCCAAACCTAATTTTTCCTTCAGCCATTCAAAATATGGGATCATGGGATACCTGTATCTTCAGATCTCATGAGAAAACATTTATCCACATTGCCACGCTGTGTGGCAAGCTCTCTGAACTGGTACTCTGTCAGGGTGGGAGGGAGATGAGCTACACACAGCATCTTGTCACTGTGATGTTTGATTACTGACACAATCAGGCCATCTAGTTCTGTATTGTCTAGTTTAGTGATGGCATCGTCTACCATGGCTGGGTCCTTTAGAGTCACAATGGCTGAAGTACAGAGAACTACACATAAATAACAGTATCACTTCATTTAATATTTCAAATATAAGGAGATTGATCTCATAGTCCTCTTGGTTTTCTTTTTAATAATCATCAATTCAACGATATACTATGATTAATATTTTCTTCGGTTCAAAAGATTTCTACCACCAGTTTACTAAGTGCTTGAATTATGTGGACCATTCCATAATTTTGTTTGCTGGGGTTTAATATCTCTTTTTAACAGAATTTCAGTTATATCTCATCAACTGCGGTACCTGACCAAGGATTCCTGGTATTTCTCACACCAGTACTACTTCTGCATCCTTCCTTAGCTTTCAGCAGCTCATCCCTCTTAGGTTTATGATTGGGAGTCTGGCGTGCCAACAACTGCGCTATGGTCGCGCCCAGGACCATTCCACCAGAAAAGGGACCGCTTTTAAAAGTATTCAAAGGAGATCAGATCATACAGAGGTCAATCAGAGATCCAATTTACAAGAAGAGGGCCAGTGGCCCTGGCGTTCACCTGAGATAAGGCTCTTTTTTTCTTCAAGGCCTGATACTAACTGGGTCAGGGGGAGAAGACCTCCTTTAACATTTAACTAAAATCAACATATGTTGCCATGCCAATCAACACTTTCAACAGATTTCAAAACTTTTAGTAATAATTAAAAGAGGGCAAACTAACTTAAATTTCTGCCCAATTTGGTTTAAATTGGCCAAATAGTTTTGAAAGGGTTGCCTTCTTTATTTCTATTTAACCCATTACCAGGCGGTGAAATTTTAGACTGGCCTAAATTGAAAGAAGTTGCAGACGACAACTTAAAGTTAATGAAATTTTGGATTTTTTCAACTTTCTGGGTAGAACACATTGTGGAAAATGAAGAAATTGCTTGTGACAGGGAAATTCTTCATTTTCCACAATGTTTTCCGAAGCTTTTTTCCTTGGGGGCGTCTAAAGGCGTCACTGAGTGGAAATGGGTTAAGCCCAATCACCCTGCGGCTCTGAAATTTCATTAATTTTGAAAGAGGTCAATGTACTGATGCTTCATGCAAAATTCAATTTCTTCGATTTTTTTTTCAATTTTACTCTTGTTGTCATAGCAACCAGAGTTTTCAACTGATTCAAATTCTTTGGTTGAAATTGTCCCATTGGTTTGGGAGGAGATGTCTTATATTCATTTTCCACCTAGTTTTCCGAAGCTTTTTTCTTTAGGGGCATAAAAAGGAGGGATTGTATGATAAATCCAATCGATAAATGTAGAAGATATGCTAAGGACAAATTTGGACAGACTGACCCACTGATACACTAATGCACACACACACACACACACACCTACTTGTGATCATTACAACTACATCTTGATGACCCCAAGCCGGCTCAACAAAAATTCTCCAACCACGCCCTCATTGTTTCAAAAGATTACCTTGAAACCTCAAATCGTCATCTAAATTGAACAATCAATTATCTTCATTTTTTTATCATTTGTTCTATATTGTTTTATATGAAATACCTTGATTGTTCTGTTTAATCATGGTCACCTCTTCTATTGGAAACTCTCCATTAAAACCCATGAATGCTCGTATCTCCTATAAAAGAGCAGAAACATTATCATTAACGCCAGATTAATTCACTTGATCAATGTCAAGACGCCAACACACACACATACAAACAGGCCAAGACCAGGCAAAAGTCTAAGAGCAACAGAAAGGGGAGTGAATTCAACCTCAAAATCTTATGTTAACCCATTACCAGATGACAAAAGTTTAGACCGGTTCAAATTGAAAGAAATTATAGGCTACATTTTGAAGTGTGCTTTAATTGTACAATAAATACTGTACGTAAATAGGTAAGAGAAAATTGTAATCAAAGGGGAAATTTACTTGTGACAAGTAATTTCTCCTTTTGCCAAAATGTTTTTCTGACTTATTTTGCTCTAGTTTATGAAAATGCAGGATTGATTGGAAATGGGTTAGGGGTATTTATTTGAATCATCTTGTCCAGAAGATTCTTTTTAGTACCTACACCATAAGTTTTTGAAAATTAATGCTAGTTTTAGAATGACATTGTCATCACTCCCTGATTTCCAAAAGCTCTCAACCGGTTCCCACACAATAACGCTCCTTGACGTCCCCAAGAAAACAATTGAGAAAACATTGTGGCAATAAAGAAATTGCTTGCAAAAAGCAATTTCTTCAATTTCCACGATTTCTTTACCACTAAAGTTGAAACTGTCGACTGCAAACTCCTTTCAAATAGAACCAGTCAAAAATTTTGTTGTCTGGTAATGGGTTGAGTTGAACACAAAATCAGGACAACACAATTGTGAAGTGGACATAAAGACACGAGAAATTTAGATAGAGACAACCTGGGTACCAGTACCTCTGTGGAATTCTGCTGTCTGGTAGCGAGGGAATTTTGATAGTGGTTCAAAAGGATGAGTGACTAGTAAGAGAAAATAAGAAATATTTGTCATTTTCTAGACCAAATTATAAGGAAAAGAAGAAATCTCATTTTAAGACAAATCTGTTATCATTACGAAGAAGAAGAAAGCAAAAGTTTGATCAAAATAAAATTATAGGAAGCAAGTTTTTGACAGAAAGATATAGAAGTTTTTCCATAACTACTGCAAGCACATTTCATAAATTTTGATTTTCTGAATGGGGTTTGGGCCACTTTGAACAGTATTTCAGTCATATTGCGGCAGCTGGAGCACCTACCCATGGATTCCTAGTATTTAGATATTATAAGGCAAGTGGAGTACTGAAACATGAATTCCTGGTATTTGTCACACCAGTACTACCATTACATCCTTTCTGAGCCTCTAACTGCTCATCCAGCTTAGGTTTAGGATTATCCAAGCCATCTTGGAATGATTCTCCAACATATTTCAACATGTACTTTTCACGGTAAAAACTATTTCATTCGTGCATTTTCTGCAATTCACCTCAACTCTGATGCCCTGATAACGTAGCCTTGCAGGACCCATCACTACAAGAAAATTTATTTGTTTTAAATCAGGTTTAACACCATTTTTAACAGTATTTTACTAATATCGCAGTGGCTGCAGCACCTAACTATATCCAAACAGTGCTATTGTGCAGTATTTCAAAAGAAAAACAAACACTCATAGATAGGAGCTTAGACAGGCAACAAAACTGAGAAAGATATAGTGGTATAAAGATCAAAGAGTAAGCTAATTCAAAATAGAACTTCAAAGAGAAAGAAAAAAATAAGTTAAAGGAGAAGATAGATGACTTATCTTCCAAAAGCAATTAGAACAGTTTTAACCTTGATGAAATTGATACTTCTCTCTCATATTCATTATTTTAGATCTGACACACAATAAGGGACCATCCTGGGTTTCTGACAAAAAAAAAGATAACGGCTGTCAATCAAACAATCAACCCATCAATTGACCAATCATTGAACCCGCCCACTCACTCCTTTGGTCACACCTGGCGTTATTTTGTAAAAAATATGGTCAGTAGCATGTTACATATAAGTAGTATGGTTGGTTGGCGACCTAAACATTATAACTACAGCTTGAGTAAGCTATAGTTACAACATTTAAGTCCTCAACCAACAATAATGATTCACCAAATGGCAGCCTATGTCGGAGTCCAAACTTAACTTCCAGCCTAAATGAATGATTTCATTGGTAGACTGATTATTTGATTGACAGCCGCGATTGGTTAATTGATTCATTTAGACCAGAAGCGAACTTCAATTCCGACATGGATCGACATAAATGTGAAGCCTTTTTGTTGTTTTGGCCATTTAAAGTCTTAACCAAAGCTTATTTAAGCTGTAGATATGACATATTGCTCGCCAATCAACCATTTTACATGTTTGTTACATGTTTCTAGCCTATGCAAAGGCTGATCTTTGGCTATGCTTCCTACCAAAACAGGAGTATTCCAGTTTCATTAATTCAATGTTTCAAAAGCAAGACAAGGCTTTGCAATAACTTAATACAACAAAGTAGGACCAGTCTCATCAAGATAAAATCTGAAAAAGCTATTTGGTTGAGTAAGTTACGACTATAAACAACATGCCAAGATAATAAATGAGCTTCAAGAAGAAAGAGAAAAGACTTAGGAGAGATGCTTTCTCTAGAAAACCATTTTGCCATCCGAAGAAATTAACGTTCCACCACAGGAAAGAGATAAACAAGAAAACAATCTAAAGAAGTCTGGCTACCTAAGACTAGCCTTTGGTATGAAAGTGAAAGAGAAGTTGGTTATATGCACTTCACAGAAACATTGAACATTTTAACACACAAACATGTGATATAGGACACAACATTTAAAACGGTATCAGAGAGATGGCGACACTTGGGTCAAACAAATACAAATCTGAGTGGAAGTAAGGCATAACAGGTTGTTTTGGTTTCAGTACCCAGATTTTTTCAGCATATTTCTTTTTACCAGGATGTTCAAACTGCCATGGCTGCTGGCTTTTTATATAATATTTACTGGTTTCTTACATCCTTCATGACCTCTTCCGACCTTAATCCTGCAATCAAATGGTAACATATTTGTATCATAAGGGCTAGTATTTGATTCATAAAACCCTTAAAAATCTGAAAATATCTGGTTTTGTCCCTTAGAAATTTCTCTCAGGGGGTCATTTTGCCCCCCCTCCTATCTCTCTCCCCTGAGAGAAATTTCTAAGGGTACAAGCAGGATATTTAGTTCCGTAAAATTTGATAAACTATTTTCAAGGTGGTATAATTTTCAAAAATAGTCTGTTGATCTGTACACTGCTATACTTTCAAACTTATGATATCCTCTTTTTGTTGTTTTTTACACCCCCTACCTTCCAGAAAATCATTTTTTGCCCCTAAAACTATGTAGTCAAAGGTTAGCACATCACCTGATTATTTCATTAATTTAATCATATGGAAATGATTTCATTTGTGTGTGTATTGTGTATATAATCTTAAACTTTAAACTGATATTTTTACATGTAATTCTCCTCCTAAATTACATTAAATTTCCCCTAATCTATTATCCAATGAAATGTCATCATTAAACAGTGCCGGAGCATGGGAATGTGTGAATTCTGCAATTTATTCATCCAATGTCTATTAAACCCCAGGTCATTGCGGGATCTCAGGAACAGGGAACAGGTCAGTTATAATTTAGTGCCTTAACAAACTAATGATCTAAGATTGCTACTAAATATTTTGTCTTATAGACACTGGTATATCCCAAGGACCTCATGTAATATTCAGTCTATCCCACATCAGTTTATTGGTGAATAATTTTTCAGTAAGAATTGGATTGATTTCCAATTTCTTAACATTTCATTTTGCTGAAACAATGCGGAAAAGACTAAATCTAATAGATATTCATGATGGAATTTGAAAACACCAGCAACCCACATGACTATGCTTTCCAAAACCAAACTGGAATCGAATTTCATAGGTTTCAATGAATAGGCTTATCTGATTATAAATCAATTTCAACAGAGAGCTTGACATCAAATAAGACATGAACAGTTAAATTTTATGGAGAGTTGACTTGCAAAAATAGGTGCTTATATTCGAAGCCTTGGATGCTGCCAGTCCAAAAAATAGAGACTAATTCTCGGGTATAGTTCAGATAAAACAAGTTTACTGTATTAATACATTTTGATACTATTGCAGCTATTTTAAACTTTAGTGTCTAAATATTAATTGATTGAAAGGGGTTTAATGCCACTTTTAACAGTATTTCAGTTATATCATGGCGGCTGGAGCACCCATTAATGCATTCCTGGTATTTCTCACACCAGTACTACCACTACATCCTTTCATAGCCTCCAGCTGCTATCCCATTTAAGTTTACGATTATCCACCCATTGGTGAGAGACAAATGAAAGAATATGTGCCACCCCGGGGATCGAACCCATGACATCCCATCATTAGTGTTTAAATAGTACTTGATACTAATTGTTTTGTCATATTTCATGAAATATTGAGTTCTGGAATTCTATTTGTTGGGAGATGGTTCCAACAAGAAGATTACAGCAGAAGGTCCATTAGACATCAGTCTCTCACTTCCAGATTTAACCCATTCCCAAACAATGACGCTTTTAACGCCCCTCAATATTAAACTTTGGAAAGCATTGTGGAAAATGAAGAAATTTCAAATACCATCAATTTGAAATTATCGTCTGCAGCTTCTTTCATATTGGACTGGTCTAAAATTTTGTTGTGTGGGAATGGGTTAATCCATTCCCACACAGTGACTCTTTTAGAAACAAGAAAAAACAATTGGGAAAACATTGTGCAAAATGAAGAAATTACTTGAACCATGCAACTTTTTCAATTAACACACTATTTCCAACCCAGACAGTTGAAAAAATCTAAAATTTCATAACTTTTGAAATATTGTCTGCAACTCATTTTCAATTTGGACTAGCCTTAAATTTTGACATTTGGTAATGGGTTAAGGAGCTGTTACTGAAATTCTGCAAACTGACTCAAATTTCCGAATTTGTCTTATCATGCGTATGAAAGTTTCATTTTTAGATTGGAAATGGATTAGCCATGTGCAAATTCAATCTAAAAATATTCAAATTTCGCCATAAGCATACCTGCTTTTATTGGATATGATTCTCTTTTCTATCAAAATCTTGTGACTATATAAATTATTAGTAGAATTGGTGGAAATCTAGTAGCCGCAGTTCAAAATATTGCATTCTGTCAATTGCCCCTCAAATACAAAATGTCCCTTCTTATGAACAAAGTCTGGACCTAATGAGTGCATTCTAATATTCTCAATCTGTTTGAAACATGCTACCAATAAAATAAATATTTAAAAGACTGGTAGCCATTTGGCTAGCAGTTTTTTCCACCCTCGTGATTGTAAGCAATGATCGGCACCTTTTCGGAAGTGGTTGCAGGTAAGTTCCTGACAACCAGTCTTTTTTCACGGTTGAACTCATGCTTTGCTTTCTCCAGCAGTTCCTTATTGCTAGCTTCGTCAGAAAAATTATCTGCTGTTGTTGACATGGTCTTTTTCTTAGTTAACCATCAGCATTTCCAAAAATTGGAATTTCGATCCAGCGGTGTTGGGGAAAATTCATTGACGTGAAAATCACAATGTAATGACGATTTATGGGGGAGGAGGGCACTTGATCGATGTAAGACATGCAACACAAGATTTTGCAACTGAAATTTTTGGCTTCGGAGAAAAAAGATAACGTTCACTAAAAACAAAGACATAAGTTTTTTGACAACACGACACCAACCTATCAACAGAAAGTGTTTCAGCGTGTGAGCTGGAGGTAGCCATTCGACTCGGCCTAAATACATGACTCGGTCTGTGTATTTCTCGTCATGATATAAATCGTGCCGTCAACACGGCCTGTATTTCGGTTTCATAATGCAAGGTATTCTGGTATGAGCGCGTTTATTGGACACTTCAAAAGGGTGTTGATCATACTTTAACCCTTTCCCGTTTTCAAGAGTAGTAGATTTTAATACAATGGAAAACATTGTGGGAAAAGAAGAAATTGCCTGTCACAAGCAATTTCTCCTTTTCCCAAAATGTTTTCTACTAAACAAGTTCTAATGACTATGGAACCGTAAACAAAGCTTAAAACTTGCATAAACCCACCCCACACAAATACGATTTTGGACACCCCCCTGAGTGAAAACTTAGGAATACATTGAACAATTTCTTCATTTTCCATAATGTTTTCTACACTAACAGTCACGGGTCTTTAAAATTTTGTTGAAAAAAATGTCGTCTCTAACTTCTTTCAATCCAGCCCATTCTAAAATTTTGTCGTGGTAATAAGTTAAGCTGTAATTATTAACTTATTGATTACCACGTGGTCAAGTTTGAACTTGGTGTAACAACAAAATGGACGTTTAATGTATTATGGTCAAATTCAATAATGACATTCACTTTAACAAACATTGTTTCAAAAAAGAGTACATTGTCAACAACAGCACCAAAAATATACAATAATAACTAAGAGCAAAGTTAAAAAAAAATATATATATATATAAATAACGTCATGGTTCTTGTCTAGTGAATAATACTCGCAAAATAATCAATCATTCATAGCGAGCAAAGAATTATACCCTTCACGAGTTGACGGGACGAATTTAACCCAATCCCACACAATGGCTGCTTTTCGACGCCCCTTAAGAAAACCAATATGGAAATCATTGTGGAAAAAGAAGAAATTGCTCATAACAACATTGTGAAAAAAGAAGAAATTGCTTAAAACAAGCAATTTCTTCAAGTTACACAATGTTTTCTACCAAGAAAATTGAGAAAATCTAAAATTCCACGAACTTTAAAACTGGCGTTTGCAACTCCTTTTAATTTGGACCTGTCGTATGGCAGTGGGTTAATACGGGCAGAGCTGACTGTGAACCAAGCGAAAAAAACGTCGAATCCTGCTGCGGTCGGGGACTTAATTGCCTTGGTGGGGTGGTTGTTTACTAGAGTATAACTCTCGTTCCAGATATATTACTGTGCATACTAGAGGGAGATGCCGAAGCTCAACCTAACCACAGCTACACATTGACACTGCCGAGAGCAAACCCGCCGTGCAGTAGCTGCGACGACGACAGTGCCGTGCCTCTCAATTCACGGTGATGGTAGGCCTATTCCTCGTTGATTGACTAATCGCTGGCCCCGCCCATTGACTCCGACAGGAATTTCCGCTTCGATTTTTATAGGCATTATTATGCAAAATTTATGGCAAGCAGCATATAACAAAAAGTGAATAGTTGGTTGACGACCTAAACGTCGTATCTACAGCTTGAATAAGCTGTAGTTACGAGGTTTACGTCGCCAAACTTACTAAAAAGCTTAAGACATTTGAAGGTCAAAGCTCAATTCTGATCTAAATGAATAATTTCATTGATCGACAAGCTATTAGATTGACAGCCGCGATTGGTCAATTTGAAATCGAAAACTAGCTACCATGCACTGATACTGAGGCTGACGAGTCGAGCATGCTAACCACCTGTCCAAGGAGTCAGACTAAGTTACTGTTTCTGTGCAGTGGTGGATTCAAAGGGGGTATGGAGGGGTCGTTTGAACCCCACTCTGTAGCCTATTTATTTTATAGTCATGGGAGAATTCAATTTAAATTTGATGATATTGTCGATCTTGCGCGAGCGACTACTTCTAATAAATGACCACCTCCAATAAGCGACCACCTCCAATAAGTGACCACAATCGAACCCCCCTTTTTTTTAACCCTTTCCTGTTTTGCAGAATTTTAGACCCGTCCAAATTCAAAGGTTTTGCAGACGAAAATTAAAGGTGGATTTAATTTGAAAAATAACAATTCAGTAGGGTAGAAAATATTGTGGAAAAAGAAGAAATTGCTTGTTACAAGCAATATCTTCTTTTTCCACAATTTTTTCTCAAGTATAAAATCACAAGGACGTAAAAACCAGGGATTGTACAGGAAAGGGTTAAAGTAAAGCGGCTCTTAAGAAGTGAAAGCATTTTGCAAGTAAGTAAAATCCGATTGATTGATCGATTCATTGAATGGGATTTGAAGCCACTTTTAACTATATTTTAGTCATATCGCGGCGCCTGGAGCACCTAACAGTTGATTCCTGGTAATTCTCACACCAGTACTATCACTACATCCTTTCCTAGCCTCCAGCTGCTATCCCACTTAGGTTTACGATTATCCAACCAATGGTGAGAGACAAATGTCAGAAAGGATATGTGCCGCCGCCGGGGATCGAACCCATGACATCCCATGATTGAAGATTGGGAGTCTAATGCGCTACCGACTGCGCTATGATGGCGTTAAATCCAAACCAAGTCTTATGTTGTAGGAACTCATTAGAATCGTCCCACTGAGACGATTCTAAAGTGTTCAAACAACATAGGATTAAGCTAGAATTCTGTAATAATTTACATATACGAATCAATCCTTTATTTATTCGGCAAAATAGTGCACTAAGCGACCACTTTTTGGATGTCCATTGAGTGGTCGCTTAAGTTTTATGTAACAGGAAAATGACCCACCTACCCCCACCCCCCATCGGTAAGTTTAAACGCTCCTTTTCAGAAATCTTGGATCCATTGCCTGTAGAGAGGACATTTTTAGACGTCAGTTGATTACAAGTAATATTTGGCTGAAACGTTTTTCCACAGAAGGAAGGAAGAAATATTTGATAAGGATAGACAGAAGTTTGATTGAGTTAGAATTAGGCTCGTGATTTTAGTTATATCGCAGCCCGGCTGACAAAACAATCAATCCATTAACAGACAGCAGACTGTTTCAAATTGAAAGAAGTTGCAAACAACAATTTCAAAGTTGGTAGGGTTTTTAAAATTATTTGTCTTTTAGAGCGGCAAACATTGCGGACGTTGAAGAAGTTGCTTGTAACAAGTAATTCCCTTTTTTTAACCACAATGTTTTCCAAACAAAAATTGGGGGGGGGGGGGGGGGCGTAAAAAGAAAGTTAACCGCCATGGCTTTAATCCTTTCCTGTTTTCCAAAATTTTAGACCTGTCAAAATTCAAAGATGTTGCTGATGAAAATTTAAAGAGAATTTCATTTGAAAAATAACCATTCCAGGATAGAAAATATTGTGGAGAAGAAAAACTGACGCAAAATCCCGGGTTTGTACAGGAATGGATTAATGGTATCTCGCCCAAAAGTTTAACAGTTAGTTCGGCGGCCACCAGCTGCCCATTCCAATTTATCCAACCTACCGCTTATCATGATTTCGACGGTACATTTGTGAGAGACTGATTGATTGATTGATTGATTGATTGATTGAATAGGGTTTAAGGCCACTTTTAACAGTATTTTAGTCATATCGCGGCGGATGGAGCACTTAACCTAACACATATATTTCCATCTGATCAAAATTCGATTCATGAATCTGTAGAAATGATATTCATTTTCTTCCCAAAGAAAACTGTATTTTGTGTGCAAGAATAATAATAATGAAGATAATAATAATAATCTAAATTTTAGTTTCGTCTATCATAAACGGGCGGGCTGATTGGTAGGAAAAAATATTCAGACCTCGATGAACAAAATTCTTAGCACACAGCTATTTTGTATGCTTCCAAACATAAGAATCCCATACAAAAAGTATAAAAAAAGATGTGTTTGTGAAACACCATGCCCCGAAACAGGAATTCTTTAGTAACGGGTGATTTTTATTTTTTTTCTTTAAGGGAAAAGGGTTAAAATTTTGACCTTGACCTGGATGAAATGACCTTCCCAAGTTGCGCCTTGTTTAGGCCGAACTACACACCAAATACTAGCATTGTAACTTAATTAGGGATGAAGTTATAGGAAAATGTTTAGTTGGCAGGTTAAGTTTTTGAGTAACATTTTAGGGAAAAGGGTTAAAATTTTTACCTTGACCTTGATGAAATGACCTTCCCCAGTTGCGCCTTGTTGAGACCTATCTACATACCAAATATTAGCATTTTAACTTAATCTAGGTTGAAGTTATAAGAAAATGTTTAGTTGGTAGGTTAAGTTTTGCAGACAGACAGATAGACAGACGGACATACATACGGACAGACAGACGGACGGACAGACAGACGGACACCGATAAAACAATATGCCCCCGATCTATCGATGCGGGGGCATAAAAATGTATTTTTTTGCGTTTTTGGCTTGATGCTAATAAATTATAAGAAATGAAGAGAATTCATACAGTGTGATTAGTTTTTTGGTTCCTACCTCCATGAAAACAAAAAAATATCCTCTCCATCTCTTAAGTAACCTCGGGGTGGATTCTTTTGAGGTTGTTCTGTTATATTTGAAATCATAAAGCAAATGAGGAGGAGAATTTGTAATTGTTGAAATTATCGAAGGTGATTGCTACCGATATGAATTAACTGAATAGTTTTAGAAATATAGAGGCGAAATGTTTATGAATGAACGTGGAGACGCGAGCAAATTATTTATAAACGTACGTGGAGACGTGAGCAAATTATTTCCACATGCACGTGGAGACGTGAGAAAAATGTTTATAAATGCACGTGGAGACGTGAGCAAAATGTTAATAAATGCACATGGAGACGTGAGCAAAATGTTTATAAAATGCACGTGGAGACGTGAGCAAAATGTTTATAAAATGCACATGGAGACGTGAGCAAAATGTTTATAAAATTCACGTGGAGACGTGAGCAAGCACTTACGACGCGATACACACGCCGTCCACCTACCGCGATATTAAAATCATGCTTTTTTCCCGACCAGTTGAGCTGAAATTACAATACAGCTATCAACAGAATTTAAAATCAAAGTACTGAAAGTACTGTAAGCTAGCAAAGCATACTTTTGTTAAGTAATCTTCTTTGCAAAGGTTATCATGATAAATAAACGAGGTTTAAGTAACCCAGGAGTAATCCACGAGTTAACCCATTACAACATGACTTAATCTAGACAGGTTCGAATTCAGGTAAGATGCAGACAACAATTTTCAAGTTGGTTGAATTTAGAAAATATTTCCCTTGTAGGGTAGAAAACATTGTGTACAATGAAGAAATTGCATAAAGTAAGCAATTTCTTCATTGTCCACGGTGTTTTCCAAAGTTTTTTTCTGTGGGTTATTAATAAGCGGAATTGGGTGGGAATGGGTTTAACAATGTGCCTTTGAAAGAGTTCTCTACGATTTGAATAGAATATACATTATTCCTGAAAAAAAAAATCTGAACTACCTTTTATGGCGTAAGCATTCAATGGATTTAGTGGTTAAGCCTCCAGTGGCAGTTTGCACTCGTTGAACTTTGAGAAGACCTCAAAATTCCGTCTGTTAACTTAATCTATCAAAGCTTACGCTTTGCTAGCTAAAATGAGAATGTCTTTCGGTTCCTTTGTTCAAACCGTCGAGTTCCAGTGAATAGTAAAGCACGTTTTGTTATAGGAAACTTTCAACAAGACTATGAAATGTTTGGGTTAGGTATTTTCGCGCCCCAGATTTAATTGGCTTGTACTTTTCAACGCCGGTCTCAGAAGCACCGTTCTGGCAAAAGAATCCAAAGATTGACCGGTTCCGCAATACTCATATTTTACCCTTCCATGATGAAGGTATATGAACTATAGATCTACATCTAACCCATTCCCACATGAGAAAATGTTAGACTGTTCCAAATTGAAAGGATATGCAGACGACAAATTTAGGTTGGTGAAATTTTAAATTTCTTTGTCTTTTGGGGTAAAAAACATTGTGGATAATGAAGAAATTGCTTGTAACAAGCAATTTCTTTATTATCAACAATGTTTTCAAAAGCTTTCTTTCTTTGGGGGCGTCTAAAAGCGTCTTTGAGTGGGAATGGGTTAAATCAATTGACGGTTATCGCCGCTATTAATAAAACAATTGATTGACCAGTCAAATCATTCATTTTAATCAAACAAATCATTCAATGAGATCGGGAGTTGACCTTGACTCTAGCATTTATGTGAAGTATTTTTTGTCGGTTTGGCAACAAAAATATCGTAACTACAGCTTAAGCTCAAGCTGTTATACGGCGTTTTAGTAGCAAAACTAAGTACTTGTTCTCAGTGTAATATACCTGGCCCAATATGTTACGTAAAAATTAGGTTTATCATTCCTCAGTCAACTGTCATGTCAGAGAACAGTAGGCTTATAAGCGATCCGTCAATTGACCAATGGTGGTCCCGGCCTCTTTAGGCCCCGCCCATTATCTCCGACAGGAAGATCCACTTCGATTTTTAACTGCGTTTTTTTTTGCAAAATATATGACCAGTTGCATGTAACATAAAAGTAAAATGGGTGGTTGTCGAACTAAACATCGTAACAACAGCTTGAAAAAGCTGTAGTTACGACGTTTAAGTCGCCAAACTAATAACAAAGATTAACAAAAATGGCCACCAATGTTGGAGTTGAAAAGCTCAGGTCCGGGCTAAATAAATGATTTGATTGGTAGGTTTATACCTTGATTGACCACCGCGATTTGTCAACTACAAATGTGAACGAATTACAAGGACATCCGTCAGTAAACGCCCTCAAGAGCTAGAATTGACGGATCTCTCTTCACACCCACTAACCTACGACAAAATTTGTAAAATATGTAACCAGAAACAAATAGCCGATCGTTGGATTGCAGAGATGTTTTTTAAAAAAAATTACGCAATACGCTGATCGCTAGCCACACACACTTACCTCCGACAAAGCAGTTCGAATGAAATACGTATCAAATGACGTTGACATGGTGATTATATGGGCAGGAGCACAAGTCAAAGAGCAAACCGTTGGCGACTTAACCGTCCTAACTACTGCTAACATAAGCTGTAATGGCGTCGTAGTCGAAAAACTAACAAAAATACTTGACTAAAATGACGAAGTTCAACGTTCACTTTCGGTCTGAAAGAACTATTTGTTTGGCAAATCGATATTAGAACCCGTTATCAGACGACACAATTTTAGACTTGTCCAAATTGAATAAAAGTTGCAGACGTCATTTAAACTTGCCCTGAAGTCGGGAAATAAGTGCCAAAAAGGAAAGAAAACATTGTGGTAAAAGAAGACATTAGAAGTAACAAGCGTTTGTTTTCTTTTCCTGCAAAGTTTCATAGGATTATAATTCTTCAAGGGGTCTGAACGCGTCACTGTGTGGTAATGGGTTAATTGAACGACGGCGCTGATCTGCCAATTGACCAATCGCGTCTGCCAATCAAGGAAAAAAACCGACCAATCAATAATTTATACAGCCCAGACCTGAGCTTATAAACTCCAACATTTGCCGCCATTTTGTTTACCTTTATTGTTGGTTTGGTGACTTAAACGTCGTAACTACAGCTTGTTCAAGCTGTAGTTACGGCGTTTAGGTCATCAACCAACCAATATACGTTTTTGTTACATGCTACTGGCCACGAATTTGGCAAAATAACGCCATTTAAAATCAAAGCGGAACTTCCTGTTGGATTAAATTGGCGGGGCCTAAGGATTTGTTTGTTTGTTTGAATGGGGTTTTACGCCGCTTTCAACAATCTTTCAGTTATATCGCGGCGGCTGGAGCACCTAACAATGGATTCCTGGTATTTCTCACACCAGTACCGCCATCACATCCTTTCCTAGCCTCCAGCTGCTATCCCACATAGGTTCACGATTATCGACCCATTGGTGGGAGACAGATAGTCGGAAAGGATGAGTGCCGCCGTCGGGGATCGAACCCGGGACCTCTAGATTGACAGTCCGACCTGCTACCAACTGCGCTATGACGGCGGCGGGGCCTAAGGAGTCAAGTGGGGTAAGCAGCTGGTGGCTCGGATCGAATGTATTCTCTGTTCGGTATGGAGAAATGACAATAAGCCATGGTAAAGTGCACTAGCCGCCACGATATAATTGAATACTGGTGAAATTAGAACAAATTAAAATGTACTGTCAGCGACGTCTAAATTGCGATCAATTTCACTTAGCATGTACGAAATCTTATTCTCGTTGTAATTTCTGATTAGAATGGATCGAAACTGCAAAGTTATTTCAGAATATCAATTCACATTTTTATATATTAGATACAAAAAGAAACGTAACACCAACATCAAAATCAGGATATCTAATATTTGCAATCGTTTAAGAGATTTGTTACGAATTTAAAAAAAAAAAGAAAAAGCTTTGCATGTGTGCGCCTCGCTTTCCAAAAGGTAGGACAAACAAAAGTTTCCTACCATATGATTATTTTAATAGATATGAAAACTCAAGTCAAAAATCTATTTTAAACCGAATTGAAAGGGAATCAATTAACCTATTTTCATTATGTCTACTAAATCTATTCCAAGACAAAATATGCTGAATTTTTGAGATTTGTGTACTGCGTTTTACTGCGACCGCGGCTATTGAAAATTGTATACTCCTTTATCATTTTTAAAACAAGAGGCCCTCATACAAGAGGGCCATGAGGGCCTGAGACGCTCTACTGGTTATCAAGTTTTCCGTTAAAGAAATCTGATATTCAAGGAAGTTAATTACTCATAGAAGAATACATAAAGGAAAAAAAAAAAAAAAAAAAAAAAACAGGACTTTATCCCTTTATTATTTTAAGCAACAATCCTCAAGGCCCCTTTTCCCGGGTTTCAAGACGGATCCACTCAATTTCCAAAAGAAAGTTACCTTATGACCCTACAATCATCCTGTGAAATTTTCATCAGAATCTGACAATAATTGTGGACTTTATCACATAAACAGGATTGTTTTGAATGAAAATCAATAAGGCCCCTTTTCCTGTGTTTTCTGATGGATCAATTTCATTCCAAAAGGAACTTTCCTTACAGCCCTACAAATGTCCCGTGAAATTTAAAAGACAATTTGATAATGATTGTGATCTTCAACACATACACAAGAATGTTTTGAATGATAATTTGTAAGGCCCATTTTCCTGTGTTTCGAATTCCACAATTATTCCATGCATCTTTGAAGAGAATCCGATAAAACTGTTGACTTTGTTGTGTTAACAAAGATATTAAATCAAGTTCTCATAAGGCCCCTTTTTCCGTGATATTTTACTGTTGGTTTCATCATTCTGTGAAAGTTAAAAGTGAATCCGATGAAAGATTGGGACTTCATTATGTTTACTAGAATATTTTTTTAAAAAAATCATATGGCCCCTTTTTACATGATACTTGATGGATTGTACCCAGTTCTGAAAAGAACCATTTAAGTGATTGTAGAATCATTCTGTGAAATTTTATATGAATCCGGTGAAATCAAGGGACACCATTGTGTTAACCAAAATATTTAAGAAAGTTTTTCATAAGGCCCCTTTTTATGTGACCCTTGCTATAGTCAGATCCACTGTCAAAATCAACAATTGGAATAATCGTACAATCAATCTGTGTAATCTGTGGAATTTATTGTGTTGATGAGTTTATAGTGAAATCTTCATATGGCCCCTTTTCTCATGACACTTTACAGAATAAACCAAATTTCAAAAGGAACAATTCTAATGAAGGTACAATCATTCTTTAAAAGTTAAATAGAATCAATGAAAACAGTGGACAGAATTGTGTCAAGAATTTTTGTTACAAAATTTTCTTATGCCCCTTTTTCCGTGAAACTTAACAATTCGACCCAATGTACAAAGGAACAATCCTTATGATAATTTGAAGAAAATGATAAAGACTGGGGACTTTATTGTAATAATGATGTTTTGTAATAAAATTTTATAAGGTCCCTTTTCTTGTGTCACTTAACCAATCAGACCTAATTTACAAAGGAACAATCCAAATGATGGTACAATCATTCTATCAAAGTTTGAAGAGATTCTGATAAAGACTGAGGACATTCTTGTGTTTATGAGGATTTGGTAATAATTTTTCATACAGCCCCTTTTCCTATTATACTAGACAGATCAGGCCAAATTTGGAAAGAAATAATGATGGTACAAACATTCTGTGAAAGTTTGAACAGATTCCGATGAAAACTGCACACTTTATCTTGGTGTAAAGATTTTAAAATAAAATTTTCATAAGGCTCCTTTTCCTGCGATACTTGAAGGGTCAGGTATCATGTCAATATCAACAATCGTGGTATTGTACAATGATTCTGTGAAGGTTTGAAGAAAATCCAATGAAAGCTCCGACTTGGTTACAAGGATTATAGATAAAATTCTCAAAAGGCCCCTTTTCCCATGATACTTGACAGATCACGCATAATTTGAAAAGAAAGAATCCAGATGATGGATAATCATTCTGTGAAAGTTTAAACAGAATCTAATGAAAACTTTTGAGTTTATTGTGGTACAAGGATTTTAAAATTAAATTTCATAATGCTCCTTTTCCTGTGACACTTGACGGATCAGGTCTAATGCAAACATCAACAATCATAATTATTGTACAATTATTCTGCGAATGTTTGAAGAAAATCCGATGAAAGCTCTGAACTTGGTAACAAGGATTTATAAATGAAATTTTCATAAGGCCCCTTTTCCTGTGTTTCTTGACAGTTCAAACCCTGTTAAGAAAAGAATGATCATTACGACCTTCCAATCATTCTGTGAAAGTTTCAACAAAATCTGATCAAAGCTGTGGGCTTCATTGTGTTAACAGGGTTTTATTAATTGAATTTTCATATAGCCCCTTTTCCCATTTTATTTGATGGATCTGAACCAATTCCAAAGGGAACTCTACTTACAAAAGTATAATTATTCTGTTTGAGTATAAAGACAACCCCATCTCATCTGGGGACTAACAAGCATTAATTAAGATTTTTTTTAATTGAATTTTCCTAAGGCCCCTTTACCTATGTTTCTCAGTGGATCAGACCCAATTTGAAAGGAATAATCCTTGATGGTACAATCATTATGTGAAAGTTTGAAGTCGATCAGGTGAAATCTAGGGCCAGGATGTGTTAACTAAGATTTTTTTATTAAATTTTCATAGAGCCCCTATTCTCATGAAATTTGATGGATCAAACCTTCTTTCGAAAGGAACAATCCATTTAATGTAATAATCATTCTGTGAACGTATGAAGACAATTTGTTGAAAAATGTTGACTCTATTGTGTTTACGAGGACTTTTTTAATCCAATTATTATCGGGCCCCTTTTTCCCGTGGTCATACCAAATTTTGAAAGGAACAATTCTTATGATGGTACAATCATTCTGTAAAAGTTTGAAGGCAATCAGATGAAAACTGTGGACTCTGGAGTGTTAACAAAGATCTTTGAATTAAATTTTAATAAGGCCCATTTTCCAATGTTTCTTGAGGGATCATATCCGATTGATTGATTGAATGGGGTTTAACGCCGCTTTTAACAGTATTTCAGTCATATCGCGGCGGCTGGAACACCTAACAATAGATTCCTGGTATTGTTCACACCAGTACTACCACTACATCCCTTCCTAGCATCCAGCTGCTATCCCACTTTGGTTTACGATTATCAACCCAGGATCATATCCGATTCCGAAAGGAAGAATCCTTATGTTGGTACAATCAATCTGTGAAAGTTTGTAGAGAATCCGTTGAAAATTGTTGGCTCTAGATTATTAATGAGGATTCCTTAAAAGATCTTTCGATTAAGGCCCCTTTTCCCGTGTTTCGAGATTGATCTGACCCAATTCCGAAAGGAACAATCCTTTTGATTGTACAATCATTCTGTGAAAGTTTAAATACAATCTGAGGAAAACTTCCTTTCCTAGCATCCAGCTGCTATCCCACTTTGGTTTACGATTATCAACCCAGGATCATATCCGATTCCGAAAGGAAGAACCCTTATAATAGTACAATAATTCTGTGAAAGTTTAAAGAGCATCCGATGAAAAATGTTGTCTCAAGAGTGTTAATGGGGATTTCTTAAAATATTTTTCGATTAAGGCCCCTTTTCCCGTGTTTCGTGATAGATCTGACCCAATTCCGAAAGGAACAATCCTTATGATTGTACAATCATTATGTGAAAGTTTAAATACAATCTGAGGAAAACTGTCGACTCTAGAGTGTTAACGAGGATTTTTTTTTTAAAATTTTAAAGAAATTTTCATAAGACTCCTTTTCCCCCGTTTCTAGACGGATCAATCCAAATTTCGAAAGGAACGATCCTTATCTTGGTACAATCATTCTCTGAAAGTTTGAATTGAATCTGATAAAAACTTTGGACTCTAGAGTGTTAACGAGGATTTTTGATGAAATTTTCATAAGGCCCTTTTCCCTGTTTCTTGATTGATAATACCCGTTTTCGAAAGGAACGATCGTTATGATGGTACAATCATTCTGAGAAAGTTTGAAGAGAATCCGATGAAAACTGTGGACTCTAGAGTGTTAACGAGGATTTTAAATGGAATTTTTAAATAAATTTTCACAAGGCCCTTTTTCCATGTTTCTTGGCGGATCTGACCCAATTTCGAAAGGAACGATCATTATGATGGTACAATCATTCTGTGAAAGTTTGAAGGGAATTCGATGAAAAATGTGGACTCTAGAGTGTTAACTAGGGAAAGTTTACCGGACGGACGACGGACGGACGCACGAACGCCGGACGGGAAAAAGCCATCGCAATAGCTCTAGTGGCCTTCGGCCAGTAGAGCTAAAAAAATCATTATCTTAAATTATGATTATTTCCTGCATTTCATCAAAAACCTTTTTGAATTCATAAAGATTGAGATGTAAAAATAAGCTTACTTTGTCTCTGCATTATTAACACTTGTAGGTCAGTACCGTGTTTGATCCCCGTGAGCTGCGAGTCTTGCGCACATCCTCCTTGTAATGGACAGTATAAGGCGATTGATTTTGGCTTGTGGAATAGCGTTTTTCCTTTTGTACTAGGCGTACTATTTGATGAGTTGTTGGGGGTTAAGATCGGCGCCGTGTGCGTCTATCAAGGACGTTCCATTAATGCTAAATGTGGGATATATCGATCCTGTATGGAGTCTGGCCATCACATCTACGATATCCTGGAACAGAAAATCCATGCTAAACCTCGCCATATGAGAACGGGCGTTATATAAACGGAAAGTCACATCATATCAACCGAAGGACACGGGACCGGCTCAATTACAGTCTCAATGTAGCGTCGTGCACTTAACGTGCCAGAGGCGTTCTGTAGCCATAATATATACCGGCCCAAACCACCTTCCCCAAATTGATTTCGTTCCAGAACACAGTTGTCTGAATTTCGTTCCATATGACGTCTGTAAATCCATTTGCGATAGATTGCTCTAAACAGAAGGAATCTGGATAGATATGAAAACATTGCACGATTCAAACGATGAAGAGGGAATGCATTCGACCGATGATTGGTTAACCCTTTCTTGTTTAATCCCTGGTCTTTACGTCTCTCTGATCTTATAATATAGAAAACATTGTAGAAAAAGAAGAAATTGCTTGTCACAAGCAATTTCTTCTTTTTCCACAATATTTTCTCACCTACTGAATGGTTTTATTTCAAATAAAATCCACTTAAGTTTTCGTCTTCAGAACCTTTGAATTTGGACAGGTCTAAAATTTTTCAAAACAGGAAAGGGTGAAACAGTTCATCCGTAGTTGACGTCGATCCTGAATTACAGGGATATCGCAATATGGGAACGGCCAAACTCTCGGAGACGATTCTTCAAAGGACGGCGCTCATTCTGTTGATATGTGCCCCATTGGTAGTCTGTGCAGTTTCAGTAGAAAGAGATTTCTCTGATGCATTTAGCCAATGTTCTGGCTGACTGATTGGTTGAACTGGGGTTAACGCCACTTTTAACAGTATTTCAGTCATATGGCTGGAGCACCTAAGAAAGGATTCCTGGTATTTATCACACCATGCAGTACTACCACTACATCCATTCCTAGCCTCCAGCTGCTATCCCACTTAGGTTTACGGTTATCCATTCATGGTGGGACACAAATGTCGGAAAGGATATTTGCCGCCAACGTTGGCCAATGTTCTGGTCTTGCCTACGTGGTTGTCCACTCCGAGGTCGATGTCGGTTGAAGTCGCGAAAACAGTCGAGAAACGGTGGACCGACTTACGCCGGACTGTCTTGCGACCAATGCTTGTGTTATTCCTGTCAGCAACATATGGGCCGCCGCATTGCGTTGGTTTTGCATCAGTCGTATCATTGCTGAGTTTTTGAAGCTGGAAAAGCAGTAACAATACACAAAAAGAATTAAAATTTGAACTCACATATAATAGTGTGCACGAGAATAGTGTCTACTCTAATTGTTATCACAATACCGCGACGGGCACGTGTTTAAATAAAACATGTTTTGTGCTCAATACACGCGCCTATCATTCGGAATTCTTATGATTAAAGGATTATAAGTTTATGACTTCATGCAAAAAAGCCATTTTTTCATAATATTTTGTTTTATATCTGTTTAAGTTTAGTATATATTGCTGTTAAAATCTAGCACAGAGACTTAATACACCTGAGACGTTGTTTGAAATTGCCATACGACACTTTTCTTGCATTTTTAATGCAATTTTTATTTAGCTAGAGCAAATTAATTAGCTCTGTGAATTATAGCTCATAAATAAACTTTGCTGATTTGACACCAGGGAAAAAACGGTGCTTGTACCCATGGTCCCCATTCATCAACCGTAAAAAAATATGTTTTAGGTCATGTTCAGAATTAAAAACAAAAACAAAAAAACTTCGGAAATCCAAATAAATGACCAGCTTGTGAAAAATCGAATTCTGTCCGAGAAGAGTGCATCGACGTTTAATTAATTCAAATTTTCGTTCTTGGAACAAAATACGTCGTGTTAAAAAAAAAAAAAAAAAAAATAGAAAAAAAAAAAAACTAACAAGTGCATCAGTCTATAAATGATATCGCTAACCACGATTATGGGATTAAAGTGCCATACGTGAAACTCTTGATATTTTCTTTATACGTGTATACTTTTATAGGAAAAAAATTGACGGATCGCTTGCCCCGCCCACTGACTCCGCTGGCTACGCCAACTTACTCCGACAGAAAGTTCGACTTGCATATCAAACGGCGTTAATTTGTAAAATATATGGCTAGCAATATGTAACAAAAAGTTCAATAGTCGGTTATGACCCAAACGTCGTAACTACAGCTTATTCATGCTGTAGGTACGACGTTTAAGTCGCCATACCAGCAAGATGTTTAACATAATTCTCGGACTTTGTAGGAGTTCAAAGTTCACTTCCGATCTAAATGACTGGTTGATTGATCCTTCGATTTCCAATTAAAAGACAACCCTATGGGTGATCGTATGAAAAACGTTCCATATGAGTTTGCCAACTTCTTATCATGTGCACTCAAGATGCCTTATATTTTTCCAAATATTTTGAAATATGGTAAGAGGGCTTTTAGGTAGTAAAGCGTCAGCTTTGATAGCTTAAGTTAACAGACAAAATTTTTTAACATCTTCTCAGAGTTCAACGAGTGCAAACTGCCACTGGAGGCTTAACCACTAAATCCATCGAATGCCTACGCAATAAAAAGTAGTTCTTGTGTATTTCAGAAATGTTGCTGTTCATTTCCTAGGTATTTTTAGCTTAGTTGTTAGGCTGAAGACGATAGATTAAAAATTGTTGAGAATTCTAAAATATTTCTCTGGGTAGAAAACAACGTGGAAGATGGAGAAATTGCATGTAACAAGCAATTTCTTCATTTTTCCACATTGTTTTCCAGAACAAGTTTTTAAGGGCCGTAAAAAGGAATGATTGTATGGGAATGGGTTAACTCCTTGGTTACCTAAACCTCGTTTATTCATCATAATAACCTTTGACAAAAAACATGCTTTTCTGGGTCACAGTACTTTCAGTACAATGATCTCTAAATGGTATCATGGACAGGTTGAATGTTTGGTCCTTTATGGGTATTAACGTGTCACCAGGTCAAATCCTAGAAATGCACTGAGTGCACTCTAGAAGGTAAATTTGTGGAAATGAACAGAGCATAAAACAGAATAGTATGTTTGTCTTGACGATATCTCAAACAAGTTTAAATTTGCGTCGCCGCCGTCATAGCGCAGTCGGTAGCGCGTCGGACTCCCATCCTTTCATCTTCAACCATTGTCATGGGTTCGATCCCCGGCGGTGGCACATATTCTTTCCGATATTTGTTTCTCACCAATGAGTGGATAATCGTTAACTTAAGTGGGATAGCAGCTGAAGGCTATGAAAGGATGAAGTGGTAGTACTGGTGTGAGAAATACCAGGAATCCATTGTTAGGTGCTCCAGCCGGCGCGATATGACTGAAATCCTGTTAAAAGCGGCGTTAAACCCCACTCAATCAATCAATTAAATTTGTGTCACTTTGACTAGAAATCAAGTGACAGTCATTTTATTATCAATAAGTTCATGAATTCATTTATTTCCTAATTCAATAAATGTACACGTATTTTCTAACTAGCTCGCAATTTCCATTTTCTTCAAATTCTGCCTGATAAGCTTCGATTTAAGACAATGAATGAATTCAAAATGCCCACCGAACGGAACGTGATAAGAACGCAGTAATGTGTTTTAAGTAAATCTTGCTCAAGCGACCGCCTGTGTAAGGCTAACACTTTCAAGCGACTCCAATCAAATTTCCCTTTCCAAAACCGCAGAACCTCTTAAGAATTGGACGTATCTGTACTCTTCCCCCCCACACACACATAGAAAAAGGTCATTAGCTCTAAGATGCTCTAGATTTTATCAAAGCACAATTGACCCAAATCCTGCCAAAGTCACCTTTTATCAGAATCTCGTAAAAAATCAGAAACGAATAAAAAAACCAGAATCGAAAAGGCCTTTTTTAGAAAGTTTTGGGATTTTTGAGCCAGAAAAGCAGCATGTAAATTGCAAGGAAGATTATTATAGCATTTGGGTTTAGGATGGGATATTGAATTAAAGCCAAATGGCAAACCCTGGTTAAGATATTGAGACAAACATAATGACCTAATATGAAATTATTCGAGCGAAATATGTGGCTTCTAAAGAGCACATAATGATTTCTTGGTGTTATACGGTCCAGGACCTGGCTTTTGACCCCATGTGACCAAATTTCAACTTGGACACAAACATTCTGAACAAATATCAAGACATTTGAGCCAAATATTATGGCCTCTGGAGTACAAACAAGGGTTTTCTAAAAATTGACCAAGTTGCCTAGTTCTTGACAATATGTGACAAATTATTAATATCGAACTTAAAATAGATTTCACGGAGAGAAACATTCTGACCAAGGAGCCAAAGATGAGACCCTTTGAGTACACACAAAGTTTTCTAAGTTTTAAGCTTGTGACCTAGTTCTTATCCCTAGTGACCCAATATCAAATTTGACCTAGTTTTAAAGAGACAAATGTTCTGAAAAGATATCAAATCATATGTTGCCTCTAAAATGCATTTATTGGGGTTCTAAGAGTGACCTCTTTTTTATCCTAAATGTTGCGATATCAAACTTGAACTGTATTTAACCGAGACAAATAATTGAACAAATATCGAGACATCCAACCAAAAATCATATAGATAAACATTCTGAACAAAATTTTATATCAAGACGCTGCAGCGAAAAATGTTGTCTTTAGAGTGTTCACTGTCTTTCTCTAACAATTGACTAAGTGACCAAGTTTTTGATACCATGTGACCCAATATTGCAATTCAAAAAGATTTCAGATACAGACAAGTATATATAGCTATGAAATATATCGATATTTGAGCCAAATGTATGACCTCTAGAGTTCACATAAAGGTTTTCTAAGAGCTGTCCTAGTGACCTAGTTTTTTACCCCATGTGTATATCAAAATTGACAAAAAGTTCACAGAAACAAATTTTCTAACAAAATATCAAGACATTTGAACATAAAATGTGGCTTCTTGAGTGCTCAAAACGTTTCTCCAAGATTTGACTTTGTGACCTAGTTCTTGACCCCCGCCGCGATATGACTGAAATACTGTTAAAAGTGGCATTAAACCCATTCAATCAATCAATCTTGACCCAACAGGCCCCAATATCGAACTTGACAGAGATTTCATGGAGCCAAACATTCTGAGCAAATATCAATACATTTGAGCAAAATTTGACCGCTAAGGTGCACACCAGGTTTGTCTAAGATTTGACTTTTTGTCCTACTTTTTAACCTGAAATGACAGAAATATCGAACTTAATCGAGATTTCGTTAAGGCAAACATTCTGACCAAATACAAAGATATTTGAGCCTTCAGAGTGCACACAAGATGTTGACAGACGCCGGACGAATGACGAAGGACGACGCACGAATCAAGTCGATGACGATCGCCAGGCTTGGTTAGATCACAAAAGCTCACCTTGAGCACGTTGCTAAGTTTATTTGCACGTTGGATGAGCCCGAGACTCGAACCTACGATTTCAAGGTTTGAATTTGAGAGCTCTGCCAACTGCAGTTATCGGGCTGACAAAACGTAGTAGTAGTAAGACCCGTAAGCTATAAAATATGGGTCAACAGACAGACAATTATGGTCTAGTTACTTAGCTCTCAGTAATAATTGGCCTCTTTAGTCCTCCTCGAGAGAGGGTATTTACCGTGATTAACTATAATAAGTCCAACGTTAGAAACTCGTAATTTCTGTTCGAGATATGTTACAGACAATCTTGTAAACAAAGTCCCTATAACACTTATATAATTTGAAATAAAAACAATGCTTTCGTCTCCGAATGTTGATTTTATACTTAGTCTCCTGTTTCTTCTAGTCTTAAATGTATTAACCCATTCCAACTCAATCCCTCCTTCTTACGCCCCTCGAGAAAAAAGCTTTGGAAAACATTGTGGATAATGAAGAAATTGCTTGTATCACGCAATTTCTTCATTATTCACAATGTTTTCTATCCAAAAAGACGAAAAAACTTGAAATTGTCGTCTGCAGCTTCTTTCAATTTAGGCCAGTCTAAAATTTTGCTGTGTTGGAATGGGTTAAGCGTTCAACCCGAACAACTAATGTCTATTGGTCTTTCGGGTAGAGATTGTGTGTTGTGTTAATGTTTCTGAATCCGACCCCCCCCCCCCAAAAAAAAAAAACCCCGCCTATCTGATAGAGTCCGTTTGAATAAGACATTAAATTTTAGACTAGGTAAAGCTTATATGCAGAACAAAGTTCATCGATTTCTTAGATTTAATGATAACAGAAAAATTGTGTAAACATTATTTTCTATGACTTTGATTTGAGATGTAAACCTATAGTGGGAAGAAGTGTGAATAAAGTCTTAAAATGACATTCAATTAACTAAAATTGCACGAGGGCTGATCAAAATTTTTGAGAAATTTATCTATAAAAGTTTAACTCCTGTGCAGATTATAACGGACTTAGCAGATGTTGTTGAATTATTTAAAGGGGAAATTTCGAAAACTGTCAAACAATTTTCAACACCACTATATTTGCAACGACAATGAGCGAAAAATTGGGTAAGTCTAATCAACAAACATTTGTTCTTATTCATAGGGAATATTACAACAGTGTCTTTTTCTATGCGTTGTTATCGTGTTCGAGAATCGTGTGTAGGTATTTTTTATTGGATGAGACCGAAGGTCGAATCCAATAAAAAATACCAACACACGATTCGAGAACACGATAACAACAAATAGAATAAGACACTGTTGTAATATTCCTTTTATTATATACCTTTTAGGAAATGACATTAAGAAAATTCTCTTAAGTCGCTAAGAAATAATCAACTTTCCGAAAAACCCGAACGTCAATACACAAAATAGTAGTCCGTGTTTAACGGTACTCGACGAATACGGTTTTTTGCTACACGCCGAATATTGATTTTTTTTTCTGTCGAGTTGTATTTGACAGCCAGGTTTTACTCCATATCTTTTATAGGTATATAATAAAATTATTTATTGCTATTGTTCCCCAACTTTTCTGTTACAACTCAAAGCGTCGAAGGTCGACCAAATTATTGCCAATACAGCTTTACTCAATCTGTATTTAGGACATTTTGTTTGTCCTCCGGCGAAATGTGTCATATGGACTATATCCTCGCACTTTGGTTGTTTTTTGTACGCAATGAAAGAAAATTCGCTCAAAATTCAGAATAGTTTGGTTACGGTAATGGAAATGCGGATGATTTGAATATGCTGATTTTTTAATATGACATTTTCTACAAAATGCAAGTAGTGGCGTAACGAGGGTTGGAAAATCTTGCACTTTTTGCCATGGAAATAATTCCGTTTAAAGTTAATATACAAAGGTAGGCCCTGTTCATATCAATGCTAAGATACTGCTTTCAAAAAAAGACTATTTTTGAAAATAATCGGACATCGAATAACAAAAAGGTATAAAGAAATTCTACGAACTTTTGCTTAGTCCTCAAATAAATGAATAAGGTAAAAATAAATGAACAGGGTAAAAAAAAAAAAAAAGAAAACTAATCTGTGATAATACTATGAACGTGGTAATTATCATATTGGCATTTTCTAATACTTTCTCCTCATCAGTCTGAAGGGGAAATGGAGTATAAATGAGTGGTCATGGAATACCGAATTTATTGAACGAGTTATCTATAATCAGATAAAGACGGGCTCTGACGAGTTTTCTGTCTGTTATAGATGACGAGTTTAATAAATTCGGAATTTTACGAACATTAATTTGATATTCTATTTACAATGACACTTATTTTTGTAATAAATCACTTTAAATAAAAAAAATGTCAATATTTTCCCGCGATATAACGCCGTTTGTAAAATGACGTCATTAGATGCGCTAATGGCGTTAACGTAAAGCCGATTCCATAGGCTTCCAATTCATTTGAATAGTTATTACACAAGTATTGATAGCAGTGTTTTATTTCTGATGATTTTTTTTTACAGCATACGAAATAAGATTTTGCAAAAGAAATGAAGATTTCCTTTTGGTTTCTAGATTAAATGAAACAAACAAAAGTTATTGACATTTTCTTTAATGTTTCCTGATGGATTATCCCGATTTCATGGTAGATTATCACTCAACTATTTCACCGAAAAGCAGTTAAGTTATCAAAACGATTAACTCGCCGTTTTTGGTAGATTTATATCTGCTTTTGTTTATTCCGCGCTATTGAGTGCATATCAGTGGGACCAAAAAAAAAAAAAAACAACAACAACAACAAAACAAACTGATAACGTCATCGGGTTGCTAAGCAATCGACGTGTTAAATCACGAGCTTTTAGAGATTTTTACGAAAAAGTTAATGTTTCGTTTCTTTTTTTCCATTAAATGAATAGAGTAATCATATGTTTTTCGTGTAAGATCGATAAAGCTATATTTTCACTCGAAACACAGCTTTTTTTTTTTTTTACTTGATCACGGGGAGAATCGGAGGAGAAAACTGCTAAGTAATGTTTATCTTAGAAATTCACGCGGAGCCGTACGGACATACGCTAATCGAGTCATGACATCAGGCACATTGCTCGTTTTATGGTGACAGAGGATTTCGAGTTCCATTGGGTTTCAATGATTTTTTTTACCACCAACGCCTATCAAAGGAGACGGAAATTGATGGATTGCTTGGCCCTCCCTCCGACCTCCGATATGAAGTTGACTGAGATGGCAAACGGCGCTTATTTGAAAATTTTGCAGTTTCTGCATTTTCTCTTCCCGGAAAGAAAGAGATTTTTTGCAATTTTGTCAACTTTGAATTGTCCCCTGTAACTTGTTTGATTTGGACCAGTCTAAATTTTGTCTTCTGATAACGGATTATACAGCTGTTATTTATTTTCATAGGTCAATTCCTGGGATCTAAGTTTTTAAAAAAAATAAAAAAACAAGCATTTTCCGTTAAAAAAATTGTGATAAAAACGTTTGTATAATAGAAATGAACCGTAATCGATTTTCTTGGTGTACAGTTAAGCAGTGTTTTGCCGTTTCCAGACTAAAATGCGCCAAGAAGAAAGGGAAAAGAAAAAGAATAGTAATCATTTCGAATTGTCTCGCAGAAAGTTCATTACTCGGAGAGAATCGCTGAGTCTGTCGAGTATCGAACCAAGTCATGCATACGTTCGGTAATACTACGGGACAATTATAGTAGACACGTAATTATACATAAATCTTCTCGAATTCTAGCGTAGAATTGACCTTGTAGTAAAACACAAAACTCTTAGCTGTAATTTTAAGTTTCTTTTTTTGTAGAAAGTGTTTGCGGCTAAACTTTGTTGTTGTTTTTTATCATCGTTGGACGTGCAAAATGTCGTAACTGCAGCTTTATTCAAGCTGCAGTTACGACATATTGCACATGCAACGACGTTGTATTGACTTTGCTTTGACTAGTAATCACGAATTTATACACCCCGATTGATGATTGGTCTAAATTATGAAATAAACAAGAAGGCCTGTCAATTTTTGTTGTGTGTGTGTGTGTGTGTGTGTGTTTTTGTTATCCTTAATTGTTACTATTATACATGGGTACGTGTCACTGACTATATAGAACATTCTGAAAGAAAACGTTTTCTTTGTATCCGTTTGCTTGACGAATAATCAAGCGGGAAAAAATAAATAAAATAAAGATTAAAATCCGACAAAACTGAAAACTGTATTCAAATGACATTTTAAATCAAATAGAAAAATAAATGAATATTACATTTTAAACCAAATAGAAAAATAAATAAATTTTAGATAGGGTAGAAAATCTTTATGGAGAAAGGAGAAATTGTGTATTATAAGCAATTCATCATTTTCTCACTATGCTTTCAATGGATATTTTTGTTAGCAAAATAGTGGTTGAGAAGATATCGGATAAGTGTACATCGTTTGCATTGTCATACAAATGAGATCGCTTTGTTAATGTGTGATAAAACATTGTGAGCAAAGCTTATTCAAGCTTAAACGTAAGTTAGTTACAATTTTCAGATAAATGGCGTAAGCTTTTAACCCTTTCCCTCACAGTGACGATGTTTGATGCCCCTCCAAAAGTACAATGGGGAAAACTTTGTGTAAAATGAAGAAATCGCTTGTCACAAGCTATTTCTTCATTTTTCACAATGTTTTCTACCCAGAAAATTGCAAAAATCCAACATTTTATCTGATTTAATTTGTCGCCTGCAACTTCTTTCGATTTGGACTAGTCTAAAATTTTGTTGTGTAGTAATTGGTTAAGTCGACGCCTTTTTAAAGTAACATTTTTAAGATAATTTTTGTTCTTTTAAGACTCTATTGCTCAACCCTTTCCTGTACAAACTCCGGATCTTACGTCAGTGTTATTTTATACACGAGAAAACATTGTGGAAAAGGATTCAATTGCTTGTAACAAGCAATTTCTCATTTTTTCCACAATATTTTCTACCGCATTGGATGGTTTTATTTCGAATTGCATCCGGTTTACATTGTCGTCTGCAACCTATTTCATTTTAGACCTGTATAAAATATTTATAAATAAGAAAGGGTTCAGACACTATTGCTAATGTTCAGGTGATTTTTTTACTGGCACAGGTAATCTGTTCTACTTATGTTCAGGTGATTTTTTTACAGACAATGGCAATCCGTTCTACTTATATTAAGGTGATTGATTACAGACAATGGCAATCCGCTCTACTTATGTTCTGGTGATTTTTTACAAAATTGTCAATTCGTTCTACTCATATTCTGGTAATTTTTTGTACAAACAATGGCAATCCGTTCTACTTATGTTCAGAAGATTTTTTACTGACAATTGCAATCCGTTCTACTTATATTCAGGTGATTTTTTACTAACAATTGCAAGCCGTTCTACGTATATTTAGGTGATTTCTTTATTGAAAATGGCAATCCGTTCTACTTATACTCAGGAGATTTTTTTACAGAAAATGGAAATCCGTTCTACTTATATTGAGGTAAATTTTTACTGGCGATGGCAATCCGTTCTACTTATGTTCAGGTGATTTTTACAGACAATGGCAATCCGTCCTACTTATGTTCAGAAGATTTTTTACTGACAATTGCAATCCGTTCTACTTACATTCGGGTGATTTCTTTACTGACAATGGCAATCCGTTCTACTTACATTCAGATGATTTCTTTACTGAAAATCGAAATCCGTTCTACTTATATTCAGGTAATTTTTATTGACAATTGCAATCCGTTCTACTTGTATTCGGGTAATTTTTTATTGACAATTGCAACCCGTTCTACTTATTTTCAGGTGATTGCTTACTGACAATGGCAATCCGTTCTGATTTTGTTAATGTGTTTTTTTTATTGACAATAGAAATCCGTTCTACTTATATTCAAGTGATATTTTACTAACAATGGCAATCCGTTCTACTTATGTTCAGGTGAATTTTTACTGACAATGGCTATCCATGTTACTCGAAATTTAAGCTGATTACTAGTGCCTTACCATGTATGGAATACTGCGTTTAGGACTCCAACCGACGATTATTCTTTTGCGTTATAACTCTGACCACAAACATTTCAAACTTACTTTATTTCATATCTCGGTCGAACTGTCTTGTCGGAGGTCAGGGGAGTGACAGAAGGTCAGTTGGGGCATTGTCATCCTGTTGTATTCAAATCAAGCGGTACGTTCATTAAGAGATCATATATTTTGTCCATCCCTTCCTAGATCAACCAAATAAATCTTGATCTCTCAGTACTGTCTGTGCTTTGTGTTTCTTTTAAATGGGTTACCACATTACATATCAACACTTCTTCGAGACATTTATACTGGGAGTAAGGAGATGTCGCATCCACGATCGTATAGATTTGTTGCTGCTCTTAGATGTCAGGGGAGTAATTATTGTATATGGAATACCTTTACATGTATCTTTATTTTGTAATTGGGTTGAAATGTATAGCATTGTCTGTTTTACAACAGAAAGTAACCCATTCAAGCTATTACCATGCAATCCCGATTTTTTTAGCCTCTAAAAAAAAGAAAGGAAAATATTTTTGAATATGATGAAATTACTTGTAATAACCATTTTCTGATTTCTCATGATGTTTTTACCCCCAAAGACCAAGATTTTTCAATTTTTATCAAGTTGAAATTGTCGTCTGCAACACCTTTAAATTTGGACGATTCTAAAATTTTGTCATCTGATAACGGGTTCATTAAATGCATAATTTCTGAGTGTTTCTTCTTCATCCCCAATAACACATTTATTAAGTCTCTTAGCCGAAAGAAGGGGATTTAATTGGCGCGTGACACTGCGAGACAATGGCATCGTAATAGGCAAATTACACGTTGTTTTGTTAGCTAGCAAAATCTAGCCCATATTTACGAGAATATTATAGCGCAATTACGATCCAGTGAAAACATCTTTAACCTCGATTCTTGGTAGGGTTATTGCTCAAAGACAATAACGGGAAATAAATCAAAGTACTGAAAGTACAGTAAGCTAGCAAAGCTTGGTTTTGCTATGTAATCTACTTTTTCAAATGTTTTCATGATAAATAAATGAGGACAAAGTACCTAAGAAGTTAACCCATTCCCTTCTTTTTACGCACCTCAACAGAATAGTTCTAGAAATCAATGTGGAAAATGAAGAAATTGCTTGTCACAAACAAATCCTTCATTTTCCGCATTGTTTTCTACCCAAAGAGATCATATTTTTAGAATTTTCAACAATTTGAAGCTGTCGCAGTTAAAAATCTATTTACTAATTCTGATCAGAGAGTCATTTTGAACACGATGTGCTCAAGTGAGCCAAACATACCTTGATGAACTTGCAGGCAGACTTTGCACTGTTTCTGAACTACTTTTTATGGCGTATGCATTCAATGGATTTAGTGGTTAAGCCTCCAGGGGCAGTTTTGCACTCGTTGAGACGACCTAAAAACTTGTTCTGTTAACTTAAGCTACATAAGCTGACGCTATGATTCTTGTTAACATCGGGCTTTTATATGTTAGATTATATAACTAGATTGTTAAACCTATCGCAACGCAATAACGCTTTCTGACGCCCTTAAGACATACGATAACTTGAAAACTTGTAGGAAAAGGAGAAATTGCTTGTTTTCTACCCTATATGACACTTGTTTTCTAATTTCAGCGCAACTTGAAATGTCTTCTATATCTTCTTTTAATTTGAACCAGTCTAAATATTTGTCATCTGGTAACGGGTTAAATCCCCTTACATTTCTAACCGATCACATTTTTTCCTTCACTCATTTCTCACGATCTTGCAACAATGTTTTTGCAAAAATGTTTTTGCAACAATGTTCTTTGCAACAATGCTCTTTGCTACAATGGCCTTTGCAGCAATATTCTCTACAGCAATGTTACGAGCTTTCCAGAACTATTTTTTTATTCGTAAACAAGGGTTATTGTCCCTCTCACTTCTGAAAATAAACTGTTTTGATCCCTCAGAAATTTCTTCCAAGTGGAACCTATTGACCACGTTGAGGGAAATTCCTGAGGGTCAAAACATGATCAAACATATGCGAAGCAGATTCATACATAAGTGTGATAAGGTTTTTTCAGTTCATACCTCAATGAAAAAAATATTATCTTCATTTCTTATAATTTTATAGGATCGAACGAAAAAAACAAAAACTTTGATACTTTTATTTATGGAACAATTTTGTGCGGAAGCATACAAAATGGCTGCGTGGTCAAAATTTTGTTCATGAAAGAATGATTTTTTTTTCGACCAATGAGAACACCCGTTTTTTGATAGAAATTAAATTGTTGATTGATCCTATGTAATACTGAAAATTTATATAAAATCATTCAAAACTTCTGAGTTTTATAAAAGTGAATAAATGTAAACTTGAAAAGGTCTGTCTTCTCTTTAACCCATTACCAGACTGCACAATGTTAGACTGGTCCAAATTGAAAGGAGTTTCTGACAACAATGATTTTTTTGGGGGGAGGGGGATTTTTTTTTTAACCTTCTAGGTAGAAAACATTGCGTAAAAGAAAAAATTGCTTGTCACAAGCAATAACTTCATTTTACACAATGTTTTACTAACTAATTTCATTAAGGGGCGTCCAAAAGCGTCACTGTGTTAAAATGTGTTAAACCTATAATCGCTATGTTTGATGCACGTTTTTCGTTCTTTTGACCCCTTCAAAAACACATTTTGAATAAGTTGCAGTTACGACGTTAAAGACGCCAAATCAACCGATAGCCTTCACATAATTGTAAGCGAATGTTGGAGTTCAAGGTTCGCGTCTAAATGAACGATTTGATTGGTCGACTGATACTTTGATTGACAGGCAAGATTGATCAATTCACCTTTAACATGACTTTCAAGAAAGACTGATTTGGCTAGTCAATTAATTCGTTAACTAATCATCTCTACTATGTTAAGAGATGAATAGAATGTTTTTTTTTCATGAAAGTATGAAACGAAAAGACTAACCACACTGTGTGAATACGCTAGGCGGATTCATACATAAGTGTGTTTAGGTTTTACTTAGTATAATTCAATGAAAGAAAAAGATATTCTCTTCATCTCTCACGATTTAATGGCATCAAGCTAAAAAGTAAATATTTTTACAAATTTTGATATCGTTTTGTGGGAACTGTCTTGTGTGGAAGCAAACAAAATAGCGTCATGCTCAAAAATTTTGAAACTAAAAATTAAATTATTTCAAAATGCTTTTTTCGAAGACCGATAATGTAGCATATATTTCAATGATATACCTATAAACATTTCTAATCAATTATATACACTCCACACTGACAAAATCGGACATGTCAGGCATAAATCTTATCGGACAGTGTCAAGTATGGTTTCATATCAGGTAGTCTAAGATGACGTCATCTATATTTTGTAGACGACGTCATTTAAGAGATGAAGAGAATATTTTTTGTTTTCATGGAGGTATGACCCGAAAAACCTAATCACACTGTATGAATACGCGAAGCGGGTTCATACATTGTGTGATTAGGTTTTTCGGTTCATGCCTCCATAAAAACAAAAACATTCTCTTCATTTCTTATAAATTTAATAGCATCGAGCGAAAAAAACAAAAGTTTTACAAATTTTGGTATCCTTTTCTATGGGACTATTTTGTGCGGAAGCATACAAAATCGCTGCGTGCTCAAAATTTTGCTCATGGAGTTATGAATATTTTTTTCGACCAATCAGAAAGCCTGGTTTCGATAGACTAAACTAAAAATTGAATTATAAAACGATTAAACGTAGGAAAAGGGAAACAGTGTATTTGTGTTTATTTTTATATATTATTTCGTCGAATTTATCTAAGACGAGATATAGGTATAAAATAAATCAAAATATTATGTTACGATAGCGATACAACATCTTGTATTTGCCACTCGCTGCGGAGGAAAATTTGATATTCACCTCGACCGGCGGTCTCGCGATATATTTTAAAGTTTGACTCTGCAGCTCAAAGCAAATACAAAATGTTGCAATAACATAATGTACCCTATATATGCCATGTATTATATGACTTATTCATTGTATTAGAAATTATATTTGATTGCTTGAGGCGGGAGAAAGAATTTTAACGAGATCTGTTGTACGAAATAGCACATTTATTTTCAACCCCAACGAATAAGATACTTTAGCATAGAAATGCTATCAAACAGCATGTAATACCCTAAACACTTAAATTACATTTACAAGTTTGTACACGTAACTTCAAAACAAACAAATAAAAAAACATCTTACAGATTACAATACCATAACATCGAAATGTCATTACACCATAATTATATTTCAAAAGAGAAATCTATGTACGCCAAATAATTTATTTTAATATGACCTACCGTCCGGGAGTGAGATAAAGCGGTTGATTATTATTATTATCATTATTATTTTGATGGTACACGGGTGATATTACACTAGTTTTATAACTATGCCAATGAATTAGAAGCCAATGGTAACGCCTTTTCGTTACCGCCAAAATGACGTCATATCGCATGTTATGACGCCATTTAAAAATGTCGTTATACATTTCGCGGGATATCGAATATCGATAAATTCTATTCAAGTTTAGAAATTAGTTTCAAAAAGAATCATAATCAAATTATGAATGAAATAGCGATAAAGTGTTAATAAAATCGCGAGTTGGTCAAACTGGTCATCTGAAACAGATAAAAACTCGACAAAGCCTCGTTTTTAGCTGTTTGAAAATGACTCGTTTAAAAAAATCGGTAATCCATGACCGCTCATATCCTCTATGTATCATTGTTGATTAGGCCCACCTTAACTCGAAACAAACGAACTTTCGGTTAAGTCACCTATTTGTCGTTACCCAGAACTCAAGAACTTTCTGTGAATCAGATTTTAAAATTCGGGAATGAAAGCCCCACGAAAGTTGATTATGAATATCTGCGATTTCACAACAATATCTGCTATAGTCTTCACAATATCGCGCTGTAAAGTAACAAAATAGGTTCCTGGGCGCCTGGAGCGCTCTAGTGGCCTGGTTGTATAGATTCATTGGAATATTTGTTGCTGTTGTTGATGAAGAATATCCCAAACAATAACAAGAACAATAATAAGGATAAGTAAACAGAGTTGTCGGAATTGGCGGATCCATAAACATGTCCACTGACCTCCAACAGGAAGTCCCAATTAGAGACGTTTCACGTGACTTTTATCTTCTTCGTGTTTTAAATTCAAAAAGAAAACTTTAGATACACTTCTATTAAATGTTGATGGTAGGAAGTATAAACCTGAAGTTTTAAAGCATTATATCTTTCGATAAAATCGGAGATAACTTACAACTGGGCTTTTAATGAAGTAAGTGGCCGAATAACAAATAACAACTGAAAATTTGAGTTGGATTTCAAAGCAAAAAGTAAGTGCGAAAAAAGGGGTTTATTTATTTTCTTTTATCTTATTATTTATTTTTCATGTTTTTATTTTTTTTCTTGTCGTGTAGCAAATATTCATGAAGTTTATGAAATAAACAGCAAAATTACAAAGAACCGAGGTGGATTCGAAACGAAAACATATTTGCTACATTATTTAAATTATGCCTCATAGATGACTTCAAGACCAAACAGCACAGACCAGAACACGATAATGACACTGTACAAACAAAGATGTGACCCTTGAAGGAAAAAAAGGACCTCCCGGATAGTGTGAAAAGTATCGACCCTGGTCAGACGGCACATACAGAAACTTTTCGTTCTTTGATAATTATCTGAATCTAGAATAGCCATTCTACCATACCATTTAACTATTTCCGAAAGGCGACCTCTGATTAACCAATCAGATCCAATCTTTTTTAAAGTAATTGATTTATAGAACTCCCGGAAAGGTCCCATTTTGCCTCAGGGGTCAAATATTTATATTAATTTAGAGCTCACTAAGACGAAGTATTGCCATTTCAATGTGCAAAATACCATTAAAACATTTTTGTCTTTCAAATGGTATTTGGTAAATTGATCTAGATTCTAGAATCGCTTAATCGAATTTCAAGAAGTAAGGCTTGAAATAGTGTCAAGGATTTCGAATGGCATCACTCCGTCTCCAGGTGGCTCTATCCAGCAATTCCAAAAACAGGAATGTAGTGAAATTTAATCACAACCTTCAACTTATTTACAAGTTTGTGCAAGCCTTTCTACGGCTAACTCAAAGCATTTGTACACATCTGTGGCCTTTAAAGGTAGGTATCGATATTTTTTTTTCGTGTCACAGATCTAAATAACCGTTTGAATTCCGCATTCAGTTTGAATTCGCTCGAACCAACGTCATCGTTACGTCATCAGGAGTTAGGTTCGCCAGCCGGTCTTCAATTCTGTAAAGACCAGTCCAAAACTGTCGTAAGGTTTTAAACGAATATATACAATTATAGTAGCTTTGCGCTAACCACTTGCTATGACATACTTTAGGACGTTGGTTGTTTCCCTTGTCACTTTGTTACCTTCTGTTGACGTTGGGCCATATGCTAATGAGGTCATGCGATGTCGACAACGGAATTCCGTGACATCTAAAAATAACCTGGAATTCCACAGAAGCTTTCCTATATTACCACAAAAAGACACTTTCTGCCTATCAGATAACCGTGAACACAATATCTGACTCTCATTTAAGTATTAAATGCTTGTAAGAGTAAATCTTGCGGCAATAGGCAAATTCTTCTTATCAAGGTCTCAGAAATATCGATACCTCCCTTTACACTAAAAGGGACCTTCTTAAGACTGCGAATCATCGACTTAATTGACCTAATTACTCCGTTGGCCTCACCCATCGACTCCGACAGGAAGTTCTGATTTGATATAAAACGGCGTTGTTTTGCAAAACTTATGGCCAGTTGCATTTAACAAAGGCTTGTCGACCTTAACGTCAAACCTACAGCTTGATTAAGCTGTAATTACGACATAAAAGTCGCCACACCGACAAAAATTCTGCACATGAATGGTGGCCAATGTCGGAGTTAATGGCACAAGCTGACTTTAGCTACTGATTGATATAATTGATATATGACAGGTAACCTTGAATATCTATGATCCGTCAAACGAAAAGGAACCTCCTAGAAAGCGAGAAAAATATCGATCTTGGTCAGATTCCGCGGACGTGCACAGGTTGAGCAAGATTTCGAATTTAATAACTTGGCAGAATTTCTGAATCTATAATGCCCTTTTTACCCTGTTATAGGCTAAGTTTTTTAATTACTATCTTTCATCGATTTCTTGTTCAATTTATTTGTTTCGTGGAGTTACCAAACGGTTCTTTTTCACAGAGACGTCACAATTATTAAAACGGTACTCTCATGACCTTTCTTCGATTAATCGTCCCGGTTTTAAAGGCCATATGGCTCTCGTAGGATCAAGATTTCTCACAAAATGGAATCCTGAAATTTTTGTTAGGATAGTAAACAGACCCCTCTACAAATTATTTCGGAATAGGTGACAGTCTCGCTATGTAAAGTATTGCCGAACTGAAAAACGAAAACAAATTTCAAAAGTATTTTATGTTGGAAATATAATTCATTTTCGTTTTCTCTTCGGTAAAGCTTTTCAGAAATAACTTATAGAGAGGGCTGACGAAATAAATAGCAAAGATTCCCTTTGGTGAGAAATTTTGTCCATACTAGAGATGTAGGACCTTTATCCCTTGTTCTGCTGAATATTTTTCCTCTTTTCGGTATGTTTGAAAACTTTGACATAATTAGATCAATCCTGTGCTCAAAGATTTCTCTCAGAACAACAACAATAAGCAGGTAGTCTAGGCTAAGATCACACCGCACGTCAGTGCAGGCTGATCTTAGTCTATACACCTACCAAAGCCATTGTAGGAATATTGCAGGAATATTCCGGGATCAGGGTTAAGACCAATGTTTATGTATATAATTTTGTAGGGGATACCCAACCGCGTAATATTGACCAATGGAAAAAACTTGAAGAATTCCACAAATGTATTCACGCTAACGAATACCGTTCAAATTTTTTCTATCTTTTGGCATGACAAGACAAGACCCCTCGCCTAAAAAAAACTTTTAAAAAACTAAACTTACACCTCGAAATTGAGCTCATTTTTAAGAGTTTGTCTGCCTAGCGAAAGAATTCGTTTCGTATCCTCGTAGTTATGAAGGTGTTCGACCGCTGGGCCAAATGGGCTCGTTTAGAGTTCTTTATCGTCTGAAATACATTCATAGTAACCTCTCTCATCATTTAACCCAATACTAAACGACAAATCTTTCGACTGGTCCAAATTGAAACAAGTAGCAGACGAAAATTTTAAGTTGGTGATATTGAAAAATTCTTTGTCTTTTAGGGTAGAATAAATTGTGGACAATAAAAAAATTGCTTGTAACAAGCAATTTCTTCATTGTCCACAATATTTTCCGAATCTTTTTCTTGAAGCGCGTAAAATTTGTGAGAGGATGGGTACCATATTTTACAACTTTCATTTTGAGCATTTAAAGAATTCTTGTATGCAAACAAGAAAAGTTCTAATGCTTCCCTTTCCATTAATAATTTCTATCGCGGAAGTCTTTTCTCATTTTCTTTCTTTCTCTCAATCAATCTCGTTTCGAATGAATGTTTGCTGTTTTTCCTCTATGTCGAACAGCCTTAAATATCGTCATGTAATTTTAAACCCTTCACAGTCTGTCTGGCAACATTCTTTCACCGCTAGAAATACTGCTCTGTCTTTTTAACTTCGAAATTTCCTTCCTCGTTTTATAATAAGCCACAGTCAACACGAGACTGAGCACGGACAGACAGATAACCACTGACGTCAAAATCCAAATCTGATTATAACCCTTATACGCGACCTGTCGCGGCTTTTTGTCCTCGGAATATTTCTTAAAACTACACAAGTTCAAGCTGCTTCCGCGCTGTTCGTTCAACATGGCGGGTACCTCTTCGTTCCAAAACGACATAATTCGAGGTCTGAAGTTCGAGTGGGTGCTAATGACGGGCTGGTCGCTGTAGTATATGCGGCTGTACTGTTTTCTGTCCGGAAAATATCGAGGTAAATAGATGTTCTGTTCTTGGTGAATCGAAGGTACTCTGGAATAAGTTTGAAAAGAAAACTATGATGGCCATGTTGATAAGCATTAGCTTTCTACCAAACATCAGAAAACAACAACAAATCAATTGTTTTTAATTACATGTTACCAATACCGCAATATTCATTTTCATCTTCAATACCCTTATTATTATAAATATGGAATATTATGTTACCATAGCGATTTAGCATCATGTATTTGCTTCTCGCTGCGATGGAAAATTTGATATTCCACTCAACCGAACAGCGAGAAGTAAATACAAGATTCTGTATCGCTATCGTAATGTAATATTCAATTTACTACATGCGTACATTTTTTAAAATAAAATCGATGAAATAAAAAATCTGTATAAATCTGTACCTTTACCATTCTAATAACGTTTATTCGAAGTATGTCGTCAGAACGAAAATGGTGTCATCTTAATTTACCTTATATGGAAACTTATTTAATACTGTCAGATGCGATTTTTTTGTTTCATTTTTTCTGTGTGGAATGTATATTTCACTAGAAAAAAAATTGATAGGTACATCATAATTATTGATATATATTATACTCCTCATATTTAGTTATACAAATTTTAAAGTTTGTGCAGAATAAACAGCCATTTGAATCAATCTTTCGAGTTAGGTCATAAATAAAGTACGCTTCAACAAAAAAGGTTTATAGCAAAAAACATGTTTACAATTTTTACAGCAGATAATCAGACAAAACGGAGAAAGTCCACGAACTAAAGAAGAACCTGTCATTTACGTGCACATAAGTTAATTTCTTCGAGAAAAATGCAACATGCAAATATTTCACTAAATTTAAAACAGCAATAGTGTTGTATAATGATCTAAGGGCATGCTAATAATTTGAATCTGGGTTTGCCTTAGCCCTTGTAAAGCTGAATTAAAATCCTATACAGAATTACTTTAAAATCGAAGGACTGAGAGCACAGGAAGACCTGAAGGAGGGTCAATATTCCTTTAGAAAATTGATTATTTGAACAACTCTAGCTTGAAGCGGACAAACAGGTGGTTGGTTAAATTGGGTTTAACGCCATTTTTAATGGTATTTCAGTCATATCGCGGCGGCTGGAGCACCTAACAATGGATTCCTGGTATTTCTCACATCAGTACTACCACTACATCCTTTCCTAGCCTCCAGCTGCTGTCCCACTTAGGTTTACGATTATCCACCCTGTGGTGAGAGACAAACTTCGGAAAGGACATGTGCCGCCGCCGGGGATCGAATTCATGACATCCTATGATTGCAGATTAGGAGTCTGGTACAGTACCATCTGCGCTATGACGGTGTATATACCAATATCAGATTGAGCTGATGTGCAGGCTGGTCTTTGTCTATACCTCCTGCCAAACAGGAGTATTCCAGGTTAACCCTTTCCCGTTCAATCACTATTTTTTACGTTTCTGTGTTTTTATACTTGGGAAAACATTGTGGAAAAAGAAAAAAATGCTTGTAACAAGCAATTTCTTCTTTTTCCACAATATTTTCTACCCTACTGAATGATTATTTATAAAATAAATTCAACTTTGAATTGTCGTCTGCAAAACCTTTGAGTTTGGACCAGTCTAAAATTCAAAAAAAAAAAACAGGAAAGGGTTAAGCATAACAAGGGTTAATGGTTAAGGATTAAGCATGAGACCGCGTCTAACCGAAAATAATTAACAATGCACCTACCCATGTTTCACAAAACTGGACCATAGCAGCAACATAATTTTGGACATGTCTTTATCGACTTGGTTATATCGAAAGTTTTTGTGTCCAACAAAAGGGCATCCAGACAGATAAAATATCTCTGCACCGTGTATTACACCTGAAACGAATAAAACATCAAAGTACTGAAAGTACTGTAAGCTAGCAAAGCAAAATAGTTAAATAATCTTCCTTGCCAAAGGTTATTATGATAAATAGGCGTGGTGAAAGTAACCCAGGAGTTAATCCATTACAACATGATAAAATCTTAGACTAGTTCAAATTTAAAGAAGATGCAGACGACAATTTAAAGTTGGTTGAATTTAGAAAATCCTTCTCCTGTTGGGAAGAAAACATTGTGGACAAATGAAGAAACTGCTTGTTACAAGCAATTTCTTCATTGTCCACAATGTTTTTCAAAGTATTTTTCCTTTAGATGCTTAAAAATAGGAATTGGGCTGTAATGGGTTAAATAGCATGCCTTTGAAATATTTCTCTACAATTTGTATAGAGCTTGCAATAATCCAGAAATACACAATAACTACTTTTATGGCGTAGGCATTCAATGGATTTAGTGGTTAAGCATACAGTGGCGGTTTGTACTCGTTGAACTTTAAGACGACCTCAAAATTTTGTCTGTTACCTTAAGCTATCAAAACTGTTGCTTTGCTAGCTAACAACGCAAATGTGTATAAGATTTGTATAAAATGTTATCCATGAAATCGGGGGCGGCGAAAAGTGATGAGCTTTGCCAATATGAGAGGATTTTTTTGTCATGTCAGTGTTGAATTATCTTTCTATACGTAAAACAACATTGCCATTTCAAAATATCGCTGTTAGTACCAGACCAAATTAACCGGCTTTGATTTATGTATGTTATGGTCACAATACCTCCAGTAAAATAGAAATAAATAAATATAACCACCAAATTTTATTGATTGAAAATTGCTACTAAATGTTAACATTTGTTTGTTTTAGTTAAACTTAACCCTTTCCTGTTTTCTAAAATTTTAGACCTGTCCGATTTTAAAAAAAATAGAATGGATTTAATTTGAAAATTAAGCATGCAGTAGGGTAGAAAATATTGTGGAAAAAGAAGAAATTGCTTGTTACAAGCAATTTCTTCTTTTTCTAAATTGTTTTCTCTATCATAAATCTAATTTGAAAATTAACCATACAGTAGGGTAGAAAATATTGTGGAAAAAGAAGAAATTGCTTGTTACAAGCAATTTCTTCTTTTTCTAAATTGTTTTCTCTATCATAAATCACAGGTACTTAAAAACCAGTGATTGAACAGGAAAGTATAAACTTTCCCTAGAATGAAGTGCACCCCCACAAAAAAAAACATTAAAAAAAGGCTTATCGGATGTCTGTCTACACAGTGACATCTTCAAAACTACAATAACTATGTTAACTAGCTTTTCTTATTTTGGCATAACGGAAGAAAAACATGTTTTATTGACTAACGTCTTTTGAATGCAATACCTTTCTAAAAATCTATACAATATATAGGCACCCAGAAAATTATTATGTACATCTAATATCGGCTCAGTTTACTGTCTTTAAGAATGACCCAGTTTTTTCCCAGTTTACTACGAACGTATTTCTTTGCGCACTATAAAATCGTGACAGAGTTTCTGTCTGACATTTTACGTTAAAAACAAATATAAATCTCCACTAATTGACACGAATTCCCTAAATTAGAACAAATTATTGTATTTTGACAAAATATGAATATGAATTTCTGTAATTAATGGCACAAAAACTCACTGACTGTCTGCCAATTAGTGTCTTTGTCTAGCGTATAATGGTCTCACGACCTAAGTCAAAATTCTTGTGCAAGCCAGTTTCAAAGATTGGTAGAGGTATTTTTTAATTCCGCGTTTCCTTTTGTTTTAATGTTTACCTTAACCAGTAACTGTTCAATCCATGTTTTTTAACGTCCTTGTGAATCTATGATTGAGAAAATTGTAACAACCAATTCCCTTTTTTTCCACAATATTTTCCACCCTACTGATTGATTATTTTTCACAGTTAATCCAAATTAATTTTTCGTCTTCAAAACCTTTGAATTTGGACAGGTCTAAAATTTTGCAAAACAGGAAAAGGTTAACTTTTTCTGTCTTAGGAAAAAATTCACCCATTACAACTCGACATAATTTTGAACTGGTCCAAATTGATAGAATTTGAAGAAGACATTTGAAATTGTGTCTTAATTGAAAAAAAATGTTAAGTGCCGAATCAGTATCGAAAACATTGTGATAAAAGAGAAATTGTACGTCACAAGCAATTTCCCCTTTTCTCACAATGATTTCCAAATTTACTTTTTGCTTCAGTGTCTAAAAAAGAGGTATTGTTTAAGAGATGAAGAGAATATTTTTGTTGTCATGGAGGTATGAACCGAAAAACTAATCACACTGTATGAATACGCGAAGCGGATTCATACATAAGTGTGATTATGTTTTTCGGTTCATACCTCCATGAAAATATAAAATATTCTCTTCATTTCTTATAATTTAATAGCATCGAGCGAAAAAAGTAAAAACTTTTTTTTGATACTTTTTTATATTGAACTATTTTGTGCGGAAGCATATAAAGTGACTGTGTACTCAAAATATTGTTCATGGAGGTATAAATATTTTTTTTTCGACCAATCAGAACGCCCGTTTTTTGATAGATGAAACTAAAAATGAAATTATTTGGTAATGAGTTAAAGACACGTATAAAAGCTTACAACTTTTATATGATGATTTCATACTGAGGTGCCTATGGAAGTGTAAGAATATTTTAAGATATTACGGGTAGAAATAAAAAGGAAATCTATGTATCACTATTTCTGTTAAATTCTATTTTCAATTTTGATCCGATATTATAGTTTTCAACAAGGGAAAGGTCTTAACCAAAAGATTAGATTGTATAGCACACGTTTCATACATTGAAAAAGGGGAAAGCTTTATTTAAAAGCACCGAGGAAAATCTGACAAGAAATGTGATTTTGTTAGTTAACAGGTGACATTTTATTCCCGGTGAAACAGACAGCTAAATAGAGGTTTAAAGAGTAAACCGACGATGAAATTCTAATTCTAGTATGTCAGCCCCATTAGCTCAGTTGGTAGAGCACTCGACCTCAAACCTCGAGATCGCGGGTTCGAGCCCTGGGCTGACCGAACTAAATAATTGTTTCTCTGATTAGCCGCTAAACCAAGGCCTTATGTGACGTTGTCATACATTGAACACGTTAAAGAACTAGACTGGGCTCCGAGTAGTCTAACTTTGTATCCGTGTACGATCCTCCGTAACAACTAACCCTCTACCGGGGGCGTCGATATCATGGGCAAATGCTACTATAGTGAAGATGAATAAACGAACAAACACACATAGACACATTTACACTAATTCTTGCACCCTTACCTTCCCATTGTTCCAGCATTGATTTGTATTCGTACGTATAGACATACACTGATACATTACGACGTGCGAGCTTGTCCGCCATTTTGTGTGTCGGGGCCGTGATGAAATAGTCACCGACCACCTGGAATATATAAATATCAACCCATTCCAACACAAGCCCGCCTTTTAACGCCCCAAGAAAAAAAGCTTAGAAAAACATTGTGGATAATAAAGAAATTGCTTGTTACAAGCAATTTCTTCATTATCCACAATGTTTTCTACTCAGAAAGACAAAGATTTTTATAATTTTCATCAACTTGAAATAGTCGTCCACAACATCTTCCAATTTGGACCAATATTAAATTTGTACCATTTAACCCTTTCCCGTTTTTCAAATTTTAGACTAGTCAAAATTCAAAGGTTTTTCGGATGAAAATAAAAAGTTGATTTTATATAAAAAAAAATAACCATTCAGTAGGGTAGAAAAATATTGTGGAAAAGGAAGAAATTGCTTATTACTAGCCATTTCTTTCTTTTTTTTTTTTTTTTTTTTTTTTCCAAAATGTAATCCTACATGTTAAAATACAGGGATGTAAAAATCAAGGATTGAACGGGAAAGGGTTAAGAGTTGGATTAAAAGTATTGGCAAATAAACATCTACCAGAAGAAAACGATAAAAATAGTCCATATGAAAAGGACAAATTGAAAATTGTACTTCGTGAAATGATGTACGAGAGTGGTAGGTCAATAAGAAATACAAAACAGCCAAAAGGGTTTATTTCATTATTACTATTATTATTATATATTGTTGTTGGTGTTACAAAAAGCATATGGCATATGTCTCTACACTCTGTTTAAAAAATCATAATAATATGTGATTTCCTTAAAATAAATTTTACGCTTTATTTCAAAACTACAAATATTTCTTTAGCAATAAGGGCTGTTAGTGAACAAGTCTTCGAACAAATATTAACCTTAACTGGCGAGCCTGTCCTAATCTTACGATAAATTATAAATCAATATCGGAACGCAGGGCAGATGTGACAGGTTAGCCAGTCTAATGTTATCTCCACTAAATTTTTCCAGTAAAAAATCCTCGAATCGAGAAATTCAGGCTGCATTCTGAATTAAAACATTTAAATGTTAAATTGACTTTAATTTAAGCAAGCGATTTTTTAATATTGGGTAAAAAGGGCTGAACCAAAAAAAGACGAGGAATTTCAACAATATGTTCCTAATTTGTTTATAGAATTCCTGAGAACAATTTATATTTCCGGAAAAGGGCCTTGGTGTATAATGTAGATCCTTGATATTTACCGGTGAGCAGAGTTAAATGTTGCTTATCACACTAAAGATGTTTTCCGTTATCCTATTAAACCGTCCCAAATGACGTTACTTTACGACGAAGGGATTTGACCAATCGCGATTGTCAATCAATGAATAAACCGACCAATAACATAATCTATTCAGCCCGGACCTGAGCTTATCAACTCAGTCATTGGCGCCATTTTTGTTTATCTTTATTGTTGGTTTGGCGACTTAAATGTCGTAACTACAGCTTATTCAAGCTCGCCATAAATTTTGCAAAATAACGCTGATAAAATCCAAGCGGGGCTTCCTGTCGGAGTCGGTTGCCGTGGCCAAGTCGTAAGTTGGCGGGGCCAGCGATTGGTGAATTACCAATCAATTATATTCTTTTGAAAATTTCTGGTATAATTTATACATTCCACAAAGACAAAGTCGGACTCGTCAGAAAAAAGTCTGTATCTGATAGTGTCAAATACGACTCCATATAAAGTTATCTTAGATGACTTCATTTCATTCTATAGATGACGTCATAATGCAAATCAAAATGGTAAAGGAGAAGGGAAATACTTGTAGAAATACAGATTTTTTGTAAATGCATCAAATTTGTTTAATTAGAAATATGTATATAATAGATGGAATGTTATATTACAATTGCTACATAACACCTTGTATTTGCTTCTCGCTGCAGAGAAAAAATTGAAATTCGGTCTCATGAAATATCAAAATTTTCATCCGCAGCTAAAAGCAAATACAAGATGTTGTATCTCTATCAATACAAAATATTCCCTATGTATCGACGACGTCACGATTATCTAATTTTTTCTACGCCCTTCTTAAAAAAAAACTTTGGAAAACTTGTTGTTATTGTTGAAAAAATCAGTTTTTTTAAGATATTGACATTCTTTTTAAATGTTTGTCTATTAGAAAGTATTTCTTAAAAAAAATATAGATATTATTATTTTCATTAATTAAGTCATTTATGCAGGTTTTCCAGGGTGAAGAATCCTATAGATTAGTTGCAGCTGTCAAACACAGACAAGATTTAAATCTTCTCGTTAAGTAGAAGCCTAGTAAATTATAGTAGAGTGTCGTCTCGTTTCATCCCTTAATGGGTATTAGTGTAATTGGGTTAATCTCTCATCGATTGGTCTTCACACTTATCTTTGAAGTTTCTTGAACGACCAATCAAATCATTTATTCATCCCGGACCTGAGCTTTCAACTCCAACATTTGCCGCCTTATTCAAGCTGTAGTTACGACGTTAATTTAACTAAACAACCAGTATATCTTTTATTAATTGATACTAGTTATTAGTTGTACAAAAAAAAAAACACAAAAAACGCCGTTTAATATCGGAAAATACCAGGGGGCGTGGTCTGCGATCCTTTAATTGGGTTAATCTGCAATCGGTTGGTCTTCATACTTCTCTGTGAAATTTCCCCTAAACTCGCACGTAGAAAATCAGGTATTCCTTGAAATACCGAAAAGTGTCGAAGAATTATTTTGTAGTCATTTAACTAAAGAATAGTACCAAAATAAAATCGAAATCGATGTTGTTGGTTTTTTTTTGTTTTGTTTTGTTTTGTTTCATGTTTTATATAAGTCTATTCAAAGAAAAAAAAAAAAAAAAAAAAAGTAACACAAAAATGAATATTGGCCAGTGTCTCCTCTACTTTTGTCTTAGAATCTATATAATTATCGGTCCACTAGACGGTTTGTGGCATTAGATCGTTTCAGTGGAATTATTTTTAAATATCTGGAAAGAAAATCAGGATGAATAGAAGGGCAACCTGTATGAATCTTTGAAAAAACAAGATAATAAATGAATAATATGAATATATATATAAATGATTTATGTATAGATAGATAAATGACACAAATAAATAATATACATATATATATGCAAAATGAAAACTGTAAAAAAAATACTTTATACGAATGGCTTTATTATTACTATCGGGGGTTGTTAATTTTTCCTCTTGTAGGTAAAAAAGTGTAGATAACAAAAATAAGGGCTTGGAATTTCGAATCTGACAATATCATCTCAAGGAAAACGACTTTAGGACATTAAATTGCAGAAAGCATCGTGGTTAAAGGAGAAATTGCTCGTTACTTTAAATTTTGTGCGTGTGTGTGTTTGTGCTTTTTTAAAAGATATTTTTCAAATTGAATGTTGCGTAACTTTGACATAATATTCCTGGAAAACAACATATATGTGTCCATTTTTAAGCGCAAATTCCTACATATAACACACTCTCGCATAAAAAAGCCGTCATACGGTATTACTAGAAATGCGAGAATATGACTCAACTCTCCTTCAGACAGGGAAAAGGGAACCTTGTAAAGAGATAAAGAATAAATGTCACCGTGAGATTTGATTTTTCAATGCGACAGACGACAAGTTTACGGGTTTTACTACATCCTCTCTGATTTTTCTACTATTAGCCGGAAAATTAATTAGCCTTAACGACCACTTGGGTTGTTTACAAACGGAATTCCGCGCCTGATAGTTCCGTAGAGTAAGCACGCTACTAGGTGACCTCAATTTCTAACACTTTTCCTAACCCTTTCCCGTTTTTCAAAATTTTAGACCAGTCCAATTTTAAAGGAGTTGCAGGCAACAATCAAAAGTGGGTGCAATTTGAAATGTAACGAACCTACAGGTTAGAAAATATTGTGGAAAAAGAAGAAATTGCTTGTGACAAGCAATTTCTTCTTTTCCCACAACATTTTCTCAAGCATAAATTCACGGGGACGTGAAAACAAGGGATTGTACAGGAAAGGGTTAAATAGAAAGAAAACAATAAAGGAGAAAAGGTAAATTGTGAAATTTTTATTAAGAATCAGTTCATTCTTTTTTTCCCAGATGTCGTTACAATTTACATGTACATAAACTCTTCCCCATTTAATCAATAAGATATTATTTTTTAAAAAAAAAATATATATATATATAAATATTTTTAATCTTTGGATTAATCGATTTTACGTCCATGGAAAACGGGCAAATGCATCAACTTCCATTCTGTCATGTTTGTATCTATATAGAACAATTGACAGGTCCACCTGTCAATCAAAGAATCATTAGACCAAACTAACCATTCATTCGGACAGGAGGTGAACTTTAACCCATTCCCAAACATTCTCTCCTTTTTACGCCCCTCAAGAGAAAGCCTTGGAAATCAATGAGGAGAATGAAGAAATTGCTTTTATAAAGATTTTTCTTGATTACCCACAAAGTTTTCTATCCAAAAAGAAATAAATAAGTAAAATCCAAGCAACTTGAAATTGTCTTTTACAGCTTCTTTCAATTTGGACCAGTCTAAAACTCGCTGGCCCCGCCCATTGACTCATTTTGTTTCGCCAACTGACTCCGAAGATCCACTTCGATTTTCAACGGCGTTATTTTGAAAAACTTATGGCCAGTAGCTTGTACAAATAAGTAGAATGGTTAGTTGGCGACATATGAATAAGCTGTAGTTACGACGTTTAAGTCGCCAAACCAACAAAAAATATTCACAAAAATGGCGGCCAATGTCGGTGGTCAATCTGAAATGAATGATTTCATTGGTCGACTGATTATTTGATTGACAGGTGCGATTGGTCAATTATCTAAACCCATATAAAACACAAGTTATCAAATCTCCTTAAAACAACGCCAAAAACAAATATAATGCCAATTATAAAAGGGAGGGAAAAGGAAATAATTATATGTAATTTAGTTTAGAATTTTGTTTGTAATTATTTCCCGGAGATATGTACATCTTTCTGAACAGATATAATCAAAGGAAGTCTTGTTTACGTTTTAATATTAGTAAATTACATGCAATTTGTCTCTACGCTCTGAAACAGACGTAGCCCTTTATCGGTTTTAACCATACAGCAGAATTTTAGACTGGTCCAAATTGAAAGTTGGTGAAATTTAAGATTTTTCCAACTTTCTGGCTATAGAAAACAATGTGTAAAATGAAGACAAAAATGTTTTCACAATTGCTTTTCTTGAGGGGCGTCAAAAAGCGTCACTGTGTGGGAATGGGTTTAAAGCCAAGTTTTGACAAGCAATTTCTTGATTTTCAACAATTTTTTCCCGAGTAGTTCTTCTTGAAAAGCGTCATTGTGTGGGAATGGGAGCAGAATACGTGTTAAAAAACGCGAGAAGATTCATTTTGCTAATCTAATTGATCAACACTGAGATAAATCGAGGAGCAAATGCGAAATTCTACGTTGTGCAAAGCTCCGTTGGGCCACCCAAAGCTTCGTATCCTAAGACCGCGTCGTAGCGCAGTTGGTAATGCGTCGGACTGTCAATCCAGATGTCCCGGGTTCGATCCCCGACGGCGGCACTCATCCTTTCCGACTATTTGTCTCTCACCAATGGGTCGATAATCGTAGACCTATGTGTGATAGCAGCTGGAGGCTAGGAAAGAATGTAATGGTAGTACTGGTGTGAGAAATACCAGGATTCCATTGTTAGGTGCTCTAGCCTCCGCGATATAACTGAAAGATTGTTGAAAGCGGCGTAAAACCCCATTCAAATAAATCAAACCTAAGACCGCGTGCGTCAATCAAATGATCAATCGACCAATCATACGGTTTATTTAGACCGGAAATGGACTTTTACATCCGACTCCTTTGTTGGCTTGGTTGTAGTATCGACGTTTTGATCGCAAAACAACCATTTTTTTTTTTTGCTGCATGTAACTGGCCATAGATTTTGCAAAATAACGCCGTTTGATACCTAAGTCGAACTTCCTTTCGGACATCAGTGGACGGGGCTAGAGCTCCGCCAAATCCAGCTTATCTAAGCTTTAGCTCATTCCAACGTTTGGGTCCATTCACTAATCTCTTGTATATGGCATTCAATTATCAGTTAATAATTCCTAACTTTATATTGAAAAGATGGTTTCTTGAAACGTTGAGACAAAATGATTTAGGAGCAGCATTTCTTTTAAAACAGATTTAAGGTTTAACCCTTTCCTGTACAATCACTTGTTTTCACGACTCATGGGTTTTGTATTGGGGAAAACATTGCAGGGAAAGAAGAAATTGCTTGTTACAAGCAATTTCTTCTTTCCCTACAATGTTTTCTACCCTTTACAGTGGTTATTTTTCCATTTAAATGCATTTTGATTTGTTGTCTGCAGCCTCTTCCAAATTGGAGCAGTCTTAAATTTTTTTGCACGGGAAAAGGTTAACCAAGTACCAGATGCCCGAAGTTAAAACTGGTCCAATTTCAAAGAACTTGTAGACAACAATTTTAAGTAGGTGAAATTTTGCATAGCTATGTCTTTCTGGGTAGAAAACATTGTTGGAAATGAAGAAATCGCTTGTAACAAGCGATTTCTTCATTTCCACAATGGTTTCTAATACTTTTTTTCCCAAAGGACGCGTTAGAATGGGTTAAAGTACTTTTCGCAAGGTGCGCAGCGTTTGACGTAATTAGACAACACTCTTGCTGGCGAAACTGCGTTGAAACTTGGTTTCTCTCTAGATATTATAAAGCTATGGAATAAGGACGTTTTTTTTTCCAAGGAAACTTGAATTGATATTTATTTGAATTGGCTTAATCAAATTGGTTATATTAATTTCGGACTAAATAAGAAAACACCCTTTTCTGAATATGTTTTGTATTAATTAACAAAGGGAATCTCTCTAAGATACATTCATTTTTTTATTATTGTTGTAAAACATCTGGCAAAATCGACATAATTGACTTTGTCTGAATATATATATATATATTAAAAAAAGAGTGGCATAACGGATTGTAGAGGTCCGTCATAGGAATTATTTCAAGAACTTTCAATTTCTACCTGTTGTAAATATAATCATTGTTGTACTGTCAATGAGTCACAATGTGTTTTGAATAATTAATTAATTAATTTTTCTAGACATGATAACTATATGCTGCAATCTGAGTCCCACTTGATAATAAATATGAGACAAGAGTTAAAACTTTTAAGAAGAAAAGTGTCTTAAAATCAAACTAGGGGTATCACAGATTTAAAAAAAGTAGTTGTCTTTTGGGTTAGAAAACTTTGTTGATAGTGAAAAATAGAATGCAACAAGCAGTTTCTTAATTTCTACATTGTTTTTCAAACCTATTTTCTAGAGAGTCGTTAAAAAGTGGGGTTGTGTAGGAATGGATTAACTGATGTAAATAAATGTGTAATTACAAATGTCTTAACATTTTTCTTTCTATGACTAAAGATGCTAATTTTAATGATAATATAGTACAAAGGCCCTGCCTATCATTTTTTCATTCCTGACAAATAATGCATTTTGCCGCAGCCTACAGTGCTTATATTTTACGTCAATAATTTTTCCTGGTAGAACACAGGCTAAAGAAATGTGGACCTCATGAGTCAACACATAAGATGGAGGCAAGGCATAATACTGTCGCTTTTTTCGTTACATAAAACGCGACAATAAAGCATCCCAAAGACATTTCAAATAATCGCAGACTTGAACGTCGAAATTTTATAGTCAAACCACATAATTTGTCTGTGAAATTAAAGCAGATACGACCATGTGTGCTCTTGCAACGAGGATTACTATGAATTGCTTGGAAGCTACGGTACAGTTCTAACCTCGATAACTATTTCACCGATTCACACACAACACATTTTTTAGACATGTCCAAAATGAAAGATAGTGCAAATGACAAACAAAATTGGTTTAAATAAAAAGATAAGAGCCATATGAGTTGGAAAATATTGTGCGAAAAGAAGAAATTGCTTGTTTCAAGCAATTTCTTCTTTCCTCACAGTGTTTTTCAAAGCTATATTTCTTCAGACCGCAAAATGCGGGATTGTGTAGCGAAACGTTAATCCGTTAGCGCTCTACTGAATTGTCGTTGAATCGATAAATCTGCATGAGTAAGATTTGTAGATTTTATTTATTAGACATTTACAGTGTGATTATCTGAACTTTGACAAAAAAAAAGCTTTCACGTTTAAATAGAATATATGCTACATTCATACATTATAATAGAGATAACAACTTTATTTGGATTGCGAAATAGAAAAAAAAGAGATGCTGACAACATTACATACTCTTGCTTTTTAACTAATATCCCGTTATCGTTCAATATAAAAAGGCTTAAGGATCATCAAAAGACCTTTAAGAATGCGCCTAAAGTAAATGTAACACGTCGAGCGAAAAAAAGATCGTCTTAGAAGTATAAAAAGGTATCAACCGGATCAACTTGCGCGAACTGCACAGACTGACCAGGATCGAAAATTTTCTAATTTAGCAAATAATCTGATTTTTTTATGTTGTTTAACCCTTTCCTGTATAATCACTGGTTTTTACGTCCTTGTGATTTTATACTTGAGAAAGCATTGTGGGAAAAGAAGAAATTGCTTGTAACAAGCAATTTCTTCTTTTTCCACAATATTTTCTACCCTACTGCATGGTTATTTTTCAAATCAAATCCGCTCTAAATTTTCGTCTGCAAAACCTTTGAATTTGGACAGGTCTAAAAATATCTAAAACAGGAAAGGGTTAACGCTACTTTCAACGGTGTTCCTACCGCCAATACTAACACAACATCCTTTCCGAGCATCCAGCAACTCATCCCACTTAGGTTTTACAATTACCCACCCATTAGTGAGAGACCAATGTTGAAAACGATATTTGCCGAGACCGGGGACCGAACCCCGGACCTCAAGATTGAGCGCCCGCCGCGATACCACTGTGCCATAGCCGCTATCTTGCATGCTTTAACCCTTTCCTGTTTAAACCAGGGATTTTACGTTGCTGTGATTTTATACTCGAGAAAACGTTGTGGAAAAAGGAGAAATTGCTTGTAACAAGCAATTTCTCCTTTTCCCACAATATTTTCTTCCACATAAGATGGTTTCATTTCAAATTGCATCCAGTTTTCATTGACGTCTGCAACCTCTTTCAATTTGGACCAGTCTAAGATTTCAAGAAACAGGAAAGGGTTAAAAACGGTATTTTGAATGATTCCAATATATACTCATTTTTTGAACCTGTACTGAAACTGATTTCTTTAACAAATATTTGCATTGGAATATTCTATGATTGTTCCTTAACCCATTCCCACTCAACAAAATTTTAGACTGGTCCAATTTGAAAGAAGCTGCAGACGACATATGCAAGTTGACAAAAATTTTATTTTTTTTTTCGTCTTTTTGGATAGAAAACATTGTGGATAATGAAGAAATTGCTTGACACCAGCAATTTCTTCATTTTCCACAATGTTTTCCAAAGCTCTTATCTTGAGGGGCGTAAAAAGGAGGGCTTGTGTGGGAATGGGTTGAAGCATGGCAGGAAATAATTTTTCAGCCTTAATTAACAGATCGCTTTCCCCACCCACTGACCTCCGCCATGGTTGTTCGATTGAGGTTGATAACACTTTAAAAAAAATCAGATGGCAGGGGACGTACAGTGAAATAGCAAATTGTTGGTTGACGACCTAAACATCGTAACTACAGCTTGAACAAGCTGTAGTTACTACGTTTAGGTCGCAAAATCAACAAAAACGCTTAACGTAAATGTAGGAGTTAAAAGTTCAATCCTAGTCCAAATGAATAACTTTATTGGCCAGAGGCGACTCGTCTATGTTCAAACTTACCTTAGAGAAAGTATTTTGTATTTGTCTATCAGTAATGTCTGTTTGTCCCCATCCTAAGTGTTCTATATATTGGTCCAGCACCGCGTCTGCAATAATACATTTATACATTGTAAAGCACAAAAGTAATCATGCTTTTAAGGATACTTTTCAAACTTACATCAAATCAAAGAGCTGAAGGCGCTGGAAGAAATAGTTTTAGGTTTATATTTGTTTTGAATATTATATATTCCAATAACACCTCTAGCTTAAATGGAACGGGTAGGTGGCGTAGATTAAAATGAGACTCCACATGTGTATAGGCTGATCTTAGTCTATATCTCCTGCCAAATCAGGTATATTCCTGCTTCAGCACGACATGGGTTAAGATGTGGATTTCACACACAAAAAAAATAACTGATTTTAATCGAGTCTAGATTAGTAAAATTGGTAAGAGAGGCAGACTTGATAACATTTGTATTCTAGACTGAATTAAGCCCAGCTGGCCTAAAAGAAAATTGATTAGCATATTCTCACATTACGATGGTCTATCCGTAATGCGCTATTTTTGAATCGGCACTACGTCGGGACTTCCCGGGTGACGTTGTAAAATTTAGGATTCACTAAAATAATTATAATGACGTATTTACTGCGTCATTTTACTATCTTCCGTGAGCAAATCAAAATGTGCGGATTTAACCAAAGATTCCCGAAGTTCAATTTTGGCACCTTGTGGGTAGATTAGCTTAACACCATGCAGTTCTATTTTTTAACCATTCTTTGAATTTCACTACCAAAAAAGGTAGGCCTACCACAATATCGTTGCCATTCTTTGTGTAAGACAAGAATTTCCTGATAGCCGTTCGCTATAGAAAACAAAGGAAGCTATAAAAAATAGTAAGAACTGAATTTTTCAACGATTTGATTAACGTTAATGTATTTAGCTCAATTTATATAAGTTTGCACGTTGTTCGAAAAATAGAACTGTTTGATAACTCCGACCAATGAGATATCTCCAAATTCAGCTCAGCCAATGAAATTGCGGATTTTTTGAGTGATATGAAGTTGTTTCAATGGGTTAATTGAATTATAGGAATAGAATGATGAACGAATTATTTTGAATTGAATTCAGATACATTTGACAAATAATTTCGTTTTACCTACTATTCCGGGTATTTCCGGAAGGTCACCACGGAAACAGCTCATCAGCGATAATAGTTTTCGTAAGCCTGTTTTACCCACACCAAAAAGCTTGATCAAGTGCACTGCTGAAACGAGACGAATAAATGTCAAGTATGTACGGCGATAGGTGTAACTTACAAATAAAGTCAATAGAGCCTCTAGCCCTCGGCCGCTCACCTGTAAGGGTCTAAATATAGGTTTGAATAGGCAAAGATTTAAATTGGGGTAAGATCTCTTTTGACCACACGGGCTTGCAAACCGTTTGGTGCTTTGATTGAATAACTGATTTGATGGGGTTTAATGTCACTTTTAATACTACTTCAGTCATATCGCGGCGGCTGGAACACCAAACTATGGATTCCTGGTATTTCTCACACCGGTACTACCAGTACATCCTTTGACGAGGTTCCAGCTGCTCATCCCACTTTAGTTAACGATTATCCACCCATTGATGAGAGACAAATGTCGGAAATGATATTCGCCGCGGTCGGAGATCGAGCCCGGGACCACTTGACTATAGGAGTCTGGCGCGATAACACTGGGTTATGGCTGCGGCCATCTCATGATGCTGTTTTCTTATTAAAAATATCATACGAAATATTGACCCCTTGGTTTGGTCGTCTTTGACCCCAAAGACAAATTTGAACAATGATGGCAGACTTTGGTAGCTTTCAAGGAGCTTTACTAAAGAAACACCCCTGGAAATTTTCATCAAGATTGGCCTTATGTTTGGAGGGAGAAAGTGTTTCAAGAAATAGTTGACGAACGACGTACAGCCGCCGGATATAGGGTGATTTACAATAGGGCACTTCTTGCTCAGGTTACTTAAATTTATTCTCTAAAACGTACATGTCAAATTCATATCTTTTTTCAGAAGGAAAAATAAACGAGTGAATTATAGACGATCGATTTTATTACACATTTCACTGGAACACGTCCTTTTGTAAAAAAATTCCTGATATTGTGAACCGTCGAGCGGAAAGGGACCTTTTGGTCGGACTGCGCAGATATTTTTGTTCAGTGACGACTTCTTTATTCTAATGTGACCATTCTATCTTGCTGTATAATTATCATCGGAATACGACCTCTGATTGACCTCTGCAGAAATCGATCCATTTTACGAGTACTTGTATGTGTTTACGGAACTGGTTGTGTGTGTGTGTGTGTGTGGGCGGGTCCTTTTAGACCTACGAATCATAATCTCCCACAATCGTTTCTAATCTAACTGTTAATACATTCATCGCAATAATTCGAACGGATCCTTATCAAGAATTTACTTGATTAACATTGCAATATAATCCATTAAACTGATGCGTTGGAGGTGAATCGTTCAATGGTCGGGCAAAATGTCGTAAATACAGCTTTCATAAAGCTGTATTTACGACATTTTGCTCGCCCATTGACGAAATGTTGATTAACTGAGACAGCGGTTGTCCCTAATGGTCCACCTACGCTATGCTTTTATGGACACAAGTTAAATGAAATGAAACATTTCGTCGATGGACGACCAAACTACGGTAATTCCTGTTTTAATAAAGCTCTGGCTAGGACTTTTTTGTCGCTAAATAGCGTTTTGCTCTCGATACTGTATGTCAATGGAATAGTTAAAGAGGAACACATTTTGTCTAAATATATTGCTTGTTGCTTCTAACGCAAATAAAAACAAGAGGGCCGTTGGCGCTGCTTCGCTCGCCCACCTGAGATAAATGCTCATTTTCGTTCAACAGTAATTTCATGTTAAGGAAAGGATTATAATATAAGTGATTGGTGGGTATGACCATATTTCATACATCTAGGCTCTGTACCTGGGGATCCAAAAGTCTTAATGACAAATTTCAAGGTATTTGGACTTATATGAAATTCGAGAACTCTTTTTCCTCCCCTGGGGACCCGAGGGTCATGATTTTAGCAATTTTGAAAAAGGTTAATATACTTATAATTCATGCAAAATATAACGGCTCTACGCCATTTGAGTCAGGAAGAGAACATCTTTAAAGGTTATTTCAAAATGTCACTTTCGTTGCTATGGCAACCAGAGTTTTCAACAGATTTCATTCTTATTTGCTTTTTTAAAAAGGGGACAACCTAAGGAATCGCTGCCAAGTTTGAAAGAGATATATGTAAAAGATCGTTTTGGCTTTCATTTATTGAATTATGCGTACAATATTAATTAAATCTTGTGTTGAAGGTACTCGCTAGAATTTCGAGACTAGGTATATGGAAAAGATCATTTTGGATTTCATTTATTGATTTATGCGTAAAATATTAACTAAATTTTTAGTTGAAGGTACTCGTTAGAATTTCGGGACTAGGTATATGGAAAAGATTGTTTTGGATTTCATTTATTGCATCATGCGTACAATATTAACTAAATCTTGTGTTGAAGGTACTCCTTAGAATTTCGGGACTAGGTATATCGAAAAGATCGTTTTGGCTTGCATTATGTAATTTTGCGTACTAGATCAACTAAATCCTATGTTATTCGTACTCATCTGAATAGTCTCAATGAGAACAACAAGTACGAACAACATTGGATGAAAATGAGAGAAAATACTTTACCGTTAACAGATACTTGTACAGTCTAATTTCAAAGTTTTGTTATTTCCATCCTGTTCAGGTGATGAATTTTGGTTGCTTAATAGAGTTGGTTGTTTACAGCAAGATTGACTGTAAAAGACAACAGTACCTGCGATTAGCCCCTCGTCTTTCGTAGCCCCAGTCATAAACTCCTTTGCGTTCAGTGGCGCTGTGTCGACCATTTCTTCGGGGGTTTTGGGTATGAAATATCCGTCTACCACGGGCCGGTATTGTGGCGTTAAAGAAGTACTCCACTAAAATAGTAATTAAGAAATGGTAATATAAACAAGGCTCCTTCAGTCTAATGCTCTTTTTTTCTTTTTGTTAGCCCGATTGGCTCACTTGGTAGACCCAATTGCCTTCAAACCTCAAGATCACGGGTTCGAACCGGGGGCTGACCAAACTAACAAACTAATTGTCTTTCGAATGACACGTTAAACCGAGACAACGTGTGACGGTGCTATCTATCGTGCACGTTAAAGACCTAGGCGAGGCTCTCAGAAGTTTCGTGCAGTATCCTCGCACTATCCCCCGTAACAACTAACCGTATTCTAAGGACGTCGCTCATATCGGCACGGTAGCGACGATAAATAAACAAAATTTACATGACTATTTTCAAATGATGCTTTGTAAATAGACATTTCAATGTTTGAATTGTGTTATGCTTTTGCTGTTGTTTTAGGATAATTTTTTTTTATATTTCAAAAGAGAATTCCAATTATTCAAGCTGGTCCCCTAGAAAGAGAATTTTCAGCGCAGATATTTGACATAAAGAGACATTTTTGCGAATCTAATTTTCCGAAGTACTTTCTAGTTTTACTACAGCCCGACGTCTAATTTCGACGATAGCTTTGTAGTATTTGAGACAGTCAAAAGCGCCCGTCGCAACCATACGACAAGATAAATAGATCTTTTTAATGACTAATTTTGTGTTTCCCTATGTATAAGACAGAAAAAGTGCACATACACGCAGGGATTCCAATATGAAATTGCTTTGATACGATTAAACTTTAACCAAGGCTGCTTTTGACAGACATATACCGTACAAAAGCTTTCTGAGGGTTTTTTTCCTTTCTCTTTGTAAGGCTACTTCGTGCAAAATCAGGTTAGTAGGGCATGGTCTTAATTCTATTCAGGTAGCTTACCTATAATCCTATCCATCATTATCCCGCATTTTACGCGTCGAAGAAATATAACTATTGAAATTTTGTGAGAAAATAAGACATTGTTTGTTACAAGCAATTTCTTCTTTTCTCAAAAAGTTTTCTAAATCATATGGCTCTTATTTTTCATTTTAAACCATTTTTAATTGTCGTTTGCAGTCTTCTACATTTTGGACAAGTCTAAATTTTATCATTTTCGGATTGTGTTAACCCATTACCACACAATATCTCATTTTGACGCCCCTGATTAAGTATATTAGGAAGAGCATTGTCAGAGAATGAGGAATTGCTTGTTACAAGCGGTTTTTCCTTTTATCGAAATGGTCCCGACCCTAAATCAAGTAATTATAGTTCATACTTGATTTTCTATTTACACACTTTAAAATGTCATGTTCTTAAACTTTAGACCAGGGTAAAAATAGTCGTCTGGTAAATGGTTAAAAAAAACATCTGTACTGTAAGATCGGGCAGTCAGTCAATAAGAAAAGAAATTTCTAAAATAAATCAAATCTATAAAAAAAAATTCTTAGGATTGTGATTCGTGCTTAATCTTGTCCTACTATACTCGTGATATATAGATAATATTCTAAAGATTCAGCAAACAAATATATTTTTAAAAAAATCAAGTACAAAAATTGAGTTCAGATCAAAATCTTCGATGCTAATCGGCGAAATGCCAAGGGATTGTAACGAGTAAATGAGATCCACTAACATAGGATTAAGTTTTAATGATTTTATTAGCATAAACGTCCAATTATAAAGATCCTTTTTTTTTTTTGGAAAAGGAATTTTGATACTGGTCGCTTATTGAAAGTAGTCGCTTAATAGAAACCTCATTCTGGGCGTCCCTTGAGCGGTCGCTTAATACAAGTTTAACCCTTTCCTGTTTCGCAAAATTTTAGACCTGTCAAAATTCAAAGGTTATGCAGACGAAAATTTAAAGTGGAATTTAGTTGAAAAATAACCATTCAGTGTGGTAGAAAATATTGTGGAAAAAAAGAAGAAATTGCTTGTTACAAGCAATTTCTTCTTTTTCCACAATGTTTTCTCAATTATAAAATCACACGGACGTAAAAACCAGGGATTGAACAGGAAAGGGCTAACATTGTTTGATCAGTCAATCGAGAGTTTTCATGAAATACGTCAATCATTAATGTTATTTAAATGTTTTTACCGCAAAGTCCTCTATGATCACGTTTTCTATGGTACTCGAGTTCAATCCCTGGATACACTTCTTCACTTCGGCCGATGAGTTGGAATGGCAGTTGACGGAGAGAGAGAACATTTTATAGATGAAATTCGGCTTGTTTTGGTAGCGAGATACCGACCAGTGTCCCAGTGGGGAGCCACTCTGTTGTATCACACGGTGAAATAAGCCTGGAAATATGACTTCGTCGTTGGGCGAGCAAAATGTCGTAAATACAGCTTTATTCAAGCTGTATTTACGACATTTTGATCACCCAGTGGCGATATGTCCAATGTTACACTTACATACTGCAAATCTTATAAACGGACACCTCTCTTTTTAAGATTTTCGAGTATCAAATGCCTCTCGAAAATAAAACGAATACCTACACAAAATGTACATCTATTGCTTGTTTTTTCCAGTCTAAAATTAAAGGGGTTTCTCTCAAAAGAACGTGAGCAATGAGCACTTGTGTGACAATTTCTTTGATTTATCATAGAAAAATGACTTGAGCGAAAAAAAAAACACCCCTACTTGTGTGATATTTTTTTGTAATTTATGATGAAAGGGAAATAAATGAATTATGATAAATGACATAAGCGTAGTTTCTGTAATTTATCATTGGAAGGAAACGAAAGATAGATGGCAAAAGCAAGAGCAATAAAACACTTGTATGATAGTTTCTGTAATCTATGACTGAATACAAATGATATATATTAGATAATTGCACAAGCAAAAATATTAGAACACTTGTTTGATAGTTTCTGTGATTTATCATTGGATGGAAACAAATAATTTATCATAGATGAATGGCACAAGCCAAAACACTTGTGTGATAATTTCTGTAATCTATGATTGACAAGAAACAAATCATGTATCATTGATGAATGACACATGCTCAAATACTTGTGTGATAGTTTCTGTAAATAGAGGTTCAAGGAATGTATCTTGTTCGAATATTCATTTAATACAAATATCTAAAGAATCAGTAATGAATCCTAGTGTAAAAATCTTTATCAATTCATATGTACGGGAAGCGCAGACAGGGAGCAGCATTGACAACCACCTGGGACATCATATGACATTTAGAATAATTGCTGATCTAATGAAGAAGTTATGAGTCAGTACCTATGAGTAGAGTGCATAGCAGAGACTCTGATAAGACATCTTTATGTTGTGGTTGGAAATGTCAAGCACGGGCTCAAACGACGAAATTTATTTGTGACGCCTACTGCGAAAAATGACCGCTTGTAGAGTGTGAAGAGTTCTGACTGGAAAAGGGCCATTTAGGAATTCGGTAAAAGAAAGTGACTTACATGTAAGGAATAATTCTGAAAATATTCGAAATATTGAATAAATTACGTTCCTTTTGAGGCTGATAATTTCGAAATAAGGAACATAATTTTTTACTATTGCATCCCATCACCCGGAATAAATACCTTTAGACAGAGGAGACATCAGAAGGAATCCAACACTACAACCTCCCGCACTGTGACCATCGATCGTCACCTGGTTTGGGTCACCGTTGAAATAGGCAATGTTCTCTTTGACCCAGGTTAGCGCCTCTACCATGTCTAACATACCGTAGTTGCCCCGAATGTTGTCATCGACGGCCGTTAAAAAACCTGGAATGGAGAAATTTCATACAATCAGGAGAAACGTTTTCTAATAAGTTAAATGTAGAATATTTCGAAGCAACATTTCAAAGTTTGACACTAATTTCCAAATCGAATTATTCATTTAGGCCGGAATCGATCTTCGAACTCAAACATTTGTGTGAAAGCATTTTTGTTGATTTGTCGAACTAAACGATGTAACTGCAGCTTGTTAGTCTGGGTGGCAAACCAACCAAATCTGCATTTTATTCTTATGCCCAAGACCAGAAATTTCAAAAATGATATCGTCTGCAAATCCGAACTGTCATGTTGGAGATCAGTGGACGTAATCAGCTATCCGTCAATTGACCAATCGCTGACCCCGCCCACCTATGTCGTTGGCCAGGCCCACCGAATCCAACAGGAAGTCCCGCTTCGATTTTTTACGGCGTTATTTTGCAAAATTTAGGGCCAGTAGCATGTAACAAAACAGTAAAATAGTTGGTTCGTGACCTTATTCAAGCTGTAGTTAAGACGTTTAAGTCGCCATAACAAACGATAAAGGTAAACGAAATGGCGGCCAATGTTGGAGTTGATAAGCTCCGGTCCGGGCTGAATAAATTATTTGATTGGTAGGTTGATTCCTTGATTGACGGCCGCGATTGGTCCATTAGAATCGACAATTAATATGGCTCAAATTTACCATATTAGTGAGTAGTTTGCCATTTTGAGGTAAAAATAATACATATCTATATTTAATAAAAGGATAATTAATCTCAAAACTTGAAATTTGGTTCTTCTTTCTTCTATTACGATTGTAGATTGTTATAAAATGGGGATAAGACCTTTGAAAATACAAAGACTGGTATTTTCGCTGCCGTTCTTGTTGAATACAACGAAATAGTAAATGAAATTGGTTTTAAGTTCTACATAAATCTGACTCTAGGATCGCGTATATCAATCAAAAAATCAATCGACCAATTAAATCTTTCTTTTAGACCTAAAGTGAGCGTTTTTGTGGAACTTCTTGTCGGAGCTCAGTGGGCGTGGCCAGCGATCCGTTAGTTATGTAGAGTTGACACCGTTGGTCAGCAATATTACCTAAAGGTCCAAGGCGGTAGTTAAATGTTACAACTACCACCCCGTGAGTAGCTAAAGCCGTCCCATCAAACATGGCACCCATCCCGTTCTGGTAGGATCCTCCATGTATAAATACTAGCACTGGTAGAGACTTGTGTCTTGTATTCTGTGGATGAAATACAAAATAACATTTACGATGACAGTACATAATAATTTCGTGTGTAGCTAGATTCGTCCAATCGAACATGGTGCGCATTACGGTACGATTCTCTACGTGGAAATCCTAGAACGGGTAGAGACTTATGTCTTGTATTCTGTTGATAAAATATAAAATTACATTTGTAATAGCGCCAACAACCCCCTGTGTAGCTAACGTCGACCCATCAAACATAAAACCCATCCCGTTGTTGTAGGAGCTCCAATGTATTAATCCTACTCTTGTATTTTGTTTTCTGTGGATAAAATACTAAATAATTTTTACAATGACAGTACATACAATATCTTGTATAGGTAGTTTCGTCCAATCAACTATGGCATCAAACACGTTCTAGTATAATCTTAGCTGTGTAAAAACTAGTGCTGGTAGAGATTTGAGACTTTCATTCCGTGGACACAAAACAAAATTACATTTCAAATGGCAACAACAACACCATGTGTAGCTGCAACCACCAAACAGGGCACCCATACCACAATACCGTGTGAAGGTATATTCGTCCAATTAAATATGATACCAATCACGTTCTAGTTCGATCTTAGGTATATTGATACTAGTACTGGTAGAGAAGACTTTCATTCTGTAGATGAAATACAAAATCACATTTGCAATGACAACAACAACACAATGTGTAGCTGCAACCACCAAACATGGCATCCATGCCGAAATACCGTGTGCAGGTATATTCGTCCAATCAAATAAGGCACCAATCACATTCTGATTCGATTTTAGGTATATTGATACTAGTACTGGTAGAGACTTAATGCTTTCATTCTGCGGATGCAACGAAAATCAAATTTACGATGGCAACAACAACACAATTTTTAGCTGCAACCGTCAAACATGGCAACCCAATGATTAATACTAGTTCTGGTAGAGACAAATGACTTTCATTCTGTAGATGAAATACTAAATTACATTTGCAATGACAACACCAACACCGCGGGTAGCTAGTTTTGTCACATTAACCCTGACACACATCCCGTTTCGGTACTTTTCTCTGTGTATTAATACAAGCCCTGGTAGAGGCTTATAAAATATGAAATGAAAATTACAACGACCATAGCAAAATTGTTGCAATGCATTCGAACATAGCTACTATTTCGTTTAACCCTTTCCTGTTTTGCAAAATTAGATCCGTCGCGATTGTTCTAAGTGTCTATACATTGTAAAGATACTTAGAAGAGTATTGCAATTAACCCTCGTTGGAAATGTCTCTCAAAGGCTCAATTCTAGTTGAGACTTGTGTCATATCTTTTAGGATGAGAATATAGATTTACTAACAACGACCTCTTCAATAGCCAGTGACGTCCATGATAAAACATTCTTTTCCATTCTGCCGGTACGACCTGAGATCAGTAAAGTTAAGAAAAACCGAATATAGAACCCAGCGGACAACAACATATGAATTGCACAACGTAAATCTAGAATGGGTTCAGATACTTTCAGGCACATTTAAACGCCCGCGATATGCCATGTTTATTATTATATGACTTGAATAACTTTCCTGGTTTTTAAATGTATTCAAATTTCGAAATTAAATGCATTTTTGTAATACGAGGGTTTTTTTGTGATAAAATGGCAATCGCGTTTTTACGTAAAAATTACAGCCGCTAAAACTTTGAAATTTAGAACAGAGAAATTATGTTACCTTTTCTATTTCAAATGCGTAAAAGATTGAAACTGAATTATTTTAGAAGCATATGACACAGCGAATTAATCGAAAAAAGATTCGTGCGCATCTCAAGCGTAAGCAGGTGTGTGATACACGTACAAGAAAAACTTATTTGCGTTATTGGAACGTCTCGACGCCTGAATAAAGGGGTCGTACGGCCCATAGCTATGCACAATAATTACATCTTTAATTTACAATACACGGATTTGAAAATATATATGTAGATTGTTCATTTATTCGTGCTTTTCTATGAGATTCGAATACTGCTCACAGCTATTTCAAGGTACATTCTCGCAATTTTTCGGACACATCCTATCATAAAATGTGGTAATATGACGTTTGTCCAGAAAACATCTCTAACAAAACAAATTTCGTGGTGTAACTAGTGATAACTTAAATCCCATTTCCAGACGACAAAACTTTAGACTGGTCCCAATTTGAAGGTGGTTGCAGATTAAATTTCAGACTTCCCTAAAGTGGTACAATAGATGCCAAATTATAGGGAAAAAAATGTGAGAAAGGGAGAAATTGCTTGTTACTAGCAATGTCTGCTTCTCCACAAAATTTTCCATAGTTGTATTCCTTCATGGCGTCAGAGAGCGCCATTGTGTAGTAATGGGTTCAAACACCAAAAATTATTCACATACTTGCCAAAAGACATTAATTTAACGTTGTTTTCATTCACAAGTCGATATGGTTCATATCTTATTCGTTTCTTGGGCAATAAAAAATACGGTGGTGTAAAGTACAAGAAATGTCTTAGAACTGGCAGATTTTTTTCAACAGATTATAAATGTTTTTGACAAAGCGCTGCATGATCTAACATATAAAAGCCTAATGTTAACAAGAACCATACCATGCTTATCAACAACTGTTCGTCATATGGCATGTATCATGCTATTTAAAGAGAAATGTGGCTGTTCAATTTTTTCTTATTAAATATTTTTTTATACTTAATCATGCTGAATAAAATCCTCTCCGGAATGTCATTAGAATCAAAGGATTGAAAGTAATGGAAGTGTTGATTATTGGTTAAATTTTTTTGCATGTTAATTTCATAAGCAGCAAGCGTTTTAGAGAGACGGATCGTGCACCGGCTGATGTTTGTTTGTGATTCCTGCTAAACATGAATTATTTTTGGTTTAGCAAGACAAAAGTTAGGCTTTAAATGCGTATTACATTAGGTTTTTATGGGAAAAAACGACCCCTCCCAAAAATTTCATATGTAATTATCGCTTATTATCTTTTCTTTTCCAATCCCCTTTTTTAAGCTAAAATGTTTTTTCAATGGATGAAGGACTTAATTCGATATATAAATCAAATTATTGGGCGTTAATGTCCCTTATTTTCATAGTCCCTCTAAAGCAAAATTTTCATAATCCGAAATTTCCCATAATGCAGCCATTGTCATTCTTCTAGCTCTCTAATTTTACGCATAATAAATGAATAAAATGATATATCAAACGAAATGAAGGGAATGAACTTTCGACAGAATTCTATTGCAAGGACCCATTACTTATTTAATTGTATATATACACAGTCTATAATATATAATTCATTTTTATATATGTACTCGTATATTTCAATTCAGAAAAGAAGTGGGTTTTTATTAAATTCGTGGAGGTATCTAAATGAAACCCAGTTACATAGAAGTGTGATGAGATTTTTATTTTCAAGTGACCAGAGGTGTGTTATCGACTTTACTTTCAAGTGACTAGAAGTGCGATTTGTTTTCATTTTCATTCATTTATTTTTTATTCATTTTCGTGTGGTGATGAGACAAATTTAATGATACATAATTAAACATTTATACAGGAAATAAATATAATTTTACTCATAATACTACATATATTATGATAGTTTTAGATTTTTTAAATGTATTTGAGACATAAAAAGGGGTCAATAATAATAATAAAAAAAGATTACAAGTTTCATCCTCACAAATCTGTTTTTAAAAATCTCATCAAATAAAATTTGTCGGCAGCAAATACTCCCAATTCCGTCTAAACAATGTCGTTTGTCAATGGTTTTTTTAGAACTGCTTGAACAAAGATGCAGAATAAATCCATACCAATTTTAAGATGGAAGTTTATCAATTTCTTCAATTTCACAATGTTTCTCGTGTTGTTTGAAAGGGGCGTCCATAAGCGTCATTTTGTGGGACTGGCTTAAGATCACATTCCAAGGGATTTTCGGACCTATATGCAGTGGCCTATGTGTCAAAAATTCTTAAAATCCTTTACAAACAGACGGACGAACACACATTTGTGGCAGTTTCTGTCTCCAATCACAGAGATAGAATCGACACTTTATGAAATGTTTTGATTCTATCATTGCCGTGAGTACATTAGTCTTTCTGTCAATACGGTGCCAAAATGCCGGAACACCGTATGTGTTTTTGACATGATATGATATTAGATTTGTATTTTCTGTTAGATAACACCATTTATTATCGGGAATCAAGATTCGTTTTAAATGTAATATTAATTCACAGAACTATGCAGGTTTGCAGGCGAGAAACGCAAAATTTCAGAGACAAGAGGATATCTGACAAGCTACTCGAAAAAGGACAATTTACCAATCGCTGGCCCCGCCCACTGACATCGCAGGCCACGCCCACTGACTCCGACAGAAGGTTCCGCTTCAATATTTTACGGCGTTATTTTGCGAAATTTACAGGCAGATTCCTATTAACAAAAAGGTGAAATGGTCGGCTGGCGACCAAAAACGTCGAAAAGCTTGAACAAGCTGTAGTAACGTTATGATATATAAGTCGCCAAACTAACAAAAAATAATTTACATGAATGTCGGCAAATGTTGTAATTCAATGCTAACTTCCGGTTATAAATAATTTATATAAATTATTTGATTGGTCGACAGGTTCATTGATTGACAGCCGATATTGGTCTTATAGGAAACACGAAAATCAAAAACAAAAGGTGAATCCTACCCAGATTAATCATAGTTGGAACTGCAAGTAGAAGGGGGGGGGGCGGTAATCCGATGGAAGTAACTGTAGTTACCTGCATCCAACACTGTGGAGTGGTAAACACTTTTGTGTTATTGGTGGCGAATTTGTTGGAAACTTTAGCCAATTATGTTAAAATTTATCTCGAATTCGGTCCTTGAATAAATAATAATACAAATTATTATCAGAATAATCTCAAATTTGGTCCTTTAATGAATACTAAAACCAATTATGTTCAGATTCATCTCGAATTCGGTTCTTCAATGAATATTTCAGTCAATAATGCTCAGATAGTTCTCGAATTCAATCTTTTAATGAATACTTATACAAATTATGTTCAGATTCATCTCAAATTCGGTCCTTTAAAGAATATTTCAGCCAACTATGTTCAGATACATCTCCAACTCGGCTCTTTAAAGATTTTTAAACTAATTGTGTTCAGATTCATCTCGAATTCGGTCCTCTAATGAATACTAATACCAATTTTGTTCAGATTCATTTCGAATTTGGTCCTTTTATGAATAATAAAATACCAATTATGATCAGGTTCATCTCTAAAGATTGTTAAAGAAATAAAAATATTTCACCAATTTTCTAATAAATGATCCAAGAAATTATCAATTTTTTTTTAAATTTTACTAATTTTACCGTTACCAATGTTTTAAGTATCATTACTGTTTTGTTTTTTTTATGCAATCTTAAATAGTTCCTTGTTTTAAAACTCATTACAGTACATGATTGTCAAGCTATTTTTTTATGTTTACAGTATCATTACATCAGGCATGTTTTCATCATTTTAACATCACCACAGTGTTTTTTTATGATCAAGCCAAAAATGTTTTCATATTTTACAACGCATTACAGTGTTCATGATTGTCAAGCTAAAATGTTTTCATGTTTTAAACCTCATTACAGTGTTTATATGAAAGCAAAAATGTTTTCATGTTTTAAATCTGAAAAAACACGAAAACATATTGGTTTAACTATAATGAGTATAGTCAAACCAACATGTTTTCATGTTTTGAAACTCATTTAAATGTTCCTTTATAGTCAAGACAACTTTTCTTTTCTTCATATTAAGATGTCTGATCACGAAATCTGAAGTTCGACTTACGCTGCCAAACGTCTTCTGACAATATTAACAAGAACCTTTAGGGGAAAAAACAACGATTTCTTCATTTAAAAACGTTTTCTTTAACATTATTTTGACCCATTACCAAACTGACTAAGTTTTAGACTGGTTCAAATTGAAAGATGTTGCAGACGGCATCAAATTGCACTAAAATTGGAATGTAAGTTTCAAATAAAGTGGAAAACATTATGAGAAAGGAAGAAATTGCTTTTTACAAGCAAGTTCCGTTTTTCCAACAAAGCTTTCAATGGTCATAATTCTCCAGGGCGTCAAGAACGGCATTGTATGGTAATGGGTTAAAGCCTCCAAGACAGATGTTTTAATTCTTCTCAAAAGCCGACGTAGCTGGGTGTCGTTTTCTTAGTCTCTCTGCCCGTAGTTATTCCTAATGAACATAATTCCTATAACACCATTACTGCAGGATTTGAACGAAATTTACATTGTTCGTCCGAGAAACCAATTTTCTTCCTTGATTCTATTTATTTACAGTAATAAGTACAAACACTAAGGATCCATTCTGTGGAGTTTGATTGAATTTTAGTCTCTGGTTTTGGATAGAGAAGGTTGTTTTCGGTAGCTGTTTACGGAAAGACGGGCGGACGGCTGATGGGCAGTGGACGAATAATATCTCATCTCGAGCGCATCCTCTCCGATGAGCTCAAATTAAAATTTAATTTTAGAAATCGCTGATATAAAGATTCTCATTTCGCAAATTTCAACGTATAGACTTTTACCACTAGACAACTCTGCGAGAAATTACCCCACCCAGGAAAAATATTGAAAGCAATAATACCAAAGACATTAAATGTTTGTTAGGTATCTGGCATTCCCCACCCATGATTTGTTCCTAATGATGTTTACATTAAATAATAAAGTTAACCGGCATCATCCAAAAACGTTACTGTTCTTTTAACTGAAACAGAGAGCGTACGGTTGTGTTTATTCATTCCCACACAGTAAAAATTTTAACTGGTCCAAATTCATAGAAGTTGTAATTGGAAATTTCAAGTTGATGGAATTTTTATTTTTTTCGTCTTTTTTTAAAGAAAATGTTGTGGATAATAAAGAAAATGATACAAGCAATTTCTCCTTTTTCCCCACAATGTTTTCCAAAGCTTTTTCTTCTTAGTGGGCGTAAAAGGGAGGGAATGTATGGGAATGGGTTAACATACTTGGATAACGATGAAATCAGGGTTAGACTGAAAGAGAGAAGAAATACCGAAAGACCTATAATGTAGCTAAAATTTTATTTATTTTTAGCTTGCCTGTCTTCGGAGAAAAATCGAGGTATCGCAGTGAACAAGTTGTAGTCTGCGTGTTCCTCTGCGTCATATGTTGAGGGGCATATTTGCTAAGATGCGCTTGATACCTAAATGATTTCGGTTTACCCTTTACCAGACGACAAAATTTCAGACCGGTCCAAATTGAAAGGAGTTGCAGCAGACAATTTAAAGTCTGTGATATTTTTCATTTTTCCAACTTTATGAGTAGAAAACAATGTGTAAAGTGAACTAATTGCTTGTTGCAAGCAATTTCTTCATTTTGCACAATGGTTTCCAAATTGTTCTCTTGGGGGCGTCAAAAAGCGTCACTGTGGGGAATGGTTTCAAATCTAAATCAACTCGTTTTCAGATGGCGAAATAAAGGAAACGATTTCGTGAATGTTATTGTAAAATTATTTTGTATTATGGTTTTGTTTACTAATTGACATCTGGAAGTGGTGCATTTTTTATTACCATATTCTTTTGATGGGAAAAAACAATTTTCATTCAGAAGTTTTGCGATGCTTTCTTGACAAGGTTAACAACGTTATCTCATCTTATTATGTCACAGGAAAAAATCTCAAACTTCTGAAGGAGTTGATCTTGCATCATGAATTATTGGTATACTGAATAAGAGACCATTTTCAGCAAACGGCCAATTAAAGTCGCCATGTTTCAAAGTCGAAAAGCTCTTAACCAATTCCACTCATTCAGCCTTTTAATGACCCCTCCCCAACAAAAGAGAGGTCTTTGGTGGCCCTATATCGCTAACCTGCGATACTGCAAGTGTTTATGTAATGGTGATTGTTTTTCATTTATTCGCTTTTTTTTCATTTCTCTCATTTTTCATCTGTCTACTAAATCGGCTTCCTTCTGAATGCATAAAACCCTCTTAAATTCTCAAATGAAACTGGGCTGAATAGACAAAAATCTTTCTTAAAGGAGTAGTGTCAGTATCTTTCAAGTAAGTTTTCCTTGAAAACCACAAAGCTGTTCACAACATAGGGCTAATATAAATAAAATCATCTCAACTTCAGATATATTGGTAGAAAACCATGAGGCAATATTACATGTAAATTTTGAAAGCCATAGGCCTTACGAATTGAGGGGAGATGATTTTGAGAATTCATAAGAAATTCTCTTTGATTGCCATGGCAACAAAAGATATTCATAGATTCGCTTTCTCTTAAGTTCCTTACAAGACTATCACCCAAAAATCATTTCTATAGAGTTCCATTAACATCTGATGGTTAGTTTAGGAGGAGGTGATTTTTTAAGAATGTGTTCATATGTTACTTCCAAGTACCAAAGACATAATGCTAGTACAGGAAATTATCGTAACCTGAAGTATTTTGGTAGATGACCATGCGATAATGTTGCATACAAAATTTGAAAGCTCTGTGCCAAGCAGTCCAGGAGGAAAAGAATTTCAAGAATTTTTTAGAAACTCCTCTTGGTTCGGTAGAAACAAGAGTTATTTATCTATAACGATTTTTTGAAGAAGGCTTTTCAGGGTCATCACCCAAGGATCATTTCTGTAAAGTTTCATTGAAATCCTATTGTTATATGACGGGGAGATGGTTTTAAAAGAATTCGTTCTTTATTTTTTACTTAACTTCATAGACAAAACATTATAGGGCTATCATTATAACCTAACGCACTTTGGTAGAGAACCGCGGGGTGATTCTACATACATTTTACAGTTTAATAGTTTTACAGTTTAGGAGGAGTTACAAGAATTCCTCTGAAATTCCTTTTGGTTGTCATTGCAACCAGAGTTATTGATGGTTTACCATTCCTTCAAATATGTTACACGACCATCGCCGAAGGATCATTTATGTAAAGTTTCATTGAAATCTAAAGGGTAGCTAAGGAGAAGAAGATTTTCAAGTTCTTTTAGACGCACGGGCGGACTTAAGACATCGAGTGATCACAATAGCTGCCCAGTGCCGGTGAACTTTGAAAAACAAAGGAAAAAATAGAGGAAATGAGAAAAATGCTCCCTTCATTGTCCCCCTATGTTCTCCCCTTAAACACATTTTATTAATTTTACGAATTTAAATTGTCGTCTGCGGGTTCTTTAAATATGACGAGTCTAAAATTTAGTCTACTGGTAACGGGTTAAAAGGTATAGATCAGGTAAAAACCTATCATGTTGTTACTAATTAGACTCGGCTCGACATGAATTTTTGAATGCTACAGAAGGAAATGTTTAATATTCAACCCATTCCTACATGATAAAATTTTAGAATGGTCCAAACTGAAAGAAGTTGCAAACGACAATTTCAAGTTGATAGAATTTCAAAATTCTTTGTCTTTCAGGGTAGAAAACATTATGGACAATGAAGAAATTGCTCATTACATTGTCCACACTGTTTACCAAAGTTTTTTACTTGAGGGGCGTAAAAAGGAGGGATTGTGCGGAAATGTGTTACTAGTCAGATCGGTCCTTTGTTTTACATGTAACCTGTCACACAAAAAGATACTAACTTGGGTGGCGCGAAATTCTTAACCCTAGTCCGACTTCGCGGATTGCCGAGTATGTATAACCAGGGTAAAATCATATCGCGAATAACATTTTTTATAAATACTGACTTCTTATCTTCTTTTCAATTCATGCATTTATGAAATAATACACTAATAAACATATCTTCTTTACGACCCAGATTAGTGCATTTATTGAATAACACCCTAGAAAAGTTGTCTACTTTACGATTCATATATTTATGGAATACCGTCATAGGAAAGTTATTTGCAATACCATTCAGATTCGTGCATATATGGAATAACACCATCAACTATTTATCTTTTTTATGGTTCATATAGCAAAGCCACAGAAAAGATATCTACTTCAAACGTGCATTCATGGAATAATAGCATAGAATAATATTCTACGTTACGATTCATTTATTTATGGAATATCATTCTGTACAGAACTTGCTGAACCCGATCGCTTTTTCAAATATTTCTTGGACGCAATTGTAAAACAGTCAATGATCATACGTGTAATTTCTAGCAATAATTCGATTAAGTGCTCACTTATTTGGGCGTTCGCAATTTGTTTATTCCCTTCAGTGGTTGCTTAGTGCAAGTTTTCAAGGATATCTTTAACCCTTTCCTGTTTAATCCCTGGTTTTTACGTCCCTTTGGTTAATATTAGAGGAACATTGACGAAAAAGCAGAAATTGCTTGTAATAAGCAATTTCTTCCTTTTTTGCACATTATTTTCTACCCTACCGAATGGTTATTTTTTAAAATTTAATCCACTTGTCTTTTCTTTTTTTTTTTTTTTTTTTTCTGCAAAACCTTTGAATTTTGACAGGTCTTACATTTTGCAAAAACAGGAACGGGTTAAATAACGTCTCTTAAAGCTGTATATACTCTGCAGTAAAAGTAAAGCCATTTGAACATAAATTATTTGTACATACACAGTGGTAAAAGGGTAGCCCCTGAGAATTTGACGTGGCAAACTCTAATGGCATCAAACCCAGAAGACGTGAAGGCGGGGGTGGAAATAAAAGTCCTCTCACAGTTATTTGTCCTGAACGTGTTAAATAAACCACTATAATTTTCCCCCTGTTACATTGAGAAGCTTCAGATATCTGTGCCTTTTTTTTATCTGCTTTAGAATATATACCTTAAATCGGAACAGGGATTTCAAAGGAGCCCCTACGTACTGTCCGCCCTTCAAAAATGATCAGGATTATTCCAAAGGACAGATAAATGGCTTTCTGTCGAAGGTTTTATTCAGTCCAAACCGGGGGGCACCCTTAATTGAACAGGGTAGCAGGATTCCTTGGGTAAGGAGAGTTTAGACGTGTTAAATATTATAGACGAAATTGCCTTGGCATTCAGACTTGTTTCTATTTTAATAAATTTTAGGTTAAATTACATCGATTATCGTTAATCTTTATCTTCTTATACTATTAACCCATTCCTTCACAACACCCCCCTTTTTATGCCCAGCTTTTTTCAATTTGGACCTGTTTAAAACTTTGTTGTGCGGGAATGGGTTAACTAAGAACAAACCAAAGCGCGTTTGTTCGAAACCGGAACCTTAGCTTATCAGAAATGTTAAAAGCATGAGCCCGACAGGATGGGATTTAACCCTTCCCACGGTTCCTAATTTGTGTCTTTTCACATGGCGAGAAACTAATTCTATTTATATCCGATACACGTACATCCTACATCACGTGACTTTTGTCCGTAACGGAAACAGGAAACAGGAAATGTAGGTGGACAAATTTGGTTTCTTCCTAAGATATCCAACTCGATATAGACTTTGTTGTCGTGAAATATCCGATTTTCCTGTGCAGCTCGGAAAAAATACGAGAGTTTAAATTAGTATAATACAATCCATTTTAATTTTAGTTGCGTCCATCAAAATCACTGCTTTCTGATTGGCTAAAAAGCCTGTATAATATTTGACTGGCTTGCCTGTCCTAACCCTTTGGTTTAAAACGGCGCTATTTTGAGAAATATATGGTAAGTAGCATGTAACAAAAAAGGTCAACCAAAATGGCGGCCAATGCGGAGTTGAAAGCTCTGGTCCGGGCTGATTAAATGGTTTGATTGGTTGGTTGATTCCTTGATTGACTGCCGCGATTGGTCAATTGACAGGAAGGGCATAAAAACGTATTTTCGAGCTTTAGTGGCAGCTCCAATTCGACCCCAAAGCCTACTAAAGCTTGTATATACCCCATGACGGAACACATGCAGTTGTTTTAAAAATATATCGCCCAAATTGCGACGGCAAATCTCTATACAATGAAATTTTGACAAAAGACACATCGTCGGATTGTCAACCCGTGTACATCAACATTTGTTAATCTACTTAAAGAATGACGACATGTTGTGGTTTCAACCTATTTGCACGCCAAAACACCTCCCAATGAAGACTTCAGGGGTCACCACAAGCCTTGATATCTTGTCATGATATATAGAATAACCCGCTGTTCGGCCCAGCTCCATACATACGACCTTTCGAGTTAAGGTCTTTCGAAAACGGTGTGAATATTGAATAATGAGTTTGTCTGTAAATGTTGATTAATATTAACGGACACTCCTTTGAAAATGTCATGCAGACACCGAGAGCGAGTTGCTTCCGAACAAAATGGCTGTCTTGAAATTCGACGTCTTTAATGGACGGAAGTGATCATCATCAGAGTCTGTGAGAGGCACTTCCGGTCAGATACTTGACGCATTATTTCTCAGTGGTGATGGGGAGAGGGCGGTTTAGACTTCCGGCGGGATGTAAGCTTTGAAAATGTCAGAGTCATTATGGACGATTGGTGACGGTATTTAATCATGTTGCTTTACCTTACCAAGCCTTTAAATGCGGTCAGGAATAGATTTTGACCGTTGTCGGCTGACGGGGAGTATTCAAATGATGCGGTCGTTCTTTAGCAACATGGACGACTTTTTTAGTTAGATTTTTATGAAAGGCAGAATATATATTTGAAAAAAAAATTAGGACAGACCTTTAGAGCTAGAAATGTGCATGGTTAGTCCCCACATTACAGTTACACAGATAAGACTCGGTAGAGGGCGAATATGGTGGATATATTCGTGACTTCAGTAATTGAGAAAGAACATTTAGCACTTTGGAAACGGGATTTACCCCCATCTCCCCGTCCGTGTGAGTTAGTTAGGACAGATAATTCTCTCAATTTTTAATGTTCCAGAGTACGCGTTAAAATTCTTGTTTATCCACAATGTTTTCTACCTAAAAATACAGATTTAAACAAAATGACGTCTACTACTTCATTAAAAAGAAATTTAAAAAAAAACATAATATTTAGTCGTCGAGGAATGGATTAATACACAAGACATTTGTAACTTTGTTAATCTTTAAGATATTAACATTCTTTTTAGTTCTTTTGTTTAACTCTTTCCTGTATAACCCCGTGAATTTACGTCGCCGTGATTTTGTACTTGAGAAAACATTGTAGAAAAAGGAGAAATTTCTTGTAATTGCTTTCTACCACCTAGGATGGTTTCATTTCAAATTGCATCCAATTCTTTATTATTTTCTGCAACTTTGAATTTGGACAAGTCAAAATTTTGAATAAAAAAACGGGAAAGGGTTAATCAGGAAGATCAGAAAACTGATTCCGGAACATCTCAGGCTTGAAGAACACAAACATGTGATGCTGACTAAGTTCAGACTCAACTTTTTAGCAGGCTGATCTTTCTCTATACCTCCTACGAAAATAGGAATATTCCGAGCTACGTGTGACAAGAATAAAACAGCAAACTTCAATCTTGTTAAAATCGATTTTGAAAATGTATATCACGACCACCGTTTGCATTATTCGTTTCGCGCTTGCATAAATTACCCAATCATCACTTTGCCCTCTGAAAAAAGCTTATCAGTTGAACACTTTTGAAGTCGAGGAAATGGTTTACATTAAATCTTGATTATTGGGGAAAGCTATTTTCTTCTTAATTCTGACATTTCCAGGGAGGTCTATGTGAGTTGTGAAGAAATCCCGAATGTGACACAAACTATAGTAAACAAAAGAAATGGCGATATACCAGAACATTGCCAATGTTTTTTTTTTTTTTTTTTTACTTTTTATAACAAATTTTGAGCCCGGTTAGTTCTGGATTTGGCCAACTTTCTTTCCGACAACTGAAAAAAGTCGTTTGTCCCCCAACAATGGACGGATCGCTTGCCCAGCCGACTGACTCCGTAGGTACCGCCTACTGACCCCGTAGGTACCGCCTACTGACCCCGCAGGTAACGCCTACTGAATGCAACAGGAAGTTTCACTTTAATTTTAAACGACGTTATTCTGCAAAAGTTATGACCAGAAACGTTGAACAGATGAGTAAAAATATTGTTTGGCTATACAAGCGTTGAATAGACTGTATTTACGATATTCGAGTCGCCAAAGAAACAAAAATGCTCCGGAAAAATGGCGGCCAATGTCGAAGTTGAAAGTTAACTTATAGTCTAAATGAGTAATTTCATTGGTGGACTGGTTATTTGATTGGCAGCCGCGATGAGTGTTTTTAGATTGAGAGTTAATTGGTAAATAGACTTTTATTGTTTTCAAAACACACACACACACACACACACACACAAGCTATTACCTATCCTCTTTGGCTCCAAAATGATTGCTAACAGACTCCAAGACAAAACAATCGAAGCAAGTCATGTTATTACATCTATACCACCAACAAACAGACGATAACCTTATTTTCGGAATCACTTGATATATTAACACTGGTGCACTTTTTTCTGTAGCTTTTTTCCGGGCATTTTTTAACTAGAAGTCGGACACACGCGTTGAAATTAGGCGAATTACAGGCGGCGCCTAGAAGGGTTTACGTAAAGTATGAAGTGACCGGTCACAAGAAAAAAGGCTATCTGGGAAAAAACTTAAAACTGCCGACCCTAGTAGAACTGCACGTATTGCTCAGGCTGACATGGATCGAGACTTTTCGCTTCGGAAGATTTTCTGAATCTTGGATTTTTAATACATTACTATATATTCAATTTCGAAATTATGTCCGTGAGTGACCTGTGGCAGATCCGATCTCTGTTTCAGATGCTTGACAGACAAAATTCACGGATGGTCCAGTTTCCTGTGACGGGAAGTCTTTAACCCTTTCCTGTTTCTCAAAATTTTAGACCGGTTCAAATTCAAAGGTTTTGCAGACAAAATTTTAAAGTGGGTTTAAATTGAAAAATGACCGTTCAGTAAGATAGAAAATTTTGTGGAAAAAGAAGAAATTGCTCGTTACAAGCAATTTCTTCTTTTTCTAAAATGTATTCCTAAATAAAATAAACACAGGGCTCACATGTTAGATTTTTTCAGTGCAACTCAGCAATTACACTTAACGTGCAGTGGTATTTTAATTTGATCTCACGAATTTGGCTCTGTACTAAAACAAATGATACCATGACGTCACAAAGCTGATTTAATAAAAATCTAACAACAATACAAAACGTTAAACTTCTAATTCTTTCTTTCTTTAGTTGAGGGAGTTTTCTATCTCTCTCTCTCTCTCTCTCTCTCTCTCTCTCTCTCTCTCTCTCTCTCTCTCTCTCTCTCTCTCTCTCTCTCTCTCTCTCTGTCTCCCTCTCCCTCTGTCTCTCTGTCTCCATCTCTCGCTCAGTCCCTCTCTGTCCCTCTCTGCCTCTCTCTCTGTGTCTCTCTCTATCTCTGTGTGTCTCTTTCCCTCTCTCCCTCGTTCTATCTTTCTTTCTTTATCTCTCTGTCTCTTTCTTCCCTTCCGGCTCTTTCCCCCTCTCTCTTTTTTTCTCGAACCCCATCTCCCTTTCTCCTCCTCTCTCTCCGATACACACACGCGTAACAACACGCACGCGTGCACGCACGCTCTTTCGTTATCGTTGTTTCAAACTACACATCATTGTATGAAGGGTTCAAACGGTTAGTTTTGCTTTCAAATTTTCATTTTCGGCAGAAACGACCCTATAGTTGTCCTACAAACTCTGAAACTTAATAATGTTTTTTGCCCTTACAGAGTAAAGCGGATAGGTGGGCGACGAGAAAACAAACTGTTATTGACGCTATTACAATTGATGGACCGCCGGTGTTGATTCAAAAAATCGATTGATCAATAAAAATCAATCATTTGGACAGGAATTAACATTTTAACTCCGACAATTATGTTATTTTATTTTCTGTTAATAGAGTTACATTTTGTTGGGTTATCGTCACACACAACAACTGGCGTCCAATGGAGACGGTTCTCAGTTAAACCCTTTCCTGTTTTTTCTTTCTTTTTTTTTTTAATTTTAGACTGGTTCAAATTGAAAAAGGCTGCAGGCGACCTTAAAAGTTGGATGTAATCTGAAATAAACTATCTTATGGGTTAGAAAATATTAAGGGAAAAGGAGAAATTGCTTCCTCGATTGTGGTCGCTTAAGAGACATGGTCGCTTAATAGAACGGATCGCTCGAGCAAGATCGACAAAACTCTATTTACTCAGGTGAACGGGCCTGTCTAACCATCCGTCATTTACCTGATAGAATAGAAGATAGTGGAAAAATAAGAATCGACTTTGATAAGAACTTCACTCTCTTTTCACTATGTTTAGCTTTATATAAAACAACGATTGGGGGAAAAAGAAAAGCGTTAACCCTTTCCTGTTGAATCCTTTGTTTTTACGTCCCAGTGATTTTATAATTGTGAAAATATTGTAGAAAAAAGAAGAAATTGCTTGTTACAAGCAAGTTCTTCTTTCCCACAATAATTTCTACCCTACTGAATGGTTATTTTTCACATTGAATCCACTTAAAATTTTCGCCTGCAAAACCTTTGAATTTGGACAGGTCAAAAAATGTGTAAAAACAGGAAAGTGTTAAATCAAGTCTGACTTACCCTAGGTACATATATATTAAGGTAGAGGCAATCTTCTCTTGTTATATTAAAGCCCGGCACATGGAACTCTATATAGGCCACGCCCTCCGTCGGCTGTGGGCAGGCTGGGGGTAACTCAAGAGCATCTTTAATCTCGTCATCCCAAGGCATAGGAGGTTCTGGGGGCTGGAAAAGACAATCAAAGTTTTAAACTATTTTTCTGGATATTCATGACTAAAAGGAGACTGTTGGCGCTCAGCAAGTAGGTTATTTTTTTCATCAGCGATGAAACAAGATGGAGGCGATCACAAAGATTTTCACTTCAAGTTTATGAGCATGCGTGGAAATGAGCGGAAATGCGTTAAAACTTGTATCCGGTTGATCGGTTTGAAATACCGGTTTTTTCAAAAAAAAAAAAAAAGAATGCTAAAAAATGTATACCAGTATTAGTGAAATTGTTAATCATAATGTACCGACCCCTTACCAGACGGCAAGAGTTTAGACTGTTAGGAAATCAAAGAAGATGCGGATGATAATTTGAATTAGTAAAATTTATTAATATATTTGATTTTCTTTTATTTTTACTTTGTGTTTTTGGCTTTTTTTCCAAATATTTCCAAACATCTTTTCCCAAAAAGAGAGGAATTGTGTGGGAATCAGGTTAAGAAACCTATAGATGAAATGCAATAGCAGTTACCACCCTTGAAAGTCAATTTATAGAAGGGCAATTACTGCACTTAATTAACTGATTCAAAGCATTTACTTAATTAATCAAGGTAGCTTGACCCTCGATTTCGTACCTATTTCTATCGACTTTCGATTTCGTACCTATTTCCATCATTACTAAAAAGTGAATATTTTGACATTTTAATTGGCACGTAATTCAACCCGATGACAGGTATGTTATTTCGTGACCAACGACATCGATAGATACGGCGCCAAATTTCACGTGTCCCGTCACGCAAAAGTCATACATCTGGAAAGTAGTTGAAACTTATATTTGAAAAATTCGTCTTAAACAGCAGAGGTCAAACAGAGGCGGGTTTCTAACAATTGATACACGGAAAGGTAGAAGGACCATTCTAAATTCATTATACTTTCCAAGAGAGAAAAGTTCCCAACCAAAGTCAGCCTACAGAGTGTGCTGGCTGAACAGGATCGATACCTTTTCACAATAACGAAACTGGTCAATGTTCGCTAGACGGGCTATCTGTCAAGCAATATCAAACCATCTATGATCTGCAAATAGTATTGGTATGCTTCTTAGTCTTACTAAGATCAATCCATTTTCTTTCCTTAACTTTTATTCATTTATTTATTTATTTAACAGTTGTAGAGATTTCTTTTTTATAGAGGTTCAGAACTAAAAATCTAATAACGCTGTAAAAATGTGCACTTTAAAAATGCGCTAATCGTATTCATACAGAAAAGAGGTTATTATTTAAGTTTCATATCTCGATGAAAACACAGAACTCCCCGCCCCCCTCCCCATTTTTTTCATTTCTCATAATTTGATATCATCAATGCACATATCATAACAAGATGTTAAATATTCCAAGGTTTTGCCATCTTGGTGCATTTTTTATGCAATTATACAAAACAGTCAAACAACCATTTTGTCATGAAGATGGGAAATAAAATTAATGTTCCGTTCAAAAGGACGCGGGGACTTTTATCTACGAAACAAGTATTGATTGAAAATTCAAAATTATATCTCACTTTTGGGAAAAAATTATATCCCTTGCTCACTTGGTTATTAAAGATTTTCCAATCACGTCCACTAAAACGGGATAACATGACAAACGACTTCGACGGTGCAGTTTCCAAGACAGATTTGAAGAATGTTGTCACAGACAATTCGCTTATGTAAACTTCGAAGTCAAAGGGACACAAAGAATCCATAACTTCGACTTGAAAAGCTGTAGCTAAGGCGTTTAGATAACCAACAGACTTGAGTTAAATTAATTTAGGAGGTAAAAATATAGCTACGGACTGAATGATTGATTTGATTGGTTGAATGATTGCGCGAACTATTTATATCGATGTTGTATAGGCGTCCTTTATCAATACGCTTTAATTTCGCTTGAAATGTTAGTAGATGGATCACCGACCACTGCCTCCGACAGGAAGTTCGAGCTAGACAGTAAATGCCATTATTTTGTATAATTTATGGTCAGTGATATGAAACAAAATTATAAAAAATAAATAAATGAACTAAATGGCTGGTTGACGATTCCAACGTCGAAACCATAGTCTGAATAAGTTGTAGTGATAACATGTTTAACCCATTCCAACACAGTTGAATTTTAGACTGGTCCAAATTGAGGAACCTGCAGACAACAATTTCAAGTTAATAGAATTTTGAATTTTTTCGTCATTTTGGGTAGAAAACATTGTGGATAATGAAGAAATTGCTTGATACAAGCAATTTCTTTATTTTCCATAATGTTTTCATAAGCTTTTTTCTTGAGGGGCGTACAAAGGAGGGATTTAGTTGTAATGGGTTAAGTCCCCAAACTACTATGAATAATTCAAAAATGTGTCGACTAATGTCGGATTTCTTACGCTCTAAATGTTTGATTTGATTGGCTCAGCGATTTTTCATTTTTTTTTATTATTATTATTAGTCGCGATCAGTTAATTCTCATTGTTCTATACGTATTTCGGGGACAACTTTCTACCAAAATATTCTAAAGATGTAGAAAATATTTTTTTGTGTTCATGGAGGTATGAAACGAAAAAACTTATCACACAGATGAATACGCAAGGCGAATTCATAACACAAAAATATTGTCTTCAATTCTCATAGCAAAAAGAACCAAATATTTCTCAAATTTTGATACATGTCTTAAGGAACTATTTTGTGCATATGCAAACAAAACAGCTGCGTGCTAAAAATTTTGTTAATGGAGGTATGAACTATATTTTTCGGCCAATCAGAACGCTCATTTTTGATAGACGAAGCTAAAAATTAAATTATTATTCAATGAAATGCTCGAATGGTCCTTTTTGTGTTTCGGGTCACAAACGACCCGGACTTTTAGTTGACTCGCATAATTAAGTACTTTCGTCGAGTAGTGCGCTTTTGGACAATAAGGTTAAATACCGTAGAAGAATAATGAATGAATGAATTATTGAATGAATTTTTGAATGATTTGTTGATGAATTATTGAAATAATCAATTTACAAATGAATGAGTGAGTGAATGAATGAATGAATGAATGAACGGGGAATTACGACACATCGACAACAGTGGCCATTTAGCGCGATAAAAAAAGAATTTAAAAACCCTATGTAAATTTTTAGTTGATATTTAAAAGATATATAATATCGTCTCAAAGATAAAAGGAATCCCTAAATGACTGTTTCTGAATGATATAAATGGTCTGAATTATCCGATGTTGGCACGAAGGTGCATGGGGTCCATCCAGGTTAGGAGGTGTGAGTGGGGGTCCTTGTAGCTTCGTGCTAAAAAGTCCGGCCAATAATCTATTTCAACAAAATAACGCTATTATACGTGACCTGAGAAAAAAAGCTTTGGAAAACAGAGTAGAAAATGGAGAAACCAGAAAGTTTGCTACCTCCAAGGACTGAAAAAAAAATTCAACACCTAAAATTTGTGGTCTTCAACTACTTCGATTTTGATCAGTCTAAAATTTTGTCGTCAGGTAATTGGTTAATGAATGAAGAATCGAATCGGTCTGATAAACGTTGAACACTTTCTAAAGCACAGGTCTATCTGTGCCTATCCTATCCCATCACCGTTAATTTCTCAGATTATATCTTTTATCGCAAACATGCTCGTTGAATTTATATCTGAGATGATTATGTTATCTCATTTACACTCAATCCATGATCCAGACCATTCAGTTTTAATGTCATATCGAATTTCTTTCTTTTAATAATCTTATCGTCGCTGTGCGAGCAAAATGTCATAACTACAGCTTTATTAAACCTGTAGTTACGATATTTTGTTCGCACACCGACTGTATGTCGTGACGTAGATACAATTCTCTATTTCAGATGTATAAATGGGATTCGTCAGACTAAAGGTGCTCCGATCAAACAAATACTTAAAAAAAGAGATCGGGTCTAGCAGAGTTTAACCAGCGTTGGTATTAAGTAGATAAATACTTGTTTAGGTAGAAGGATCATTCTAGATTAGAGGAAAACTACCAAAAAAGTGACAATTTTCGATCTGCGCAATCCGCACAATCTTTAAAGCGAATATACTTTTCGTACTTCTCAGCGGGTATTCTTTGTGTCAGGTCAAATTAGATTAATAAACAGGCAATTGAATTTTGAAAGAAAGAAAGAAAAAGAGCAGAAGTTAAAGTAGAGGATGAATAAAGAGAATTCGAGAAAAAGATTCAGTGGTAGAAGATGAAGAAAAAAGAAGAGTTAGAACGAAAAAAAAAACAAGAGAAAGAGGGATGGAGAAGAACTTCGAGGAGAAGGAAATAAAGAAAGTGAAAAGGAAGGAAAATAAAAACAAAAAGATGCCGGGCATATTTATAAAGAATTTTAGATCTACTCTGGGCAAATTAAATCATTTTTATATAAATTGTAGGAAGATTAATACAAATTTTAAAAATACTGTAGTTTTAAGCTATTTTGCGACGTCAAGGGCAGTAAATCGAAAACTGTCTGAGTGATCAAAATGATAATTGTCTCATGCACAACTATACATAAAGGATTTTCATTGTGGAATTTTTCGGTTCATTTTATTTGGCACTACAGGAGGAGTTGCACACACAAAAAAGTGATTCTAAGCTAGTTTGCTTAGTCAAGGGCAGTTAAATCGAGAACTGCTTGAGTGATCCAAATGATGATTGTCTCATGCACAACTAGACATCAAAGACATTCAATGTGGTAAGTTTCAGTCCATTCCGGTCGAAACCGAAGGAGGAGTTGCACTCACAAAAATCTTATCGTAATTTTTAAGCTATTTTGCTAAGTCAACGGCAGATAAATCAAAAATCGTTTGAGGGATTCAAGTTATGATGGTCTTGTGCACAACTAAACATCATGGAGATTCATTGTGGAAAGTTTCATGTCTCTGCGATTGAAACTGTTGGAGGAGTTGCACACACAAGAAAGTGCTAACTGACAAATAGACGGACAGACGAATGGACAGACAGATAGATACATAGACGGACGGACGACCAGGGTCATAACATTAAAAGACCCTTCTGGCGTAAAACAAAAAAAAATGAGGGGAGGGGGAAAAGGTCAAAGGTAGGCAGGCTGGAAGAGGAAGTTAATGATCATAGTGTTGTTGTTGTTGTTGTTTTGCTTTTCGGGGGGTTCGGCCATCGACATTGTTAAGTAATCCATTTTTTCCATTCTGATAAATATACCGGTTTATTTATTTTAACAACAACGTAAGGCTAATGACATGATACGCGTAGTATATGTTTTTTTTATTGCATAATTAAAGGTGTGTCCTCCATTTTGAAATAGATATAAAGTATTTAAAGTCGAGATGTTTAAACTAAATGACCAGTAATCAAGCAGTATTAATTACGTTTTAATTACATGAGTGGAGGAGGAATCCGATAAGATTTCAACTACTGATGCAATTAAATACTGTTGAGTGTCCTGGTTTAGGAGAAAATTTAGTTCATTTGGGACACGAAGTGAATATCTTTTTGTTTTTCACGGAGGTATGAAACTAAAATGCTAAGAACTTTTCATACCGAGTTTGATTAGTGGTTTTTTTTTTTGTTTTTTTTTTTTCAAACCTATTAGAAAACATAAAAATACCGGCTCTTCATTTCTAATAAAATGTAATCAATTATATATTTTACCCATTACAAGACGACAAGGTCAGTCGGTACTATTTGAGCGCATGCGTGACATTTCCAACCATTACACATGTGCGCCAAATAAAGACTCGGATCAGCCTGTGCATCCACACAGTCTGAACAGAGTCTTCACTCTGGGATCTGTATATAGATACTGGCCCAAAGTTTCTTTAAACAATCAGCGAATGTTCTAATTGCTCCGAGTGGCTTTTCAGGGTGCCCAATGTGTGCGAGTCACGCACATGCGAAATGGTTGGAAAAGTCACGCATAGGCTCATTTAATTTCAACTTGTTTACTAACCATCTATGTATATATTTAAGTCTCTAGCTTTGACAGATTGTTTTGAATTATTGCTAAAAAATGAAGCACTAGGTATAAACTAACATTTATTTCATAAAGAACAGTTGTCTGCATCCATGGGAATGCCAAGTCTGGAAATTTCTTAAATGTCACTAAAATTGTTAAAATGGTGCATGTTGGAGAGAGTGTTCGGAGAACAAACGACATGCTCTGGAGATTGATCGATTGAATGGGGGCTTAACACCGCTTTTAACAGTATTTCAGTCATATCGCGGCGGCTGAATTCCTGGTATTTCTCACACCAGTACTACTACTACATCCTTTCTTTGCCTCCAGCTGCTATCCCACTTAGGTTTACGATTATCCACCCATTGGTGAGAGACAAATGTCGGAAAGGATATCTGCCGCGGCCGGGTATCGAGACAATGACATCCCAAAATTGAAGATTGGGAGTCTGACACGCTATGGCGGCGGCTTGACATGCTCAGGAGAGCGGACAAAACTGCTTTTGTAGTGTAAGATAGGAATCTAACATTGAATAAACTTTGAAACGCTCATTCGACTTCCTTTCATTTTACACGACGCACAAGTACTAAGCTACGCTGGTCCAAATTCAACCGAGTTGCATACGATATGTCAAATTGCGATAAAATTGGAATACAAATGCCAAAGAGTTAAAAAAAAAACACTGTGAGAAAAGGAAAAATTGCTTCTCTCAAGCAAGTTTTCCTCTTCCCACAAAGTTTTCTATGGCTGTAAGTAAGTAAGTAAGTAAGTAAATTTTATTATTATAGTGACATGTGTTATAACATAAACATAATTTGTTTACAATAAGATCATTTACACATATATATTTATATATAGAATAATGGAAACACCCGGCCCCATGGACCTATATGTCACCTTGACTTTTCTAAAGTAAATCAATGTGAGTGTGCAAGTATCATCGAGTAAGCAGACTGATTTAGGGTTGCGAGTCCAGAGGCCACGCTGGATCCTTTATTGAAAGGACACAGTTGGTCACCCGCCTCGGAAGCCTATGACTAACTGTTCAACAAGGAGCAGCAGTCCTTTACCCGAAACGAAATTGAAAGGGGTAATACTGCTCTTCCTGAACGTCTGTACGATCTACAGACCAATTCGGATCGAAATCATATCTGTGATGATCTACAGTATATTAGTGATATCATTTCAGCCGAACATAAAGTATAAGATAATATAATATAGTTACAATTAAATTAAAATGATAAGGGTATGTTTGTGTGTGTGTGTGTCTGTGCACGTGCTTGCGTGGGTGCGTGCGTGAGTGCGTGCGGATGGATGGATGATTAAAATATTTATATAAGTACAAAAGTAAGCCTGCAAGGTATATTATGAAGTGTAGATCTATAACTTCTCCCGATAGAAGTAATTGTATATGACGATTGATTACCTTATGAATCATTTTAATAATCCTTATTGTAATCAACAGTCTATTGTATTTCTTTGGGGCGTCAGGAAGCGGCATAATGTTGTCATGGATATGTCGATTAGACTAGTTTAAGATAGCTGCTTTATGGAATTACTTCGTGCGCAACAATACAAAAAGTTCTGTTCATTCAGGTTCGAAAAGATTTTCTAGCAAATCCGAATGTCGGAATTTCGATAGGCGAAACTTGAATAATATCATAATGAAGAATCTAAAAAAAGGTCCATCATTGTACCAGGTCAACGAAACGTCTCAATAGCAGAGATCGTTTAAGAGATTGTTACTAATATTAGAAACAAATTTTGCGCATGTGCGTCTCGCTGCCCTCTATCCCCCCTCCGCCGTTTTGAATACTTTTATTCTTGATATTTGAAAGGGTCACTAAAGGAACAATATAGATCTACATCATCTTTCTATCCCATTTTACAATTTGAGACTGGTCCAAATTGAAAGAGCTTGCAGTCGTAATTTTAAAAAGGATCAAGATAAATGAAGAAATTGCTTGTAACAAGCATGCTTTTTTTCATTTCCCACAATTATTTAAGCAGTTATCGTGACTTTTTGTTTTGTTTCGTTGTTGTGATTTGTTTTTTTTTTTTTGTTTGTTTTTTTTTCTTGGTCGTTTAAAAAGAGGGATTGTGTGGGATTATTAACCCTTTCCTGTTTTATGAAATTTTAGACTGGTCCAATTTCAAAGAGGTTGAAGATGACAATGAAAAATGCATGCAATTTGAAATCTGACCATCATATGTGGTAGAAAATATTGTGGGAAAAGGAGAAATTACTTGTTACAAGCAATTTCTCCTTTTTCCACAATGTTTTCTCAAGTATAAAATCACAGTGACGTAAAATCCCGGGTTTGTCCAGGAAAGGGTTAAATCACGTATTTAAAAAATTCTAACGATTGAGAAATCAAAAGTGCTTGGCATTTTTTCATATAAATGACTTAGAAGTATTCATAAATTACTCACACACAAAAAAGACAAAAATAAGCATATATGAAATGAAAATTGACTTATGGATCAGGGAAAGAAAAGTTAGGTGTCTAGTAAAACATCGAAGATAAGACTTATTTCTGCAATAGTTTCGATGTTTTGGTACCTGACATAAGCGACTAATACCACAAACACTCCAGGGAGGGTCACAAGTAACTCAGGGTAACAAACATGAGAAGCTTATGTCTGTTACCCATAGTTACTTATGACTCTCCCTTGGGTGTTTGTGGTACCAAAACATTGACACTATGCATCTTATGAACATAAGTAACTAAGGGTAACAGACATAAGCGACTAATAGAAAAAAGAATGCGTCCAAGGAAACTTGGCATATCTGACTCAGGGAAACAGACATATACGTGTCCGGAAAACAGATATAATAACTTGAGGAAACAGTCATAAACGGAAGTTACTTCGGGAAACAGACATACATGACCTGAGGAAACAGACATATACGGATTTTTTTTCCTGGGAACAGACATAATGACTTGAGGAAACAGTAGTCATACATTAAAGTGTCTCCGGAAAACAGACAAATGAGTAAAGGAATCATACCTACACTAAAGTTTCTCCGGGAAACAGACATAAATGACTAAAGGGAACCTACATACACCGAAGTTTCTCCGGGAAACAGACATAAATGACTAAAGGGAACATACATACACTGAAGTGTCTCCGGGAAACAGACATAAATCACCCTGGGAAACGGACATACGTGACTTGTGGAAATAAGCAAAAGTGTTGCTTGGAAAGTGGCAAAACTGACTGAGAGAAACAGACATAAATCGTCAGGGGGCAACCAACATGTCTTAAATACAGCTATTAAAAAGCTGCATTTACATCATTATAGTCGCCAACTGACAAAGGGAATCTCGGGAAATGGATACAAAGTATAAGTCACTAAGGGAATCAAGTATACTAACTTGGGGAAACTGACATAAGTGACAGAGCGAAACAGACATTTTTTTTCAAAAACCCTAAGAGTTTCCCCACTGATAACCTATCGGTTAGATCATAAAAATATATCAAAAATTACTTGGATATCAAAGCTGGCCTATATCTTTAATTTATGATTTAATGTCTAGCCACACACGACCTCTAATCTTACAAAACTGATTATTAAAAAAATATGAAATATAAGTTACTCAGTCAGATATGTTGTTATGGTTTTGGTGGTGGTAGTGACTCTTCTCTTCGCAAAATATGTACAGTACATTTAATAGCAATCGGCAATAAATTTTGCCTTTGGCCATTTACAAAAGAAAATAGGTATGGCAAAGACATACATATACTACATATAAACATACAAACATAAGCACATGGGAAAACAATAACAAAAAAAATTTAGACGAAGGAAAATAAATACCGAAACGATAGAAAGGATAGAATAAAAAAAACATGTATAAGCTAAGTAGAGATTACATGGACTATGAGAGCTGTTTCGTGATATCTTCTCTAATTAGAAGTGCATTGTTAATATATTTAGCTAATTTGAATTGAGTATTTTTGTTTTTAGAAGCCATTACACTGTAAAGTTTTGGAGAGAGGGCCAATTAATAGTTCCAATATTTTTTGCGTATTTCGTCATATCTAGGACAGCATAATGTGTGATCCGTCTTGCGAATACTGATTTCTAGGGTGTTCCCTAAAGCAATACTTGAAAAGGGGATCGGCTCGAGAAAAATGTCGATCAGATAATATTATATTTCGAGTAAAAAAAAATGTAGTAACTTATAGACTGACCCGTCTAGATTCAATAAATTCCGCCGAAACTGAAAAGTTTCGATCAGGATTGATATTTTTCGAACTCTATAGGAGGTCCGTTTTGCTTCTTGGTATCCATTACCAATCGATAACATTTAGACTGGTTCAAATTGAAAGGAGTTAAAGATGACAATTTATAGTTGATGTAATATTAAACATCTTTGTTTTTTTCTTGGGGTGGGGGGGGGGTAGATGATATTGTAGATAATGAAGAAATTGCTTGTTACAAGCGATTTCTTCATTTTCCACGATGTTTTCCAAAACCCGTTTCTTGAGAGGCGTCAAAAAGTGTCGTTGTTCGGTAATAGGTTAAGTGACCTCTGTTGGATGCATTTTTTTTCAACTATTCATTTTACGAACTTTCAAATGAGATAGTTTTATAGCCTTTTGCAACTGTACAATTATTTAGTTTTTTTAGAGGTGGTTCGTCTATTTTTCAGCTGTTGTTAAAATTAACCAATTCCCAGTCAAACCCGATTTTTACACACACACACACCCCATCCCCCCATCCCCCAAGTAAACACTTTTGAAAATCATTGTGGAAAATGAAATAATTGCTCTTAACAAGCAATTTATTCTATGACCACAATGTTTTCTACCATGAGAGACAAAATTTTTTAATTCCTCCAACATCATGGGTTATGGACTTATTTCTTCTTTCTTTAATGCTCTTCGGTAGATTATTGAGGATTTCTCGGTAGTTTATCACTCGATAATTCAGCGAAATAAAAAAAAAGAAGGAAAACACCAAAATTGTAAAAAATATAAACTCACCATTTTAGTAGATTAAGCACAGCTTTCGTGCATTGAGCACTGATGACGTCATCAAGTGTCTATATTAAATAACGCTCTTTTGGAGATTATGCCCTCTTCCCCCCCCCCCAAAAAAAAAGGTTTTGCTTTGTCTCTTTTTGTATTAAAGCCATAGAATAATCGTTTATTTTTTATGTAAGATCAATTCATCTTTCATTTCGAGAACAAATAAAGCATGTTTTCACTCATTGTCCTAAATTATGGTTGTATTAACCCATTTTTCAACATTTCCGTTTCTTTAACCCCACTCCCCGAAGTTTAAATTGATGAAACATTGTAAGAACAGGAGAAATCGCTTTGAACAGATACTTTCTCATTTTTTTGTGATGGTGGCTACACCAGATGGCGCCTTTTTCTCTCAATTGCAAGCCACCATGAAATGTTCACTACTACTCCTCTTTGAATTTGGACCAGTCTAAAATTGAGTCGTCTTAAATGGCTTACACGAGTTCAAATGTAAAAGGTTACAAGGAGTGGTAAAAGAGCTTTATAAAGACACTTGAAGAGTTTGATATTTCATCCGTGAACGTTGATTTCATGGCTAAACATTAAGTACTCTACTTATTATAGGCCCCCACCCCTCCCTTGGTAATTTTGTATTTTTTACGCGTTTTGTGTTCAGCACGTTCTAAACCCTTCACGGAAACAGTCCCGCTCTTGAAGATAACATTATGAGAACGGAGTAAATACTTGTGACAAGCAATTTCTCTTTTGTTCTCACAATGTTTTATGCCTTAAATGCTGTTTATCTTATGATTATTGGGTTTGTTTTGTTTTGTTTTTTGTTATGATTACATGCACTTTGGGATATCCTCTGCAACTTCTTTCAAATTGAAATGGTCTGAAATTTTGTCTACTGCTTATGTGTTAACGAAAACATAAGCAGTAAGATGCTGGCGAATATTATGTTAAATCCTTTCTCAGCAAGCGTTTTGATCACAGTGTGAAGCAATGACACAAAATGAAACAAGAATTAGTATGCGTGGCTAACGCAAATTCATAAGGGTAAATAATTCAACATTCCTTTTTCGAAGACAACGATACGAAAGATATTCATTTTTTTATTTTGTTTGTTCGTTTTTGTGTGTGTGTGTGTGTGTGGATTTTGTTGTTGTTGTTGTTTGTATTTTGTTGTTTTTTTCCATTTGATTGTACGATACTTATAATCAAATTTGGATCATTTATTTTGACGATTTAATTGCTTTTTTTATTTACGGAATCACGTCAGCATTACGTTCTACTAGCGATAATCGGAAGGGATGAGGTGTTTCTGTAAAAATATGAGACGAAAGGCATGTTGTAAAATTTTCGCTAATGGGAAAGGGTTATTTTTTCGAAATGCTGTGACGAACATGTTTTTACTTCATATCATGGGATAAATCGCTGCAATTTATAAAGAATACCGTGTTAGGCGCTAAATTAACTTTGCAGGGGTCAAAAAGAAAATTACCTATTGAGATGTAAGAACGAATTTAATGCTTTCAAAAGCATTTCAAAAGGAGATCCTGCATAGATATATATGTTTATTCGGTTATTTTTGTTTCCCCTTTCCTTCTTTGTTTATAAAGGAATGATTTGATTGGTTGATTGATTCTTTGACAACCATCCGCGCTCTTTGACGCCCTAAAGAATAACAGCTTTTTCTTCATAATACACCTTTTTTTTAAAACTCAAAAGACAAAATAACATGAAATTTTTATGAACCCAAAATTTTTTCGTCTGCACCATCTTTGAATTAGTACCAGTCTTTTTTTTTTTTTTTTTTTCTGATAATGAGTTGGCCCGATGGATATTGGTATACTATTTTGCTCACAGACCAATATCAACAAACATCACTTGCATTCGCTTTGTCATTCCGAACCAAATTTAAGACATTTGTAAACCATTTTTACTCCGTGACACTGTCATGCTCATTACTAAAGGTAACTTGAAACCAACGATCGTTCCCTGTACGTGTCGGATCTCATTAATCTAAATCAGTCTTTTAAATCGTTGAACGGCGATCAAAATATCGTAACTACAGCTTGAATAAAGCTGTAGTTACGGTATTTTGGTCGCCCGCATGCTTAAATCACTAGTTTACATCTTCATAATTATTACCTTTGGTCAGATAGGTTACTGTGTGACAGATCTGAAAGTATACTCTTTAAACCCTTTCCATGCTTAAAATGACATCTACCAAAACGGTGCGTTTACAATTTGACAAGATCACTAAATTTTCTTTGATATTACCGTGTGATAATCTTACGAGAAACAAACACACACACACACACATAGAAATTATCATTCTACCTTAATAAATTATGGTGATTGAATAATTACCAGAAACTGTCCGAGTAAGGCTGGTAGTTTTAACCCATTACAACACAAGAAAATTTCATACTGCTCCAAATTGAATTAAAAGTTGCAGACGATAATTTTTTGTTAATAGAATTTTAAAAAATCTTGGTCCCTTTGGTAGAAAACGTTATGAAAAATGAAGAAATTGCTTGTAACAAGCAATTTCTTCATTTTCAACAATGTTTTCCAAAGGTTTTTTTTTTCTTCTTTTATTGGTGGAGTCAAAAAACGTCATTGTGTGGGAACGGGTTTGAATTGTATTTTTTACGTACGGTAAACTTAAGTGTATTCAAAATGTCGCCTTGTTTCTCGATTTGGTCGACTTTAAAATGACCGACCATCCGCAATCTCCCAAAATATATTAGGCCAACAGAGGAATGCTAGTAAGCTGTTACAATTTCGTTTATAAGTCCGCATACTCCGGTTTCTATATACTTTGTATTAAGTTGGTTTAAAAGGTGGGAAAGACGGTGATACTCTAAAATGACTTACCTTTGGAGGCAAATTCCTTTTTAATCTTTTGCCATTTATACTTTAAGACCCCTTCCTCCCAAAAAGTGGTAAATTTGAGATATTTACATAAATTCAAAATTCCGGAAATTCTATCCGTTCGGAGAAACGAAGACCGGGATCTATGTCCAACGGCGAGTCTAATAAGAGATTAATGATAAGGTGTCTAATTGGACAACACATATATACATGTATATATTATAGTTTTATCAGAACCAATCAGAACCCTCGTTATTGCAGACGTTGATTTAGACTTTTTGTTGAATAAGGACCTTGTGTTCTGGGTGACAAAGCGCTCATTAACGTTTAGAAAATTGGAACCCGCCCTATCTGAATGATAAAAAAACATGCTAACTTTAAACAAGAGCACCGTATATATGTAGTTGTCAACGCTCGGCTGTTCGAGTGGATAGAAATTTGTAAGTCGAATGCATTTCGAGTTTTTGCCCTTATTTGTATAGATTACTCTTTTGATAGTGAACATATAGTCCGACTTTCAAAGTGTTCAGTTCAGTTTTCGGACGACGAAGACGCATACGCAGGCGCAGACGCAAATGACGAACTTGCAATACAGCCGAACTGAAAATTGGTAGGCCACTGTACACGTAAGCTTTTGTCAACAGCGGATTTCAAAACGGAAGCACTCGTTAGTGTTTTGTGATTCTAAACGCAGTTCTACTTTGCTTGTGTCAAAAGCTGTTTTCAAGAGGGAAGAGCACGATAACCAAATACTATACGACAATCAGAGTTTTGAACTATTTTCCTGGATATTCATGACTAAAAGGAGGCTGTTGGCATTCAGCAAGTAATTTTCTTCATCAGCGATAAAACAAGATGGAGGCGATCACATAGATTTTCACTTCTTCACGTTTATGATCATGCGTGAAAATGAGCGGAAATGCGAGAAAACTTTCCGGTTGATCGATTTGAAATACCGATTTTGTTTCCCTTACAAAACGCTAAAAATCTAGAGAGGTTAAAAACCAAACACGTTGCGAAATACAATTTTTTGTTGTCTTCTGAGGTAAAAACCATCGTGCACAATGATTGATTGATTAAATGGGGTGTTTAACGCCACTTTTAACAGTATTTCAGTCATATGACAATGGATTCCTTGTATTTCTCACACCAGTACTACCAGCTGCTATCCAACTTAGGTTTAACCCATTCCCACACAACAAAATTTTAGACTGGTCCAAATTAAAAGAAGCTGCAGACAACAATTTCAAGATAATAAAATTTTTAATTTGTTCATCTTCTTGGATAAAAAACATTGTGGATAATGAAGAAATTGCTTGATACAAGCAATTTCTTCATTTTCCACTATGTTTTCCAAAGCAGTTTTCTTGAGGGGCGTAAAAAGGAGGGCTTGTCTGGGAATGGGTTAAGATTATCCGCTCATTGGTGAAGAAATTTCTTGTCACAAGCAATTTCTTCATTTTGCACAACTTTTCCAGAGATTTCTCTTTTCTGGTCGTCAAAAGAGCTAGATTGGGTGATGTTTTCTTATCTAATCGCTTCCATGACACATGATTTCAAATTTGGTATATAGTCTTCAGCCGCTTTGGACTATTCAAAAACTTTCTCGTCTGTTACAGTTTAAAGAGGTTTCTTTTTTCTTAAATTAGAATTACTATGAAATTAAGACTCCCAATTTTTTTCGATGAACAAGCCAATGTTAAGTGTTAAACCAGTCTAGAATGCCACTAATGCTTAGGAATCTGTGAATCCCGACCCTGGCTACCGTAGACTGTGTTTTATCTACACAAACCAGATTACTCAATCATAAAGTATACACCACAGTCCTGCCGCCAGATAAAAACTCCATTATATAAAATGTTATCGCTTCTCTAATGATAGGGGTAAAAGTATGAACCCTGTTTCCTAACATTCGAATCCACCTTTCATCTAAAACCCATGTAAACCCATTGCCCGATAGATCAATTTGGACTGGTCTAATTACAAAGAAGATGCAGATGATAGTTTCAGTTTAATAGAATTTTGAATTCTTCTGTCTTTTTATATATGTATATAGAAAACAATGTAAAAATATGAAGAAATTGCTTGTCTCAAGCCAGTCTAAAATTTTGTTCAGTGGGTATTGGTTAATCCGTGTTTTGATAAACTGGGTTACTGATTTTGTCCAGAAATCCACCTTTTCGACACTGAAGTTGATTTACAGTCAAATCCAGACAAAAAATAGGTCGAGATATAAGTAGACATCAGTATACTTTCCACGTATCTGCTTTTCATGAGTCTGTTAAATTTTGTTATTTTTGAAAACATAATGGAAAGAAAATTATTCGTTTTTCACGATGATTTTTGTGTGTGTGTGTGTGTGTGTGTGTGTGTATATGTGAGTGTGTGTGTTTTGTTGTTGTTGTTTTTTCTGAAACGTGAGCTATCAAGCGAATACCGACCGTACAAAAAATATGAAAAAGAGGTCGGATATAGCAGAGGTCGATCAGAATTAATATTTTATAAAATGAATAAACAGTGGGATAGAATAACCAATTCTAGATTGAAAGAAATTTCAAAAACAAAAAAAAGTTTAGACCCTGGTCAGCGTACGTATATAAACGCGATCGATACTTTGCTTGGTGCCGAGGCTGTCCCTCTTCGTTCGATGGGTGAAAAATGCTTTCAATACAAGACTATGTACAAATTCCGCTAATTTTTTTGCACACGAAATAGTTCCGCGCTTAACCCATTCCAACACAACAAAATTTTAGACTGGACCAAATTCAAAGGAGTTCCAGACGAAAATTTAAAGTTGATGAATTTTTAGAATTTTTTTTCAACTTTCTTGGTAGAATCATTGTGTAAAATGAAGAAATTGCTTGTTAGAAGCAATTTCTTCGTTTTATACCATGTTTTCTCAATTGTTTTTCTTATAGGGGCGTCTAAAAGCGTCACTGTGTGGGAATGGCTTAAATTTTATTTCATGAGGTATGGAACGATTTTTCAGCCAATAAGAATTCAGGAATTTTGATAGACCAAACTAGAAGTGAATTATGAGTTACAAATGTTTTGAAAGGATGTACAATAGGTAACAGAAAAATATCAGTAATCTTATTGTTTTAAATAAATAATGAGTTTCTTCTTTTTGTTGTTGTTGTTATTGTAGTAGTTATTATTATTGCTGTTGTTGTTGTTGTTTAAGATTGGATTTCAAAAAATAACCAGAGTAATGAAAACGATGGACCAACAAATATTGTAAATGCCACTTTGAGAAAAAAGTGGCTTGTTGATTTGAATGAACTTTATCACAAATTTCATTCGAAAAAGTCTGTTGAAGACGGATATCTCGAAACTGCCAATCAATTGCAATAGGGGTAATCTAAGATCCTACGCAGTCATTTGACCAAACGATGATTAACATGGGATATGCACATGGTCATTTATTCAATTAACCCATTCCCAAAAGACAAAATGTTAGACTGGCCCTAATAGAGAAGCTGCAGATGACAACTTCAATGTGATGGAAATTTAAACATTTTCATCTTTTGGGATAGAAAACTTTGTGGATATTGAAAAAAAAATCACATCTTTTCCAAAGCTTTATTCTTGGGGGGGGGGGCTTGAAAAGGAGGGATCGTGTGGGAATGGGTTAAAAATAACACACGCATTTAGAAGTTGAAAACTGAACGAAGTTATAGCGAGACTAATTAATTGGCACCGTGTAACGCCGCTCTTACAATTACTGTACGGCACTGTAAATATACGATTCGATTTTTAAAGAATTTCAATAAAAATCAAACAATACAGCCCATGTAAAACTACCCTAATTAGCCTTAAGAAGGAAGATCGCTTGGTACATCGGTTTTCAATAGGCGAAACGTCGTTGAGCGTGCAAAATGCCGTAACTACAGCTTGAATAAAGCTGTAGTTACGACATTTTCCTCGCTCAACGACGATGAATTGTGCGTCCACGATGTACCTAAAATACAGGTGAGTGGCGTTATCCCGTTCCCATATAATCGATCCATTTTACGACCTGCAAGAAAAAAAGCTTTGTCAAAGAATGTAGACATAGACGAAATTGCTTGTTTCAAGCAATCTCTTCAATGTCCACGATGCTTTCTTGCCCAAGAGACAAAGAATTTTATGATTTCATCAACCTAAAATTGCCCCCTGTATTTTCTTTCAATTCGGACTAGTCTGAAATTTTGTCAAGAGGGAATGGGTTAAACTATATCCCAATACCAGACGACAGTGTTAACCCTTGTCATGCTGTATTAATTACCTTACTGAATTGCTGGCAAATCATAGGGCTGAAAGCACTGACAGAACTTGTTATTCAAAAATCAATATTTCCTTTAGAAATCAACTTCATAAAGAACTCGGGCAGGAAGAGTACAAGCAAGAGGTGTAGATTAAGATCAGCCTGCACATACGTGCAGTCAGATCTGAGTCTACACCTCTTGTCAAAACCGGAATATTCCGGGTTCAGCACAACAAGGGTTAATAGACTACTGAACCTGTCCCATCTTCCATGCTCTCAGATATTGCTTATGTAGTCAGATAAGGACATGCTGGGCAGTCAACAGTTTTAATTAGATTTGAATTCGACCCATCATCAGACGACAGCATTTTAGACAGGTCATATTTCAAAGAAGTTTCAGACGGCAATTTTCAAAATTATTGAATTTTAGATTTTTCAACTTTTTGGTTTGAAAGCATCGTGGAAAATGAAGAAATTGTTTTTTGTTTGCTCATTTTCCACAATGTTTTCCCGAATTGTTTTCTTTTTCTGTTGTTGTTTTGTTTTTGTTTTTGTATTTTTCCTTTGCGGAGGAGCGTGCAAAAGCGGGGACCCCCGGCCGCGCTGAATATACATTAGTCTCCCACCAGTAGGAGGATAATCGTAAATCTAAGTGGGATAGCAGCTGGAGGCTTGGAAAGGGTGTAGTGGTAGTACTGGTGTAAGAAATACCAAGAATCAATTGTTAGGTGCTCAAGCCGCCGCGGTATGACCGAAATACTGTTAAAGGTGGTGTTAAACCCCTATAAATTAATCAATTAAGAATGTAAAAGAAGAAAATTGAAAGTAAGACTAAATAGAAAATTGATACATGATAGAAGGAAGGAAAGACATAATGACGAGAGCACTTACGGAAGATAGAAAGAAGGAAAGACAAACAGAAAGTAAAAGAAAGAAAGAACGACAGGAAAAGAAAAAGAATGAAAAGAAAAATAATGAAAGAAAATGAGACGAAAGAAAGAAGAAAAACAAACGAAAGGATAAAAAACAAAGCAAAACTAACGGAAAGAAAGAAAGAAATTGAAATGAAAAAGAAAGGAAAAATAAATGAAGGAAGAAAAGACAGAAAGAGGAAAGAAATAAAATGAAAGAAAAAATAAAAGGGAAGGAAAAGAAGTTAAAGAAAGATAGAAAGAAAGACAGACAGAAAAAAAGAAAGAAAGAGAAAGAAGGAAATCAAAAATCTCCTTGCCGAAATTCTACAGTGGACCCATTTTTGCCTCACATCCCAAAGAAAAACATCTTATACTATAAGTCAAAGTCTGTCCAAAACAAGGACGGCTTGCTTTTTATTTATAAGAATCTATAATTTAATCTTTAGTTTCGTCTATCAAAATCCGGCGTTCTGATTGGTCGAAAAATATCATTCATAACTCCATGAACAAAATTTTGAGCACGCAGCAATTTTGTAAGCTTCCCCACAAAATAGTCCCATAGAAAAAGGTATCAAAAGTGTAAAGTTTATGCCTTTTTTCTCTCGATACTATTAAATTAAAAGAAATGAAAGGAATATTTTTTTTGTTTTCATGGAGGTATGAACCGAAAAACCTAATCACACAATGTATGAATCCGCTTCGCGTATTCATACAGTGTGATTGGGTTTTTCGGTTCATACCTCCATGAAAACAAAAATATTCTCTTCATCTCTTAAATAGATTTATAAGTTAAAGTGATGAAATGAAAATTTTGTCTATACAGGTACAGACAAATATTGACCTTTGATCATTCACTATAACTTGTACACCTTGACTTGAATATGACGTCGTTGGGCGACAAATGACCAGTCGCTTATCCCGCCCACTTATCACGTTGGCCACGCCCATAACTCCAGCAGGAAGTCCCGCCACGGCTTTTAAAAGCGTTATTTCACCAAATTTATGTTAAGTAGCATGCAACAAAATGAGAATAGCTTTAGTCACGACGTTTAAGTCGCTAAATCAACGCAAAAAGGTCAACAAAAATGGCAGCCAATGTTGGAGTTGTAAACTCATTTCTTGTCAAAATGAATAATTTCATTGGTCAACTAGTTTTTTAGGTTGAAAGAAAATATTTGTCAAGGCTGTCAATCAAAGAATCAATCGACCAATCAAATCCTTCATTTAGACCGGAAGTGAACTTTGAACTTCTACATATGCTGATATTTTTGTGAAGCATTTCAGTTGGTTTTGTGGCTTAACATCGTAACTACAGCTTGAATGAGCTGTAGTTACGATGTTTGGGTCGCTAACCAATCATTTTTTCTGTTACATGTTCAGGCCTTGGTTTCGCTATATAAAGCTATTCAACATCAAAGTGGAACTTCCATGTCAGTCCGATTAGCTCAGTTGGTAGAGCACTTGACTTCAAACCTCAAGATCACGGGTTCGAGCCCTGGGCTGACCATATCTACTAACAAACTAATTGTCTTTCTGATGAGACGTTAAACCGAGGCCCCGTGTGACGATGCTATCCATCGAGCACGTTAAAGAACCAGGCGGGGCTCTCAGTAGTTTCGTCCTGTATCCTTGCACTATCCCCCGTAACAACTAACCGTCTTCTGGGGGCGTCGCTCATATGGGCATGTGCTACGGTAGCGACGATAAATAAACGGAAATACACACACAAGTGGAACTTCCTGTTGGAGTTAGAAGTACTGAGCCAAAGTAGTCAACGGGTGGGGCCAGTGGTCAGTCTATAGTTGTAGTAACAATGTTTCTGTCACCAAATTCAATATGAACTTTGTCATGTTTAAAAAAAAATGAAACGTAAAAAAAAGGATGCAGCCCCACTGGATGTCAATTAGCGAAAGTAATTAAAGTGACAGGAGTTAAATATCAACTTAAAGACCAAGTGGGGTAAGCCTCCTGGCGCTTAAAAGGGCGTCGCGAAGTACAGACAAAAGAATGGCATTCAGAGGGTCGAAGTTCCTTGTCTCAAAAAACAAACGCTAAAAGTACAACATCAAGAAAGTTACCCTTTTCCGTACAACTCAGTTGACGTTTTTTTTTTGTTGCCAAACCCAAAGTCAGTTGACCAATCAAATAAATCAAATCATTTATATAGACAGATCGTGCAATTTTGGTCCCCAACACTTCTTTGTTAAACATCGTAGTAAATATCGTATGTTTTCATCACTTTACTGAATTGCAAAGTTTTAGACCTTCCCTGATTTATAGTTTTTGCATACGAAAATTTCAGTTTAAAAAATAGTTATTCAGTGGGGTAGAAAATGTTGTGGAAAAGAAGAAATTGCTTGTTGCTTTTTACAAAAAAAAAAACTCTTCTTTTTCCACAATGTTTTCTCAATCATAAATCACAGGGACGTAAAAGCCAGGGATTGACCAGGAAAGGGTTATATCTTAGATGAGCACCTTGTAAAATAAAATGAGAGTGGCTAGCTATCCAACAATGAACCCATGTCATGCTGAACCCGGCATGATCCAGTTTTAGCAGGAGGCGTAGACAACGACCAGCCTGCACATAAATGCAGTCTGATATTTGTCTACACCTCCTGTTTGTACTTTGTTTGCCAGAGTTGTTAATGAAATTAATTCTCGAAAGAAATATGAATGTTTGAACAAAAAGTGCTACCAGTACATTCAGCCCTTTGATTTTGCAATTCCCAAAGGGTTTTTATACAGCATGTCAAGGGTTAACGGATCGCTACCCATGCTTATTGACTTCCAACAATGCAGTTCGACGGAGAAATTAAACGATGTTGGTTTTCATAACCTAAAACCGTTGGTTTCAAACCCAAACGATTCAAACGATGTATAGGCAGCTAAACCACCAAAAGTGAGTCTCATTTTCTTTTGTCGAGAATCTACATCGGTATACTGAAATGAATATTTTAATTGGTCAGTTGATTTCTTAATTGGCAGCAGGGATTCGTCAATTTCGAAGAATTGAAATCATGAAATTTTACAGTATATCGAGGGCTTAGAGCAAAAACAAAGTATGGCTCTATACAATGTACAGAGCCATACTATGTTTTTGCTCTCAGCCATCGATATATAGATTGAATGCTAAGGGTATTTTAAAGGATCGGCAAACATGAAATTCTGATTTTTTTCTCTCTCCTTTCAAAACATTGTTCTCAAAATGAAAGACATATTAATTGTTGAAAACTAGGATTAAGAACCCTTTTCTTGGGTAACTGTATGAAGCCGACTTAGATTTTTTGTTATTTCGAGAATATTTTTGAGTTATTGTATCATATTTTTGATACCCAGAAGTCCTACGAGAAAGCATAGAACTAGGGAAAACGCAAAAGGTTGGCGTTAAACCTGCATGCAACTCTCTGACTGACGGACAGCTGGCTCCGCCGAAAGACTCAGCTGGCCACGCCCACTGAATTCGAAAAGGAAGTTCCATTTCGATATTAAATACCGTTCTTTTGCAAAATTAGAGGCAAGTATTCGAGGTATCAAAAAAGTAAAATCGTTGCTTGGCGAACCTAAACGTTGTACCCTCAAACTGAATAAGCGGTAGCTACAACGATTATGTCGTCAAACCAAAAAGAAATGCTTCACTTACATGTCAGCCAATGTCGGAGTTCAAAGCACACTTCCTGTCCAAAAGAATGATTCGATTGGTCGATTGGCTTTTTTATTGATAGTCGCGATCAGTCAATTAAATTGGCACTATAAGCATCATTGTCGGTTTATACGGCAGCTTTTCTCGTGATTTTAAAACCAGTAAATAAGAGATTATTTTCCAAACCCCGTTTTTTACGTACTTTAGGAATTTATTACATATCATTATTCGTGAGATGAGGGCGTATTTTATCACCTAATATTCAAATACACTGTATTAACCCATTCCCCCACAACAAAATTTTAGAATTGTCCAACTTCAAAGAAGTTGCAAAAGATATTCTTTATTGGTGAAATTTTACAATTCTTTATCGTTTTGGGTAGAAGAAATTGTTACAAGCAATTTCTTTAATTTCCATTATGTTTTCCTAATATTTTTTCTTGTGGAGCGCAAAAAGGTATTGTTGTGCGGGAATGGGTTTAACAGCGCATCAATTGTTGCACAAAAGGGAATCTCAAGTAAATTTAACTTATTACCAGACATCAAAAATCTAAGACTGGTCCAATTCAAAGAAGTTGCAGACGGCAATTTAAAGATTTAATAACCTTAGACTATTAGGGTAGAAAACGTTGAGGATTGTGAAGAAATTGCTTGTTATAAGCAATTTCTTCATTTTCCACACTGTTTCTAAAGCCTTTTTCTTTGGGGGCGTAAACAGGTGTCGTTCTGTTAAAAGGAGTTAACCCTCGTCATCCTATATAAACTGCTCTAAAGCGTTGCATTAAAGTCAAAGGGCTGAACGCCCAGGAAGCACTAATTGTGGCTTGGTGATTATTTTGAAAATGTACCTTCAAAACAACTCTACCTTATTACATTCCGACACAATACCACTTTTTTGTGCCCCCAAAGAAAATAGCTCTGGAAAACAAGTTGGAAAATGAAGAAATTCCTTGTCACAAGCAATTTCTTCATTATACACTATGTTTTCTTCAAAAAAAGACAAAAAAGAATCATCAACTATAGATTGTCGTCTGCAAATTATTTGAATTTGGACTAGTCTAAAATTTTGTTGTGTGGGAATGGGTTGAAGGGGACAAGGAGGAAGTTTAGACGAAGATCAGACCGTACACATAACATGATGTATTTATATGGCAAGGTGTAAATACATCATACAGACAAACATACAGATGTCTTTTCCAGACTCCCTCCCTTATGGCAGAATCTCCTCCGTTAAGAAAGATTTCATCGCGGGTTTCTACGTATCATTAATATAATTGACCAATCGCTGTCCCCGCCAACTGACTCACTAATCTCCGCCCATTTACTCCAACAGGAAGCTCCGCCTCGATTTTTAACGGCGTTACTTTGCAACATACATGGCAAGTAGCATGTGGCAAAAAATGAAAAGGTTGGTTGGCGACGTAAACGTCGTGACTACAGCTTGAATAAGCTGTAGTTACGACATTTAAGTGGCCAAACAAACAAAAAAAGTTAACAAAAATGGAAAGGAGAAAGCTCAAATCCGGGCTGAATTAATTTTTTGAATGGTCGGTTGATTGACAGCCGCGATTGGTCAATTAGAAAGGGAATATTCGCACCATTAGTAACCTATGGACAGTTACATGTCACGCTTTCCCTTCTTGTTTATAATCTTACCAAACACGGCCGCTTTTTCGCGCCCCTCAAGAAATCAACTCGTAAAGCATCGTGGAGAATTTATGAAATTAATAAACAAATTCTTCATTTCCCACATTTTTTCGACCACAAAGACAAAGATTTTCAAAACTCCACCAACTTTAAACTGTTGTCTGTAGCTTCTTTCAATTTGGACCAGTCGAAAATGTTATCGTCTGGAATGGGTTAATAAATTCCGTCAAAAGATCATGCCTTTAGTCTGGTCTTCATCCATAAATATTGCTGACGGCAACGAAAAGAATATTATCAAATTATCAACCCATAACCAGAAAAAAATAATATTTAGAATCACCGAAATTGAGAATTAGTTCTTTCACTCTGTAGTTTTTTTTTTTTTTTTTTTTTTTTTTTTTTTTTTTTTAATTTGTTTTCTTTTTTTTTTTTTTTTTTTTTAGATGATGTAAGTGCGTGGATAACATTTCACTTTTTATCTCAAAAATACGTTTCGCGATAACCTGTTACCTGCAAACCTTTTCAATGGCCTAACACTAGATGTGCCTTTAATTATGGTGTTATCATATTATATTATTGTATTGCACCGTAGAAACCTGGATGCGAATTAAACCTTTCAGTTTTAACCCTCGTCATGCTCAACCCAAAAATATTCCTTTTTGTTGTTGTTTTGGGTTTTTTGTGTGTTTTTTGTTGTTTGTTGGGGGTTTTGTTGTTGTTGTTGGTTTTTGTTGTTGTTGTTTGATTGTTTGTTTTTTTGTTTGTTTTTTTGTGTGTGTTTTTTTGGGGTTTTTTTGGGGGTGGTGGTGGTCTTTTTCTGTGTTTGTGTGTGTGTTTGTGTGTGAGTGTGTGTGTTTTTCTTTTTTTTTTTTTTCTTCTTTTTTTGCAGAAGGTAAAGCCAAAGATCAGCCTGCACGTATGCGCAGTCTGATCTTAGCCTTTACCATCTGCTTGTCTCTTGTTAGCCATCGTTGTATGTGAGATAGATTTTCAAAATGAATATGAACAAACAACTAGTGTTACCAGTGCTTTCAGCCCTTTCATTTCAATGTTGTTGGGTTGTTTATTCAGCATGACAAGGGTTAAATTCTTAGAACATGAACGACACAATGAGATCTCTTCTTCTATTCCCACATAATCTGATTATTTTTAATAATCGACCCTCATAATAAGAAGTCGGGAAAACCATGCGAAAATGCTAGCAATTGCTTTAAACAAGAGATGTTTAATCCAATACCAAACAACAAACTTTTAGGCTTGATAAAATTGGAAGAAGTTGCAGACACGACTTGTAATTGACGCAAGTTTAAATTTCTTCGTCGCCTTAGGAAGAAAACTTACTCACTCACTTTCTTTCTCTTTCTGACTCACTCTCTTTCTCTCTCTGACTCTTTTACTCTTTGACTCTCTGACTCTCTGACTCTCTGACTCTTTGACTCTCTGACACTTTGACTCTCTGACTCTCTGTCTCTCTCTGACCCTCCCTCTCTCTGACCCTCCCTCTCTCTCTCTCTCCCTCTCTGACTCGCTCTCTCTGACTCACTCTCTCTGACTCTCTTTATGACTCTCTCTGACACTCTCTCTCCCTCTTTCTTTTTTTCTCTCTCTCTCTCTCTCTCTCTCTCTCTCTCTCTCTCTCTCTCTCTCTCTTGATTTTCGCTGTGAGTACCTTAGTAGTCACATGATATCTATTGCATAACGTGAATCGAACAAGTTCTCACAGTATTTTGATTTGAGTGTCTTTTAACCCATTCCAGCCCAATCTCTACGTTTATCTGAGCCCCCCTAAACACATCATATATAATGAAGAAATAGCTTGTTACATGCAATTTCTTCATTGTAGACGATGTTTTCTACAATTAAGACAGACTTGTTCTAATTTCACCAACAGTAAATTATCATCTGCAACTTCTCTGATTTTGGACCAGTCTTAAATTTCGTCGTTTCCTAATGGTTGAGCTTGCAGTAAACCTGACAGCTTACCTACGATATTTGATATCATGAGAAAATAGGATATCTTATACCCTTTCCTGTTTTACAAAACTTTAGATCTATCCAAATTCAAAGATTTTGCAGACGAAAATTTAATTGGGATTTGATTTGAAAAATAACTAATCAGTAGGGTAAAAATATTGTGAAAAAAGAAGAAATTGTTTGTTACAAGCAATTTCTTCTTTTTACACAATATTTTTCTCAGTCATAAAATCCCAGGAACGTAAAAATCAGGGATTGGACAGGATGTCTTCAATGATCACGATCAGAGAATAAGAGTTTGAAAACACTCAAGCTCAGCGATACACTTGAAACATGAAGTAGGCTTCAAAATAAATTCTGAAAATAATCGGAACTATTCAGAGTAATATACAAGGCACTTCATATTTTTTAAGCCCAGCGGTTTATTTTTATAAACTGTTATCATTTTTAATCGATTTTTTATTAACTTATTTATAACCAAAGTCTCTCCCTGGATGAAACTCAGAACTACCGCATTTTTTTTTTTTTTTCAATTTTTCTCCTTACCCTTTCACGACCTCTATTTAGAAAGGCCCATTCCTAAACAATGGCACTTTTTGACACCCCTCAAGGAAACATTTGTGAAAACCATGTTGGAAATGAAGAAATTGCTAGCAACAAGCAATAAATATTTCGCCATTTTGCACAATGTTTTCTACCCATAAAGCAGAGAGAAACTGAATTTCAAACTTCGAATTGTCGTCTGCACCGTCCTGCAATTTTTGACCAGTCTAAAATGTTGCCGTCTGGTAATGGGTTAAAAGGATTTTTTCAAGATAAAAAGAAATTATAATAACAATAATGAAAAAAATCATATAATTCCATCCTTTCGAACGGTTGCAAGACATTACCACCTGAAACACGTGGTTTTAGTAAAGACTGGGATAAGCATGCTTATCCGCACTGTTTGAATTGACTAATCGCCGCTGTCAATCAAGGAATATATCGACCAATCAAATTTTTCACTCAGCCCGGAATTAAGATTCAAACTTCGAAATTGGCCGCCATTTTCGTGAGACTTTTTTTTGGCGACTTAAACGTCGTAACTACAGCTTATTAAAGCTGTAGTTACGACGTTTAGGTCGCCAACCAACCATCCTAAGCTACTGGCCATGACTTTTGCAAAAAAAAAAAAAATAACGCCGTTAAAAATCGAAGAGGAACATCCTGTCGGAGTCAGTGGGCGGGGCCTACGGAGTCGGAGGGCGGGGCCAGCGATTGGTCATGTACGCCTTCTGTAGAAAGGTGCTGATATCTGTATGTCTGTCCGGACTGTTCAGTTTCTTAGCATTAGAGGATACTTATTTCGAAAATAAAATTTTGCAGAGGACTGAATGGGTTCAAAGTCAATTTTAAATTGTTCACGATGTAAGAATGTGCCCTCGCGTCCATCACAAACGTGTATTTACCGGTTTCAAAACGGCAAAAGTTTAGACTGGTCCAAATTGAAAAGGGTTGCAGACGATAATCTAAAGTTTGTGAATTGTTAGATTTTTTTAAGATTCTGGGTAGAAAACATTGTGGAAAATGAAGAAATTGCTTGTTGCAAGCGATTTCTTCATTTTCCCACAACTTTTTGCAAATTGCTTTCCTTGATCGGCGTCTAAAAGTGTCATTATGTTGGAGTGGTTTCATGGAATTTAGGCGTTGTTTACAGACCCCTTTATCAATGATTTCAGAATAGCTAGGTTACAAGCCGTCGCCGTCATAGCGTCTAGAGGTCCCGGGTTCGATCCCCGACGGCGGCACTCATCCTTTCCGACTATTTGTCTCTCACCAATGGGCCGATAATAGTAGACCTTTGTGGGATAGCAGCTGGGTGCTAGGAAAGGATGTAATGGTAGTGCTGTTGTGAGAAATATCAGGATTCCATTGTTAGGTGCTCCAGCCGCCGCGATATAACTGAAAGATTGTTGAAAGCGGAATAAACCCCAATTCAAACAAACAAAAAGGTCACAAGCCTGCTATGAAAAGCTCTGCCGAACAGAAAACGGAAGAAAAACGGTCAAAATTATTTTTATCTTGGCAAAATAGAATAATTGTAAATTGTTTACGTTTTCTGTACATAATTTTAACTTTTTTTTAAGATCCAGTTGTTGAGAAATTTTGTCCATACGACAGGCGAAACTAATATGGTGCTTTTTACACGTGGTATATTATCGCCGTTGAAGTGAATTTGATCAAATGCAAATGCGTATGGCTCGGTAAGCAAGGTCATAAAAGATCTAGACATGCATTCAACTTACACCTGCCCATTATCCGGTTTTTCTAAAACCCGTAATCGTCTAATTACGACAATTAGCGAACTTAACGACGCGTTTTAACGGAGTTCTGTCATGCAAACGTTAGTTCAGCTGCGTTGAGGACTCGTGGTAATAAGACAAACAAAACAAAAAAGGGGATGTACAGCTCGTCAAGCGAAAAGGGTCCATCTTTATAGCGTGAAAAGAATCGATTCGATCCTGCGTTAATCCAGACCCACTCAATGACGCTTTTGACGCCCCAAGGGGGAAAATTTGGAAAATTGTGTAAAATGAAGAAATTGCTTGCAACAAGCGATTTCTTCATTTTCCATAATGTTTCTACCCAGACATTTGGAAAAAATCTAGAAACAAGAGGCCCATGAGGGCCTGAGACGCTCTACTGGTTATCAAGTCTTCCGTTAAAGAAATCTGATATTTAAGGAAGTTAATTGCTCAAAGAAGAATGCATAAAGAAAAAAAGGGGGCTTTATCCCCTTTATCATTTTAAGCAACAATCCTCAAGGCCCCTTTTCCCATGTTTCATGACGGATCCACTCCATTTCCAAAAGAAAGTTACCTTATGACCCTACAATCATTCTGTGAATATTTCATCAGAATCTGACAATAATTGTGGACTTAATCACATAAACAGGATTGTTTTGAATGAAAATCAATAAGGCCCCTTTTCCTGTGTTTTCTGATGGATCAATTTCATTCAAAAAGGAACTTTCCTTACAACCCTACAATTGTCCTGTGAAATTTAAAAGACAACTTGATAATGATTGTGATCTTCATCACATACACAAGAATGTTTTGAATGATAATCTGTAAGGCCCCATTTCCTGTGTTTCAAATGCCACAATTATTCCATGCATCTTTGAAGAGAATCCAATAAAACTGTTGACTTTATTGTGTTAACAAAGATATTAAATTCAAGTTCTCATAGGGCCCCTTTTCCCGTGATATTTTACTGTTGGTTTTATCATTCTATGAAAGTTAAAAGTGAATCCGATGAAATATTGGAAATTCATTATGTTTACTAGAATATTTAAAAAAAAATAAATCATATGTCCCCTTTTTACATGATACTTGATGGATTGTACCCAGTTCTGAAAAGAACCATCAAAGTATTTGTACAATCATTCTGTGAAATTTTGAAGTGAATCCGGTGAAATCAAGGGACATCATTGTGTTAACCAGAATATTTAAGAGAGTTTTTTTTTATAAGGCCCCTTTTTATGTGACCCTTGCTATAGTCAGATCCACTGTCAAAATCAACAATTGGAATGATGGTACAATCAATCTGTTTAATCTGTAGAATTTATTGGGTTAATGAGTTTATAGTGAAATATTCATAGGGCCCCTTTTCTCATGATACTTTACAGAACAAACCAAATTTCAGTGGACTGAATTGTGTCAAGAATTTTTGTAACTAAATTTTCATAAGGCCCCTTTTTCTGTGAAACTTAACAAATCAGACCCAATGTACAAAGGAGCAATCCTAATGATAGTTTGAAGAAAATGATAAAGACTGAGGACTTTATTGTAATAATGATGTTTTGTAATAAAAATTTTATAAGGTCCCTTTTCTTGTGTCACTTAACCAATCAGACCTAATTTACAAAGGAACAATCCAAATGATGGTACAATCATTCTATTAAAGTTTGAAGAGATTCTGATAAAGACTGAGGGCATTGTTGTGTTTATGAGGATTTGGTAATACTTTTTCATACAGCCCCTTTTCCTATGATACTAGACAGACCAGGCCCAATTTGGAAAGAAACAATCCTTATGATGGTACAAACACTCTGTGAAAGTTTGGACAGAATCTGATAAAAACTGCAGACTTTATCTTGGTGTCAAATTTTTAAAATAAAATTTTCATAAGGCTCCTTTTCCTGTGATACTTGAAGGATCAGGTCTCATGTCAGCATTAACAATTGTACAATGATTCTGTGAAGGTTTGAATAAAATCCAATCAAAGCTCTGGACTTGGTTACAAGGATTATAGATAAAATTCTCTAAAGGCCCCTTTTCCCATGATACTAGACAGATCACGCCTAATTTGAAAAGAAAGAATCCTTATGATGGAATAATCATTCTGTGAAAGTTTTAACAGAATCTGATGAAAACTGTTGACTTTATTGTGGTACATTGATTTTAAAATTAAATTTCATAATGCTCCTTTTCATGTGATACTTGACGGATCAGGTCTAATGCAAACATCAACAATCATTATTATTGTACAATTATTCTGTGAATGTTTGAAGAAAATCCGATGAAAGCTCTGGACTTGGTAACAAGGATTTATAAATGAAATTTTCATAAGGCCCCTTTTCCTGTGCTTCTTGACAGTTCAAACCCTGTTATGAAAAGAATGATAGTTATGACCTTCCAATCATTCTGTGAAAGTTTCAACAAAATCTGATCAAAGCTGTGGGCTTTATTGTGTTAACAGGGTTTTATTAATTGAATTTTCATATAGCCCCTTTTCCCATGTTACTTGATGGATCTGAACCAATTCCAAAGGGAACTCTTCTTACAAAAGTATAATTATTCTGTTTGAGTATAAAGACAACCCCATCTCATCTGTGGACTTACAAGCATTAATTAAGATTTTTTAATTGAATTTTCCTAGGGCCATTACATGTTAACTAAGATTTTTTTTTTATTAAATTTTCATAGGGCCCCTTTTCCCATGAAACTTGATGGATCAAACCTACTTCCGAAAGGAACAATCCATTTAATGTAATAATCATTCTGGGAATGTTTGAAGAGAATTTGTTGAAAACTATGGACTCTATTGTGTTTTCGAGGACTTTTTCAATTCAGTTTTAATCGGGCCCCGTTTTCCCGTAGTCCTTGACTGATCATACCAAATTTTGAAAGGAACAATTCTTATGATGGTACAATCATTCTGTGAAAGTTTGAAGTCAATCAGATGAAAACTGTGGACTCTAGAGTGTTAACAAAGATCTTTGAATTAAATTTTAATAAGGCCCCTTTTCCTATGTTTTTTGAGGAATCATATCCGATTCCAAAAGGTACAATCCTTATGATGGTACAATCATTCTGTGAAAGTTTGAAGAGAATCCGTTGTAAATTGTTGGCTCTAGATTATTAATGTGAATTTTTTATTAAACATTTCATAAGGCCCCTTTTTCCTGTGTTTCTTGAAGGATCATACCAAATTTCAAAAGGAATAATCCTTATGATAGTACAATAATTTGTGTAAGTTTGGAGGAGATCCGATGAAAACTATTGACTCCAGAGTGTTAACAAGAATTTGTTAATTAAATTTTCATAAGGCCCCTTTTCCCCTGTTTCATAACAGATCAGACCCTTTTTCGAAAGGAACGATCCTTATGATAGTACAATCATTCTGAGAAAGTTTGAAGAGAATCCGAAGGAAACTGTGGACTCTATCGTGTAAACGAGGATTTTTAATGGAGTTTTTAATTGAATTTTCATAAGGCCCCTTTTCCCATGTTTCTTGACGGATCATACCCAATTTCGAAAGGAACAATCCTTATGTTGGTACAATCCTTCTGTGAAAGTTTGAAGAGAATCCAATGAAAACTGTGGACTCTATCGCATAAACGAGGAATTTTAATGGAATTTTTATTAAATTTTCATAAGGCCCCTTTTCCCATGTTTCTTGACGGATCATACCCAATTTCGAAAGGAACAATCCTTATGTTGGTACAATCCTTCTGTGAAAGTTTGAAGAGAATCCGATGAAAACTGTGGACTTTATCGCGTAAACGAAGATTTTTTAATTAAGTTTTAATTAGGCCCCTTTTCCCGTGTTTCTTGACGGATCATACCCATTTTCGAAAGGAACGATCCTTATGATGGTACAATCATTCTGAGAAAGTTTGAAGAGAATCCGATGAAAACTGTGGACTTTATCGCGTAAACAAGGAAAAGTTTAACGGACGGACGACGGACGCACGGACGCACGGACGCCGGACGGGAAAAAGCCATCGCTATAGCTCTAGTGGCCTTCGGCCAATAGAGCTAAAAATCATTAAGCTTGAATTGTCGTCTGCAAGTTGTTTTTCTTTTTTTTTTTTTTTTTTTTTTTTTTTTTTTCAATTTGGAACAGTCTAAAATTCTGTTTTGTGGGGATGGGTTGAGGAATACCAATCGTTCGAGAACGTTTTATAAAAATATGGTACCCTGCTTTTCAAGCGCATCTTTGCCAAAAGCGGATTTCAAGAGTAAAACGTTCGTTCGTGCTTTGTCATCCCGAACTCAGTCCCGGTTAGCGTGTTGTTATACAGGAAAACTTGTACAAAGCGATCTTTCAAAGGGACGGCCAGAAAGTGGTTGATTGAAGGAAATTTTCTATTGATCCTTGTCATGCTGATAAAATCCTTTTTTACAATGTTATTAAAATCAAAGGACTGAAATCACTTGAAGCGCATTTTGTGGGTCTATGTTTCTTTTGAGGATTGATATCATGAACAACTCAGGTTTGTAAGGGAAAAACAGGTAGTATAGAGTATGATCAGCCTATATATATATGTGTGGGCTGATCTTCATCTTATCAACCTGCCAAGGCAAAAATATTCTAGTTTCAGCATGGCAAGGGTCAATTCACATTTCTTGAAAAAGACGATTTGCTTGCATGTATTTTTATGGCATAATTTACACTTTATCATATTTTGTTTGATCTCATTAGAATCGTCTGTGTCAGAAGATTCTAATGAGCTCAATCGACACATGGTACGGGTAACGATTGTTTTAACCCTTGTCATGCTGAACCCGGAATATTCCGGTATTGGCAGGAGGTGTAAACCAAGATCAGCCTGCACATAAGTGCAGTCTGATCTTGGTCTTCACCCCTGCTTGTTTTTTGGGCGCAAGAGTTGTTTATGAAATCGATTTCTTAAAGAAATATTGATTTTTGAACAACAAGTTCTACCAGTGCTTGCAGCCCTTTGATTTGACAGCATTTCAGTAAGGTAATTTATACAGTATGACAAGGGTAAAGGGCATGTACGTCCACTTTTACAGAATGCTTGCTAAAGGGGGGGGGGGGCTTAAATAGTGATCGCTTAATAAAAAATCAAATTACAGGTAGTCGCTCGATCAAGATCGGATGTGTTTTAGACTATTTGATAGCTATTTTACAATAAAACCTGCATTATCATCCACCTTTGTAGAAGGTATCTTAACCCTCTACCAGATGGCAAAGCTTCAGACCGGTCCAAATTGATAGAAGTTGTAGGCTTGTGACATATTTCCTTAAGGCATATCCGTAAAATCTACTTGATCTCAAATACCGAATATCTTATGAAACCCTTTAAATCATATCCTTCAGTACATATGGTATCACTCGTCCTCAACCCTGTTAATATTGGCTTCACTCCGGTCACGAATTTTAATATCAAAATATCATCATGAGTTAACCCTTTCCCGTACAATCACTGATTTTTACGTTCCTTTGATATTAAACTTGAGAAAACATTCTGGAAAAAGAAGAAATTGCTTCTAACAAGCAATTTCTTCTTTTTCACAGAATATTTTCTATCATGTAGTATGATTATTTTTTTCAATTCTACTTACTCCATAATGTTATCTGCAAACTTTAAATTTGGACAAGTCTAAATTTTTCAAAAAGAGTAAAGGGTTCAATCGACAATTCGAACATGAGCATTATAAATGATTTCCTCACTATTCCGCTTTTACGGCAAAAAACTTTCGGAAAACATTGTGGTAAATGGAGAAATTGTTTGTTACAAGCAACTTCTTAAATATCCACAATGGTATGGTTTGGTTGTTTTTCTCCTTCATTTTTATCCCAAAAAACAAAAGAAAACGAATTTTATAAATTCACCAACTTAAAATTGTTGTTCTGGTTCTTCTTTTTTTATGTCGGCCAGTCTTAATTTTATCGTCTGGTAATGGATTAAAGTATATCGGTGGAATCTATAATATTTAAAATATCTCATATCTCATGAAACCGAGTAAATTCTTAAATTGGTACAGATATTGTCTCTTGGATTTCACAAGTCCACCAAACCGTTAATATCGCCGCCATGACAGTCATGGATTTAAAGATGAAAAGTCGTTTGGAGTTAACCCATTCCCAAACAACAAAATTTTTGACTTGCCCAAATTTAAAGAAGCTGCAGACGACAATTTCAAGTAAATGGAATTTCAAATTATTTCATCTTTTGGGATAGAAAACATTGTAGATAATGAAGAAATTGCTTGATACAAGCAATTTCTTCATTTTCCAAAATGTTTTCCAAAGCTTTTTCTAGTGGTGCGTAAAAAGGAGGGATTGAGTTGGAATGGGTTAAATCGCAACTGCGAACGTTGACATTTAATCAATTACCACACAATCCGGCTTTTTACCTTCCTCAAGAAACAAGATTGGAAAACGTTCTGGACAATAAAGGAAATGTTTTATACAAGCTATTTCTTCAGTATCCTATATGGTCCCTATCGCAAAATACGAAGATTTTTTTTTAATTTCACGAACTAAACATTGTCGTCTGCAAGTTCTTTGATGATGAACAAGTCTAAAATCTGTCGTCTGGTAATGGGTTGAAATACATTGATAGAATCTATGATAGCTTATGAAACACAGTAAATCCCATTTGTTAGTACATATATACGTATTTCGCAACCCTTTATACCACACGTAGTCAAACCGTTAGTATTGTCATAGCGTAAATCATGAACTTTAAGATCAAAAATTCAATTTGAGTCTAATCGCAACTGAGAACATTTACATTTAAGTCGCTATTATAGGCAAGCCAATCAAGCCGAAACGCGCAAATGCTGTGCTTAACCCATTCCCAAACAGCGACGCTTTTCGACGCTCATCAAGAAAAATATTTGGGAAAACATTACGTAAAATGAAGAAATTGCTTGTTACAAGCAATTTCTTCATTTTACACAATGTTTTATACAAAGAAAATTGAAAAAAAACCTAAAATTCTATAATTTTCTAATTGGCGTATGTAATTCCTTTCTATTTGGACGTGTCTAAAGTTTTGCTGTCTGGTAAAGGGTTATTATGAGCCTTTTTCGACTTGGACCAAGGTTCCTACCATTTTGACTTATGTTCCAGTCGAACAAGTATAGTAGCTACCAAACTGACGTCATTTAACCTTTAACCCCTTTCTAAACTCTAGTTTGATTCGTAGAATTGGTCGAGAGTATCCGATTGCATCTAATATAGTATGGACGCAAGTACCAGCCGAAAACGGCCATAGTAAATCGCCAATGACGCGAACATAAAATACATGTTCCACTCTCAATCTCTTGCACATCTATAGTACAATAGGTTTAATGACCGATCGCGATGTCCATCAAAGTATCAACCAACCAATCAAATTTAGAATGGAAGTGAAATTCGAACTTCGACCTTGGCCGACATTTATGCGACTGATTTTTGTTTGGCTGGGAAATAAAACGTCGTAACCACATCTTATTCAAGCTGTAGTTACGACGGTTAGGTCGCCAACCAAAAATTTTATTGTTTTGTTACTTAATACTGGTCATAAATTCAACAACATAAAGCCTTTTAATATCGGAATGGAACCTACTGTCGGAGTGAGTGGATAGACAGCCGAGTCAGTGGGCGGGGCCAGCGATCCGTCAGTACTTTGGTAAGCAAAATCTAAAGATCGCTTAAAAGAGTTCATATTTCTTATAAAGATAAGTTCATCTGTGAACTTCTATTCCAACCTTTACACATGAATTTCTTTTCTTTTCTTTTTAACCCGTTCCCAAAAGCAAAGGCAAAAGTTTAGACTGGTCCAAATTGAAAGAAGCTGCAGACAACAATTTCAAGTTGGTTGAATTTTAGGTTTAAATTTATTCGTCTGTTTGGATAAAAAAAAAACATAGTGAATAATGAAGAAATCGCTTGTCATAATTGTGTGGGAATGGGTTAAATTACCCCATTATTTTGTGCCAGACCAACGCTTTTAGATTTGCCCATGCTATTTAAATGTAAGTTGCCAAAATATGTTTGTCAATCGTCTCTTTTTGTAAAAAAAAAAATAATAATAATAAGTTTTCAAACAAGAAAATAACCATGCATGAAGGAACGAAATTTCACTCCAAGTAGGATTCAACGTTAATTTGTAAATAAAAGGAAACGTTGAGAAAAACACTCATTAATAATTGTATAGGTCACGTGAATAAAATGTTAACATGGATTCCTCGTTAGAAACCTTTCTCGCCCTCGTTTCTCTCTTCGAATAGTGCATTTCAATGACCCTCGGAGATCAAACAAATATAGGAAGGATCTATTCGGAAAAAAAGAAGGCACCAACTCCGGTCAGACTGCGAGGATTGCGCCGGCTAACCTGGATTAAAATTTCGTCGTTGGGCAAGCAAACTGTTAAGCTGTAGTTACGACTTTCGCACACCGACCACCGAATCATCGCGTTTAACGGATTATCTAAATTAGAAATAGTCATTCTGCCTCACTGTGCATTCGCTTTCTTTCATTCGCTATCTCTCTCTCTCTTTTAACGTACTGACCTCTGCATGTTCAAATCTTTTTCTTTTTTTTCCAATAATTCGTTTTTAGAAATTCTTGAATGACCGTTTTTACTTTTTAGCTTTTGATGTACACGGAATATACACAGATTCTAATTTAATCAGGTCACGTAATACATTTGGTTGGGGGGGGGGGTCTAAATCGCTGTTATCCTAGATTAATGTTTAAAACCAAAAGTAAAATGTAAAAGCAATCCCCTACTGTAACCTTATCTCGTATCTGATTGATAGCTTTATACATCAATCATAGGCTGTCAGGGAGATTCATCTTTATCTTCTCGAACTGTACAAAACATTTTCTCAGTTAACCCTTTCCTGCACAATCCACACGTTTGTTTTCTTATCTCCATGTGATTTTATGCTTGAGAAAACATCGTGGGAAAAAAAGAAATTGCTTGTAACAAGCCATTTTTTTCTTTTCCTACGATGTTTTCTAATCTGTAGGGTTGGTTACTTTTCAAATTGCACTCACTTTTGATTTTCGTCTGTAACTACTTTCAAATTGGACAAGACTAAAATTTTGAAGAAAAAAACTGGATAGTGTTAAACAAACATACCACCCTTTTAATACGTTCAAATGAAAGTGGTTGCAGAAGACAATTTCTGACAAATGAATTTTGCGAAACAAGCACTCTTTTCATACAAAAGAACTATTCTGAGAGATTACGAAATTACTTGCACCAATCAATTTCTTCTTTTATCTCAACATTTCCTTTTATACAGTATTTTATTGCAGTACTGGAAGCCGCCGTTATAGTGCAGTCGGTATCGCGTCAGACTCCTAATCTTCAATAATTGGATGTCATGGGTTCGATCCCCGGCGGCGGCATATATTCTTTCCGACATTTGTCTCTCGTCATTGGGTGGATAATCGTAAACCTTAGTGGGATAGCAGCTGGAGGCTAGGAAAGGATGTATTGGTAGTACTGGTGTGAGAAATACCAGGAATCCATTGTTTGGTGTTCCAGCCGCCGCGATATGACTGAAATAATGTTACAAGAGGCGTTTAACCCCATTCAATCAATCAATGGCAGTACTGGAGCAGTGATTATATAATAACAAAAGGGTTAATAAAGATTAGGCTTGAGGTCTATATCGTCGTTGTCGTTCTAAAACTTCGTATCTACAGCTTGAATCAAGCTGTAGTTACGAATTTTTCGAACGACAACGACGATATATTGATTTTTTTTTATATTATTATTATAAATTTTATTAAAGAGAAAATGAGAGAAAACGAAAATTTGCTTTGAAAAAATACTTTCAATCTATTTAAACATTGTTTATCTTTATATTTTGACTGTAATTAGAAATTTCTTAGAAGTTGGACTCCTAATTGCAACGTTTGACAACGAGCCAGAATATCTTTTTAATGTTGCTGTTGTTAAGAAAGCCTTTTTTCTGAAATTTTATCTATTATCTATATCATTCGGGCGCATTAGGAGGAATTCACCCTTATCTGTTACACATGTTTCAAATGACCTCAAACCCAGCCTTTACGAAAAAAATGAAGTTTTTTTCCCGAGAATGGTATTGTTTCTCTAGCTTGTAAAAAATGGAGAAAAATTACCACAGCTTTTATAACGGAACTCTCCGTAAGAACGCGAAACAATGGAAAAAAGATGGATCCAGCAGAGGTCAAACAGATATAGTATTTCGAGAAAAAAACATATAGTAAGGTAGAATGACATTTCTGGTCTCAGAAAAACTTTCGAATGTGACAAGTTTCGACCCTGATCAGCTAGCACAATGTGTGCAGTCTGTCCAGGGTAGAGAGTTTTCGAACCCCTTAGGATGTCCTTTATCATGGCGGGTCTGTACCTACCAATCGCTGGCCCCGCCCCACTTACCCTGTTAGCCCCGCTCTTTGACTCAACAGGAAGTCCTGCTTTGATTTTAAACGACGTTATTTACCAAATTTATGGCCATCACCATGTAACAAAAAAGTAGAATAGTTGGTTGGCGACCTAAACGTCGTAACAACAGTTTGAATAAACGTCTTTCGGTCACTTAACCCATTCCCACACAATCCGTTCTTTTCCGGATCAATGTGTAGAAATGTGGAATGATTAGCGATTTAGAGAACCAGTAGCCACAATTTAATCAACTTACAATGACGTGAAATTATCGTTTATTGTTTCGGCGTATTTAGATAACCTTCTTGTTTCATTTCTTACGCTTTTTAGAATTCGTTAGTGATCGACCTTCAATTTCGCAATGCTTACAAACCAATCAAAGTTGAGTTAACGAGGGTACAGCTACCCCGACAACACAGCGTAAAAAAACATGGCAATTTGACCAGTATATCAAATCAGCTGACCAATGAAATCATTCATTTAGACCAAAAAAGAGTCCAAGTTGAACTCTAACATTGGCCGCCATTTTTGTTAAGCTATTTATACAACTATACGTTGTAGCTACAGCTTATTCAATCTGTAGTTACGATGTAAAGGTCGCCTAAAATCCCCCCCCCCTTTTTTTTTTTTTTTTTTTGGCTACTGCATGTTACTGGCCATTAATTCTGCGAAATAACGCCGTTCAAAACGGAGAACTCTCTTTCAGGGTCGATGGGCGGGGCCAACGTAGTATGTGGGAGGGGCCAGCGATTCGTGAATTGCTTTCAACATTAGAGAGTCTGGGTAAACTGAAAGAGGGTCGCGGTGTATTCAGGAAAAGGCATTGTGAGAAAGAAGAAATTGCTAATGAACAGCCATTTCTTCTGTTATCGCAATATTTTCTTCAACAAACTATTTCAGTTCGTTACAACCTAAAGGGTCGAATAGGTACATAGGCCACGATTTTGTTAGCCCTAAGGTTATTTGCGGTTACCAATTAGTTAACCCTTGTCGTTCTGAATTAAAATCCTTGACAGAATTGCTAAAAAATCAAAGTACTGACATCACCAGAAAGTCTGAATGAAGTTCAATATTCTTTTGAAATTTGTTTATTTAAATAACTGTGGCTCAAGGGGGCAAACAGGAGGTGTAGACCAAGATTAGACTGCACTTATGTGCAGGCTAATCTTTGTCTATACCTCATGCCGAAACAGGAATATTCCGTGTTGAGCATGATAAGGGTTAAGATATGGATATCCATAAAGGTTTAAATAATAAATATAACTGTTCTGTTTGGTTTATCTAATCCCTCGTCAAACATCATTATATCACTCTTGTATGCACGGCGAATTGAATCAATCGGCATCATTGAATAAAAGATTAATTTACTTACCTGTAATCTCAAATCGCCAACTGGGGGTCGGGCGTATGGAATTCCAAAGAATTTTTCCACCTTTTTATTATGTCCACTATTTGTTACCATGCCTTTCACTTTACCATAGTTCGTGGTCCGTACCGTAAACTCGCTTTGGCACAAATCACAGAGTATTGTTAACGATAATAGTTCAAGTATATTTTTGATACGTTTGCTATGCATCTTGAAGTCTTTGGTGAGCTTAGTTCCTACTGTTATTTTATCCTAGATATCTGAATTACAACTAAAAAAATGCTTCACTGCTATCAAGAGAAGTATTAGAGAAGGAATGTATATGCGTAACCTTAACTCGCCCAGCGTCAAATAGCTGTAACCGTAACCGTAATTGCAAATCATACAAGCTACTGATCAATGATTCGTCGGTGAGCGAGCGGAATGTCGTTACTACAGCTTTTTTTAAAGCTGTAGTTGCGACATTTTGCTCGCCCACCGAAGAACTGACTGAACAATTCTTTCAAGAAATTGTGGTCCGTTCTAGATGTAAAAGCTTTTTCCTCGGCCAAGCCCAGGAAGAGTTTTTTCGCAGTTTACTTTCGGCTGATATGCTCATAATTTTGTTAAGAAAAGCGATGGGCGAAAAAGGGCCATCCGGCGACTGTGAAAAAAGGAAAATTTGATAATGATATCGTATCACTCACTGGATTTCAATGGTTAGCAACTCGTTTGTTAATCGTGAGACAGGTCCAAGTGTCTATACATTGTACAGACACTTGGAACAGTATCACAATTAATCCTCGATTTCAAGAATGCTTGAATGGTCGTTCTACTAACAGAGAAACAACAACAACCCAAGCGCAAGATATCGACTTTGGTCAGGCTGTGCAATCAGCACTATTTAACAAGGATCGACACTTTTCACACTTTAAAAACAGTCTCTTTTCCCTGACGGGTCTCATTTTTATCTGCAGCACACGAGATAACATTGTACTTACGAGAGACCGTCACGACCCAGGTTTCGGTTTTCTTGTACAAGTACGGGCTCTATTTTAAAATCGTAAATTGTAAACATGCTATATGAAATTAGGATAAATTAGTTGGTTGGGGTATTTCCAACGGTTTTTCGAAGTGCGAAATTCAGTATGAAAGTGATTCGTACGAATCTGTACTCTGTGTGTGATTGCAGTATTAACCCTTGTCATGCTGTATAAATTACCTTACTGAAATGCTGTAAAATCAAAGGGCTGAAAGCGCTGATAGAACTTGTTCAAAAATCAATATTTCTTTTAGAAATCAACTTTATAAACAACTCTGGCAAGAAAAGGACAAGCAGGGGGTGTAGACTAAGATCAGCCTGCACATAAGTGCAGTCTGATCTTAGTCTACACCTCCTGCCAAAACCGGAATATTCCGGGTTCAGCATGACAAGGGTTAAGGTCTTTCCGTGCCTTGGCATATTTGGTATGGACCACAAGAAAAAAGGAAAGGGACGAAAGGAGATCCGGGTTCATACGCCCCCAGCTCTTCTACATATAGACCTCCTCGGTTCTTTAACGTGGTCTGTGTAAAGCACCGATATACGTGAAGCAACCACTGGGTTTCTGACCAGTTCACTTCTTGTTGGGCGGGAACAGCAAGTATCCCTGAAAAATCCTGCCGCGTTCGGGATTCGATTGGCTGATTTAATGAATGGGGCTCAACGCTGATTTTAGAGTATTTCATTCAAATCGCGGCGGCTGGAGCACCTAACCAAAGATTCCTGGTATTTCTCATACCAGTACTACAACTGCATCTGTTCCGCCCCTCCAGCTGTTCATCCCGCTTAGGTCGTTTGGGATTCGAACCATGGACCTTAGGATTGGTAGTCTTGTGTTTTACCACTAGATCACCGGACCTCCAAATCAGTTCTTTAGAAATAATTTACAGTAGTTTTACTTTCTTTTTTTTAATACCTAACCACGTGATAAACCCTACGACCGGACCCAGACTTGGGGCAAACAGTCCTGTGCTCTCAAATATTAACATTCCAACCTTCATGCGGAAGATCTGATTCTAAAATTGCGATCTATTACGCAAGAAAACGCTATCAGGAAATTCCTTAACCCATTACCAGAAGACAAAAGTTTAGACTGGTCCAAATTGACAGGAATTGCAGACGGCATTTTAAAATTCGTGAGATTTAAGATCTTTTTCAAATTTCCGGTAGAAAATATTGTGTAAAATAAAAAAAATGCTTGTTTCAAGCAATTTCTTCATTTAACTTAATAATTTCTCAATTTTTTCTCTTCAGGGGCGCCCAAAAGCGTGGTAATGGGGCTAAAACAGAGACAAAAAAAGAGATCATGAACATTAATCTAACACTGTTCGTATAGCCCGTTCAGAGTGCTAAGGCCTCGCGGTTCGTCGATGTTCTATGCTGTTCGTACTTTCTGTATGACAGGTCGCTTTTTTAATTTACATACTAACCTATTCTCACAAAATTCCATTTTTTTACGCCCGCTGATAAAAGAAAGCTTTTTCTTGTAACAAGCAATTTCTTCATTGTCCACAATGTTTTCAAACTCACAGAACAAAGATTTTTTATTCATCATTTTTCCCCAAAAATGTATCAACTAAAAATTACCGTCTTCAATTTCTTTCAATTTAGACCAGTCTAAAAAACTAGTCACCTTTTAATGGATTAAATGAGAAAACCTACAGTTTCAAATTTGATCGTAAAATTTCGAACAGTGATATAGAAATGAATCTAATAGGTAAGTTTCACGCTCGCACAAGTTTCCTCTCGGACTAGATCTGTCGCTGTGATTTAAGAAAACAGAAATCTTAAAATTCCATTTGATTATAAGGATATCTTTTTGAAACAGCTGGGTAGTTTTGTTTTGTTGTTTTTGTTTTTCTTTTGGGGAGGGGGGTATAAAAGAATATCGAAGCAAAATCAAGAGAATAAACTATTATGTGATAAAAAGAGATAGGATTTAAGCTGTATATATTGTCGGTGTTATTCCAAAACCTCGTAAATACAGCTTGATTCAAGCTGTAGTTACAATGCTTTAGAATTACACCGACGATATACTGAAAAACAATTGTATAAAAACGTGTTCAAAAAATTAAAGATATGATAATATAATTGCAAAAATTACACAGTCACTTTAATTCCAGCATTCCACGTTTTCTGTCATAAGAATGAACGATTTATCAAAACTCGCGTAGGTGAAATAAAAACTTCATATTAAAAAGTCCAAGTTTATCGGGTATTCATTGAGCGAGCTAAAAGTTTATCTAAACCAAGCACACTATGACCGCGGTATCGAGTTACTAACCCCGAGTTACACAGACTTTAAATACAAAATGATCTGTTACCAATCAGTCCTTACTCTTTTATACGGCAAAATCCGATGTTACTAACCCCGAGTTACACAGAAATAATCATTCACCGAACAGTGCTTACTCAATTATACTGATACGATCATAAGCAAAATCCGATGTTACTAACCCCGAGTTAAACAGAGTTAGATACAAAATGATCATTTTCACGATACGAACATAAGCGAAATCCGATGTTATGCGTCTGCAGTGGAGGTAAACGTTTTAGGGTACATAATTGATAAAAAGTCGAATGTTACTCTTAAACTACAAAAACCTTTTGGGGAGTGCTACAAGTATCTACCTGTTCAGACAGCGCGGACTGTGCAGAATAACTTTTCGATCTCGGTAAGATTTCTCAGTTGAGAATTCGGTCAATCTTACCTAAGCGACCTACCATTTATATCAAGCGACTATAAATACAAAGTAACCTTTCCAAATTGCATAAGCTTGTGAGAAGTTGAAGATTGTTTTAAACAGAATACTGTAAGTAAATCCTTATGTCATTTGATACCTCGTAGTTTTGTCAGAAAATTAAAGCGTATAATTTCTGGAAAGTGTATTTCTGGTTATGGCTACTTGCTAAAAGTGGTAACTTAATAGAGGCGGTCGCTTATCAAGAATGACTTGCAAGCGTGTGGCCGATTCTTGTGCGCGTGTGAGAGTGTTTGTGTGTGTGTTTTATACTCAATTCCAAAAGAAAGTGTGCACTTTTGAATTTGGATTATTTCAGCATCCAGATAACGTACAAATATGGTAATTATACAGGGTTAGGATAATTTTGATACAGCATCGATAATTTGTAATATTGTCATTAAAAGTATAGGGTTAAGTCGGATAAATGGAATTTTACACGATTCGCACGTGTAGCACTTCTTAAGTATACGCGCAACGTTAAACTTGTATTGAGGAAATCTTGTTTGCCTCGCATAACGAAAATTCAAATTGGCCTTTAATTTCGTTTCAGATAAAATATGCCTAGATAAAGTGAAAATAAGAACATACAAGCGTTGATGATGCTTGCTCGTGGTGATAGCGTAACAAACGTTGGTTGAGCGTTAGGCTGCCACAGATACCATATTATTCATCAAATATCATTCAGTCAATTATTCATCTAAGAAATTAGTTTTAACAAACAGTTGGTGTAGCCGATCGCTGTACACCCGTAGTCAGTTCCAACCGGCCTCTCGCACCGCAAGACAGTACGGTATCAGTCGCAAAACCGCGTTGCGTCGTTTAGGGCAAGCCAGAGTACCCATTCGCCCAACAGAGACCGTATGTTGGACCGGTATTAACAGTGCGTTTTAGTTTGTGTGTACTTTTGCAACTGATTTTCATATTATCTCCACTTAAATTTAGAAAAAAAGAAAAAAAAAAAAAACACTCAAAACTCTCTTTTTGTCAATTTCTGGTAAGTTGGATATTTTTTTGAAACTTTACACTACAATTTGATACCAAACATTATTATCTCAATTGAAATATGAAAGAGAAATAAAACAAAGTTAAGTGCACACTTACTTTTGGAACTGAGTATATTACTTTTTTCCCGAAGGCCTCCTTGCAAATAAGATAACCATTGTGATGTTGTTCAAATACGCGATGGTGTCTTAAAGGTAGTTATCGATGTTTTTTCATGTCACAGATTTTAATTATTTTTATTTCCTCTCATAAACAATTTAAATGCAATATGCCGCCAAGTAGTTTTGCAAAAATCTGAGTTCGCTTATCAGAAAAAAGCAGGGTATTTCCCTAATAGCCTACGTAGGCTATTAATCTATTTTTAGATTAATCCGAGACAGTTGCGAAGATCAAAGAGCATTCACGTGGCGCGAATAACCGTTGGAACCTTGCATTTAGTTTAGATTACATCAAACCAACGTCATCGTTACGTCATCTGGTGTTATGTTCGCTAGCCGGTCTGTAAAGATCAGTCCAAAACTGTCGTAAGCGTTATTACGAATATTAACACTTACCGTAGTTTTGCGCTTAGCCTTTTATGTGACATGATTTTAGGACGTTCTGTTTCGCTAGTAAATTTGTTACCTTCATTTGACTGGGTCATATGCAAATGAGGTCATTCGATGTCGACAGCCGAATTCTGTGATATCTAAAAATAACCGGGATTTCCGCTGAACATTTCCGATATAACCACAAAAGCCACTTTACGTCTATTAGATTACCACCAAGACATTACCTGACCTAACTTAAAGTATTAAATGTTCGTTTGAGTCTATTTTTCGGCACTTGGTAATTTTTTCTTATCTAGGTTTCAGAAACAGCGATACCTCCCTTTAAAAAGTAAGCTTCGTCAAATAGAGGATATTAAATGAATTGCTATGGAATACCGAAATAGAATAATTAAACGAGTCACCTATAGATAGATTGAAACGAGGCTATAATTTATTATTCTATTTATAATATCGCAGTATTTTTTGAGATATCATCTATATCTTTCATTTAAACATCAAACATATAGAGGCCCATTCAATATCAGTTGAAGGATCGTTGGTCCCCGCCCACTAACTCCGCAAGTCACGCCCACTGAGCTCCGAAAGGAAGTTCCGCTTCGGTACTAAAATGCGTTATTTTGCGAAATTCATAGTCAGAACCATGTAACATAAATGTCAAATGGTTGATTGGTTTACTAAACGTCGTAACTATAGTGAATAAACTGTAGTTACGACGTTTAAGTCGTCTAACAAAAAAATGTGGTTCACATAAAATGTCGGCCAATGGCGGAGTTCGCATGATTTGGTTGGTCGATTGATTCTTTGTTTGACAGCTATGGTCGGTCAATTGAGCTTAGACGTGAGATGTCCAACCATTTATTTAACATTGAAGTCCGAGAATCGACAACGAGCAGCCTGGTCAACCACTCATGGCATTGCGAATAATCACCGATCGTTTCAAGAAGCTAATGGTCAGTATCTATCTATAGAACGCATAGAAAATACCCTGATCAGACCGTGTGGATGCACAGGCTAATCTAAGTCTTCACTTCACGCACATGTATAATTGCTAGAAAAGTCGTGTACTGGATGAATTGAACAATCGTTAACCCCGCCCAATTTATTCCGTGGTTCCGCCTACTGACTCCGACGTGAATTTCCGCTTCGGCATTTAACGGCATTATTTTGTAATTTATGGCCAGTAGTATGTAACAAAAAAAGGAGGGGGGTGGTTGGTTGGTGACCTAAACGTCGTAACTATAGCTTGAATAAGCTGTAGTTACGACGTTTAGATCGCCAAACGAATAAAAATGCTTCGCATAAATGGGGGCAGAGATAAGGTTCAGAGTAAACTTCCAGTCCAAATGAATGAGTTCATTGGTCGATTGATTACTTGATTGACAGCCTCGATTGGTTAATCGTTAGTTTGAGACCTTAATTCAGATGATCAAAGGTGCAGAAATCGAACCTGGGTTACCCGGAACTACAGTTCGGTTCTCTATGGAGTTTTATGGGTCACTTCATTATTTACTTCACACTTTCCTGTTTCTCAAATTTTTAGACTTGTCCAAATTGAAAGAAGTTGCAGACGACAACTTAAAGTGAGTGAAATTTGAAAAAGTAACTAGCCAACAGGGTAGAAAATATTGTGGGAAAAGAAGAAATTGCTTGTTACAAGCAATTTCTTCTTTTCCCACAATGTTTTCTCAAGTATAAAATCACAAGGACGTAAAAAACAGTGCTTTTACAGGAAATGGCTAAATCAAGGAAAGGAAGTTGTTTTTTATCACACATCTCCATAAACACTTCGGTTGTCGAACCCTAGCATTTTATACAACAGTAGGAAGGTTTGATGATATAAACAGAATCGTTTTGTGTTTCCTTGAACTTACAAAATCTATTCAGTAGACAAGAGTTTCCAACCTGTGTCTTCCATTGTTTTCATGGGTTCAATCCTCGGCGGCGGCACATATCCTTTCCGACATTTATCTCTCACCAATGGGTGGATAGTCGTAAACCTAAGTGGGATAGCAGCTCGAGGCTAAGAAAGGATGTAATGGTAGTACTGGTGTGAGAAATACAAGGAATCCATTGTTAGGTGCTCAAGCCGCCGCGATATGACTGAAATACTGTTAAAAGCGGCGTAAAACCCCATTAAATCAATAAAACCAACCTTTGTCGAAACCATATCAGTAGGGTTTAAAATATCGTAAAACACGGATTTAATCTTGTAAATAGCGAGTTTTTGCATTTTTAGTTAAAAACAACAACAACAGCAACAACAATAAACCATCAGTATGACAAAATGCTTGGGTTTATATAATTTCATTTTAGTTTGACCGTCTTAAAGAATGTCTGCATTCTGGCTGGCTGCAAAGTCGTTTGTGCTTTCATGTAAAAATAAATACGGAACTATTTTGTACTCTTTCGCACAAAGTAGTTCGGTAGCAAAAAAAAAACAAAAAAAAAACGACTAAACATGTCCAGACTTTTACGATTGCCTTGATAATGTAGCATCATAGGAAAACTTTTTTTCCAGGGTAAACGAATTAACTGAATTAACCTACTGCATAGATTCGCTACGCGGTATTATATATTGTAATAGAGTTTGTTTGCTTTTTTTATACCTACATGAAAAAAATATTGATACCTACATTTGCACATTAAATCCATTACAACCTAATTTCTTACTTTGAAGCCCTTGAAAAATTACACTGGCAAAGGAAACCATTGTTGGGAAATGAGAAACTTTTTGTAACAAGCAATTTCTCCATTCTTTAGACATGTATTTGCACCATATAACACATGTTGTTGTTATACCAATTATTATTATTATACTTTTTATTCATTTAAACACTTTTCGAATTGACGGATCGCTTGTCACGCTCACTTAACTCCGACAGGAAGTTCCACTTCGATATTCAAGAACTTTACTAATTGTTAGTAAGATTTAACATAAAGAAAATATTGTTGGTTGGCAACTTAAACGTCGTTACTACATCTTGAATAAGCTGTAGTAACCACTTTCAAATAGCCAAACTAAAAAATACTTCACGTTAATGTCGGCCGATGTTTGGGTTCAAAGATCACTTCCGGTCTAAACGTATAATTTGATTAATTTATTAATCTTAGATTGACAAACGCAATCCATTGATTATCGTATTTCCAACTCTTTCAATTTGGAATTACCTAGAAGATGTTGCCTGATGATGGGTGGGTGTTGGCCGTCGGATGAAGACGAATCGAAACATACAAATTATTATCATGTTTTGATATTGCAGTTTTAAATATTGCTTGTTTCGTAAATTACAAATGAATTTCCTTAAACCTTAGTGTCGACGTCGAATATAAATACGGCTAATAATAGGTTTGGCTAAACAGAGACGACGATTGATTGATTGAATGGGGTTTAACGCCACTTTTAAAAGTATTTCTGGAATTTCTCAAACCAGTGCTACCACTTCATCCTTTCCTAGCCTCCAGCTTCTATCCCACTAAGGTTTACGATTATCCACCCATTGTGAGAGACGAATGTCGGAAAGGATATGTGCCGCCACCGGGGATCGAACCCATGACTCTCATGATTGTAGGAAATGGGTGTATATATATTTCTATGATTATTGGTTAAAACAGACCAATCAAATCCCGTATTTTTATGCACACAAAAAAAAAAAACACTTTGGAAAAGGAGACATTGCGTGAACCAAGCATTTTTTCCCTCTTTCGTAATGTTTTCTAAATTATTTTGGACTCATGTTTTTAAATCTAAATGCAAATTTGATATGTCATCTGCAACTTCTAATCAATCGAACCTATGTCAAGAATTTGTCTCGTCTTATAGTAATAATTTAACTTTCAAGTGTTTAGAAAATAACAAACAAACAAAACAGGCACTTGTCCACAGTATAGGAATGCAACGTGTGAAAGGGTCAGGAATATACACGAGCAGTCACTCACCCTGCTTCCTAACAAGGTATTCTTCCTTTGGTAGCAAACAACGGCCATACCTTAAACATGACATTCACAATTTTACTGTTTTTCAAAATAGCTCATACATTTGTGTAGTTGTTCTCTTTTGTTTTAACGAGTACTTATGATGAAAGATATAAAAACAAATCGTTTTGTTACCATTTAGATATTAAGACATGATTTATCTTGTATTAAAAAAATCGTATGTCTTTGATTTCATGAATAACAACTGCTATGATATATTCCTGTGTAATTGACCAATCGCGATTGTCAATCAAATAATCATTCGACCAATCAAATCATTCATATAGACTGGAAATTAACTTTGAACTCCGACATTGACCGTCATTTATTTGAAGCATTTTTGTTGAATTGGCGACTTAAATGTCGTAACTACAGCCTGAACAATCTGTAGTTACGACGTTTAGGTTACCAATCGATCATTTTACTTTTTGTTACATGCTACGGTCTATTAATTTTTCAAAATAACGCCGTTTAAAATCGAAGCGGGACTTCCTTTCGGAGTCAGTAGGCGTGGCCAGCTGAGTACGTAGGCGGAGCCACCGATTGATCAGTTCTGATTAACTTTCCTAAGAAAAGATTCGGTGCTTAATGCATTCATAAAACTTTAGTAATACAACATAAGCGATTACATTTTAGGACATAGTTTAAACCTATTATTTTATATCGATTGGGAATGAAGTAAAATTAATCCCTCTGGATTCTGCCTCCTGGAAAGACACAAGTACTCGGGCTGATTATGTTGGCAAATGACAGACCAAGATCGATAGCCGCTCTCGGGAATAGTACTCTGGACCTTTTGATCGGGAGCCAACGCTCTACCTCTCGACCATGGAAACCACAGGATCAGCCAGCAAAATTTATTATTCTTTCATCATGGTATGAAAAAACATTGGAGTGAATCATTAACCCTAGCCGTGCTAAACCCGGCATATTTCCGATTTTGGGGGAGGAGGGTGGACACATATGTGCAGTCTGACCTTGGTCTACACTTTCTGCTTGTCACTTTAAAGCCAAAATTGTTCATTAGAGAAATACTCTATATAAATAAACATTAATCCATAATTAAAGTTTTGAGGTGCTGCCATTCGTCTGACTTTAATGTATTTCTCTAGAGGATAAAAATCATAAAGAACAATGACCCATGCGGACTTTGACCCATCATTATATCTAAAAGAGCGGATAGGGTCATCTTAATGACCACCGGCTTTCCTGAATGATTTATGCTGATTGAAATAGGAATTCTAGACCTGGTCATCATTTTTTATTTCCATTTTCACACAATGACGCTTTTTGAAGCCTCTCATGAAAATAATTGGGAAAACATTTTTTAAATTGAAGAAAATCTTTTTTTCCCAGAAAGTTGAAAAAAAACTAAACTTTCATATACTCTTAATTGTCGTCTCAAATCCCGTTCAATATGGACAAGTCTAAAATTTTGTCGTCTGGTAATGGGTTAAGATCATATCTGGCCTTTCATTCCTAAATGCGGTCATCTGATTTTTTAAAAAAAATACTGAGCGTGGCCAGACTATGAGAACTGTTCAGACTAGGCACGAGCTGCATTCTTTTCGTCGGAATCCATTGCCAGACGACAAAATTTCAGAGTGGTCCAAATTCATAGGAGTCACAGACGACAATTTAAAGTTCATGAAATCCGTACAATCTTTGTCTATTGAGGTAGAAAACTTTGTGTAAAATGAAGAAATTGCTTGTAACAAGCAATTTCTTCATTTTACACAATGTTTTCCCTGGCTTTCATATCGGGGGCGTTTAAGGGCGTCCTTGGTTGGGAATGGTTTAAGATTATTTTAAGTCGCTATATAGCAATTTTAAGAATTCTTATTGGAGAGATTATGCTTACTCAGCAATTTCTTAAACGATAAGCCTTGAAGACATCGATTGTTTTCGTTCAAAGTAAAATAAAAAATCGTTTTTAATACATCTAAAGATATTATTTAATGGAATTTTTGCATCTTTACGCGCTTCTGATCTGCGTTCCATCATTTCGAATTGAAAGTGGGATATAAGATAAAGAGTTATTTAGATTAAGAATTCCGTCTATCAAATTTTCTCACTTCTGATTAATCGAATCCTTTCGTGTTTCAATGACGAAAAACACGGAATGTTTGTATGTTTACGCCCAAAATTGTTCTATTAACAATAGGCCTTATCGGTCACCACAGTCTAAAGAGTACAAAGACAGATAAAATTCTGCCAGATGATGCTACATACCAAATATCAAAACTCTAGGCCTTTCTGTTTGGGAATGAAATATTTTTAAAGTGTTTACTATACAAGCCCTATGTAAAACTTCTGACGTCCGGTAATGGTCTAATTCTGACTCTTGGACTTTAATTTATACAATCTTGTTAGAGGTCCACCAGATGATGCTGCATACCAAATATCAAAGTTCTAAGCCTAGCTGTTTGAGAGAAGAAGATTTTTAAAGTTTTTACAAAAAAAGCCTTATATAAAACGTGTGACATCCGGAAACGGACTAATTCTGTATCTGGTGCCAAAATTTATGCAATCTTGATAGAGGTCCACCAGATGAAGCGACATACAAAATACAAGTACTCTACGCCCTCCTGTTGGGAGAAGAAGGTTTGTTTTCTTTTAAGTTTTCGCTGAATAAGTCTGTGTTAAACTTGTGACGTATAGGAAAGTTCTAAGTCTTACCCTGGGACCATAGTATTTATAACCTTAATAAAAGTCCCCCAGATGATGCTACATACCAAATATCAGAGTTGTAAGGTCTTTCGGTTTAGTAAAAAATATTTTCAGAGTTGTCGTTATGTAACCCCCCCCCCCCCACACACACACACATACACACATACATCTTTGCCCCCCTCCCCTCTAGAACCTAGAACCGCCATTCCTTGATGGATTTTTTCTTGTACAAGCTAAAGACTCTAATTACAAAATATGAATCCAATCCAAAAGGCGGGATTCTTCTTGTCAAGTTTGGTTAAAATAAGAGGTCGAAAAAGTAAAAAGTTAACGCAAGGCGCACGGCGCACGACGCACGACGGACGACGACGAACGAAACACCAAGGTGACCTATAAAGCTACATCTAAAGCTGGAATTACTGAATTGTAAGAAACGATTTTTTTTTCGTGGAGGACCGGTATTAAAGCCAAAGCCTATTTGACACTGTTAGCCGCGAAGAATATGTTTTCTATTTATATTCCGTAATTTAATGAAAACCATTGCGTTGTGTATACCAAAATACATTGTCTTTAATCCTTTCCTGTTCAAACCCTGATTTTTACGTGCCTGTGATTTTATACTTGTAAATTGTAGAAAAAAGGAGAAATTGCTTGTAATAAGCGTGTGTTTTTTTTCTTTTTTCCACAATAATTGCAACCCAACTGAAAGATTTCAAATAAAATCAACTATAAATATTGTCGTCTGCAAAACCTTTGAATTTGGACACGGCTAAAATTTTGCGATACATCTGCTCCATTTTTTCAAGATTTCATTTCGTGGTTTTCAGTGCACGCTTAATCGTGGTCAATAGTTGAAAAAGGGGGTGTCGTGTTATATGGTTGCGATACTGTATACCCTTTTCTTTAGGATGAGAAAATTAAGAACGGCTAGACAGAGATTGTTTGAGTTTTGAGGAATTCACATTTCTGTGTTTAAAGGGACATAACTTAAAAATGCCCGTTCTTGGTTATACAAAACCACTTCGAAAGCTACATCCCTTGAACAACAGAGCTTCTTGATCCAAATACCAAAGACTAAATTTAAGCCGGGTCTAAAGAAGTTGCAGACCAACATTATAAGTTGGTGAAATCTAAGAAAAAAGTTGCCTTCTAGGATAGAAACATTGCATAGTACAAGCCATTTCTTCATTGTCTACAGTGTGTTCCAAAAGCTATTTTCGTGAGAGGCGTAAAAAAGCAGATTTGTATTGGAATGGGTTATAAAGCGTAACTTATCATATGGATATAACATATGGCATATACGAAAAGTGTCTACTTTGGTCTTTCTGTCAGAACTGCCTAATCTGATCAGGAGGATACTTTTCGCAGTTTGCAGACTACTTGAACGAACATTTGACCGATCGCTGGCCCCGCCCAACTATTCCATTTGCCACGCCCATCGACTCCAACAGGAAGCCTCGCTTCGATTTTAAACGGTGTTATTTAACAAATTTTATTACAAGTGACATATAACAAAAAAGTAGAATAGTTGGTCGGCGACCTAGACGTCGAAACCATGTGCACAACTTGAAAAGTTGTAGTTACGACGTCTATGTCGCAAAACCAACAGAAAAGGTTAACAAAAATAGCGTTAAAAATCATGTCTGGTCTAAATGAATGATTTCATATGTCGACGGGTTATTTGATTGACAGTCGCGATTGGTGCCACTCCATTCCACAATGTAATGATTCTTCTTGATTTTAATAAAATCTGATGTGTAAATCGTGGTTTTCACGGGTTCTCTCTCTCTTTCTTCTTCTTTTATTTTTTTTTTTAATTTTTTATTTTTTATTATTATTTTCTTTTTTTGCAAAACAATAGTTTACATGTTCACATGAATACACATTGGAATAGCATTATTCTTGGAAAAAACACTAAGCCCTTTCCTGTACGAACGCGGTACTTGACGCACAAGATTGCAGATAAACGTTCGTGCACAAGATAGAAATTAAGGGAGAGAGAGGGGGAAAGAAAGAGAGATATGGAAGGAAAGAAAGACAAAGACAAAGAGAGAGAGAGAGAGAGAGAGAAAGACAAAAGACACAGAGAGAGAAAAGGGGGGTAAAGGAATTAGACAGAAAGGTACGCTTAATTCATTAATACGGCGAGTGGAAATGTATCGAATGCTACAAAAAAGATCCCTTTATCGTCGAAAGCACCATTAATCATACATTTATTAAATAACAACGTCATGCAATTCCACTCCCACTCGTTGCGATAATCTCATATACCCAATATACGAAAAGCGCACGAATTCGTGACAAAATTACAGTTATCCTTCGAAGCCTTTTTCCCAGGTCTATCTTTCATATAAATTATTACCGCTCAATACAATTAATGCAAAGGATGTTTGTGAAACATGACCTATTATTGTTGTTATTATTATCAGCAATTATTATTGGTGTCTATGTACGACGGGACAGAAATGAATTTTGATAAAAATAAACCCCAACATGTCTTAGATGTTTGTAGGCGGGTTGGTTAAAGAGGTAAACAGACCAGCAAACGATTCAGATAAGTAAGAAATTAAGATTTACGACCTGCCGTAAGTGGTCTGGTGTTCCAATATAGCATATCTTTATCATGCATTTGTGCTGTATTATTGCTTAACTATACCACCCACCTCTAGCCATTTCCATCATATTTACAATATAGTTTGAATCGATAGTCGAAATGGGACCTGCCGCCGTCATAGCGGTTAAACCCCATCCAATCAATCAATCGAAATGGGGCCTCCTAGGAACTCCACGAAAACTGAAATTCGAAAACCCGATAAGTTCCAGCAGAGGTCAATTAGATATAGTGTTTGAAGAATAGTCATATGGTCAGGCAGAATGACCATTTTTCAATTAGGAATTTCACCTCGAGCGTAATGTATCAAACTTTATCAGACTGCTCGATCCGCGCGGGGTCGATACAAGCTTTTCACAATTTCGGATAGATTCTTTTTCGCGCAATGTGCCACATTTATTTATGTAAATAGAATTTATCCCGCTTTGAACATTTCTTTAGATATATCACAGTAATAAGTTTCGGTTGTGAACTGTCAGAAGATTTGTTTTGTTTTTTCCTTAAAAGAGGAAGATCTGTTTTAATGCTGTAAAGCACACTAAAGGATCGCTGGCCACGCCCACTGGGCTCCAACAGGAAGTTCTACTTCGATATTAAACGGCGTTATTTTGCGTAAATTATATGCGGCCATTAGCATGTAACAAAAAAGTAAAAGATTTGGTTGGCGACCCAAAATCCGTAGCTTCAGCTTGAGTAAGCTGTAGTTAGGACGCATTAGTCGCCAAGCCAACATAAAATATTTTAAATTAGATGTCGGCCAACGTCGAGTTCAACGTTTACTGTCGGTCTAAATGAATTATTTGATTGATCGATTGATCGATTGATTGATTGATTGATTGATTGTTGCTTTGGTTAACAGCCGAGATCCGTCAATTAGGGAACGTTTCAGTTCTATACCTCAAATCAAAGGACTGATGGTACTGGATGTAATTAATTTGGGTTCATAATTCTTCTGAAAATTTATCAATATAATCAACTTTGGCTTTAAAGTAACAAACAGGAGGTGTAGACTAAGATCAGACTGCACATATGTGCAGTCTGATCTTTGTCTCTACCTCCTGCCAAAACAGGAATATTCCGGTTTCAGCATGACAAGGGTTGATTTAAGACGGTAGACTGATAAAATGAAACCGATCAAGATTGGTTAAATAGCGCAATATGATTCAATTCATGATATCAGTCTGAAATAAATTTGTTTATTAATAAGCACCACGCTTAATATAAAACATTTGCGTATACTCCTTTTGATTCATTAAGACAAATCTTACGGAAATCAGCTGATGACGTCTAAGAGACTATGTGTTACCCTTCGCGTGAAAAGGGATTATTTAGTTTACGGGTGCGAAAATTATCGACCCTGGTCAAAATGCGCGAATGAGCCAACCAGCCAGGTCGAATTTTCGTTTTTTCACATCAGTAGAATGGTCATTATGTCTTACTAAATCCGTTTAGAAATACCAATGCTGGTTGACCTCTGAATGCGATTTCCTTTATCCAAATATGTTATACTTTTCATGACATAATTTATGGCACGAGAGTGAAATACACCTGTTGCATATTTTTGATATACACTGATGATATTACACTAGCGATAAAACTATGCAAATTAATTAGCTAAACCCTATATTGCCCAGCCTGTCGTAACCATGAAAATGACGTCATATACAATGTAATTACGTCGTTTTGGAACCGGCGTTATCATATAATTTGTGAAATATTTGCAATTGATAATTCAGGGTCAGGAAGGCGAGAGGCAACATAATTTTTTCGGAAATGGTAAATTAGATAACTCCCATTATTCAATCCGGGTTATATTCTAAAGTAAGAGTACTTTTTGATTTATGACGTCATGACGTCTAATGTACTATTGACGTCATAATTTCTCGACGTAAGTTAATCTACGGACCTTTTATTTCACATTTTTAACGTTAAAACTTTGAAACAATTTGGAAAAAGTTTTTTTTATATTTTTCTCTTCAATCCTTCGCTTGAATAAATAGAAAGGCCGAAAAAAATATCTTCAGCATTTAACAAGCGTGGAAGGTACCTTGAAAATTTGCCTATAACTCTATAAGTTATTCCGCAAAATGTGTTCAAAAGTAAAAAATCATTACGAGGAAAAAAATTGAATTATGATGCACTTGTGACCTTAAAGAAATTTCATTTAAGAAATACATCATGGTATGAGTAGAATATCAAATTAGTGTCGATTAGATCCATTAAAAGCCTCATTCTTTGTGTGTACTTTCATTATTATCATTATTGTGATAGTTATTATTATCATCATCGTTATCATTATTTTAGTCATTTTTATTATTATTATTATTATTACCTATTTTAGCTTCATTGGCTGAAAGCCATTGGGCTATTTCATGGCGTGTTGTACGTCGTGCCTGTGTCCGTCCGTCCGTCCGTCCGTAAACTTTTATTTTAAGAAATTTCTCCTCAGAAAGTACTGCAAAGTATTCAACCAAATTTCACTGAAATGATCCTTGGGTACCTTTTATCAGGTACCTTCAAAGAATTTTGATCGGATGAAAAACATGGTTTTAATGGGCGGGGATTATTTCCAAATATGGTAAAAGCTTTAAAAATCTCGTCTTCTCACAAACCAGTAGATGGATTTCAAATTTTACAGGAATAGTTCTTGGGTGACTTTTTTTCAGATTATTTCCAGGAATTTTGATCGGATGAAAAACGTAGCTTTAATGGGCGAGGCTAATTCCATATAAAGTGAAAGTTTTGAAAATCTTCTCCTTGGAAAGTACTGAAAGACGTTCAACCAAATTTCACAGAAATGATCCTTGTTTGACCCTTTATCAGATTCCTTCAAAGAAATTTGATCGGATGAAAATCTAGGCTTTAAAGGGCTGTGCTTATATCCAAATATGGAGAAAGCTTTAAAAATCTTTTACTCAGAAACTAGTTGAAGGATTTCAATAAAAATTATGCAGGAATAATCTTTTGGTGACTTTTTATCAGATCATTTAAAAGAATTTTTGATCGGAGGAAAAACGTGTCTTAAAAAGGAGGGGGTTATTTCCATTTATGGTTTATGGCGAAAACTTTAAAAATATTAATTCTCAGAAACCAGTAGATTGATTTCAACAAAAATTCACAGGAATTATCCTTTGGGGGCCCTTATAAGATTTCTTCAATGAATTTAATTGGATGAAAAGCATGCCCTTGGGGACGCTAATTTCCATATATGGAATATACTCTGAGACATTGGAAAATCTTCCTTGGGTGGATTTCAACCGTATTTCGAAGGATTAATCCTCAGGTTTCTTTTACAGATACCTTTATATAATTTTGATTGGTTGAAAAACATGGCCGTTGTTGTTGTGGCTTACGTTCATATATGGTATACAGCGAAAAACATTTAATACCTTTTCATATGACTTAGTGAATGAATACATAACTCGAGTTGACTTTTGTAAAACTGTGAAAAGTGTGAAATGCTTCTCTAGAACTATTTTAAAAAAATAAGTGACTAGGTTTAGGCCTTTTTGCCATGATGGCAAAAATGGTTAAGTTATATTGAATTTCTGAAAACCCCCTTTGCTCAATCGTGAGTACATTTAGGCCTATGGTGCGATATAGGCGCTCAGGCGGCTTTAGTTCTGTATATAGTTAACTCGTATAATAAATACCATTTATTCAATATTCGTTTTGTGGTCTTTTGACGGTTCTCAACTTTCCTCGGTCAATCTATTGAATGTCGAAGCTTTCGTAGAAATAAATGGAAACGTATCTCTTTTAGTTCACCGTTTTTATCTGCGTAGGCCTATATAAAGACAAACACATATATAGAGAAGACAAGGACCGGATAGTGAACACGGTCTACCGGCTGGTCACGACTGCGACATTCTTACGCATGACCATATTCACTGTAAAATCTGACCAATCGCGACTGTCAATCAAATAACATGTCGACCAATGAAATTGCTGGTTGCACACCAATTGATAGATCGCTGGCCACGCCGAATGTTTTCCAACATGGCAGTTCAGAAGAGGTAACAAACGACATTTTTTTTCAAAATGTGTTATCGAGGACATAAAATAAAAAGTAAATCGTTGCTTTTCAACCTAAATACCTTGGACTAAAATTACTAGAAGTCATGTATACAATTTAAGTTTGTAACAACTATTTCCTTCTCTCTCGCGAGGGGTGGGGGGTCTATCTCTCTTATCTATCTATCTTGCAACCAGTCGCAACCAAAATATCCTAAACTCAATTTCGAACCAGGTTTGAGATAAAACAGCTCTAGCGGATAAAGGTCATAGGCTGAAGATGAGTAATCCAAAATTCCGAGGCATATAGACTGTTAGAAAGGTGATTTGAAATCGGGAGCAGTCATTTGGTAGAGTTTGTTGGTTCTCCTCAAACACGGTTTTAATTCATGCCTCCTGGACTGTGCAGTTTTACGGTTTACTCAGCGGGGTCAGCGCGAATATTAAGCAAATGTTTGCAAAAGAATAGACAGCCTTATGTGACCCACTTGATATGCATTTGTAAGTAATTCGCGTCTTCTCACCAAGAATTACTGAAAAGAACCTCCTAGATAATAGGTGCAAACTTCCAGTCTAAAATACTTTGATTATGCTTGCAATCGTCTGAACATACACGATCGATCGCCGGTAATTCTTTTTTTAACATTTTTTATAAAGACAAGCTATTTCGCAAACTCGAATTAAAGAATTTTCAGTTCATTTTCGTCATCACAATACAACTAATATGTTTTTATTGTATAATTATTTCTTTTTCTAGAAATAAGGAAGTTCTTCGAGTCTGCATCACAAGACGCTCTTTACCATATTGTGTGATCAAAGTACTAAGGGTATATTTTAATTTTTTTCTACTGGGTATCTGGAAGGCTCGTTTATCTGTTATCGCCATTTTTTCTTATTTATTATTGTAATTATTTATTTCAGTATGATTCAGATTGGTTTATTATTCATTTAACAGGAGTGCATTTGATTGTTTGGTATCATTACAACCACCACATTATTGATGTGAAAGCTACAGACATGCAGAAATGAAGCACCATGTGTGGTATGAATTTATTTATGACGTTTTCAACTATTTCAAATGTGTATAAAGCACAGAAATTGAGCAGCCTGGACAGCTGCTCAGTGCATTTAGAACATTTGCTAATGGTCTAAATTGCCGTATTTTCCCGATATGTTCGGACACCCGAAATTTTCGGACACCATTAATTATTGTCAAAAATAATTTATTTTTTGTCCCTAATTTCGGACACAGAATGGATTTGACACCCCTTAATTTTCGGACACGTACTTACGAAGTACAAATCTTACCAACGACGAAAGATGTACCTTACCTGTTTAACCATTCACGAGATCGTCTATATCCCTGTAAGACGTATTCCTTTGTTTGCCATCAGTAAATCTCCTGTTAATTAGTTTGACACGTTGATATTCCAGTCAAGCTTTACAATACCTGACATTATGAATTAACACCTACGGACAAACTTTTTATGCAAAACTTAACATTCTTGTAAGGTATAGAAAGAACTACGACGAACAGTCAAAGAAACTCGGGAGAAATTTTAACGGAAGGGTTACTTCATTACTAAATTAAATTGTCGTAACCCAAAGCATGTTCATGTGAAAGACGCCTTGTTCTTATTTATCATATTGTGTTTAATCAATTTAAAATCGGGCTAGTAGACGACTATCAGATATTGCGAGGTTTAATCATGCTTCGTAGTATGGGTTGTATATCTTAAAGAGCTCAAAGAGAAGACTAAATTCAGCCTATGTGGATGCACAGGCTGATCTTAGTCTTTACTTGGTGAACATGGATAATTGATGGAAATTTCTTGCCAAGGTTTATTTTTTGTTGTTCTGTTGTACCTGTTGAGGTACATAGAAGCCACTGGAAACCTTATCTTGGGGCTCTGCAGAGTGGGCAACTCAGATGAAGGAGTTGCCTAGTTTCATAGATATTGCTGATTAAAGCGATATTGAAATGGCCTGGAACTTTGAAACTGAAATATGGGAAGTCCACTGGTTATGATAGGGGTTAATAATATTTTGTCCAGAGGCTATCAAATTAGGGGACAGTAAATCAATTAAACAACTGCTGACTGGAAGCCCTGTTTCACAAATCAATTGTGTATCGATAGGCAACATACTTGCTTTAATCGTACCTCAGCTGATTAGACGGCCGCAAGCTATTGTATATCATCTGCAATAGAGGAACTTTTTGATAACAAATCCTTTCTGTTCTGAAGATTCAATAATTCTTTGTCACATAATGCTTTTATCAATCTAAAAGATTTGCTATATATTTTCAAGGAATTAAGAAAATGGCGGATATTTAAAAAACGCTATGTTATTTACTGGAGTTCAAAATTCATTGATGAAATTGATAAAATCTTGGTGATGAAAACTGATTTCCCCAAAAATCTACAAAGAGTTAAAAAATGTTTTTCAATAACTTCCCTCAATCTAGTTATATACTTTAATTGAAATAAATGTAGAAAAAGTCAGACAAACAGTTTAAAGGCTTCTACAATCTTATCATAATCAGAAGTAACATTGTTACAGTTCTTCCCAGAAACTTAGTTTCATTTATCTTGTTTTGGTAATTAACCCATTCAATGAAACATTATCCCCCCCCCCAAAAAAATATCCAGAGCAAATTATACTGTGATAACCCATTCCCAGACAGTGACGCTTTTGGACGCCCTTAAGACAAGCAACTGAGAAAACATTGTGTAAATGAAGAAATTGCTTGTAACAAGCAATTTCTTCATTTTACACAATGTTTTCTACCCAGAAAGTTGAAAAAATCTATAATTTCATCAATTTTGAATTGTCGTCTGCAACTCCTTTGAATTTGGACCAGTCCAAAATTTTGTTGTGTGGGAATGGGTTAACATAGTTCAAAATTTAAAGCTTCTCTACACAGTCTGTATTTGTGTCCTCAGCTGTAACTTTTACACTTTACGCACAATAACTGAAACTCATTCAAAATTTTGTGATGTTCCTCTGAATTTGTTTTAGTTCTACATTTAACACATTCCCACGCAAAGGCACTTTTTGACTTTCCCAAGAAAACATCATGGAAAATGAGGTTATTGCTTTTTACAAATAATTTCTTCATTATCCACAATGTTTTCAACCTCAAAAGACAAGATAAATTAAAATTTCATCAACTGAAAATTATTGTCTTCAATGTGTTTGAATTTGGACAAGTCTATATTTTTGTCATCATATAATGGGTTAATGCATGTTAGATCAAGAAATAGCAAAGAGTCAAGGAAAGACATTAAACTAATTTCCGCAAATTTATACCATAACAATAATAACATTGCTTAGTTACATAGTTTGTTAGTTCTCAGTCTCTATATAGGCTGCAATAATAACTAGCTAAACCATCCCAATCAACAAAATTACTGATAAACATTATGATGATGTTTTACTTTTGCATGAAAAAAACTTATATAGATGTAATTTTATTATATATTTCAGCATGGTTTCAGACTTTTTCTACCCAAATCAAGGAGGAGTGGAAAGTCACATATATCACCTGTCCCAGTGCCTAATTGATCGAGGACATAAAGTGGTTATTGTCACCCATGCTTATGGTAAAAGAAAAGGAGTCAGATACCTTGCTAATGGACTCAAGGTAAGAAAGGGTTATAAATGAGCCTGCATTTGATGCTTTGCACAAATTCACGTTCCCACACAAGCCGTCTATTTTACGCCTATTTTACGTAAACATTGTGGCAAATGAAAAAATTGCTTGTATCAAGCAATTTCTTCATTATCCACAATGTTTCCTATCCATGAAGACCAAAAAATTTAAAATTCCATCAACTTGAAATTGTCGTCTGAAGCTTCTTTCCATTTTGGACCAGTCAAAAATCTTGTTGTGAGAGAATGGGTTCAAATAAGGCACTCCTTAGCAACCTGGACATCTTCCCAGTGCACTGACAATACTTGCTGATTGCCTTAACCAATTACCAGACAGCAAAATCTTAGACTGGCCCAAATTGAAAGACATTGCAGACGACAATTGAAAGTTTATGAAATATGGGATTTTTTCACTCTTTGGGAATAAAACATTGTGGAAAATGAAGAAATGGCTTGTAACAAGCAATTTCTTTATTTTTCACAATGTTTTCCAAAGCTTTTTTCTAGAGGGGTGTCTAAAGGTGTCACTGTGTGGAAATCGGTTAACCCATTCCAGTTTCTTTACACCACGCAAGAAAAAAACAAATATGAAAACATTGTGGATAATGAACTATTGCTTGTGAAAAGACAAAGATTTTTAAATTAAAATTTCATCAACTGAAATTCTTGTCTGCAACTTCTTGCAATTTGGGTCAGCCAAAATTTTGTTGTCTGGTAAAATTTTGGTGGCTATCCTATATGAAGAGTTCAATCTATAGGGTTTGGGCTTTGTGCCATGGTCCTTTTAATACAAAATGACCCCTTTTTTTGTACCAAGTGTTGGGCCACTTTGTGCACTCCATTGTCAATCTCAAGTCAAATTTTAATCCAGTCTAGAACATTAAAGGTGTTTGTCTTTCTTAAATATAAGCTTTGATTTTCCTAAATATTTCATTAGAAAATTTAGTTTGAATTTTGATAATTCTTGATATCCTCTAAAATTACCCCACAGGGTTCCATAAAATACAAAGATAGATTCAAATCTTAGCAGATAATGAATATTCTGACCAGACTTCATGTATGCCAGCTTGATCTGAGTAATTTCTTCATTATCCACAATGTTTTCTATCCAAAAAAACCAAAGGATCTTTAGATTTCATCAACATAAAATTGTTGTGTGCAACTTCTTTGCGCTAGAACCAGTAAAAAATTCTGTCATCAGTTTTAAGGCTTCAACATTTTGAATGGAGAAAAGATCAATTTTTAATGGCTGCTAGTTATAGAATCAAAGAAAGGAATATAGGAAAAGAAAAATTGAATGTTAACCTGCTACCTCACAATCTTACTTTTTAACTCCCCCGAGCAATTTCTTCTTTTTCTACAATTATTTCTCAATAATAAAATCACAGGGACGTAAAAACCAGGGATTGAAAAGGAAATGGTCAAAGAATATGTGGGCTATTCCAATCCCTGGCACATCAACATTTTTCTGTGAAAGCTTTTGCTTTCAAACTTTGCACATGTGTTTAGGGTTATAATTATAATCTCAAGGCAAAGAACTCAAGCTATTTCTTTGACCCATTACCAGACAACAAAACTTTTGACTGATCCAAATTGAAAGGAGTTGCAGACAGCAATTTAAAGCTTATTAAATTTTAGATTTGTTCATTTTTCTAGGTAGAAAACATTGTGGAAAATGAAGAAATTACTTGTTGCAAGCAAGTTCTCAATTTTCCACAACATTTTCCCATATTTTTTTCTTGAGGGGTGTCAAAAAGCGTCACTGTGTGGGAATGGGTTAGAAATTTACACGTGTATTTAGGGCTTTATTTCAACTCTCTTTGGCAAAGTTTCATTATTCTCAGTCTGACCTTCTGAATCTAGGACAATAGCCCCTCCTGACAATATCCCCTTCTATGTTTTTTGACAAGGTGGACATTATCCCCTTCCTAAATAAAACAGGGCGGACATTAGCCCCTTCGTCATTCTGACAGGGCGAACAAAATCCCCTTCCTAATATAAACAGGGCGGACATTATCCCCTCGATAGGCCGACATTATCCCCTTCGTAAAACTGTACTGAGTTTCTTCGGACTTAAGTAACAAAACAAACTATAATCCGTAATTCATAAGATTAATATTAATTTTACTCCCCGCTTTTTTTAATAATAAACTGATGCCAAACTTTTTACAATTTGAAGTCATCTGGTAAAAAGTTGTCCTTCCTGAGCCTCGTTGACTTAACAAAATAGAATATGCTGAAGTAAGCTATGTTATGACCCTTTCCATATGAGCTTGTTTTTTAGCCTGAGATTGCGTAAGCAATCTGAGGCTAAAGTTACAATGCTAAAAATTCCAACCCATGCAGAGTTTAATGTGAAAACATAATGTAAAAACATCTTCCGCAATCAATGTTATCTTCTGTCGAAGATCGGATCTGACCATAAATTTATACGCCCGATTGAGGCGAGAAGGATGAAGGCAAGGTATGACTCATTGAAATCTGTCAGCTTGATGTACAGTACTTTTTGTGTGAGTGTTCTGAATTTGGCAAAATTATCAAAACTTGACGAGTGAATGGAAAGAAAGAAGGAGATATAAAATATATTGGAAATCATTAAACATATATAATCATAACATATTGTTAAGAAAAAATAAGGTGTTTGTTTCGTACCAAAATAATATTACTTATTCTAGAGTAACAATGTTAAAACGGTCCGGTTAGACGAAGTTGCTGTATAAAGCTGATAAGCGAAGCTGTCGGTTTTACGCACAATTGGAATGTTTTGTTTAACAAATTAATTGCTCATTCATAGGATCATATTCGCATTGTCTGAAAACAGTTTGGTCGTGCTCGGACTTTGTGTCATTATATTTTTACCTCCGAATTCTACCCAAAGGATGCAACATCTTCATACCGCTTTTGAGAGGTGTACATAATCATGTTAACCTGGTAAACGACCACCCGTCCTTTCTCGCTCTCTTTATCTGGAGATTATAAAGCGCATATTTACACAACGAAATTGGTATGTGTGGTAGAATACTCACATTGCACTCAAGAGCCTCCTAGTTCGAACCTGGCTACACTCTCCATTCCTCCATCTCTCTCACTCTCTAGCTCTCTCTCGCTAGCTCCACTGGCTGAAAGCCAACAAGTTTTTGTAATGATGTGGTTTCCGTCGTCCGTCCGTCCGTTAACTTTTACTTTAAAAATCTTCTCAGAAAGTACATTAACATAATTCAACCAAACCCAACCAAAATTTACTGGAAGGATCCTTGGGTGTCCTTTATCAGATCCCTTCAAAGCATTTTGATCAGGTGAAAAAATATGTAACGATATTTACATGTAAATATATCAATACAATACCTCAACGGGATGAAAATTATTGCGGGTAGGTTGTGTCCCCTAGCGCACAAATTGGCAGATCTGCACATAATCGACAGTAGATTTGGGTAAAAAGTGGCACCTCCGATAATTCGACCATCAAACTTTTTCTTCCCAGTTTATATATCTCTTGTATACATATCTCAAGCTTTCAGCCCTTTCAGTGCTTTGACTTATACATGGTGTTAGTATGAGATGCAGCATGCCCTATACATTTACTTTTGTGATATATTTTAGAAAGGGGCTTTTGTCCACAGTAGTAAAACGATGAAGGGGATAACGTCCGCCCTGTTTATATTAGGAAGGGAATTTTGTCCACCCTGTCAGAATGACGAAGGGGCTAATGTCCGCGCTGTTAAATTTAGGATGGGGACACTGTCCGCCTTGTCAAAAAACATAGAAGAGGCTATTGTCCGGAGGGGCTATTGTCTGGTTACCGATCTTCTTTTTACTTTTATAACACCTAAATTGATTTTTCGCTAGCAAAGCGTTAGATTTGATAGCATAAGTTAACAGACAAAATTTTGAGGTCTTCTCAAAGTTCAACAAGTGCAAACTGCCACTCGAGGCCTCCAGATCCATTGGATAAATACGCCATAAAAAGTAGTGAAATATTGCAAACTCTATTCAAATTGAGAGAACTCTTTCAAAAGCATTCTATTTAAGTCATTACCACTCAATCCTGTTTTTTAAGCATACCAAGAAGAAAGTTTTGGAAAACATTGTGGACAATGAAGAAATTGCTTGTAACAAGCAATTTCTTCATTGTCCACAATGTTTCTAACCTATAAGGGAAAGATTTTCAAATTCCACCAACTTTAAACTGTCCTCTGAAACTTTTTCAATTTGAACCAGTCTAAGATTTTTTTAATGTTGTAATGGGTTAACTCCTGGGTTACTTTAACACCGTTTATTTATCATGATGATCTTTGACAAAGAAGATTAGTTAACAAAAAAATGCTTTGCTAGCTTACAGTACTTTCAGTCCTTTGATTCTATAACAGGTATATTATCTCCCATTTCCTGTGATGTACAACCAATGCATACTACCAACAATCCTCGGTTCTCTCCCTTTATTTAGAAACATTTTCATCAGAGAACAGATCACCATTGTACACGGACATTCAGTAAGTTTTTAGGAATGAGTAAAATCAATAAAACTCTGTTTGCTTTTTCATTGCAATTAAACTATTTTGACTAAACATAGTAGCAAAAAAAAATATTTATTGTAGTATGCAGATTATTCTAAAAGTGTAATTTAACATAGCCTGGTGTTTGTTTGTTTGTTTGAATGGAGTTTAACACTGCTTTTAACAATTTTCAGTCATGTCAATGGATTCCTAGTATTACTCTCACCAGTACTACCATTACATCCTTTCCTAGCCTCCAGATGCTATCCCACTTAGGTTTTCGATTATCCACCAATTGGTGGGCGACAAACGTCAGAAAGGATATGTGCCGCCATCGGGGATCGAAGCCATGACACCAAATGATTGAAGATTGGGAGTCTGATGTGCTACCAACTGCACTATGATAAACTAAAAGAAATTGGCTTTATTAACCCTTGTCATGCTAAACCCGGAATATTCCGGTTTTGGCAGGAGGTGTAGACTAAGATCAGACTGCACTTAAAAAAAAAAAAATATTGAATTTTGAACAACAAGTTCCATCAGTGCTTTCAGCCCTTGGATTTGACAGCTATTCAGTTAGGTAATTTATACAGCATGACAAGGGTTAATTCACATAGAACTTGTTTAACCCATTACATGACAACAAAATTTTAGACTTGGCCAAATTGAAAAGTTGCAGATGACAATCTAAAATTGATTGAATTTTAATAGTTTGGTTTTAATTGTGTAGGAAACAGTATAGAAACTGAAGAAATTTCTTGTTACAAACAATTTCTTCATTTTCTACAGTGTTCTCCAAAACTTTTTTGTCTTGTAAAAAATCAGGATTGTGTGGGAAGGGGTTAAGACTAGTGCTGAAAAAGAACCAGACATCAAATTAACCAATTTCCACACAGTGACTCTTTTTGATGCCCCTCAAGAAATAGGCTTTGGAATACATTGTGAAAATGCTTGTTGCAAGCAATTTCTTCATTATCCACAAAGAAAGTAGAAAAAATCTAAAATTTCATAACTTTATGTAGTTGTCTGCAACTCCTTTCAACTTTGACCAGTCAAAAAAATATCGTCTGGTAATGGGTTAAAGGCAGATTAGGCTATTTCTTTTTAGGTGTTGAAAAATACACTCAGAAAGTTGTCAGACCTGAACTTTAAATTCTGCATTGCCTTACCTTACAGGCGTTTTCCACCATGGCCCATGAAGCAATGTTTCATGCCAGGAACATGAAGCTAAAAGCAGTATTCACCGATCATTCTCTCTTTGGGTTTGCTGATGCCAGTTCAATTCTTACTAACAAATTGCTCAAGTTTTCCTTGGCTGATAGCAGCCATACCATATGTGTCTCCCATACTAGGTAAGATCACAATAACCACAGTAATATAACCTGTAAATTCTCATCCAAATGTTAAAGTATTATAATATTTACTACTTATACCCCCACTAAATAAATGTTTTTGAATGTATACTGCAATTGGCTTGTATGTGTGTCTTTCTGTCTGTGTAAAAAATCTCAAGTAATTTCCTGATGCAAACTCCTCCTACAGTTTTGCTTCAAATAAAATTTATACATACATTGACAGCATGTTAATGTCTTGCAAGATGCTTTCTTTCAGTGTCAACTGCCTGTCACAGAAGAATTATCTCTCCTTGAACTTAGATATTTTTTTATAAGTGGGGTTATTAAGTCACCTCCTGTAACAAGTTTTAGTTTTGTTTAGTTTGATTAACCCTTTCCTGTTTTTCGAAATTTCAGACTTGTCCAATTTGAAAGAAGTTGCAGATGACAACTTAAAGTGAGTGCAACTTAAAAAGTTACCTACCTACAGGGTAGAAATTATTGTAGGAAAAGAAGAAATTGATTGTTACAACCAATTTCTTCTTTTCCCTCAATGTTTTCTCATGTATAAAATCACATGGACGTTAAAACCAGGGAATGAACAGGGAAGAGCTAAGATAAATTTGTCATTATGGCTATAATTTGATAAAGCATTTTCAAGTTATTTTGAAGTGTTTTGCATTGCTTTTGCTACAGGTCTGTATAACACCTTTGCCTGTTTCTGTTTTCTACATGGTCTTGCAATGTTTATTTGTTTTTATACTTCCAAATGCTTTCTAATTTTCCTTTTTGTCACCCAGTAAAGAGAATACGGTATTACGGGCCTGTATTAAACCAAACCATGTTTCTGTAATTCCCAATGCTGTAGATGCTACTGTCTTTGTGCCAGATCCAAGCAAGAGAACACCAGGAAAAAGTAAGTTTACTGCAGACATTGTAACATACTTGCACAATTTAAAATGATTCCTACACAAGGATGCTTTTTGATGTCCTTGAAGAAGAACAATTTGGAAAACATTGTGGAAAATGAAGAAATTCCTTGCAACAAGCAATTTCTTCATTTTCCACAATGTTTTCTACCGAGAAAGTTGAAAAATCTGAAATTTCATAAACTTTAGATGGCCATCTGCAACTCCTTTCAATTTGGACAAGTCTAAAATTTGGTCCTGTGGTAATGGGTTGAATACATATTATGTAGTTGCTGATGGATTATTAAGTGCTCTTGGTGGATTATCACTTGATAATTTCAAGAAAAAAAATTCCTTGAAAATACCAAAATGAATACTTACTGATTTGATAGACTTGGTCTAGCTTTAATCATCAGTGTCTTTAGTCTTGCTAAGATGACATTCAGTGGCACAAAATTATTGAAAGAAGGACTAAATTCACCGTAAGAGTGAGATTAAACCATAACTGAAATTATTAAGTAATAATCTGGAATATTGAGTAGAATGTATTAAGAGATATTTTGAAGTCATGCGCATGAGAGATAATACATTTCTTGAAATTCTTGCTGCAGAGGAAAATTAGATCTTCTTCTCAACCTTTGGTCTCATGAAATAAAGAAGTTTTCCTATTCAGCTCAAAGCAAATACAAGATGTTGTATTTCTATTGTAAAACAATATTAACTATATATTATGTAAGTTACCTGTATTAAGCAAGCATACTCAGGCATGAACAATGTCAAGGTGTGACTTATTGGGACTAAGGGTAAGGGAATAAAACCATCAGGGTCCTCTTGTTGACTATCTTTTGCATGCTTGTTTAATACAGGCTGGATTTTGCCTTTCTCAAAATCAGAAGTTTCCAATTCGAATTAGCAGAGACAACTTCTTATTTCTATATATAGCATATAAGTTACTGGTGGTATTTAAATGTTTTCACTATCTTTTTTCTCAGTTACCATTGTAGTGATAAGTAGATTGGTGTATAGAAAAGGTGTTGACCTGCTGGCAGGAATCATACCAGAAATCTGTACGAAACATTCAGATGTACAGTTCATTATAGGTGAGTGTGTTTAGTAATGATTGGTAGATGGTTGTACAGAAAAGGTGTTGACCTGCTAGCAGGAATCATACCAGAAATCTGTACGAAACATCCAGATGTACAGTTCATTATAGGTGAGTGTGTTTATTAATGATTGGTAGATGGTTGTATAGAAAAGGTGTTGACCTGCTGGCAGGAATCATACCAGAAATCTGTACAAAACATTCAGATCTACAGTTCATTATAGGTGAGTGTGTTTAGTAATGATTGGTAGATGGTTGTACAGAAAAAGTGTTGATCTGATCATATAAGAAATTTTTACTTAACATTCAGAGGTACAATTTACAGTAGGAAAATGTGTTGAGTAATGACTAGTAGATTGGTGTCAGGAAAACTACCAGCATCTTTACCGACCAGATAAATGGCTGTTTGAATTATAGAGTTTGAAATTACTATTTAGCCCTGCGTTATCAACTTTTATTTGACATGAATGTCATATACAATGTTATCATAATGTCACATGTATTTCTTTAGATAGATGTCCATTTTTAGCACAGCGGTTTTTGAAGAAAACCCGAGGATTTGCTATAGCCCTGATATTACCTGCGTCCATGTCTGCTGTAGTATATACCTAAGATACTCGAGACAGTTTAAGATTAACACTTTATTTTCTTTGCTTGACGCATGCAAATTGGATGCTTCCTGTTTCCTCCATGAATAAAATACTGAACTGGTTAAATCCGTCTTTGTTCCTATTGTTTGGAAGAATTGAGATAGTACATCTGCATTGACAACAAAACTCTAGCATTTGCCACTCACTGCACCCACTGAACTCTGAGAAGAACTTTGACTTATACAGTAACCCATTCCCACTCAGTGATGCTTCTGGACGCCCCTCAAGAAAAGCAATTGGGAAAACAATGTGTAAAATGAAGAAATTGCTGGTACCAAGCAATTTCTTCATTTTACACAGTGTTTTCTATCTAAAAAGTTGAAAAAATTTAAATTTCATGTCGTCTGCAGCCCCTTTCAATTTTTCTAGTCTCAAATTTTGAAATGGGTTAATGACATTTTTATTCAAAATCTATTGTCAATAAGATGTAGCAAAAAATGAAACTTTATTAACAATGATTTGGTCGCCGGCCCAACAAAAATATTTCAAATTGGGAGTTCAACATTCACTTCTATTAAAATAAACAATTTGATTGGTAAATCCATTTTCTGATTGACAGCCACAATCCGTCAATTTTTCTCTGTCATAAGTAGAAGTTCTACTTAAAACATCTATTTAGCTAAATCCAAGGTCAAGGTCACAATTGAAGGTCAATTTTTTGTCTGGAGTGTAACTCCTATACATCTGAACATTCTGCCAGCATTCAGTTGCAATTTTTTTCTACAATGACTAGAAATGAAACTTTGGTTCAAGAAGTGAAATCATACTTGAAGGTCAAGGATATTTATGTCCCCACCACTTAATGGGGGGGCATATAGATTTGCCTTTGTCCATCCGTCCATACTTCGGTCCTTCCATCCTTCCGTCCGTCCCGAAATTGTCCGGGGCATATTTCTGAAAGTATAATAGCTATCAACTTGAAACTTCATAGGTAGATAGACCTCATAGAGGAGAAGTGCAGTGCACAAGAACCACAACTCTTGCTTGCATAATTTTGGAGTTATTGCCCTTTGTTATTTTAAAGACTCACATTTTGTCCGGGGCATATCTCTGAAAGTATAATAGCTATCAACTTGAAACTTCACAGGTGGATAGACCTCATTGAGGAGAAGTGCAGTGCACAAGAACCACAACTCTTGCTTTCATAATTTTGGAGTTATTGCCCTTTGTTATTATCAAAGCTACCAGTGGGGGCATCTGTGTCCTGTGGACAAAGGTCTTGTTCAAGATTGCCACAAATTGTCTTTAGACAACCATTCAAGTACAGGTTGTTTATTGCTTTTTCAATCATTTAGTGTGGGGTCTTGGTTTAGAAGTTTATTGTCCAGGAAGCAGAATCATGAGGGATAAGTCAAAGTTGTTGTTTTTTAACTTTTTGTTTTCTAATCTATGTAAATAAATGTTTCCAGTGGATAATCAAGTTTTTGTGTTGGATTATTATAAATCAGTGAAATTATTGTAATGATGAACTCACTATTTTGAATGATTCAACCAAGATTTTTTAATTTTGCACAATTGAATGTTATCTAAGAGGGACCAAAGACTCTGCTGATATCGTCAGGTTGCTATGTTATTCACAGTATAAATAATTTTTGAAAAGGACGAAACTGCTGAGAGCTTTTCCTGGTTCTTTTATGTGCTCAGTGGATAGCACCGTCATATGGGGCCTCTGTTTAACGTCTCATCTGAAAGATAATTATTTTAATATGGTCAGCCTAGGGCTTGAACCCGTGATCTTGGGGTTTGAAGTCAAGCGCTTAACCAACTGACCTATTCGGGCTGACAAGATTTAAATCTTGTCACGATAGTGTCATATGCAAAAAGATACAAAATATGAAAATCTTGTCAAGACAGTGACATATTTTGTATCTTTTTGCAACAAAGAAATAGAATAATTGTTTCTTTTTCATATAAGATTGATTGATATTTTATTTTGTCAATCCCTGGTTTTTACACCCCTGTGATTTTATAACTGAGAAAACATTGTAGAAAAAAAAAGAAATTGCTTGTAACGAGCAATTTCTTCTTTATCCACAATAGTTCATACCTTAGTGACTGGATATTTTTCTATTTAAATCAGCTTTAAATTTTTGTCAGTAAAACTTCTGAATTTGGATAGGTCTTTTAATTTTACAAAACAGGAAAGGATTAAACCAAACGAAACTAACTCTTTTGCACTTAGAGGTTGACACTTTGATTGTGTGATGATTATTATACTTTACAGGTGGTGATGGGCCTAAAAGAATTCTACTCGATGAAATCAGGGAGAGTCATCAGTTACAAGACAGAGTTATCTTTCTTGGTGCTTTAGATCATCAGCAGGTTAGGGATGTGAGTAAAATAGCCTTAAGTTTTCATTATTCTCTGGAATTTCATCCCATCATAAGATAAACGAACTTTAGATTGGCTGTAATTGACCAATGGCGGCTGTCAATCAAGGAATAAACCGTCCAATCAAATTTTATTCAGTCTAGACCTGAGCTTATCAACTCCGACATTGGCGCCAATTTTTGTTTACCTTTATTGTTGGCTTGCCAACTTAAACATCATAACTACAGCTTGTTCAAGCTGTAGTTCAGACATTTAAGTCACCAACTAACCATTTTACTTTTTTTATTACATGCTACTGGCCGTAAATTTTGCAAAATGAAGTTTGAAAATGTTGCAAAACTTCCTGTTCGAGTCAATGGGAGGGGCAAAAGAAGTAAGTGGGCGGTGCCAGCAATTGGTCAATCTGCATATGACTACTGTCAATAAAAAAATTGATTGATTTATTAGGACCTGACGCAAAAGTTGAAGTCCGTAAACAATTTTGTTGAGCATTTTTGTTGATTTTTTGCCTTAACTGTAACTACAGCTTATTTAACACATTTTACTTTTTGTTAAATGTTACTGGCAATAAATTTTGAAATAATGCCATGTAATATCATAATTGAACTTCCTGTCGGAGGCAAGTGGGCGTGGCCAGTAATCTGTTTACCCATTCCCACATAAGGAAGCCCCTCCAGGAAGAAAATTAGAAAAACATTGTGGGAAATGAAGAAATTACTTGTAACAAGCAATTTGTTCATTTTCCACAATGTTTTCTACCCGGAAAGTGGAAATAATCTAAAAGTTCATTAAGTTCAAATTGTCGTCTGCAACTCCTTTCAATTTTTGCCAGTCTGAAATTTTGCTGTCTGGTAATTCTGGTAATTGGTTAATTGAAGGAGGGTAAGGAGAACAATTCTTTTCGGTGTCAAATTTGAGAAATAAGGCTTGTCTAGGATAGAAAACATTTTGAGAAAAGGAGAAACTACTCTTTAGAAAAAGTTTCTCCTTTTCTTGCAATGTTTTGTCATAGCTGAATTTTCTTTGGTCTGTCAAACTGGAGGAATTGTGTATGTTTTAACCCATTACTGTATAACAAATTTGACCATTAACCCATTCCAACACAGTGGAATTTTAGACCGGTCCAAATTGAAAGGAGCTGCAGACGACAATTTCAAGTTGATTGAATTTTAAATTTTTTCGTCTTTTTGGATAGAAAACATTGTGGATAATGAAGAAATTGCTTAATCCTAAGCAATTTCTTCATTTTCCACAATGTTTTCCAAAGCCTTTTCGTTGAGGGGCGTAAAAAGGAGGGATTGTGTTGGAATGGGTTGAAAGAGTTTGTAGACAGAAACCAGACGCATGTAGAATTGTAAAAAAATATGTACTATTAACCCTTGTCATGCTAAATAAAGTCCTCTAGAAAACTGTGATAAAATTTAAGTACTGAAAGCACAGAAAGAGCTCATTTTGGGTTGTTGATTATTTAACACATGAATGGTATAAACAATGCTGACTTTAAAGGTACAACCAGAAGGTCTAGACAAAGAAAAGGCTGTACATACATGCTCTTTGTCTATACCTCCTGCCAAACCAGGAATATTCAGGGCTCAGCATGATAAGGGTTAAGGATAGTAAACATTGTTAGAAGATTTTTTTTTTGTTTATTTTCCCACAATGTTTTCCATGATATATTTCTTCATGGGTGAGAAGTAGATCAATTTTGGCAACGTATTAATCTTAAATTGAAAGATCAGCACTTTCAATCAAAATATTGATTGACAAATCAAATCATTCATCAGGATTTTATAAAGCATTTTCATTTAAGAAATGAAAAGAGTATTTTTTTGTTTTCACACTGTTTGAATATGCGTTGAGCAAAAAAAGAAAAATATGGAATTGCTTGTTACAAGGGATTTCTTCTTTTTCCGCAATATTTTCTACTCTGCTGAACGTTTATTTATTAAATTGAATCCACTTTACATTGTCGTCTGCAGAACCTTTGAATTTAGACAGGTCTGAAATTTTGCAAAACATAAAAGTGTTAACAGAGTAGAATCAAAATACTGAAAGTACATGTACTGTAAGCTAGCAAAGCATAGTTCTCTTGAATAACATTTTTTGCCAAATGTTATCATGATGTATAAGGGAGGTTAAAGTAATCCAGGAATTAACCCATTACAACCTGGCAAAATCTTAGACTGGTTCAAATTGAAAAGTGACAATTTCAAGATAGTTGAATTTAGAAAGCCTTTCCCGTGTTGGGTAGAAAGAAGAAATTGCTTACTATTAATTTCTTCATTGTTCACAATGTTTTCCAAAGCTTTTTTGTTAGATTGCTTAAGGAGCGGAATTGAGTGGGAATGGGTTAAATAGCATGCTTTTGAAACAAGCAGTTTCTTCATTTTACACAATGTTTTCCTAACAATTTTTCCTGAGGGGTGTCAAATAGCGTCATTGTGTTAGATATGGTCTAATCTAAGATTTTGTCATCTAGTGATGGGAAAAGTTATGAGGGTTGATTTTTAATCAACATTTTAACAACCAAGAAAATTGTTGAAAAAGGAAAGCATTTATAGAAATTAAAAAACTGCTCATGACTTAGAATTTCTCATTTATTACCTCTGCTGTTTAAGGAGAAAACCCGAGGTATTACGATAGCCTTGGTGTCATTGTTGTTGATGTCGTCATTGTGCGAAAACTTTGACATTTTGTGATATTTCTGGTTCTACGAAAGGCATTCACTTGAAACTTGGCACAATTGTTCTCTATCAAAAGAGCAACTTATACTATCAAGAGGGATTATCTAGATGCATTTTACTGCCGTCATAGCACAGTTGGTAGCACGGCGGACTGTCAATCTAGAGGTCCGGGTTCGATCCCCGCCGGCAGCACTCATCCTTTCCAACTATTTGTCTCCCACCAATGGGTCGATAATCGTAGACCTATGTGGGAAAGCAGCTGGAGGCTAGGAGAGGATGTGATGGTGGTACTGGTGTGAGAAATACCAGGAATCCATTGTTAGGTGCTCCAGCCGCCGCGATATAACTGAAAGATTGTTGAAAGTGGCGTAAAACCCCATTCAAACAAACTAGATGCATTTTGTCCACTATCCAGCAACCAACAGCCAAGCATGGGCACCTGTAGGCTGTGCTCTTTTTACAATTGTTCCTACCCAGTCAAATAGTTATTCTTGAGTTACAACTGAATGTGTCAGAACTTCTTTCTACAAAGTTGTAATAAATCAACCCTGAACTTCTATCTTTAAAATTGTAATAAATCAACTCTGAACTTCTATCTATAAAATTGTAATAAATCAACTCTGAACTTCTATCTGTAAAGTGTCAACTAATCAACTGTGAACTTCTGTCTATAAAATTGTAATAAATCAACTCTGAACTTCTATCTAAAAAATTGTAATAAATCAACTCTGAACTTCTACCTTTAAAGTGTTAACTAATTAACCGTGAATTTCTATCTGTAAAATGTGAATAAATCAAGCCATTCCTACGCAATCCTGCTTTTTAATCACCAAATTAAGATAAAAAACATAGAGGGAAATGCTTGTAACAAGTGATTTCTTCATTTCCAACTATGTTTTGTACCCAGAAAGACAAAGTTCTGTTTTAAAAATTTGAGCAACTTTAACCCTTGTCATGCTGTATAAATTACCTAATTGAATTACTGTAAAATCAAAGGGCTGAAAGCACTGATAGAACTTGTTGTTCAAAATCATTATTTCTTTCAGAAATCAATTTTATAAACAAATCAAGCAGGAAAATACAAGCAGGAGGTATAGACTAAGATCAGACTGCACTTATGTGCAGGTTGGTCTTGGTCTACACTTCCTGCCTAAACCGGAATATTCCGGGTTCAGCTTGACAAGGGTTGAATTGGCAACTGCAACTAAAATTATGTCATGTGAAAAAGGGTTGATTTAATTATACTTCAGGTACTGGTGAAAGGAGACATCTTCATTAATGCGTCATTGACAGAGGCGTTTTGTATAGCTATAGTAGAGGCAGCATGTTGTGGGTAAGTGACCACTTTGACGCAAGCGATTTCTTCATTTTCCACAATGTTTTCCCAAGCTTTTTTCTTGAGGAACGTAAAAAGGAGGGATTGAGTGGGAATGTGTTGAATACAAATAAAGGGAAGGACTGGATCCCATACAATATTAGATAAATAACAATGGTTTCTGCCAAATGGGTCGCAAAGCTTCTGAGTGGTGAACAACGAGGTTGGTGCAACATGCCAAAGGAAAACCTTGCCATGTTTCAGCAGGATCTGAAATATTTCCCAAGCATTTAGTAATTGTCAATGAAATTTGAGCTCACCACTTCAAGCCTGAGACAAAGCAACAGTCAAAACTGTGGAAACACCTAGGATTACAGCCCTGAATTCAATTTTGATTAACCCTTTCCTGTTCAATCCCTGGTTTTTACGTCCCTGTGATTTTATAAATTGTACTTGAGAAAATATTGTGGGAAAAGAAGAAATTGCTTGTAACAAGCAATTTCTTCTTTTCCCACAATATTTTCTACACTACTGAAGGAATATTTTTCCAATTAAATCCACTTTAAATTTTCGACTGCAATTCCTTTGAAATTTGACAGGTCTCAAGTTTTGTAAAACAGGAAAGTGGTAAACAACATCCACTGGGAAGGTGATGGCCACAGTTTCCTAGGTTGAAAATGGTGCACTGCTTTTGGATTATAATGAAAAAGGTCACACTATAACTGGGAGGTATTACGCTGATCTCAAGAGACAGGAAAAAAAAACAGGAAAAAAGCCTTGTAAAACTCATTAGATGTACTCATCCATCAGGACAACACGTATGCCACTACCAGACGGCAAAATTTTAGACTGGTCCAAATTGAAAGAAGTTGTAGACGACAATTTGAAGGTTATGAAACTTTAGATTTTTTTTAACTTTCTGAGTATGAAACATTGTGTAAAAGACAATGTTTTCCAGATTGATTTTCTTCAGGGGCGTCAAAAAGTGATACTGTGTAGGAATAGGGTATCTATACTCCACCACACAAATCCACTGTTGCCCTGGTTCCAAACTCGTTGAGCATCAGCGTTATTCACCTTATTTAGAACCCTCTGACTGTGATTTATAATTGAGAAAACATTGTAGAAAAAAATAAGAAATTGCTAGTTACACGCAATATCTTCTTTTCCCACAATATTTTCTACCCTACTTAATGGTTATTTTTCAAATTTAATTCAATTTAAATTTTCGTCTGCAAAACCTTTGATTTTGGACAAGTCTAAAATTTCATGAAACAGGAATGGGTTAAATTTTTGATGTATTATTTTGGCCCAAGATGCAACTTTCAACTAGGAATTTATCCAAATGCTTCAACATTATTGGACAAAGTGTTTAAGCTAACAGGGTGACTACATTGGAAATAAAAGAAAATATTTAGGTTAAAGAGCTTCTCTCTGCCTTAGGCCAAGGACTTTTCAATCACCCCTCGTAATTCCAAATTTCCTTTGTCCAAGCTATGGAAAACCAGAGGTAAATGTACATGGCAAAGGGTGCAAACATACAACTCATGATAACACTTATATAGAAATGCATTTAACAATCAGAGAGGGTAGAGGCAATGCAGAAACAAAGAGAGTGACACACATACCAATAAAGAGAAACACAAAATAGACAAAAAGGAACTTTTTATTTTGGAAGCTAGAACAATTAGTTATAAATTTACACAAGCTAATAAGATCTATCCTATTGGTTGTATTGTTTATTGATGTAAGTGTGCTGGTTTGATTTATTTTTGATTAAGTTTGATCTTATGTTTTATAATGGTATTCATCTCCTAATTAACTCTTTCAATGACTCTTTCCATTTCCATTATTCTACTTTAATCAGAAGTCTTGGATAACTTTTGAAATTTTAGGATGCAGTGTGAGAGTGCAGGGGCAATTTTTGAAAGATAAGTGTGAAATGCTTTGGATGAGCTATTGTGATCACTCATCGTCTGTCATCTGTCTGTCCGCCCACCCATCTGTCCGCCTGTCCATTCACAATTACAAATAAATCTTCTCCTAAACTAACCATGGAGTTTCAACCAAACTTCACAGAAATGACCCTTAGGACATGTCTTTCAAAATACTTCAGAAAATTGAAATCCATGAAGATCTTTGTATTCCATGGCAACCAAGTGGAAAAACTTAAAAATCTCCCAAATCATAAGACCTGGAGCTTTGATATTTTGTATGTATCAATGTCTATTGACCCTCTATCAAAATTTTTAAAGAATTTTCGTACTCTGATAATTAGTCCTTTTCTGTGCAATTCCTTATTTTAGATAGGAATAAAGAAGGAAATCTTTGAAATTCTTTTTCTCCCAGACCGTTAGCCCTAGAGCTTTGATATTTGGTATGTATCAATGCCCATAGATCCTCTACTAAAATACTTCAAAGAATTACCATGCTCTGAAAATTAGCACCATATTTTAGGATCTTCGATATACTTAGGATTAAACGAGAAAATTTTTAACAATCTTCTTCTCCAAAATATCTAGGCATAGAGCTTTAATATATCATAAAGCCTTGAGCCATCATATTGAGGTGAGAGATATAGGACCATAATGGTCCTCTTGTTTCTTAATGTGAGTGTGCTTTAAAATAAAAAATTCTAATCAGGCAATTTTGTTAAAAGTACATATTGCTACAAATATCTAAATTTAAAAAAAAATCAAAGAATAGCAGTCATCACAATTGGAAATAATAGTAGTCCTTCAACATATTAATTACCTGATATGTTTGCCTTAAGACAACTTTTGGATATGAGTAAGATTTTGTACAAATATGTTTTGGTATGAATAAATGATGTCTGAAGTCTTGTTTTTTTTAGTTTGCAAGTTGTAAGTACAAGAGTGGGCGGGGTGCCAGAAGTTTTACCTCGAGATCTGATAAGACTTGCAGAACCTAGTGTCAAATGTAAGTTACGTAAACCATTACCTGACGACAACATTTTAGACTGGTCCAAATTAGAAGAACTTGTGCTTGGGATTTCAAAGAACTTGAATAAAAAAGAAAAAAATGGTTTAAATAGGGTAGAATTCATTTGAGAAAAGGGAAAAGGAATCTTTCTTTAAATCCTTTTATCAAAGATCTTACAAATATGTAGTCAACTAGAAATATTTTGGGTGAGCTCATCAGGACCATATGGTCCTCTTGGACGTTTCTTTGGAGGGGGGGGGGGGGGTGTTGTTTGTTTTTTTCAAAGTCTTTGAAAATGTTTTTGTTAAAGCTTGAAACTATTGCTTTACATATCAGAATTTGCAATTACTGTGATGATACCATGAAGACTTTTGAGCTTAAAAGTCTATAATCTACTGTACAGGTTATCTCTGTGGCCCTCTGAAAATTTGTTATAAATTTCAAATTTTAGGCCTTTTAGAATCTCTGGAGGAGGCCATCTCCGACCGACGTAGTGGTAATCTTGTAGATCCGTTTGAAGCCCATGAACGTATTAAACACATGTACACATGGCCAAATGTGGCAAGACGGACAGAAAATGTCTACAATTTGATACAAAATCAACCTAATAGAGAAATCCATCAGAGAATCAAAAGGTTAGTATGCAAATTTAAACTGTCAGTCAATTGACCAATTACCCATCTTTGTTCATTAAAGAATAAATCAACCAATCAAATTATTTATTTAGACCGCAAGTGAACTTTGAACTCTGACATTTGCCACCATTAATGTGAAGCATTTTTGTCGGTTTGGCGTAGCTGTAGTTACGATGTTTAGGTGGGCAACCAACAATTTTGCTTGTTTGTTACATGCTACTTGTTAACCAATTCCCAAATGGCAAAATATTAGACTGGTCCAAATTGATAGAAGCTCCAGACGACAATTTCAACTTGATGGAATTTTAAATTTTTTCGTCTTTTTGGATAGAAAACATTATGGATAATAAAGAAATTGCTTGATACAAGCAACTTCTTCATTTTCCACTATGTTTTTCAACACTTTTTATTGAGGGGCGTAAAAAGAAGGGCTTGTGTTGGAATGGGTTGATAGAAATTAATGATTGACACAGAAATATTACTTAAGTTTCGATTATGAATTACAGCCTGTTGTCAAAGAGATAGGTTTTCTTTTTCATTGATTATTGGGTGGATTTTATAGACTGAACTGGTCACAAATGGTAAACACAAAATTAATTGTATTGATATTCCTATCTGAAATAAATCAAAAAGGTCTCATGAGTAATAAATAATTAAAATGTGGCTTATTAAAATTTCATCACAAGACTCTGGTAGTTAAAATATGTTTATTATGATATGAGTGAAATGTTATTTTGTTGCCATGCAATGAACAGTTTGTCATGTGCATGCATAGTGCATGAATATGACAAATTGTGCATTACATGGCAACAAAATAGCTTCATTTGTATCAAATGCAACTAACTTGGCACATGTGTCTTCATTTGTTTAAGTGGATCCAAATAAAATGTATATGGCTTTTTCAGAAATAGTAAGAAAAAAGATGATCTATTTTTGGTGACACATTTTCAATTCTCACCATAGTTTCAATTGTTGCTCATACATTTTGGTTTCAAAATTCAGAAAGGTGAGGGAATTGCATGTATTTACAATGTCAAGCCACTTCCTTACTATACCCATTTTTACCAACCTCAAGAAAAGAGCTTTGGAAAATATTGTTGAAAGTGAAAATATTGCATATTACAAGCAATTTCTTCATTCCCCACAATTTTTATGCCCCCGCATTGATAAGATCGGGAGCATATTGTTTTACCAGTGTCCGTCTGTCTGTCTGTCTGTCTGTCCGTCTGTCTATCTGTCAGTCTGCAAAACTTAACCTGCCAACTAAACATATTCCTATAACTTCAACCCTGATTAAGTTACAATGCTAATATTTGGTATGTAGATAGGTCTCAACAAGTAGCAACTGGGGAGGTCATTTCATCAAGGTCAAGGTCAAAAATTTAACCCTTTCCCTAAAACAAAGAACAAAAAGAATAAAAAATCACCCGTTTCTAAGAATTCCTGTTTCGGGGGCATAGTGTTTCACAAACACATCTCGTTTTGCCTGACTTCAATCCATCAATTGCTATTGTCATTGTTGATAACTTGAAAACTTTTGGGGAGCTTCATTGAATTTTGACCAGTCTAATTTTTTTTGTCTGGTTAATTCAATAGAATTTATATTACACGTATTTATTCAACAGATACTACCAATGTGGACCTCTTGCTGGCAAGTTGTTTGTCATAGCTTTAGTAATCACAATGTTCTTCTTATCGTTCCTTCAATGGCTGGTTCCAGAGAAGGTAAATAACTGATATATATCTAGTGTATTTCAATGCCCCATCTTTAATCCATCCCCACACAATGACGCTTTTAAACGCCCCTCAATATGAAAGCCTTGGAAAAAATTGTGGAAAATGAAGAAATTGCTTGTTACAAGCAATTTCTTCATTAACCACAAAGTTTTCTATCCCAAAAGACAAATATTTTATAGATTTAACCACAGTATAATTGTCGTCTGCAACTTCTTTGAAAATGGACTGGTCTAAGATTTTATCATGTGGGAATGGGTTTAATTCATTACCAGACAACAGAATTTTAGAGTGGTCCAAATTGTAAGTAGTTGCACACAAAATTAAATGTTTATGAGTTTTTTATGTTTTTCGACTTTCTTGGAAGAAAACATTGTGTATAATGAAAAAATTGCTTGTGACAAGCAATTTCTTCATTTTACACCATGTTTTCCCAATTGTTTTTCTTGAGGGGCCTAAAAAGTGTCATTGTGTGGGAATGTGTTAAACCAAGAGCATATTATTTAAATTATGTCTCTGTCTGACTGATCCAAATTGAAAGAAGTTACATACAAAGTATTTTGATAAAAGAAAATTTTAAAATCTTCCACTTTTGAGACAGAAAACATTGTTGATAATGGAGAAATAGCTAGTTAGAAGCACATCTTCATTTTCCGCGGTCTTTTCCAAAGCTTTTTCTTGAGGGTTTAAAAAGGAGAGAAGTAATTCTTATATACCAGTATATGTGTGTGTATTTGGGTTAAAAGTCCCAGGAAACCTTGATTTATTGCAATAGTTTTAACCCTTGTCATGCTGAATAAGATCTTTTTCAAAATTGCTTTAAAATCAAAGGGCTGAAAGCACTAGTAGTACTTGTTGTTCAATTAGTAATACTTCTTCTGAAAATTAATTCCATAAACAATTCTCGTTTGAAAAGGACAGGCAGGAGGTGGACTAAGATCAGACTGCACTTATGTGCAGGCTGATCTTTGTCTATACCTCCTGCCAAAACCAGAATATTCCAGATTCAGCATGACAAGGGTTAATTAACATACTGCTATCTTATATTTTTAGGCAGAAATATGCCACCATACTGTTTCACTATTATGCTAGTCTGGCAGCTTGATATTTAAGGATTTATAGCTCACCTGAACACTAAGTGCTCTGGATGAGCTATTGTGATCGGTCATTTTCCAGCATCTGTCCGTCCATCTGTCTGTCCGCCAGTCTGTTCACAATCCTTTCCTACTAAACTAACCAGGAATTTCAACTAAGCTTCACAGAAATGATCCTTAGGTCATGATCTTTCAAAATACTTCAAAGAATTGAAATCCATGATGAACTTTAGTTGCCATGGCAATAGAATTAAAGAATAAAAAAAATCTTCTCCTCCCAAACCATAAGGCCTAAAGCTTTGACATTTGGTATAAATCATCATCTATTTACCGTCTACCAAATTACGTCAAAGAATTACTGTACTCTGAAAATTAGCTCTTTTATGTGTGGTCCCTGATTTTACATAGGAATAAAGACAGAAATCTTTTAAAATCATCTTCTCCCAAACCTGAATACTTCAAAGAATTACTGTACCTTGAAAATAAGCTCTTTTATGTGCCATCCCTGATTTCACATAGGAATAAAGAGGGAACATTTTTAAAATCTTCTCCCAAACCATAAGGCCTAGAGCTTTCTATTGACACTCTACCAAAATACTTCAAAGAATTACTGTACTCTGAAAATAAACCCTTTTCTGTGTAATCCCTGATTTTACATTGGAATAAAGAAGGATATCTTTGAAATCCTCTCATTCTAAACCATTAGACCTTGAGCTTTGATATTTAGTATATATCAATGCCTATTTACCCTCTAACAAAATACTTCAGAGAATTACCATACTCTGGAAATTAGCGCTATATGGTGGGATCTTCAATATACCAAGGATTAAAGGAGAAAATCTTTAAAAATCTTCTCCAAACAATTAGACATAGGGCTATGATATTTTATATACATCATAAAGCCATGAGCCATCATACTCCGGGGAATGATATAGGACCATCATGGTCCTCTTGTTTTAAATCCCTTACACAGATCATCAACAGACCTTAAGAAAAAGGGATACTTCGTCTGTCTTTCTCCATCATTGAATTTTGTTGGAATGAGAGGGTTAACCTTTTACTGCACAATCCCTTGTATTTTTATACTCGAGATGATATTGTGGGAAAAAGAAGAAATTGCTTGTTACAAGCATTTTTTTTCATCTCCCACAATATTTCTATCCTATGGGTTTGTTACTTTTCAAATAGCACTCAGCTTTAATTGTCTACGCAACTTCTTTCAAATTGGACAAGACTAAAATTTTGAAAAAAAAAACCAGGAAAGGGTTGAACATATTTTTCAAAAATTTATTAACTGTTTTATAAAGCATACATTATTATTTATTGCTTCAATTCTTGTTTACAGGATATAGAAATTGCGCCAACTCTGCCGCCAAACAATCTGAAGATGAACGGTAATCAAAACTGTCGATTGAATAAGAAAATCAAAGTCAAAAGATGACCTGTTATTTAGAAATATATATTTGCATTTAATTATTCTATAATAAAATATTTTATTAAAAGTTACAAGTAGTTCATGCCTTCTTTCAATTGTTTTGATGCATGTACTTGACTTACTAGCTCAATAAAGCTGTAGTTATAACAATTTGGTCGCCCACTGATAATATCTCGTTTATGTCCTCACTTAACCCATTCTCAAACAATCCCTCCTTTTTACGCTTCTCTAGAAAAAAAAAATAGAAAACAATTCGGGTAACGAAGAAATGGCTTGTACCAAGCTATTTCTTTATTTTTCAAAAGACACAGAAAATTTAAATTCCGTCAACTTTAAATTGTTGTCTGCAGCTTCTTACATTTTGGACCAGTATAAAATATTGTTTTGTGGGAAAGGGTTAAATAAGATCAACATCGTTTTACTAATGTACCGTATGTCTGTCCGTCTATCTGTTGTCCAAAACATAACATACGAAATCAATCTAATCTTTTACTTCAAAACTACTCATATTTTACAAGAAGGTACCACTGGTTGATTTGTTTGTAGGTCAAGGTCATGTGATAAGGTCACGTTCATACTTTTGTAGATATAAAGTTACCTAGAGTCGATGTTTCAAAACAAAAATATTGTTATATGCATGTATTTTCAGTAGAAATAATGATTACACGAAGATTCTGAAGCAATTCCAAAACTGAAAAAAAAACAAGAACGGTCTCTCACCTAATAGGTCTGCCACCTAATAGGTCCATCTAGCAGATTCTCTACTCCAGTATCAACAAATTATGAGATGATAAATAAGCAATAAAAAGTGTTGTTTCAATAGCAATCTAACCCTAGATAACGCGTGAATTAATAATAAAACTGCAATAATTGCGTATTAATGACGCAATAATATTGATAACCACTTAACCCGATCGATACCCTGTGAATTATTTACATTCAATCAATTATCAGAAATATGTGAATTGTAGGCAACAGAAAATTGACGGGTCACCTCTCTCGATCATAAAGTCAATTGACCAATTAAATAATTCATTTAACCCATTCCCACATGATAAAATTGTAGACCAGTCCAAATTCAAAGAAGTTGCAGACAACAGTTCGAAGTTTATGAAACCATTAAAATAATTGCCTTTCAGGGTACAAGCAATTTCTTCATTTTCCACGATGTTTTCCAAAGCTCTCGTATTAAGGGGCATTCAAAAGCGTCATTGTGTGGTTGTGGGTTAAACCGGAAGAGGTATTTTAATTCCGCCATCTATATTAACCCTTTTCCTCACAGTGACGCTTTTTGACAGCCCTCGAAAAAGACAATTTGGAAAACATTGTGATGAATGAAAGAATTGCTTACAACAAGCAATTTCTTCATTTTCCTCAATGTTTCCTAACCAGAAAGTTGAAAAAAAAAAAAAAAATTCATAAACTTTAAATTGTCGTCTGCAACTCCTTTCAATTTGAACCAGTGTAAAATCCTGTTATGTGGTAATGGGTTTAAGCACATTTGCTGGTGTGGGGACTTACTTGCCGCAACGAAAGGCTTTTAACCCATTCCCACACAAGCCCTCCTTTTACGCCCCTCAAGAAAAACGCTTTGAAAAACATTGTTGAAAATGAAGAAATTGCTTGTATCAAGCAATTTCTTCATTTTCCACAATGTTTTCTATCCCAAAAGACGAAAAGAATTAAAATCCCATCAACTTGAAATTGTCGTCTGCAGCTTCTATCAATTTGGACCAGTGTAAAATTTTGTTGTGTTGGAATGGGTTAAAGACGTTTAGGTCGCGGACAAGCAATTTGCACTTTTGTCTAATTTCGCTCACAACATATATATAACAAAAATAATGTTACCTCAGTCGAACTACCATGTCGGAGGTCATTTGGGCGTGGCCAGCAATATCTCAATTGACTTATTAGCTCCTGAGGTCCCAAGAATTAGTTATGAAGGTCAAGTCAGCCCGTCTGGCTCAGTTGGTAGAGCACTTGACTTCAAACCTCAAGATCTCGGGCTCGAGCCCTGGACTGACGATATCAACTAACTAACTAATTATCTTTCGGATGAGACGTTAAACCGAGGCCCCGTGTGACGGTGCTATCCATCGAGCACGTTAGAGAACCAGGCGGAGCTATCAGTAGTTTCGTCCTGTATCCTTGCACTATCCCCCATAATAACTAACCGTCTTCTGGGGGCGTCGCTCATATGGGCATGTGCTACGGTAGCGACGATAAATAAACGGAAGTACGAATTAGTTATCCCGTGGTAGTGCATTTTGTTACATTGACAACTCGTTGATCGTGGTGTCCCAGACTCCAAGCCTAGTACTAGTGTTTCCTAAAATATATGCCCCGTTATCCAGAAAACCTGCTTAAATGACGTTTCTTTATGACATTGAAAAATTTCAATGTTTCGATGACGTCTCAATTGACCAATCGCGACTGTCAATCAAATAACCAGTCGACCAATGGAATAATTCATTGAGAACAGACCTGAGTTTTCCAACATTGGCCGCCATTTTTGTTAACCTTTTCTGTTGCTTGGCGATTTAAACGTAGTAACTACAGCTTAATCAAGCTGTAGTTACGACGTTTAGGTCGCCAAAATCATTTAACTTATTTGTAACATGCTACTGGCCATAAATTTCGCAAAATATCGCCGTAAAAAAATTGAAGCAGTACTTCCTGTTGGAGTCGATGGGAGGGGCCAAAGTACTAAGTGGGCGGGGCCAGCGATTAGTCGATTGTCTGATTTTTACTAAGCCTGAACAGAAAAAAGTAAACTGTGGAAAACATTGCGGACAATGAAGAAATTGCTTCTTACAAGCAATTTCTTTATTACCCACAATGTTTTGTACCCGAAAAATACAGGTTTTATATTTCACCAACTAAACATCGTCATCAGGAATTTCTCTAAGTTTTAGTCAAGTCTAATCTATCTTCAAGTAATGGGCTAATGGTTTATTAAGATAGATACTTTAATAGACGTAAACTTTACAGTTTCTTGTCATAATACATGTACATACAATTAATTCAAAAGAAAACATGACTAATAAACGAACAATATACAGTTTTAAGGGTCAACCCAAGGGACGGCCAAATATGGTCGTTTAAGACAGTGGGCGCTTAATACACCTTTTATGCCAATAGATGGAGTATCGGTTCGACTGCATACACAATTTTTTTTCAGGATTTTCACTTAATCCTATGTTGATGGGACTCATTAGAATCGTCTCATTGAGACAATTCTAATGAGATCCACCAACTTAGGGTTCAGCCGAAACGTCTAATTATGCAGAACTTTCTATTTTGGAAAGTGAATTTCGATCTTGATCGCTTGATGAAAGTGGTCGCTTAATAGGGGTGGTCGCTCGAGCTGACTGTATATTTTGCACAGTATTCCCAACTGGTCATCCGTTTTCGTTTTGACAGGTTGCAAAAGTTCATGTTTACTAAGGTTATGTCTGAAATCCTGATGAAATTACTTCTTTAGAAGTGCGATTTAGAAAAAACTCACTGCAACCACTGTAAATTCTTCGGACTGCTAGATGAAGAACACACCCCTATGATTACTGACCGAACCACAAAATGTTTAGACTGGTCTAAATTCTATGAAATGGCATACTCGTATTCTCATTGACATTTATTTGAAAAAATGAGGGTCCTTTAAGTTAGATAATATTATGCGAAGAAGGTAGTAACAATTTTTGACTACTTTTTCTTAATACGTTGATAAGTGTAATAGAGTTTCTTTCGTCTATCAAGATCAAAACGTTTTGATTGACTGAATTTTTTTCATACTTCTATGAACAAAATTTTGACCGCAACTATTTTTCTTGTCTGCGCTAAAAGTAGATCCTTCAAATTATATGAAGAGAATACTTCATTTTGTTTTCATTGAGGTGTGAGCCTAGAAACTTAAACACATTGTATGAATACGTGAAGTGTGATTAAGTTTTTAGGTTCATTTAAAGAGATGAAGAGATTGTTTTTTGTTTTCATGGAGGTATGAACCGAAAAAACTAATCACACTTTATGAATACGTGAAGCGGATTCATACATTGTGTGATTAGGTTTTGTCGGTTCGTACCTTCATGAAAACAAAAAATGTTCTCTTCATTTCTTATAATTTAATAGCATCGAGCGAAAAGACTCAAAGCTTTACAAATTTGTTATCTTTTTGTATGGGACTATTTTGTGCGGAAGCATACAAAATCGCTGTTTGCTCAAAATTTTGTTCATGGAGTTGTGAATATTTTTTTCGACCAATCAGAACGCTCGTTTTTGATAGACGAAACTAAGAATTAAATTATACCCCAATGAATACAATAATATTCTCATCATTTCCTAAATGATATTCTTTGTCATTGCCGTAAGAATAAATGGTTGATGCGAATAAAAGGTACAAAGTAGTTACTATCATGAAATCGAATTTTATTTGCGGAAAAATTATCAACTTTTTTATGACAACCGAAATTTATTTCTAGAGCGGTGAGCATGCCTGTGCCGACTGATCTTAGTCAATACACCTGTATCAGCAATTTATAAGATAGATATATTCTGGGATCAGCAGGGCAATGATAAATATGGTGTGAAGTTGCAGTATACGATTGCTATATAGACAAATTCTGGTACGAGTCAGTGCGTAACATTGCCAAGCAATATAAATGTTATGCGAAGTCAAGATCAGCCTGTGCACCCTCCCAGTCTAATCAGAGTCGTCACTATGCGTTAACGAATAGATAAAAACAGAGAATATTTAACCATTGCCTGTTCAGTCCCTGGTTTTTACGTTCCTGTGTTTTTTATACTTGAAAAAATATTGTGGAAAAAGAGAAAATTGCTTGTTACAAGCAATTTCTTCTTTTTCCACAATATTTTCTACCCTACCATATTTTTCAAATAAAATCGACTTCAAGTTGTTGTCTGCTAAACCTTTGTTCTTGGACAGTTCTAAAATTTTGCAAAGCGGTAAATGGTTAAACTGCCCAGATTGCTCTGTGTCTGCACTTTACGCTAATGTAAAATAGTTGGAAATGTGACTGACAGACTCAAATTGATCAATGGCGGTTGTCAATCAAATAACCGGTCGACCAATAAAATCGTTCATTTAGACTGGAAATTGACATTTAACCCCTACATTGACTGCTATCTATTGGGCGCATTTTGGTTCTTTTAGCGGCTAAAGCGACGTAACTAAAGCTTATTCGAGTTGTAGTAACGACGTTTAGGTCGCCAACCAACAACTCTACATTTTTGTTACAAGCTATTGGCAATAAATTCAGGAAAATATCGCCTTTTATGTTCGAAGTGGAATTTCCTGTTGGCCTGAGCAATCTGCGGCTATGTCTTGAAGTCGCTTGATATAAGTGTCAGCGGTCAACACTCGCTTTCGGTCGAAATGAATGATTTGATTGGTTAATCGGTTTTTGCTTGACAACGGCTATACGTCAATTTTGATCTCTTTTAAAAGTGGCTATGTTGTAGTGATGGGACAGTATATCGTCGTTGGGCGTGTAAAATGTCGTAACTACAGCTTTATTCAAGCTGTAGTTACGACATTTTGCACGCCTAACGACTATGTGGCGTGAACGTTTTTGTGGGAAACGAATTTCGCCATATCCATAGTGTCCTACAAAAAATGCCTTTCTTGTCAGCGGCAATCTCAATATTTTTTTCCTTGAAGGGTGATCTTTTAAATCAAGATGACAATTGCATTAAAAGGTTTACTTATTTACCTATTTACTGTATTTAGTAGGAATTGTAAACACGCGATCGGAACTCCTTTGAGACTATCGCAGTAATTAGTTTACAGGTAGAATGTACCCAGAACGTCGATGAAGCGGATAAAACCAAGAGATGCCAAATCAATTATTCAAAATGTATCGATTAGTTTCCGATAGAAGCTCGAGCGAGCCCGCCCTCCGGTGATTCTGTACGCATAGTAATATGAAAAACAATGGCATGTTGATTAGAGCAGGGGCGGATCTTTTTCATCTTAGCTCAGGGAAATTGATGGATCATGTATGTCAATCGACCAATCAAATCATTTAGTTAGACTAGTGAACTTTGAACTCTGACACTGGAAGACATTTCTGTGAAGCATTTTTGTTGATTTAGCGATCAAGCTGTACTTACGACGTGTACTCACCAAACACCTATTTCATTTTTTCTTGCCTCGAAACTGGCAATAATTTTTGCAAAATAACGCCTGGTCAATATGTAAGTTGAACTTCCTGTCGGAGATCAGTGGGCGGAGCCAGCGATCTGTCAATTGTAAAAATGAATTTAGGATATAAAGGGAAATAAATGTTTACGTTGGGATGTGAACTTAAAACCCAATTACATTGTATGGATTTTCTTCATTTTTTATTATTTTAATTCAATAGATACAAGCAAACATTCACCAATTCTAAACAGTCTGTTGTATGAAGCTACTCTGTGTACAAATTCCGTACTAAGTTTGGTTTTTTTTTTTTTGTTTTTTTTCGTGGAGGTATGACACGAAGGTATTTGTTAGCCATTCAGTGTACATGCAGGAGTTTTGAAATTCAAAACCGAAAATAAATCATGAATAAATAGAAATTGACCTGTACTTTCTACGAGCTGTCACCATTTGATTTTTAAAGGCTTGTAAACAAGCGGAAAATAATCTAATCTAAATTAACGGATCGCCGACCCCGCCCACTGACTCTGGCGGGAAGCCCCGCTTCGATATTAAACAGCGATACTTTCAAAAATGTATGGCCAGTTTCCAAAAATTGAAATATTTGGTTTGCGGCCTCAAATAACTGTGACTTGAATAAGTCGCCAAACCAACTAAAATGCTTCACAAAGATACCAGCCAAAGTGGGAGTTCAATGTTCACTTCCGGTTCAAATGAAATATTTGATTGGTCTATTGACTTTTTGATTGACAGCTGCGGCTTGTCAATTAAATCTCATTTATATATCACCCTAAGCCTATTCTCTTTTTACGATATGTCTATAATATTTTATGCTATGAAATATCCAGTTTACAAACGGACACCATTTGAAACATTACCCGGAGAATTTAATCCACACCATTTAAAGCTATGGTAGCATGGAAAAGCCACAACTTGCAAAATGAATTTAACGCGAAAAAGGGCGGACAACCTGTTATTTTTCATGGAAAAGATATAGTCGAAATCCGAGACAATTGAGTCGTTGTGATTTTTAGCTAGCAAACAGTCAGCTTTGATAGATTAAGTTAACAGACAACATTTTGAGGTCGTCTCAAAGTTCAACGAGTGCAAACTGCCTCTGGAGGCTTAACAACTAAATTCGTTAAATGCCTACGTCGTATAAAAGTAGTTCTTCGGTATTTTTAGCTCACTTCAGCACATCGTGTTCAAAATGACTCTGATCAGAGCCTTCAAAGACGTTGCAGACGATAATTTCAAAAAGTTGAAAATTCTGAAATATTTATCTCTTTATGTAGAAGACAATGAGAAAAATGCAGAAATTGCTTGTAACAAGCAATTTCTTCATTTTCCACATAGTTTTCTACAACTATTTCTTGGGGTGAAAAAGGAAGGATTGTGTGAGCAAGGGTTAACTCCTTGGTTACTTTAACCTAGTTTCTTCATCATGATAAAGTTTGACAAAGAAGATTACTGAACAATGCTTTGCTAGCTTACAGTACATTTCAGTACTTTGAGTTTTGTTTTGTTATTGCCCTATAAATGCCAAATTGTGGCGTAAACATGGCGGATGTAACCTTAATGTTCATGATAGTTTTATGCCGTGCAGTAACCACAAATAAATAAAGAAACATTATTTTTTCCTGTCGAGCAATTTCTTCTTTTCCCACATTGTTTCGGCTTGTATAAAATCTTTCTAAGAAGTTTAAAACAACTGATTATACGGGAAAGCGTTAATCAAATGTAGCGCATTGAAGAGATTAGTGTATTGAAGACATCAATACAAGAGTCCCTCCCCTCGCACGTGTATCCGCCCCTGTAATGTATATAGGGTTTGTTGTGGTGATAATTTACTCTAAATAAAGGTGGTCATTTCCACCAGATGCGTGTTAAATGGTTCCGCAGTTTGGTTTGAATTCTGGAGTTTATTTGGCCATTATTTTTCAAAATCGTAAATAGGTAAGTTGAAAATTTGCTTTCGAAATTATAATCCTAATAAATTTTCTTTTGGGTCATCAAACACACGTTTTTTCATTTCCTTTGCTGTGACCAGGCTAAATAGTTTTTAGATTTGAAATGCAGAAAGTATCGGATCGGACTGCACATCTGTGGAGATTGATCTTAGTCTATGTAGCCTGAAAAGATATAGGAATATTCCTGATTCAGCTATAGGCAGAGTAAAATTTTCAATTTCTTTCTAAAAGTGCATATTTTTTTCTTGCTTCGACATCCAGTCACACAAGAGCTTGGTAAATAGATGATGAATAGTACATGTATATTATGTACAGTGCTTTCACCTATTTTAACTCAGTCCTACTTTTCTAAGAACCTAAACAAAAATTCAAAGCATTGAGGAAAATGAAAAACTGCTTGTAGCAAGATTTTTTTTTTTCATTTTCCGAAACAGTTTCTTCTGTAAAAGACAAATGTAGTTTTTTTTTATTTCACCAATTTCTACAACTGCTTTCAACACATTTTTTCCTTTTTCCCCGTTAGATAATGGCTTAAAAAGCATTTTATCATATTTGTTACCCGTTCAACGAAAAGAAGACTTCTGAGAACTGGGTAAGTGTCGAACCAAGTTAATCCAGGGGTCGTAAGTTTGTAAACCCGGTTTTTAGACCGGTCTGAATTTAGATTTGTCCTTTACGTTAGAAGACGTTGTGGGTAATGAAGAAATTGCTTGTAACAATCTATTTCTTCATTTTCCACAATGTTATAGGGGTATAAAATGTAGTAAAGGTAATACGTTTTTGTGATAATGTGTCGGAATAGATATCCTGTGCAGTGGCTTGGTCGGATGTCGAACTTGCAACGGTCGACGCCTCTCAGATTACAAGACCGTCGCTTCAACCACTTAGCCTTGCAGGACACTGTACTGTTTTTTCTTTTTTGTTTTGTTTTGTTTATTCCGAATCGCGAAAAATCATTTAAAAGACGAAGAGAATATTTTCTGTTTTCACGGAGGTATGAAACGAAACACTAATTACACAATTTGAATGGGAGAAGCGAATTTATACAAAAGTGTGATTAGTTTTTTTTTTCCTTCTTCTTCTTCTTCTTTTCATACTGTCATAAAACAAACTTTTCTTATAACTTAATGGCATCATAAGTCCTTTCCTGTTTTGCAGAATTTTAGAGCCGTCCAAATTCAAAGGTTTTGCAGACGAAAATTTAAAGTTGATTTTATTTGAAAAATAACCATTAAGTAGGGTAGATAATATTGTGGAAAAACAAGAAATTGCTTGTTGCAAGCAATTTCTTCTTTTTCCACAAGTTTTTCTCAAATATGAAATCACAGGGACGTAAACACAAGAGATTGAACGGGAAAGGGTTAACGCACATTTTACAATGTATGATACATTTTATGGAACTACTAGCTACATGCTCAAAATTTTGCTCATGGAGGTAGGAATACTTTTTTTCGGCCAATCAGAACGCTCGTTTTTTGATAGACGAAACTAACAATTCAATTTTTTGCAAATCAAACCAAATTCAAGGTGTTTTATTCCTAGATAATTGATAACAGACATATCTGATGATGGAAGTGGACGAGAGGACCAAGAACCAGTTCAAGCTGATTCGTGAGCTGGAAGATTTGGGTCAATTTATCCTTCATCTGGGAAAGTTTACAAAACGGGAAGAAAAAGTCCACGTAAAAATGTGAGTTCGAAACATGAGATTTACTACTTAAGGCAATAAGATGTGGCAACTTTTGTTTTAGTACAAGAAGATATCGTCGTTGGGCGTGCAAAATGTCGTAACAATAACTTGAATAAAAGCTGTAATAACAACATTTTGCGCGCCCAACGACAATATGCTAGCATCGTCATCAACATTAATTAAAATTTCACTTGAATTTAGAGTGAACAGTAGCTTGTTTTGACTTGATGCAGACAATTCCATCATTTGAAGATCGATATTAAAGAATAAAATTACTTAATCTATGCATTTATCTTGTTGATCCTAACTCTTGGACTGTTGGTGTAGAACCTTGTTTGTTTGTTTGAATGGGGTTTTACGCCGCTTTCAACTATCTTTCAGTTATATCGCGGCGACTGGAGCACCTAACAATGGAATCCTGGTATTTCTCACACACGTACTACCATTACATCCTTTCCTAGCCTCCAGCTGCTATCCCACATAGGTCTACGATTATCGACCCATTGGTGAGAGGCAAATAGTCGGAAAGGATGAGTGCCGCCGTCGTAGAACCTTGAGTCACTTCAATAGGAAACATATATAAAATGATAAAAAATAAAAGAGTATGAACAGATCAAATATGGATGAGCCTGAATGATTCTCATATAAATAAGCCTGGAGAGATCATATAAAAATTGCCTTGAAAGATCTTGTTTTAATGAGATTTGATATACGACATATAAATCAGCCTGGGTAGAACATATATCACTAAGCCTTAGCAGATATCATATAAATGAGGGTGTGTGTGACATTTTCATTTGTAAGCCAAATTGACCAATCGCGGCTGTCGGTCAAATAACTAGTCGTCCAATGAAATGATTCATTTAGACTGGAAGCTTACTTTGATCTCCGATATTGGCCGCCATTTATCGGACGCATTTTTGTTGGTTTGGCGACTGATACGTCGTAGCTACAGCTTATTCAAGCTGTAGTTACGACGTTTAGGTCGCCAACCAACCAACAATTCTACTTTTTTGTTACAAGCTACTGGCCATTAATTCATTCAAAATAACACCGTTTAAAATCGAAGTGGGACTTCCTATTTGAGTCAATGGGTGGTATTTACGTAATGATGAGGTCGGTCTGCAATTGGTCAATTGGCTCAGTAAGTAGAGCACTTGCCTTCAAACCCAAAGATCAAGGGTGCGAGTTTTGGGCTGACCAAATAAAAAAACCATTGTCTTTCGGATGAGACGTTGGCCAGAGGCCTCGCGTGGCGATTCTTTACATCGAACACGTTAAAGAACCAGGCGGAGCTCTCAGCAGTTTCGTCCTGTATCCTGATTCATTGCAATATCCTCCGTAACAACTAACCGTCGCCTGGGGGCGTCGCTCATATGGACATCTGCTCCTGTAGCGACAATAAATAAATAGAAATAAATATACACATTGTCAACAATTTCACAGGTGCTAAATGCACGGACACTGAGCACTATGACTCACAATGCATTTAGAATATGTATTGTTTGTCTTAAAAAAACTTCGACTGTGACGACGGTTGCACAGACTGATCTGAGTCTATGCTTGGTGGATGTGTAATACGTTTCAAATGTCTGGCACAAGCAAAAAATTATATCGAATGCTTTGATTGTACTTGTGTTTTCCAGATCCAAGAAGAAATACTATTCGGCAGATGAATACAAATATAACAAAGAAATATTGGTAAGCCTATGTAATACGTTTTCAATATTTAATGAATATCATTTTGTCGGTGTGTGACCGAATTCACGTAGCTACAACTTCTATAAGCCGAAGTTACTATGATCTGGTCGCCCAGCGAGAACCTATTTCTCTTTCACCATAGGGCAGTTAGTACAAGAACATGTTGGTAGTGAGCCATTTTTAAATAAGTATCTGGTTGCTCGGCTTGAATACTGGTATTAGAACGACAGTAACGTATGGTTACCCACGGTACTTTGATTACGTTACGTCACTCCATTCAAGTAGGAGTGGATTATGATGTACCGTTTGGGTCAAAATTCCCCTTTAAGTCGTCTTAGCACAAACTACGCGTGTACGCGTAAATAATACAAGTAAACCCGTTTAATTTAAGCGCGCGCACTTATATTTTGAAAGTGCACACCTTCGTATTGTAAGTGCACTTGCAATTTAGGCGTAAGCGCACATTTTATACCATTGAACGCTCAGTAATTATGCGCGCACGCCTACAGATTGTGAGTGCACCTGAATTATCTATGCATGCACGCGTTAATTTTAGCGTGTACATGTACTACCTAAAGTGGACTTTTGACCCATTTTGTGCGCCATAGTGGAGTGTTAAAGGCGAGACTACCTTAGGGGGCCGACGATGGGTTAGCTACATCGACTCTCCAATTCGCTTGAAATGATATTGGCTCATACCCTTGGTGTTAATGATGACAAAAACATTTTGCGATGAGGAATTTATTTATGAAATAAAAGAAACTGTCGCTTCCCATTCAAGAGTTAACGTAAAGGCTCGTTATTGAGTTTAATTTGAACCTCAAAGAATGAGATGACTTTAACTTATAACAGACGGGAATATTGGCATGAATATTTCCATTGTTGTTGCAGAATGATATAAGAACTTCTTGATTTTGTTTTGATTAAAGAAATTAAGTGTTTGCTGGCTACGCCCACTATTCTCCGACAGTAATTTCTACTTGGATATCAATCGGCGTTGTTTTACAAAGTTAGTGGCCAGTCGCAGGTAACAAAAAAAGTTAAATGCGTGTTTGGAGACCTAAACGTCGTAAGTGCAGCTTGAAAAAGCTGTACTTACGACGTTTAGGTCGCTAAACCAACAAAAAATCTGAACACTAATGTCGACCAATGAATGAGTTCAAAGTTGATTTCCGGTCTAAATAATTCGATCGGTTGCTAGATTCTTAAATTGACAGCTGCGATCCGTGTATTTTCACCACGGGATATTAACCCATTCCCACTTCACAAAATTTTAGACTGGTCCAAATTGAAAGAAGCTGCAGACGACAATTTCAAGTTGATGGAATTTTTAATTTTTTCGTCTTTTTGGATAGAAAACATTGTGGATAACGAAGAAATTGCTTGATACAAGCAATTTCTTCATTTTCAACAATGTTTTCCAAAGTTTTTTTCTTGAGGGGCGTAAAAAGGAGGGATTGAGTTGGAATGGGTTAAATGTGGAATTCATTCTCTGCCCAGGCGTTGAAAGACTTGAACAATCATCAGAATGTGACCAAGTTCCACGCAGCCTGGATCGATTCAGATCATGAACTAAGGATCATACTGGAGTACACAGATACGGATATCAGTAGAGTTATGAAAAAGAGGTACATTTTATTTAAAGAGGCTCTTACACAGATTATGAAAAAAAAACATTTGACTCTCAATTTTCAAATATCTGACTGTAATGCTTTTTAGGCATTTGTAAGAGGATGATTAAGCTGAATTTTGTAATGGAAACGATTATTACTTACTTTACGAAAAAATTAAAGAAAAGAAGTAAAAATAGTTCGCGTTACGAGACGCCAAATAAGTCAGTGAAATATAACCCGAATGGAATCGAAATTCACCGGAATAATACGTTTCTCTGCCGATTGCACCGAAAATTGCCTCTTTTGTAGTTAAATGACGTCAATGGCTTCCGCTAGAAATACACTCATTATCGACATCACCCGAAGATAAACGACATCACCCGAAGATAAACGACATCACCCGAAAATAAACGACATCACCCGAAGATAAACGACATCACCCGAAAATAAACGACCTCACCCGATAAATTCCGATGTCTCAATGTAGGGCATAGGGAATAATTTACATGAAATTGAATTTATAGTGAATTTTGTTGATTTAACTCGAAAAAAGAATAATTATCGTGAAAGAGACTTTAATTGGCAGTATATATTATCATTTATCATTTTTTTTTTTTTTTTTTGTTCCAGATGCCGACCGTTCACAGAGACAGAGACCAGAACAATTATGGCTCAAGTATTCGAAGGCATTGGTCACATACATAGGAAAAGTAAGAATTTGATCATGAGTCTCATTTGATTATATTACATTGACCTAATATGACGTAAAGACCTACATCTGAAAGACGGTGATAATACAATTGCTTAACCCTTTCCTGTTTTACAAAATTTTAGATCTGTCTAAATTCAAAGTATTTGCAGACGAAAATTCAAAGTTGATTTAATTTGAAAAATAACCATTCAGTAGGATAGAATATATTGTGGAAAATGAAGAAATTGCTTGTTAAAAGCAATTTCTTCTTTTTCTACAATGCTTTCTCAAAAATAAAATTACAGAGACTTAAAATCCAGGGATTAAACAGGAAAGGGTTAAATATGTTAACTTGAACCTTGCGAGACCTACATTCAACCCTTACCATGCTGAGCCGGGAATAATTCTGTTTGTTTCTTTGTTTCTTGTTTTGTATTGTTTTTATGATGTAGAAACAATGATCTATTTGCATATGGGTACAGTTTGATCTTAGTCTAAACCGCCTGTTTGTCCCTTCCAAACCGGAGTTGTTTACGAGATTAATGAAATATTAACAAACAATTATTGATACAAATACTTTAAGTCCTTTGATTTTGATAGGATTTTAGCAGGGATTTTATTAAGTACGACAATGGTTTAAAAACTGTAAAAAGAGGTGAAGAAAACCTATGTGTCTTTGAGAAATCATTTCTGTCATAGGCCCACGTCATCGGAGCTAGTACTGGAAGGAGAATCGTGATGGATTAATCTAAGTTGGAAGAACTTGTTTCCCAACCGTTGTAAAATAAATAGGTTTAAGCCTTTAAAGAAAATTCAAATTTGCTTGTAGCGGATATGTTGAGCAGTCCTGACTTTTCCAAAGTTTATTAAGGATATTCGTTAATTGTCTAAAAAGCATGGAGATTCTGATCAGACCGTGCGGATGTAAAGACGGGTCTGCGTCTTTACTTAGGGCTCATGTAAATTGTCGGAGATGTCATTTACAGACTCGTTCATTCTGTTTTCACAGGTTAACATGTAAACTAAACCTTCGTCAATATAGTTGATGCTTCATGTGCAATGATACCTGTTATTATAAACATGTATTTATTCATTAAATCATTATCATTATAATTTATCTATTTCTATGCTTTTAACAGAATACGATGCTAAGATGTAAGGCAAATCTAAGTAAATTCCAATTGTCTTCAAATTTTGTCCGTTAGAATACTTGTTTGCATATCGTCGTTTGGCGACCAAGATATCGTAAATACAGCTTTATTCAAGCTGTATTTACGACATTTTGATCGTCCAACGATAATATGCATCCACAAGGCATACCCATTACCTAATACTGACGCTGTATTTTAGAGTTTCCCATTCCCTTTTTTCACAGAATACATGCACAGAGATCTGAAGCCCTCCGCTCTAAAATGCGACCAGGAAGCAACTGTCATCAAGATTTCCGATTTTGCGAACGCTCTAGCTCTGGACGTCAAACAAATGGTGAAACCGGAAATTAAACCAGTCTGGTAGATACCTATAAGCTCTTTTTCCAGTCTATTTGATGTCGTTTGATGACAAAACGCCGTAACTACAGCTTGATCAAGCTGTAGTTACGACGTTTACGTCGTCAAACCACGATATCGTAGCGAAGACTAGTTTATACTAATTCCTTTTAGTCCGACTGCGACGAAAGCTTTCAGCTTTTAGAATCGCTTTCGATCACTCATAATCCAGATGGTCTCACGTTCCCGAAAGACAGGCAGTGGTTTAAACCCAAATGCTTCCAATTTCTATAATGGGGTAGACTGGGGTAGCTATTAAGCGTCTAGCCCAAGAAAACATCCCGGTGACTGTACGGCTCGAACACATGACCGTCAGATTACAACTCGACCATCGAGGCGAAGATTTGGACATTTGAAAAAAAGCCGGCCTTCACTATTCATGTTTGTTTGTTTGATTTGATTGGTTGAATTTAAAAAAAAGATTCGAAGACGCAGCAGCAAATAATTTTAGAAATATTTGGATAAAAATACTGTCATTTTTTTCCAAAAGATGCGCACATGTCAACCCATATACACACTATCCCTCCTTTTTACGACCACAGGAAAAAAAACATTTGAACACATTGTGGATAATGGAAAAATTGCTTATATAAAGTAATTTTTTCATTATTCACAATGTTTTCTACCTCTAGGGATAAATGCTCTTAAAATATGCAACTTCTTTTAAATTGGGCCAGTGTAAAATTGTGTTGTCTGATAAATGTTAACGAAAAAATACCTCCAAAAAAAGTCTCCAAATGATTTGAGTAATATGTCTCTTTCAGTTTGAATTAAGTTTAACCCTTTCCCACTATTTTTAAATTTTGGACTGGTCAAAATTGAGAGATGTTACAGGCGAAAATAAAAAAAAAATGATTGAATAAAAACATCCTACGTGGTAGAAAATATTGTGGGAAAAGGAGAAACTTCTTGTTGCAAGTAGTTTCTTCCTTTTCCACAATGTTTTCTCAAGCATAAAAATCACAAAGACGTAAAATCTGTGAATTGTACAGGAAAGGGTTAATTAACCTTTTTAATTAAGTGCGCAGCCCTTACTCTTCCTGTCTATTTGTCAATCGGTCGTAGATCAAATGATCTTTTCGTGCCTATGAATTCGACATTAAAAAAAACCTTTTGATGCCTTTTGATTAAATGTTGTCAGTAAGACAAGGAATTGTGAGCCCGGTATTTTCTTTTTTTATTATTTTTATTATTATTATCATTATTATCCTAATACAGATAAAGTGTTAGAGGAACTTTAAAGTTTTAGAATTACGGAAAGAGGGGGCGGGGGTTGCTTACTTGGAATAATTGGCAATCGCTGGCCGCACCAAACTAGCTTCAACAGGAAGTTCCGATTCACTATCTAAAAAAAAATGATTGAATAAAAACATCCTACGTGGTAGAAAATATTGTGGGAAAAGGAGAAACTTCTTGTTGCAAGTAGTTTCTTCCTTTTCCACAATGTTTTCTCAAGCATAAAAATCACAAAGACGTAAAATCTGTGAATTGTACAGGAAAGGGTTAATTAACCTTTTTAATTAAGTGCGCAGCCCTTACTCTTCCTGTCTATTTGTCAATCGGTCGTAGATCAAATGATCTTTTCGTGCCTATGAATTCGACATTAAAAAAAACCTTTTGATGCCTTTTGATTAAATGTTGTCAGTAAGACAAGGAATTGTGAGCCCGGTATTTTCTTTTTTTATTATTTTTATTATTATTATCATTATTATCCTAATACAGACAAAGTGTTAGAGGAACTTTAAAGTTTTAGAATTACGGAAAGAGGGGGCGGGGGTTGCTTACTTGGAATAATTGGCAATCGCTGGCCGCACCAAACTAGCTTCAACAGGAAGTTCCGATTCACTATCTAATAACGTTATTTTTCGTCGCAAATTATCAAAAAATACTTTACACAAATTTTGGAATTGAAGGTTCAAAATACTTTACACAAAGTTTGGAATATTGCTGTAAATAAAGAAGATAAATGAAGAGAATATTATTTGTTTTCATTGAGAAATGAGCCTAAAAGCTTTATCACATTTTTTATAGGAGAAACGGATTCATAAATTAGTGTGATACGTTTTTCGGGTCATACCTCAATAAAAAAAAATCTCTTAATTTCTATAATCTAATGCCATCAAGAAAAGCAAAGAACATGTTTCACTGGTTTTGACTAAGTTTTTATGGATTTGCTTTGTGCTCAAGCATATAATAGCTACGTGCTCAAAATTTTGATTATGAAATCATGAAAAAGAATGATTCAGTCAATCAAAATCTTGATAGACGAAAGTACAATTAAATTATCATAATAAAATAATGTTTTGTTTTATTTTTTCGTGTGAAATAAGCCAAGATAATCAGTGCACCAAATATCAATGATATATGGTCTACGTTGTAGGTACATGGCTCCTGAAATGCTGTTATCCCTTCCTTATTCCACCACAGTGGATCTATGGTCTGTCGGGTGTATCATGGCGGAGTTACTGATTGGAAAGCCACTCATTGCTGGAGACAATCACAAAGACCAGTTGAAGAAAATGTGTGAATTATTGGGAACTTTTTCACGGGTAAAGCTATTTTGATGCAGAACTTGTTTTTCATGTTTGTTTGTTTGATTGTTTGTTTTCATACTCGGATGAAACGAAAAGACTAATCACACATAAGTATGATTAGTTTTTTCGTTTCATACCTCCATGAAAACAAGACAAATTCTTTTCTTATAATTTAATAACATCGAGCGAAAAACTACCTGCGTGCTCAAAATTTTGTTCATTGAGGTAAGAATGATTTTCCCCGACCAATCAAAACGCTCGTTTTTGATAGACGAAACTAGAAAAAAGTATATAAATTAACAAGAGGCCAAGCGGCCTTAACGGTCACCTGAGTAAAAGAGCATCAAGACAAGTGATTTAGGGTTTATTAGAAAAAGATTTTTTAAGAAGTACAAAAATTTACCCCTTTCTGCCCCCGACAGGGGCCCCTTTTACCCCAAGCCCCCCAACCTCTTTTCACAAAACTGGAATTGGCATCCCCCAATGATGATTCCGACCAAGTTTGGTTGAAATCCCCTCAGTAGTTCTTGAGAAGAAGATGAAAATGTTTAAAAGTTACCAAAAATGACCCCCTTTTGGTCCCCATTTTAGGCCCCCTGACCTCCAGCCTTTTAATTTTCACAAATCTGTATAATCAGTACCCAATGATGCTTTTCACCAAGTTAGTTTGAAATTGGTTAGTACTTCATCAGAAGAAGATGAAAATGTGAATTTTTTAACATGATGAACTTTGACCTCTGGGTGTGGCCCCATACATGACCCCAGGGACATGAATTTCACAAGTTATAATATACCTGTCCTAGTTGTCATGCACACAAAATATTTAAGCTCTGGCATTAATGGTTTATAAGAAGAAGATTTTTAAAGAAGTACCAAAAAATACCCCTTTTTGCCCCCAATTTGGGGCCCCTTTGACCCCCAGAATCCCTATTTTCACAAAACTGGAATTGGCATCCCCCAATGATGCTTTCTACCAAGTTTGGTTGAAATCCCCCCAGTAGTTCTTGAGAAGAAGATGAAATATTCAAAAGTTACCAAAAATTACCCCCTTTTGGTCCCCATTTTAGGGCCCCCTGTCCCCCCAGCCTTTTAATTTTCACAAATCCGGATAACCATTACCAAATGATGCTTTTCACCAAGTTTGTTTGAAATTGGCTCTGTACTTCATCAAAAGAAGATGAAAATGTGAATTTTTTAACATGATGAACTTTGACCTCTGGGTGTGGCCCCATACATGACCCCAGGGGCATAAATTTCACAATTTATAATATACCTGTCCTAGTTGACATGCACACAAAATATTTAAGCTCTGGCATTAACGGTTTATTAGAAGAAGATTTTTAAAGAAGTACCAAAAATTACCCCTTTTGCCCCCGATTGGGGCCCCTATGACCCCCAGAACCCCTATTTTCACAAACTTGAATTGGCATCCCCCAATGATGCTTTCTACCAAGTTTGGTTGAAATCCGCCCAGTAGTTCTTGAGAAGAAGATGAAAATGTTTAAAAGTTAACGGACGACGGACGACGCACGACGACGGACAAACGATGATTGCAATAGGTCACCATGACCATTCGTTCAGGTGACCTAAAAATACAGGAGATATTATGATAGCGAAATAGATCTGTATCAGACACGTGATTTCTTCTACACTATTAGGCCTATCCATTCCGCTGCCAGGGAGGGAAATACTGGAAAGGCATGCGGTATAAACAGTTTTCGTATTCGACCTGTAGAATATGTAACAGTTTGGCTGTATCCTGTTGAACATCTAGATTCTGTCTTCATAAAAGGAACTCTAGTACTCTAAAAGGGCGTTTTGTGCAAGATGTCAAACGAAATTACTTTTGAAAACACTTTGATCAGGGACAAAAGAAAAAAACTTGTAAGCGACCTAAACGCGGTAACTACAACTTTGATAAGATGTAGTCACGACCTTAATGTCGCGCAACAAGGAAGACGCTTTAAGTTAATGTTGGTGGCCATTATTGAAAGTAATCTTTACGTCATTTTTCATTATAAGCGACAATCTATCAAATCCTCTAATATCTAGAACTTTTCTCACTTACAGTCTACCTGGCCGCAGGGGTACCAGGAGGTCAAGGCAAACACGGGAGATTACAATTTACCGATGGTAGTGACAGGTGCTGGTCTTGCAAAATACGGCTCGATTATCCGTCCTGACGCTAGTGAAGTCATCATGTCCTTGTTACAGTGGGTACCAGATAGAAGGCTATCACATGACGCGGTAAGTGTTCTGATAAAAACGGAAGGGTTATCCGTCCTGGCGCTAGTGAAATCATAATGTCCTTGTTAAAGAGGGTGCCAGATAGAAGACTATAAAATGGCGCGGTGTCTGGACAAATACGGCTTCGTTTTCCGTCCTGACACTGGTGAAGTCATAATGTCCTTATTACACTGTGTACAAGATAGAAGACTTTAAAATAACGCGGTTAGTGTCTAGACAAATAGGGCACGATTATCCGTCCTGTCGCTAGCGAAGTCATAATGTCCTTGTTACGGTTGGTACCAGAAAGATGACTATCGAATGACGCGGTAAGTGTCTAGACAAATACTGTTCGATTATCCGTCCTGACGCTAGTGAAATCATAATGGACTTGTTACAGTTGTTAGCAGAACGATGACTATCGAATGACGCGGTAAGTGTCTAGACAGGGTTATCCGTCCTGACGCTAGTGAAATCATAATGCCCTTGCTACAGTAGGTTGTATCAGTGGGTACCAGAGAGACGGCTATCACATGACGCGGAAAGAGTCTAGACTAATAGGGCACGGTTATCCGTCCAGACGCTAGTGAAATCATAATGCTCTTGTTTCGGTGGGTACCAGAAAGATGACTATCGCATGACGCGGTAAGTGTCTAGACAAATACGGTTCGGTTATCCGTCCTGACGCTAGTGAAATCATAATGCCCTTGTTTCAGTGAGTATCAGATAGAAGACTATCACATGACGCGGTAAGTGTCTAGGCAAATACGGCAGGGATATCCGTTCTGAAACTTGTGAAGTCGTCATGTCCTTGTTTCATTGGGTACCAGATAGATGTGTTTGTTTGAATAGGGTTTAACGTAGGTTTCAATATTTTTTTCAGTCATATCGCGGCGGCTGGAGTACCGAACAATGCGTTCCGCGTTTGATCTCCTTATCTATTTTAAACGACACGGTTACCGTTGAAGTAATCATGTCATTGTTTTAGAAGTTATCTGGAAGAAGACCATCAACTGATGCCGTAAATCTCGTTATCGGCGGGTTAAAAACAAAGACATTGGTATTCCTCTTGACGCTTGTGAAGTCATCATGTCTTTGTTACGGTAGTAATCTGATAGAAACTCATCACCTCCTCAGTTCAGGAACGTCTCGAATTGACTCTCTTTGTGCTAAACTCTCAGCCATATTTTGATTTTGATAGTTTCTTTTTCAAAATATTAAATGGCTGGATCGTGCAAACGTTTTTTGGTTAAAACGTTTGTGCCTTAAATGGTGATGATTTCTAATGATTCCATGAAATGAAAAGAGTTTTTACCATTTTATAATTAGAGTTTTTCAAAGACTTTAATAACATCCAAATACTAATGTCTTTCTAAAGGACCACGTTTTGTATAGGTAACTCTTTAAACTTTTCAGTGTCTGAAGCTAAAGTTTTTTGTCGACGATTCCAACAAAGATGACATTATACAAGATGCGCAGCAAAAGCTGCAATACTGGCAACAGAAATGGGAACCGAGCTTAAACAAGGATTCCATGTACGAACTGGGACAGATCATTGGAGAGTTGTCACCGAGGAAAGAAAAGCAAATAGCAGACATGTTTGATAGGCAAGATGACCATCCGCGAAAATCGCTGACAAATTATGACCAGGGTACAAATCAGTTCGGAATGATGCAGTCGAACCGCGGAACACCACGCCAGTCTATGGAGCTATCCAAGTCAGTGGCCCTGGAAGATTATCTCTCCTCTTCACGTATGCAGGTCCGTGAAAGTGCAAGGAATAGTCCGTCAAAAGATATCCATACCTATAGCAATACCGGCATTCCTCAAGGTTATACCGGGAACCAGCAGTATCAAGGAAGTCCTCCTTCCGCTGTAGGACCGCCATGGCTGTGGAAATTAAACAACCGAACCGACTCGCCATCAGACGATCCATTTAGACAAGGGGAAAGGGGACAGAGGAGGAAGAATAACCCTTATCACCGATCGTATGAAGGATTCGATAACCCGATTGCTCATAACCCGGATACTGATCGAAGGGATGTACAGCCGACTGGAAGACGACAAATGAATGAAGATCAAATTGAAAAACTGAAGAAGGAAAAGCCATGGAAATATCGTGATCGTTATGGAGATAATTTCATGAAGTAAGTATGTTTAATTGTTTATATGTTTAAGGCCCATTTGAATTTAAAAGATAAAATAGAATCAAAGCAAGACAAATAACAAAATAGGAGAAAAGCGGTCATATATCAATCTATCATCAAATTAGTGGAAGGGATATTATATAAAAAAAAAACCTCTGAATTCACAAATAATCGATCCTGTCAATCGAAATCATGCTGAATGAAATCTAAGTTCAGGATCGCATTAAAATCAAATGGTCGAAAGTCCTGAAAGGCCTTGGTTGTTGGTGGATATTTCTTTTGCTTAAAATCTATAAATTTCAAAGCAAACCAACAAAAATGCTTAACATGTAAATGTCGAAAAATATCGCAGTTCAGATACCACTTCCGGTCTGTATGTATGATTTTGATTGGTCTTGGCGACCGTGGTTCGTCAATTTCTATTGAGTCCAAAAAAGAACTTGAACTTGTACATTAGATTCATCATATGGAACATTTAGATCGGATTGTTGAACAGATATAGAATATTTCGGACATGAACACGCGGGTTGGTGAACAGATGTAGACTATTTCTGACACGGATTCTCGAAGTGTTAAAAATATAAAGAATGGTTCTGACATCATTACGCGGACTGCTAAATATATCCCGGATTATTTTGTTTTCGACGGTGTAAGCATTTATCGTCCCGTTCAGATTTAAATGCTTTGGGATTCGAAATTTAAAGACATGAGGCCAAAAAACATTCATTTTTCTCAACAACTGCGAAATTCAAGCAAAAAACGTCAAATATTTACCTTTTCACATGTCATTTTGTTGGGCAGCCATTTTGGTTTACTCTGATGATGACGTATTATGTTTTCGACGGTTCTCATTGGTCTATGTAAATGAGCTACAGGGTGATCAGAAAGTTTGGGTACCTTTTCTTTTAAACAGAAAAATGATAACTTGAGGTTACAAAAATCACAAAAAACTGAAAAAAGGTCTTAGAACAATATTTTTCATAACACCAAAATTTAAATATCTTTTAAGCTGATTCAAATTACAAAAAAATAACAACAAACAAACAAACAAAATAAAATGTGCTTAATTTTACTGTTCATTGGTACAGGAAGGACACAGAAAGGTGTCATTCCTTCTAAGAACCCTGACAGGACTACAAAATTTCAGATGCACCCAGCCATTACATCTGTCACAGCAACCCCAGGTCACTATGGTTAAATAGGGCAATTTGTCTAGATCTTTCACACTGTGACTCTTACAAACTACAAATTTGTCTGTGTCTGCCATATCATGATCATCTGAATCCGAAACAGAATCAATTATAATTTGGGGTTTTGATTTCTTCTTGGGCATAGGTTGTTTAGTACTGGTACTAGCAGTAGGGGAAACAGGTCGCTTAAGTTTAGGTTGCTTTTGCTCAGATATGTGCTTCTTTACAGCAGCATACACATCATCTTCTGTAACAGCCTTTCCTCCAACAACTTTACTCAGTGTTTTTCTTACTTTAGCAACTGGCAAATTCTGCAAAACCTTACTACCCTTTTCTTCCAAAAACATTCTAGCGTTTGTAATATCAGTAGCTTGATGACAACTAGCTGCATCTGTTTCGGCCTGGGGATGATCTTGTGAAGTTTTGGTGTTGCTCACAGGGCGGAAACATAAGGAAAGAGCAATGGACACATCACTGACAACATCTGGATTAAATGGATAGACTCCACAACGTTTAAAAGCAGATTGAATGTTTACAGGTGTTAGAGTTGAAGTGTAAACTTTGCTAGCAACTTTGCTTACACCATAACGTGTAATTACACATCCACCTGATTCCCTCAAATATTGATGACATGCTGCATTCCATCCAACTTCAAAAGGAGAAAAGCATGAATTATCCATTGGCTATAATAAGTGAGAGCAATGGGGAGGTAAGACAAATAAAATTATATTCTGAGATCTAGCCCACTCTATAAGACCAAGAGATACATGGCTCTTGTGACCATCATACAAGACGATTACTGGATTTTCTTTACTACGGCTAGGAAGTACTGGTTCCAAGTGTTCACACATGTATGAGGTAAAGATTTCAGTATTTGACCATCCTGACTCAGAGACAGACCCATTAGATCCAGCTGTTGCTCCATCTAGCAAGGAGGGTAACATCCTGGCACCTGGGAAAACAAAAAAGGGTGGGACTTGTTGACCTACAGCATTTCCTCCACCAATTACAGTTACTGTTTTAGACTTCCCAGCAGTAACAGCTTGTGCCTTATAATGGGCTCCTGTTACAATCTTAGGGGGTTTGTGTTCAAGATTCAATCCTTTTTCATCAATGTTATAAATGTGAGATGGCTTATCTTTCAAGTTATACTTTGTAAGTATTCTATCAAGCTCTTGAAAATATCTGGTAACGGTTGGTCGGGTTGCAGATTTTGCACGGGCAATTTCCAAACTTCGAGGCTTTTTCACTTTCAATTCAGGCCATCTTCCAAGAAAGCTATACAACCATGTAATGCTTAAAGGTTTCATTTTGTTCGTAAGTCCTAAGTGCACTGCATAATCAGAGGCAAGATTAATGGTTTCTTGTCTGGAATAACCATAGCCAAGTTCTGCCATGGATGTCAAATGTTGAGCTAGGAAAGCCTCCTGTTCCTGACTGAACAAGGTGTCTGGACCAGATTTCACAGTGTCTATATCTACTCTCCCCTTCACTCTGTCTTTCAGTGTAGTGATAGGCACATTGAACATCTTTGCTACTCTCTCAACTGGTAATCCTTTCTCTATAACTGTCTTGTATGCATCATTCAAGTCATCTGCAGAATATGACCTGTACTTGCCACGAACAGGACACTTGGTCTGAAATTTGATTTAAAAAAAAATCTAAGGGATTGTATATAGATCTAATGCACAAAGAAATGGAGATCTTGATTATAGAATTTTACAAATGTGTTTTCCTATAGTTCATATAAATATCCTTATTTGGTAAAAAAGTTCATAATTGATTGAAAATATGGCTTTATATAGAGAGAGATACCAAAATATGATTTTAAGAATGGGTCATTTCATAATTTAAAGTAGGACTTATTATTACAAATCATACAGTCCTGAAAACTAAAGCTAATAGATAAAAAGGAAATCTGAAACATTGAAACCAAGTAAGTTTTTGTTGTGTAACATTAAGGACACCTATTTTTTGTTAAACATTTTTGGACCACACTGTACAAGAATTCTGACAGGTCACGTGACATTCCGAAGGAGAATTGCCTGCTGCAGACGATTCTTAATATTCTAATAGTTTTATGAATAAAAAAACTTCTTTTCAAGTGTATCATAGTAACACAAAATAGGAAATAACAAAATATCAAGTTTTACTAGTGTGTTACAGTTTTTTAAGTAATTTACCTGCCGGATTTCCATATTTCATCGGAATGACAGTTGTGCGGCTCCCAGAGATGTTTGTTTACGTAGAACAGGGCGGGGCTAAGGCAAATCTCGCGAGAAATCGGCGATTTCGTAAGAAAATTATCACCGTCGAAAACACAAGAACGTCGAAAACATAATACGCTACGATACTTATAATATTTCCGACATAAACATACGGGTTGTTGAACAGATTAAAAATATTTTGTCATAAACACACTGATGGTTGAACAGCTTAAGAATACTTGTGAAATGAACACGCGGATTGTTGAGCAGGTTAAGAATATTTCTGACATCAAGGAAAACGGATTTTTGAGAAGATTAAGAATAGTTCTGGCTTAAACAAGCGGATAGTTGAGCAAATGAAATAAGCTTGCGTATGGCTGATCATAGAATATTTCTTACATGAACTCGTGGATTGTTAAACAGATTAAGAATATTTCCGACATAAACACGCGGGTCGTTGGACAGATGAAAAATTAAAGTTAAGTTCCCATCTATAATAGCTGATAACGCATATTCTTATAGAACACATAAATCGTTTTGTCTGTATCGACAAAATGATTCATCCGAGATACGTATCTTGATAGAATAGCCAACTTTGTAAAAGAATCACATTGTGTTATTCCCCAGGATGGCTCTAATATACACATCCGATTGCATTTAAATGTGAAAAGATTTCTCCATCTAATTCTAATTAACCCATTACTACTTGATGAATTTTTAGACCAGTCTAAATTCGAAGTAGTTGCAGACGACAATTTTAAGCTGATGAAATCTGTAAAATCTTTGTCCTTTGTGGTGGAAACAAAGTGGATAATGAAGATATTGCTTGTAACAAGCATTTTCTACATTTCTCACAATGTTTTCCAAAGCTGTCTAATTGAGGGGTGTTTATAAGCGTCAATGTATGGGAATGGGTTAATAAGACGAGTCTATAGAAATCATTTGATAATGGGTTAGACTAAAACAATTGTGTTTTATTACAGTCAGTTACTTGGAGATAAACCGACTGGTCTACCGAAGCAGGCGCAATCAGGTAAATTTATTCTTCAACGAATCCTATATTCTCTTTTGTCAATATTGATTTATGAAAAAAAAGAAATAATGTTTTGACACGTTGTATGGAATATTCAACGCACCGTCAATAGATTCACAATATTTGTTTGTTTCCCTTTTCAATAAATTTAATTATTTCAATGCGTGAGTTAATGTGCTAACTGATTTGAAATTTTCGCGCTAGTATGAACACGCGCATTTTAATCGAACTTTCTTTATCGATCATCAAACGACAGCTAGTCTTTTAATCACCAAAATCTCGTAGTTACAACTGGAGGAAGCACTGACGGACGAGGTTTTGATTGTCCAGTGTCGTATTTTTCTCGATCGAAAGAGATAGAGATGAAGCTTGCTTTTAGATTTTAGCATTCCAACAATTTTACCTTAAATTCAGTTTGTGGGAGTTTCCACATTATATGAGCCTATGCGTGATATTTGCAACCATTTCGCATGTGCATGACACGCACACATTGAGCAACCTGGACAGCCATTCGGGGCAATAAGAATATTCGCTGATTGTTTAAAGAAGCTTTGGGTCAGTATCTATCTACACAGCGCAGAGTGAAGCATCTGATCAGACTGTGCAGATGCAAGCGCACATGTGTAATGGTTGGAAATGCCACGCATGCGCTCATATGATTTGAGAAAGGTGTTGCTCACTCGTGTAGACCTCCGTAAACTTATTACTTATCAAAGGTTTTTTCTAAGGTCTGTACACTCTAGACCCAATATGATTTTGGTTTTTTTGAGTGGGGTTAAATGCCACTTTTAATAGGATTTCAGTCATATCGCAGAGCACCTAATCATGGATTCCTGGTATTTCCAACACCAGTACCACTACTTCTTGTATCCTTTCCGAGTGTTGCTCATCCACAATATGATATAGGAACGTAATCTTCAATAAATCGATGAACAACCAATCAATCAATCAATCGATCAATCAATCACTGATCCGTGATACAGGAACATCTGCCTGAACGTCAAAAATAATAAAAATAGCTTTCTGATTCACATAACTGAGCATCAATATCTTGAAAACTAACCTCGCATAGTATCGTCATTTACCCCGTTTTTCATGATCAAATAATCAAATTAAAGTTTCGTCTATCAAAAAGGAGCGTTGTGATTGACCGAAAAAAAATATTCATACCTCCATGAACAAGATGTTTGTCACGCAGTTATTTCGTATACCTGCGCACAAAATAGATCTAATAAAGGTGTAATATAATCGCCTTTTTTCGCTTGAAGTAATTAAATGATAAGAAATGAAGAGAATATATTTTTGTGTTCATGGAGGTATGAAACGAAAAACCTAATCACACTAATGTATAAATCTGCTTCGCGCATTCGTTAAGTATGGTTAGGTTTTTCATTTCACACCTCCATGAAACCAATATATATATACATATATATTCTCTTCATCTCTTAATTGTATTTCGACAGATGACACAAAGGGGAATTTCGACGTTGGGCTGAATACGTCGCCGAACGAACCACGAAGGAACAGAAAGGACGATTTTCATAACACTGGGTCTTACGAGCCGAGCTGGAGAGAAAAGAAGTAAATTTCTGACTGCTGTAGTAATACCAACAATGGTGAATTTATCAGTACGGAAATGTTTAATTTTTGGTTAATATATGTCAATAATTCGATTTAATTTGTACTTATCAACATTCCTGCTTTTTTGCTGATAGAAAACTTTGACTCATACTTTCATGAAAAAAATGAGTTGGGAACTATTTTGTAGGCTTTCTCGGAAAGTAGTTCCATAAAACTGTTTCAAACTAGTGCAGTGTTTCCTTATTTGGTATCTTTTTTAGAATACATTTCCTGACAATATTAGCCCCACTCTTGGCGATCCCGCTTTTTGACGCCTCCCCCCCCCCCCGAAAATAAACTATGGAAAACATTGTAAACAATGAAGAAATTGCTTGGTACAAGCAATTTCTCCAATATCCATAATGATTTCTACCCTAAATTTCAAATGTATTCGTATAAATATTGCGTCTCCTGTAGATTTTCCACACCTCCCGGGGAAACCGGCCCGCTTACCCCTCTTCCCCCGGGCTGTTAACCTCTGGTTTCAGACTGCGTCTATTTCCAGAGCATTAACCATTAGCTTAAAATTTAGGCTATGGAATTGCTACTGTATTGTGTATTTTTTGTCCCTATAAATGATTATCTCAACCTTCGGTCTCATGAAATATCAATTTACCTCCGCAGCTCAAAGCAAATACAAAATGTTGTATCGCTAGCGAGGATCCGCCATTTCATCTTATTTAAACTGCAGTTATGAGATTTCAGTGACTGGCGATTTACATTTACACGTATATGACCTGCCGTACCAAAATGGACCGTCCGGGAATTCCATAAATACATATTTAGAAAAAAAATCAAATCCAGCACAGGTCAATCATGTTGATATTTGAGATCTAGATTTGAGCGAGATAAAATAACTATTCTATATTTAGAAACTGTAATATAATCGGAAAGTTTCGATCCTGGCAAGACTGCACACCTTTTGTCGTCTGACTAGAGTCGATACTCTTCGCAAGTTCGAGATGGTACCTAATTGCGTTATGGGTGTCGGATTCAAAGAAAAGTTGAAATGCATTGAAAATTGCAGATTTTGTGTAAAGATACTATCCCGCCTTATTTGGAATTCGATGATAAGCTAATTTGTTAATTGGTCATCATTTAAATAAGAGAAAATATTCGGTAAGGCTTCGAACTTCACTCTCTGATCAAGTTTAAAACCTGTTTGTCCAGATGGTCGACATGAAACGAAAACATTTCATAAAATAACATAATAATTTTGATCAATTAGATAAGAGATATGTTTTTTCATTTCCATTAGCGGTTAGGGGTAAACATTCCTCTAATCCATTCCCAAACGATTAAATTTTAGACTTGTCCAAATTGAAAGAGGCTGCAGACGACAAAACAAGTTGGTTTGAAGTAAAGAAAATAAGGGCCATATGAGAATCGAAAACGTTGTGAGAAAAGAAGAAATTGCTTGTAACAAGCAATATCTTATTTTCTCACAATGTTTTCCATAGCTATATTTCTTCAATGCGTAAACATGTGGGGTTGTGTGGTAACGGGTAAAGTCCATTTATGTTTTAGAGTTTTTTTTCCCTAAACCTAGTAAATTTCCATTCAACGCGGTTTTCTAATGGTTGCTTTTATCTTTAATCGTTAATATGTAATTTTATCTATATGAGTAAATATATGATTTTTCCGTCCATTCATATTTATTGTAAATTCTCTATTTTCTATAGTAAAAGTATTTTCTGTGATTTCTCTGCTTTATTATTATTATTCCATACGCAAATACAGTTGACGGAACCTTGCCCAGTCACACTTATCTCCGATAATGTAGTTAAGCAGATATGAAAGGACTTTGTTTTGCAAAATATGGTCAGAGACCGTGATACAAAAGGGTAATTGTTGGGGAACTACCTAAACGTCGTGACTACAACTTTAATGGGCTGTAGTCATGACGATTAAGTTGTTAAACCAGTAATTATGCTTAACACTAATTTCGAAGGGAGGTCAATATTTATCGCTAGTCTAAAGGGATGATTGGATCCATTGACCGATTTTTGGTCAGCAAAGCGTAAGCTTTGATAGCTTAAGTCAACAGACAAAAAATTTAGGTCTTCTCAGAGCTCAACGATTGCAAACTGCCACTGAAGGCTTAACCACTAAATTCATTGAATGCCTACGCCATAAAACTAGTTCTTGTGTATTTCAGGAACATTACAAACTCTGCATCTAAGTTCATCTCCTAGAGTCTGATCATATTTTTACTATGCGCGCTGCTTTATATGGCCACAATGATTATCTTAATTCAAATTGTAGAAAACTCATTCAAAAGAATGCTATTTAACATATTCCTACCCAATCCCGCTTTTTAAGCATCTTAAGAAAAAAGGTTTGGAAAACATTTTTGACAATGAATAAATTGATTGTAACAAACAATTTCTTCAATGTCCACAATGTTTTCTACCCTAGAGGGCCAAATTCAACCAACTTGAAATTGACATCTGCAACTTCGATCAATTTGAACCAATCTAAGATTTTGTCATATTGTAATTGGTTAACTATTGGGTTGCTTTTTCCTCATTTTTTTCTCATGATAACCTTTGAAAAGAAGATTACTTTACCCTTGTCTTGCTAAACCCGGAATATTCCTGTTTTGGCAGGAGGTATAGACAAAGATCAGCCTGCACATATTTGCAGTCTGATCTTAGTCTACACCACCTGTTTGTTCTTTTGAAGTTAAAAATGATTATAGAAGGAATATTGACCCACAACTTGTGATTCTTGTACTTTCGCCCCTTTGATTTAAGTATCATTATGAACGAGGAGTTTATTCAGCATGACAAGGATTAGCAAGCATTCTGAAGTATTCCATGGCAATTCCAAGTCACCTACCGGCTTGATATATACCAAGAGCGGTATATTTTTTGGGGTGGTAAAGGGATTACTACCCCTCCAAAATATTACAGTTGTATCAGAATTTATGGGCAATTCTAAAACACACATACACATACACACAAATATAAAAAATAAGCGTCTCTTTTTGTTGTTAGCTGAATTATTCTTCATAAAGTCATCTGTTCCAAGAGAATTAGGACCCTAAAGCCCAAGTAAACTTTGACAAAAGCTTTCAAAATCTGTCTATGATTATGAATGCTTTTCGGATATAGGGTTATCAAAATATTTTGCCTTGATCTCTTCATGCAACCACTTTTAACAATTTGTTCAGTCAATATAACAGTGGCTGGAGCACCTTACAATGTATTCCTGGTATCTCTCTCACCAGTACCACCCTAACATCCTTTACAAGCCTTGGGAAGGCAATGGACTGCAATTAAACTCAATATTATAAATATGTAACTAATTTTGCAAAAGCATCAATATCTTGCTCAAAAATCAATGGACTGGAACAGAACTTGAACTCGTTCTGTAACTCATCAATGCAGACTCACTTACATAAAATCGGCTCAATACCTGCAAGTGTTAACAAAAAAGTCTGGAAAACTGTAATTTCCCAAGTCTAGCATCCATATCTTCCTCAAGAAATCAATGGACCGGAACAAAACTTACACTTGTTCTGTAACTTATCAATATTGACTCACATAACAAAAACCTCCTTCATATCACAAAGGTTTTGAAAAAAAATCCGGAAACAGAAATTTCCCGGTAAATTTTTAAGTCCAGCAGCCGTATCTTCCTCAAAAATCAATGGACAGGAACCGAACTTAAACCTGTTCTTAAACTAATTGATACGGACTCACATACCAAAAAGCAGCTCAATATCTTCAAGGGTTAGAGAAAAAGTCTAGAAAACTTAATTTCTTGGTAATTTTCTGAGGCCAGCATCCGTATCTTCCTCAAAATCTATGGCCCGGAACAAAACTTAAACTTGTTCTGTAGCTAACTGATACGGATTCACAAACCAAAAATCAGCTAAAAATCTCTGAGGGTTAAGAAAAAAGTCCGGAAAAATTAAATTTATTGATAATTTCCAAGTCTATCATCCGTATCTTCCTCAAAAATCAATGGACCGGAACCAAACTTAAACTTGTTCTGCAACTAATTGATACGGACTCACATACCAAAAATCAGCTCAATATCTCTGCGAGCTATGAAAAAAGTCTGGAAAACTGAACTTTCCTGGTAATTTTCTAAGTCAAGCATCCGTATCTTCCTCAAAAATCAATGGACCGGGACCAAACTCGAACTTCTTCTGTAACTAATTTATGCTCAATATCTCTGAGGGTTTAGAAAAAAAGTCCGGAAAACTGTAATTTATTTGTAATTTTTAAGTCCAGCATCCGTATCTTCCACAAAAATCAATGGACCGGAACCAAACTTGAACTTGTTCTTTAACTCATTGATGTCGACTCACATACCAAAAATCAGCTCAATATCTCCCAGGGTTATGAAAAAAAGTCCGGAAAACTGATATGTCCGGACTGACAGGCGGACGGACAGACGGACGGAGCGCAAACCAAAAGTCCCCTTCGGCTTCGCCGGTAGGGGACTAAAAACCATGCTATGCTAGCTTACAGTACTTTAATTTTACTGACAACGGGGAATCGTCAGTCGTGACATGTATTCATACAAATAAATAGATGTACCTGAAGGGTTGTACTAAGTTATGACCCGGTTGTCTTTTCGTCCATCGGTTTATCCGACCGTCTGTCGGTTCATCAAGTCGTTTCGTAATTACCTGTTTCGACAAAGCCAATTAGCCGGAATTCGACTGTGGATTTTTGTTTTGTTTTGTTTTGTTTGTTTGTTTGTTTGCGCAGATCCTCTTACAGTTTCTTTTTACAATTATATGGACGGGAAATATCTTCCACTTATAATTCAAATAATAAATGATCAAAACGATTATTCTTCTCCAATTCTTATTAGATTTCGTTTTTATTTAAGTGAGGTTTCCCAATGTCTTTTTACCCGTAACAACACAATCCTGCATTTGCCTACGAAATTTAATCATGCAAAATAAAGAAAACTGTGTGGGGAAAAGAATAATGCTGATAAGCAATAAACTACGATAAGGTGTAACAAGTATATACTTTTAGACCTAATTATGTTCTCCAGCGAAAAAAAATATATTTTTTATTTATTTTCATTTGAAATAATTTCATTTCAAATTCGTTAGTCAAAATTCCTACAGTCTGATTGGCTGAAAAATTCTATCATACATTCAAGAAAAAATGATAACTATTTTTTGTATCATTGCACACAAAGTACATGTAGTCCCATAAAGAAATGTCTCGCGCAGGTAAAATGTTTAATTGACATGGACCATGAAAAAAATGATAACGGAAACAATTAAAAAAAATCAAAGCACCGAAAGTACTGATGATGGACGTCCCTGTTTGTATAGTAGTGATATGCCCGTTTTGGTGTACAAAATAGCGTTTTCATATAGGTAATCTTTTTTTAAGAATTACCTCTCACCTAGCCTGGTTCGTTTAATATGTACATGTAATACATATGTTTTCTGTTCCAGAGTCCTGAGCACGATCACAAGTTCGGGTAAAATTGCCATTGTTATACACGTCATTTGTCTTTCACCAATCGAAATATGATAAGTAATTTGTCTGTTGAGTTGGCCAAGAAATTTGGACATTATTAGATTAGCAATATTCATTGAATTATTACCTGTAAGAAGCAATTGAGAGATTTTGTATATCTTTTAAAACGTCTGTGGTCCAGTAGAAGCTTAACCCATTCCCACACAAACACGCTTGTTTACGCCCCTAAAGAAGTGCATTTAAAAAACATTGTGAGAAAAAGATAATTTGCTTGTTTCACAATGTTTTCTACCCTTTCTGGGCCTTAGTTTTCAATCTCAAAGCGACTTGTATTGTCGTCTGTAACTAGTCCAAAATTTTGTCGTTTAGTTATGGATTGAAAAGGCTAATTCAAAATAGTAATTAGCATCTTTAAATATATGTAACTATATAGCTTATCACTCCCGCGGTATACAACTGGTATGCCAAGTTCTCAAAATAGAAGGCAAATTACTTACTATATAATTGAAAGACTCCGCGTTATTGAAACCGTGACTGTGTCTACGCTACGCGGGTTATTGGTATTCAAGATGAGTTCTACGAATTACATTGTATTTAGAATCCTTGTATTACGTCATTTTCCAAATGTACAGTTGTATATTGTAATAAATCGAACCTAACTGGGTACTACTTCTTTTCTAACATAGTAACACCCTACTTGATTTTCAAAACTGGGTAACACTGATGAAGTCCATCAAAAAGAAAGAAAAACTATAATGATTTGTGAGTTACAAGAATAGTCGTTTGTAAAACATGGTAATTACAGTTGATTTCTCGTTGTAGTTATGACATTTGTTTGTACAGCTACAATTTGAAGAAAAGAACTGTATTGCTTTTGGCAAAAAAGATGAGTCTATCTTTCCATTTTCGAGAATTATCTACAGTATTTTTTCTCAAAATATTTCGACCACCGGCCTGATGAGACCCATGAAGGCGTTGCTACAGCCTTTCTTGTTGAAAAAAAAACCATTACATTTTAAACAAGAGGACCATGATGGTCCCATATCGCTCCCCTGAATATGATGGCTTAAGGTTATATGATATGAACAAAATATCAATGCCCTACACCTTATTTATTTGAAGAAGATTTTTCAAAGAATTTCTCATTTAATCCTAGGAATATTGAAGATCCTACCATTTAGAGATTACTTTAAGAGTAAGTTAATTCTTTGAAGTATTTTGGTATAGGGTCAATAGACGATGGTTTTTACCAAATATCAAAGCTCTAAGTCTAATGGTTTAGAAGAAGAAGATTTTCAAAGATATCCTTCTTTATTCCTTTCTAAAATCTTGGATTGCGAAGAAAATGCAAAATATCAAAGCTCTAGGTCGTATGGTTTGGGAGAAGACCATTTTCCAAGATTTCCTTCTTTATTTCTACGTAAAATCAGGGATAGCACAGAAAATGGCTAATTTCAAGATACGGTAATTCTTTGAAGCTTTTTAGTAGAGGGTCAATAGATGATGGATGATACCAAAAAATCAAAGCTCTAGGCCTTATGGTTTGGGAGGAGAAGATTTTTTAAGTTTTTTCACTCAGATGCCACGACAACCAAAGTTCTTCCTGGATTTCAATTATTTGAAGTTTTTAGAAAGAGCATTGCCTAATGATCATTTCTGTGAAGTTTGGTTGAAATTCCATGGTTAGTTTAGGAGGAGAAAAAATGTACATGTAATTGTGAACTGAGTGACGGACAGACAGACGGACGGACGGCTGACGATGACCGATCACAATAGCTCACCCAGAGCACTTCGTGCTAAGGTGAGCTTTAAAAAAATAGAGTACGTCTTTCGACCCTTAAATTCAAATTCACTCCTACCCAGTAGGATTGAGGACACGTCCTACTCCTTCTTGTTGCCTTGCGACTCGGAGTACCCTTTGAGGACGCTAGCATCCTGCACTTTTCCTATCCTAGATGAAGCACTGATACTACACTACATAGAAATTTATAGGGGTGTGTGTATTTAAAGATAGTCTTTGGGTGTTAATTATTATTTTGAAATAGCCTTTTTAAGCTACTACTGGGTCACAGAAGGTTTAAAGATATCTCTTATTTGTTTTCTTTACAGAAAATAATTCTCGTTGAATCGCTGGTCTAATATTGTCAAAGTTTCTTAAACGATACCTTAATTATTTGTGGACTGTCAAGGGTAAATGATTTTCTCAAAAAGAATAAAGTATTGATATTGATTTTTGATTATTTTGAATCGTGTTCTTAACTTTTTTTTCAGCCATATAGCGGCGACTGGGGCACCTAACAATGGATTCCTGATATATCTCGCACCAGTACTACCATTACATCCTTTCCTAGCCTCCAGCTGCTATCCTACTTAAGTTTACAATTATCCATTTTCTACGCCAAAATGGGCATATTTCTCTACTATGCCAACAGGTACATCCACAATCATTACTTTCAGTGCTTTGATTTTTATGCCGTGATAACGATAAATTGTAACCAATGAAGAGAATATTTTCTTTTCATGAAAAGTGAAACTGAAAACTAAGACGCTACTACATGAATCAGCTGCGCGACTGCAAACAGTGTGATTGCGTTTTGGTTTCATTCCTTCGTGAATATGAAATCTATTTACTTCATCTCTTAAAAAAACAATGTTTCGTGGAAGGGGGGCTGTCAAATATATAAAATAAAACTTAAGATTCTTTCCTAACTTCTGCCATTGAGTTTCGTTACAAATTAAACTATTCACGAAAAATCCTGATTTTTGACTCCCAAAAAAAAACAACACTGGAAAATATTCTGGAAAAGGCAGATATTGCATTTCCATTTCATCAACTTGAAAATGTCGCCTGCAACATTTTTGGATCAAGTCTAAAGAGTTGACATCTGATAATTGACCAATCGCCGGCCCCGCCCACTGACTCCCTAAGTCCCGCCCATTAACTCCGATAGGAAGTTCCCCTTTGATTTTTAACGGTGTTGTTTTGCAAAATTCATGGCCAGTAGCGTGTAACAAAAAAAGTAAAATGGTTGGTTGGCGACTTAAACGTCGAAACTACAGCTTGAATAAGCTGTAGTTACGACGTTTAAGTCGCCAAGCCAACAATAAAGGTTAACAAAAATGGCGGTCAATTTCGCAGTTGAAAGCTCAGGTCCGGACTGAATAAATGATATGATTGGTCGGTTGATTCATTAATTGACAGCCGCAGTTGGTCAATTAGTTAAGTAAGTCATTTTAAAGCCAGTGGAGAGATATTTGCATCCATGGGTCTCTTATTTTTAATTTGAGAGTTCTGATTCCGTTTGACATTACAGCATTTCATCTGAAGACAGAGATGTGATTCAGTGATGCGTCAATAATATTTCAATAAATTACCACATAACAACTAGATCTTAGCTGAGAAGACATTTTATCGTGTTTCGTTGCCATGGCAATATTGATTGGTCTCTTCGCTTCCATAATACGCTATGATTTTTTGACTTTCAAGTAGTAATATCTGAAATGATAGAATTGTTGTTTTGTTTATTACATTTAAAACAAACTTGAAACGTCACATAAAAAGGGGACAGTTTATTGATTAGTTTTGACCTTGCCTGTCCATAGAATGAAAAACGTTCACTTTGACTAAATTTCTCTATTGAGAAATGACATTATTTAACCGACCATTCATTTGGACAGGAAGTGAAAAATGAGCTCCTGTATTTATTTAAGCATCTTTGTAGGTCGGCGACTTAAACGTCGTAGCAACAGCTTATTCAAACTGTATTTACAACGTTTTCGTCGCCAACCAGCTACCCCTGTAATGTCGTGCCTAAAATTACGTGTATTAACCCTTTCCTGTTTTAAATTTTTATAGACCTGTCCAAATTCAAAGGTTTTGCAGACGAAATTTTAGAGCTGATTTAATATAAGAAATAACCACCCAGAAGGGTAGAAAATATTGTGGAAATAGAAGAAATTGCTTGTTACAACCACAAGGACGCAAAAACCAGGGATTGAACAGGAAAGGGTTAATGTCGTTTATTATCTCAGTCAAACCGACATGTCGGAGGTTAGGGGGCGTGGCCAGCGATTGGTCAGTAATAACATTCGCTAGACCCAGTCTCTATAAAAAAATCTGTTCTACGGAGTTTTCAAACGGCCCTTTTGACGTTTGATTGGCGTTGTCATGATTATTATTATTATGAAGCCCGTTTTTCTATGGGAACTTTATCTTTGTTAACCCTTGTCCAAAACAGCGTTTCAATCAGAGGGCTGAAAGCGCTGAAACTACTATTTCTAGGTCTAAATTTGTTTTGAAAATTCAATTTCTAAACAACCCTTACTTAAAAGGAACAAGCAGGTGGTGTAGTCAAAGATCAGACTGCACTTATGTGCAAGCTGATCGTTGTCTAAACCCCCTGCAGAAACAGGAATGTTTTGGGTTCAGCATGACAAAGGTTATGATTTCGTGACAAAAATTGTGGGAAAAAGGGAAAAGCTGGTTACAAGCGTTCACACTCTTTCTTCGAAAATGGTGTTTCCTTTTTCAATCTAATAATTTAAATTATCATTCTCATGAATAAGTCGTAAATTACATTGAAAAAATAATTCAACTATTATTTCTTTCTTTCTTACTTAATCGATTCTTTCGTTCATTTTGTTCCTTCCCACAAAATTCGAGACCTTTATATCTCCAAGTTTCATTGTTTGTCCGTTCCTTTCTCTCTACCAAAAATTCATGATTAAGCCAGAGGTGCGTTCTTTCCTTCGCGATTCTTAATGTTCTTATTCCGATTTTTAGAATAAAGCGTTATTGAGATTAAGATTTCTAAGCCGCTAAATAAGAATCTTAAGAATTTAAGCGTACTCACCATTGGCTTAAACGAGTAACATTGATAACGTCGATTGTTTTTTATTCGACTAACAAACATCGTTCATGAAACCATCTTATTTAGGGGGATATTTTACTTCGACGAAAAGAACGCACCTCCGGACTGCTTGGCTACAGTATCGACGGATTGCCCACGCCCACTGCCTCCGACAGAAAGTTCGACTTAGAACTTAGATATTTAACACATTTTTTTTTCTTTCGACAATAATTCGTTTCGCAACGTTTGTGATGTCTTTTTTGGTGCTCTGGCCGTCTCTATATAAATAATCATAAGCAAAGGTCACTTAGAAATAGATTTAAAAGGTCTTATTAAATCAAATTTGCATATTCATTTTCCCTTGATTTGGGTAATAATTTACTTTTAATATTTGACCCGTTATCTAGAAATGAACTACCTAAATGACAAAAACTGACATTTCTTATTTTGCCCAAATTTAGAATAAACTACCTGGCAGTTTCTCACAAATGAAAAAGAGGTGTTAATATCTTAAAAGTTAACAAAGTTACCACTGTTTTTGTACACAATCCCTTACATGACGACATAATTTTAGACTGGTGCAAATGTAAAAACGTTGAATACAATTTTCCGTTGAATTTTAATACTGTACTATGTGGTATAAAACATTTTGAATAATGCAGTGTTTTGATGACGTCATATATGTCTGATCATTGCCAAGTCCTCCAAGAGAAAAAAGCATTGAAAACATTGTAGAACTTTAAGAAATTGGTAGTTACATTATTGTCAGCGAATCCTTTAACAGTTTTAACTTTGTTTCGTTTATTCAGTATCGATATTTGTTTTTAGAAAAAATGCTTTCAAAAACATTGTGGGAAAAGAAAATTCGTATTAACAAATATTTCTCAATTGAGGTACTGCTGGCCTCATAATTGACTCCGCCGGTCAAGCCTGCTGAGCTGGGACAGGAAGTTCAGCATCGATATCAAACGACTTTATTTTGCAAAATTTATAGGCCGTAACATGTAACATGTCTGAGTTCAAACGTCACTCTCGGTTTAAACCGAGAGTGACGTTTGAAATCAGACATTTGTTTTCAGCATTCGTTTTTTACCATAAATTCTTCAAAGTAACGTCGTTTTATTAGAACTTCCTGTCGGACCTTAGCCAGCGATCCGTACATTCCATTCGCGTTTGGAAAGATGGTTCAAGTATAGCTGTTTTGGAGTCTTCCAGAAACAGCATGACTACAGCAGGAGAACGCTGCAGTTGGGATGATATGGTAGGTAAGAATAACGGGTCGGTATAATCCGACTGCGATAATGTTTTACCTAACGAAGACCGATGTGCGCCTTCGCTCATATACTACAGGCTTAACCCATTCCCACATAATCCCGCTATTTGAGGCCCCTGAAGTAAAAAAAACAAGAGCTTGTAACATACAATTTCTTCAATATCCACAAAGTTTTCTACCCCGAAAGGTCCTTTATTTTCGTATTTTACCACCTGAAATTGTCGTCTGCAACTACTTTCAATTTGGACCAGTTTGATTTTTATCGACTGATAGTTGATTAAAAAGCTTAATAATCATAATCCTAAATAAGTGACTGATAGACGCTAATTGATTGGGACAAATAGTCGCCAATTTTGAGATTTCTGTAAACAAGTGTCATTTTATCTCCGCTGAAGTATAGATGTACAAGTTATAGTGAGGGACCAAAGGTCAATTTTGACTATACCTGTGTAGACAGAATTGACCTTTGATCTCATAATATAACTTGCACATCTATATACCATTTCAATGTATTATTTCTGCTGCTACTGTGTTGTTGTTGTTAATTATGATGTTGTTGTAGTTACAGCGGATGCATACCATTTGTACGGTATAGTAGCTAAAAACTTGTATGAAGCAAACATCCGGTGAACGAACGGAATTATGTTGTTAAAAAGGCGTGTAGGAACGACAGCGAAAAAAAAAAAAACACACAACAATTTTCAAAATAAAAATCTACTCATGATAATTACTTTCGTTGCTTTCAGCAGTTTGTTTTTAATGCAATTTTTAAAGAGGCTTTTATGTAACACGATACGTGTTAAGATTTTTTCCGATAGATTTTAGCCTTTAATAATCGCTCGCTTTTATAAAAGAAGGTTGGCTGTATGTATGCAAGGCATAGCGGTCAATCCAGATGATTCCTTTCTGAACGACAGATCCAAAACAGTCACCCTTGGGCCAGATAAATATCAATTGTTAGAAGAGCCTTAAGAGCGTATCAACATGACTGAAGCACAAAAGAGAAGAGATCATATCTCCCAGGCTCTGTAAATATACGGAGAATATCGATAACATGAAATACCGCCAGTTTTCTCTCTCAAGTACAAGACTAGTATTCTATGCATAAATAGCGATGTGTCACAGAAATATTTACATCGGAAATCAAGAATATGTATATCAACACGTATGTACATGTACCTTTCTATTCTCTTGTTTGTTTCACTGTTAATTTCTTTGTTTTGTCTTATTTTAACCCTTTCCTGTTTTTTGAAATTTTAGACTGGTCCAAATTCAAAATTGTCAGACGACAATTTTAAGTCGAATTTATTTGAAAAGAATAGAAAATGTTGTGGAAAAAGAAGAAATTGCTTGTACAAAGCAATTTATTCTTTTTCCACAATATTTTCTAAAGTATAAAAATACAGGGACGTAAAAACCAGGGATTAAACAGGTAAGGATTAATTGAAATTATTTATTTTTTTTTCCCTTTCTATACATCCAAAAAAATCATCAATACTTTTGATAGGCGAGTAACTGTTCGAAAACGGAAATGTTTACAGTCCGCATTTTTCCTTTCTTTTTTTTTTCTCTCTCTCTCCAAAGTTTTTGTAATTTAAATTTTTTATCTCTTTGATGCATTCCCACACAATAGCACTTCTTGGCGCCCCTCAAATGAGAAAACATTGTGGAAAATGACGAATTGCTTGAACAAAGTAATATCTTCATTTTTCACAAAGTATTCTACCCAGAAAGTTGAAATAATCGATAAAGTTCAAAAACTTTAAATTGTCGTCTGCATCTCCTTTCAGTTTGAACCAGACTAAATTTTGGCTTCTGGTAATGAGTTAATTGCAATAGCCTATTTTTTTTTCTGTATAATCCAGAAAGTTATCTATACTTTTGATGAGTGAGTCCACTAGTTTGGACAAGAGAAATGTTTACAGTCAGCATTTCTCCTTTATCTTCGAAGTTTTCGTATCTTATCCTTTTTTATACTTAACCTTTTCCTGTACAATCACTGATTTTAACGTCCTTGTGATTTTATACTTGAGAAAACATTGTGAGAAAAGAAGAAAGTGCTTGTCACAAGCAATTTCTCGTATTCCCACAATATTTTCTACCACATAGGTTGGTCAGATTTCAAATTGCATGCACTTTTCATTGTCGTCTGCAACCTCTTTCAAATTGGACCAGTCTAAAATTTCATAAAACAGGAAAGGGTAAAATGCGCGTTCGTCAATGCGTGCAACTTTCTTGGGTTGGATCAGGTGTTGGTTTGTGTTGTCTGTGGAACTGTTAAAGAAGATTACAGATTGACCAATCGCAGCTGTTAATCAAGGAGTAATTCGACCAATCAAATTATTAATTCAGTCCGGAATTGAGATTTGAGTTCCACATTGGCCGTTCATTGTGTGAAACATTTTTGTTGGTTTGGCGACTTAAACGTCGTAACTACAGATTATTCAAGCTGTAGTAACGACGTTTAGGTCGCTCACTATTATACTTTTTTTTTGTTACATGCTATACTGGCCATAAATGTGGCAAAATAACGCCGTTTAAAATCGAAGTGGGACTTCCTATCGGAGTCAGTGGGCGTGACCAAAGGGGTCAGTGGTCAAGTGGATTGATGTTTGTAAGGATGAATGATTTGCGAGTAGAGATGAAACTTCAATTACAAGCATGTCGTTGTTTAAATAGCCAAAACCGTATCTCCAGATTACTTTCAAGCTGTAGATATTATGTTCTTGCAGCTCTATTAATATTCCTTAATAATTTTACCAAATTTGTATCTGGGTTAGCATACTTGAGTGAGTCCCATCACTGACAGTTTTGCCTGTTAAAAACAAATACCAAAATTTAGGTCTAGGCCAGTGTGTGTGCGTAGTTTTATAAAGTCCCTCCGTGCTCCAGGCCAGATTAGTTCGAATATCATTGTGTAGGCCATGGTTCATCTTTACATTTTTAAGGGTCAAAACAGGGCTTTTTTTCTATACCTCAGTTTAGACATTTGTCTCTCACCAATGGGTGAATAATCAATAACCTAAATGGGATAGCAGCTGGAGGCTAGGAAAGGTTGTAGTGGTAGTACCGGCGTGAAAAGTACCGGGAATTTATTGTTAGGTGCTCCAGTCGCCGCGATATGGCTGAAGTACTGTTAAAAGTGGCGTTGGAACCCATCCAATCGATCAAGCAATACCTCAATTTAAACGATGAATTTTGGGTACCATGGAAAATTATACAATCTATTGCTTACTAAAAAATTGCTCGTACCTAAGCCGTAAAATTAAACGCGTGATATTTGTTGTTTTGGTCCCCTTTAAACCTAGAATTTCATGGTCAAAGACTCAATAGCTCCTCAATTTCAAAGCTAAAACGAGCCAAGTATAAGCCCTTGCAATCTTTATTAACGAAACACGCTGTATTTTCCTAATCCAAAATTATTAATATAGCTGTTGTTGTTTCCTCGTCTTAACATCTAATTATAACAACAATGCCGCATTCCAGATGACAGTATCAATGGCAAATTGAAGAATGGCGAACCCCAATTTTCCATCAACATCGATTGTGACAATCATAAAATCCATCGACAATCAAAACAGAACTATAGATCAGCAGAATGTGACATCAATGACATCACCAATGACGACATTATGCAAACCAGAGTCAACAACGAAAAGTGTCACACCAGAATCGTCCCATGATGCATTTCTGTACATCGTCGTTGTCCTTTCGTTCTATGCATTAAGTATGGTCATCCTCATGGTAAAGTACATCCGGCGTGAGAGACAGGAAGCGGAAATGGCGCACTACTACGCGGAATTTGTGTCACGTGATCGATTTAAAGCACCTGTATTCGAAATCAAACGGTGTATGGATAAAATAATGAACCCTTCGTCAAGACTGGCCAATATCTCGGACGATGAGGAATTCGTGTCTTGTTTGGATTTATCGGATGAATCGAAACCCAATGAAAAATACTTTCCCCCAACAACTTACTCTTGATTTCTATAATTAAAGATCTACTTGTGATTCCTAAATTGTCGCCTTAATCAAAATGGAAAGCCTTTGACATATTTATAGAAAATGAATCACGTTCGATGCACCAGGTTTTTTGTGATTTGTTGTTGTTGTTTTCGAATATACAAGTACGTGTGTATTATGATCATTACATGTTTGAGCAATAGAAGTCGATTAGGGATGGACGGACCCTGTGGAAGCAGAAGTCATTTACTAATGTTTAAAGAATCCATACTCATTAACTGGCGGATGTCTGTGTAAATCAAAAAATTGATTGACCAATCATGTCATACATTCAGAACGGAAGTGAATGGACTCCAGCAATTGAGTTAAACATGTTGATGCTTTGGTTGTTCGACTTTATAACTGTAGGTTATTTAAGTCCTAGTTACGATGTTAAGGTCTCCAATCAGACATTCTATTTTTGTTACGACTTACTGGCCACATTTTACCTCAAAATAACGTCGTTTAGCCATTCCCACACAGTGACGTTTTTGGACGACTCGAATGAAAAACAATCGGGGAAAAATGTGAAAAATGAAGAAATTGCTTGCAACAAGCAATTTCTTCATTTTACACAATCTTTTCTACCCGTAAATTTGAAAAAAAAGCTAAAATTTCATAAACTTTAAACTGATTTATGCAACTCCTTTAAATTTAGACCAGTCTAGAATTTTGCCAACTGGTAATGTATTAATTTCTAGGTCGGGCTTACTGCTTGAGTTCAGTGGATTGGGCCAGCGATCCATCAATAAAAATTCACAGGCGCCTGTTTCATAACTTGGCATATACATTATTGTATGTTATTTATTTCCAGTAAGTAGGTCCTACATGCTTGTTTTTCTTGAAAACATCAAAAAACAAATAAACGTGATTACAATTCACCCTTTCCTATTTTGCAAAATTTTAAACCCGTCTAAATTCAAAGGTTTTGCAGACGAAATTTTAAAGTTGATTTTTATTTGAAAAATAACCATTTACGGGGGGTAGAAAATATTGTGGAAAAAGAAGAAATTGCTTGTCACAAGCAATTTCTTCTTTTCCACAATATTTTCTCAGTTATAAAATCACAGGGACGTAAAAACCAGGGATTAACCAGAAAAGTGTAAAGCCATGTATATGATCGGGGCTAGCTACATTAGAGAGTTTCAATGTAGAGACATGTTCAGAATGTAAAAAATAGTTACAAAAATGGCACGCTCATTGTTTTTGTCGTTTTATCCAGCTTTTCTTTATCTTGCTCACATAAAGGTTTACCGTGCAAGGCAAAAGCCGTTGGTCACGTCATTAAATCTCCGCCGTCATGCATGTGCAAAACGGTGCGTTTTCATGCTACTTTGGTTTCTAAAATCACATTTCATTCGACTTTTTTGCTTTACCGTAATAAAAAGATCGTTCGTTTCGTTCTGTAAGATCGATTTTTCATTCATGTTTTTTCGGTGGATTATAATTTCGTTTTGATTTCTCATTTTCTGAAAATGTGGGAATCTGTATTTCATTTCACCCTTTCCGGTTAATTTTAGATAAGTACAGAATTGAAAGAGGTTGCAGACGACATGGAAGATTTATGAAATTTGACATGAAACCATCCTATGTGGTAAAATATTGTGGGAAAAGGTGAAATAGCCTGTCACAAGCTATTTCTTTTTTTTTTCCACAATGATTTCTCTAGTTTAAAATCACAGCAACGTAAAATCCAGGGTTTGAACATGAAAGGGTTAAAGGGTCTATTTTCAAGACGTAAAAAAGCGGTATTGTGTGGGATTAGGTTAAGTGATGAGTGATTTAAGGTGTTTGAAATTGAAATATGTGAGTACTATAGCAATTTTTCTAATAGCATTGGCTTTGTATGCAGATGCCTGAACCTCGGCTGTAAGGTTCTAAGGGGAGGTTTGTAATAAACTTGAAAAAGTCCAAAAATTCCAATGAAAAGGGATTTAAAGTAACTAGCCATGATTTAGGAGATTTTATCACATTACCAGACGACCAAATTTTAGACTGGTCCAAAATAAAAGGAGTTGCAGACGATAATTTAAAGTCATTTTCCCGCTCTCTGGGAGGAAAACATTATGGAAAATGAAGAAATTGCTTCATTTTACACAATTTATTATGTTTCCCATATTGTTTTTTCTGGAGGGGCATCAAAAAGCGTCACTGTGTGTGTACGTGTTATGCTATAAGCTTAAAATCACATTTGTTACGATGTCAGGTTTGGTTGACAGGTAAAGGAACTAAAAAGTAAGCATGTCCACTTCAGTACAAGCACCTGCGTTTTCATTTAAATGGTCCATTTTCTTATCCACATAATTTTCTGTTACAGTTCCATAATTTTGAGTTTGATAAAATCAATTAATCCTGTATTCAAAAACAGAAATGTTATGAATAATTATATAGTTTCAAATCAAAGCATAAATCCATTTGTCCACTTTCATGTGTCGTCTTTTTATAGAGAGCATCCTCATGGCTACATGATATAGTAATTTGGTGAAAATGTAGAATTCCCCCACACACACACACACACAATGACAAACAAGAGGGCCAGTGGCCCTGGCGCTCACCTAATATAAGGCTTCTTTTTCTTCAAGGCCTAATAAAAACTGGGTCGGGAGAAGACCTCCTTTAACATTTAACTAAAATCAACAAGCCCAATTTGGTTTAAATTGGTCAAATAGTTTTGAAAGGGTTGCCTTCTTTATTTTTATTTAAGTCTAATCATCCTGTCGCTCTAAAATTTCATCAATTTTGAAAGTGGTAAAAGCAATAAGAGTTTTCAACTTATTAATTTTTTTGGTTGAAATCAGCACAGTGGTTTGGGAGGAGATGTCGTTTTAAAAATCCTTCTTTGTTCTATAGCTTCGCCCCTGGAGGTCCACGGTTGGTGATTTGAGCAATTCTGTAAGAGGTCATTGTACTAATGCTTTATGCAAAATATCAAGACTCTAGGCCCTCTAGGTTAGGAGGAGATAATTTTTAAAGATTTTTATTAAAATTCAAGTTTTGTTGCCATGGCAACCAGAGTTTTGAATGGATTTCAATTCTTGTAGCATTGTCATATAGCATCGTCCAAGGAACATTCCTGCCAAATTTGGTTGAAATCCTCCCAGCGGTTTTGAAGGAGCTGTCATTTTAAAAATCCTCCTTTATTGCTATATAAGCCCCGCCCCTCGGGGCTCCACCCCTAGGGACCCGAGGGTGATGATTTTAGCAATTCTGAAAGAGGTCATTGTACTGATGCTGCATGCCAAATATCAGGGCTCTAGGCCTTCTGGGTCAGGGGGAGATAAATTATAAAGTTTTCATTAAAATTTCAGTTTTGTTGCCATGGCAACCAGAATTTTTAAACGGTTTTCAATTCTTTTAGCAATTTTCAAAGTGCTGCACCCAAGGAATATTTCTGCCAAACTTGGTTGAATTCCGCCCAATGGTCTTGGAGGAGATGTCATTTTAAGATTGATGACACACGATGGACGACGCACAACGGACGCCGGACTATCAAAATACCTAACCATGAGCACTTCGTGCTCAGGTGAGCTAAAAAACTCTAAAGAGCCATACTTGTCACGTCACGAAAATAAACTTCATACAGTATGATTACGCTTCGCGTATTCATACAGAGTGATAAGTTTTTTCGGTTCATACCTCCATTAAAACAAAAAAATATTCTCTTCATTTCTTAAACTTATCAGTTTTATTAGCTCCTTCCTTTTCAATCCGTGGTTTTACTTGCCTATGTTTTTATACTATAGAAAACAATTCGGAAACAAGAGGACCATGATGGTCCTAAATCGCTCCCCTGAGTATGATGGTTCATGGCTTTATGATATAAACAAAATAGCAAAGCCCTCTGTCTAATTATTCTGGAGAAGGTGTTTAAGGATTTCTCTTTAAATGCTAGGTATATTGATGATCCCACAATATAGCACTAATTTCCTGAATATGGTTATGCTTTTAAGTATAGACATCAATAAATACCAAGTATAAAAGCCTAAGGCCTAATGGTTTCTCTTTAAATGCTAGGTATATTGATGATCCCACAATATAGCACTAATTTCCTGAATATGGTTATGCTTTTAAGTATAGACATCAATAAATACCAAGTATAAAAGCCTAAGGCCTAATTGTTTCTCTTTAAATGCTAGGTATATTGATGATCCCACAATATAGCACTAATTTCCTGAATATGGTTATGCTTTTAAGTATAGAGATCAATAAATACCAAGTATAAAAGCCTTAGGACTAATGGTTTAGGAGAAGAAGGTTTTCAAAGATATCATTGTTTATTCCTAACTAACATTAGGGATTGCACAGAAAAGGACTAATTTTTTAAGTAATTTGGTAGAGGGCCAATGGCTGATGATATGTACCAAATATCAAAGCTCTAGGCTTTATGGTTTGGGAGAAGAAGATTTTCAAAGATTTCCTTCTTTATTCCTTTGTAAAATCAGGGGTCATTAAGAAAAGGGCTAATTTTCAGAGTATCATAATTCTTTGAAGTATTTTGATAGACGGTCAATATATGATGATATGTACCAATTATCAAATCTCTAGGCCTTATGGTTTGGGAGAAGAAGATTTTAAAGATTTCCTTCTTTATTTCTATTTAGAATCAGGGATCATTAAGAAAAGGGCTAATTTTCAGAATACGGTAATTATTGAAGTGTTTTGGTAGAGGTTCAATAGATGATGATTTGTACTAAATATCAAAGCTCTAGGCCTTATGGTTTGGGAGAAGAAGATTTTAAAAAAAATCCTTCTTCATTTCTATGTTAAATCAGGGATCACAAAGAAAAGGGCTAATATTCAGAATACGCTACTTCTTTAAAGTATTTTGGTAGAGGGTCAATAGATGATGATTTGTACCAAATATCAAAGCTCTGGGCCTTATGCTTTGATTTTTAAAAATTTTCTTCTTTATTTCTTTGTAAATTCAGGGATCACAAAGAAAAGGGCTAATTTTCAGAGTATGATAATTCTTTGAAATATTTTGGTAGAGGGTCAATATATGATGATTTGTAACAAATAGCAAAGCTCTAGGCCTTATGGTTTGGGAGAAAAAGATTTTTAAAGATTTCCTTCTTTATTTCTTTGTAAAATCAGGGATCGCCCAGAAAAGGGCTAATTTTCAGAATACGGTAATTCTTTGAAGTATTTAAATAGAGGATCAATAGATGATGATTTGTACCAAATATCTAAGCTCTAGGCCTTAACGTTTGGAAGGAGAAGATTTTGTAAGTTTTTTCACTATGTTGCCATGGCAACCAGAGTTCTTCATGGATATCAATTCTTTGAAGTATTTTGAAAGAGCATGACCTAAGGATCATATCTGTGAAGTTTTGTTGAAATTCCATGGTTAGTTTAGGAGATTTTTTTGTAATTGTGAACAGACGGACGGACGGAAAATGACCGATCACAATAGCTCCCCCAGAGCACTTCGTGCTCAGGTGAGCTAAAAAGGAGAAAGTAACAAACAATTTCTTCTTTATTATTTATATACATTATTTTCTACTCAATTGAATTATTTTTTTTTCCAATTAATTAAACTTTAAATTGTCGTCTGCAAAAAAACCAATAATTTCAGGAAATTCTAGACTGAATATGACTGTTTTAGGTTTTAGCTCATAAAGTGTTTATTAGCCTCTCTCACGAAAGCGTTGTTCATCATCTGCTGTCCCCGATTGCGGCACTCATCCTTTCCGACTATTTGTCTCTCACCAATGGGTCGATAAACGAAGACCTATATGGGATAGCAGTTGGAGGCTAGGAAAGGATGTAATGGTAGTAATGGTGTGAGAAATACCAGGATTCCATTGTTAGGTGCTCCAGCAGCCGCGATATAACTGACTGATTGTTGAAAGCGTCGAAAAAAAAAAACATTCAAACAAATTCATCATCTGCTGATGAAATTTAACCTCGGGGCCAGGTGATAGTCGACCCGAGAAATTCAAATATGTATTATTGCAACCTGACAATACTCTCAAGGATAATTTTCGGTTTCAGGATCTGTATGAAGACTCGACAAGGATAAAAAAATGATTTCACTCAGAAACACTTCTCACTGTGCCGTAGCAATACTTTGTATGAAATTTAAAAGCTCTAAGTTCATTAATCCAGACAAAGCTCAATATTTTTTATAGATTTCTGTCTTTACCTCCATCTGAAATGTAGGAACCCACAACATAGGGCTTATATCAAGTAATTATTTCAAGTTTTTTTTTTGGAGGGTACCATAAGGTGATTCTGCATGGAAATTTGAAAGTTTTAGGCTTTTTTGTCTGGGAGGTGAGGGTTTTATCAGATTGAATTTTTATATTTGTGTGGAAACTAGAAATCCACATCAAAGGGCTTATATTGATTATATCTATAAAATCTTGGGACTTAGCCTTTGTCATGCTGAATTAAAACCCGATACAGAATAGGAAGATCCTGTGTGCAAGACTGAAAGCCCCATCCCTTATTATTTGGGAAGGTTCCTGTAAGATTTCATCTTTTATCTCTTTGCATTCCAGGAACCCAAATATTTCTTCTATCCCAAGAAACCCACATGGGGCTTATGTTTATCCCAGAGAAATAATATCAAGTATATTGGTAAAGTCGGTGGTGAATATATAATTTGAAAACTAGGCATTATGATTTAGAAGGAAAAACTTTCAATTGTTCTTATTTCGGCTGCTAAAGTAACCAGTCCCGTCGATTCCAATCTATGGAGTAGTTTTTTTAAAGAACATGAGCAACGGCTTAGTTCTGCGAAGTTTGGTTGAATTATGTGGATTGTGGATGGGGAAAGAGAAGTGTTTTGCAAATGTTTACGGACAGATGGTCGAGTAGACAGAATGATAGTGAGCGATAGCCCACCAACACTTTGTGCTCAGGCGAGCCAGAATCAAGGGCCAATACTTCTATTAGAGGACCCGATTCTCCTTGGCTCAAAGGACATCACATGGACAAAAATGTTAGAATTATCAATGCTCTACACTTTCTGGTTTAAGAAAATTTCCTAAGACTTTCATATTTCTTACATGCAAAACGGGTAGCCCACGCGGAGATTTTCAGGTTTTTTATTCGTTTCTATGTAAAATTAGGTGAGCTTCTAGAGAGTCAAATACGACCAAAGAGTCATATGAACAGTTTTGGTGTAGGTCCACTTTAGTAGGGTACAGAGAAGAAAATTGTAAAAGGTTCCGTCTTTTTTTCCCCCTTTCTTTATAGGATGGGTAGAGCTTTGGCAGAGGCCAAATATGACCCAGGGGTCATCAAATGAACAAACTTGCTAAGTAGAAGATGCTACGTACCAAATATATCACATGAACAGGTTTTGAGAAAGGTCTCCCAAGGAATATTCATACCAAGTTTTATCAAAAATGACCCAAAGGTTAAGAGAAGCAATATTTATCCCTAACCTGCCAGACATATTTCTGGACCAATGAATTTTTTTGCGGACAAGCTTTGAAAAAGGAAGTACATTGACCGCAACCAAATTACAATAATTTAATTGTTAGTTTCGTCTATCAAAAACAAGCGTTCTGATTGGTCGAAAAATTGAATTCATACCTCCATCAACAAAATTTTGAGCACGCAGTGATTTTGTATGCTTCCACATAAAATAGTTCCATACTAAAATGTATCAAAAGATGTAGGTTTTTTGCTTTTTTCGCTCGATACTATTAAATTATAAGAAATGAAGAGACATTTTTTTGTTTTCATGGAGGTATGAACAGAAAAACCTAATCACACAATGTATGAATCCGCTTCGCGTATTCATAGTGTGATTAGTTTTTTCGGATCATACCTCCATGAAAACAAAAAATATTCTCTTCATCTCTTAAATATTCACATCTCTACTTGATACCAAGTCTATCTCTTATGTTTGAATCAAATCCATGCAGTAGTTACTGAGTAATGAACCCTTTCCTGTTTTTTTGAAATTTAAGTCTGGTCCAAATTGAAAGAGGATGCAGATGACAATGAAAATTGGATGCAATTCCAAATAAAACCATCCTATGTGGTATAAAACACTGTGGGAAAAGGAGAAATTGCTTATTATAAGCAATTTCTCCTTTTCCCACAATGTTTTCTCAAGTTTAAAATCACAGTGACGTAAAATCCCGGGTTTATCCAGGAAAGGGTTAAGTGGACAAGGAAAAGGCTACAGACGGACTGACCAACCAACTGACCAATTTGCTGACTCCTATTTACCCCTAATAGATTTTTAGGGGGTATGATTAAATAAACACTAGACATTCTGGAGCTTTTTGAGACCATTTAATCATTTAAAGACTACAGCTTACAAATAGACTCACAATAGATTACCATTAATTACAATCCTAAAATTTTGAAGACGATATTAAAGACAAAGCTGCGTCAACAATATGTCATCAAGAGAAATATAAGTGCTTGTACTGTAGCTAGAATGAAAATACGTTAAATTGATTTAAGAAGAAATTCATCTCTTTGCGAAGTAGATCAAAGACTTTTTTATTGTTGGCTTTTTTGAGAAAAAATTATGTCAACATACAGTCAGCAAGAGAAATATAAGCGATTGTTCTGTTGGCAAGAATGAAAATACATTCAAGAAAAAATTCAAATATTTGCAAAGTAGATCAAAACTTTCGTAGTTGGAATTTAAATAAAATTCCCCATAGTTCATAATGTTCAATTCTATTGGGTTGACCTACTACCAAATAATCCTTTGTGGTGCCACTGAAACATATAAAAGGAAATAATGTTATCATTATTTATTATTGACAAGTATTTAATCGGTTTCCGTAAGTGTTTTCATCCCCTCCCGACATCTGTTTTTAACTTACACCTGTATTTTTACCTACTTACACAAATTGGACTAGTCTATCATTCTGGTAAAGAATTGAAAATACATTTCTTTATGAAATAAACCAGACTCTGTTCTTTAGATTGAGGTTTTCCGGTTCTTGTGAAATTCAGCAGAAATTCTAGAGTGCAGTGAAAGATATTCCAATTTAAAATATCAAAAAAGTCTTGAAAACATACACATATAGAAGATAAAAGTACACTCTTGTTTTTAAAACCTTCAATGAATCAGGCCCTTACCCATGCTTTACGCTAATAGCTAAATCCAAGAATAAATAAACAATTATTCATTCAAAAGCAGCTAAGACAGGTTACCCATATTTAGTTTATTTCCTAGCTGAGTTTTCCTTCCTTAACAACAGCACATACTTCCTGTATTCAAATCTTACTTTGTATCCATTTTAAAGCTTTTCTAATATTATGTAAAAGAGGTAAGCACTTAAAGATTCAGATAAGAGGGAATAGTTATGTAGCATATTAAAACCTGTAGTCCAGCATTTTTCTGGATCTATTTTATTCTTTGAGTGGTAAGATTTTACAAAACAAATTTACAGAGCTAGTAACAACGTTTGAGCCCTTGTGTGCCATTGCCTACCATTTCACATGTGTGAAGCACAAACAAAGAACCTCCTGGACAGCCTCTCAGGGCATTTCGCTGACCTCGCGAAGAGGCTTAATTATCTCCAAATTTCAACATATTGGCATGCTGAAGATAATTAGCAATGGAAAACAGTGTGAACAGGAGATATTTTGTCACAAGCAATTTCTTCTTTACCTAAAATGTTTCTGCCTAATATACTTGTTGATTACCAAGTTTTTCAACATTCGTTTGTTGACTGGAACATTAAGTCCTAAAATTTTGTCATCTGATAGCGGCATAAAATGTGACTATGTTGAAAGGCCTACCAAAACAAACGTTTGACAAGGCAAAATCTACCCATGATCAAAAAGATATCTACCAAGTAATTCAGATTCTTACATTATTTGTTTTTAATTCATAACCTGTCAATAAAAAATGCCACATAGGGAAAGAATAAAAGATCAAATAAGGAAATATAATGGACAGAACACAATAATGATAAATGATGATGAGCTATTTACAAAATGATGAAAATTAAAATATGACCTATTTCAAAAAAGGGACATTCTGGAATCTACAAAATGAAGGGGTCAACTTTCCTGAAAGCCTATATGGATGGGTTAGCACAAAACAGTTGTAACTGCCTTTAAACTTATAGGCAGTTACAACTGTTTTGGGCTGACCAATTGATACTACTACAGGTATTCAAAATTGTTATGCACCAACCCTATGAAAGCAAGAGATCATAAATGACTGAAAGTTTAAAGTATCAACCCTAGTGAACCAGCAAAAAGTTGCACTGTAACAATTCTTCTTTACTTATGGCAATTTTACAAAATATAAAGGCTTTGCACAGCAGAGATATATCAAGTCTTGAGCAATACCTAAAAATTTCCTCTGACCTCATTTTGCATTTTGTAAATCCAAATCAATAACAAAACTTGACTAATTGGCACCGTCTATAAAAGAAATCAGATCATTCATTCATAACGGAAGTGTAAACACTTATTTCCCATTGTATCTTGAATAGGCTTGAAAAATGATAAATATTAAGTTTTTTTTGTTAAGTTTGCGGAAGTTTGCACCTAAAAAAAATCTCATATTTATCTTTGTTTACCTTCGTTAAATGTTTCCAATCAAGTTAAAAACTTTCATGCGAAAAACTTTTTTTAGTAGATCAGATAATTTGCCATGTCAAAGTAAGCAGACATGCGTAACAATCTATATTCATGCCTTTTGCTGAGCAGTTTTTATAGATCATGATATAGATCCCGGAATGCACCTTCCAGCCTCATGGGTCACACAATCATTACATATTGCAGCCATTTCTTACATGAACACATAAACCTCACAACTTTGTGAAAGACAACACAGGTTGTCCTGTTTCGTATTTTTAAGGGAAAGTTGCTACAAAGGCATTAGCACCTCATTATTCATTTATACTGTTCAATACAATGAAAGATCTTTAACCCATTCCCAAATGATAAGATTTTAGACCAGTCCATTTTCAAAGAAGTTGCAGACAACAATTTTAAAGTTGATGAAATTTTTAAAATCTTTGTCTATTGGGGTAGAAAAAATTGTGGATAATAAAGAAATTGCTTCATTCTCCACAATGTTTTCCAAAGCTTTCATACTGAGGGGAGTTTAAAGGAGTCTTTGTGTCAAAATGGGTCAAGACATTTCAATGCAAAACATCTTAAATACATAGTTTTTAAAATTTGTCATTCTGAATAATCTAAAATATCTAATGTATTTTAACCAATTACCCAACAATAAAATTTTTGATTGGTCCAAATTGAAAGAAATTGCACACAACAGTTTTAAGATACATGTAAATTTAAATTGTAGTTTTTCTGGTTAAAAAACATTATGGCAAAAGAAGAAAGTGCTTGTTAAAAGTTCTATTATGTTTTCTAACCCCCCCCCCAAAAAAAAAAAAAATATTAACAATTTCTTATCAACTAAAAACTGTCATCTGCAAATTCTTTGAATTTGAATAAGTCTTAAAGTTTGTGGTGTTAATTTCACTTTGACATTAATGTATTTAACCCTTTCCAGTTTTTCAAAAAAAATTAGACCTGTCCAAGTTCAAAGATTTTGCAGACAATGATTTTTAAAGTGGATTCAATTTGAAAAGTTGCCAGTCGGTAAGGTAGAAAATACTGTGGAAAATGAAGAAATTGCTTGTTACAAGCAATTTCTACAATATTTTCTCAATCATAAAATCAGGCACTAAAAAATCAGGAGATTGAACAGGAAAGGGTTAAAAAGCGTATCAGCAACACATTCAGGAACTAGAAGATCTGTGAGGTTCAGACTAGCTGCCTTTTCTATGACGAACATTTCTGCGTGTTTCACAAACACTAACTGAAGATGCGAATAACGGGAACTTTCATGAAATGATCTGAAAAGACAAAACAAAGCATTTAGAAACTTGAGAAGCAAATTAAAATTGATATAGTATTCAACCTTTCCAGTTCAATTCCTGGTTTTACCATTCCTGTGTTTTTGTGACTGGGAAAAAATTGTAGAAAAAGAAGAATTTGCTAGATAAAAGCAATTTCTTCTTTTTCTACATATTTTCTACTCTATTGAATGGTTATCTTTAAATTAAGTTTTCGTCTACAACTTCTTGTTTTTGGCATGGTCTAAAATTTTATCAAGTGGGAATGGATTTCTGCAATACCAACTCTGCATAAACTTCAAAACTACATCTAACAATAGGTCTATGAAATTCAATTCATAAGCATTTGAAAATTTATTTTTCTAAAGCTATATAATGAAAGATAAGATTTCAAATTTTAAGACTTTATCAGACTTTTAATATACATACCTGTTTCACTGTATTTTTTATAAATTCTTTTCGATCTGACAAATCAAAATCTGGATATTTTGCAAACACCTGAAAAGGAAAAAAGAGGTGATTTGAAACATGCATGCCCTCATATGGAAAAGAATATTCACAAGTTTGATCTGATAAATGATGTTGACCATAAGATGTCTTTGACCTTGTCAGATGACCTTAATCCTGGTATTAGCAGATTCATATTGATTAGAACTATCTTTATGCAAATATGATCATTGTATCTAAAATGGCCTTAATGTAATCGGAAATGTCAATTTTTAGGGGTTTTGTTTGCTATCTTTAAGGGGTTTTTGCAAGGCATAGAGTACAAATTCAAACATCTTTGCCTTAGAACTATTACTTTGCCCTAGATCGCTCACCAGAATTCACTTTCACTCAAATTTGAAAACAGTCAGATATTTAAATGTCAAATGGTTATAAGAGCCATCAGAGACAGATTATGGTCCAGAATATCCAGTCAAAAAAAGTATAAAATAAACATGGAGAATGGTTTGGACAGATCAACAGATGCAGATATATGCCTGCTATATTCCAGACATGCTAAATTCTAACATACATCCTTGAGATGTAACCTTGACCTTAGAGCTATCAGAAAATTTGTTTCAAAAGGCACATCTACTCACAAAAGAAAACCATTTTTCAAAATTATTTCAAATCAATCCATAATTTTAGGAGCTAAGGTACAGACATGCTTACTTTTAATGTTTGACCTTAAGCTAAGACCTTGACCTTTGAGCTATCTTTTTTTTTTTTTTTTCAAATTGCACACCTACAAATGACTGAGAACTATTTGGACAAGTTATATTGAAATCCATCTATAATTGAAGGACCTATACTCAGGACATGCTTAATTTCAATGTTCAACCTTAAGCTGTGACCTGTACCTAGGAACTTTATGAATAAATTTTTAAAATGGCACATCCACTCATGACAGACAATTGTGTAAAGTTATTTTGAAATCCATCCATAATTAAAGGATCTATGTTCTAAAAATGCTCAATTTTCACAATCAACCTTGAGCTGAGACCTTGACCTTGGAGTTAACAGAAGATTTGGTTCAAATTGCACATCTACTAATGATAGAAAAAATTAATTTTGAATTCAATCCATAATTTTAGAAGCTATGCTTCAGACATGACCATTTTCAAGATTTGACCTTGACCTGTGCCCTTGGATATCTGACCCCCCACACACTAAATGGCACATCTTCTCATGACTGAGAACAATTGTGCCAATTTACGTCAAAATCCTTCTAAAATCAAGAAGCACTGCCTTCGACATGCTTAAATTTTACTTTTGACATTAGGATATGACCTTGACCTTGGAACTACCTGAAGATTTGTTTCAAATTGCACTTCTCATGCTAGAGAATAAATGTGTGAAGTTATTTTGAAATCCAGCCATTAATTGGTATTATCTTAAAGTTTCAAATGGTAATGGGGTAAAGGTCTTATACACTGTCAGGTGAATTATAAAAGCTTTAGCTTTAATGTACAAAGACATGTAAAAACTTGATGATATGCACAAGGTCAGGTTACTAGGAACATTCTTTTAAAATTTCATTCAAATCTGTCCTCAAATGTAGGATGAGATATATTAACAAGATGTGGGCAAACATACTTTTGGAAGGAGGGATGGGCAGAGAAGATGATAACATATACCTCCACCTTCAGCTACATGTAAAGATGAATGGAACATTATCAAAATAGCATGTGCAAATCTTTGCTCAATACCGAGTGCCTGTGTGAAATCAAGTTCCACTCGTTGTTCAGAAGGTTTGTTTGTTGATTAGGGTTTAGCATCACTATTAATAGTATTTCTGTCATATCATAGCAGCTGGAGCACCCAACTATGGACTCCTGGTATCTCAAACCAGTACTTCCACTACATCCTTTTCGAGCCTCCAGCCACTTATCCCACTTAAGTTAATGATTACTCATCCATTGGTAGGAGACAAATGTCTGAAAGGTTATTTGCCGCAACCAGGGATCTCATAATTGAGAGTATGACATGCTACCACTGTGCTATGGCCATAGCTCTCATCAGGAGGTAATGAATCTACAAGAAAAAGCAACAGATACCAACAGACCAACCAACTAACCAGGTAGTATAATAAAAGATAACCTACGTCTTTTAACACACTTTTCATGGTCACTTCCTCTAAATTTGCACTATCTAACATCTTCTTTATGACTTCTTTCAATTCATCATTCTGAAATCATACAAATAACAACTAGGGCTGACTATCGGCTAAGAAAATCACTATCACGATAGTTTTACTATCACAGTATTGATATCGTGATACTATCACTATCGTCAGAAATCAATCAGGATATATCATGATACTATCGGTCTATATGTTACTTTGTTTATCTTATATGTTGATCTGTATAGATAGCATAGTCTACAGGCGACTCTCTTTTTTTCAATGTTTTCGCCTTCCTTTATGAAGCCAAAATAGTCCCAAACATGGGACTTTCCGCCTTTGTTTTTCACAATCTCGAAATTAGCAGCCATGTCAGACGACAAAAATACGTAAAACAAAACAACTTGATTAGTGTGCTCGAAATAAGTAATTAATAATCGTAATTAATCAAATATCATTTATGATTGTCTTAATTTTATTTTTTCGATAATTCTAGCGCTCAGAATTCATAAAACATTGATAACAAGTCTTAACTTAACGTGCTTTTGGATTTTTGAGAACCTTTTCACTTCGTAAATCGAAAGTTAAAAATCGATTCCTAAACAAAAAAGGAGTACGGAAGAAACAAAAATCAAACGTGCCTATCACGTGATAATAGAAATTGAAAGTAGGATAAGTTACACAGAACACTCGTTCTCCCTGTATCTCTCTCTTTCTCTCTCTCTCTCTCTCTTTTTTTTTTAACCCAAGAAAACATTGAATTTCTGTGTAAGTAGGCTTTGAATATTTACTATCGAAACTATCGATATTTGAAGAAACAATCGTGATAGTTATCGATGTCAGGAAATTGCAATCGATACATCGATATCGTGACTGTCACTATCACAATACATCGACCTATCGATCTATCGTTACACCTCTAATAACAATATTTCAATGCTTTTTACAAAGGTTCACTTGATTGTTTGTATGGGGGTTAACACTGCTTTCAACATTATTTGCATTTCAGTTATATTAATATGCTGATACACCAATTAATGACTTTCTAATACATCCACAATATTCATTCCAAGCCAACAGCTGCCTACACCACTTTGTTGCACTACTTATCATTCGCCCATTGGCAAGAGAGAAATGACATTACAATGCCTTTTGTCAAATGTCAGAAAGAATGTTGGAAGAAGGTACACAAACCATATTTGCTGTCGCTTTTTCATTTAAGAACTGAAGAGATTTTTTTGTTTTCATTTAATAAATGAAGTGAATATTTTTTGTTTTCGTTAAGGTATGAGCCTAAAAACTTCAGCACACTGTATGAATACATTAGCGTAATTAACTTTTCAGCTTAATACCTCAATGAAAATGAAAAGTATTCACTTCAATTTTTATTATCTAAGGCAATCAAGCTGAACAGAGCAAATATTTTTTTCTAGTTTTGAGTAAAACTTTATGGGTCTGTGTGCAAGCATACAAAATAGTTGCATGCTAAAAAATTTGTTCATGGAAGTATGAACCTAGAAATATGTCACAAAAAAGAATGCCCCTTAAATGCCTGCCTTAACCCTTTCCTGGTTTTCGAATTTTAGACTGGTCCAAATTGAAAGAGGATGCAGACGACATTGAAAAATAGATGCAATTCCAAATAAAACCATCCTATGTGGAAAGAAAACATTGTGGGAAAAGGAGAAATTGCTTATTATAAGCAATTTCTCCTTTTTCCACAATGTTTTCTCTAGTATAAAATCACAGTGACGTAAAATCCCGGGTTTATCCAGGAAAGGGTTAAACGCATGATACTAGTAGTCATCAAGGGGAACAACTGTGCCAAGTTATCTTGAAATCCATCTATAAATGTAGAAGATATGCTCCAGGCAAGAATTGGACACATACACTGAAAAACCCACACACTCACACAAGTACAGGTAAGTCCGCATGCTCATTGCCCTTACATGGTGGGGGCATAAAAAATCAGCCAATCTAAGTGCTTGAATGTTCTTATACTTTGTGTAAGTGGAGAAAATCCATACCCCTGAATTAAAAGAAATCAATCCCTCTACATGCAGTTCTGTTTCTCAAAGAGATGATAGCTTAATCTTTAGATGAAATGATTATTTACAATGAGACCAGGCTAAATGTTTCAACGCACTTGTCTAAAATTCAATTAAAGGATTGCAACAGTCCATCAGAGGGACACTCGATCAAAGATGGATAGATAAACCAAAACATAAATTAAGACCATCAGACAACTTGCAACGCAACATTGGTCAACATTTATGAACGTTTGTCTGGTTTCGCAACACAATAGCTTAATCAAGCTCAAATTGTAGTGATGACATTTAGGTAGTCAACCAACCGTCCAACTTTTTTGTTATGTGTAATTGACCATTAATTTTGCAAAATATTGCCATTCAATATCAAACTTAATTGATTGATTGAATGGGGTTTAACACCACTTTTAACAGTCTTTCAGTCATATTGCAGTGGGTGGAGCAACCACAATGGATTCCTGGTATTTCTCACACCAGTACATGTGCTACCATTTCATCCTTTCCTAGCCTCCAGCTGCTATCCAACTTAGGTTTACCATTATCCACCCATTGATGAGTGACAAATGTTGGAAAGAATATGTGCCGCTGCCGGGGATCGAACCCATGACATTCCATAATGGAAGATTGGGAGTCTGGTGCGCTACTGACTGCACTATGACGGAGGCTTATATCAAACTTAAACTTCACCAACGAACAGTGCTCTCAATAAGGACCAATTTCAGGAATTTTTAAAATTCCAAGTTTCAATTTCAGGAAGTTTTCACAAAATCAAGGATTTTTTTTTTTTCATCCTTGACCATACCCACCCCCACCCCCAAAAAATGAAAATGATGAAATGAAAAAAATACATAAAGCCTACAGTAAATTCTTTTCCATCCTTTACTTATAGTCCCTAAATTTCATGTCTCATTGAGTTGAACTAGAGAAAACAATGTGGTACAAGAAGTGTTTCTTGAGAAATTTGTCTCTTATATAAATTTCCCCTTTTTCCACAATATTCCCGCCCCTTGAACACTATTATTTCGCAAATTTGGGTGGATAAATATGGTAATTATTATTTGCAAATCTCTAAGGATTTGAAAATTTCTGATTACTAAAATGTCAAAAAACAGACTGTTTTAAACGTTTTGAGTACGAAAAAAATCGAGACTTGATTATTCTGAGACCGTCTCCGGTCACATCATATATATCCAAGTGCATACGCCACGGATAACACTTACATAAATAAAAGTAACAGTACAAAAAGAAATGAAACTAATAGCAGAGTTGCATCTTTTAAGAAATTCCCTGTTTTGTTTCTGTTCTGTATCCACCGCGAACTTGAAGACGGAGCATGACTTTTTGGGTGAATTCCGGCCCTGAACTTAGTTTACATAAATTCCATGGGCCTGCTTGATTTTGCCCGGTACTTTATTGATCGAGTGACTTCCAAAGAAATGGTCCAAGATGCTGCGATGGCTCGGTTACCGAACCGATTATAATCGAGTATGATCTATGTAAATTTCCATCTACATCGGTCGTCATGGAGACATTTCCATAAACTCCTTGTGGATTCAATTTTACCCGAAGGTATTGCCAGAATATACATTCTTTTGTATATCAAACCCTTTATATTGTAACTTTAGAAAACGTCCGAGTCATGAAATCAGGATGTTTTTCTAGAATCTTGGACGTTAATTCACGTCCAGGTCTGATTTTCCGGACATTTTTTCTGATTTTCTGGACGTATTATACGTCAACGTCCGCTTATTGAGAGCACTGAATGAACCATCAATTTTTGGTCTGAGAACTTGTGAACATGCATTAGAGCAATGAATAGAACACCCTATTTCAGTCCTTATTTTAATCTAACACTAGAGTCTTTATTTTGATTCTAATACTAATAGTACATACTTATATTGAATGAGAGTCTTTCTACAATGTCATTTATTCACAAATTCAACAGTATTAATTCACCATAAGTTTGACCACAAATACATGAGCATGTGACTGTGAGCCTTTGACAATTGATACTCAAGATAAGACATTCATGAAGTCAGTTTTTTGTTAATGTAAATGTTACAGATCATCTTGGAATATTTAGAACAAAGGATTTATTAGCAAATATGAATTTTCTGTGTTACTAGAATTGTTGTCTAAAGGCTACTTTTTACGAGCTCACAAATGAACAAATTCATTTCGAAATATTTCCATGGAGTGATGCTTCAGACACATACAATTTAAGCTAATCTATACAATTAACTGTTTCAGATTGCAAATCTACTATTAACCCATTACCAGACGGCAAAATTTTAGACTGGCCCATATTGAAAGGAGTTTCTGACGACAAGTTAAAGTTCATGAAATTTTAGATTATCTAAACTTTCTGAGTAGAAAACATTGTGGATAATGAAGAAATAACTTGAAGAAAAAAGCTTCTTTTTTTTCCTTGGGAGCGCCTAAAAGCATTATTGAGTGGGAATATGTAAATATATAGAACAATTGTATCAATTGATTTTGAAATTTAACAAATAAATGTAGAATATATTCTGGACTAGCTTTCTTTTAACCTTTGATCTTAATATGAATCATTGACCTAAAGGCTATTCAAAAATGTTTCAAAAGGCATGTCTGCTCATAATGGAGAACAATTGTGGCGATTATTTTAAAATCCATCCAAAACTGAAGCTCGGGTTATTATACATACTGTAGGTGGAGTACTCTTTTGTTTCGTTTTTTCAGTCGGTTTATCGTCATCAGAGTCCGAGCTAACATCCGATACATCATCATCATCATCATCATCTGACTCTACTGTTGAAACAACAAAAATGATAATTATATATAAAAATTTGATCATATTTAACATTCAATTCATATTGATTCTAGGTTCAAAGTCAATAAATAATATACTATGTAGATGTTTTACTACTAGAACAGCCTTCAGCAATAACAGGATATTCATTAGTGAAGTCCATTCATCACTATTAACCCTTGTCATGCTGAACCTGGAATATTCCTGTTTATGCAGGAGATATAAACAAAGATCAGCCTGCACATAAGTGCAGTCTGATCTTTGTCTATACCACCTGCTTGTCTCTTTATAATCAGGGATGATTCAGAAATTCAATTTTCAAAATTAATACGGACCTAGAAATAGTACTTTCAGTCCTATGGTTTTCATGCAGTCTTGAAAAAGGATATTATTCAGTATAACAAGGGTTTATACATTTTTTCTGGCGTAGGCTATGAAAACTTTACCCAATTTCTTGCTGAGCATATGAATTCCAATATCATTGTTATTGACTTATTAACTAGTTTTCTAAAAGCTTTTTTTTCAAGATACCTTTCTTTTTACTTGCAGCCTTTTTCTTAGCTGCTGGTTTCTTAGCAGGCGTTTTCTTTTCTTTAGGTTTGGGCTTTGGCAAAGTTTTCCTCTTCTTCTTAGGAGGTTCCTATTTATAAATATAATCAATATATCTTTAAGTAAGTCAATAACAGCTCATCACACCAAAGGGGATAAACAAACAAGGGGGCCGTTGGCCCTGGGGTGCTCACCTGAGATGAAGGCTCTTTTTCTTTCAACAGTCTAATTTCATGTTAAGGTTAGGATTATGAAACAAGTGGGCCACAATTACATATAAAGACTGTGAACCTGGGGATCCAAAAGTCTAAATTACAAATTCCACGGCTTTAGTGCTGATTTGAAAGAAGGAAAAAACTTTTTCCATGGGTTATAATTAAATTTCAGAAATAAGAAAGAAGACTGTGAACCAGGGTTCATACAAACCTTCTTCAACAAAATTCCATGATATTTCCATGACTTTTCCATGATGTTAATCTGATTTTCCATGATTCTCTTATAACAAAGAAATTATCTATGTACAGATCTGTATGTTTCTCAAATCATCTTATGAAATGAAATTTACTGTTTTCTCTAAAAAATAAAGATCAGTGTTTTTGATTAAGTGCAGCAAGAGAATTATTTATTTGATTCAACTTTTCATTCCAAAATCTAAGAAAAATGTCCATCTGCTTTTCCTGTAGCTTTATATTCAAGCTCTCATCAAATAAAACAACAAATGGTTTAGTTATGTCCTTCTATAGTGTCTTAGCAAAGTAATCAGCTAAACCATACACTGCAAGGTATGTAGTTTTCCTTTCACCACAACTAAATTTGTTAGCAATCTGGCTATCTGGGAACATTTTTTTGAATAGTTTATCAGTGTCAGCTGAAGACTTGTAAGACTGATGTGATGTAATGACCCTCAGAGTCCATAATATTTCGGCGATTCTTACTTCTTCTCCAGAGATAAATGATGTAATAGAGCTTGAGGTAGACGCCACTGGATCTGGGGTGGGTGGGGGAATGGAAAGATCAGACAACTCAAGGTCTGGTTCATCAGTACTCTTTTCTGTTTTCTTAAAAAACATGTTTAGAGTTTCATCTGCTCAGTGAAGTTTAATGGCGATTTCAGCGCACATTCGCCCATATTCGAAAGATCGATAACCAGAGGTTATTACAAGCGGTGCACAACGCTTTTTTATTGTCCGATTTAAATGGTTTCAGCCATGACTTGTATTGGTCGACGCTTTCCCACTTGGAGTTATATCTACAAGATCGTTTGGCATAGACAGGAACGGTGTACTAGTAACCCGTCGGTGTATCCGTAAAAATAGTAACACCATGAAAAAAATCAATACGAGCTATTCGCACCTAGACTTTTGGTTCCAAGACTGATTATCGCCGATAATTAAGAAAAAATGCTTCATTTTAAGACACTTTTATTTCATTTTTTTTTCAATTCAAAATTTACTTAGATGAATTCCATGATGATTTGAATATTTTCCATGATTTTTGACAAAATTCCCTGATTTTTCCAAGATAAAACCTCAATTTTCGAAATTCCATGATTTTTCCAGACAGCACCTGTTTTCCATGACTTTTCCAGAACTGTGCGAACCCTGGTGAACTGATGCTTCATGCCTATAACACCCCCCCCCCCCTGGGTCCGCCCCTGGAGACCCGAGGATCATGATTTTAGCTATTTTGTAAGAGATCAATATACTGATGCTTCATGCAAAATATCAAGGCTCTACGCATTCTGGGTCAGGAGGAGAAGATTCTTATAGATTATTTTGAAATTTCACTTTTGTTGCCACGGCAACCAGAGTTTTTAACAGATTTCAATTCTTTTATTTAATTCTAAGGGGGACCACCTAAGAAACATTTCTGCAAAATTTGGTTCAAATTGGTCCAGTGGTTTGAGAGGAGGTGTCATTTAAAAAATCGTTCTTAATTTCTATATACCCCCCCACCCACCCTGGGCTCCACCCCTGGGGACCTGATGATCATGATCTTAGCTATTTTGAAAGAGGTCAATATACTGATGCTTCATGCAAAATATCAAGGCTCTACGCCTTCTTGGTCAGGAGGAGAAGACTTTTAAAGATTATTTTAAAACTTAACTTTTGTTGCCATGGCAACCAGAGTTTTTAACAGATTTCAATTCTTTTAGCTTTTTTTGAAGGGGACCACCTAAGCAACATTTCTGCCAAATTTGGTTCAAATCGGCCAAGTTGTTTGGGAGGAGATGTCATTTAAAAAATCATTCTTAATTTCTATATACCCCCCCACCCACCCGGGGCTCCGCCCCTGGGGACCTGATGATCATGATCTTAGCTATTTTGAAAGAGGTCAATATACTGATGCTTCATGCAAAATATCAAGGCTCTACGCCTTCTGGGTCAGGAGGAGAAGACTTTTAAAGATTATTTTAAAACTTAACTTTTGTTGCCATGGCAACCAGAGTTTTTAACGGATTTCAAAATCTTTTAGCTATTTTTGAAGGGGACCATCTAAGCAACATTTCTGCCAAATTTGGTTCAAATCAGCCCAGTGGTTTGGGAGGAGATGTCTTTTAAAAAATCGTTCTTTATTTCTATATAAACCCCATCCCCCTTGGGCTCCGCCCCTGGGGATCCGAGGATCATGATTTTAGCTGATTAGAATGAGGTCAATATACTGATGCTTCATGCGACATATCAAGGCTCTACACCTTCTGGGTCAAGAGGAGAAGATTCTTAAAGATTATTTTAACATTTTACTTTTGTTGCCATGGCAACCAGAGTTTTTAACGGATTTCAATTCTTTTAGCTATTTTTGAGGGGGACCACCTCAGCAACATTTCCACCAAATTTGGTTCAAATCAGCCCAGTGGTTTGGGAGGAAATGTCTTTTAAAAAATCGTTTTTTATTTCTATATAAACCCCATCCCCCTGGGGCTCCGCCCCTGGGGACCCGAGGATCTTGATTTTTAGCTATTTTGAAAGAGGTCAATATACTGATGCTTCATGCAAAATATCAAGGCTCTACGCTTTCTGGGTCAGGAGGAGAAGATTTTTAAAGATTATTTTAACATTTTACTTTTGTTGCCATGGCAACCAGAGTTTTTAACGGATTTCAATTCTTTTAGCTATTTTTAAAGGGACCACCTAAGCAACATTTCTGCAAAATTTGGTTCAAATCAGCCCAGTGGTTTGTGAGGAGATGTCATTTAAAAAATTGTTCTTTATTTCTATATAAACCCCAACCCCCTGGGGACCCGAGATCTTGATTTTTAGCTATTTTGAAAGAGGTCAATATACTGATGCTTCATGCCACATATCAAGGCTCTACGCCTTCTGGGTCAGGAGGAGAAGATTTTTAAAGATAGTTTTAACATTTTACTTTTGTTGCCATGGCAACCAGAGTTTTTAACGGATTTCAATTCTTTTAGCTATTTTTGAAGGGGACCACCTAAGCAACATTTCTGCAAAATTTGGTTCAAATCAGCTCAGTGGTTTGGGAGGAGATGTCTTTTAAAGAAATTGTTGACGGATGACGCACGGAGGACGACGGCCAGATGCTGGACAAAAGGGGATCACAATAGCTCACTTGAGCACTACGTGCTAAGGTGAGCTAAAAATATCAACCATGGTCAGTCTCCGCATTTGTCCCATGTTTATCTAGACAGCATTTTCATTATTTTTTCCACATTGTTTTTATAACTTTTTTGTTCATAGGCTTCTAAAAGTGACAATGTGTGGTGATGGCTTACAAGCCTGAATGTGCCTTTTCTAGCTATTGAAAATATGATGGAGAGAAGCTTTAACTCACTCCAACACAATATCACTATTTGACATGCCCTAAGAAAAAAGCTTGAGAAAACATTGTGGAAAGTAAAGAATTTACTTGTCACAAGTAATATAAGTCATTATCCACAATGTTTTCTACCCTAATAAAAACAAGATTTTTAAAATCTTCATTAATTATGAATTTTCATCTGCAGTCTTTTAATTTGGACCAGTCTAAAACTAGACATTGTCGCAAAGCAGACTAATACCTCCCAACAGGGCTTGGTGTTGAAACTCATTGGAATTGTCTCAATGAGAATATGCTAATGAGTTCCAAAAGCATAGGATATTGATCATTCTTTGAGTGTTCATTGAATGAAAGATTGATTGTACAAGATTAACCCATTACCATAAGATAGAAGATGTTGCAGACGACAATTTCAAGTTGATGAAATTTTAGAAATCTTATCATTTCTGTGTAGAGAACAAAGATAGAAATTGCTTGCAATTTCTTCATTTTCCACCAGAAATTCTGAAGTTCTTTTCTGGGCAGGGTTGCATCTAGAAATTCTCAAAATGGGGGGCTGTCCCCCATAACAATCAGAAAAAGGGGGGCCAAGCCAAATTATTGGGTAAAGTGGGGGGGGGTTAAAATTCAATGTATATGATAGTGTTTACCTTACAATACTTTTGTCTTCAATAGTATGAATAAGTCTTTGATTCTTCAAGTGAACTTTAAAATATTCAGGTATTGTCTACTAGTACAGTCACAGTAAGTTTATTTGTTAATCCAAGGTTTTTACTACTTACAAAACCACTTCCTTAGCAGATTTTAGTAAATTATAATCCTCATATTTACAGCATAGCCTTTTTGTCGTTTGAATAAGGCAATGAGGCTTTTTCTTTTTAGTGATCCGATCATATTCGTCGCCATTTACAACCGGATTATCACTCGAGTTCACTCTAATAACACTTTCACTGAGGCTTGAGGTATCATCATCAGTCCTATTATCCAGTTATTTTCTGACTCTCGTGTTAGTTAACCGGAAAAATGGTAAATTTTCGATAGAGGAGACTGATTTGCGCTCAGTTCAGCCATGTTGACCAGACGATTTCCGGTACGTCATCCGAGGCTGGAACCCGGTCTGTTTATTAAACTGGAAGCCCGACCCTTTTCCATTTCCAAAAAATTGGCCAGGAGCGCATTTTCTCGCTAATAATGAGAGGAATTTGGAATCCTATCCATTTTTTCTTAATCAAAAAAAATTGTGAAATTGTTTGTGGTTTGCGATGTACAGAAAATAATTATAATTTCTTTTAACTTCTAGTCTAATTTGAAAGACGGAAACCATTCAAGTATTGGAATTTTTCGCCCGTGGTAACCGTCATCAGTCGCTCGTTTCGAAGTTATAATACAATCCTTTTTCCATGAAAAAAGAAAACATTACCTTAAAAAAATATCAGCACGCACGGCAATGAAATGTTCGCTGGCCAATTTAATTTTTAGCGCGACCGGGTACGCATAGAAATGTTTATCATGTGGGATTATGATTATTCTAGCGGGATTCCCGCAATCCCGCACTCTAGATGCAACCCTGCTGGGGGAGGTGAGGGGGGATGAAAGGGGTGATTTTGTAGTAATGGGTTGACCCGTTCCCACACATTGACACTTTTTGACTCCCCCCAAGGTAAACAATTGTGAAAACATTTGTGAAAATGAAGAAATTGCTTGTAACAAGCAACTTCTTCATTTTACACAATGTTTTCTGCAGAGATAGGTAACAAGAGGGCCGTTGGCCCTGGGGCGCTCACCTGAGATAAAGGCTCTTTTTCTTTCAACAGTCTATTTTCATGTTAAGGTTAGGATTATGAAACAAGTGGGCCACAATTACATATAAACACTATGAACTTGGGGATCCAAGTCTAAATTACAAATTCCAAGGCTTTAGTGCTGATTTGAAAGAAGGAAAAAACTTTTTCCATGGGTTATAATTTAAGAAATAAGAAAGAAGTTTGTGAACTGATGCTTCTTGCCTATAACCCCCCCCCCCCAGGGCTCTGCCCCTGGGGACCCGAAGATCCTGATTTTAGCTATTTTGAAAGAGGTCAATATACTGATGCTTCATGCAAAATATCAAGGCTCTACGTCTTCTGGGTCAGGAGGAGAAGATTTTTAAAGATTATCTTAAATTTTACTTTTGTTGCCATGGCAACCAGAGTTTTTAATGGATTTCAATTCTTTTAGCTATTTTTGAAGGGGACCACCTAAGGAACATTTCTGCCAAATTTGGTTCAAATTGGCCCAGTGGTTTGGGAGGAGATGTCATTTAAAAAATCGTTCTTTATTTCTATATAAACCCCACCCCCCTGGGGCTCCGCCCCTGGGGACCCGAGGATCATGATTTTAGCTATTTTGAAAGAGGTCAATATACTGATGCTTCATGCAAAATATCAAGGCTCTACGCCTTCTGGGTCAGGAGGAGAAGATTTTTAAAGATTATTTTAAAATTTCACTTTTGTTGCCATGGCAACAAGAGTTTTTAACGGATTTCAATTCTTTTAGCTATTTTTGAAGGGGACCACCTAAGGAACATTTCTGCCAAATTTGGTTCAAATTGGCCCAATGGTTTGGGAGGAGATGTCATTTAAAAAATCGTTCTTTATTTCTATATAAACCCCACCCCCCTGGGGCTCCGCCCCTGGGGACCCGAGGATCATGATTTTAGCTATTTTGAAAGAGGTCAATATACTGATGCTTCATGCAAAATATCAAGGCTCTACGCCTTCTGGGTCAGGAGAAGAAGATTTTTAAAGATTATTTTAAAATTTCACTTTTGTTGCCATGGCAACCAGAGTTTTCAACGGATTTCAATTCTTTTAGCTATTTTTGAAGGGGACCATCTAAGGAACATTTCTGCCAAATTTGGTTCAAATTGGCCCAGTGGTTTGGGAGGAGTTGTCGTTTAAAGAAATTGTTGACGGACGGCGCACGACGCACGACGCACGACGCACGACGCACGACGGACGACGGACGGACGCCGGACGAAAGGCGATCACAATAGCTCACTTGAGCACTACGTGCTCAGGTGAGCTAAAAAGTGTTAAGTTTCATAAACTTGATGTTGTCATCTGCAACTCCTTTCAATTTGAACCAGTCTAAAATTTTGTTGTCTGGCAATGGAATACACCACATTGAAATTCTATTTCTCCATTATAAAGGATTGAATCTACTAGCGTACCTCTTCACTTTCATCGCCGTCATTGTCATCATCATCCTCATCTTTCTCGTCACTTTCTTCATCTTGTGCCCCGTCTTCTTCGTCTTCGTCTTTGTCTTCATCATCCGAGCCATCTGAATCCTTGGCCTTTGACTTCCTCTTCTTTTTCTGTTTTCCTTTACCCTTTACTTTCCCCCCACCTTTTCCTATCACAATAAATTAGAAATGTATACATGTATATAATACTTTATAAAACAAGAGCACCACCTACAGGTGCCTACACTTGGCTGTTGGGTGCTGGATAGTGGACAAAATGCATCTAGAGTTATCTCCCTTAATTGATAGGTTGCTCTTTTGATAGTGAACAAGTGTGCCAAATTTCAAGTGAATGCCTTTAGTAGAACCAGAGATAACACAAAATGTCAAAGTTTTCGCACGACACCAATGATGACACCCAGGCTATAGCAATACCTCGGGTTTTCTCCGAAAACAGCCGAGCTAAAAAGGCACATAAATCAGAGTAAATATATGGCTTTTCTTATAACTAACTAGGTAACCTACTTCTTCAACTAGTCTGTTTTAACTTGACCTAGATAACAAGGTAAACATTCTAAAGTACAGTTTGCAGAATAATTGAGCAAAAAAGATCACCTCTAGAGAAAAAACAAGGTTATTTTTTTTACCAAGTATCCTGCTTTTTGATCATGCCAGAGTAGACCTTTTCTTCTTTTATCTTCTTTTACTTATGATATGTTCTAACCTATAACAATATCATTTAACAACTTAGAGATGTATCTTAACCCATTCCAACACAAGCCCTCCTTTTTAAGCTAAGTAACAAGATTTAGAAAACATTTTGGAAAATGAAGAAATTGCTTGTAACAAGCAATTTCTTCATTTTCCACAAAGTTTTCTCTTCAAAATGATGAAAATGTACAATTCCATTAACTTGAAAGTGTCATCTGTAGTTTCTTTGAATTTGGACCAGTCTAAAATTCAGTTGTGTTGGAATGGTTTAAAGTGTCAGCAATTTTCACAATTTTCTGCTTGCAGACTTTTTCAAGAGGTTTTTTTTTCCTTTATGAGAAGGTCTCTTTTCTTTACCTAAAAAGATAACTTTTTAAAGTACATGCACTCACAAAAATCAAGACTTTTTCACAACTGGGCACAGGCATCATGAAATTCTTAACTTTTTCCTGTTATCCCTGTAGTGCAGGGTTTTCATTAGTACCCAAGAGTCAAGAGTCATTGACCCTTGGGCCGAAATTTCCAAGAGTCAAAATTGAAATCCCAAGAGTCAAAATGCGATATTCCCCCCCCCCCCACCCGAGCAATTTAGAAAAAAAAGCTTAAAACCTTGTTAGCAATGGTGCCTTAAAAGTGATTGTATGTTTTTTTCAGCAATGGTGCCTTAGAATAAACTCTGTCTCAGATTGAAACATTTCTCCAATCTGACAGTATTCTATTTTCAATATAAGTTAAATTTTAGGGAAAGTTTAGTATTTATACATATTATTAGTTTGAATCAGTTATAGAGAATCTTAAGAGCACTAAGAGGATCAAATTATTTTAATTTCTTATAAAAAGAAGTGCAGATTTTATGCACGAAAACCAATGACATTTCTTGGGCAATATTTTCTTTGGTTTCACGTTACTTCTTGATTATATTCTGCGAGCTTTTTATTAAAGAAATAGCAAATAAGTAAATTTCAGTAGGATTAGAACTCTGAAAATGGGTTTCATCATTAATTTCACAGGTGTCAAGTACCTGTCAATGACGATCGCCGATGCATGTTCATCACTGGGAAGTGCTAATTGCCTATCAAGCTTGGTGTTAAACTTGATGGGGTGTAAATTTTTATAATCAATTAACCATTTCCCAATAATTTTGGCACACTTATGATGACCCTTGACGCATGGCTGATAATTTTCGAGAGTCAAAATGACGCACAGTGACAAATTTTCAAGCGTCAAAAGTGCATTTTTTTAATTTCTTTGCGTCAAAACCCGAGGTCTAGGGTCAAACGAAAACCCTGTAGTGTGGGAACCTGGTACAGAATAAACCCAATACCAGACAAAATTTAAGACTGGTTCAAATTTAAAGAAATTGCAAACGATTCTAAGAGAATTAAATTTTAAAAGTAAGAAACAGATAGGGTAAAAAACATTGTGAGAAAAGCAGAAATGGCTAGCTTACATAGCTTTCCACATTTTTTTATTCAGTGGATCAAAATGTGGTATTGTGTGGCAAAAGTTTTTTTATTCAGCTGATCAATATGTGGCAATAGCTTAGCAAAGTTACTAACCTTTTTTCTTAACAGGCACTTTCCTTCCTGAATCTTTTGGTTCGAGCAAAAAGTCTAACAATCGTTCTGCGACTTCTTCCTTTGGCCCTGACCTTTGTACATCTAGTATTTCACAAATCTTTGAGATCATTGGTTTTGTAAATGACCTAAAATTAGATGAATTTTTCTTATCAAATTTATTCAAAATTAACCCTTGTCATGCTGAATAAATTTTCTATTCAGATTTACATTAAAATCAAAGGGCTGAAAGTAATGAATGGCCAAAATTGTGAGTCAGTAATTGTTTTGGTAAATGGTTTTGGTACATGTGCAACCTGATCTTAGTCTATATGTCCTGCCAAAGCAGGAATATTCTGGGCTCAGCATGACAAGGGTTAACGTTATTCAAATTTTTCAATGTCTCCAGGTCCTGTTTATTCCTTTCATGCACAACTGGGAACTAGATTCTTCATGGATCTTAACTCAATAATTTGACTTACGGCAAAATTGCCAAAATGATGAACTTTCTGTTTTTGCTTGGTTCTGACCCACTTTCGTTACTGTTGTTCTACTGATGGAAGGGTTTCCTGAGAAATTTTAATTAGATATTTTTTCTATTTCTTACACACAAAAAAATGTTTGTTTAGCATTTAACCCATTCCAACAAAAGAAAATTTTAGACTGGTCCAAATTGAAAGGAGCTGCAGACGACAATTTGAAGTTGATGGAATTTTAATTTTTTTCGTCTTTTGGGATAGGAAACATTGTGGATAATGAAGAAATTGCTTGTTAAAAGCAATTTCTTCATTGTCCACAATGTTTTCCAAAGCTTTTTTCTTGTGGGGTATAAAAAGGAGGGCTTGAGTTGGAATGGGTTAACTCTTGTCCTACTGAATATCTATTGTTTCTTCACAAAATTCTAATTTTTTGTCAAACTTAGATTTACTCTGTATTCAAATATTTCCTTAAAACTAAGAAACAAGCTGGTAGTGTATACTAAAATCAGACTGCATGTCTGTGCAGGCTGATCTTAATCTATACACCTGCCACAGCTTTTATTAGGAGAAAAAAAAGCCATGTTTTATTTGAAGATCTGTCAATCAAAGACAGAAAAACAATCTTACACCGAAGCAAGCAATAATTTCTACTTTCTAAAAACAATATACATACTCATTACAAAAAATATTGATGAAAACAGTATTGGAAGAGAATACTTTTCCTAAATCATTTCATCTTTTACTTCAATATTTCAGTCCTACAGGATCTTTATTTTCCCGATCACATTCATTTTTTATTTGACAGATCACAGCTGCAGTTTTAACAAGAGCATCACATGCAGATGATCACACTCAGCTGTTCAAGTGGTTGACAGTGGGTAAATTTCTAAGTTTGGAAAAGGGGCATAATTTGTTCAAAAATACATTTAGTTATTCTGCAGTTTTGTTTGTTTGAATGGGGTTTTACGCCGCTTTCAACAATCTTTCAGTTATATCGTGGCGGCTGGAGCACCTAACAATGGAATCCTGGTATTTCTCACACCAGTACTACCATTACATCCTTTCCTAGCCTCCAGCTGCTATCCCACATAGGTCTACGATTATCAACCCATTGGTGAGAGACAAATAGTCGGAAAGGATGAGTGCCGCCATCGGGAATCGAACCCGGGACCTCTAGAATGATAGTCCGATGCGCTACCAACTGCGCTATGACGGCGGCTCTCTGCAGTTTTGTATAGATTGCTCTTTAGATAGTGAACATATATTCTGTGTTTCAAGCGAATGAGTTTAGACATATTACAAAATGTCATAGTTTTTGGACAATGACAACAACACAGACAACCACGGCAATACCTTGGATTTTCTCCAAAAACATCAGAGCTACAAAACAGTTGAATAAAACTATTCATTTAAAGCCAAAGTGCATTGTGATCTCAAAATTTATGTAAAACATTTTATTTGGTGGATGACAGTAATCTTGTAACTAAAGATAACCGAATATTTAGGTGACTGAACAATAATTTGATTTTTGCTGTTAACAAGGATTTTTTACAGAACCTTTTTATTAGATTTTCAAAAGCCCCCTTTTCCCCAATTTGACTCAATTTGAAAAGGAACGATCCTTATGAAGGTACAATCTTTCTGTGAAAGTTTGAAAAGAATCTGTTGAAAACTGGGACTCTAATGTTAACAAGGAAAAGTAAATGGACAGACGGCTGGACAGATGCCAAATTTGAAACATGTCATCATTATAGCTCTTCTGCCTTTGGCTAGTAAGGCTAAAAACAACATTTTGTCTATCATCAAATAAAGCTGTAGCTACAAGATTTTGGTTGCCCAAAAACAAATGCTCATAAATTAAGTCTACTTACTTAGCTCTGAGCATCTGCATTCTTTTATCATATTCAGTGTCCCCCTTCTCAAATGAAAATCCAGAAAATTTCTTGATGTTTTTCTTTATTTCCGTAGGCTGAAAAGAATTTAAAAAGGTTGAAAAATTATACAATATTCCTCTTACACCTCCAAATGTGGTTGCCATTTAATCCATGACCAGGCAAACAAAATTTTAGACAGGTCCACACTGAAAGAAATTGCAGACCCCATTTTAAAGTGTGCAAGCAAGTTTGTTTGAATGGGGTTTTCATGCCGCATTCAACAATCTTTCAGTTATATCTCGGAGGCTGGAGCACCTAACAATGGATTCATGGTATTTCTCACACCAGTACCACCATCACATCCTCTCCTAGCCTTCAGCTGCTATCCCACATAGGTCTACGATTATCGACCCATTGGTGGCAGACAAATAGCCAGAAAGGATGAGTGCCGCCGTCAAGGATCGAACCCGGGACCTCTAGATTAACAGTCCAATGTGCTACCAACTGCGCTATGACGGCGTGCAAGCAAGAGCACTGCATGTAGATGCCAATACTCTGCTGTTCAATTGATAGAAATGCGTGTAATTTCTGTGTCATAAAAGCAGCCTAATTCATTCAAAAATGCATATAGAATCAACCATCTTGTTTCTATAGATTACTCATTTGATAAAGAACATACCGTATTTACTCACTCAATCTTCCGGGCAATTATTAGAATAGTAAAATTGATAAGTTAGGGGTGGGTGATTATTAGTGTTTTTTGTATGGATTTAGGCAAATAATAAAGGGAGTTCCTTATTAAACCCATTCAAACACAATCCAACTTTTCTATACCCCTGCAGAAAAAGTATTGGAAAATATTGTGGTAAATGAACAAATTGCTTGTAACAAGCAGTTTCTTCATTTTCCACAATATTTTATACCCTGAAAGATAAAGAATATGAAAAATACATCAAGACAAAACTTCCATCTGTAACTTCAATTTTGACTAGTCTATTTTTTGTGTGGTAATGAGTTAAACAGTCATTGACTTCTTCCATGAAATAATTTTAATAGTCCTTACAACTTATTTGTGAAAGAATTTGCAAAACTTGCATCTGCGAAACCTAGAAACCGCACAGAAAGCTTTGCAAAGCAAGCACTGTGTTAATTGTACCTAATTCTTTCCAATGATCATTTCTATCTATTGCCCTTAATGATAATTTTCAAGATTAATCTATTCCCACACAATGACACTTTTTGACAACCCTGAGAAAACAACAATAGGGAAAACATTGTGTAAAATGAAGAAATTACTTGAACCAAGCAATTTCCTTAATTTCCACAACGCTTTCAAACCAGAAAGTTGAAAAAATCTAACATTTCATTAACTCTAAATTATCGTCTGCAACTCCTCTAAATTTGAATCAGATAATTTTGTCCACTAGTAAAGGGTAAACAAAATATTGCAGAGCAGGGGTCTGTATTTCCAATGCCAGACATTTACTTTCATAGATACTTTAACTGGTCTTGCACAAGTAGAACATTTTAACAACTTACCCCACCCACTCTTTTAAATAGCAGTTTGTGTAGAGGCTTAGCATCCGCTGGTTTTATTCTGCGTAGTCTGTACTCAACTGAAATATTATAAATAGGGAATATTATGTCATGATAGAGATAAAGCATCTTGTATTTGCTTTTTATTGTAACATTATATGAGCCTATGTGTGACATTTCCAACCATTTCGCATGTGTGTGACTCGCACACATTGAGCACTGTGGACAGCCATTCAGGGCAATTAGAACATTCACTGATTGTTTAAAGAAGCTTTGGGTCAGTATCTATCTACAGAGCACAGAGTGAAGACTCTGATCAGACTGTGCGGATACACAGGCTGATCTGAGTCTTTACTTGGCGCACATGTGTAATGGTTGGAAATGTCACACATGAGCTCATATGTTATTTACTATATACCTATTTTTTTATTAAATAAATTCGATGAAATAATGAAAATTATGTATTTCTACAGGACTGTTTCCCTTCTCCTTTACCATTCTGATTATGTTTATTTTGCATCATGACATCATCTATAGAATAAAAGTGACGTCATCTTCGACTCCCTTGTATGGAACTGTATTTGACACTATCAGACACAGATTTTTTTGTTCTGACGTGTCCAATTTTGCCTGTGTGGAAAGTATATAACTTATAGGTATGTAATAAATACTAATATAGCTAAATCATACAATACAATATGGAAAATGGACAGTTAAACTCATAACATTTACCCAGTTCAACATCAAAAACTTTAGACTAGTCCAAATTCAAAGAAGTTGTAGACGACAATTTTCAGTCGCTGAAATTTTAAAAGCATTTTTCTTTTCGGGGAGAAAACATTATGGATAATGATTGCCTGCAACAAAAAAATTCTTTATTTTCCACAATGCTCCCAAGATTTTTTCCTAAGGACGAGATTGTGATGGAATGGGTTAATGACAAACATGTCTAGACAAATAGAGGTAAGCTTTTCTAAAATCATTATACCTTGTCGTAACCCTATGTGTGGGTAATCATTGGGAGTTTCTGAACAAGACAATTCCATTGAGTATCAAACAAGCAGGCTTAGAATTTCTCACCCGAGTCAGTGGCAAAAAATGGTCAACAAGAGGGCCGTTGGCCCTGGGGCGCTCACCTGAGATAAAGGCTCTTTTTCTTTCAACAGTCTTTTTTCATGTTAAGGTTAGGATTATGAAACAAGTGGGCCACAATTACATATAAACACTATGAACTTGGGGATCCAAGTCTAAATTACAAATTCCAAGGCTTTAGTGCTGATTTGAAAGAAGGAAAAAACTTTTTCCATGGGTTATAATTTAAGAAATAAGAAAGAAGTCTGTGAACTGATGCTTCTTGCCTATAACCCCCCCCCCAGGGCTCTGCCCCTGGGGACCCGAAGATCCTGATTTTAGCTATTTTGAAAGAGGTCAATATACTGATGCTTCATGCAAAATATCAAGGCTCTACGTCTTCTGGGTCAGGAGGAGAAGATTTTTAAAGATTATCTTAAATTTTACTTTTGTTGCCATGGCAACCAGAGTTTTTAATGGATTTCAATTCTTTTAGCTATTTTTGAAGGGGACCACCTAAGGAACATTTCTGCCAAATTTGGTTCAAATTGGCCCAGTGGTTTGGGAGGAGATGTCATTTAAAAAATCGTTCTTTATTTCTATATAAACCCCACCCCCCTGGGGCTCCGCCCCTGGGGACCCGAGGATCATGATTTTAGCTATTTTGAAAGAGGTCAATATACTGATGCTTCATGCAAAATATCAAGGCTCTACGTCTTCTGGGTCAGGAGGAGAAGATTTTTAAAGATTATCTTAAATTTTACTTTTGTTGCCATGGCAACCAGAGTTTTTAATGGATTTCAATTCTTTTAGCTATTTTTGAAGGGGACCACCTAAGGAACATTTCTGCCAAATTTGGTTCAAATTGGCCCAGTGGTTTGGGAGGAGATGTCATTTAAAAAATCGTTCTTTATTTCTATATAAACCCCACCCCCCTGGGGCTCCGCCCCTGGGGACCCGAGGATCATGATTTTAGCTATTTTGAAAGAGGTCAATATACTGATGCTTCATGCAAAATATCAAGGCTCTACGCCTTCTGGGTCAGGAGAAGAAGATTTTTAAAGATTATTTTAAAATTTCACTTTTGTTGCCATGGCAACCAGAGTTTTCAACGGATTTCAATTCTTTTAGCTATTTTTGAAGGGGACCATCTAAGGAACATTTCTGCCAAATTTGGTTCAAATTGGCCCAGTGGTTTGGGAGGAGTTGTCGTTTAAAGAAATTGTTGACGGACGACGCACGACGCACGACGCACGACGGACGACGGACGGACGCCGGACGAAAGGCGATCACAATAGCTCACTTGAGCACTACGTGCTCAGGTGAGCTAAAAAAGCTCATGTGATCTATTCTTTATTCATCCAAGATAATGATTTTTCAAAAATTCTGCTTCTTATAGATCAGAGAGAAATAACATTTAACTCATTACCAGATGACACAATTTTAGACTGGTCCAAATTGAAAGAATTTGCAGACGACAATTTAAGATGATGGAATTTTTCATTCTTTTGTCTTTTAGGATAGAAAACATTGTGGAAAATGAAGAAATTGCTTGTAACAAGCAATTTCTTCAGTTTACACAATGCTTTCCAAAGCTTTCTCTTGAGGGGTGTAAAAAGGAAGGCTGTTTGGGAAAGGATTAAACCCAACTTTTCTTATTTAGGAGCCAGAAGTGTAGCCCATGAGCTGCATACAAAGCTGCATTGGTTGTAGCTGGTGACCAAGTTTTTAACCCCAAATGACACAATATTAAACTTTTTATTAACCCATTCCCACGCAATAACGCTTTCAAACGCCCCCTCAATATAAAAGCTTTGAAAAACGTTATGAAAATTAAAAAAAATTTGATACTAGTAATTTCTTCATCATCCACAATATTTTTAAACCCAAATTACAAGGATTGTTAAAATTTCATTAAATTCAAATTGTCATCAGTAACTTTTTTTAATTTAGAATGCAGAGGTCTAGATAAAAGGGGGTAAAGGTCTTCCAAAATCCTTAATTCTCATCGGAACCCTATGCTGTGGGTACTCATTTGAATCGTCTCGACGAGATGATTCAAATGAGTACCTACAACATAGGGTTTATGGCAATATTGGTGAACTATTTAACTCTAAAATACAAATTACGCTTTCTATCTGTAGCTCTGAGAATGGTCTAAAATTTCATCGTGTAGGAATGGGTTAAATATCTGAGCCTCAAAAATAGCTTCTAGATAGTATACAAAGTATTCCATGAATGTACCATGTGATCTAATTCTTCATCAAGGACCAGTTATCTATCTTATCTGAAATATCATAAAAAAAAATCCATCTCAATATCAAGACTGATCCAAAAAATAGCTTCTAGAGTATTTCTATGATTTGACCTACCGACCTACCTTTTTCACCCCATGTGACCCAGTATTGAACTTGACCTAGATTTTATCAAGACATAAATTTTAAGTACACAAGGTATTTCTATGATTCAACCTAGTAACCTACTTATGTCTAGACGACATAATTATGTCATTAATTAAAGAGCATCACATACTTATTGGAATATCGCCTAATGCAGTTCCTTTTCCCTCTTTGATTTCAGTCTTCTCCCTTTCTGCCTCTGGTGACTGAAAAGACATCCTTTCAACCTTCTTCCTCTGTCTCTTTGAGCCTTCCTCCAATACAATTGGCTGCTCTAACAAACCAACTACAGTAAAAAAGACAAAAAAAATTATGTATGATTTCTGAATACACAAAAAAGCCTATAGCTTTATCAATCTCTAAGATAATGACATTTCATATTTTTTTTTAATCAGAAAGATAGCTTTTCTATGCATGTAAAAATGTCAAAATTGGATCTTTTGTCATTAACTAATTCCAACTCAGTGACGCTTTTTGACCCCCCTAAAGAAATGAAATTGCTAAACATTGTGGAAAATGAAGAAATTGCTTGTAACAAGCATTTTCTTCATTTTCCACATTGTTTTCTATACAAAAAGTATCAAAATTGAAAATTTTATAAACCCTCTATTGTTGTCTGTGAGTCCTTTCAATTTTGACCAGTCTTAAATTTTGCCCTGTGGTAATGGATTAATGTGGGCTTTCCTGTAAATTCCATAATAATCTAGATCCAAATTTCTTTCATTAACTTATGTAGAAAAAGGGAAAAAGAGAGTTTTCATAAAAAATTCCACACAAACAGCAACTGAGATCAAGAAAAAAACAAAAGTATTTGTGATTCAAAAAAAAAATTTCTATGTATTTTCCCATCAACTAGTGTGGTTTAAAAAGATCTTATCAAGAAAGATTTGTTTGTTTGTTTGAATGGGGTTTTACGACGCTTTCAACAATCTTTCAGTAATATCGCGGCGGCTGGAGCATCTACAAATGGAATCCTGGTATTACTCACACCAGTACTACCATTACATCCTTTCCTAGCCTCCAGCTGCTATCCTATATAGGTCTACGATTATCAACCCATGGGTGAGAGACAAATAGTCGGAAAGGTTGAGTGCCACAGTCAGGGATCGAACTATCAAGTAAGATACACAAAAGCCTTCAGAAACGGCTTATGCTCCCTAAATATAGCCCCGTCACAAAAAGAATAGAATTAACAGAGACAGGTTTCAGACAGATGGACAGACAAAGCAGCGGCTATATGCTCGCCCTTAATTGCATAATTTAACTTTGAGCTGTGACCTTGACCTTGGAGCTATCTTAATATTTCTTTCAAATGGTACCTCTGCTCATGATAGAGAACAATTGTGCCAAGTTATTTTAAAAATCTATCCATAATGAAGGAGCTATGCTCTGGAAATGCTTAATTTTCATGTATGACCTTGAGCTATGACCCAGATCTTGGAGCTGATTTTTTTCCCAAATGGCACATCTATTCATGATGGAGAACAATAATGCTATGTTGTATCAAAATCCATCCATAACTGAAGGAGCTATGCTCTATTTTATTATTTGACATTGAGCTGTGACCTTGAACTTGAAACTAGAAGAAAGGAAAAATGAGATGAGCTCAGGTGAGGTAAACAAAATATGTTACAATTTGAATCTGGAATTATTCGGTCTAAGATAAGAGGGCCTTTCTACAATCTGAATCTGTTGTTTTAAAACCAAACCCAATGTTCTTGAAATAATATTGTAAAGACAATTCCAATGACTACAAACAACGTAGGGATTTGACTGATGAATAACAAAAAATTTACAATTTGAATCTGGAGTTTTCCCACTATCTGGAGCACTGACCCCTGTACTACACCTTTTAGTTCTTCCTCGTCATCCTCATCCTCTTCATCATCCTCTTCTTCTTCATCCTTTTCCTTTTCATCCTCTTCTTCTTTCACTTCTTTTTCTTTCTCATTTTTTTCTTCATCCTCTTCATCTTCTTTCTTGGGTTCTGCATCATTGTCTGGTTCATTGTCTCCATTAGCATTCACATTTTTAGGTTTTGCTTCATCATCATCCCCATCTGTCTTTGAATCACCTGTTTCTGCAGCATCTTCTGGCTTCTCTTTGTCTTCTGGCATAGACTCATCAGCTTTTTGTTCCTGATTCAACAAAAAGGAAGTGTACTTACTCATTTATCCGTCAGATAGAGCATTTGGTAGACAATTCCATACATTATCAAACCATAAATCACATTAACCCTTGGCATGCTGGATAAAATCTATAAATGAATTTGCATTAAAACCAACAGCCTAAAATCACTAGGTGCAAAATATGAGTCAGTCTACATCGGAAACTGGGTCAATAGGCAGAGTTTGTGAATAATTCATTAGGAAGATGTCATTTTCTGCTTCAAATAGGAACACTACTCATTTCATTCAGACCGCCTATACACTTTTTGCATTTGTTTTATGAGTTGATTTTTTTATCATATATGAATCTATTATGAAATATTAAAAAAAAAAAAATTCAGAATCAAACTCTGGAATTCTCAAACCTAAAACAAGAAAAATACAAAAGTATTTGTTCACAGGAATAAGATCTTTATTGAGGACTGAAAGGATAAGCAGTATTTTCTATGTTTATAGTATTATACATAATATAAAATGCAACTACTTGGTTGTAAAGCTATTTTATTTTCTGATAGGAATGAGGAATACGTGCAAAAACTTAATTTTCAACGCGATCCACTTCTCCTGAAAGTCTCACCACTTCTTCCCATTTTGAAAAACTTCTCCCAGTTCTCAGACTAGTGAGAAGTGACTTCTCCCCAAATTCTGGGAGTCTGCAGAGCCCTGATAAATTGCATTTTATTTTCAACACGCATCCGCTTAACATATTCCAACACAAGCCCTCCTGTAAAAAGCTTTGGAAAAAACATTGTGGAAAATGCAGGGTTCTCCCAAGAATTTTTTGAAGGCGTAGTGGCATATGCGCTGCATGTTGTCAGTTATCATATGGTATGACTATACATAATAAAGGTCATTAAAAGTGCTTTTTAGCTTGTTTATTAATATCTTGATTTTAATTGAGTTTTATTCTTGAATAATATGCTTCAACCTTTTAATTATTATAGCTTTATTTCTCTACTCTGAGGCTGATTTTGATACCAATCAATTGTGACATAACTCAGCTTATTTTGCCTCTCTATCCTATTTGTTAGAAAGGACACTAAATTGTCCCATTAAAAAGGGATGTGAAAAGGAAAGAAAGTGAAAGAATATATCCAAAAGCCATAAAAATACAGCGAGTCAAATAAAATCAAGGTATCAATTGGTCAAATGAAAGAATAAATCACAAAGTCTCTAAGGAATGAGTAAAAAAAGGTGTCAGCTGCTTGTCTGTTAGATAGGAATATCTTTTCATGCTTGGCCATTTTAACAAGTCTGTCCAAAAATCCTATCCTTGAGGACTCTTTAAAAAAGCATGGAGTGTTGGATTGAAAAAATGCCCTTCTTCAGAAAAATATAGATATTATTTTCAGTATTTTCAAAAATGTAAGATTCCTGTGTGAAATACCTGGTTTCATCTTCAAATTTTGCATCTTAAAGAGCTCAATCAGATTCTCTGTGTCAAATTTGAATGGTTCATTATTTGCACATTCAGAATCCTTTGACTGTCTGACACTATAACTATTCTTCTAACAGTACTTTCAGCTCTTTGATTTCAATAAGTTAATTAAAAATGTAGTATATATCAGCAGTGTCCAATCTTAGCTTAATTCTCAAATTATAAAATGAAACTTGATCAAATTCATAAACCAAGTGTCCTTACTCTTCTCCTCTTCAAGTGATTTCAGCACTTTGATTTTCAAAAGTTTTTTGTTTTCAGAATCTTATAGAGTGAATTATCTTTTCCTGATTCTGAATAATAATTAAACCATTGCTTTTGATATAAAGAAAACCTATTTGGTCTAAGGCATTCTTTTCTTGAAGTGCTTTCAGCACTTTGATTTTTTATGGGGTATTTTTTCTTTTGAAGCAAAAATCATGAGAGCACGAGGTATCATTACATGATTACTAAAATTATAATAATACTTTTAATCAAAGTTTAAAAACATTTTTTTTTTTAACAAAGGAGTTGAACAAACCAGGGTATGAATGTGTGAGATAATACCCTCCATGTTGGATAAAAAATAATCAGAAAGATACATGTATGTAATTATTAAAGTGGGTTGAAAACAAGCGCTAAGTATAACTAGGATGGTTTATATACCAATCTGTCTTTATTATTTCGGCAAATTCTCGTAAAGAAAAAGATCGCGAAAATGGCATGTTTCAGCGATCTGTGTATAAAATAAACTGACCAAATTAATCTTTCCTTCCAAAAATTATATTTCAAACCACTGTGGCTTTAGTTTGATAGTTGTCACATCAAATAACCACATATTTTACCTCGGCAAATCTCAGCCGAAGTGACAATTTTCCGAAACTGGGTCGCCATTTTGAATTCATTGTTTACATATTGGTACCCATCATCCTTGGTGACTGATAGCGCGGTACCAGTGGTAAACGCGAGAAAAAAAATCAATAATCACCAATTAGTAAGAGTGTAAGGGTCTCATCAATAAAGGTGTTATGTAATATACGGTAAACAACACTATAGATAAAGAGCCTGTCGTGTCCACGCTTCTGCCAATTTTAGTGGCTTGCTTGACCCTTTCTTCAGCTAGAAATTAAGCTGTATCGGTGACCAAATTTATGCGTATCGGCGATCTGAAGGCGTATCAGCAAACTCTCTCAATTTATGAAGGCGTATCGGGGCTGATACGCCATAAAGGCCTGGGGAGAACCCTGAAATGAAGAAATTGCTTCCTTCATTATCCACAATGTTTCTATCCAAAAAGACAAAAACATTTAAAATTCCATTGACTAGAAATTATCACCTGAAGCTTCTTTCAGTTTGAACTAGTCTAAAATTTCACTGTGTGGAATGGGTTAAAAGGGCGCAGCAAATCAATGACATAAAAAAAAAATCGTCCAAAGAAAGGAAAAAGAGACGATTGAATGCGATGTTTATATTAGTATTTACCTGTCCTTGTATCGTCAGATTAGGACTGGTCATCATTAAATCTTATCATAATTAAGCAATTCCAGGGTGAATGAAATCTGATTTGTCGGTTGATTCCTTTACTGCCTCGATGGCCTAGTGGTATAGGTGCTTGTCTCGTGATCTGGAGGTCACTGGTTCGAGCCCCAACGTCACCGGGGTCCGTTCTCGGGCAAGACAATTAATAGCCAGCCCCAGTCTACCCAGCTGTAAAAGTGGGTAGCAGTGGGATTCAGCTACTGCTTCTCTTTCAGGGATGTGAAAAAATCTGGATTGTGTATCACCTGCCAGTAATACCCGAAAGGGGAGTTAGGCAGTATAAATAGATTTAGAAATAAAAAATACATCTTGGTTGACAGCCATGATTAGTCAATCAAATAAATAAGCAGTCAACAATCCCTCATTCTTCAACCATTAGATCTTGAGTGACATTGGCAAACAATGAAAAACAATCTGATCATCAAATTTTATGAACTTAGTTGAGACATTTATTTGTGGCAAGAAATGGTACAAAATGACCAACGCATGGTACAAAGTAACCATCCTATTCTACGAAATAACCATACCAATTATGGTACGCAATGGATTGTTATGGTTCAAAAAGACTGTATACCAAATAAATAAGTATAAACTAATATCAGTAAAGGTGTGAAGGTCTTTGTCAAACTGGTGATTTGTGGGTGTAAGATGCAGCTGTTATTTGATAATTGCATCATTCTAGGCTCTGATAATATAACTTTACCTCATCAACACCCTTTATGGAAGTTTAAGCCAAAAATATATAGATTTCTTTTCTAAATTTCTAGAGGTGTAACGATAGATCGATAGGCCGATGTATTGTGATAGTGACAGTCGCGATATCGATGTATCGATTGCAAATTCCCTGACATCGATAACTATCGCGATTGTTTGTTCAAATATCGATAGTTTGATAGTAAATATTCAAAGCATACTTACACAGAAATTCAATGTTTTCTTGGTCTCTCGGGTTTGAAAAAAAGAGGGAGAGTGAGAAAGAGAGAGATAGAGGGAGAACAAGTTATCCTACTTTCAATTTCTATGATCGAGTGATAGGCACGTTTGATTTTTGTTTCTTCTGTACTCCTTTTTTATTTCGGAATTAATTTTTAACTTTCGATTTACAAAGTGAAAAGGTTCTCAAAAATCCAAAAGCATGTTAAGTTAAGACTTGTCACAATGTTAAATGAATTCTCAGCTTGAATCGTCGAAAAAATAAGACAATCATAAATGATATTTGATTAATTACGATAATGAATTACTTATTTCGAGCACACTAGTCGAGTTATTCTGTTTTACGTATTTGTGTCGTCAGACATGGCTGCAAATTTAGAGATTGTGAAAAAAAAAGGCGGAAAGGCCCATGTTTTGGACCATTTTGGGACTATTTTGGCTTCGTAAAGGAAGGCGAAAACATTGATAAAAAGAGAGTCGCCTGTAGACTATGCTATCTATACAGATCAACATAGAAAATAAACAAAGTAACATATACCGATTGTATCGTGATATATCGCGATTGATTTCTGACGATAGTGATAGTATCACGATATCAATACTGTGACAGTAAAACTATCGCGATAGTGATTTTCTAAGCCGATAGTCAGCCCTATAAATTTCCAGGGACATCCTATAGGAATGCGGGCCAAAGTAAGTCTGAAAATCTGGTACTGTCCTGTGTAAACATGGAAAAATGGCATGATTGTCTTAATATTCAAATATTTTAGTTGAATACAAACTTTAACATCCTTGTCAATATGTGGGCCTTTTAGGACTGGGCCTTTCTGATCAGTTTTTAAAGAGAGCCCTTTTTGACCAGGCCGTTTTTGATACTCTTTCTTTGTACGTCAATGGACTTTTATGTCGTTGGGTCTTTCTAACTCTACCCCAATTCGTATCAACACATAAATTACCTACTTGTATTTAGGTCATTATCAGTAACAAGATGACCAAATAATTTAACCACTCTCCACCCACTTTACTGACAATGAAATCGACAACATACCGGCTTTCGATAACCCTTTTTCAAAACCATGTCAGATAAATTTAAAAGGAAGCGGACAAACATGCGACGTCAATTACCTCGTTTTGAGCTTCCTTACTCTGCTCCGTATCCGACATTGTTGAATACGTTTAAAAACGCAAAATATTTCTTAGTTCTTAAAATGTCGCGGTAAAATGGCGAACCGAACTACTAGCCAATCAAACAAATTATAACGGAGTAATTGCAGACGGCCTAAACAGTAATGTAAACCGAACTTTGTGATTGGTCTTTTTTTGACTGGTCCCTTTACTGAAACTGTCGGGTTCCTCAATTTTAAAAAAATATATTTGTTCTACAATAATGCCAATTCTAAAAAACTCTGATTGTTAATACTTTTAGCATGATTAGCTATTCATATAATGATACTGAATAATCATACTGAATAATTGACAGATCGTTGCAACCCGACTTTAAAATTAAGGAAAAAAAGAAATTTAAAAAAATACTACTTTCGCGACATGTAGGTACCATATTTCCGTAGATGTAAATTTGAGTTAAATTCAAATTTTCTCAAAGTCCCGTGAAAATTTCACAGGAAAACAAATCTGTAAAGTTGAGATCATTCATTAAAACCCGTTAATATCTATATTTCCAGAAGTCGTAATGAATATCACATAATCTATAAAAGGTCACATGATCATTCAAGGCAATTTCGGAGATTGTGAGGTATCAGGGATCTTTTTTTCTATAGTAGGCCTAATATTTTCAAATGCAACATAGGTACCGAGAAATGAGCAACTTTTTGTGAAAACAAGATTTTTACAATTCTTGTCTGTTCTATGAAAAAAACTCATTCCCCTTAACCATTTCCTGCACAATCGGTTGTTATTACTTCACTGTGATTCTAAATTTGAGAAAACATTGCGAGAAAAGAAGAAATTTCTTGTAATGAGTACTTTCTTCTTTTTTACATTTTTTAACCTTTAGGTTGATTACTTTTAGGATTACACTCACTTTAAATTCTGCAACGTCTTTCAAATTGGTCCAGTGTAAAATTTTCAAATAACAGCCTGGAAATGGTTAATCAATTCTTTTTAGAACATTATGGTAAGATAATCCCCACAAGCTTCAGTATAAAGCCAAAATGAAAATGCATGGAAATATGGCAAGGCTTGCGTTTCAGAGCAAATGCTGACAGCAGGTTCGTTAAATTTTAAAACCCTCTCTTTTTCTTACCAGCTTCTTAGACAGCTCCATATATAATCAAAGGAAAAAACGATACTATTCCTTGAACTAATTCTTTAAATAGCTCGAAAGCATAATAATCAAATTTGCTTTCCAACAGTACTTTAAGTACTTTGAGCACTCAAAGGACAAATTGCCTCATGAGCCATGATTCGCTTGCCATTTAAATAAAGGTGTCACAATACTATGAAAAACTAAGTCGTTGCTTTTTTGTTTGTTTGGGTGGTTTTTTTTTTTGTGTGTGTGTGTGTGTGTTTTTGGGGGGTAGGGGTTTTTGTTGTTGTTTTTGTGTGTGTGGTTTTTTTTTTTTTTTTTTTTTTTTTTTTTTTGGTTTGTTGTTTTTTCAAATAGGACAAATTCATTACGCTTTTAGAATTCGCTGTTTTGCATTTGATAAAATTAACTTAGTGATCATTTGAAAACGATACGAAAATAGTAGATTAGTTTACACTTGTTCGCTTAAATTATAACGAAAGCTTTAGGCTTAAAGAGTTGCTTTCGAAAGCCCAATCTAGATGTTTTCACGTTCCTACGAGAGAGAGGCCGTGGCTTTAAGCAACTGCCACCCAGTTTGCAGCTGGGTTGACTTGGGTTGGCTATTAAGTGTAATTCCTATGAACACAGCCACATGGCGGTTGATCTCGATTCCGTGACGTTTAGATCACTGGTCAAGTACCTGAAGTACTCGGCTTCCGAAGCAGTCAAATGGTAGGCGCCGGCTTCCAAAATCATCCTAACACAAAATATATTAAACGTATACTTTATCAATGCATTGATACCGATCCCTTAAATTAGTATTCTCTATTGGTAGGATAAGGAAAAATTCCAAAAAGACTTGCACCGAATTACGATTCACAACTATTGTAAAGCATTGGTTGATTGATTGAATGGGGTTCAACGACACTTTTAACAGTATTTCAGTCACATTGTGGCGGCTGGAGCACACTACCATGCATTCCTAGTATTACTCACACCAGTATTACCACTACATCCTTTCCTAGCCTCCAGCTGCTATCCCACGTAGTTTTACGATTATCCACCCATTGGTGAGAGACATATATCGGAAAGAACGGTTGAACAGCAAAACAAAACTTAGTTTGACACCACTCGACACAATATATTACAGAGATAAACATTCTGACTAAGTTCAAAGCCATAGCTTATTGACCAAAACGTAAATGGTAAAGCCTCTAGATTGACGCAATTTTCAAGTAGAAATGTAGCAAGGAGATTACACACAGCGTAGCTAGTAGAGTACACACAGCGTTTTTCTTAGATTTGGCATTGACCTCCCCCTACCCCACCCCAAGATATCCAACATCGAACTAGTCTTCAAATTTTCCGGTATGTTGCATCTTGATCAAGTTGCAAGACATATGAGCCAAGAAATGGGGGATCTAACGTGCAATCAAGCTATACCGAAGACCTGACAATGAGACCGCGCTTGTGACACTTAAAATCGAACTTTACCAAGACATCAAAGACAAAACACCCTGACAAAGTTTCAAGACAAAGGGCCAAAATTTTAGACTACAGATGACGTGAGACGCAACATGGACTACACATGCCGGATGGTGCTGGATGGCAAAGACTGGTATTCAACACTCTGAGCTCAAGTAAGCTAAACTCAATGTTTTAACATACAATTATATATAAGGGATGATTAAAAATTCCGTAGCCTTAGGCAGTAAAAAACGGGTTAACCTTTTATTGTTTTCTTTTGTGTTTCAGCGTAGCCATCTTTCAAGCTTACACACTTTGTCCAAAGGTGATGAAGCCTTTCGGATGCCTTCCCTGTAGGTTACACCTTTGGACTCAAAAATGCGTCAACAGGTTGTTTGACGTCAACAGTGCAAAAGTGGTTGCCGATAAGTCCGTTTTTATTTTTTAGAAAAGGTAATAGCCAGAGGATGCTAATTCAGGTGAATAAGGTGGATACTCATCTAATTTGAACCCACATTCCTCAATAGCAGCCATGGCATCAGTGGACTTGTGTGCTGCAGCACTGTCCTGATTGAAGCGCATACCTAACGGCAGTCTTTCACGCCTTTCTACGAAGATACCTGATGGGGTCAGTATAACACCTAAAGTTATATAGTGTGTCCTTTTTCAATGTAACCCAATAGCCGCACACCAAATTTGTCTTGGACATATTGCACCGAGCTCGTTTTCGAACAACACTAGAAGCTTTGGGACCCACCTTGGATTAATCTTTGTCAATTGTAAATCATTATGGGTAACTGCATGGTCTCGTTCCTATAATATTTCTAGCTGTATAGCAATGTTACTTAATATCAAAATCATATCGTGAATTTTGTTGATGATGTCCTTTGAATTGAGAGTTTATGGCCATCCAGGATGTCTTCTTCAAGACTCTCTACCATGTTTACATTCAGTTGTCCATATTTAACCATTCTTGAAACACTATCTTTATGATGCTACCATGTCCTCGTGTATTTTCTTTCGCGCTTAGCCTTCGGGCCAAGGTATTGAATAATGGCATGATCGTGACCAACATTGTCAATTTCTTTAATGGTTAAGTTTGAGAATCAAGTACTCTCAAACAACGGAGATAATCAAATTCTACTGTCGCTGCAAAGTGCATTATCTACATAGACCTCAATTTGAATGTTTATAAGAAATCTATTTCCGCTCTAGGTCATGGAATTTCCAATCGCCCCTAGTATATACGTATATGAAAACGAAATTCGATTGCTCTAACGAAAAAAAAATATATATATATTTTATATAGTTATCGTCTGCCCCAAAGAAAATATCATATAGACAAGTTCTTTATCATGCAACCCGGAAAACTGTAATGGGTAGACATTCTACATAAACGAGCGAGATAGCAACAATGAGAGTATGACTGCGTACGCAGTCAGACGAATTAAAAGTGTAAAACAAATTATAAAAATATAATGCATTTCCTTCACTTAATTCATTCCTAAACATTTTCTCCTTTTTACGCCCCTCAAGAAAAAAGCTTTGGAAAACATTGTGTAAATGAAGAGCATTTTCTTCATTGTCCACAATGTTTTCTACCCAAAAAGTTGAAAAATTCTAAAATTTCATAAATTTTAAATTGTCGTCTGCAACTCCTTTCAATTTGGACCAGTCTGAAATTTTGACGTCTGGTAATGGGTTAATGTTAACCCTTGTAATGCTGAACCTGGAATATTCCTGGAACTCACAATTGTCTGATCATTGCTATACCATTCAAGAAAAATCAAACTTGAATACATTGTGAATAGTCAAGAAATTGCCTTTTATAAGAAATTTCTTTATTGTCCACAATGTTTTCTACTCAAAAATTCCACTAACTAGATATTATCGTCTGTAACTCCTTTATAACTCCTTTATATTTGGACCGGTCGTCTGGCAACGGTCAGTTGTAACTTATTCAGTTTTTAATTGGTCGTAGACTAATTTATATAACCATAAACTCGAGATTGTGTCGCTGCAATTAACCAAAACTGCCTTTAGCCCAACTGGACGTATATCCTGACGGGAAAACAGAAAAAAATCATTTCATTTTACAAGTTAAGAATTATCAAAAGGAGTAAAGGAAAACTGGACGGTCACACGCTTTAAAGATGAATGCTTCAAGGATTTTCCGCTAGTGATGAACGCGTCTAACCAACCCTTTCTTTAAATCATATCGAGGTGTAAACAAAGATGATACTGCCACTCAATTATTTCCAGCCATAAGTTAATCAAAGTACTGAAAGTTCTTCTGGAGAGCAAATTTGATTATTATGCTTTCAAGCTGTCTAAAGAATTCGCCCAAAGAATAGTATCAATTGTTTTTTCCTTTGTTTATAATCAGCGCTGTTTAGGAACTTGTTAATCTCTGCCCAGAAAAAGAGAGGGTTTTAAAATTTCACGAACCTACTGTCAGCATTTGCTCTTAAACTTAAGTTATCATATTTCCATATTTTTTCTGTTTTTGCTTTATAAAAAAAGCTTGCAGGGATGATCTAACCATGACTATTCAACAATCGAGAATTTTCAAAAACTTAGTTTTCACAAAAAGTTGCTTTTTTGTCGGTACCCATGTTGCATCAAGGTCTTACGTTCGTGTAAAATAATATTAGTTCTAATTAGCATTCACGGAAATATCATACACTAGGATAGAACCTACATGTTGTGAAAGTAATAGAAATTAAAGTTGTTTTACCCTAATTCTAAAGTCGGAACGCAACGATATGTCCAATTTCTCAGTGACGACCAATTACAGTGCGTACGGCACTTTGATTAAGATATGCAATTTTATCTTCACTTAGGAAAGATATATGCCTTGTCCTGTGTATCCTTTATGTTCCATTTAATCAAAATTCTATATCATGGTTCAGTGTCAAAGATTTTGATTAGATCTTATGCAGTTGACCAAATTGTTTTTCAAAGGACAAAAGCTTTGGTGTAAACTTTTTGTTGGACGAAGTCCCTTGAATCAATACGTTAATCCTACAGTTACACACAAACACACACACGCGCACACCTACCTCAAAGCACACAATTTACGTATAGTTAAAACCACCTTTAGCCTCATTTGTCAGAACAAGAAAGAAACGTTCAATTACATCCGCGTTGATATCTAAACTTTAAGTTTATATACATTTCGAGACCATGCGAGCTGTTACGCAGTTTAACACTCATTGGACATTGGCAATGGCGGTGAACGTGGCTTGTCAAGAGATAAAACCCTTCTTCGACTACGGCTCTAACTAACAACCGCACAGGGTTATGAGTCGAGTCTAACACACTCCCAACTGAGCCCTCGGAGGAAACCTCGGTGTTTTGCTCTGGGCAATTGTAATGTACTGAAATGTCATGAACTGTACTTGCACAGACTCACACCAAATATAGAAATATCTTCGGTGTCCAATCAAAACCTGGTAACTACAGCTTCTTCAAAGCTGTAGTTACCAGGTTTTGTTGGAACACCGACCATATGATAATGAGTCTCTTATACCATAGTTATAACTGACCAATCGCTGGCCCCGCCCACTGACTCCATAGGCCCCGCCCAATATTTCCAACAGGAAGCTCCGCCTCGATTTTTAGCGGCGTTATTTTGCAAAATTTATTGCAAGTAGTATTTAATAGAAAAGTAAAATGGTTGGTTGGCGACCTAAACGTCATAACTACAGCTTGAATAAGCTATAGTTACGACGTTTTAGTCGCCAAACCAACAAAAGAGCTAAACAAAATGGCAGTAAATCTCGGAGGTGAAAGATCAGGTCCGGGCTGAATAAATGATTTTGATTGGTCGTTTGATTCCATGATTGACAACCGCGATTGATCAAGTTGGCAATAATAGTGAGTTAATATATTGACTAATTTGACATATCATCCATATTGTCAATTGATATTGTCTAAATATTTTATTCGATATTCAATTGACAGTGTATGGGTAATATTGAAGTTTGGTGAATATCTTAAATCAAAACTGTTGTCAATAGTATGAATATTGACTCTTAAACTAATTCGCACACATTCCCTCCTTTTTACGCCCCAAAAGGAAAAAAGCTTTGAAAAATATTGTGGCAAATGAAGAAATTGTTTTTATCAAGCAATTTGTTCTTCATCTGTCCAAAAGGACGAAAAAAAAAATCCATCAAATTGAAATTGGCGACTCAAAACTGTTGTCAATAGTATGAATATTGACTCTTAAACCAATTCCCACACATTCCCTCCTTTTTACGCCCCCTAGGAAAAAAAGTTTTGAAAAATATTGTGGCAAATAAAGAAATTGTTTTTATCAAGCAATTTGTTCTTCATCTATCTTAAAGGACGAAAAAAAAAATCCATCAAATTGAAATTGGCGACTCAAAACTGTTGTCAATAGTATGAATATTGAATCTTAAACAAATTTCCACACATTCCCTCCTTTTTACGCCCCAAAAGGAAAAAAATCTTTGAAAAATATTGTGGCAAATGAAGAAATTGTTTTTATCAAGCAATTTGTTCTTCATCTATCCAAAAGGACGAAAAAAAAATCCATCAAATTGAAATTGGCGACTCAAAACTGTTGTCAATAGTATGAATATTGCTTCTTTAACCAATTCCCACACATTTCCTCCTTTTTACGCCCCCAAAGGAAAAAAGCTTTGAAAAATATAGTGGCAAATGAAGAAATTGTTTTTATCAAGCAGTTTGTTCTTCATCTGTCCAAAAGGACGAAAAAATTCCATCAAATTGAAATTGGCGACTCAAAGCTGTTGTCAATAGTATGAATATTGACTCTTAAACCAATTCCCACACATTCTCTCCTTTTTACGCCCCCAAGGGAAAAAAGCTTTGAAAAATATTGTGGCAAATGAAGAAGTTGTTTTTATCAAGCAATTTGTTCTTCGTCTATCAAAAAAATCCACCAAATTGAAATTGGCGACTCAAAACTGTTGCCAATAGTATGAATATTGACTCCTTCGGTCACATTTTATCAAACAGCATAATTTACTGTATTTTGCTGTAAAAACTTTCGTACAGAAAATTTAGTATCGCTGTCACGAGCACTAGCCGTAAGCCCTTTTAACTCATTCTAACACAATCCAACATTTTCTTTACTCAGTAGTAATCAATGTTGGGAAAAGGAGAAATTTCATATTACAAGCGATTTCTCCCTTTCTCACAATTTTTTGACCTGAGCTTAGTTGTACTTATCCATAAAGTAAAGGACACTTTCAAAGTGTCATCCGCACCTTCTTTCAATTCCGACTAGTCTGAAATTCGTCGTTTGGAAAAGGGTTAAAAGATGGAGAGAACGTATTTTTCGAAAATATGTTTCAAACGGACAAACTAATCTCTTTGTATGAAGTCACAAAGCGGATTTCTACATACGTGAAAATATTTTTTGTTGTTGTTATTGTTGCAATATAAACCAAAAAAATCTCAATTTCAAGTAACTTTGTATATAATGCATTTTTTCGAAAATAAGTTTCAAACGAACAAACTAATCACATTGTATGAAGTCACAAGGAGGGTTTCTACATACGCGAAATAATTTTTTTATGTCGCAATGAAAACAAAAAAAAAATCTCTCAATTTCTAGTAATTTTGTATATATAATGTCGTTATTCAGTATAAACTGATGAGGCGAAAGCCGAAATATGTTGGGTTTTTTTTTTTTTTTTTTTCGTTTTTGTTGTTGTTGGGGGTGTTTTGTTTTGCTTGTTTTGTTTTGTTTTTGTATGCAGATTTTATCAAATACCATTATCATAGGCACGTGAAGTCTACTTGTTTTATTTTTCGCTTTAAATAATATATATGTGTGTGTATGTGCGTTTTGAAAAAAAAATAGCATTTTGGAACTGTTTCTTAAAGAACTAGATTGTGTGAAATCATTCAAAATAGTTCCACACTAAACAAAAGACGGTGGTTTGAAACGAATATTTAAGCCAATCAGAATGCAGGAATTCTGATAGACGAAACTGAAATTAAATTAATAGGGAATAAAAGAAATAAAGTAAGACATACAAGTTTTTTTTTATTATTGCTATAGTATAATATCAAAACTTCATTTGAACATTGCGCGTGGTATGTTTACAAGAAGCTAGTGGTTTAACCTTTTCCTATACAAACCGGGGATTTTTTATACTTGAGAAAACATTGTGGAAAAAATAGAAATTGCTTGTATCAAAGAATTTCTTTTTTTTCCACAATATTTTCTATCACATAGGGTGGATTAATTTCAAATCGCATCCAATTTTCATTATCATCTGCAACTTTTTATAAATTTTGGACCAGTCTAAAAAAACAATAAAAAACGAATAAGGATTAATCAGCATACAAATGAAAGTGTAAATACTCGATAGACAAATGCGTATTGACTTCTAAATAAAAACTAATATCGCACCAAACGGTCAACAGAAAGCCATCGTCCTCGGATACCCAAGGGTTATCCTAGGATGGAATGTCATAAAAATCCCAAACCTGCATGTCTGCATGTTTTTTTTTTTTTTCAAATATTTGTACTAGTGGCCCAGTTTTTTACCCCAGATGACAATATCACATTCTCATCTTTGTTTTTATTTAGGTGTTTATTTTGACTAATATCAATGTTGATTGATCAAAACAGGCTGTCTCTAGGGAGTAAAAAACTGAGGACATTTTTTATTCTAAGTGACCAAAATGAAACGTGTTCATCCTTAATCAAGAGTGTATATCTTACTTATTTTCAGGCCATCGAGAAAATTGGGGTCCTTTAAGTGCCAACAAGTCGGGTTTATTTTAAGTTTTGACCTAATTATCTAGTGCTGACTTCAATGACCTAGTTTTTTTTACCCTGGGTGAGCTAATTTCATACTAACAAGATTTTATCCAGACCGAAATGAAATGTGTTCATCCTTAATCAAGAGTGTATATCTTACTTATTTTCAGGCCATCGAGAAAATTGGGGTCCTTTAAGTGCCTACATCTTGAAGTTTTGACCTAATTATCTAGTGCTGACATCAATAACCTAATTTTTTTTTACCCTGGGTGAGCTAATTTCATACTTAACAAGATTTTATCCAGACCGAAATGAAACGTGTTCATTCTTAATCAAGAGTGTATTTCTTACTTATTTTCAGACCATCGAGAAAATTGGGGTCCTTTAAGTGCCTACAAAGCGGGTTTATTTGAAGTTTTGACCTAATTAACTAATTTTGACTTCAATGACCTATTTTTTACCCTGAGTGAGCTAATTTCATATTTAACAAGATTTTATCAAGACCGACACTTGACGAATTTTCAAGTAGATTGGGGAAAAACGGCCCAATAATAGTGACAAAAAGATATTAAAATATTGTACCCGGTGACCTAATTTTTTACCCAAGGTAATTCTATTATACAAATGTTCCAGCCATTTTCTTAATAGTTTTAAGGTTCTACCTCTTGACTAAGTTTTGTCTCTTTTTTTGCCGCCAATTATCTCAAACATTTTTGTTGGTTTGGTAACTTAAACGTGGTATGCTAACTACAGCATACTCAAGCTCTAGTTACGACGTTTAGGTCGCAAACCAACCATTTTACATTCTACTGGCCATAAATTTGATAAAATACGCCGTTTAAGATAGAATCGGAACTTCCTGTCAGAGATAACGGGCTGGGCCAGCAATTGTTCAATTATGGCGTTATCAAAATATTTGAATTTTTCAAGGTCATAAAGTAACGTCGTTAAGGCAGGTTTTGAATTATTTGGGGGGGGGGGGAGTAATTTGATCGGGCTCAATGTGACAGAATCAATATAACACGTGATTCACGTTGAATGCATAAGATAAGCGTTCAGAAAATATACGAGAGCGAGATTAATGTTTTGATTAGCTAAGCAAAATATCAATTATCAAAATAACAATATGTGTATAATGTTATATCCGTATGTATATGGCACAGTTCCGCGGATCACCAATGGAACCCACGTGAATATATTGTAAATGACGTCACATTTAGATCAAAGAGTAAACACGTTACATAGAATCCATATATCTCACTATCTCCAACGATAGAAAATATGCAATTTTATGTGACATAAGAAACGTTTCTTCCTCTTGCGTGATATGATTTTTTTAGGGGGAGGGGGGATAGTCCAACTTGACAGAAGCAGACGTAAATCATATTAAGCATTTTTTTAGCTCCTACAATTTTTCAAATCCAGAAGACATATATTTATAACGTTTGAACAATAAAAATTTTCTCCTGCAACTTGTTTTAATTGGACGCTTCTAAAATTTGTAACATTGAAATGGCTTAAACAACATCAATCTTAAGATCTGAATTCCCCTTATCCATGACTTCCGTATATGATGGCGGAGGCTCTTCCTTCTGTTTTGTATTGCTATCACCATCTCTCTCGCTAGTACTAGTATTGTCCCTATCGTGAGGTCTACCATCTTCATGCCGTCTGTCATGCGGGCTCCTGTCGTCTCTTCTTCTACCTCGACCTCGTGACCGTCTGTCACCATGTCGTCCATCACGGTCCCTTTCTGGGGATCTATCACGAGGTCCCCTACCACGTCCCCTACCGCGATGCCCTCTACCTCGATGCCCTCTACCACGTGACCCTCTGTCATCATCTCTCCGGTCACGATAACGGTCATCATCGCGTCTGTCTCGGGGACTTGGTTGGTTTGGTCTACGATCATAATCTCTGTCGTGGTGTATGTCTATTTGCGAGAATGGAGGCGCTGATGGGGCAGTAGGCTTTGACGGCTGGACCTCCTGAAATCCGTGTTCGGTTCGTATATATAGCGGTTGACTCGCAGGAACGTCATGTAACGTAACAGGCGGTCTCTCCTCGCCGGCGTTATAGTCTATGTAAGCGCCGCGATAGCCCTGGTAATGCCTCATACCGAATGCTTTGAAATTACAACAGAAGAAGCAATGTGTCAACGTCAGAATTAACATACTGACTGCGCCGAGGATAAGGCTACCTACTGACAGCAAGTACAGCGTATCTTTTTCAGGTTCACAGAAATTCAGACTGAAGTCGGCTGTGTCGTCTTTCTGGGTTCGTGTTGCACACTCGATGAAGCCCAAGATTCCTGCTATCCCAAATCCAACAAGAAGCGCCATCCACAGGAAAGCCGCCATCACGAAATGGCACCGGGTCTGGAATATATATAAGGGTTAATTGTTGGTTGTTTAGTGTTAGATCGGATTATCTTTCATCGAGCAATCAACAATACGTCGTTGGTCGTGCAACTACAGCTTTGTTTAAGCTGTAGTTACGACATCTTGCACGCCCAACCAGTGAAATTATAGCTTTCTTTATTCACGAAATAATAACAAATCAATCTTACACAAAAAAACACGGTCATTTTCTTTTCTTTTTTTTTTTTTTTTTTTTTTTTCAATTGAAAAAGAGAGAAAATATGATTTTTTCGGACTAAATCTCTCAAAACCTGTCATTTTTTATGTGATTTACGTAACAACTTTACGCCGGACGTCATCACGACTTTGGTTTCGCTGAGATTAGGCCTACGTTCAGTAGTGCGAAATGAACTGGAAAAAAAAGACTAAATATGCTTTAACAATGATTTTATTATTTGATAGGCGACTAATTCTCATGTTAATATTTATACAAATTAAAATTCGTAAAATAATAATTTTGAAAAGTCACCCGAGAAACATATTTGCAAAGTTTTGTCAGAATGGTTCCATCGGTTTGGGAGGAGATGTTAGATAAGAAATCCAAAGTAAGAAGGCACCGTTCTCGCACACCATATTCATTTATTCTTTTTATCTATTTTTTTTTTTTTTTTTTTTTTTGGGGGGGGGGGGTCTTTCGAAATTTTAAGAATATCTTTTGAACCACACAAAGAGTACAACTAGTCTGACAGAAAAGTAAGAACATTATATGGAACAAATACTTAGAATGAAATAGATATTCACAAGATTGCTTAAGAAGACCTATTTACAGTATAACAAAAAACCGACAAGGAAACAGAATCCTAAGATATAAGAAAAAAACCCACTCTAATTGACTAATCGTTACTATAAATCAAGAAAAGAAACGCCCAATCAAATCACTCATTTCTATCGGATGTGGAATTTGAACTGCGGTATAGGCCACCAATCATTCGAAGCATTTTTTTTTTCCTGGCAACTTAAATGTCGTAACAACAGTTTATTTAATATGTAGTTAAAACGTTCAGGTCGCCAGCCGACTATTCTACACCTTTGTTACATGCTACTGGCCACAAATTGCAAAATAACGCCATTTACAGTCGAAATGAAACTTCCTGTTGGAGTCAATGGACGAGTCCAACGGACTAAGTGGGGATCAGGGGTGGCAGCGGTCGGTCAATTACATAAGGACTTGATAAGAATTTCAGTATCCCCCCGCATTAACAGCTATTTTTTTTAAATATACGATTATCTGTGGGGATTGCAGCGACATATTGTCGTTTGTCGTCCTAAAGTGGCAAATACAGCTTTGGTAACCTTCAGTCCTTTGATTACGATATTTTGTCGCCAATCGACTGTATATTTACCAGTAATTGACGGAGCGCGATTGTCAATCAAAGACTCGACTGACCAATCAAATCATTCATTTAGACCGGAATAGGCCGTTATTCATGAGAAGCACTTTTGTTCGATTGGCAACTTAAACGTCGTAACTAAAGATTACCCAAGATTAAGTTACGGCATATAGGTCGCCAACCAACCAGTTTACTTTTATGTTACATCCTACTGGGTATATATGTTGCAAAATAAAGTCGTTTAACCCATTCCCACTCAATCCTTCCTTTTAAGCCCCTCAACGAAAAGGCTTTGGAAAACATTGTTGAAAATGAAGAAATTGCTTGGATCAAGCAATTTCTTCATTATCCACAATGTTTTCTATACAAAAAGACGAAAAAATTCCATCAACTTGAAATTGTCGTCTGCAGCTCCTTTCAATTCGGACCGGTCTAAAATTCCACTGTGTTGGAATGGGTTAATATCTAAGTGGAACTTCCTGTCGGAGGTTAGTGGGCGTGGTCAGCGATCCGTCCATTCAGACCAAGAACTAGGCTTAGAATACTAGTCGCTGGTGTGTACAGTACATATACTTACCAGGCACTTGAATCCACCAGATGTTGTATTTTTTCCTTTCGGAGTGGCTCTGCCTGCCTTGACCATACCTAGTACAATTAACACGTAGAAGATACTCTGAAATGAGATTTGTTGATATTAGTCCAATCCACAAAAAAGCCTGAAGAAAATGCACTTGGAAAACATTGTGGACAATGGAGAAATTGCTTGTAACAAGCAATTTCTTCAATGTCCAAAATGTGTTCTACCATAAAAGGCAAACACTTTCTAAATTCGTTCAACTTGGAATTGTCGTCTGCGACTTTTTTCTATTTGGACCATTTTAAGATGTTGTCTATAGCGGAATGGGTTAATCGTGTTTGATGTGTATGTCAAGGAATAAGGCCGAAAAGAGCGCTGATAATGATAAAATGACAGAGAATGAAAATGTTAATTACGAAAATGAATAAGGGAATGAAGAAACATATGCTGTTAGAAAATAATCTCTGATTCATTTCGCAAAACCTCCTCCTTCTCGGTTTTTTTCTTAAGCAAGAGGTACATGAGGGTCCTTGACCACACATCTGACTTTACAAGTGAAAAGGAAACACTTTTAACAAAAATATTAATGTGTACCAAAATGGAGCCAAAATATAATTAAAAAGCAAAATGCCCCCCCCCTTTCGTTTCTATGAAATTGTACTCATTGGGTCATGAACATGTATACATGTATAAAGTTTCAAGGTCCTAGGCCAAATTGCTTATGAGATAGATTACAGAAACGGTTTTCAATCAAAGTTCATTTGTGACTTTGACCTTAGTCTTATGTGACCCCAAAAATTTATAGGACACTTCCTTGGATCTTTGGCAAAAATATTATGAAGTTTCATGGATGTAGGTCATTTGGTTCTAATATTAGAGCACGGAAACGAAAAGTCTAAGGACGGACGTACGTATGAACGTCCGAATTGGTAGACGGACAGGTATTGTGAAACAAATATATCAACTCTACTTTGTTGGAGACGGGAGGGGTATAACTAGAGACTGTATGTCTAAGAAAACCATTTAGAGCCAAAAGGGAAGTCTATGTACTTCATCATCAAATAAAAGACGACAAAATATCCGACTAGTCCATACTCAAAAATTTGAAAAGGAACTTTTCAAAGCGGTTTAAAAATAATTTTCTGCCTTTCTCAAATATTGTTTTCCGTAATAATTCTTCAAGGAAGTAAAAAGTGGAATTTTATTGGAATGAATTAAACCTGACCCTTACCCCTCTTCGTCACTAAGTGATTTCCGCTAATTACAGACCAATAGGCTTTCCTGTATGCAATAATAAGACGATTGAAATGTGTTCGAACAACATATAGTATTTAGTGAGATTTCATAAATACATACAGTTTATTGAGGATTTCATGTAAAAACCCGGGATCACGGGATTTAACGTTGTATTTTATACTCGAGAAAGAAGAAATTGCTCGCAAAAAGCAATTTCTCTTTCTCCCACAATATTTTCCACCACATGGATGGTTTCATTTCAAATTGCTTCCATTTTCATTGTCCTTTGCAAATTCTTTCAAATTGGACCAGTCTAAAAACACACACAAAAAAGGAGAGAGTTAGCCATTCAAATCGATCCTTGATTTATGTCACATAAAACGTTTATTAAGCGACCACTCTCTGAAGCAACCACTTTTTGGCCGTCCTTTGGGTGGTTTCTTAACACAAGTTTTACTGTATTTAAGTATCAATTTTACCATTCCACCTCCAATGCATCCTCCGCCTATAGCATAAGGTATATGGTTGTCCGGTCTTGCATTGGACATAGTCATAGCTCCAACGGCAATCCAGGCAAGTGAAATAACCAGCAATACAAATACAGAGATCTTCAACCGGCGCAAAACACTCTGTCTTTTATCATAAAGGCCTGCAAAATATATTTGATCTGTTAACTGACCAATCGCGGCTGTCAATGTTAACTGACCAATCGCGGCTGTCAATGTTAACTGACCAATCGCGGCTGTCAATGTTAACTGACCAATCGCGGCTGTCAATCAAACAACCAGTCAACCAATGAAATCATTCATTGAGACCTGACGTGAATTTTGATCTCCGACATTGGCCGCAATTTTCGTTAACCGTTTTTGTTGGTTTGGCGACTTAAACGTCGTAACGACAGCTTATTCAAGCTGTCGTTACGACGTTTAGGTCGCCAACCAACTATTCTACTTTTTTGTTACATGCTACTGGCCATATTTTGTTTTAAAATGATGCCGTTTAAAATCAAAGCTGGACTTTCTGTCGGGAGCGGCTATCGATCTTGGTTCTGTCATTGGCCCTCACTTTCGGCGCGAGTTCTGGTGCAATTTCCAGGAAGCAGAATCGAGAAGGATTAATCTGAGTTGGAAGAACTTGTTTCCAACTCGATGTAAAATAAATAGGTTTAAACCTAAACTGTCTTTGCGGAGTCAATGGGCGAGGCTAACGAAGTAAGTAGGCGGGGCCAGCGATTGGTCAATTGAACGGGCGATCCGAAATGTGCAAACAGGAATAGGAGATGAATAAGAACATAAGTTAAGCTGGTTCCCCTTACCTTACTTTTAACAATTAATCGCTTAGTTATTCTGCCATGCCGCAGCCTAAATATCGAAACTACAGCTTGCTTTCTTATGTTATCCTTCTCCCTCTCTCTCCCTCCACCTTTCTTTCTTTCATCCTTTCCTTTTCTTTTAAAACTGATCGTATGTTTGGGCATACAGTTAACATTACTGAGCTTAGTTTTTATTTAACAAGACTGGTCCAAATTGAAAGACGAAGCAGACAACAAGATTAGGTTGAAAGTTTTTAAAAAGTGAAAACATTGTGTGAAATGAAGAAATCGCTTGTTAAAATCAATTTCTTCACCCCAATGTTTCCCCAAGCCTTTTTTTCAGAGGGCATTAAACGCGGGAATGGTTTAAAAATCGTTCATTGGGAAAATACTAGATTTGGACACTGTCCGCCTATGTCGGTTATGTGTCGACAACAGTGTTGGTTTCGGACAGACATACGGACATTACAAATATGTTCGGTTATTCTAAGCAGAGATTAAATAAATCATATTACAAACCATCGTCCATCGTGTCTGAACTTGGTGCTGTTGTTGCATCAAAGCTCGCCATGTTAAAGTTCCAGTCAGTAATTCGTTAATGCCAGTAACTTTGCGTCAAATGTATGAACATTTGTTTCCCTGTTTCTGTGATTTAAAAATTAGAAAACATTTTCATAATCCATTAACACGCAACTACGCAGTTTTACAACTGACCAAACGCGATTGTCAATCAAGGAATCAAGCGACCAATCAAATCATTTATTCAGCCCGGACCTGAGCTTTCAACTCTAACATTGACCGACATTTTTGTTAACCTTTTGGTTGGTTTGGCGACTCAAAAGTCGTAACCACAGCTTTTTCAAACTGTAGTTACGACGTTAAGGTCGCCAACCAACTATTCTACTTTTTTGTTACATGCTGCTTGTCATAGTTTTTTCAAAATAACGCCGTTAAAAATCAAAGCGGGACTTCCTGTTGTAGTCGATGGGCGTCGCCAACGAAGTAAGTGGGTGGGGCCAGCGATAAAAAAATCAGTAAACCAATGAAATCATTCATCTAGACTGGAAGTCAACTCTTAACTCTGACATTTGCCGCCATTAATGTGAAACATTTTTGTTTTGGCGACTTAGACGTTTATATCTTCACAGAACTTGTATTGGGGGGGGGGGGGGAGGGGTGCATGTGTGTGTATATATCGAACATACTGCTTTAACCCATTCCCACACAATAACGCTTTTAAACGCCCCTCAATATAAAAGCTTTGGGAAACATTGTGGATAATGAAGAAATTGCTTGTTACAAGCAATTTCTTCATAATCCACAATGTTTTCTACCCCAAAAGACAAATATTTTAAAAATTTCAACAATTTTAAATTGTCGTCTGCAACTTCTTTAAATTTGGACTGGTCTAAAATTTCACTGTCTAGGAATGGGTTAATGTTATATTGATCTGAACTTTGTGTAGGAATATTTGATCCTGTTTACAACAATTTCTCATGAGCATCCTGGACGTCCACTGGTGACATTATCCCATTACAATACAACAAAGTTTTAGACTATTCCAAATTGCAAGAAGTTGCAGACGACAATTTTTATTTGATGAAATTTTAAAATTCTTTATCTTTTGGGGTAGAAAACATTATGGATAATGAAGAAATTACTTGCAAAAAGCAAACCTCCTTGTCCACAAAGCTTTTCAAAACCCTTTTTTAATTGAAGGGCGTAAAAAGCGCCATTGTGTGGGAATGGTCGCTGATCGACCAGAGAGGCTTTTAGCCAGTATCTATCTACAGAGCGCAAAGTGAAGACTCGGATCAGACTATGCGGATGAACAAGCTGATCTGTGTCTTTACTTGGCGCCAATATAGAGTCGTTAGAAAGGTCACCTACAGGCCGATTTAAAATTTCACTCGTCCTTCGATCTCAAATCTAAATCTCAAAATATTCTTTCGCAGCTTGGATCCAATACAAAGTGCTGGGTCAATACTACAATATAATATTATGTGGGAGTGTATGGTTGGACTTGAATCAGCCGTAGTTACCATTATTTTAGAGCCTATAATTCCAGGTTTTGACAGTCTTGAAGTAAGGTGTTTTAATAAGGAGAGAATATTCATTTTCACAGTTTTTTGAACGGAGTCATAATTCCTCGAACTACGAAGCAGAAGAGGGTATGTTGGTTTCATTGTCTGTCTGTCCGTCCGTACAACCACATGTAGACTTTTTCGTTTCCGTGCTCTAACTAGAAACAAATGACCTACAATCATGGATATGATACATTTGTTACATTCAGCTCACTTAGAATCATGAAACTTTTAACAACAAACAAAACGTGATACTTCTTGTGAAATCACAATATTCGTTATATTATACCGTGACTAGATTTCGTGAGATGTTAAAAGTATACTGAATGTAAGTTCAAATGCATGCTTTAGCTTAACACAAGCTGCAGTTACCGGGTATGAGACGAAACCCGACGATATGACACAGTTTCTGTTCGATTAATACTGTACATATTACATATTGTTCGGTCTGGGCTTTCCTTTCAATCGAACGTGTCAAAAACTAAAACTGTATCATTATCAATGGGTTAAATCCATATCGTTCTTTTAACCCATTCCCACACAATGACGCTTTCTGACGCCCCTCAAAAAAGAAGGTTATTAAAACTTTGTGGAAAATGAATTGTTTGTAACAAGCAATTTCTTCATTTCCCACAATATTTTATACCCAAAAGACAATTGTTAAGCTTCATAAACTACAAATTGTCGTCTGCAACTTTCTTCAAATCGGACCAGTCTAAAATTTGTCGTATTGAAATGGGTTTAAAATCATACTGTTATTGATTAGCATAACCCACCTGTGTCGAGTAAAGGTAAAACATTCCACACTTGAATATCCACGACAGGTAACTCTAACGGTATTTTTAAACAGGTATTTTAACGCAAGCCTCAGAAACACACTGCCATCTTTATGTACAAGAGATATGAAATCAACCCTAACTCAATAAAACAGCTTTAACATCAAAGGAAGCCTAAAATGCATAGATAACATAATTTAGTATTATAGACCACAGCTTGACACATAATATTAGATTACATTACAAATGCAATGTCAAGGACCTTTTAACACATATAGTCTGGGCGTTCTATATTTAACTGCGCTCGATATTCAACATGCACCTTGCAACAAGATGAAAGGATGCGTGCAATATACTGTCCCGAGGGACACCACGTTGATTTTAACCCAAACAATCTGCTACCCTAGAAAATAATGTTAACCCATTAACAGAGTGCAATTTTTTAACTGGTCCAAATTGAACGGAGTTGCAAGTGATAATCTAAAGGTTTAAAAATTTCACATTTTTTCAACTTTCTAGGTAAAAAATCCGCAAATACGTCGTCATTTCATCACACACCTCATATTTCCATTTAAAACATGTTGCATGAATATGACAGGTTTTTTTTCCTTTAGCTATTCAGACGATTTTAAAACTAAAGTAGATCGTTCCTTTATAGGTAAATTATCTTGAAACACATTTAGGGGCTAGGTGGTGGTCTACGCTTTTCGTTTTGTTTTGTTTTTGTTTTTGCTTGCAAATTCACCAATCAATAAAATCAATCATTTAGACCGAAAGTGAACTTTGAACTCAAATTTTGTCAAGCATTTAATTTGGTTTGACAACTTAAACGCCGTACCTGTAGCTTAAATAGACTGTAGTTACGACGTTTGGGCAGCCAACGAACCATTTAACTTTTTGTTGCATGCTGCTAGTCATAAATTTTGCAAATTAATGCCGTTTGACAACAAAGAGGAACTTCCTGTCGGAATCAGTGGGTGTGGCTAGCGGTGTGAATGGAGGAAGCTGGTGGTTCGTCAATTTCATATAAATCGAAACAGTTCAAAGTGCACTGATGGTCACTTCTTTTTACCCATTACCACACAACAAAACTTTGGACTGGTACGGATTCAAAGAAGTTGCAGACAACAATTTCAAGCTGAGAAAATTTTGAGTATCTCTGGGGTTTTTTAATAGAAAATAAAGTTGAAAATGGAAGAAATTGCTTGTAAGAAGCAATTTCTTCATATTCAACCTTGTTTTCCTCAAATCTTTTCTTTATGGGTGTAAAAAGTAGGATTTTGTGGGAATGAGTTAATCATAATGATTTCAATATTAATAAAGAGCTTCTTGTCGTACGGCTATCAAAGTATCGCCGCTACAGCCTTCGTTAGAATATTTCTGCAACCCAACGGCGATGTTTTTATTTAGAAAATAAGACGAGGCAAACATTAACAAGAGGACCATTAGACAGTTTGTACGTGGTGATATCGAAAACTCGTAACTTTGTTTGTTTGTTTGAATGGGGTTTTACGCTGCTTTCATCCATCTTTCAGTTATATCGCGGCGGATGGAGCACCTTACAATGGAATCCTGGTATTTCTCACACCAGTACTACCATTACATCCTTTCCTAGCCTCCTGCTGCTTTCCCACATAGGTCTACGATGATCTACCCATTAGTGAGAGACAAATAGTCTGAAAGGATGAGCGCCGCCGTCGGGGATCGAACCTGGGAGCTCTAGATTGACAGTCCGACGCGCTACCAACGGCGCTATGACGGCGGCTGAACTTTAGCTTTGTATTAGCTCTAGTTGCGAGCTTTTTGACGACCACTGATGGTGTGCAATATCTCTGTTTCTAAACATGTGCGATATCCCTGTTTCTCAACAATCAATAAACGAAATACAGACAGTTTTAAGCGCTTTAATGTTTTAGATGTTTGAATACAATCTTTCTGTTAATTTACAGTTCATCAGTTTAAAACAACCTTTGTAAACCTGAACCTTTTACAAGACAATAAACTAGTCCAAATTGAATGATGTTGCAGAGAATATTATCAAGTTAGTGAAATTTGAAAAATCTTTACCATTCAGGGTAGAAAACATTGTGGATAATGAAGAAATTCTTTGTCAAAATGTTTCCAAAGGCAATTTTGTTCAGAGGCATAAACAAGCGGGACTGTGTGGGAATGGGTTAAGTGAACATGCCTAGACCAACAATTAAAAAAAATTGACAGTTAATTTTAGCGTTCAAACAATCATTTTACCCCCCCCCCCACCCTCCCTCCAATTAGTTCTGATTAAGAGGACATACTTAAAAAGATTGAAGATTAAGAAAACATTGTAGAAACAGGTTATCATCATTTTCGAAAATGCTGTTATTTGGCATTCTATTAAAACAAATTTTAAGAGCTTTCAATTCAAATTCAAAGTCAAATTCAAAAATAAAATCCATTCCCACACAATCCCTTTTTTAGCTCCCTCAAGAAAAGAGTATTGAGAAAACAGTATCAAGAATGAAGTAATTGCTTGTTTCTTCATTTTCCTCATAGTTTTCTACCTAAAAAGACAGAGATATTTAAAATTCTATCCTGGTCGTCTGTGGCTACTTTCAATTTAGACAAATCTAGGATTTTGTTCTCTGGCAATAGATTCAAGTATTAATAGATTGTTAGAAGGTGTTAATAAAGTTTTTGTCCATTATATGAAATTAGACTTATCTGAAGTTCTGTTATCATGTCATCAAAATCTTGAATAAAATTTGATTCTGAACTCCTTCAATAAAGGCCTTAGATCTTGGATCCCTACAAATACTTTTGATTAAGTCAATTATATATCATATTTGCTATGAACTATCTTCATAAACTCATAGAACAAGATGTGTTTGTGAAACACTATGCCCCCAAAACAGGAATTCTTTAGAAACGGGTGATTTTTATTGGGTTTTTTTTCTTTGTTTTAGGGAAAAGGGTTAAAATTTTGACCTTGACCTTGATGAAATGACCTTCCCCAGTTGCGCCTTGTTGAGACCTATCTACATACCAAGTATTAGCATTTTAACTTAATCAGGGTTGAAGTTAAAGGAAAATGTTTAGTGGACAGGTTAAGTTTTGCAGATAGACAGATGGACAAACAGACAGACAGATGGACACTGGTAAAACAATATGCCCCCGATCTTGACGATGTGGGGGGCATAAAAAATATGTCTGAAAAAGAATGTAATTAAACATGTAAAACATTGGCTACATTTAAATGTTATGTCCCTCAATAAGGTAATCGACCAATCATGGCTGTCAATCAAGGAATAGATCGGCCAATCAAATCATTCATTCAGACCAGAATTGAGATATGAGCTCAGACATTTGCCATCATTTGCGTGAAACATTTTGATGGGTTGGCAATTTAAATGTATTACCTACAGATTCTTCAAGCTGTAGTGACAACGTTTAGGGTTGCCAACCAACCATTCTACTTTTTGTTACATGCTACTTGCCATAAATTTTGCAAAACAACACAGTTTAAATCGAAGCAGATCTTCCTGTTGGAGTCAGTGGGTGTGGCTCAAGGAGTTAGTCGGCAGGCCTAGAGATTGGTCAATTAAGTCTTTCAGCATTATGTACCAAAGTACAGCCATTTGTTGATGTATTAATTGCTACAGAAGAATTTAATCCTTCACCACACACAATCCAGCATTATTACACCCCTAAATTTAAAGGTTCAAGAAAACAATGTAACAATTTCTACATTTTCCAAAATTGTTATCTACCCAGAAAGGGAGTATTTTTTAACATTCTATCAACTTGATATAGTTCATTTTGGACCAGTCTAAATTTTTGTTATCTGGTAATGGCTTAATCCAAGTACTTTCCTACATTCCCTTATTACCTAATATTACTATTTGCATTATGCAACCCAAAATGTATTCAATTTTAATAGGTTTTCTTTAAATAATTTCGTTTGACAAGATTTTCTTTAATTCAAGTTCAGTGGAACCCTTTATATGGCACATTCAATTTGTCACAATTTTTGTTGCAAATAACAGGAAATTGCAATTAAAAGGAGTTGTTCTCTCTATAAATCTACTATTTAAGAGTAAAAACAAGTTGCGAAAAAGCAGTGGGATGCTTTTATCAGAGTTCTGACTAACTTAATTCAACAAAGAAGTTTTTGAGGGACATAACATTTAGATTTGGGGATTAGGGATTCTGGCTGGTTTAAAAAACTTAAAAGTTGTCCTTGGAAGGTTTTTTGCTAAGTCTCTTGTAAAACCAGCAAAAACAAAAGATCTTTTTTCATAAAACTCAACTAGCTTGGTACATTAAAAATTGAGCAAGTCTTAAAAATACTGTTACAAACTATTTCATTCAATAAAATTCGCTTTTCCAGGAGAATTTAAGTCATAGTGCAAGACATATTCCAGGATAAAATTCTAATTTGATAAAAACAAACGACTAGAGCTTAAATTTTGAGTATTTTCATTCAAACTTTGTACGGAATCTTATTTTTTTTTTTGCAAGATCTGGAGTCTGTTCCCATATATTTTTTACTAGTGCAAGCTTCAGTTTACTTTATAACCATTAACAGATTATATTGTAAGTTACTAAAGCCAAATAAATCAAATTAGACAATTCAAACCTATCCTTTTTGATGAAAATTTGAGGTAAAGTAACATCCAAACCTTACACTAAACATTGTGCATGAATAACCGTGAAATAACTGTTTTTCTACCTGACCAACATTCTAAAGATGCGTCATTCTGAACGCAAAAGAATTTGATGACTAATTTTTTATTATTACTGACATGAATGTATATATGAATCCTTCAAAGGGTAAATCATAGCATTACCAGAGCTCAACACTGGACTTAATCAGTTTATGTCAGATTTACAAAAGGCTGTTATTTTCAAATCATTCCACAGAACAGATATTCAATTTGGTTTGAACATCTTATGGGAAACCTTGTAACAATGCTTACTGTGCAAGAAGGAAACAGTTTGCATTGTTGCTCGGTCGTGTGACTGCTGGTGCATTTAAAAACAACTGCAAATGGTTAATTTGCATTTATACAGACGATCAGTTAATATACATGTATGTAATGTTACAATATTGCAATTTTCCAAAAGTAGAAAAATTTGAAATTCAATAGAATTCATTTCTTGACCAGCAATCGATAAAAATCAGATAAAAAGAAGTGTCTGTTAAAAATATCACAAAATTGTAAAATACTGGCATTCAAAATATTCTTTTGTAAAATATTAAAGTTAAAAATCACTACTGGTAATCCATTGTTTTTGAATCGGCCAATCGCTGCTGTCAACCACGGAATCAATCGACCAATCAAATAATTCATTCAGCCCAGAAATGCGCTTCAAAATTGGCAGCCATTTGTATTGAAAAATTTCATTGATTTAGAGCGACTTAAACGTCATAACTACATCTAGGCTGTTTAGGTCGCCAACCAACCATATTACTTTTTTATTACATATTACTGGCTACACATTTTGCAAGGCTACACATTTTGAAATCAAAGTTGGAGTCAATAGGCAGGGCAAATGGAGTAAGTTGGCAGCGATTGTTTCTCTCGATAATGTTCTCTGACTCCTTTTATAATCTTATTTTTTGATAGAGTGTCTGTAACTGAAAGGTTCTAATGCATTAAACAATTCAATACAATTTTTTGTTATTTAAGAAAGTCTTAACCCATTACCACACAATCCCACATTTTCATACAACCAAGAAATATAGCTATGGAAAAAAAACTTTATGATAAAAGAAGAAATTGCTTTTGATAAGCAAGTTCTTCTTATTCCACAATATTCTCTAGCTCATATGGCCGATATATTTCAATTCAAAGAAACCTTGTTTGGTCAATCTGCACCAATCAAAAAATTGTCATTTGGGAATGGGTTAAACAAATGATTGTCTTCAGAAAGTATTAGATTATTTTGGATTTCCATTAATTGACAGGACAAGCATCCATTTTGACATCATTGAAGGCGATGCCTGTTGCAGCAAAGTAAGCTCTCTCTCCATTGATGAACAGGTCGCGTAGACAGCCCAAATAATCTCCCTTGGCCTTAATTCCTTTAGTGATGGAATCTGGAAAAGAAAAACAAAAATCACTTTTACTTATATGTTAATGTCACACTTATGATTAAGCATTTAAAAGAAATCTAAATATTGTACACTTATCAAAAGATGGAATTTATTGTAACATAATAAAATGTTTGACCTTGAGCTGTGACCTTGACCTTGAATATTTATCAAATGGCACATCTTCTTATTGTACAGAACAATTGTGCTAATTCATTTCAAAATCCATCCATAATTTTGGGGGCTATGCACAGGACATGCTTAATTCTAATATTTGAACTTGAGCTGTGACCTTGACCTTGGAGCTGTCTGATTTATTTTCAATGGTACATCTACTCAAATTAGAGAACAACTGTGCCAAGTTATTTTGAAATGTATCCATAATTGATGGAGCTATGCTCTGAACAAGGTCAATTTTAATGATTGAACTGTGACATTGATCTTGGAGCTACTCAAAAATCAGGGGAAAAGTGTCAGGGCAAAATCATAAGGAACTCACATATGAAGTTTCATCCAATTTGTCCCAAGGGTTGTATAGATATCGAGCCGGACAGACGGAATGATGGAAGGACAGGCAGATGAAGCGATATCCCTGCCCTTCAGGGAGCATAAAAATGACGTCTCAGCATTAAACTTAGCAGAAATTGACCGATGTTAAAATATCTATAACATACCAGGTTTTCCACCAATGTAGAATGGATTGTTGGTATCGGTGGATGTGGCTGGTTTAGTACTGCTGGTAGTGATGGTATCAAAGTCGTCCACCGTCAGACTGACTACATTCTTGTTCTTCACAGCTGTTAAAATTTTATTATATAGGTATTACAGGATTAAACCTTTCCAAAACAATACGATTTCAGACTGGTCAAAATTGAAAGAAGTTGCAGACATTTTACTGTTGACAGAATTTTAAATATCCCTTTTCTTTGGGGATAGAAAACCTCAAGGAAAATGAAGAAATCGCTTGTAATTATTTTTACATGATGTTTTCCTAAGCTTTTTCTCTTGAATGGCATAAAAGGGATTGTGTGGGAATGTTCTAAGCAATTATCAAACTACAAAATTTCAAATCCGTCATCAAATGCTCTTGGATAAACAGATTTAATGAACCCATTCCCACAAAACAAAATTTTGGACTGGTACAAATTGAAAGCAGTTGCAGACAACACTTTTAAGCTGATGATTTTTTCTTAACTTTTAGTCTTTTATGGTAGAAATCATTGTCACAAGCAATTTCTTCAATATCAAGTTTTCTAAAACATTTCTCTTGAGGAGTGTATATAGTGGGATTGTTAGGGAATGAGTTAAACAAAATGTCTTTTTTTTTTCTCTCTAAGAACAGTTCATAAACTTTAAATCAAATTTTGTGATATTCTATCAAAAATATGATCTAAGATTTGAAATAATTATTACAATTCTTGAAATTCAATCATCTTTTCCCCCTCAAAACAATTTTAGAATTATGTTATAATTCAATATTAATTTCCTTTTGCGTAATCATACAATGTGATTAGGTTTCTCTGTTCATACCTCAATGAAAACAAAAAATATTCTCTTCATCTCTTAATTATCCCTATCTTGTTTAATCCCTTGTTTTAACATCCCTGTGTTTTTGTAACAAGCAATTTCTTCTTTTCCCACAATATTTTCTACCCTATATAATAACCATTTTTCAAGTAAGTTCAACTGAAAATTGCTGTCTGCAAAACCTTTGAATTTGGACCAGCCTAAAATTTAAACAAGAGAACCGCCTATGGATGCCTATGCTCGCCTATTGGGTGCTGGATAGTGGATAAAATGCATCTAGAGTTATCCCCCTCGATATTATAGGTTGCTCTTTTGATAGTGAACAAGTGTGCCAAGTTTCAAGTGAAATGTCAAAGTTTTCTCACAATGGCGACGACACCAAGGCTATAGCAATACCTAGAGTTTTCTCCTAAAAGCCGAGCTTAAAAAAACTGGAAGGGTTAACTAAAAATTGTTGTCTGCAACTTCTTGACTCAGTCTGAAACTTTGTCTATGGTAAAGTAATTTCATTAAATAATTAGCAGGATTTTTTCACTCCCAAAAGTGAGATATATATAGAGAGAGAAGATAATGGTTTGCTTGAGTGCAAGATTGATTTATATTTCATTGTCTCAACAACAAAAGCTCAATTTTCATATGTGATGGAAAGATGAGTGAAAATATGCTTTACTTGTATTCATGAAATGAAAGATAAATCAATCTTACAAAGAAAATAAAAGATTACTCTATTTCCTTAACCCATTACTGGACAGCAAAATTTTAGACTGGTCCAAATTGAAAAGAGTTGCAGACGACAATTTTAAGTTTTTGAAATTTTAGATTTTTTTAACTCTCTGTATAGAAAACATTGTGGAAAATAAAGAAATTGCTTGTTCATTTTACACAATGTTTTCCCAAATGTTATCTTGAGGGACATCAAAAGGCGACACATTGTGGGAATGGGATAATGCATAAAAAAAAGAGACTAGAATATGATTTTATTTCAGGGGGAAATACTCTAACAAGAGGACCATGATGGTCCTAAATCACTCCCCTGATTATGATGGTTCATGGCTTTATGATATAAAGAAAATGGCAAAGCCCTCTGTCTAATTATTTTGGAGAAGATGTTTACAGATTTCTCTTTTAATCCTAGGTATATTGATGATCCAACCATATAGCAATTATTTCCTGAATATGGCAATGCTTTGAAGTATAGACATCAATACATACCAAGTATAAAAGCTGTAAGCCTAATGATCAAAGGAGAAGAAGGTTTTCAAAGATACCATTATTTATTCCTAACTAAAATTAGGGATTGCACAGAAAAGGGCTATTTTTAAGTAATTTGGTAGAGGGTCAATGGCTGATGATATGTACCAAATATCAAAGCTCTAGGCTTTATGGTTTGGGAGAAGAAGATTTTCAAAGATTTCCTTCTTTATTCATTTGTAAAATCAGGAATCACACAGAAAAGGGCTAATTTTCAGAGTATGATAATTTTTTGAAGTATTTTGGTAGACATTCAATATATTATAATATGTACAAAATACCAAAGCTCTAGGCCTTATGGTTTGGGAGAAGAAGATTTTTAAAGTTTTCCTTCTTTAATTCTATGTAAAATCAGGGATCGCCCAGAAGAGGGCTAATTTTCAGAATATGGTAATTCTTTGAAGTATTTTGGAAGAGGGTCAATAGATGATGATTTGTACCAAATATCAAAGCTCTAGGCCTTATGGTTTGGATGAAGAAGATTTTTAAAGATTTCCTTCTTTAATTCTATGTAAAATCAGGGATCGCCCAGAAGAGGGCTAATTTTCAGAATATGGTAATTCTTTGAAGTATTTTGGAAGAGGGTCAATAGATGATGATTTGTACCAAATATCAAAGCTCTAGGCCATATGGTTTGGATGAAGAAGATTTTTAAAGATTTCCTCCTTTATTTCTTTGTAAAATTAGGGATCATTAAGAAGAGGGCTAATTTTCAGAATACAGTAATTCTTTGAAGTATTTTGGTAGATGGTGAAATATACCAAATATCAAAGCTTTAGGCCTAATGGTTTGGGAGAAGAAGATTTTTAAAGATTACCTTCTTTATTTCTATGTAAAATCAGGGATTGCCAAGAAGAGGGCTAATTTTCAGAATATGGTAATTCTTTGAAGTATTTTGGTAGAGGGTCAATAGATGATGATTTGTACCAAATATCAAAGCTCTAGGCCTTATGATTTGGGAGAAGAAGATTTTTAAAGATTTCCTTCTTTATTTCTTTGTAAAATCAGGGATCACAAAGAAAAGGGCTAATTTTCAGAATATGGTAATTCTTTGAAGTATTTTGGTAGAGGGTCAATAGATGATTATGTATACCGAATATCAAAGCTCTAGGCCTTATGGTTTGGGAGAAGAAGATTTTTAAAGATTTCCTTCTTTATTTCTATGTAAAATCGGGGATCACAAAGAAAAGGGCTAATTTTCAGAATACGGTAATTCTTTGAAGTATTTTGGTAGAGGGTCAATAGATGATTATGTATACCGAATATCAAAGCTCTAGGCCTTATGGTTTGGGAGAAGAAGATTTTTAAAGATTTCCTTCTTTATTTCTTTGTAAAATCAGGGATCACAAAGAAAAGGGCTAATTTTCAGAATACGGTAATTCTTTGAAGTATTTTGGTAGAGGGTCAATAGATGATGATATATACCAAATATCAAAGCTCTAGGCCTTACCGTTTCGGAGGAGAAGATTTTTTAAGTTTTTTCATTCCGTTGCCATGGCAACCAGAGTTCTTCATGGATTTCAATTCTGAAGTATTTTGAAAGAGCATGACCTAAGGATCATTTCTGTGAAGTTTTGTTGAAATTCCATGGTTAGTGTAGGAGGAGAAGATTTTTTTGTAATTGTGAACGGACTGATGGACGGACGGACAGACGGACGGACGATGACCGATCACAATAGCTCCCCCAGAGCACTTTGTGCTCAGGGGAGCTAAAAAGTACATTATTGGCACATGTAGTTTTTCCGATCATACCTCCATGAAAACAAAAAATATTCTCTTCATCTCTTAAGTGATTTTACCCTTGAGAAATATGTTGCTTGCATCTTCTTTTGAATTAGACTTATCTAAAATTTTGACAAGAGCACCACCTACGGGTGCCTCCGCTCGGCTTTTGAGTGCTGGATAGTGGATAAAATGCATCTAGAGTTATCCCCCTTAATAGTATATGTTGCTTTTTTGATAGCGAACAAGTGCACCAAGCTTCAAGTGAATGCCTTTAGTAGAACCAGAGATATTGCAAAATGTCAAAGTTGCCGCATGATGAGGACAACAACAACAACAACACCAATGACGACACCAAGGCTAATACCTCAGGTTTTCTCTGAAAAGCTGAGCTAAAAAACAGGAGAGCATTAAAGAAATTAAATTTGTTGATCATACCTGTGATTTTATGCCACATTCCGTCACATAACTTGTTGTTCATCTCAGGTATAAATGTGGCCATGATGTCACCACCACCGTTGTCGGCAGTGAATCGTAACTGAAATACACAGAAAATAGACATGTTGAGAGAGAGCGGTCAGTAAGAGATTACAACTAAAACGAGTAAATATTAAACCCATTACCAGAATGCAAAATTTTAGACTGGTTCAAGGAGTTGCAGAAGACAGTTACTAGCAATTTCTTCATTCAACATAATTTTTTCAGAATTGTTTTACTTAAGGAGTGTCTTAAAGCCTCATCATGGGAATGGTTTAAGTCCTTTGATGAACAAAAGATTACAAGCAATTTCTTCATACAAAACAATGTTTTCCAAAATTTTTTACTTAAGGAATGTCTTAAAGCATCATTGTGTTGAAATGGTTAGAACAAAAGATTTATGAGACTTATGTCACATACATAGTTATTGTTTTTACATATTCATAATGTATGGGGTTTAATGCAACTTTAACAGTATTTCTGTCATATTGTGGCAGCTGGAGCACCTAACCATTGATTCCTAATATTTCTCACACAAGTACTACCACTACATCCTTTCTGAGCCTCCAGCAGCTAATCCCACTTAGGTTTATGATTATCCACCCACTAGTAGTAGACAAATGTCAAAATGGATATCTACCATGACCAGGGAAGGAATCCTAGACCTCATGACCGAGAGTCTGAGGCCCTGCCAACTGCCCTATGGCCTTGGCCCACAGATTTGTAAATCTAGGTGGATTGTTAAATGAGTTAATACATATTAACCCTTGTCATGCTGAACCCGGAATATTCCGGTTTTGGCAGGAGGTGTAGACTAAGATCAGACTGCACTTAGGTGCAGGCTGATCTTAGTCTACACCTCCTGCTTGTACTTTTCCTGCCAGAGTTGTTTATGAAGTTGATTTCTTAAAGAAATATTGATTTTTGAACAATAAGTTCTATCAGTGCTTTCAGCCCTTTGATTTGCAGAATTCCAGTAAGGTAATTTATACAGCATGACAAGGGTTAAAAGTACTTTGTATATTGGTTAAACAAGCATTTTTTTCCCTATTCAGAGGCAGTATTTTTTAATCTCTTTAAAATGTGCTCATTGTTGAAGCCTTATTATATTGTCAATAACTCTGAATAATCAACCATTTACTTATTGATGCAATTTAAGACTGGTCCAAATTAAAACAAGAGGACCATGATGGTCCTTAATGGCTCACCGAATCATCTGCTGTTAAAAAAATCCAACTAAAGCTGCATAATTTTAACTAGTTTCATGAAGATTCAGTTTAGAAAAGTCTCAACTTTGTTGTTTACCATGGTAATGGGTTAAGTAAAGTTGTTGTTTTTCCAATACATACCTCTCCTTCGACCATCTGCAGCACAACAAAATCACCTTTACTGCCATGAACGGAGAAAATCACTCCGTCAAGACTTCGTGGACGGACCTCTACCGTGACGGTCAAATCAAGGCCAACTTTAAAGTTGTCAACTGAAAAAAAAGAACTTGTATTAACTTAACTGAGTATATCCTAAATAGTTTGAGAAGGGGTTTAAACTAAAACCCAAAGAATATGGTAAATTTTAGAATTTGAAAGTCTTTGTTGAGTTAGGTAAAAATTTTTCTTGATTTCTTCATTTACATCAATATTCTCGTAACGAGGATAATACTGTATAGTGCTAACAAGGGAATAACATGCAGAAGTTATGGTTATATCTAAGTTCATAGAGGCCAAAATTCTTACTAAAATGTATTAAGAGATATCTCCCTTGATAGGATGGTTATAACCCTTTTCTGTTCTTTTAAACTTTAGACTGGTCCGAATTGAAAGAGAATGCAGAAGACAATGTAAATTGTATGCAGTTTGAAATTACACCATCCTATGTGGTAGAAAATATTGTGGGAAAGGAGAAATTGCTTGTTACAAGTATAAAATCACAATAAGGTAAAATCCAGGGTTTGTACAGGAAAAGGTTATATGACAATGTTGCCAAGGTGAGGACTGTAGCCTACCTTCTGATTAAGAAATGGTGAGTAAACAGCTACTTTAACCCATCACCACACATGAAAAATTTAAACTTGTCCAAATTGAAAGAAGTTGCAGACGACTATTTCAAGTTGATAAAATTTTAAAAATCTTTGTCTTATGAGGTAGAAAATATTGTGGATAATTAAGAAATGGCTTGTGACAAGCCATTTCTTCATTTTCACAATGTTTTCCAAAACTTTTTATTTCTTTAAGGGATGTCAAAAGGCGTCATTGAATGGTAATGGGTTAAACAAACCTACTTACCAAGTTTGATAAATCCTCCTTCGTTATAGAAATAAGCTCCATTCTCTGTAAGATCGGAACACGGAACAGTACCGTTCTGTACAGGAACCTCGGGAATGACATCTCCTTTTAATTTGATGTGACCAATACAGCCATGGAAACTAGAGGTTACACCCTGTAAGGAATATGTTAATATAAAAAATTTCTTCACTAGCCAGGATCTTGGTAAGAGGGGGAGGCACCATTCTAAAACTATTACTTCCCAATGAATACCTATGTTTTGGGTACTTATTTCAATTGTCTAGATAACACAATTCAACTGAGTACCCAAAACAAAGATTTAATTAGACAGAGAGCATCCAGCTTAATAGTATATGAATTCCCACTTTACAGCACAACATTACACCATCACACTTGGCTGCAAGTGCTGGGTAGTGAAAAAGTCAGATTCGAAAAAGGCATTAATGGCATGGATTGCTTTTTTGATATCGAACATGCATACCAAGTTTCAGGTAAATATCTTAATTGATTATAGAGATATGAACAAGGTTAATGACACTTAAGACATTGACATATTGTTCCAAAACAGACAAGCTAAAATGATGGTGATAATCAATTTGTTCTTCTCATTAATGTACATATCAATGATAAAATCAAAGTATTTCATTCCAAAACCTCACAATCATGCTTTTTGATGCCCTAAGGCTTATTATATTCTGATAATTTCTTTATTTTTCACAATTTTTCCTACCAAGAACAGTAAGAAGACATTTAAAATTTCATAAAAGTTGAACTTCTCATCTGCATTTTCTTTCAATTTTGAACCAGCTAAAATTTTTGTTGTCTGGAAATTGGTTAATATCAGCAAGACGTTCTATTTGGACCAAGTATGAAATATTGCATTTTAATTAGATCATCTTTTAAGATTCTACCAAGTAGGTAGGTGTTTGACCCATTCCCAAGAAATCCTGCTTTTGTGACAAATATTGAGAAGAATTCATGTAGTTAATGTAGAAAATGAAAGAATTTCTTGCTGCAAGCAATATCTCCATTTTCCACATTATAACTTTCCCAGAAAGGCAAGGGGTGTTTAAAACCTGTCAACAGGACATTTTTTAAATCTAAAAATAATTTAAATTTTGGCCGGTCTAAATTTTCCCATCTAGTAATAGATTGAAACAGAAAATTCATAGCTGTCCAAGGGGTAGCCGCTTTATATTTGTGTTCACTTCACACATTCTCTTCTTTCATAAAATGATGTCAGTTAACCCATTCCCACACAACCCCTCCTTTTTACGCCCCTAAAAAAATAGCTTCAGAAAACATTGTGGAAAATGAAGAAATTGCTTGGACCAAGCAATTTCTTCATTATCCACAATGTTTTCTAGCCAATAAGATAAAAACATTTTAAATTCCATCCAATTAAAACTGTCGTCTGCAGCTTCTTTCAATTTGGACCAGTCTAAAATTTTCTTGTGTGGGAATGGGTTAAAAAGTGCATACATCTAAATTTCTCAGGGCAGTACTTGACAGGCCTTGGCCATTTAGCCCACCAAAGTAGAATGGAGGTTTCCCGTTGATAGACCTTGCACGTCCCATTGATTGTGTTGTTCCTATCAATTCATCATCAATTTGGAGTGTACCTTCTTTGAAATAACGTCCAACCTCAAGCTGAAATAGAATGCTGCAATAATAATAAAACTCCTGACGGCTATCTTGAATAGTTCACTCAAAAACTTGAAATTTAAAAAAAAAACTCTACATGATGTTTCAGATTGTTGGCCAGGCCAAGTTCACTCTAACACAGTTTGTTAAAGATACCTATTAAAACTAGAGCTGTCGCCCTCAAGGGCTGACGAGAATACCCCCCACACCGCTAAAAAGGCTTTTCTATGAAGGAGTGGAATTTGAAGCTGTTTAATCACATGCATGTCATGGTGGATGAACATTGCCAACCCTCCACCTCTTTCTGATTTTGTGTTTGTTGCTAGAGTTGACTGATTAGGAAAGGTTGGTCAATATGAGCCTATGTTAAAGAAAACTGTGTGAGGAGATGATGACACAAAATTATATCCACGAAAAGTCAATATGAGCCTATGTTAAAAAAATGTGGGAGGAGAAGAGGACACAAAATTATGTCCACAAGCAATTTCTCCTTTTTCCATATTGTTTTCTAACACATAGGATGGTTTCAGTTCATATTGCATCCAATTTTCATTGTCGTCTACAACCCCTTTCAAGTTGGACCAGTCCAAAATTTCAAAAACAGGAAAGGGTTAACAATCAATTTATTCATTATCCACAATGTTTTCTACCCCAAAATTTAAAAAAAAATCCAAAATTTCAAAAGCTTTGAATTGTCATCTGCAACTCCTTTCAGTGTGGACCAGTCTAAAAATTTGCTGTCTGGTAATATGTTTAAAGGCAAATATAAAACAGCAGTGGTACATACCGTATGCCACTCCCCATCATTGTACCTCTCGTCCGATAAAATTACTCCTGATCCAGTACCACTGTTAAACGAGTATCGAATCTTTCCGTCCTTCATGACGAGAGCCATGTGATCTATATGATTTTGGTCGGAGAAGTAGAATATAACACCATCAGGCTCTGTGGTCTTGATCTCGAACATAAACGCTGACCTGGAATAATCAATGAATCCTTGCTGACACTGACCAATCAAATAATTAATTCAAAACTGAAGTGAACTCTGAACTCCCACAATGATGCTTGAAATTTTTTTGTCAGTTTGGTGGCTTAAACACAATAACAAGAGGGCCGTTGGCCCTGGGGCACCCACCTGAGATAAAGGCTCTTTTTCTTTCAACAGTCTAATTTCATGTTAAGGTTAGGATTATGATACAAGTGGGCCACACTTACATATAAAGACTATGAACCTGGGGATCCAAAAGTCTAAATTACAAATTCCAATGCTTTAGTGCTGATTTGAAAGAAGGAAAAAACTTTTTCATACCTCTGGATCCATGGGTTATAATTTCAGAAATAAGAAAGAAGTCTGTGAACTGATGCTTCATGCCTTTAACCCCCCGGCTCTGCCCCTGGAGACCCGAGGATCATAATTTTAGCTATTTTGTAAGAGATCAATATACTGATACTTCATGCAAATATCAAGGCTCTATGCCTTCTGGGTCAGGAAATATTTTATAGGGGGACCACCTAAGGAACATTTCTGCCAAATTTGGTTCAAATCGGACCAGTGGTTTGGGGGGAGATGTCATTTAAAAATCATTCTTTATTTCTATATACACCCGACCCCCCTGGAACTCCGCCCCTAGGGACCCTAGGATTATGATTTTAGCTAATTTGAAAGAGGTCAATATACTGATGCTTCATGCAAAATATCAAGGCTCTATGCCTTCTGGGTCAGGAGGAGAATGATTTTAAAGATTATTTTAAAATTTCCCTTTTGTTGCCATGGCAACCAGAGTTTTTTAACGGATTTCAAATCTTTTAGCTATTTTTGAAGGGGACCACCGAAGGAACAATTCTGCCAAATTTGGTTCCAATTGGCCCAGTGGTTTGGGAGGAGATGTCATTTAAAGAAGTTGTTGAGGGACGACGCACAACGGATTGACGCCGGACGAAAGGTGATCACAATAGCTCACTTGAGCACTTCGTGCTCTGGTGAGCTAGGAACAGCTTATCATTTTTTTCAAGATGTGTTAAACAAATTATCAATTAATAAAATTCTAAGAAATAACACCAGCAGGTATTAAATCAAGTTATGGCCACATAACATTCTTTAAAATATAAGACAATTAAATTCTTTTCATGAAAAAACTTTCCAGGAACAATTATTCTAAACCAACCTGATTCTAAGGCCTCTAACAAAAGAGCTGTATTCCATATGACTGCCTGGGAAGGCACCAAAGTAAGTGCCTCTAATATCCTCGTCTGAAAGCTCTACTGGATCAACAGACTCTAAGGCACACTGTCCTGGTGGGAAGGTTGGGAATGGTGGAAGAACTGGCACTATAAAACAAAAGGGTAGAGATTTACAGATAAAAGAGGAGGGGAGGATGGCAATCTACATCAATTCTGTTATTTCTTCACACAATCCTGTGCTATGGGCACTCATTCGAATCTTCCATAGAGTACCCACACATAAAGTTTGATAAACAAATAATGACATTTCAGGTTCACCCATTAGCGCTTAATCCCGCAGTTTTACAAGCTGAAGAAATATAGTGATAGAAAACATTGAGAGAAAAGAATAACAAGCAATTTTTTGTTTTATTTTCCCTCAATGTTTTCTACCCCATATGGTCCTTATTTTTCAAATTAAATCAACTTTGTTTTGTTGTCTGCAATCTCTCTAAGTTTTGACCAGAGTAAAATTTGGACACTTGGGAATGGGTTAAAATGACACCCTCTATCTTAGCGTTGTTTATTTGTTTGGAGTTAAATGCCTAAAAAGCATAATGGCACCTACATGTAGGTTTTAAATTGGTAAAACTGGGACATTTTTTTTCTTAGTCAAATGTGGTTATTCTCTGATCTCTTTAACCCACTATCATACGACAAAATTTATGACTGGTCCTAATTCAAAGATGTTGCAAACAACAATTTCTAGCTGATTATATTTTGAATTTTCTTCACTATGTTTTCCAAGGCTTTTTTCCTTTGGGCATCAAAAAGTGTCACTGTGTGGGAATGGGTTAAAATTTGCTAATTGTTGAAGATTTCATTTTACTATCAATGCTTCTTTACAATAAACCCATCACAACAACAAAACATTCACCAAGACTTATGCCTCCAATCATTAAACTAATAAAAAAATTAACCTTCACAGATGACCTTGTCAATAGCTAAAGCATTTATAATAGGTACCTTAAATATAGGTGTTAAATATGAGCATTGTTCCTTGAATGGCATGAAGTAAAGGGAAAATATTATGTTCACAAATAAAGTTTTGGACATAATGATGGACAGATACAGACAGATGTCTCTGTTTCGTAAATCTCCCCAGAAGGCTTACTAAACCATTACCACATGGTAATATCTTAGACTGGACAAAATTGAAAGAAGTTGCAGATGACAACTTAAAGATTATAAAATTGTAGATTTTTTCAACTCAAATTAAGTAAAAAACATTGTGTAAAATGAAGAAATTGATTAATACAAGGAATTTCTTCATTTTACACAGTGTTTTGCTAATTTTTTTTTTAGGGGTGTCCAAACATGTCATTGAATGGGAATGGCGTTTAATGCCACTTTTAACAGTATTTCAGTCATATCATGGATTCCTGGTATTTCTCACACCAGTACTACCACTACTTCCTTTCCGAGCCTGAAGCTCCTCATCCCACTTAGGTTTACGATTATCCACCCATGTGAGGGTATGGGTTGAAACAATACATACCATAGATCAATGTATGATTACCTGTGAGGTTTGGTCTCTCATATTCACTATCTGGATCGACAATTGGACATCCAGACAAAGAGATTCCTGGTCTGCTGTCAGCTCTCATTATGGCAAAGTTAAGGAATCTGAAAATTTTGAAAGTGAAAGAAAACTAATGTCTAAATAAACATAAACCACACAAAAAAAATACCATAATTTCTCAATTATTTCATCTAATATGATACCATATGATATATCAAGGACTGAAAATGGTGTTCCAACCATTACCAAACAAAAGTTTTTTAGATTGGTCAAATTGAAAGTGGATACATATGACTATTTAACCCTTTCCTGTTTGATCCCTGTTTTTTACATCCCTGTTTTTCATTCTTGAGAAAACATTGTGGAAAAAGAAGAAATTGCATGTTACAAGCAATATTTCTTCTTTTTCAACAACATTTTCTACCCAACTGAATTATTATTTTCCAAATAAGTTCAACTTCAAATTGTCATCTGCAAAACCTTTGATTGGTACCAGTCTAATGTTTCAAAAACAGGAAAGGGTTATCTTGCTTTTGAATAGGAAGGTAACTTTCAAAGAAGACATTGTGAGAAAAAGAGATATTGCTTGTCTTGCACAAAAACATATCAGCAGCCAGTGGTCATACCTTCAAAAGCAACTTCTTCCTTTTCCACAAAGTTTTCTACCCCAAAGGTAGAAAAATCTAATTTCATCAACATGAAATTGTTGACTGCAACTCCTTTCAATTTGACTAGTCTAACATTTTGTAATCTGGTAATGGATTATACCCCATAATTATGGCTTGTTTAAACTGTAGTTACTACTTAAGTTTACCAATCAAATCTTTGTTTTTTTTGTTTCATGTTCTTAAACCTTTCCAGTTTAATCCCTGGTTTTTACATCCCTGAGTTTTTTTACTTCAGAAAACATCTTTAAAAGAAAAGAAGAAATTGCTTGTAACAAGCATTTTTTCTTTTTCCACAATTTTTTCTACCTATTGGGCGTTAATAAAAACATTTACTTCAAATTGTTGTCTACAAAACCTTTGAATTTTGACAGGTCTAAAATGTTGCCATACGATAAAGGATTATATAACCCTTTCCTGTTCAATCCCTGTTTTTTACGTCCCTGTGATTTCATACTTGAGAAAACATTATGGAAAAATAAGAAATTGCTTGAAACAAGCAATTTCTTCTTTTCCACAATATTTTCTCCCCTACTGAATGGTTATTTTTCAAATGAAATCGACTTTCGATTTTTGTCTGCAAAACCTTTGAATTTGGACAGGTCTAAGGTTTTGATAAACAGGAAAGGGTTAAATTACACAAACTTGGTCAAACTGCAATGACGGAGGTCAGTGGGCGTGGTCAGCAATCCGTCTACAAAGTTTGATCATAACTTACTCTCCATTAATCGTCACATCACCGACACATCCGTCAAGCTGTGTTGTTGTAGCAACTAGACCTTCATTAATTTCAGAATCTGTGTTTCCGAAGTAAAGGATAACTTGTGCATCAATAGTGTTCTCCTCTCCGTCAAGATCACCAATAATCTGCTCGGAATCGTCAATGTTCATCATCAACCTAGAATTGATTGATAAAACACTCACATTATCAAGAACTCATTGGTTAATTTCCTAAAATTTCAAATCTTACATAACCCATATTTCTAGATGCTGTAAAACACACAGTAATAATTCAATTTTTAGTTTTGTCTATTAAAAACGAGGGATCTGATTGGTCGAAAAAAATTATTCATAACTCCATGAACAAAATTTTAAGCAAGCAGTGATTTTGTATGCTTCCGCACAAAATAGTCCCATAGAAAAAGGTATCAAAATTTATAAAGCTTTTGTTTTTTTCGCTCTTGGCTATTAAATTATAAGAAATGAAGCGAATATTTTTGTTTTCATGGAGGTATGAACCGAAAAACCTCATCACACAATGTATGAATCCGCTTCGCGTATTCATACAGTGTGATTAGTTTTTTTCGGTTCATACCTCCATGAAAAAAAAAATATTCTCTTCATCTCTTAACATTATAAACCGATGCTAGCAAGGTCCTTTAAGATATATAAATTATTTATAATGAATATAGCTCTTTCTATGAATGTGTGAACAGGTCATGTTTTTATTACAGTGGAATCCTGTTAATCACAACACTAATTTGTCAACATTTCTTGCAATTAACCGGCAGTTGCCATAAAAAGGGGCATTTTTTAAAAAAAATCTTATGTTTGTGCATAAGGTCAGTTGCTAGTCCATTGCTATCCTCAGGATATCAATTATTTGGATTCCCCTTTATCTGTATACATTCATACAAATCTTGTCAAATCTGCATGCTTCAAGATTCTTTAGACTGGTCCAAATTGAAAGGAGATGCAGACAACAATTTCAAGTTGATGGATTTTTTTCGTCTTTTTGGATAGAAATATTGTGGATGATGACAAAATTTCTTGATACAAGCAATTTCTTCATTTTCCACATTGTTTTCTGAAGCTGTGATCTTGAAAGGCGTAAAAATGGAGGGCTTGTGTGGAATTGGTTAACTTGATGCAATAACCAAAAGCTTGAAAGGTAACATATTTGTTACAATTGAAAATGGAATTTCAAATCAATTGTGGTCCAATGATAAAAAAAATTAGTTCCTGTGGTCAAGGGATAATAAGCATGCGTCGATTAGAGTTAATGAGAGTAAGTAAATTATCATCATTGATCTGGTCCATGCAGATTATTTTTCTCTCACTTCTATATTGTTCATTTCTCTCAAAGCATGCAATAAGCTAAAGTGGATTGGTTAAAGAATTTGCAAGCATACATAGACATTTCTCATTCATTCTATAACCAGAGAAGGCAACTCGTTTAACCATGTAACAACATCAATAATATATTTCACTCCTGTTACCTAACTGATTATTTAACCTATACTCACATAATCTTACTTTTTAATGTTCTTAACCCATTACCAGACGGAAAAATTTTAGACTGGCCAAAATTCAAAGAAGTTGCAGACAACAATTTGAAGTTTATGGAATTTTAGATTTTTTCACCTTCTGGGTAGAAAACATTGTTGAAAATAAAGAAATTGCTTGTAACAAGCAATTTCTTCATTTTCAACTATGTTTTCTAAAGCTTTTTTCCTTGGGGGCCTCTTAAAGCGTCACTGAATGGGAATGGGTTAAGACAAATGCTTTGGCAAACAATATGAAAAATGAAGAAATTGCTTTTAACAAGAAGTTTCTTCATTTCCCACCACATTTTCTACCCATAAAAACAAAGATTTTTTTAAATTTCATTAAGTTGGAATTGTTGTCTGCAACCACTTTCACTTTGGATCAATCTGAAATTTGCCATTTGGTATTGAATTAAATTCATTACATTTTTCACTGATTTCTCCATATCAAGAGATTGCATGATCCTTAGAACCCTACTGGTTTTAACATTTCTGCGGATCTATAAATTATATTTGTAGAGAAAGTTTATTTGTAGAGAAGGAAAGGCTCTAAATCTAACAGGATATTAAAAACTTTCCAATTGCACTATGGGAAATGGAGATCTGTTACATTGGATTTGATTGGTTTGTCCTTTACTCCATAAAGCCATTACAGTTAATGATTTGGATTGGTGAATTTTCAATGCACAAAAGAAACAAGAAGTGTATGTGAAACAAAATGCTCCCGCCATACATGAGGGCTTTTTTAGCGTTTGACCTTGGTATGTGACCTTGACCTTATCACATGACCTTGACATGAGGAGATGCGTATTATGGAGATGTATCATCATGCCAAATTTGTATCTTGAATAGGCTGGTAGTAATTGGCAATGTTAAATTTTTTTATTAAGTTTTGCAGACAGACAGACAGACCAGCAGATGATCAGACAGCCTGACAACAGTAAAACAATATGCCCCCGATCTTTCGATGCGGGGGCATAAAAATATATTTTTTCCATTTCAAATTTGAATTTAGATCCTGAGACCAATAAAAAACCATTACATATAATATCTTTTGATTTGTTGTTGTTTTTTCGTAACTTTTTAGTAATCATCTTACTGTCAAACCTTTCATTCACATTTCAAAGTGTAGTGCAAACACATTCTAAGCTTCCAAAGATTCATAGACACTTAAAAATGTCTGCACTAATCCGTTAAGTTCTTACTCTATTTCATATCTACCCATGAAGTACAGGACAAAGTTGCCTTACCTGGTGACAGACTGCGTATCAACTGATTGTGGACTGAACCAAGCTGACAGGGGAGTCAGCTCTATTTCATAGTCACAATCATTGGCCCACATGTGGCGCCAGTAATGAGACAAAAATCAGAAAATCAGTGTTTTAACCAATAACTCTACAAAACATGCTTTACTTATAAGTTCCATTTCATAAAAAAAATTCATTACATTTGCATGCTTATAATTAGTTTAACACATTCCCACATGATAAAACTTTAGACCAGTCTAAATTCAAAGAAGTTGCAGACGAAAATTTAAAGCTGATTAAACCTTTAAAATCTTCATCTTTTCGAGTAGAAACATTGTGGAGAATGAAGAAATTGCTTGTAACAAGCAATTTCTTCATCATCAACAATGTTTTCCAAAGCTTTCATACTGAGGGGCGTTTAAAAGCGTCATTGTGTGGGAATGAGTTAACCCATTCTAAAACAATCCCACTTATTTACGCCCCACAAGAAAAAGCTTTGGAAAGAATTATTGAAAATGAAGAAATTGCTTGTGAGTAGCATTTTTTTTATTATCCCCAATGTTTCCTACCCAAAAAGCTAAAGAATTTCAGAAGTCAATCTACTAAAAATTGTTGTTTTCAAATTCTGTGGAACTGAACCAGTCTAAAATTTTGTCATCTGGTTATGGGTTAAATTGTAGTGGTATGCCAAATAATAAATATGAAAACAAATTAAAACATACACTTAAGTGCATTCACTTGGCAATTAACTATAAGTTAAAGCATCTCTATCAATTATCAAATTAATACATATATGTTACTTTATACAAACTTTAACCCATTCCCACACAACAAACTTTTAGACTGGTCCAAATTGAAAGAAGCTGCAGACAACAATTCAAAGTTCATGAAATTTTAGATTTTTTCAACTTTCTGGGTGGAAAACATAGTGGAAAATGAAGAAATTGCTTGTTACAAGCAATTTCTTCATTTTCCACAATGTTTTCCCAATTGCCTTTCTTGAGAGGTGTCCAAAAGCGTCACTGTTTGTGAATGGATTAAAAAAGATAATAATGAAAACATTGACCATTCAGTCTTAAGCTTCCTTAGTTTTAGAATAGTAAAAGAGGTACACAAGAGCCTATCCCAAGGTCTAATCAACCTTAACAGGAAAATTTAATGCATTTCCAGGTAAAAGTATTTCTAACCAAACATTTCCATGACTAAATTATTTCAATGATCAGTATTTCATTGACAAAGGTATAACCTTGATCAATGAAATAGTGATCATTGAAATAATTTAGTCATTGACAAAGAATAACCTTGATCAAAGTATTTCAATGACCATAATTTCCTTAACCAAGGTACTTCAATTACGTGTCTCAACCTTTTTAATAGTTTTTTACTATCCTTAAATAAAAGATATTTAAATTTCAACCAATTATAAAATGCCATCCGATCTTCTTTGAATTTGCACCAGTGTAAATTTTGCCATATGATTATGGGGTAAATACCAAAGATTGACATGTTCTTTTATCGTAAGAATAGTCATGGTTTATAACAAAATTTGTATATATAATTAATATACATTCTTCTGTTGTCCAATTATATATAATAACTAGAATTTTGAGTAAATATTTTATGAGCTACAGATACTTACTTGCTGATGACCTTCATGATGGAAATATAATGCCATCTACCATCATTATACGTGTTAACACGAGTCATCATTTCTGTTGATTGACCTTCACCAAGGTCACTAATCACATGAATCATACCGTCCTTGATTGATACTGACATTCCAGCATCCTGTAATTACAATGTACCGGTACCAGTCTTAATGCTTTATTACCAAATCTCAAAGAAGTTAAGTATTTTGAAGTTGTTCTACAACCAGTCAATCTTTAGCTAGCATAGCAGCAGCTTTGATAGCTTAAGTTAACAGACAAAATTTTGAGGTCGTCTCAAAGTTCAACAAGTGCAAACTGCCACTGGAGGCTTAAGTATCAAATCCAGTGATCGCCTGCGCCATAAAAAGTTTTTCTTAACTATTTCAGGAATATTGCAAACAAGCAATTTCTTCATTTTCCAAATCGTTTTCCAGAACTAATTTCTTAAGGAGCGTAAAGAGGAGGGATTGTGCGAGAATGAGTAAACTTCTAGGTTACTTTAACCTCGTTCATTTATCATGATGACCTTGGATAAAGAAGATTACTTAACAAAACCATGCTTTGCTGGCTTACAGTACTTTCAGTACTTTGATTTGTAAAATTGTAAATAATTTTTTTAGCTGTCTCCCAGTTATATCACAGAAATCTTCATAAACTTCCTAGGTATCATCGGTACTAAGCTTGGGCTCTGAAATAGTTTTCTTATCAATTAAACCATTCTAATGAGTTCTAACCCATTATCAGACAATAAAATTTTAGCCTGGTCCAAATTGAAATTTTGGAAAGGATATTTGCCAGGACCAGGGATCAAACCCTGGACCTCATGATTGAGAGTCACAAGCACTAACAACCGTACTATGGCCATTGCCCTTTCAGCCACTGAAAACTGAGGGCTGTAAAAACTTTCGATTTAATTTGGACCAAACTAAAATTGTGTCATCTGAAATTGGTTAATTGGCTACATTAATGCTAGGCTAGGGATCTGAAATGGGATCAATTTGCTACATCAATGCTAGGCTAGGGATCTAAAATGGGATCAATTTGCTACATTAATGCTAGGCTAGGGATCTAAAATAGGATCAATTTGCTACATTAATGCTAGGCTAGGGATCTGAATTGGGATCAATTTGCTACATTAATGCTAGGCTAGGGATCTGAAATGCCTAGCATAATGATTGATTCATTGATTGATTGATTGATTGATTGAAGGGGGTTTAACACCAATTTTAACAGCATTTCAGTTATATTGTGGTGGCAGGAGCACCTAACCATAAATTCTTGTTATTTCTCACACCTGCCTCACTACATCCTTTCTGAGCTTCCAGCTACACATTCCACTTTCGTTAACAATTATTGGGTGGGAGACAAAGCCTGACATAATGATAAACAAACATACCAAACATCTCCCAGAAAACGTGGGTTTCCAAACCTAACTAATTCAACCCATAACAAATAGCCCTAGTATATACCTTCAGAGGAATTAAATTCAGGCATTTACAATGTGAGAAAAATAGAAATTGCTTCTATAACATTTTTTCCGTTTTGACCAGTCTTAACTTTTATCTTCTAGTAATGGCTTTGAGCCCTTACCCATTCCCCCAGTTACAATTTTTTGATGCCCCTAAAAAAAGAGTTTGGAAACAGTGTGTCAAATGAAGAAATTGCTTGTGACAAGCAATTTCTTCATTTCCCCTTATGTTTTTACCTGAAGCTATTTAATCATTTCCTACTATGTTTTTTGCCCTAAATAAAAAAAAAATATAATTCTACCAACTTGAAATTGTTGTCTGCAACACTTTTCAATTCAGACCAGTCAAAATTATGGTGCGTCGTAATAGATTAACCAATGAACCTTACTGGATGCCAGGATCAATTAACCCTTTCCTGTTTCTCGAAATTTTAGACTGGCCAAATTTGAAACATGTTGCAGACGACAATGAAAAGTGAATGCAATTTGAAAAGAAACCATTCTATGTGGTAGAAAATATTGTGAAAAAAGAAGAAATTGCTTGATTCAAGCAATTTCTTCTTTTTTTCACAATATCTTCTTAAGTATAAAATTGTATGGACATAAAAACAAGTGATTATACAGGAAAGAGTTGACAAAAAATCTTACCCCATCTCTATTGACAATGTACAATAATAATGCTTCCTTCTGGAGTGTTTTCATCTTAAATGAGATATCAAATGAGGCACCAATTCCCTCTAGTGGGCTCTTTACATAGGATAACTCTTCACTGGTAAATGTGGCTATTCTGGCAATCTGTAAAGAAATGAACATCAAACATTTGATTTCCATTATAATGTTTAACTCTTTCCTGTTTTCAAAATTTGAGACCTGTCCAAATTCAAAGGTTTTGTAGATGACAATTTACAGTTGATTTTATATGAAAAATAATCATTCAGTATGGTAGAAAATATTGTGGAAAAAGAAGAAATTGCTTGTTACAAGCAATTTCTCCTTCTTCCACAATGTTTTTTTCAAGTACAAATGAATAAAAATACAGGGAAGAAAAAACCAGAAATTGCACAGGAAAGGGTTAAAATATTATAATTTAAGTTTTTTAACAACAAAAATAGGCTGCAAGTACAGGTTCATTCATATAATAAAGCCCCAGTAACATTTTGACAATGTATTTCAAAAATTAATGCTAGTCGAATGATGATTTATCCAAACCTCATTTTTCAGTTTTAACCCTTGTCATGCTGATCCCGGAATATTCCAGTTTTGCAGGAGATGTAGACCAAGATCAGCCTGCACATACGTGCAGACTGATCTTGGTCTACACCTCCTGCTTGTAATTTTCCTGCCAGAGTTGTTTATGAAGTTGATTTCTAAAAGAAATAATTATTTTTGAACAACAAATTCTCTCAGTGCAAAACTCCTTTTTTTTTCCCGAAAGAACTTGCAGACAACAAGTTCAAGTTGATGAAATTTTTTAATTTCTTTATGTCTTCAATGTTTTCCAAAGCTATTTTTTATGGTGGGGTCAAAAAGCATCATTGTGTTGGAATGGATTAAAGCGGGATTTCAAGGATAACAAAGGATAACAAAAGATAACAGGATACATGAAATTTCCAAGTACTCACAACATCAGGACATCCAGGTATGACACCCTTTGCTTTCTCATTCTCATTAAGGTCAAGGCTGCCCAGCTGTAAGGTCAAATCTTCGAGACAACCTTCAAAACCTTGTTTAGTCACATCTCTGAAGGAGGAAAATAGGTTAAGATGTTTGTTCAACAAATTTTTGTTGAAATATAACTTTTAACTCTTGTCCTGCTGATTATCTATCCTCTTTCACTGTATTTTAAAACCTTGACATAATAAGATCAATGTTGTGTTCACAATTCTTCCAAAGTCTACAAGAGAAAGCAGGTAGTGTAGGCTTATATCAGACTGCACGTCTGTGCAGGCTGATCTTAGTCTATGCACCTGTCAAAGCCATTGTCAAAGCAAGAATATTCCGAGATCAGCATGACAAAGGTTAAACTATCCATTGTATTATCATAATTAAAACAAATAGAAATAACTATGGTACAACTTTCCTTTTATCATTTGACCTTTCTTAACACTTTTCCATGCAATCTCTGATTCGCAACAAGCTTTTCTTCTTTTCCCACAATATTTTCCATCATGTAGTATGGTTACTTCTTGAATTGTACTCACTTTATGATAATGTCTGCTACCCCTTTGAATTTTGGCAAGTCTAAAACTTTGAGAAACAGTAAAGACTTGAATCTTAGATTTCAAAAAAACATTTTTTTCTATCACCCAAATAAAATAACTGATTACCAAACAACAAAGTTTTACAGACAGGCCTAAATTTGAAAAAAATCCTGAAGACAATCTTAAGTTACTAAATTTCATAAAATCTAGGATGTGGACAATGTTACAAGCAATGCATTTCTAACCCTTTATTGTCGGTCACAAAAGCAGGAATGGGTTCAACCACCTTCAGTTTGTAGAAATGATGTTTAGAAAGAAAATAGGGAATATTACAACAGTGTGATTTCTATTTGTTACCATATTCTCAAATCGTGTGTAGTTATTTTTTATTGGATCTGACCCAACACTGTAACAACTGGAAAACACACTGTGGTAATTTTCCTTTTATTTTATACCTTTTCACATTTAAAATTAAGAAAATCTGCTGAAAAAAAAGAAATATAAAAAAATCATTGGCACTTTTGAATAGAATTTACCTAATTGGAAGAATAATATCCTGGTAACCTCCGAGAGATACCTCATCTGTGGTGGACAGCTGTGTCTGAACACCTGTAGAGTTCACTGGACCAACTAGAAACAAGAATTATCATGAGATCCTTATGTATATTGGACATTTATGAAATACCATGTCATCTGTGTAAGCAATTATGTTAGGAGCAATTAGAATTAAAATTGATGGTGATTGTATTGGATTTAACACCACTTTCATCAATATTTCTGTTATATAGCAGTGGTTGGGGTACCTGGCTATGGCTTCCAGTTACTTTTTTCACCAGAACTAGTGTTCTTTCATTGACCCATACATTTGGCATTGATATTAGTGTATTTTCTGAGAAGTAATATCCAGAGGGGTTTATCTTGTAAGAACTTGTTTTAAGAGATGAAGAGAATATTTCTTGTTTTCATCGAGGTACAAACCGAAAAACCTTATCACACTGTATGAATACACAAAGCGGATTTATACATTGTGTGTTTAGGTTTTTCGGTTCATACCTCCATGAAAACAAAAAAAAATCTCTTCATTTCTTACAATCTAATAGCATCGAGCAAAAAAACAAAAAATTACAATTTTTGATACCTTTTTGCTTGGAACTATTTTGTTCTGAAGCATACAAAATCACTGTGTGCTCAAAATTTTGTTCATAAAGTTATGAATATTTTTTTTTGACCAATCAGAACGCTCGTTTTTGATAGACAAAACTAAAAATTAAATTATTCCTGATTGAAAACGAATAAATCTAAATATTACAACAAAAACATTTGAAGGACACCAACTACTCAAACTTTGCACAATAACATTTCGTCCATTGATACGAGACAGATGAAGCATGTGGTGATGACTTTTGTCAAACGTCAGACAGAAAGTTGGCCAGGCCAGGATTTGAACCCTGAACCCAAGGATTGTAAGCATAGCGAGCTTAACAAGCTTTGCAATTATGATTTTAAATTAACCCTTGTCATGCTGAACCCGGAATATTCCGGTTTTGGCAGGAGGTGTAGACTAAGATCAGACTGCACTTATGTGCAGGCTGATCTTAGTCTATACCTCCTGCTTGTACTTCCTGCCAGAGTTTCTTATGGAGTTGATTTCTAAAAAAAATCTGATTTTTGAATAACAAGTCCTATCAGTGCTTTCAGGCCTTTGATTTGAGAGCAATTCAGCGAGATAATTTATACAGCATGACAAGGGTTAATGCATGCATACTATTTATTAGAAATTATGGAAAACTGCAAAACAGTACATATGTCCATTTGTCTTACCCATTTCCAGGTCTACATAAAGGACTCCTGTCTTATTCAGCCTGTTAACCTGTACCGCATGCCACTCTCCATCGTTGACCAAAGTATGATGTGTCAGACTTGCACGGCCTCCACCAAGGTCAAACTGATACAGAATCTTTCCATCCTTGACCTCGAGCGAGATAAAATCTCTTTGTCCATCACTGGCGAAGAACACAAGGCCATTGTCTGCGTATGTCTTCAGTCGTAAGTTGATTTGAGAACTGACAGCTGGCTGCCATCCAATCTTCTTCTTACTAAGCACAACATATCCAGTACCATCAAATCTGAACCCATTCGATGCTATCTCCTGGAATATGTTTCTGAAAACAATGCCATGATCATTGTGTTGAAAGTAATACCTTGAGAATACATTAACCCATTATCTGACAATAAAACTTTTGGCTGGTCCAAAATTAAAAAGTTGCAGACAATATTTATAAATGCATTAGAATTGAAGAAATGATAGTCAAATAGGGTAGCAAATATTGTGAGCAAAGAATAAATTGCTTGTTAGTGGTAACAAGTAATTTTTCCTTTTCTTATAGTATTTCCTAAAACTATGCTTTTCCGTGCATAAAAAAGTAGGGTTATGATTTACCTTATTATCACTCAAGTATTTGGGGTTCATAACTCAATGAAAATGAGAAATATTCTCTTCATTTCTAGAAACAATAGTTAAAAGGTTATCAGTCATGTCATTGAAGGAAAGTTTTGATGTATAAAGTTTTAATTCATTATCATTTTTTATCTCATGTGGAGTTTGACAGATTTAAAAGACATATTGTAGAACAAAGGAACTCTCATATAACAATCACATTCTCAAACCTTCAACCAATGTTTACTGCACAGTCTGATAAAACAATTCAACATTTGAGCTAATACCAAAATGATTCTTACCTTTTCTGATACAAATTTTAAAATTTTGGCACCACTTATTTAAGAGATGGAGAGAATATTAGTTTTTTTCGGTTCATTCCTCCATGAAAACAAAAAATATTCTCTTCATTTCTAATAATTTAATGACACCAAACTAAAAAAGGAAATATTTTTACAAATTTTGATATATTTTTTAAGGAGACTATTTTGTGTGCAAGCATACAAAATAGCTGTGTGCTCAAAATTTTGTTTATGGAAGTTTGATTTTTTTTACCAATCAGAACGCTCATTTTTAATAGACAAAACTTAACATCGTATTATTATGCAAACCATCTGAATTTTGACTGATGTAAAATTTTATAATCTAGCACTGGATTGAACAGATTGAAGTTGGCTCCAGCTTTACAAGACCCTCAAAAAGGAGTTCATGAAAGCAATGGGGAAAATTGTGAAATTGCATGTTACAAACTTTTTTTCATTTCCACGTTTTTTACTTAGAAGGGTAGAAAATTTCAAAATTCTGTCAATTTTGTAACTTTTTGTTTAGGACCAATCTAGACATTTCCAATCAAGTAATGGGTATAGCTATTCAATAGATTCTTACCTTTCTTTGGCTCCTACAGTGTTACTCTCTCCATCCTCAAAGTTCCACAAACCAATAGGATTGTCATCAAACTCTATACTCTCCATGTCACCAGTGAACGGTTCTCTTGTTATGTCATCTGATATCTAAAACAGACAGAAAATTCAAATTTAGTAAGGGGTCATTTGTAATGTGTAACCTTGACCTTGGAATCATTATCTTGTGGTCATGAACCATGATATATACTATCCTCAATAAAGTTGATTTATTTTCAAAATGAACTAGAGCTCAGTGTTCTTTCTGCTTGGCATTTTGTGATTGTAACGACAAGAACGCCTGGAGGAATTATGATAATTTATAAGTATTATTGGCTTGAATAAGTGTTAATCATTTGTTCCTTGCTGTGCCGAAATACTTTAGATGTATTTCGCACAGCAAGGCACAAATAATTAACACTTATTCAAGCCGATAATACTTATAAACAATTACAATTTTTCCAAGCGTTCTTGTCATTACTATCATAAAACACCATGCAGGAAGAATAGAGAGAGTGAGGAAGAGAGAAATGAAAAAGTGTGTATTTTCTTCTTTTTCTTAGTTGTTATATTTTGATATGAGGGCTATTTTGAAAATAGCCGTTCTTTATATTGGTCTTAACATGTTACCTTCTCTATATAAAGATATCATTTTTATTACAGTAGCAAAGCAAATGTACAAACAACAGTAGTGCAAAAATACAGTTTTTCTCCAATTATCCCAGGGCAAGTATTCAAGTATTAGTCAAGAATTGAAATGAACTTGTCCACAAAAAAGCAAAGAGATGAATTTTGAGAAATATTGATGTTAATGAAGAAAATGCTGGAACCCAGCATTTTCTTCAATAACAACAATGTTTCCTACCCTTCCATTTAAACCTTGCGATAATTCTCCAATAAATAATGAGTTATCTTTAAGACCTATTTTGTACCGTTTCAAAATCTGCCCTGGTATTTACATGTCCTATACAAGTGGCCTTGAAAAATGTACTTGTCCACAAGTAGAAAAGCCCATGTTGAATAAGTTGGGCAAGGTAATTCCACACCCCTGGACTGTTACACAGACTAAATTACTTCAATTTGCCGTTATCTATCATAAAAGTAAATATTTAAGATTTCTCTCACCAGATTATCTGTTGGCAGACCACCAGCGTAGAACTTGGTTGTGTACGGAGATAGATCGAGTACAGAGTTCAATCCCGTAGATGTTGCAGAGACCCCGGGCAACTCATCTTCATCTGGCCGTCCATGTTCAACCATCAGTGTGCCAGTCTTACCAACCCTAAAATTGTAAAGAGATTTACAACTTTGTATTATTTTGGAAATTTGATGGGTAATGAAAAAGCATATTCAAAATGCATTCTTTAAAAAGAATATTTCAAAGCAGCAGAATAATCAAATTAAATAAGATTCAGAGTCTAATTCAAACTTAGTATGAATTGTGAAAAGCAATTTCTTCATTTTTCCACAATGTATTTAAAGCTTTTTTCTTAAAGGAAATTTAAAAGCATAATTGTGTGGGAATGGGTGAAAGTATTCAAAACGGTGAAAACTTTGAAGTCAACTAAGAAATTCCTTGATTGAAATCGCAGTTTTTGATGGTAAACAATATTTGAACCACCAGAGAATTTTTTGTCTCTACAATTTTTTTTATTTCCTTCAACACAAGCAACATAAATTTGCACCTACAAATACTACCAAACATACGGAATAGACATGAATCTGCTCATAAGTTTGTTTGAACAAAGAAATACAAGGTTATGCAATTAGAATCTAAGATTCTTTCACCAATTAAAATACTTCTATGAAAGTGACACAAATTGTTTAAACAAAAAATACACAATTTACCTATTGACCGTCACTTTGTACCATTTTCCATCAGCCACATACTGTGGATGCGTCATCGAAGTCAGACTAAATCCCAGGTTATATTTGAACGCTACATATCCATCCTCAACCTCGACAGCCATGTAATCCTGATGGGCTTTACCCGTACCAGATCGCTCGCTGCCTACATACAGAAGGAGACCATTCTCTGATGTGGTCTTGAAGAACAAAGAGACCTTGTTGTAGGATCCAGCCTGGGCAAGGTTTGGTGGATTGCGCAATGTCACAGTTGTGTTGCTCAAGAACTTTAGACCTACACGGATCTGAAATTAGATAAATATCCGAAATTATCAAACAGCATGTCATCAAAAGTCATTTTTAAACTGACTATCCTACTACTATCCCTAGACAAAAATTTTGAGATTGATTTAAATTGACATTTATAGCTATGAAATACCTTCCTCAACCTATTCCCATACAACACAATTTTAGACAGGTCCAAATTGAAAGAAGCTGCAGATGATGATTTCAGTTTTTTATTTCTTTGTCTTTTTGGATAGAAAACATTGTTGATAATGAAGAACATTTTCCACAATGTTTTCCAAAGCTTAACCAAGACAATAAACCGCATTATTTTGTACAGCTAGTAATATGTAAAGGTAAAAATGTTGGTTGGGGATCTAAATGTCACAACCACAGCTTGAATAAGGTGTAGTTAGAACATTAAAATATTCGTCTACTTAAAACTGTTGTCTGCAACATCTTTGAATTTCAACCAGTCTGAAAAATTTGGTCGTTAGTAAACATACCAAGTTAGCCTGGTTCCTAGCAATAGCTATCTTTTCTTTAAGGGAAGCAATACTGGTCTTGACTTCACGTTGCTGTTTCTTAACTCGGTCAGATTTTTCCGTCAAGTTCGTCATCAGCACATTGATGTCTGGGATCACCTTCTGCACATTGTTTACTGGAATAAATATATGAGGTTATGGAGATTTTTTTCTTAGTATTCATCAATTTCCATGCAACAAAATGTTACACTGGTCTAAATGGATTGAAATTGAAGACTCTTCAACAAATCAAAGTGTGTTATATATATATATTTCTTCTAGGCGTCTTAAAACGGGATTGTGTGGTAATGGATTAAAGGCACAGCCAAACTTTCATTAGTTTATTCTCTTACATAAGCATTAAAACATATGAATGGAGAATACTTTATAGGATATAGAATATTGCGAGAAAGTTTGGAAGTATCGCCCATCTTTTCACCGTCAGAATACTGCTTTATTTCTGATTATAAAATCCTTCTTATTTATCATTCATTAAATGCATTACTTTGTTGATTATTTTTATTATTTTTTTTTTTATGTTATTTGTTTTATTCAATTGATTGGTAGTAAAACTTGCTTTTTTGAAATTTCGGTGTTTCCTTATCCCGACCCTAGGATACCATCCCATTTCAGTCATTGATTTGTTCGTTAATTTGAATAGGGTTTAACGCTACTTTTCACAGTATTTCAGGCATATTACAGATTCTGGATCACCTAACCATGGATTACTGGTATTTTTCATTTAAGAACTACCACTACATCCTTTCTGAGCCTTAAACTGCTCATCCCACTAACGTTTATAATTATCCACCTGTTGGTGGGAGACAAACATCAGAAAGGATATATGCAGAGACCTTTACCATTTTTCCCTTGAAGTGATGCTTGCCCGTTAGGAAATTCTATAAAGTTTCAAATCAACTATCATCAAGGGATCTAAGCAACAGAAATTAATGTTCAATTTTCAGGAAAAACATTTCAAAGATAATAAAAATTTGATTTAAATGGGCATTAAGAAAACTGGTATTTGAATTCTAGACCAAACCAGATTTGATGATCACCATTACTAGTTTGTCCTTCTTATAGCTCAGCCATACTTATACCTACCTTGGGTTCTGGAGACAGCAATAGATTTCTCACTGTTCACAACTTCATCTTTCAAAGGCATGACCTTGTTTGCCTGATCTGGAAGGTCATCTAGAATACCCTGGATGCGGATTTTCACACTCTCCGATTTCACAGATGTATCGTTTACACTGGAAACTACTCCTGAGGACTTCTCACTGATGTCCCCTAAAAAATTCAAATAGTACTTTCATATCTAGCCCATTCCCACACAATGTCAATGATGCTTTTTGACTCCTCTCAAGAAAAACATTGTGTAAAATGTCAGAAGAACTTTATCATAACAAAAGATCATGAAATCTCACCTATTTTTCAGATTTTCGATATTTTTCAATCCCTAAATTAGAAACTGACACTTGGATTGCATTTTTTTATATTTCATGGATTCTTTTTTTCTTCATTTTTTCCAGAAAAATAAAGGTTTATAGGTTGAACAGACATCTGCAACTTCAATTGATTCAAGTAAAGAATGGTTAATGGCTATACAGTCAAATTCTATCAAAAGCCTAATCTTTTCACATTTTCACATTTCCCAGACATTTGGATAATCTGCAACATCAATGACTCACCAGTATTCATTCCAGTGATCTTGTTTTCCACACGGTTTTTAGCTTTAGTAAGGTCATCATTAAGTGATTTTACCAGCATTGTTCCATTAACAGCACTATCAAGTCGACCAAGAAGTGCTGAAATACAAAAATTAAGAGATTATCTATCATCTTATTCACAATGGCCCTACAAACTTGTCAATAGTAGAATTCTGGCCTGGAAACGTTAGGCCCCAAGTCAAGGCAATTCATATATGACCTCTTACCAGACGACAAAATTGTACACTGAAACTAAACAAAGTGGCTGACAACAAATCAAATTGAATCCACTTATTACTACTAAATCCCAATTTTTTACAAACTAAAGAACAAGAACATTAAAAAATTTATGAGATAAGGAAACATTGCTAGTTACAATATTTTCTTTAATATCAAAGGACTTATTTTTCAAATAACATCACTCCTAGAGGACAGTTTGCCTGAAATACCAAACCACATATCCACATATGCTTTCCTTACGTGTTTGAAAATGTTATACCGAGGGAAAAACAGAAAGCAAAATCTTTGTGATCTACCTAAACGTTGTAACTATGGCTTCATAAGCCGCAGTTACAACATCCTTTTACCTATTCATGAAATGGTTTCTTATAAATGAAAGGGATGAAAATCATAGGTCTGCATTACATGAATAATTTGATTGGTGAATATATTTTCAACCCATTTTCACACATTCCCACTTTATTACACCCCTCAAGGAAGAAGCTATGGAAAACATTGTTCGGAAAAATAAAGAAATTGCTTGTTACAAGCAATATACTCATTGTCCACAATGTTTTCTACCAAAAAAGACAAAGATTTTTAAATTCCATCCACAGAAAATGTCTTCTGCAACTTCTTTCTATTTGGACCAGCGAAAATTTTTCTTATGTGGCAATGGGATTAGTTGATTTGACAGCTTACTTGTTTGTGTAATGTTGTATCTCAATTTAGCATCAGCTAGAAGGACCTCACTCGAGTTGGTCAGAGTCTCTGAATCTTCTCCTACACCACTAGACTGTAATTAGAACCATAATGAAATAATTTAATTGTAAGTTTTGTCTATCAAAACGAGCGATCTGATTGGTCAAAAAATTTAATTCATACCTCCATGAACAAAATTTTGAGTACGCAGCCATTATGTATGCTTCCGCACAAAATAGTCCAATACAAAATGATATTAAAATTTGTAAAGCTTTTGGTTTTTTCGCTTGATGCTATTAAATTATAAGAAATGAAGAGAATATTTTTTGTTTTCATGGAGGTATGAACCGAAAAACCTAATCACACAATGTATGAATCCGCTTTGCGTATTCCTACAGTGTGATTAGGTTTTTCGGTTCATACCTCCATGAAAACAAAAAATAGATTAACCCTTGTCATGCTGATTAAAATTGTTTACAGAATTGCAATGGAGTCAAAGTGCTAAAAGTACTGGAAATACTTGTTGTGGTTAATATTTCTTTTAAAATCTATCCTATAAACAACTCTGGCTTAAAATATACAGGCAGGTGGTGTGGACAAAGATCAGACTACATGTACATGCAGGCTGATTTTTGTCCACACCACCTGCCAAAACAGGAATATTCCCGGTTCAGCGTGACAAGGGTTAATATCACATTTGTACAATATGATATGCTTATAATTTTCAAAATCTCTCTTTTTTTTTCTTGACAATATTAGCGATTATTTCATATTCAATAATCATGTTTATTTTGTTTTGCCATTTGTAGTCGGTGAGTGATCTGCCCTTTGGCGGTGTTCAGGTAAAAAATTCACCCGGTGGCCATATAAACTTTTCATAACGTTCAAGGAAATAGATTTGGCGGTTTGAAAGAATTCAGTTTTTAGGAAAAAGTCTAAGTAAATATCTGTGAAGAAAGTATGCCAAGGGGTAGAAAGAGGAAATTGGCAGAATGAGGTGACTCACAGGATCAGGGCGAGCCGGGTAATGATATCAATAATTACAATACGGTGGTTGATTTTGAGGAAATAATAAGGGCCTCACCATACCAAACAGTGGGACTGTTCCGCAATCAGCGGAGGCTACGATCTCGATAGGCAATGACGCAGATAATGCTTCTATATTGCTTTCCAAGCGCAGTGGGTGTGGTTGTATAAATTTTTGGAAAAATTTATAGTGGTGGAAAATTCAAGTGGCTGAGAGTTACCCTAGATTGCATTTATGCTGCAACTTGTTGCAATTGGAGTATTGCTGGGATAATTATACCTAAGGGATATGCCTTGATAGGCCTAGCTATCGAGCTGGGGATCAATCCTGTCGAGGTGTCTACTATAGGTTTTACGATTGTATTAAAAAAATGCTTCTGTATAGAAAATATTTTGGTAAACCCCCTTTTGTAGGCCTAACATTGTTGGGGATTAATCCTATCATTGGGGCCGCCATTAGATTTTCTGTTCAAATTATAGTTTTTTCTAAGAGGTGGATTTTGCTCGGACATCAATAGGTAATTTCCAGCTCTTTCATTTGGCTTCTGATAAATTTCATAAGATGAATATGGATTTGCCAGGATTTTGTGATGGAATATGCTTTTGGAGGATAATTTTAAGGGGCAATCAGGGTTGACTTTCAGCTACTGTTAATCTAAGTAGGGCCCTATTGCAATGGAGCTATGATCCCTGGGGTTTGCTCACCTGAGATAAAGTCACTTTTTCTTTTAACAGTCTAATTTCATGTTAAGGTTAGGATTTTGATACAAGTTGGCCATGCTTACATATATAGACTATGTACCTGGGGATCCAAATGTAATTAAAAATTCCAAGGCTTTAGGGCAAATTTGAAAGAAGGAATTAACTTTTTTCTCCCCCTTGATCACCTGAGCATGAAGTGCTCAAGTAAGCTATTGTGGTCACCTTTCGTCCGGCGTCCGGCTGGCGTGCTTCGTCCGTCAACAGTTTCTTTAAACAACATCTCCTCCCAAATTTGAACCAAATTTGGCAGAAATGTTCCTTAGGTGGTCCCCTTTAAAAATAGCTAGAAGAATAAAATGCTTCGAAAAGCAATGTGGAATATGAAGAAAATGCTAGTCACAAGCTATTTCTTCATTTTACACATTGTTTTCTATCCATAAAAATAAGAAAAATCAAATCTTCTATCAGTTTCACATTCTTTGAATTTAGACTGACATCTGTTAACCCATTCCAACACAGCAAAATTTTAGACTGATCCAAATTGAAAAAAGCTGCAGACAACAATTTCAAGTTGATGGAATTTTGAATTTTTTCGTCTTTTTGGATAGAAAACATTGTGGATAATGAAGAAATTGCTTGATAAAGCAATTTCTTCATTTTCCACAATGTTTTCCAAAGCTTTTTTCTTGAGGGGCGTAAAAAGGAGGGATTGAGTTGGAATGGATTAAGGGGTTAATGAGAGATTTCATAAGCATATGCGATCTATCACACAAAAACAGACCATTTCAAAAATTTGTTTTAACCCTGATTAGGTTTTGCAGACAGCACTTATTATGGTAATTATTGAAGAAATTATGTTTTTGAATTCACACATCAAGACGCAAGGTTCTGTCCAAATCAATTTGCAATCTTTTGAACTATCCAATGGGGTTCGTAAAAGTAGTCTATAGGAAACTTTGCTTGTACAGTTTCTTACCTTTTCCTGGGCCAATTCAGCAGCAATCAGAGCTAGTTCTGATGCGTTCCCAGCATTTTCAATGGCTTTGACAATATTCTCATATGCAGTTCCAGCCTTCAGCGCGTTTGATGCAATATCACGGGTGTCTGTATACATTCTGTAAATTACAAACAATGCATATGTAACAACAGAGATACAACATCTTGTATTTGCTATGAGCTGCAGAGGAAATTTTTGATATTTCACCAGCTCTGCAGTATTTATTGTAACACAATGTAATACAATATTCCATTTATATAATACCTACCTGTTTATTAAATAGATTTGATGAAATGATAAAGAGGACAGCAAAACTTGACTACATGTATTCAGAGTGGTGGATAGTAACAGAAATTCAGTGTTAACATGAGGCATAATACTTTAGAAGTAATGGAGATCAAAAATCTTTCAATTAAAATTTAAAGTCAAACAAGAATTTCTAAATATAAAATTCCATTAAAATGAATGTCTGAGTAATGAATCTATGCCTAGAAGATGATATGCTGGTCACAAAGGATTGTGCAAAGTTTCAAAACATAAGCATCAGTGGAAAGAGAGTTATTAAAGATATATGACAGTTGCATATAAAGTTTAACCAAGAATTTTTAAGTCCGAAAAGGGTTAAAATTTCACCAAAATGAATGTCAGAGTAATGAATCTGGGTCTAGTGGCTGATATTATTGTCACAAAAACATGTGCAAAGTTATTGATATTATTGTCACAAAAACATGTGCAAAGTTATTAAAGATATTAAAGATATATGACAGTTACACGCAAGGATTAACCAAGAATTTGTTAGTCCAAAAAGGGTTACAAATCCACTAAAGTAAATATAATTGTAATGAATGTTTGCCTAGAATATGATATGATAGTCACAAAAGCATGTGCAGAGTTTCAAAGCAATGGAATTGTCAGTATCATTCTTTTCTAACAGTAATGCACTCTGATTTTACCCATTCCCACTCAGTGAAGCTTTTAGATGCCCTCAAAGAAAAAAGCTCTGGAAACATTGTGGAAAAGGAAGAAATTGCATGCAATTTGATCATTTTCCACAATATTTTCTACACAGAAAGTTGAAAAAATCTAAAATTTAGTAAACTTTAAATTGTCATCTGCAAGGTAATGGGTTAAAAATAGCTTACTGTTCTAGATTATCTGCTTGTTCTTGTAAGAGTTCAGCTTTAGCAAAACTTTCATTGACCATAGCAGCGGTGCGTTCTGGATCTTCAGTGAAAACCTCATTGTTCTGTTGCAGTACTGCTATAGCTTGCAGCATTCTACCAGCTAGAACCTCTAGAGTCTGGAAACATACATTAGTGAAGTCATCAGGTAAGCATTTGATAGATTTAATGGGGTTTAACGCCCCTTTCACAGTATTTCAGTCATATCGCGGCAACTGAAGCACCTAACAATGGATTCCTGGTATTTCTCACACCAGTACTACCGTTACATCCTTTCCTAGCCTCCAGCTGCTATCCCACTTAGGTTCATGATTATCCACCCATTGGTGAGAGACAAATGTTGGAAAGGATATGTGTCGCCGCTGGGGATCGAACCCATGACATCCCATGATTGAAGATTGGAAGTCTGCTGCGCTACCGACTGTGCTATGACGGAGGCTCAGGTAAACAAGAGAATCATCCTGATTGAATGATTGAATTGGGTTACCCATTACCACACAAGAATACTATATACTTGTCCAAATCGAATAAGGTTGCAGACGCCAATTTAAACTTGTTGCAATTTTAAAATTTTGTTCAATTTCTTGTAGAATATACTGTTTAAAAAAAGAAATTGCTTGATGATGCCCCTTAAGAAAAATGCTTTGGAAAAAATAGTGGACATGAAGAAATTGCTTGATACTCATTCATATTGTTTTCAACCACAAAAGACAAAATAAAATTTAGTATTCATCAACTAAAAATGTCCTCTTCAACTTCTTTGAATTCGGACCAGTCTAAAATTTGTCATCTTGGAATTGGTAAAGTTTCAAGTAAACTACTTCAATAGTAACAGAGATATGGCCAAATAAAAAGGTGTTGACACATACCCAAACATCAATAATGCCAAACTGATTTTAGCTAGATAATAAAGAAAGATTGTGCAATAGAAATGAGTCGCTTCTGAAGCTTTCAGCTTCAACGACTCAAAAATACATGTGATTTTTTACCTTAAATTCCTCGTCACTTGTATCAATATCTGTTCGTGATTCATTCAACTTTTCTTGAGCAGACATAATCGTATCCATCGTAACTTGCTCTTCCATTATAATTCCTTCAATGTGCATGTCAATTGTCATCATATTCTCGTCGCGAAGACGGTTGATCAGATTTGTAGCTCGTGTAGAGACCGCTTCTGAGGTTTGACTGTTATTCTGGAGATCCATCAAACGTTTCTTGATCATATCAAGCCCATCCATTATGTTCTGTGCAGCCTCTTTTTGAGCATTCGGAAGAACCTGTTCACCCTTGACAGAATCAGTCACTGGAAAAAGATAGTATTAATACATTACCACACAATCCCTCCATTGACCTTGACCTTGATGAAATGACCTTCCCCAGTAGCGCCTTGTTGAGACCTATCTACATAACAAATATTAGTATTATAACTTAATAAGGGGTGAAGTTAAAGGAAAATGTTTAGTTGGCAGGTTCAGTTTTGGAGACAGACAGACAGACGGACACTGGTAAAAAAAAATATGGCCCCGATCTTATTGATGCGGGGGCATAAAAAGAAGAAATTGCTTGTAACAAGCATTATCTTCTTTTCCACAATATTTTATACCCTACTGAATGGTTATTTTGCAAATCAAATCCATTTTAAGTTTTCGTCTGCAAAACCTTTGAATTTGGACATGTCCAAAATTTTGAAAAACAGGAAGGGTTAATGAATTTGGAATGTTATGACCACCCATTCAATATCCTCTATCTACACATATAATGACTTATTACAGCTGTCAATCGAAGAATCAGGCGACCAGTCAAGTCATTCATTTAGTACAAAAGTGAACTTTTGAGCTCTGACTTTACAAAAAATTGAGGAATTGCTAGTAACAAGCAATTTTTCCTTTTCTAATTGTATTTACTACGTAATTTGGCATTGATTTTCCAATTTTAGCACACTTTGAATTATTGTCTCTCATTTCTGTTGTCTGGTAATGAGTTGGATAAACTTAAACAAGTTTTGTGTTGTTTGATAAAGAGATCACTTATAATAGAATAAACTTACTGTTCTCGGCATCAGATTGCTCATTCGTTGTGTTTGTGGCAGCCTCGGAGAAGTTTTTCATTTTAATTTCATCCATGATGGTCTCCGATTCCATAATGTATGTCTCAATGTTGGTAACTCTAATACCCTCGTTGATTTGTTGTAAAACATCTCTTACATGCATGATCGCAGCTGAAAATAGAGAAAGACCAATTAGAACTATTTCAAACAAGTATCATCAGCTAAAATTGAAGATAGAATTTCAAATCTTAACCCTTGTCATGCTGAACTGGAATATTCCGGTTTTTGGCCAGAGGACTAGACAAAGATCAGACTGCACATATGTGCAGTGCAATCTTTGTCTAGACCTCCTGCTTGACCCCTTTACAGCTAACATTGTTTATACCATTAATTTTCTATATAGTCAACTATCCAAAATGAGTGTTTTGTGTGCTTTCATTCCTTTGATTTTAACAATTTTGGAGAGGATTTTATTCAGCATTACAAGGGTTTAAACCATAATAAAATTTTCAGCAAAAATATATCATCTACGTTAACCTCAATGTCTTTGGTTGAAGTTTGGAATGTAGGTTTGAGTCGTATACAAAATATTATAACAACAAGTCAATGTCCCTAAAACAGAATCACAAAGATTTCAACTAAGAACTGTGGGAATGAGGTAACGAAATTCCCCAAATTTTCTGACATCCAGGCATTGGAAATAGTACCCATGTATTTATTACCCCTATCCTGAACAAACCTGGGATTCCATGTCATTGTGATTTTATACACGAGAAAACATTATGGATAAAGACGGTATTGCTTATGACAATCAATTTCTCCCTTTCCAACAATATTTTCTACCACATGGGATAGTTTCATTTCAAATTGCATCAAATTTTCATTGTCTTCTGCGTCTTCTTTCCATTTGGACAAGTGTAAAATTTCAAAAAACAAAAAGTGAAACAATAATGAACAAGAGGGCCTTTGGCCCTGGGGCGTTCACCTGAGATAAAGGCTCTTTTTCTTTCAACAGTCTAATTTCATGTTAAGGCTAGGATTATGAAACAAATGGGTTACAATTACATATAAAGACTATGAACCTGGGGATCCAAAAGTCTAAATTACAAATTCCAAGGCTTAAGTGCTGATTTGAAAGAAGGAAAAAACTTTTTCCATGGGTTATAATTTCAGAAAAAAGAAAGAAGTCTGTGAACTGATGCTTCATGCCTATAACCCACCCACCCCGGGTTCGCCCCGGAGACCCTAGGATCATGATTTTAGCTATTTTGTAAGAGATCAATATACTGATGCTTCATGCAAAATATCAAGGCTCTACGCCTTCTGGGTCAGGAGGAGAAGATTCTTAAAGATTATTTTGAAATTTCACTTTTGTTGCCATGGTAACCAGAGTTTTTAAACCGATTTCAATTCTTTTAGCTTATTTTGAGGGGGGACCACCTAAGGGACATTTCTGCCAAATTTGGTTCAAATTGGCCCAGTGGTTTGGGAGGAGATGTCATTTAAAAAATCGTTCTTTATTTCTATATAACCAACCCCCCCCCTAGGGCTCCGCCCCTGGAGATCCGAGGATCATGATTTTAGCTATTTTATAAGGTCAATATACTGATGCTTCATGCAAAATATCAAGGCTCTACGCCTTCTGAGTCAGGAGGAGAAGATTTTTAAAGATTATTTTAAAATTTTAGTTTTGTTGCCATGGCAACCAGAATTGTAAACAGATTTCAATTCTTTTAGCTATTTTTGAAGGGGACCACCTAAGGAACATTTCTCCAAATTTGGTTCAAATTGGCCCAGTGGTTTGGGAGGAGATGTCATTTAAAAAATCGTTCTTTATTTCTATATAACCAACCCCCCCCCCCTTGGGCTCCACCCCTGGGGACCCGAGGATCATGATTTTTGCTATTTTAAAAGGTCAATATACTGATGCTTCTTGCAAAATATCAAGGCTCTACGCCTTCTGGGTCAGGAGGATAAGATTTTTAAAGATTATTTTAAAATTTTAGTTTTGTTGCCATGGCAACGAGAGTTTTTAACAGATATCAATTTTTTTAGCTATTTTTGAAGGGGACCTCCTAAGGGACATTTCTGCCAAATTTGGTTCAAATTGGCCCAGTGGTTTGGGAGGAGATGTCGTTTATAAAATTGTTCTTTATTTCTATATACCCCCCACCCCCCCTGGGGCTCCGCCCCTGGGGACCCTAGGATCATGATTTTAGCTATTTAGAAAGGTCAATATACTGATGCTTCATGCAAAATATCAAGGCTCTACGCCTTCTGGGTCAGGAGGAGAAAATTTTTAAAGATTATTTTAAAATTTCACTTTTGATGCAATGGCAACCAGAGTTTAAAACGGATTTCAATTCTTTAAGCTATTTTTGAAGGAGACCACCTAAGGGACATTTCTGCCAAATTTGGTTCAAATCGGCCCAGTGGTTTGGGAGGAGATGTTGTTTAAAGAAATTGTTGACGGACGACGCACGACACACGACGCATGATGTACGACGGACAAAAGGGGATTATAATAGCTCACTTGAGCACTTCGTGCTCAGGTGAGCTAAAAATTACAAAGCCTTGGAAACAGTTTAGTAGGTAAGTTATAGTATCAATGAATTTCAAATGCCCAATACCTTATTATCAAAGATCAATTAAAGAATCAATTAACTCACAGTTAGCTTCTTGTTCACTGTTCATCCCCATATCTACAGCATCAGAACTTCTATTGAGTAATAGATCTCCCTCTTGTACCAGTCCTTTGGCATCATCAATACTAGACAGGGACTGGAAAATGGTAAAACTAATAGTAAGTCACATTAGATGGTATTTCAAATTATTGTGGTTTGGTCCATAGCCAAGTATCACTTAATCTCATATTTTCACAACCCCTATACTACAAATTTTGTGATTATGAACAGACCAGCTGTGCAAATATACTTTGGTCTACAGAAACATCTTTTCTTTACATCGAAAATACAGTTAGATTGTTCGTTATGGCATCATTTTACAAAAACAAACAAACAAAAAATTGTGCAGTACATATATCAATGAAATTCAAAACTTTTATAGATTCATGACAAAAATTAATGTTGTATTACAAATAGATTCAAGTATCAAGTTAATCAAACTTGCCATCTAATGCAGATAAAAACTTAGCAAAGCCTAGAACTATCTTTTTTGATGACTTGGTTAATAGATAGGTAGTATTACAAATAGGGTTAAGTACGGAGTTAATAAAACTTGTCATCTAAAAAAACAAAAAGAACTTAGCAAAGCCTAGAATTATCCTTTTATGGTGACTCAGTAAATGGACTCAGTATTTCATAATCATTCATTCAATATTCAAACAATTCAAGGTTCAAGGATTTGGAATTTTCAAGAATACTCTCAGGCTGATCTTTTTTCTACTGTATTAACCCATCCCCCAAACAATGAAGCTTTTTGACACCCCTCTAGAAAAACAATTGCGAAAACATTGTGAAAAATGAAGAAATTGCTTTTACCAAGCTAAAAATCTAGAATTTCATAAACTTTCTATTGATGTCTGAAAGTCCTTCCAATTTCTACAAGTCTAAAATTTTCCATCTGATAAAGAGTTTATGCAGAATATCATCTTGTCCCTGATATCAAAAAATAAAGCTTACATTCCATATAGGCATTCAAATTACTTAAGAAATAAAGAGAATATGCTTTCATTGCGGTATGAACCTAAAAACTTAATCAAACTGTATGAATATTCTCTTTATTACTTACAATTTGATGGCATAAAGCAAAATGATGCAAACATTTTACTAGTTAGAGAAAAAAATTATGGACCTTCTTTGAATGCAAGCATACAAAATAGCTGTGCACTTGAAATTTGTTCATGGAAGTATGAAAAAAACAAGAGCACCGCCTACGGGTGCCTAGGCTTGGTTGTTGGGTGCTGGATAGTGGACAAAATGCATCTAGAGTTTTGCCCTTTGATACTATAAGTTGCTCTTTTGATAGAGAACAAATGTGCCAAGTTTCAAGCGAATGCCTTCAGTAGAACCAGAGATATCACAAAATGTCAACGTTTTTGCACGACGACGACACCAAGGCTATCACAATATCTAAGGTTTTCTCCGAAAACAGCCGAGCTAAGAAATCAGCCTCTAAATCTTGATAGACAAAACCAAAATTGAAATATTAGAAGCTATAGGCAAATCAAACTAGAGACACTATTAAAACTTACGGCAGAGATTGGCTCGTCAATCATCATGTTGATTTGTTTGATATCCTCTTCTACAGCATCCAGGGTGATGTTTTCTGATTCATAGAGGATGGAGAACAACTTGGGCTAAAACAAGCAAAGACATCATATGACTAGCTATATTAATCTCAAGAAAATAGTTCAGAAATCAATGCGGAAATGAAGAAATTGCTTGTTATTAGCAATTTCTGCATTTTTCACAATGTTTACTACCCTAAATGACCCAATATGTTTGGAATTCTATCAGTTTGAAATTATCGTCTGCAGCTTCTTGAATTTGGACCAGTCTAAAATTTTGACATCTTGTGATGTGTTAAGGCATGTAAAAGGTTCTGGGTAATTCTAGGTAAAAAAAAACCCAGTACCTTTGCTTATTAAATAATTGATGAAAGTGAATCTTATTATGAAAACATGTCCGCAGAATTTTGGGCTCAACAGTTTTATAATTCTTAATTGATAAAATGAAATGGAAAATGGAGAAATTGCATATGAAAGTGATATCTTTTTTACCATGTTGTTTTCTCCATGAATTATTGTGGGGTTATTTTCATTGTAATGTAACCTTTCAGCAAATGATACCTGCAGATTTAAATTTTTTAGGTAAAATATTTGAAATTATGAAAAATTAGATTGTACAAAAATTAAATTGTACAAAAATGGAAAAATATTTCTCCCTTACCTGCATTTCAAACACAGACTGGTTTGCCCTCTCTAATCTTTTCATGGCCTCAACACCAATAGAGACAGTAGCCAGTCCATCTCTGACCTCATCCATTTCTTGATCTACCCGGTCCATATCATCCAATAAATGGTGGATACATGATTCACAGGCTGAAATTATGAAAGATTATACACTGTTATAGTCTCAAAACCAGTCAACTTTGTGTTCAGGACAGGAAAAGGCTCTCTGCCAACCACTTTTCAAGCAAGCAGCCTATTTGAAACAATTGACAGCATTTCCAAAATGGTTGATTACTTTGCATCTTAAATAGGCTAAAACTAGGGCAATATCTTAACCCATTCACATACAGTGAAATAATACACCTGTCAAAATTGAAAGAAGTTGCAGACAACAGTTTCAAATTTCTGAAATCTTCTTCTCTCTGGTAGAAAATAATGTGGAAAATGCAGAAATTGCTTGTTACATTTTCCACATTATTTTTCTGAACTATATTCCGGGGGGGGGGGGGAGTAAAAGAGGGATTGTGTGGGAATGGGTTAAGACATGAAGACCCTTGACCCTACAGCACTAACCTGAGTCAATGACTGCAAAGGTAAAAATCTAATTTTTCCAAAAAATGACCCGTATCAAATCTTAACTACAAAATCAAGAACAAACATTCTTACAATGTTTCATAAAACTTGTGCAGGAAAAGTAGCATGCAAATTAGAGAGGGAACTTCCTTAGATTAGATCTAAGTGACCTGGGTTTTTCCCCCATGTGACCCAATATCGAATTGACTGAGTTGTGCTCAGGTACAATTTAATTGGTCTATCATTCTCTGATTGACAGCTGTGATCTGTCAATTAGAAAATGAACTGGGTTTACTATGAATTCCTTGTTTTAACCCTTGTCATGCTAAATATCCATGCTCAATATTTTTTTGATTTTGTCATGCTAAATATCAATGCTCAATATTTTTTTGATTTTATCATGCTAAATATCCATGCTCAATATTTCTTTGATTTTATAAGCAATTCTAGCTTGGAAGGGACAAACAGGTGGTGTATACAAAGATCAGACTGCACAAATGTGCAGTCTGATGCTTGTAAATACCACCTGTAACAACAGGAATATTCCGGGTTCAGCAAGACATGGGTTAAGATCTTATAAGTGTTCAATTGAGTAGAATCCCTTACCCTGGCATCCTCTCTGTGGGATAAGAATCCATCTGTCTAGACACCTGTCACATCTCTCTCCCGTCACCCCAGGTAGACACTGACAGCTTCCGTCAGCAGGGTCACATGTCACTGCTCCGTCATATTCACAGTCACATTCTGATGAAGTAAGATTGGGAAAAACATTAATTACCAGATGACACATTTACAGACAGTATTTCACAGTTTGTCTAAATTGAAAATGAGAAATAGGATAGAAAAAATTGTGAGAAAAAAAGAAATAGCTTGTAACACTTTTTTTCATAGCTATTTTCTTTCACACATCAAAATATAAGTTTGTGTGGTAATTAGTTAATCAAAACATACATCATATAACAATAAAATAGACAACAATGCATATTATTAAAACCCTCACAGTATGTCAAGTAAAATCATTTCGTCACTGTAGAGAGAGAGAGAGCCTTTTTTCAACATAGGGCCATACCAAATGGATTATGAAAATTTTTGGTTGAGAACACTTGTAAAATTTGAGTTAAATCCATTTTGTATTTGAAGAGATATTGAGCAGACAAGATTTTTCATCAAAGAGACATAACTTTGTTTAAAGTAAATGATACCAAATCTATCTATAAAGTTTTAATCAAATCCATGCAATAGTTACAGAGAAGTTGACAGGAGAAGGAAAAAGTGAAAGACGGACCAACCAATCGACCGACTAATAAGCTGAAATCTATATACTCCCCAAACAAAATTTGGGGGTATATAATAATATTTTTACAACTTTACAATGGTTTTAGTTCATTTAACCCATTACCAGACGGCTTAATTTCAGATTGGCCCAAATTGAAAGAAATTTCAGAATGCAATTTATAGTTTATGAAATTTTAGATTTTTTTCAATTTTCTGTATAGAAAATATTTTGGAAAATGAAGAAATTGCTTGTTACAAGCAATTTCTTCATTTTCCATAATGTTTTCCAAAGCTTTTATTCCTTGGGGGCGTCTAGAAGTGTCACTGAGTGGGAATGTGTTTAGAATTATTCATTTGACTTTTATTGTTTAGTCCCCTTAATCATTCTATGTAACACTCAGGGACTATTTTCTGAGGTCATCAAAGTTTGAAGGTTCCTAGCACAGATGCTTTACTTGAACCCATTATCAGACAACAAAATTTCTGATTGGTCCAATTTTAAAAGAAGTTGCAGACGACATATTAAAGTTTATGAATTTTTAGATTTTTTAAACTTTCTGAGTACGAAACATTGTGGAAAAAAAATTGCTTGTTACAAGCAGTTTCTTCATTTTAAACAATTGTTTTTCTTAAGGGACCTCAAAAAGCATCACTGTTTGGCAACGGGTTAAAGGTAAACTGCATTTGTTTGATATTTGCAAGTGATGAAATATTGAAAATACCTCTACAAAGAAAAAAATGCAAGATGCCCTTACCAGTGCAGCCCGTTTCTTGATAATTCCAGTACCCTGGTTCACACTGATCACAGCGTCTACCTATCACACCAGGCTGACAAAAACATGTGCCATTCTGAAGGTCGCACTGAGTAGTTACAGATGCCTCTGCACAGTCACAGTTTGTACAACCATTACAATTGTCAAACCCATAGGTGTCCGGCTAAGAAAGAAACACAGAAAATATTCAAACAAGTGAAACAATTTCATCATTTTTTTCTCAACCATTCCTTCACAATGACGCTTTTTGAAGTCCCTATGAAAATAAACTTTCGAAATGATTGTGGAATATGAAGAAATTGCTCACAATATTTTCTACCCAAAATTTTTTAAAAAATCATCAACTAATATTTTGTCATGCAAAACATCTTTGAATTTGGACCAGTGGAAAATTTTGTCATCTGGGAATGGGTTAAATGAGCCCTAACATGACATTCCTTACTATATCACACGCATGTAAATTTCAGACACTGGACAGGTTGGACAGACACCCAGGGTGTTCAGAATAATCGCTGATCATCTAAAGAAACTTTGGCCAGTATCTGTTCATAAAGCACATAGCAAAGACTATGATCAGACTTTTCGGATGCACAGGCTGATTCGAGTCTTTATTTTGGCACATGAGTGTAATGGTTGGTAAAGTCAATTAGAATAATCAACTGACCAATCCAATCATTCACATCCCATTCCCAGACAATTAAATTTTAGACTGGTCCAAATTATAAGATGTTGCAGACAACTTTACCAAGTTGGTGTAGTTTGAAAAATAATGACTGAATATGGTAGAAAACATCGTGGGAAATGGAGAAATGGCTTGTTAAAAGTCATTTCTCTTTTTCCACAATGTTTTCTTAAGTATCATTTTATAGGGGAGTCAAAAGACCTTGTGTGGTAATGGATTTTTTAATTGTAGTTACAATATTTAGATCAACAACCAACAGTTTGCTTTTTACCTAATGTGTCTCACCATAAAGATTGCAAAACCAACATCATTACATACCTCAATGCCTTACCACATGACACAATTTTAGACTGGTCCAAATTGAAAGGAGCTGTAGACAATTTCAAGTTGATGAAAGTTTTGATTTTTTCAACTTTCTGGGTAGAAAACATTGTGCAAAATGAAGAAATTGCTTGTGACAAGCAATTTCTTCATTTTCCACAATGTTTTTAAAAGCTTTCATATTGTGGGGCGTTTAAAAGCATCACTGTGTGGGAATAGGTTAATACCTTGTCAAATGTCAGTGGTACACTTTCATAATGCCATTGTTCACAATTACAGTACACATATTAAAATTAATTAAATCATATTAGGTTTCAAGTACACTGTCAATGGGTATTTAAAAGTACTTACAGAACACCTATCAAACTTGATACCAACTAGATTTATTGCTTAATGTGATTATACCACCCTAGGAGCACCTTGTCAAAAACATTAGGTTTACAAGTGCATTGTCAGTAGTTATATGTACATACTTATGGCACATCTATCACAGTTGATACCAACTAGAGCTATCACTAAATATGATTATACCCCCTACAAGCACTTTGTCAATCATATTACGTTTACAAGTACACTGTAAATGGTTATTTGTAAATACTTTCAGCACACCTATTACAATTGTTACCAACTAGAGCAATCACCAGATTTTATTATACCCCAAATGAGCACCTTACAGTGCATCTATCGCAGTTGATACCAATTGCATTGGATTTACAGGTACATCACAATGGTTATTTATTAATACTTACAGCACATCTATCACAGTTGATACCAATTGCATTGGATTTACAGGTACATCACAATGGTTATTTATAAATACTTACAGCACATCTATCACAGTTGATACCAATTACATTAGGTTTACAGGTACACTGTCCATTCTTATTGTCACATGTAAGTGAACCACATTGCTCACAGGAACATGCTGTAAATAGGAAAATTGATTTCAATATAGAATTATCAAAATAATTTGAAATGAGCAAAATGTATGACACCGAATTACTTAGCTAATGAGTTTAACAAATACCCAAGACAGCCATTTTTGTAGCAGGGGTATGGAATTCCCCGGTCGGACTTGTCCGACAAGGGTTTTTCTACTCGCGGATAAGTACAGTTTTCAATGTTGCATGTCAGGACAAGTAAGTAACAGGGCAAAGCTCTAAATAGTAAAAAGGAGATCTCAAAGATAACTCATTATATAGTGGAAAAATGTCAATGTTTAGAATGAAAGTTAAAAAATATTGTGGTTAATGAAGAAAATGCTGGATTCCAAAGTATTTCTGTGGTAGCTGGTATACCCTACCATGGCTTTGTCATTTCTCATAACAGTGCAACCAAAAAATTAATTCAAAGCCACCAGCTTCTCAACCCTCTTAGGTGCACTACATATCATTCACCTATTTGTGAGAGACAAATGACAAATATCTCAATGATTTTTTCAAAACATGGAAATCATTGACTTACGGTAGCAATCCTTAGCCTCAATAGCATCACCATACCACCAGTCTCTGCACCTTTCACAGTTACGACCTGTCGAGTTATTGATGCAAATCAAACAATCTCCCGTATCAAAATCACATGAATCAGGGTTTGACATGTCAATGTTCTCGTTACACATACATCTCTCACATGTGTCACCTAGGATTCTGGGGTTGCCATAGTAACCTGGGGAACACCTAGATGAAAATGAAACTGATATTGTGAGAAATACAAAATGTCAAAATTAGATGAGATTGGTGAAGACACGTTCTTGGTTCTGGAGTTAGAGCATGCAAACGGTTTGTTTACATAATTCAATAGTGACCTTGACTTTTGACCTTTATGACGCCATAACAATATGGCACTTCTTTGGGTCATTGGCAACAATTGTATGTAGTTTCAAGCTGTAGGTCAATTGGTTCTTGAAGTAGAGTATGGAAACCGTTTTCAACCAAAGTTCAATTGTGACCTTGACCTTTGACCTACGTGACGCAAAAGTAGGGCATTTCCTTGGGTCATTGGCAGCAATTGTACAAAGTTTCAATGTATAGACTAAGATCAGACAGCACATATGTCCATCATGACAAAGTCAAATATTACCTGTCACATTTGTCTCCCATATATCCCTCGTAACAGTCACAAGTCAGCACATACCCATCTCCAGTAACTGAGCAGGTGTCCGCAAAACTGAAAAGCAACAAGGATCATTTTAATAAACTACACCAGACTATAAAATTTTAGACTGGTCAAATATGAAAATGGTTTCAGACAACTAATAACATGTGACTAATTTCTGTATAATTTGAATTTGGGTAGAAAATATTTTTTGAAAAGGAGAAAATGCTGAATATGCTGAATATTAGCAATTTCTCCTTTTCCATCAAAGTTTTTGATACCTTCAATTCTTTAAATTCAGACATATGCAGATTTGTGCAATAATGTGTTAACACTCTTTAGGTAATAAAGGTAATAACTTTACGATAAACTCAATAAACTTTATATGTCAATCATTCCCCAAAATGAAACATGTTGGTCAATCTGGAAATCGAGTCTCTACGTAAATGAAGAAATTTCAAACAGTCATTGCTCAGTCTAGATAAGTAATGCCCATCACAGTCAATGAGAGGTTCTATTTGCAGTGATAGATACAGTGATAATTTGTGAGTCAATTTACAATGTACAGCCACAGATTGTACAACCTTCCCTGTACAGGTCACCAAAATATACTGGTACACATTGGTCAAGGTTAAAGATTGAAGAGGTAGTGATAATACTAACTTGTTGGAACTTATTTCCACTATACATTAACATACTGTACACCTTTCCAGTGCATGTCAATTAACCTGTTTTACACTGGCTAAAGACTGAACAGGTAGTGGTAATAATCATCTGTTATGGTCAGATTCCAATAGAAAGCAACAGATTGTACAACCTTCCCCGTACAAGTCAACAAAATGACCTGATTTATACTGGTCAAAGTTAAAGATTTAACAAGTACTGTGATAATACTCACTTGTTAGAATTCAATTTCCGATTCACAACCTCATAATGTACAACTTACCCACGATAGGTCAACAATATATCCTTGTTTACAATGATCACAGGTAAAAATTGAACAAGTACATTGATATTAATGACTTGTTAAATTTCATTTTCAATGCACAATCTCATATTGAACAACTTACACTCGATAGAAAACAACAGGGTTTACATTTATCACAGGTAAAAATTGAACAGGAACAGTTATAATAAAACGCACTTGTTAGAATCTGTTTCCAATGGACAGCCACAGATTGTACAACCTTCCCTGTATGGGTCACCAAAATATCCTGGTTTACACTGGTCACAGTTAAATCCCATGGTGTTGTTTTGGCAGTCCTAAAAGTAAGTATAAGCATTTGTTTGTCAATTTCATAAGATGATTTGCCATTCAATGTCCTTCAAGAAAAAAACTTTGGAAAACATTGTGAAAAATGAAGAAATTGCTTGTTACAAGCAATTTATTCATTATCCCCATTGTTTACCTCCTCAATAGACAAAGATTTTCATCAACTTAAAATTGTCTTCAAATTCTTTCACTTTGAACCATTCTAAAATTTTGTTGTCTGGTAATGGGATAAACCACATTGAATATTTTTGATATCACATGGGATATAATCATTTAGTGCAATGACTATGAGCATGAAGAGCATGATGTTCCAATATAATGTTTATGCGTGAAATTATAAAGTGATAATCCACCAAGAAACAAGTCTTTTCATTTCCGATCATTTCACAAGTGCATAAATCGAAAATACAGATCAGCCTAGACAGCCATTCAGGGCATTCAGATTAACCACTGATAATGTGAAGAAGCTTGGAGTTAATATCTATCTTTACAATGAAAAATGCACATATATGCAGGCTGATCTTTGTCTACACCTCCTGCTCAAACAGGAATATTCCGGGTTCAGCAAAACAATGGTAAATAGTGAATACAGCCAAAAAAGATCCAACCTACCAAACATAATCCAGTATCGATGTCACATGACTCTGCATGTCCGTAACACTGACATGGGACACAGACTCCGAGGTAGGGGAAGGTTCGAGCTCGATAATATCCCTGAGCACAGTCCTCGCAGGATGTTCCCATATACCCAGCTGGGCATGCACATTCCTCTACAGTGTTAGCATTTGCTCCTGTCCCATCTTCTACAGCATACTCCATCTCAAACTCGATCAATCTATAAACCCAAGACATGCAATTAATAGACATTTCTCAGATATTAACATATTACCAGACATTCTCACTATGAGAATCTTGAAGAAATATAGTTATGAAAAGAAATTATGGAAAAAGGCAAAATTGCTTGTAACAAGTAATTCTCTTTTCTGCACAATGCTTTCTGTCTTCTATGGTACTTAACCCTTGCCATGCTGAATAAAATCCTCTGCAAAAATGTGTTAAAATCAAAGGACTGATAGAACAGAAAACACTAATTTTAGGTTGGTATACTATTAGGAAATTAATAATATAAGCAATGCTGGTTTAAAAGTGACAAACAGGAGGTCTAGACAAAGATCAGACTGCACATATGTCAGCCTGATCATTATCTAGAACTCATGCCAAAACAGGAATAGTCCGGGTTCAGCATGACAAGGGTTAATATTATCTACTACTGTAAATCAGTTGTCTTTACTCAAATTAATATATCACATTCTCAGCAAATTAAGGCATCACCTTTCACCTCCAATAAATTACTAAAAAAATTCTAAATGTGTCACAGAGGTGGACACTTATCAAATGAACTTCAGTTGCGACCTCCAAGTCTAGAATATGCAATAGAATTATGCATGACCATAAAAACTGTGCAAAGTTATTTTGCAATCCACCAATCGATGTAGAGGACATGCTTCAGACAAGAAATGGACACACTCACACAACCCACACAGAGGTAACTTTATATGTCTATTGCAATTATTTGGAGGGGGCATAAAAACCTGCACACACACACACACACACACACACACACACACACAAAACGAGGTAACTCCAAATTTTCCTTGCATGATGATTTTAAAGATGTACCTACCTTATTTCCCCTACAACTGTGTAGTAATTAGCTCTAATATGTAGAGCTTGCAAGTTGACAAGTATCATCATAAAATCCTCTCTACTGACTGTCTTACTTGTGCCTAGGTATTCAAAGTTATACTGAAAGAAAAAAACATCCATTTTATACAATGTAAAAGCATCTGTTTCGTTTTTAAAAAATGTACCTCTTTTAACCCATTACCACATTTGAAAATCTTTTCTTTTGGGGTTAGAAAAATTGTGGAAAATGAAGAAATTGCTTGTTACAAGCAATTTCTTCATTTTCCACAAAGTTTTCCAAAGCCTTTTTCTTAAGAAGTATCTAAAGTTAGTATGGGTTATGATTGTCAAAATAAATTCATCAAGAGCACAACATGCGGATGCCAACCTTCAGGTGTTCAAGTGCTTATTACTTATTACTTCATACTAGGTAAAATTCGAAAAAGGGGCATAATTCATTCCAAACGCATTAAGTGTTATCACCCATGATGGTATAGCTCGATCATTTGATAGTGAACATATATTCTGAGTTTCAAGTGAATGATTCAATGACTTCAAGAGAACGTTTTAAGTAATACAAGAGATATTACAAAATGTCAATGTTTTTGGACCACAACAGCGATGCAAACAACCATCCAGCTGTGTTTTTTCCAAAAACTGCCCAGCAAAAGATGTAAAATTGGGAAAACAAGAGGACCATGATGGTCCTATATCCCTCCCCTGAGTATGATGGCTCAAGGCTTTATGAGATAATATACAAAATATCAAACCCCTACACCTAATCCTTATGGAGAAGATTTTTTAAAGATTTTCTCCTTTAATCCTAAGTATAGTGAAGATCCAACCATATTCAGCTAATTTCAAGAGTACAGTAATTCTTTGAAGTACTTAAGTAGAGGGTCAAAAGGCATTAATACTTATCAAATATCAAAGCTCTACGCCTAGTGGTTTAGAAGGAGAACATTTTCCATGATATCCTTCATTACTCCTTTTTGGGGTTGCACAAAAAAGCACTTATTTTCAGAATACAGTAATTCTATGAAGTATTTTAGTACAGGGTCAAAAGGTATTATTATACACTAAATATTAAAGCCCTTGGCCTTATGGTTTTGGAGAAGAAGACTTTTAAAAATGTCCTTCTTTATTTCTAAGTAAAATCAGGGATCGCACAGAAAAGTGCTTATTTTCAGAATACAGATACAGGGTCAATAGATGATGATTTGTACTAAATATCAAAGCTCAAGTCCTTATGGTTATGGAGAAACATATTCTTAAAGTTTTCCTGATTTATTTCTAGGTAAAATGAGGAATTGCACAGAAAAGGGCTAAATTTCAGCATACAGTAATTCGTTAAAGTATTTTGGTAGAGGGTAAATAGATGATGATTTGAACAAAATATCAAAGCTCTAGGCCTTATGGTTTTCGGAGAAAAAGATTTTTAAAGTTTTCCTTCTTTATTTCTATGTAAAATCAGGACCACATAAGAAAAAGGGCTAATTTTTAGAATAGAGTAATTCTATGAAGTATTTTGGTAGAGGGTCAACAGATGATACTTTATACAAAATATCGAAGCTCTAGGCCTAATGGCTTCGGAGAAGAAGATTTCTTAAATTCCTTCTTTAATTCTATGTTAAATTAGGGATTGCCCAAAAAAAGGCTAATTTTCAGGATACGGTAATTCTTTGAAGTATGTTGGTAGAGGGTCAATAGATGATGATGTATACAAAATATCAAAGATCTAGGCCTTATGGCTTAGGAGAAGAAGATTTCTTAAGATTTCCTTCTTTATTTCTATGTCAAATATTAATTAAGATTTCCTTCTTTATTTCTATGTCAAATCAGAGATCACACAGAAAAGGGCTAATTTTAAGAATTTTAATTCTTTGAAGTATTTTGGTAGAGGGTCAATAGGTGATGATACATACCAAATATCAAAGCTCTTGGCATTATGGGTTAGGAGAAGAAGATTTTTAAAGTTTTCCTTCTTTATTTCTATGTCAAACTAGGGATCGCACAGTAAAGGGCTTATTTTCAGAATTTTTAATCATTTGAAGTATTTTGGTAGAGGGTCAATAGATGATGATTTGTACCAACTATCAAAGTCCAGGCCTTATGGTTTAGGAGAAGAAGATTTTTAAAGTTTTCCTTCTTTATTTCTATGTAAAATCAGGGATCGCACAGAAAAGGGCTAATTTTCAGAATTTTTAATTATTTGAAGTATTTAGGTAGAGGGTCAATAGATGATGATTTGTACCAAATATGGCTTGGGAGGAGAAGATTTTTTAATTTGTTCATGCTGTTGCCATGGCAACCAGAGTTCTTCATGGGTTTCTAACCTTTGAAGTATTTCGAAAGGGCATGACCTAAAGATCATTTATGTAAAGTTTTGTTGAAATTCCATTGTTAGTTTAGGAGTAGAAGAATTTCTTGTAATTGTGAATGGACGGACAGATGCACTTTGTGCTCAGGTGAGTTAAAAAGCCATTATTTGTAAATATGTTGATGAATCTGTAATTAAAGTTCATTAGTCACCAAACCAACAAAAATGCTTAACATAAATGTGGGTGTTAAAAATTAAATAACAGTCTAAATGAATGATTTGGTAGGTCATTTTATTTTCAGATTAACAGTGATGATTCAACAATTTATCACTTGTGTGACTGGGCCCTATTCAATTGACCAATTGCTGGCCCCATCCACTTACTCAATTGGCCATGCCAATCTTACCAACAGCTGTTATTTTGCAAGATTTATGGTCAGTAGCATGTAACAAAGCAGTAGAATGCTTGGTTGGTGACCTTCGAGTCATAACTACAACTTAAATAAGCCGTTGATACTACATTTAAGTAGCCAAACCAACATAAATGTTTCACATAAATTCACATCACCGGAGTTCAAACTTCATTCCAAGTTTAAATGAGAGATTTAATTGGTGGCTTGTTGTATTCATTGACACCTGCTATTGGTCAATTACACACAAGTATAAACAAAACACCAGACCATATTTTGTAATTGCACACTAGATGGTTGTCCCAGGACAACTGCTGTCGAGCCCACAAAGTTTTGACCATCAACTTGACCTTGACCATCAGTTTTATTGTTTGACTGTCAGCTTTGACCTTGAACTTGAAGCTATCCAAAAATTTCTTTCAAATGGCACATCTACTCATGACGGAGAATAATTGTGCCAATTTATTTTGAAATCCATCAATAATTGTAGGAGAAATGCCCCTGACAATCACAATTTAGTGTTTAATATTGAGCTGTAACCTTGACAATAAAACTATCCCCGAAATTCTTTCAAATGGCACATCTTCTCATGATTGAGAATAATTGTGCCAAGTTATTTTGAAATCCATCCGAAATGTAGGAGTAATTGTCCGGACAAACACAAGTTTAGTGTTTGACCTTGAGCTGTGACCTTGACATTAGAACTATCCCCAAAATTCTTTCAAATGGCACATCTACTCTTGATGGACAATAATTGTGCCAAGTTATTTTGAAATCCATCCATAAATGTAGGTGTCATTGCAAGACAAATTTGGATGGACGGATGGATGGACGGATGGACTAACATTCAGACTAATGCACTAATGCACATACACCGACTTGTCATAGTGACAACTATGTCTCGCTCTTTGCAAGTGGGTTGACAAAAATGAACCATGCAGACCATGTCTTGAGATTGCATAAAATGAACAAACTAGTATACCTTTTGAGTAGTGAATTATTACCTCAAGAAGCTGGATTTCCATTTGTGTAACTCGACTGATTTCAGGCTGTTTTGATGATATATGGATGATCGTCATATTATTTCCCACCATGATCACATCAGGTTCGTAGAAGGCCTCTGTCTCGATGGAGTCATTTCGTGGTAAAACATATAGAACATTGTAGTTGATAAAGCCACCATAACTTCGAACCTGTATAATAACACGAACTGAGTCAGTTTGCAGTCAGCATTATCCAAATACTAGACGGCAAAATTTTAGACTGGTCCAAAATTAAAAGGAGTTTCAGACAACAATTTCAGGTTTATGATTTTTCAGAACTTTTCACATTTTTGGGTAGAGAGCATTGTGGCAAATGAAGAAATTGCTTGTTACAAGCAATTTCTTCATTTTACACATTGTCTTCAAAATTGTTTTTTCTTCAAGGGGCACCAAAAAGCATTACTGAGTTGTGATGGCTTAATACAATCTGCGGACATTTCTTGACAAACTAGATAACCTGTTACTACACAACCTCACATTTTTTATCCACCAAACAAATATAGCTATGAAAAACATAGTGAGTAAAGAAGAACCAGCAATTTCTTCTTTTCTCACAATGCTTTTTATGTCATGTGGCACCTTTTTTTCAATTTTAACCAATTTAATTTTGTTGTCCGTATCCTCTTTCAATTTTGACCAGTCTAAAATTTTGTCATTTTGGAATGGGTTAAAGTGATGCTTGACATGTCATTTCAGACATTTAATCATTACAACATTTCAACAAGTTATAGCAAAACTGTTGTCAGTGCCTATAGATATCTTGGCACACACAAAATTAGACAAAACTCAACAAAGTATTTTCCTTTCACTGTTTTTTAGACCTGTCCAAATTCAAAGGTTTTGTATAAGACATAAAATTGATTTTATTTGAAATAAAAACATTCAGTAGGGTAGAAAATATTGTGGAAAAAGCAATGCAATTTCTTCTTTTCAACATAAAGTATCTCAAGTATAAAAACACAGGAACACAAAAAACGAGAGCAACACCTACAGGTACCTACACTCGGCTATTGGGTGCTGGATAGTGGACAAAATGCATCTAGAGTTATCCCCCTTGATAGTATAGGTTGCTCTTTTGATAGTGAACAAGTGTGCCAAGTTTCAAGTGAATGCCTTTAGTATGCCGAGCTAACCAGGGATTGAACAGGAAAAGGTTAAAGAGAGTGTTGATACACATAAAGTTCAAAACAAGATACACAAAGATACCCTATCTTATTTCAAATAACATTCTGTGCTGTCCAGTACATAGATACATTAGTATTATCTATTTCAATGATCCTACCTTATTCCTAAGACAACTTTTTGGTGCAATCCAGTACATGGACACATTAGTGTTTTCTGTTTTAATGATCCTAACTTATTCCCAAAATAACTTTTTGGTGTAGTCCAGTTCATGGACACATTAATGTTTTCTATATTAATGGCCTTACCTTGTTCCCAAGATAACTTTTTGGTGCAGTCCAGTACATGGACACATTAGTGTTCTCTATCTTGTCTTCTTCATCAATATCCAGAACAGCTATAGTGGTACCGGCCTCTCTTACAACTCCATCAACTGTATTTGTGATACCCCAGTTCAACATGTCTGTAATCTGTTTAACAAACAGAATGAATAGAGCAAGAACAGATAGAATTTATTTCAAGAATTAACCTGTTACCTTACAATACTGCCTATTTACTTAATAAAGAAGACATGCAATTTCTTCTTTTCTCACATTTCCTACCCTATCTGGCACCTATTTTTACTTTGAACAAATTTTTAATTGATGTGTGCAATTTGTTTAACCCTTTCCCGTTCAAATACGGGATTTTACGTTCCTGTGATTTTATACTTTAGAAAACATTGTGGAAAAAGAAGAAATTGCTTGTAACAAGCAATTTCTCCTTTTTCCACAATATTTTCTACCACATTTGATGATTTCATTTCAAATGGCATCCAGTTGTCATTGTCGTCTGCAACCTCTTTCAATTTGGACTAGTCTAAAATTTCCAAAAATGGGAAAGGGTTAAATATGGACCAGAATTTTGCTACCTAGTAATGGGTTAAGTACAACACTGTATGGCAATGTTACAATGTATAGACACTTGATAAAGTCATCTTTAGAGTCCTCGAAAGAGTGTTTTAACCCATTCCTACACAGCAAAATTTTTGACTAATTCAATTTGAGAGAAGCTGCAGCCGAAAATTTCAAGTTGAAGAAATTTCAAATTCTTTCGTCTTTTTTCGGCTAGAAAACATTGTGGATAATCAAGAAATTGCTTGATACAAGCAATTTCTTCATTTTCCATAATGTTTTCCAAAGCTTTTGTCTTGACAGGCGTAAAAAAGAGGGATTGTGTGGAAATGGGTTAACTTGAATTGCTAGTATTCTTATAATCAAAGTCTTATTATAAACATACAAAACACAAGTATTCAATGATGTCTGGAATGGATTGGACCTATTTTAATTTTGAAGTTATAAATATATTTACCCTTTCCTGTTTTTGGAAATTTTAGACTAGTCCAAATTGAAAAAGGTTGCAGACGACAATGAAAACTGGATGCCATTTGAAATGAAACCATCCTATGTGGCAGAAAATATTGTCAAAAAAGAAATTGCTTGTTACAAGCAATTTCTTCTTTTTCCACAATGTTTTTCTTGAGTATAAAATCACAGGAACGTAAAATCCTGTAAGGGAAAGGGTTAAGTTGCAGATGACAATTTCAAATTGATTGAATTTAAAAAGTCATTACCTTTAGGGGTAGAAAACATTGTCGATAATAAAGAAAATGTTTGTTACAAGCAAAATTCTGCAATGATCACAATGTTTTCCAAAGTCTGGGTTTAAAGTCAAGAACTAATCATGGACCTGCAGAGCTCTAAAGAATTTGCAGACATCAAACCAACCAAAATGCGTTGCAAAAATGACAGCCAATGTCGGAGTTCAAATTCTACTCTATTCTAGATTGGCCTTTTTTATTCTTTGATAGACAGCTACTATTGGTCAATCCGAATAACCTATAGAATTACAGATAAAGAAGTACTCAAGAACGTACAGAACTCCACACATAGCTTGACTCTCTGCAATTCTGGGTGTTACCAAAACAGAAACAGTTGGTACAGCCTAAAGGGTTGGCAGGGTCAAGGTTGTACGTGAAAATGTCACACTGGTCACAGCGGGGTCCTACAACATTCTCCTACAAGGAAATAAAATACATATTCAGAATAAAACTTGTAATAAAATCTTACTTTTCCCAAACATCTTGCATAAATATTTTCTGTTGATTTTACAAATCCTTGTTCAGATTACTTATTTTCTGATTAAAACACTTTTATGAAATGAAATCATGACCATACTCAACTGACATCATTTCGGTTTATTTTATCAATTTTTATCGTTAACTGGATATACTCTGTTTACAGTCCATTCATCACCTTAACAGAATAATTTCAAGAAGAATATTGAAATTTCTTCAATAATGAAGTTCATTAACCCATTACCAGAAGGAAATTTTTAAGACCAGTCAAAATTGGATTGAACTGCAGAAGAAAATTCAAAGGTTATGAATTTTAGATTTTGTCAACTTTCTTGGTAGAAAACAATGTGTTACAAGCAATGTCTTCCTAATTGTTTTTCTTGTAGGACATTCAAAAGCATCAATGTGTGGAAAGTCAGTGCGCAGGAAAATGTCGGAACATGTTATTAACCCATTCTCACACGATCCAACTTTTCTACACACACCCCCAAGAAAAAAGCCTTGAAAACATTGTAGAAAATGAAGCAATTGCTTGTATCAGGCAATTCCTTCATTACTCAAATGTTTTCTGCTTAAACAAAAGCAAAGGTTCTTACAAATACATTCAATAAAAATCATCATGTGCGAATTCTTTGAATTTGACCAAACTAAAATTTTGCCTTGGGATCATGGATTTACTCTAGACTAAATATCTGATTGATGATGAGTTGAAATGTTTCACAATATTTGAATGACTGGAAAAATTTATTGTCCATGTGAGCAAAGTTATTAAACAACATTTTAACCCATTACCAAACAATCCAACATTTTCACGTATTGAAGAAACACAGCTTTGGAAAATATTGTGAGAAAAGAAGAAATTGCTTGTAAATAGCAATTTCTTCTTTTCTCACAATGTTTTCTACCTCATAATGACCCTTCATTTCAAATTTAAACCAACTGTTTTTTTGTCTTTAACCTCTTTCATTTAGGACAAGTCTAAAGAATTTTTGCTTGTGAATAGGTAAATAACATTTTACGACGTTTGCTCGAGCACCAACTATATATACCATTACCTACCTTACACAAGCAGTATGCCGTGTTAGGATCACATATTTCCTCCATGGTTCCACTCCTGTCACAGTCACACTCACGACATGCTGGGAAAGCATAGAAACCAGCCAGACAGTAATCACACTTCCTGCCACCTATTCCAGGCAAGCACCTGCAAATAATAATTGTATCTAAAATCTATCTATTGACAATAATGAAATAATTAAAAGAAAATTAAGACAATGTGCTTTTCTTCAGATCTAATTAAGAACAAGAATCCAACAGCAAGTCGATTGATCCATTCACACTCAACTCAAATTTAAATTCATCCAAATTGAAAGAAGTCACAGACAAAAATTTTTACTATATAAAATTTTACAATTCTTTATGTTTTGGGATTGAAAACGTAGAAAATGAAGAAATTGCTTGTAACAAGCAATTTCTTCACTTTTCACAATGTTTTCCAGAGCCTTTGTACTTACAATGCGTCAAAAAGCGTACTTGGGTTGGAATGGGTAAATGGTAAGGCAATTTATATCTGAGAAGAACCTTTGGAAAACATAATTGGAAAAGGAAGAGACTGTAGGTAACAATGACTTACTGGCACTGTCCAGTTATGGCATCACAACTCATGTTTCCATCTACCACTCCCTGAGGGTTGCAAAGGCATTCCTATAACACAAAATAAAATCTAAGAGCCTTCAAGTATATTCAACATTACACTTTATCGTATTGGTCAACTGCCAAAGCTCATTTGAAGTGATAAGTAACAAAATAAAAGTAGCAACAAAGGAATACTGTCTATTTTGCAAATACCTTTTAACTAGATATTCGACCAAAAAACCCAATATTTAACTCTTGTAATGCTGAATATCCTCTACAGAATAGCATTAAATTCAAAGGGCTGACAGAACTAGATGCACTAAATGTGGCTTAATTTTTTTTCTGAAAATTCTTTTTATGACCAACATTGGCTTAAAGAGACAAGAAGGAGGTGTAAACTCAGATCAGACTGCTCAGACTGTGCAGGCTGACTTTTGCCTATATCTCCTGCCAAAACAGGATTATTCCAGGTTCAGTATGACAAGGGTTAATTTGCTATCTTGCATTTGAAGTTGTCTTCTTAATTGAATTTTCTTCAACGAATTACCAGACGGCAAAATTATAGACTGGTCCAAATTGAAAGGAGTGGCAGACAACAATTTAAAGTTTATGAAATTTTAGATTTTTTCAACCCTCTGGATAAAAAACATCATGTGATATAAAAACTGAATGTAACAAGCAATTCCTTTATTTTACATGATGTTTTTCTTGAGGGGCGTCCAAAAGCGTCACTGTGTGGGAATAGGTTAAAAATAGAATAATTGTTTAATGTTTCTAACTATATACTTGCTGTATGTCAATAAGGTATTTCTGATTTATTCAGCATCAATATGATTTGCTCAATTCTTGCATACCTGACATCCAATGAGGGCATCGTAACCATAGGTACCAGGAATACAGGTATCACAACGGTCTCCTGTCACTCGGGGTGGACAGATACACTGTCCTGTCAATTGTTGACACAGACCAAATGGACAATTACATGCTGAAATTAAGGATAAAATGAAAGTAACATAATCTGTCATAAATGGGAAAATTGATCGTTACATCACTTCTTTGCACAGATGAAACAGACAACTACAGGGTTCGATTCCCGGTCAAAGCAATTATTCTTTCTAACACTTGTCTCACACCAATGGGTGGATAATCATAAAACTAAATGGGGTGAGCAGCTGGAGGCTAGGGGGTGTATTGGTAGTACTGGTGTGACAAATACATGGAATCTATGGTCAGGTTTTCCAGACTAAAATACTGTTAAAAGTTGTTCTATACCCCACTCAAACAGTGCTATACCCCACTCAAACAAACAGACAACTCTTATTAACACAATCATAGTCTTTTGATGATTAAAATTCTTAATATTGAAATAAGAATATATGACCTAATTTTTATTCACACCTCACAAAAAAACTGTGCTTACAGTAAGTATTCAAATGGTTTAAGAAACAAAAAATCAACATGCTTTTAAATTTTAATTTCAGCGTAAAACTTTCGCATGGCAATGCTTAATCCATTACCACTCAATATCGTCTTTAGATGCCCCTATAAAATAATACTAAGGAAAACATTATAGGAAAAGGAGAAATGGCTTTCGCAAATCATTTCTCCTTTCCCCACAATGTTTTCTACAGTAATCTGTCTTTATTTTCATATTACACACACTTTGAAATGTTGTATGCAATTTATTTCAATTTGGGCTAGTGCCTAATTTTGTTGTTTGGGAATGGGTTAATCAATCTTGACAGAATAACTTCTAGTTTGGTGAAGTTGGATCACATCTAACACCTATGACATTGATTTTTATGTCCTTAAAAATAATGGTTAACCCATTCCATTCCAACTCAATCCCCCTTTTTACGCCCCTCAAGAAAATAGCTTTTGAAAACATTGTGGAAAATGAAGAAATTGCTTGTATCAAGCAATTTCTTCATTATCCACAATGTTTTCTATCCAAAACAACGAAAAAGTTCAAAATTCCATCAACTTGAAATTGTCGTCTGCAGCTTCTTTCAATTTGGACCAGTCTAAAATTTAGCTGTGTTGGAATGGGTTAAATCTCAAAGGTAAAATGAAATAGAAAATTGATTTACCCATGAAAACACAACAAAATTTTAGTATGGTCCAAATTCAAAGAAGTTAAAAGACATTAAAAAAGTTCTGGAAATTTTCTGGGTTTTGTAGAAACGGTTGAAAAAATATGGAAAGCTTACGTTTGCATCTTGGGAAGCCATAGTAGCCAACTCTACAAGCTGAACATTTTCGTCCAATCACATTTGGTCTGCATTGACACTGGCCCCCATAAGACTCACAGTTAAAACTGAGGGAACCATCTATATTACATTCACACTCCAGGGCACCGTTATTAAAGTCTGTTGTCAATGTAAACAAGCTCTTCTCACAGAAATCAGAAATTGGCATTCTGGGAAAATGATAAGAGTAATAATGATGCTAATAAGTTATATTATAGTGAATTGTAGAGTTTAAGCTAAACCTATTGCATATATCAATTTACCTGCAGAGTACAAATTATCAGCATTGGTCATTTCTTCAAAATATTTTGTTACCTATCATGCACTTTTAACTCTTTCCTGTTTCGTAAAGTTTTAGACCTGTGGATTTAATTCGAAAAATAACCATTCAGTAGTTTAGAAAATATTGTGGAAAAAAAAGAAATTGCTTGTTACAAGCAATTACTTCTTTTTCTACAATGTTTTCTCAATAACAAAATCACAGGGACATAAAAACCAGGGATTCAACAGGACATGGTTAAAGACAAGTAAAACTGCCACTTAGTTGTGAAGGTATATTCTGTATTATATATTAGAACAGAAATCCCTAACAGACACAGGTGTCCCCGCATAAGCCCAAAATAACCAGCCCCCAATAAATTTCAAAATTCCTAAAAAGATGGGTTTGTGAAACACCATTCCACTATAATAGACTTTTTTTTTCAGAAATGTGACCTTGACCCTGTCACATGACCTCAACTTTGGTATCTGTAGATGGTTATAAATGAGATCTATCATTATGCCAAATATGAAATAGTATCTTGAATGGGCTAATGTATGTTTAGTTTTGCAGACAGATAGACAGACTGGCAGAGAGATGGACAGACAGACAGAGATAGGACTATGCCTAGCACTGAAAGATAAAAATCCTTACTTGATGTTAAATCCTTCATCTAAGCATTCATCAATAAAAGATAGAGAGTTATCAACAGGCTGTAAAATGATATCTTCTGCAGTGTACTGGCTTGCTGGAGTCAACAACAGGTAGTCCTTAGAGGGTAGAAATTTATAGTCTTATTTAGTTGAAAGTCATAGCCTTAACCCAGTAACAGATGGCAAAATTTTAGACTTGCTGGAATTGAAAGAGTTGCAGACGACAATTTTGAGTAGATGAAATTTCAGATTTTTTAAACTTTCTGCATGGAAAATATTGTGTAAAAGGAAGAAATTGCTTGTTACAAGGAATTTCTTCCTTTAACACAATGTTTTCCTAATTGCTTTTCATGAGAGGTGTCAAAAAGTACCACTCTGTGGGAATGGGTTAAAAGTATAGCCTTGTGGAGGTAGAAATGTCAGCTTCCAGATCAAAAGACCCGAAGTTTGAAGCTTCTATCAATCTTGGTTATTTCATTGGCCCTATCATTTAACAACTCTAATATATTCTAAAGGAAGAAGAATCAAAAGGGATTAATCTAAAATGAAAGAACTCATTTCCCAAATGATGTAAATGAAATACCTACAGTACAGTAAACTTTCATTTTCGATTCATTTTACTTTTAAAACAATTGTTTCTCATGAAAACGAAAACTGTATATGACATTTGTGTTCAAAAAGCCCATCATCAAAACACTTCATTTCTTCTATGATAGCATTGACTAAAACAGATAGATTTTCATTTCTCTAAACTATTTGACCCATTCCCACACAATGATGCTTTTGGACAACCAGGCCCTCAATAAAAGCAATTCAGGGAAACATTGTGAAAAATGAAGAAATTGCTTGTAACAAGCAATTTCTTCATTTTTCACAATGTTTTCTACTAATAAAGTTGAAAAAATCTAAAATTTCATAAACTTAAAATTGTCGTCTGCAACTTCTTTGAATTTGGACCAGTCTAAAATATTGTTGTGTGGGAAAGGATTAACAGTTTAGCAAAAAGCTATTGTAAATGCCTCTATATTTATTATAGCTAGCACCTTTATTCATAACTGCGGCATTACCTCTGGAACTGGATCTTGTTGGGAACTTTACTTACAAAATTTATTTAGTAATTTACAAACACAGCAACAGAAATATAATGACAATTCAGCAATTAAACATCAAAAGACTCTGAAAATTTGTCTTTATCTTCAGAAACAAATCAAACTTACCAGCCATATTTCCTGATCACCCGTGTTGTTAAAGATGACCTTGACATTTGGATCCGTCAGATTCATATTGCCGGTCTCTCCAGTCTCGTAGAAAAATAGCCGATCTCTGCAACCATTGAACCCTGGGCAGTAGCGTGGTCTGAACTCACCTAACAAAAAGTAAATGTATCAAGAAATTATATCCTTTGCTTAGATCAAATAATAAGCCTTGAGTAATCATAAAAACTCATTTTAGGAGAAAAGGCTTTCAGGAAACCACCTTAACCCTTTCCTGTACAATCCCTTGTTTTAACGTCCATGTGAATTTATACTTGAGAAAATATTGTGGGAAAAGAAGAAATTGCTTGTTACAAGCAATTTCATCTTTTCCCACAATATTTTCTAATCGGTAGGTTCGTTACATTTCAAATTGCACACACTTTTGATTGTTGTCTGCAACTCCTTTTAAATTGGACTGGTCTAAAATTTTGAAAAACAGGAAAGGGTTGAATATTAACCCTTAGGGTTGAATATTAACCAAGGGACAACCAATACAGTCTAATGACAGTTAACCCTTTACAACACAACGAAATTTTAGACTGGTCAAACTTGAAAGAGAACAGAAATTCAAACTATTTTTGACTTTCAGGGGAGAAAACACTTAAGACAATGAAGAAATGGCTTTTAAAATGTTTACCAAAGTTTTTGCTTGCGGGTTGTAAAAGAGTATAATTGTGTGGAAATTATCTTGAACCCTATTTGTCTCATAGCCATTCTACATTACTTAAATACAATTATATCAAAAAATATTAAGTTGATTAAAAAATTACTAAACTAGCCCAAATTCAAAGAAGATGCAGAGGGCAACTTTTAGTTGATGAAACTTAAACAAATCTTATTTTTTGGTCTCTTGAGTAGGAAACATTGTGGATTGTCACAAGCTATTTCTTCATTTTCTACAATGCTTTCCAAAGCGTTTTCTTGTGTATGATCCAAAAGGGAATGGGTTAAATTAATTCTTCTGTATTCCATACTAGAAATAATTCTTATTTGAATATCTTTTGCATGACATGGATTGATTGATTGATTGAATGGGGTTTAATGCCGCTTTTAACAGTATTTCTGTCATATCGCGACGATTGGAGCACCTAACAATGGATTCCTGGTATATCTCACACCAGTACTACCACTACATCCTTTCCTAGCCCCCAGCTTCTACCACACACTCAGGTTTACGATTATCCACCCATTGGTGAGAGACAATTGTTGGAAAGATTTGTTTGTTTGAATGGGGTTTTACACCGTTGGTAGTGCGTCAAACTGTCAATCTAGAGGTCCCTGGTTCGATCCCCGACGGCAGCACTCATCCTTTTTACTACAGTAAAAACCCTCTAATACGACCACTTGCGGTACTTTCAGAAAGTGGTCGTAATAGCGTGGTGGTCGTATTACTGAGGTTTGGTCATTTGTTGTCAAGTATTGCATGTTTATTTTATTTTCGTTATTTGAATATATTAATACTATAAATACAAAAATGAAACTATTAGAACAGCTGAATCTTATGTCATTTTCAAATTTACGATCTTCGATAAGTTCTACTTTCTCTATTCTCCATTTGGATCTGATTCAGAACTCCGACCTCAGATTATTTATTCGTAAGTACAAGTTCAAAGTGTCAAACTGTCAATATCATATCTTCTATAATGCGAATACCAAGCATCCATTATGTTGAAATCAAATTTAATTGCTTATTGTTTGGAACGCCATAAACAAACTAATCGTAACTTCTCGGATATATTTTCACTTTAGAATTTATTACTCGAGTCAAAACCTGTGAAACATTCAAATAACAATTAAAAATAATACAAACTATAATTTGTTAAAGTGATCGGCCACTTTAATCATAACACCTATTATAATAAGGGTATAATAAGGGTTTGATATCAAAAATCCGATAATATATTTATAATGTATTTGTACCCAATTAGTGTCGCTCTTATCAACTGTGAAATTTGGGTGATCAGTCTCAATGTGTGAAAACTGGTTGTTTTAGTGGGGTTCAAAATAGTGTATCAGCTATGGTTGGTACTGAATTTAGTGGTCGTAATTCGGAATAGGTGCCTGTTTTAGAGGGGTTCGCGACCATTGAAATAAAGAACAAATAATTCCGTTCTGTAAAAATTTGGTCGTAATAGTGGGGTGCCCGTATTTCCGGGGTGGTCGTAAGGAGGGGTTTTACTGTATTTGTCTCTCACCAATGGGTCGACAATCGTAACCCCATGTGGGATAGCAGCTGGAGGCTAGGAAAGGATGTAATGGTAGTACTGGTGTGAGAAGTAGCAGGATTCCATTGTTAGGTGTGCCAGCTGCCGCGATATAACTGAAATTGTCGGAAAGAATATGTGCCGCTGCCGGGGTGGAACCCATGACACCCATGCATGACATGGAATTTAAACATTAATCTTACCAAGAGAACAACATATGATTGCTTGGAGATCAACTGTTCAGTTCTGGATCATGTATAAACGATTCTTTATTGAAAAAGTGGCATAACTCGTACTAAAATCATTTTAATTACCTCTCCTAATATTGAACACATACACAAAGTTTGAAGAAAAGCAAGTCAGTGATAACATATTCCATTCAAAAAAGATTATGTTTATGCAAAACAACAACAAATATCATCACTCCAAGGCAATAGCTCCAGGGTTTCTGCAAATCAGCCAAACTTAGAAGTGAATTTTATCCCTTCCAATCCTTGGTTTTCTCCATTTTTTTTTTTACATCATTTGAAAATTTTTGGACTGGTCCAAAATAAAAAAAAGTTGCAGACAACAATATAATGAAATTATATTATGAAATCATAGATTTCTCCAACTTTCTTGGTAAAAACATTATGGAAAATGAAGAAATTGCTTGTTGCGAGCAAAGTCTTCATTTTACACAATGTTTTCCCAATTCTTTTCTTGAGGGGTGTCTTAAAGCATAATTGTGTGGAATGGATTAAAGCAGGATAGTAGAGTAATGGGATAACTAATTTCAAACTAACCTTTGTACTCCTGCCCATTGGCTACCAGTGTAATCGGCATAGTGTATCCCAGATCATAAGGCAAGTAATAGTGCACTAGGAACTTGTGAGGGCCAGTAGATCTTGCTGTACCCAACAGTACAACCAGGTTCTGAAATGAATTAAATTGTTGTCCAGAGGAATCCTGTAATCACTTATATACAGTCAAAAAAATAAAACAACAAGAGCCATGTCGGACATGGCCATCCCCCGCCATAAAAAGCTTGATAGTAAACTGAAGCCAGTTAAATTAAGGCTTCTTGTGCACTGCATTTCTTCTCAATGAGTTTGATAATAGCTATTATACAAAATCTAAGTCTTTAAAACAACAAAGGGCAATAACTCCAAAATTATGCAAGCAAGAGTTGTGGTTCTTGTGCACTGCACTTTTCCTCAATCAGATCTATCCACCTATGAAGTTTCAAGTTAATAGCTATTATACTTTCAGAGATATGCCCCAGACAAAATATTGTTTTTAAACCAACACAGGGCAATAACTCCAACATTATGCAAGCAAGAGTTGTGGTTCTTGTGCACTGCACTTCTGCTCAATGAGATCTATCAACCTATGAAGTTTCAATTTGATAGCAATTATTCTTTCAGAGTTATGCTCCGGACAAGTTTAGTGACAGCAGGATGGAATGACAGAAGGACTGAAGGACTGAAGGACTGAAGGATGGAAGGACGGACGGAGACCATTACTATATCCCCTTCGCCGAAACGGCGGGGGATAAAAAGCATATTAATTTGGCAACTAAGACATTTTAACTTCTACTTGAAAAAGCTGTAGTTATGATGTTTAAATCACCAAATCATTCAAAAATACTTGTGATAAATGTTGGAGGAAAATATTCACCCCTGGTGTAAATAAATGATTTGACTGGTCACTTGTTTTCTATCCCCGTATCTTATATCCTCATACTTTACAAAATAACGTTGATTTTTACCCCGGTTAAACTACCATGTCAAGAGATCAGTGGGTGTGGCTAGTTGTCATTAATCCATTACCAAATGACAAAATTTTAGACTGGTCCAAATTGAAAGAAGTTGCAGACGATTACTTCAAATAGATGAACTTAAAAGAACATATCTCTTTCAGACCAGAAAACAGGGTGATAAATGAAGAAATTGCTTGTTACAAGTGATTTCTTCTTTTTCTTTAATTCTTTCTTTCCCAAGATTTTTTCTTGAGGGGCGTAAAAAAGCAGGATAATGTTGGAATGGATTTATTTATTTTCAGATTTAACACTTAACCCTTGTCAAGCTGTATAAATTACCTCACTGAATTGCTGTAAAAACAAAGCACTGATAGAACTTGTTCAAATATCAATATTTCTTTTAGAAATCAATTTCATTAACAACTCTGGCAGAAAAAGTACAAACAGGTGCTGTAGACTAAGATCAGACTGCACTTATGTGCAGGTTGATCTTGGTCTACACCTCCTGCCAAAACTGGAAGATTCCGGTTCAGCATGACAAAGGTTAAGATATTCTTGCAATTCATTTGTTGATTTTAATGATATGATGGATCATTTAGGAATACAACTTTCAACATAACTCACATATATAAATTATGAATAACTCATTCATAATAATTTATGATAATTTTTTACTAATAAAATTGCCTCATTAATCTATTCACAGACAATGATGCTTTTTGACGCCCCTTAAGAAAAACAATTCAGAGAGCATTGTGTAAAATGAAGAAATTGCTTACCCAGAAAAGTGAAAAAATCTAAAATTTGATCAATTATCCTATGCAAATTCTTTCAATTTGGACCTGTCTAAAAATGTTGATGTCTGGTAATGGGTTAAAAGCGATTTCTCTATTTTCTAATTGTATTTCCAAGCTTTTTCTAGAGGGGCATAAAAAAGTGGGATAGAGTGGGAAAAGGTTAACCTGGAGAGTAGATATTTTCAAAATGTTAGACATGCCAAATATTATTTAATCACTAAATACTCTACCAATGTTTCATTCAATCTGACAAGTTCAATTTCCGTGTCCTCTAGACCAGGTGGTTTCTGTTCTGCTATCAGATGATCATTTGGTAAACTCTCAAAGTCGATTCTCACAGAACCAATCGGCAGCATGTATCTAGAGCTGATGCATCTGTAATGCAAAAAGTTGTTGTTATAGTTGGATTATCCGAACTTCCTCGTAGACAATTTTACGTGTATTGATTGATTGATTGCATGGGGTTTAACGCCGCTTTTCACAGTATTTCAGTCATATCGTGGCGGCTGGAGCACCTAACAATGGAATCCTGGTATTTCTCACACCAGTACTACCATTACATCCCTTCCTAGCCTCCAGCTGCTATCTCACATAGGTCTACGATTATCGACCCATTGGTGAGAGACAAATAGTCGGAAAGGATGGGTGCCGCCGTCGGGGAAATTTTACGTGTAAACTAGTTATATATGAACACCATAAATTCATGATTTTGATAGATTTAGCCCTAGTTGCATTTATTTGAAGCTTTTTCTTGAAGGGCATAAAAACCGGGATTGGTTGGGAGTTGACTCATTCATGAAAAACTAAACCCTTTAAACATAAAGAGAATTAGATCCGAGCCTTTTATTGAATACCTTTCATGTAGACTTTAAGTTTGTTTTTTACAAATAACGTTGAAACTTCACCCTTGGTAAATATCAATGTATTTGAATGCCTACACCATCTGAAACTAAATTGTCGCAAAGCAGACAAATACCCACCAATATCGCTTGTCCATATATAAGTGCTATCCGCCAAAGGGCTGTTACAAAAAATGGGCCATGAATCAGTCAAAAATAAATGGACCATAACCAAAATAAGATATGCACCTGTCTGACTTATACCAAGTCTTTCTGTGAAATTTGAATCAAATCAGTCCGATGGTTGCTGAGAAATTTAGAGCACACAATTTTTCACCAAAGGGCCATAACTCAGTCAAAAATCAATGTACCATAACAAAAATATAATATGCACATCTCTGCTTGATGCTGATTATATCAGTGAAGTTTGAATAAAATCCATCCATTAGTTGTTGAGAAATTGAGCAGAAAAAAAAAGCTACAGACAGACGGATGAACCGTTAAGTTTACTCCTATATAAACTATGTCGGGGGGGTATAAAAAATTTATCACCTGAAAATTTTAAACAACAGACTTACACTCCATTAACTCTGATACAAACAATACTTGGTCGAATGTAGTTGATTGCCCATGTTGAGTAAGGAATAGCAACAATAGATTCCTGAAAAATGAATACACACAAAATTAAAATCTTCATATACACAGCTACTGATGGAGAGGGTAATTTTTCTATTCTAGATTTAAATACTGAAACATTACTGTCCTAAATCCTGTGTTGTTCTACTGAGTACCAACAACAAAGGGTTTTGAAGAGAAATAATTTTTGAATGGTGGTACCTCCCCCTCTTCTATAGAGCTCTGATAAATACTAAGACAAGAAGCCTAGCTTTGAAAACAAAAATATGACCAATGCCTACTATTGCTACATTGTATCAGGTTGAGCACCACTTTCAACAATAATTCAGTTATATCACAGGGACTGGTGCACCATAGCTTCCTTTCCTTTCTCACACCAGTACCACAACGTTAGATTCAAGTCAGCAGCTGCTCCTCCCAAATTGGCAGGCTACTCATCATTCACACATTGGTGAGAGACTAATTACCCGTTTCAAGAACAACAAAAGCTATATTTTCATCAACGAAGGATACATCTTTCACTTCATGAACAACAAAAGCTAGATTTTCACAAAGTGAAAATACAGCTTTTGTTGTTCATGAAATGAGATAAATCTACCTTATACTGAAACAAACTATTTTCCTCTATGCATTCACAAGACAAGATGTCAAACTTACAATTCCAGCATTAACATCAGTTCCACCAGTAACCATTATATTGATGAGACCCTCATCTAGTTCAAAAACACCCTCCATCTCATCTAGGCCCAATAATACTTGACGACATAAAGAGCTGAAAATAAGATGACATTGAAAGCATTTTGAAGATTGAGAGAAAAATAAGAGCACAGCCTACAGGTGTGAATTTGGACCCCCATTTTTCAGAAATGACCCCCAAAATAGCTAGACAGCCTTCTTTATCTTATTGATAGGGGTCATAATGTGGCAAAATGACCCCCTGTTTTGAAAGTCAAGGGAAAACCCTGCTTTAGTAGAACCAGAGATATTACAAAATGTCAAAGTTTTTGCAACAACGCCAACGACACCAAGGCTATCAGCTTTTCTCTGAAAATAGCCGAGCTAAAAATTAAAATGACAGATTTTGTGATTTGGCTGATGTTTAAGTATCTGACAGAGTTATTTTACCTAATTTGTGTTATACTTAAAACCATGAGTAATATTACAATAAATTAATTTAATTCAATCAAAATTGGGAACAATTTTGTTATAACTGTAGTTGTTTTATTTAGAAAATAGGTGTAGCTTCAAGGATTAGTCATGAGAGTAAAGCAAGAGGGCTAAAATGGCTCTAATTGCTCACCTAAGAATTATTTCATGATTTCTCAAAGTCTGATATGGTTGACTCTGCATTTTTTGTGTGTAAATCAAACTTTAATGAACAACTTTTAGAAAAGGTTGTCAAAAGTATATTCCCACAAAATTGACCTAGTGGTTTGTGAGAAGATTTTTACAGAATTATTCCATTATAATAAGAAGGAAAAGACGTTTAAAGAAAATGTTGAGAATAGACGAGAGACACTGAGTGATCCTAAAAGCTCACTTTGAGCATGTTGTGCTTGGTTGAGCTAATAAAATATCATGACTAAACCTCAAATTTCAGGAGAAAAGCAATCTGATATGGAGAGAATACATGACCAATCTGGCAAAGTAAAAAAGATATAGACCCTGATTAGACTGCACATGCTGCGCTAAAATGACCTTTCTATCTATTTTCTAAAAAAATTCAGACTCAAATCTCAATAGACTTCTGCCTGAGCCAATCTCTTGTTAGTTGAAATATCTAAACTTTTGTGAACTTTAAAATGTCATCTGCAAACACTTTCTGTTTTAACCAGTCAAAAATTTTGTTGTGTTGTAATAGGTTAAAGAAAGTCCAGGAGGCCCCTGTTTGCCTGTCTTTTTAAATACATTTTCGGGTTATACGCCTACCTGTAATCACATTTATACAGAACTGCTGTGGCCGTGTAGTTAGCAATGTTGAACAGTAAATCTTGGGTACCGTTTGCATTGGAGTAGTAGTTTAGTACAAACACGTATTTGTCTCTACGAGGAATGTATAAATCCAGGTTGAAAGAATTCTGGAAAAAAAATAATTATCATATGATCAATTTGTAAAGAATCTATAGTTTCTAAAACTAAAGTTGTTTGATAGAAACTGATTTTAACCCATTCCCGTTTTTAAAAATTTTAGACAAAAGTGGGTGCAATTTGAAAAGTAACCAACCCACTGGTTAGAAAATATTGTGGGAAAAGAAGAAATTGCTTGTCACAAGCAATTTCTTCTTTTTCCATAAAGTTTTCTCAAGTATAGAATAACTGGGACGTAAAAACAAGGGATGGTATAGCAAACGGTTAAAGCTATGATGTGAAACCTGGAAAAGAAGTTAGCTACACCTTTGGCTTGGGTACATTGATATTATAAGAAAGTTAAAATAACCTTGAAGTTTTGAAAAAAAACCCTCTATATTTGAAATAAAGTGAAATTGAGAATTAGACTATTCAAATGTGCTGTAAAACTTAAAGAAAATGATTTTAGAACAAAGATATCTTATTCTTTCAAATTCTTTCAGTATTTTTTTCTGTCTATTTTATCAGATAGAAACTGAGAAAGCCATTGCATGTTCCTTTATTTTTTCTTTCAATCTTTGAAATCATTAACATATAATCTTAACCCTTGTCATGCTGACTAAAATCCTTGTTCAAAATTGCATTAAATTCAAGGGCATGAAATCACCAGATTGCTGTGATTTTTGGCAACTATTTGTTTTATTAATTAATTTAATGATCAACTCTGACTTTGAATTTCAAAAAGGTGGTGTAGACTAAGATCAGACTGCACCTATGAGCAGGCTGATCTAAGTTTATACCTCCTGCCTAAGAAGGAATATTATTGGTTCATCATACAAAGGATTAATTTTAACAATTAAATGAGGAAAAGCTTTAACCCTTTCCCGTCTTGCAAAATTTTAGACCTGTCGAAATTCAAGGTTTTGCAGAGTGAATTTAATTTTATTTGAGAAATAATCATTCAATATGGTAGAAAATATTGTGGAAAAAGAAGAAATTGCTAGTAATAAGCGATTTTGTTTTTTTCCACAATGATTTCTCAAATATAGAACAATGGGATGCAAAATCCAGGGATTGAACAGGAAAGAGTTAAAAGGTATTAAATACAAACTGTTATTTGTTATTCAATTTGCCTATACATGGTCAATCTAATCTGATACCATAATTTATAATATCTAACATATAATATCATGTCATTGTCACTTTTACCTATGTAAATTTTGCATGGTATAAGAGTTGACCTTTTCCTGCTTTGCAAAACTTTAGACCTGTCCAAATTCAAAGGTTTTGCAGATGAAAACTGAAGGTGGATTTAATTTTAAAAAAAGTCAATAGTGTAGAAAATGTTGAAGAGAAAGAAGAAATGGCTTGTCATTGCTTGTCACAAGCAATTTCTTCTTTCTCTTCAACATTTTCTTATAGAACAGGGATTTGAAAGGAAACGATTAATACCTGATCAGGATCCAGAATTCCCATAGAATCAATATTGAGTTCATCAAGGACCTGTGCGTCTATAAATAGTCGGATTTGTTCTTGTTCTGTACCATTATATATATAACCTGTATCCCCTTTGACATTAGGGAACTCTAGAAGCTCTGGATAGCTGTAGTGAATACATCTGGAAAACATAATAAATAGGTGCATTATTGACCAGCAGGTCTGGTTACAATAAAAAGATGTGTCATTCAACACAAATCTGATTACAAAAAAGATGTTTTAACAGTGGACCTAATAATAATAAATAAGTGTATTATTTACTATTAAATCTTGGCCCTGATTATTAAAAAAGAATTTGAATCCATCTGAGAATTAAATCAACTACAATTTTGAATAAATGTCTTATTTCAAATTACACAGTAAATCAAGTGTTTTAAGATATAATTTACAAACGTAATCTTTATATTCATGCTCTTTCAATTGTTGGTTTTTTTTCAGTTAAAGTAAATGTTAGTCCCAAAAATTCTAACTTGAGTAATTAAAGTTTTGTAATCTCAAGGCCCTGATTCAATGTCTATGAACTTTGTCTTTGCATGACTGTATAATATCTCGGGAACAGCAATTTTTTAACAAGTTTTTACCTTGATAGAATGATAACGTTACTACCAATGACATAAAAATAAGCAGATGTGTATTAACATGAGTTATGTTCATGCCAAAGATGGACAGATGGACAGAAACTGCTAAAACAATATGCCTCAAAAAAATTTATTAACCAATTACCAGACATGTAATCTGATCCAAAGTCAAATAAGTTGCAGCCAGCCCTTGCTGGTGTGGGTTAAAAAAAACTTCAGATTTTATTCAAGCTGGACACATTTTCAAATTTTGTGATCAACTTACGGTCCTATATCCCCTGGAACAGTACATGGTCGTTGAATACGGTTCTGTAAAACACCTGCTTCAAAATATGCTTGTGGAATCAGGATGAAGAAATCCTGCAATGAAACAATGTCAGTCTAGGGCTTGAAAAGCCTGCTTGTTCACTCGTCTGCATTGTTTTTCCTTCCTTATCTATATATGCAAAAATTCATGTAACAAGATTTTTTTCTCATTGTGCAGGGCATGTTACAATTTTAGCCAGTTTCACACCCTGATCACTTAAAAAATAATAATAACAATCAAACCCTCAATCAGAACAGGATTTTGGGTATAATGTTCTATTTCACTTTAATGCCAAACTAGGCTTGAAACAAAATAAATTTTTGTTACCAATTCTGCATTAGTAGAAATATGTCGACAAATGTTAAAAAGTCAAGAGTAATTAGTCAAAAAAGACAAGCCTAAAATTCAATTATAACCTTATGCCGAATAAAATACATTTTTTGAACTGCATTAAAATCAAAGAGCTTAGAGCACTGAAATATGTGATCAATATTTCTTTTGAGAGTCAACTTTATAAACAGCTCTGGCATAAAAGGGACAAACAGGTGATCTAGGGATATGTGCATGATCTTACCAAGAATACACTGTCATCAGTCTGTATGGCAACAGCCCATCTTCCTGGGTTCAAGACAAACCCTAACGTCCCCACATTAGCAAAGTCAGGTGAGGATGTAGACTGGAAAGTCACTTCCCCTCTCTGCGTGGTGTCCAGACTAGATTCAGGGTTAAAGGTCACAGTTCCCTTCACATCTCCTTCATTCAGGTTCACATATCTGTACAGAACACGGTACAAACTAGGCTTGTCTATCTCGACATCCAATCTTACTTCAGGCTAGGAAACAAAATATTGGAATTTTTAATTTATTACCAGAGGGCAATATTTTGGACACGTCCTAATTGAATGGAGATGCAGACACCAATTTTAAGTTTATGAAATTCTAGATTTTTCAACTTTTTGCATAGAAAAATTGTGGAAAATGAAGAAATTGCTTGTTACAAGCAATTTCTCCATTTTGCACAATGTTTACCTAATTGTTTTTCCTGAGGGGTGTAATTGTGTGGGAATTGTTAAAATTATATATATCAGATTTTATGTCGAATTCAGTCCAGTCATTATAACATAATTGGACTTTTTTATCTTCCGATATTTGACAGGTAGCCTCTTATCTTTTCAGTGTTCAAAAACATCTACAACAGAAATTAAAAGTGCACGGAGATAAATTAGCTTATCTCCAGATTCATATACTACTATCATCATACTATAAATAGATGAATAATGACCATCGTTAACCCTTTACCAAACCAAGTTTTAGACTGGTCCAAATTGAACGAAATCAAATTTAGTACACATTTTTTTGTCTCTCAGGAAAAAAAACATTTAGGAAATGCTTGTGAAAAAATTCTTTAAGGGTTGTTACAAAGCAGGATTGTGTGAGAATGTGTTAACTAATCATGAATCAATATTCTGCATACCTGAACTTGACTGAGTATGGCATATCCTCTCCATGAATAGTTGGGAAACAGGCGTTCATCATAGCCGTATCTGACTTGAGTGCCCTCTGGTGTGTAACCATCTTCTACCTCGTATTTAAGCTGATCCAGGGGTGGGATAAAGTGTTGCTTGATTGGCCTTAAAAGATAAACAGTGACTTATAAGGCTTAACCCTTTCCTGTACAAACCCGGGATTTTACATCTCTATGATTTTATACTTGAGAAAAAATTGTGGAAAAAGGAGAAATTGCTTGTAACATGCAATTTCTCCATTTCCCACAATATTTTCTACCACATAGGATGGTTTCATTTCAAATTGCATCCAATTTTCGTTGTCGTCTGCAACATCTTTCAATATGGACCAGTCTAAAATTTCAAAAAACAGGAAAGGGTTAATCTTAATTAACCCAATAACAGACGGCATTTTCTTAGACAGTTCCAAATTGAAAAGAGATGCAAACGACAGTTAAAAGTTAATGAAATTCTAAATAGCTTCAATTTTCTTGGAAGAAAACATAGTGGAAAATGAAGAAATTGCTTGTGTCAAACAATTTCTTCATTTTACACAATATTTTCCTAATTGTTTTTCTTGAGTGGTGTCAATAAGTGTTCTTGTGTTGGAATGGATTAAAGTTCATCAAAATGTTTTTAAAAATGGCTACTAAATGACAATTCTTTCTCAATTTTTCTATTACTAAACTCACCATTAAAAATTGATCCATGAAACTAATTTATTTAACTATCTTTTAAGCAAAATATGGAGTATGAATAACTAACTTGTTTTCTAGGGGTTAATACTGAAACAAGGCCCTGCAACCACATCAATAACTGATTGACTGAATGGGACTGAACACTGTTTTCAACTATCTTTTAGCTATATCACTGCAAAGTTCAAGTACTAGGGCGCGTCTCTGAAGTGTCTTGCCCAAGAACATATACATGTGATCAGCTTGGTAGGTTTGATTTAATGAGCAACCCTAAATTTTTCCCAGAGTATGAGTCTGCTGCCCTAATCACTGAGCCACCTAGACCCTTACCACACCAAGGAACAACAAAGGCAATGCATGCAATCTTTCACACTTTTCCCTATGTGAATGAAATGGTACAAGCCTAAGTCCAGCAGGGAGCATAATTCTTTCAACAAGAGCACCGCCTACGGGTGCCTATGCTCGGCTGTTGGGTGCTGGATAGTGGACAAAATGAATCTAGAGTTACCCCCCTTGATAATATAGGTTGCTCTTTCGATGGTTAACAATTGTGCCAAGTTTCAAGTGAATGCCTTAAGTAGAACCAGAGATATCACAAAATGTCAAAGATTTCACACGACAACAAAAACAACAACGACACCAAGGCTATAGCAATACCTCATGTTTTCTATGAAAACAGTCAAGCTAAAAATCCATAAAGTGTTTCATTTTTATTGGTTTCCTTTTTGATAGGGATCATTCTCAGCTATAAGGAATATCTGGAACCTATGTCAAGCTGAATCCTGAATATTGACTGTTTTGCAGAAAGAATAGACAAAGATCAGCCTGCAGATAAGTTTATCGTAGTCTATACCACCTGCTTACCCCTTTTTAACCTGTTCCAACACAATGACGCCCCTCACAAAAAGCATAGGAAAAACATTGTGGAAAATCAAGAAATTGCTTGTGACAAGCAACTTCTTCATTTTACACAAAGTTTTCTAACCAAATGTTAGAAAAAATCTAAAATTTCATAATTTTCATATTGACATTTGCAACTCCTTTGAATTTTGACCAGCCTAAAATTTTGCCATCTGGTAATGACTTAAGCCAGATAAAGATTACTTTTGATATTGACTATTACAAGTTGTTTACTGATCACAAAAAGATGCTGCCAGGGACAAAGACAAGCTACTATATAAAACTCTTACTGATCACATCTCCTGCCCTGGACTCTTCCTTTACACGGACACTGTCCAGTCTCCCGGTCACAAACAAGGGACATGGAGCCACCAGGGTCACAGTCACATTCTGTAAAACACAAGAGATCTGTTTGTAAAACAGTCATGCCCACCCTACTGCAACATTGAACCAGGAAGTGGTGAATTTGAATACTGATTCAAATTTGAACTTCTGTTATGTAAATTTTAGCACAGGTACAGAAATATAGCATTCAAGCATAAGTGAACATCATTGTATTTTATTTGAGATACTCAATATCATTTGGTAAAGATTGTCTGTGCAATATCTGATCAAGATAGATCTATTCTGTGTTGAGCAATCACCCTGTGACCTTGACTTTACACAGATTGATCTGAAAATTGTTACAGATCATCTAGAACCGGTGAATGACAGCCAAATTTGGAGATCTTTAATCTATTCTGTGTCACATTCTCATCAAGACAAGACATTGTATACCAAATGTCAATATAACAGAGTTCAAGGTCATCCTATAACCTTAACATTTAATTAATTGATCTAGTAATTGATAGAGGTCTCCTTGCCATTAAACAGGTCTATGATAAAGATTTCTTCCTTTCCATGGACACTGATCAGTGTCGGTTTTTTTTACCCCAGGACAAAGCTACACTCTGAACAAATATGAAATGGTTGGTTAGATTAACAACCTATCAGAGATATTACTTTTGATAAGAAGCAGTCACAAGCAGGGTAGTATCTCTACTTCCCTCCCACTATTTCCCCAAAGGTACATTCTCCCTCAATCCCAGTCCCTTTCTGTTTATTCCCTGTCCCCTCTTTCTATGATGCCACACAATTCTCCCAGTTTTCAAGCACTCTTATCCCCTTAAATGAATCAAACTTCAAAAGTTCTTGTATACCGTCTCCTAAGCTTTAAGCATTTTTCATTGACTTACATTTGCTCTAACCAAATACCATACAAAGCCGCTTTTTGACACCCTGAAGAAATATGATCATGGAAATTCCTTGTAATAAGCAATTCATCCTTTTCTCACCATTTTTCTACCTTATGTGTCATTTATTTTCCAAATTCAATGCAATCTGAAATGTAGTTAGCAACTCCTTCCCATTTGGACCAGTTTTAAATATTGTCTTCTGGTAATGGGTTTAAACTTAGAACCATTTTCCAAAAAAAAAATAAGCAGATTTCTGAGTATCTATGAAATTAATTCAAGGACAATAGAATTGTACTAACTACACCTTTGAGTGACAATTAAATTTCTTAACTGCCAAGTTGTAAAAAACATTTCGACATACCAATACATCCAAACAGGTTGGTTTTGTGTAGTCCGTAGAACCCATCTTTACATCTGTCACAATTCCTTCCTGTAACATCGACCTTACATACACACTGACCAGTAATCATGTTACAGTCATTTATACCAGCGATGGTACCAGCATCTGAACAGCCACATTCTGGAATATAACAAATTGTAAAGATATAACAGATATAACATACCTCCTTTCTGTGACATCTACCATATAAACATTGATTTATTGCCATGAAACAGTGTGAACGGGGTTTAACCAATTCCCAAACATAAACAAGCAATTTCTTCATAGTCTATAATGTTTCTACCCTTACAGAAAAATAATTTTAGATTTTATAAACTTAGATATGTGGTCTGCAACTTCTCTCTAACATTTTGCCCTCTGGTATTGGGTTAAACAATTACCATATGATGCCTAAGAAATCAATGTTATGGCCCACAACATTCTAAAGTGTGTTTAAATCAAGCATAAATACAAAACAAGAGCACCGCCTACGGGTGCCTATGCTCGGCTTTTGGGTGCTGGCTAGTGGACAAAATGCATCTAGAGTTATCCCCCTTGATAGTATAGGTTGCTCTTTTTCTTTTGATAGTGAACAAGTGTGCCAAGTTTCAAGTGAATGCCTTTAGTAGAACCAGAGATATCACAAAATGTCAAAGTTTTTGCACAACGACACCACCAAGGCTATAGCAATACCTCGGGGTTTCTTGGAAAAACGACCGAGCTAACTAGAGATGTGTCACAGACATGGATGCACTCATAATTGCTTGACACATGACCTTCAGTTGAGACCATGAACTTGGGGTATCCAACAGGACTTTACTCATGACACCAGTACAAGGGGAAGAACTGTGCCAAGTTATTTTGAAAAAGATGTGTAAAAGAATTGGAGACACACACACAAGCACACACATTGACACATAGAAGAGGTAACTCTAAAACCCAATACCAGATTTCAAAGCTTTAGACTGGTCCAAATTGAAAAAATTTGCAGACGACAATTTAAAGTCTACGAAATTTTAGGTTTTTTCATCATTCTGGTTAGAAAACATCAAGGAAATTGAAGAAATTGCAATTTCTTCATTGTACACTATGTTTTCCCAGTTGTTTTTTTCAAGGGATGTCAAGAAGTGTCAATGTGTGAGAATGGTATTTACAATTACATTTTTACAGTTTCTTCAAGGTCAATTTCACTTTTTCATGTTCTACCTGTATATCACCTGTATTAGAATGTGCATGTGTGTTTGTGAGCTGAGGTGTGATGAGGTATCTACAATGACCTTCACCCCCTCTCTAGTCACGAGTCAACTACCTTAACCCATTCCCACACAGCAAAATTTTAGACTGGCCCAAATTGAAAGATATTGCAGACGACAATCTAAAGTTTATGAAATTTTAGATTTTTTAAACTTTCTGGGTAGAAAACATTGTGGAAAATGAAGAAATTGCTTGTCACAAGCAATTTCTTCATTTTACACAATGTTTTCTTAATAGCTTTTCTTGAAGGGTGCCGATAAGCGTCACTATGTGGGAATGGGTTAATCACTAACCTAAATACAACCCTACATTGTATGCTTGTTATATTCATAGCGTTTACCCATATGAGAGATGCCCTAGAAGATGATTAGTAGTAACAGTGGATAGTGCGCGTATAACAAGACAAACTTATTGGGAGCGCCTCCTAGTTTTTCAATATGCTCAGTGTAAATCAACATTATACAGAGTCTCAGTTTAAAGTCTCATCTGAAAGGAAATTAGTTAAGCAGTCAGGTAAGAACAGGGCTTTCATGGTTTTAAGTCCAGTGTTTAATCAAACTTAGGTAGTGGGGCTGGATTGCCATTTTGCTTTATATTCAGATTACATAATAGAAAAGTGCTAATCAAACATTACCTTCACATCCTTGCGGGTTGTTCCTATTCAGGTTCCAATACCCTGGTAGACACATGTCACAAATACGACCGGTTACCTTCTCCTTACACTCACACAGGGTACCAGCTAAAACCTCACCACATCCACCAAGAGGGAAACCAGGGATCTCCTTAGCACCAGCTGGATTGCAGTTACACTCTACAACAAAAACAAAGATACTTCATATATTTTGAATATAAAGCCATTGCCAGAAAACAAAATTTTAGACACATCCAGATGTTGAAGACCGCAGTTTAATTTATGCTCAAATTTAAAATAAGTTTCTTATCAGGTAGAAAACATTGTGAGAAAAAGAGAAATGGCTTACTATAATCATTTTCTCTTTTTCCCACAAATTTCTATAACCATATTTCTACAGGCTACCAAAAAGCAGGTTTGTGGTGTAAAAGGCTAAAAATACACTATTTAGTTGGTTGATGACAGTTCAAGAGGAAAATCTATTGCAAAAGCAAGATTACATGAAACTCTTCCATAAATACATGTTAAATATGACCCTTGGTACAATTATGTATCCCAACCTGTCTCATTTAAAAATGGTTTATAGCTCAGAAACAATTTTGGGGTTGTATTTTTTAAACTATTTATCTATTTTCTACCTTTCCCAAGATTAGAAAAAGATTTTCAATTAGTGTGAAATTTCAGATTCTTTCTGATTTTTTTTCTGAATTGCATTTCTTAATTCTGAAATTATGTGTAACCCACATTACCAACCTTCACAGTTTGGATAATTGTAGAGGCCCTCCTTACACTTGTCACAGTTGAGGCCCTGGAAGTTGGATCTACAATCACACTGCCCAGTTTCCTGGTCACATGACTGACCATAAGATCCGTAAAGGTCACAGTCACAGGCTGAAACAGAAAGTTTGAAATATCTTTTAACCCTTTACAAGAAAACAAAATTAGAGACTGGTACAAATACAAAGAAGTTGCAGACAATAATCTTTAGATGATGGATTTTTAAAAATACTGGTATTTTGGGATAGGAAACATTGTTGATAATGAAGAAATTGAAACAAGCAATTTCTTCACTGGCCACAATGTTTTCCAATGCTTTCTATAGAGGGAGTCACAATGCGTTAATGTGTGGAAATGGGTCATTAAAATAATGTGTGCTTATGATTTATCCTGTTCCTCCCTAACATATCTGATAAATTAACTCTAACTCCACACAAGCAAAGAAGGTAAGGAAAACATTATGGAAAATTAAGAAATTGCTTGAAACAAGCTTTTTCTTCATTTCCCACATTTTTTCCTACCCAAAAAGACAAAAAAATGTATAATTTTATAAGCTTTAAATTTTAACCAGCAACTCCTTTCAAATAGGACCAGTTCAGAATTTTGTTAACAGACTGCTGTCGGACAGCGGCACTCAAATACAAATTCAAAGGATGAGCAGAAATTTTGTCATTACCATAAGTTCATGTAGCTATTTTAGGAAGATATTGCACAGTATTATAAGAATGCTTCACCTTGATAGGGTTAGATTTGTCCTTTTAAATTCAACATCTGGAACAGTTATATATTTTGTACTTACGAACACAATCAGGATACCGGTAGAAACCAGATGCACAACTCTCACAGTTCTGTCCTGCAAAGTTAAATTTACATGGACACTGTCCATTTTTGTCCTCACATACATTGCTAGTTGACCCAGGCTCTTGACACAGGCAAGGCATACAATCTGGGTAACCATAGTAACCACGAGCACACACATCACAACGTTCTCCATTGAAAGTCTCCTTGCAGATGCATTCACCAGAATCTTTGTCACAGATTTCTTCAATAGTTCCCGTTGGATCACACTGGCATACTGAAATAAAGAAGATGTGTTTATGAAACAAAATGTCCCTGTAAAAAGCTTTTTTGTTCAGAAATGTGACCTTTCTAAGGGATCTTGACATTGTCAAGTCATTTGCTCGCATTGTATTTTGAATAGGCTTAAAGTAGTATAATCAATATTATCTGGATTAGTTTTGCCATATCCGGCAAATTAATCTCGTCAATGAAGTCCGATCTTTATCATTACATTACAGAAGTCAAGTTTAGGCATGTCAAATTCATTTTCAAAGTAAATTTTGTAAAATTCATTTAATAAGTCAGATGGAAGAGTAATAATAACAAATAACACTGCTCTAAAAAAACTTATAGTGGTTTTAAAACCATCCTATTTAGCAAGTTTTACTAACGAAATATACGAAATATTTGACAGTACTTTGAGTTTAGAAGGAGACAATCCTGAAAAAAATTTGCACCTGTTCAAGCATCATTTACATCCCTTTATTGTTTCTTTACCCATTGGAATGTATGACCCACCCATATAGGTCATGTTTTTCTTCGAATTAAATTTTTTCAATGCATCTGAATATGGGCAAGTGACATTCAGTATTAATCCTGTCAGTGGTTTCTAAGAAGATTTTCAAAGTTTTATCTATATTGATGGTTCAGCACGAAACAGTTGTAACTACCTATAAACATATAAACTTTTATCTATGATTATACCAATTATGAGAATTAGCCCTACCGATAATAGCTATGTTTTCATCTGACAATTCATTTCATTTTGCTCCCGCGTTGTAGGCCATATTAACCCTTTCCTGTTTTTGGAAATTTTAGACTAGTTAAAATCGAAAGAGGTTGCATACAACAATGAAAACTGGATGCCATTTGAAATGAAACCATCCTATGTAGTAGAAAATATTGTGGAAAAAGGAGAAATTGCTTGTTACAAGCAATTTCTTCTTTTTCCACAATGTTTTCTCAAGTATAAAATCAAAGGAACGTAAAATCCCGTATTTGAGCAGGAAAGGGATAAACTTATAGACTTACATGTACAGTCTGGAAAGTTGAAGTATCCATGTGCACATTCACTACAGTTTCTGGTTCCATAGTTGAGTTTGCATTTACATTGTCCATCGTCTACATTACAAAACTCATCTTGAGAACCAATAGGGTTGCAGTCACACTCTGGAATATAAATAAAAACACAGTTTTTCAATTTATTCATCATTCAGATTTTAATATGTACAGAAAATATCCATTCTGTCTTGCTGTGTATATTTTCAAAATACTTTCTTTTATTATACATCTATAATAGATACGGATTAAAATCTGGCTATCTAATACAACTCGACAGAAAAAAAATTCAATATTCGGGGTGTACCAAAAAACTGTATTCCTCCAGTACCGTTAAAACGGGATTCTCTTTTGTGTATTGACGTTTGGTTTATTTTCAGAAAGTTGGTTATTTCCTATTCATTTAACCCTTTCCTGTTTAATCCCTGTTTTTTCATCTTTGTGTTTTTTTTCTTAAGAAAACATTGTGGAACAAGAAGAAATTGCTTGTAACAAGCAATTTCTTCATTTTCGACAATATTTTCTACCCTTTTGAATGATTGCTTTTCATATAAAATCAATCTTATATTGCCATCTGCAAACCCTTTGAATTTGGACAGGTCTAAAATTTTGAAAAACAGGAAAGGGTTAAGAGAATTTTCTTAATGTCACGCCCTAAAGGTATATAATAAAAGGGATATTACAACAGTGTGTTTTTGTATGTGTTGTTATCGTGTTCTCGAATGGTGTGTAGGTATTTTTTATTGGATTTGACCTTCTGTCTCATCCAATAAAAAATACCTACACACGATTCTCGAACACGATAACAACAAATAGAAACAGACACTGTTGTGATATTCCCTATTGATAAAATTTTTCAGGATCTGATTCTATTTTTCTAGTTGTGGTCCCGTTTCAAATTACAGGTTGCTACAGTCAATCAAAAGGAAATATAGCAGCAATATAATACCTTAACAGTTTATTAATGATTGATTGAACTGGGTTTAATGCCACTTTAAACAGTATTTCAGTCATATAACAGCAGCTGGAGTACCTAACCATAGATTCCTGGTATTTCTCTTACCAGTACTACCACTATATCCTTTCCAAGCCTCGAGCTGCTCATCCCACTTAGGTTTTGTTGGAAAGAATATTTGCCACGGCCGGGGATCGAAACATGACAAGGACTCACATGGCTACCACTGAGCTATGGCCACAGTCAAATACCTTACAAAATAGACAGCAGTTTACCATATTAAGAATTAAATACAGAACAGTTCATTAGCTATTAAAATATATACGCTTTAACAAAAAATTCCTCTGAATCAACAAATAATATTGTATTTATCTAAATACCAATAATGTAACATTTTAAGTATCAAACGCACATTTCTTTGAAAGTTAATTCTATTAAGTTAACATCTCTAACTTGAAAGGGACACACAGTAGGTTAAGACTAAGGTCAGACTGCACTCATGTGTCTATGTTTGCTGTAAATACAGAAGTTTTCCGGGTACAGCATGACACGGGTTAAGTTTTTAAAATAAACTGAAAATCCCTGTAAAAGTGTTTAAAATAATCTACCAATGCATGATGGGAAGTCATAGAATCCTTTCTTGCACATGTCACACTTCGTTCCAACGTAGTTCTCCTTACATGGGCACTGACCACCTTCAACGTAGCACACATCACCTTCCGTACCATTTACGTCACAGGCACACGGAATACAGTCAGGGTATCCATAGTAACCAACTGCACATCTACAGTAAAGAGGAGGAATTACATAAGTGATTGTAGATTATATTCCTTGCTTTTAACCTTTTCCTGTACAAACCTGGGATTTTACGTCACTATAGTTTTAGACTTGAGAAAACATTGTGGGAAAGAAGAAATTGCTAGTAACAAACACTTTCTCCTTTTCCCACAATAATTTCTTCCACATCAGATGGTTTCATTTCAAATTGCATCCAATTTTCATTATAAACTTCAACTTCTTTCAATTTGGACATGCTTAAAATTTCAAGAAGCAGAAAAGGGTTAATATCATTATTACTTGAAACATGATTTTGCTTTACCCAGACAACATGATTTTAGACCTGTCCAAATTGAAAGAAGTTGCAGATCACAATTTTGAATTGGTGAAATTTAAAGAGATGAAAACCTTGCTAACAATGATGACATTGCTTGTCATATGTAGTTTCTTCATTATCCACAATAATTTCAAAAAGTTTTCATTTCCTTCAAGGTCGAGAAAAAACAGATTTTGTGGGAATCTTTCAAGCATGAATTGGTTAATAACCATGGAAATTTGATTTATGTGTTTCAAACTCTATTTGTCCATTACCATAGACAAAGAAAGTTCAGGAGTTCCCATTACATTGTGTTGCAAGTAGCTGACAATAATTGAGGTACAATGACTGCCAACGGACTGAAAACCAGCCAGCTAAAAGATTGCTGAAGTCTGCAAGTGTATCTACAATTTCAGATCTTACAAAATTAATATCTTTCCTATTTACCTGTCACATCTGTAGCCATCATATTCAGGTCGACACAGACAGCGGCCCGTCTCCTCCTCACACTCATTGATATGAAATCTGGGGTCGCATTCACATGGTTTACACATGTATAGTTCAGTCAGAGGTGTGCCGTATGGACGGAAAAATCCTGGGACACATTTCTCACAGTTGATTCCGGTTGAATTGTACTAAAAATAATTGGAGAAATATAGGATTTGACATGAGTGCTCATTGATTATCATGCTTATCTAGCCAGTCATTTTAAAGTTTGAGTACCCGCTTTGCTTCACTGGCATGAGTTTACTAATCATACAGGTAACTTAGTGTTCTTTAATCTAATCTTTTAAAGTTTTCACTTAATGCCAATATCACTTCTGTAAAATTTGGTTGAACTCCATTAGTTTGTTTCTGAGAGGAATATTTTCAAAAGTTTCTGCTATTCATACAATATATGGAATTAAGACCTGCCCATGACTGCTATTTTTTTTATCTGATCAAAGTTCTTTGAGTCACCAATGATCATTCCTGTGAAATAGGATTGAAATCTGTAAAGTACTTGGTGAGTAGCAGATTTCTAAAGTTTTCACCTACACCAAGTACAAGAGGACCATGATGGTCCTAGAATGATCACTGAATTGTCTGCTTTCATAAAAAATATGAAACTAGAGACAAATAACTATAACCAGTTTCATGAACATTTGACCCAAAAATGTGACTTCTATATTGTAAAAAAAGAAATTGTCATTATGGCCCCTTTTCCTTTGTTTTCCAAAGAACCTTCCCATTAATCAATAGGGTTCATCCTTATGACCTAGCAATTATTCTGGCTAATTTTCATGAAGATTGAGTCAAAATTGTTGCCTCTAGAGTGTAAACAAAGAAATTGTCAATAAGGCCCCTTTTCATTTGTTTTCCAATAGAATCCTCCCATAATCGACAGAGTTCATCCTCACCAAACAATTATTCTGACTTAGTTCCATGAAGATTAAGCCAAAATTGTGGCCTCTAGATTGTAAACAAAGAAATTGTCTTTAAGGTCAATTTTCCATCGTTTTCAAATAGAACCCTCTAATAATCAATAGGGCTCATCCTCATGACCTAACAATTATTCTGACCCAGTTTCATGAGGATTGGGTCAAAACTGTGGCCTCTAGAGTGTAAACACTTCAATTGTTTACGCAGCACGCTGCACAATGGTTGATGAAAGACAGAAATTCAACAATCTCAAAAGCTCACCATAAGCATCTTGAGCTCAGTTGAGCTCAAAATGTAATGGATTTACAGCCAGACAGATGCACACATGCAAGCATGCACAGACACAGCGCCATGACAGTAGCTTGATGGCTATCAGCCAGTAGAGCTTGATTGTGAGGGAATGATATCAGACATAAGTTTCAGAACATATAAAGGAATGAAACACATTTTTTGACATTTGCATTTGTTTGTAAGTTATGGTTGATGGATTTTAGAAAGTCCTTGTTTACTGGGGTAGAAAACATGGGTAATGCAGAAACTGCTTGTAACAAGCAACTTCTTCATTTCCACATTGATTTCAAATGTTTTTATAGGAGTGTAGAAAGGAAGGATCGTGTTGGAAGGGGTTAAACAGTTCCAAAATTTCATTTTAAGGCAGCTTTATGATTTAATGTATTTCACCTACTAAATGCGCCATGGCGCAGTGCAAAAACGCAAGTTTGACATACCCCACAGTTTTGACAGACACCTCCACCAATATAGAATCCATGGATGTCTATACTGAGGCCAGCAGCGTCTACTTCAGGATCGTACTTACAACCAGTGGCTCTGTTGTAACATTGACAAGCTGAAAAAGACAGCAGAAATTTCAATCTTATTCTAGGTTTCTATCAGACACAGGTCTTGCAAATCTGGACTCACAAAAATGTATCAAGGCAAATTAATTGATATGACTCATAGACTTTTCAGGGCTTCAGTTAAGAATAAGAAACAGTTTTCTCCTTTCTGAAGTTGAGCCCTAGAAGGTCACGGCTGTCAAATACTTTATTTACCTATTAGGGCTTGTATTTGACTCATAAACCACAATTTTGATCCTCAAAAATCCTGTTATATCCTTTTTTGACACTTAGAAATTTCTCTCAAGGGGGTCAAAATGACCTTGAGAGAATTCTTAGAAGTCACTAGATGGTTGTCTCAGGACAACTGCTGTCAAGCCTGCAAAGTTTTGACCAACTTGACCTTGACCATCAATTTTAGTGCTTGACCTTGATCTTCGACCTTGAACTTGAAGCTATCCAAAAAATTCTTTCAAATGGCACATCTACTCATGATGGAGAATAATTGTGCCATTTCATTTTGAAATTATAATTGTACGAGAAATGCTCTTGACAATCACAATTTTAGCGTTTGACCTTGAGCTGTGACCTTGACATTAGAACTATCCCAAAAGTTCTTTCAAATGGCCCATCTTCTCATCATGGAGAATAATTGTGCCATGTTATTTTGAAATCCATCCATAAATGTAGGAGTAATTGTCTGAACGAACACAATTTTAGTGTTTGACTTTGAGCTGTGACCTTGACATTAGAACAATTCAAAAAATTCTTTCAATTTTTAGTTTTTCAACCAATGTACAACTGAAAAGTACATGTAAATAGATTGATAACTGCATATCATTACAAGATATTTATATGGGAATCTACAACAACAACAAAAGATCTTCATATCCTGAGTTCTTTTCATTGTTTTTTTGATTCCTAGAATCTAGTGATCCAGGAGTCAGTGATTCCTCAATTTAAAACAATAACAAGCCCTGCCTTTAACTAAGTCAATCAACTAACAAGAGGCCCATAGGGCCTTATCGGTCACCTGAGTCCAAAGAGCACAAAAACAAATAAAAGTCCACCAGATTATGTTACATACTAAATATCAAAGCTCTAAGCCTTTGTTTGGGAGGAAGAGTTTAATATTTTCATTATATAAGCCATATTTAAAATTTGTGATGTCTGGGAATGGGCTAATTACAACCCTAGGGCCATAATACACTGCAGCTCCACTATAACGCTGTTGGTGGGGTCCAAGAAATGAAACAGAGGAAGAAGTAGAGTTTTCATGCTGTAACGCTGTCCCCCCCCCCCCCCCCCCCCCCCGTAACTGAAATGTTCAACCGTCGGAATCGGAACCAAACACCCAATAATTCGTGATAAAATTCCTGTAACAAGTTTAATTCTATTCAAGTTACTAGTCGGGAAATGAAAAACAAACAAACTGTAGTTACGAGATTTTAGCAGAAACCGACGAAATTCAGTGTGCGCAGAATTAATTTCTAACCTTACCTTCCCAATCTATCAGGATTGAATAATCCGTAAATTTCTACAGGTCTATAAATTGTGGTTCTCTTTCTCCCAATATTAAGAAACTAAAACTTTTACCCGAGACATGTTTTATTATTAGGATAGTCATCAGCATTAATCTAATTGAATTTAGTTTTATACGGATGTAAATATTTCCATCCTAGGACAAAAGGAATAAAATCTAAGTATTCCGCATAGCGACGTCTCCTTGGAGACCGAAGAGTTGTTGAACACCTGGGGTTACTGAAGCGTTGAGAAAATGTTGCGTGGATCGACCTTCAAACCTCTTTCGCGGTAATGGACTTAGTCTAATTTCTTTACCATTGTTAAAAATACGGTAACAATAAAACGACAAAGAACTCTATCTGGACCTAGTCATTTACGAATCGGGAATTTAAACCGACCAGTTGCACTTATACACAACTGGATTAAACTTTGTAGCCGCTAAGTTTTAATTGTAAAATTGAAGGTCATAATAATCGAAAAAAATCCGAGATTGCAGAATGTCTGGTTTCATAACGACAAGAGTAAAATATTCGGTCAGCAAGAATTCTCACGGGGTACGCGTCTGGCACATGTCAACTCCGGAAACTCTCCCATAAATAGCTGAACATCTGGCGGCGGCACCTTTGATCACCTTTCCTCCCTCAGAATAAAATAAACTGTACCCGAAAAACATTGACTTCAAATTTGTCGAAGAGCTTTTAGCCATGCGTTTGATCATACAGGATTGCATTAAATTTTCGGATTATTGAAAGAAATGCGGAAAAATAACAGTATTTTATTTTAACCAACTTATAATATCTATCCCGTTTCGGATGAGAATCTTCCGATATTGTGACATTCAAATTCGCGTATTTTCTGTTTTTAGCGAAACGTCGCAACTACGACTGATTGTTTTCAAATCACATTGATGCGTTTTTATCTTGAAGCCACTATCCTTTACGAGCTCCCGATACCAGCAAACTATGAAGTGAAATAAATAGTAGGCTCAAGTAAATTTGTCTAATTTCACGCTCGCGCATTACTTTAAGAACACGTCCCGGGACTGAAGAAAATTAAGAACGCCGAGTGTGAAACAGTCTGATATTTTAATCGTTCCACCTTCAAGGTTTGTAACTGAAGGATACCGAGGTGCATGCCTATTCTCTATTGATTTAAAAAATATAAAAGACCTAAGGCATTGATCATCTCAATGTCAAACAGTAAGACCAAACAATCAAACTGATTTTGTAAATTGAAACACTACGCGTGTCATCAATCAAACAAAGCAATTACCTCTGAAGTAATGCATTAATGACCAGGACCGTCCACGTAAGGTGTTAAAAACTTACCTGGCTTCGGGTGATTATCGATTTTTATGTGCAACCCTTTTCTGAAGAACAATTCTTTATTTTCACCCAAGTATTTACAATACAATTCGAGCGGGCCGAAGACTAGATGAAAAAATCGCGGCCAAATTAGCATTAACGTCGTTTTTCAGCATCTGCAACCCGAAATGCCCCCCCCCTTCCAAAATTTTGGGAGCCAAGCGGACCCCGCGTTATAATGGAGTCAGCGCTGTGCCCGGTAGCGTTATAGAGGAGTTGCAGTGTATATACAATATTGATAGAGATCCACCAGATGATGCTACATACCAAATATCAAAGTTCTAGGCTATCTGTTTGAGAGAAGAAGATTTTTAAAGTTTTCACTATATAAGCCTATGTTAAATTTGTGACATCTGGGAATGGGCTAATTTTAATCCTGAGGCAATTCTTTGTACAATCTTGATAGAGGTCCACAAGAGGATGCTGTATACCAAATATCAAAGGTCTAGGCCCTCCTGTTTTTGAGAAGAAGATTTTTAACCAAGTTCACTTTATAAGCCTAGGTTAATTTGTGACATCTAGGAATGGGCTAATTTCAATCCTGAGGCAATAATTTTTACAATCTTCATAGAGCTCCACCAGATGATGCTGTATACCAAATACCAAAAGACTAGGCCGTCCTGTTTGGGAGAAGATTTTTCAAAATCTCACTTAATAAGCCCTTTGTAAAACTTGTGACGTCTGGGAATGGGCTAATTCTGTCTCTGGGGCCATGATTTATACAATCTTGATAGAAATTCACAAGATGATGCTACATTTCATATATAAAAACTCTAATTTGAGAGAAGATTTTTGAAATTTTCACTATATAAGCCTATGTTAAAATTGTGACATCCGGGAACGGGCTAATTTTGACCCTGGGGTTATAATTTATACAATGTTGATAGAGGTCCACTAGATGATGCCACATACCAAATATCAGAGCTGTAGGTCTTTTGGTTTGGTAGAAAAAGATTTTCAAAGTTGTCACTATGTAAGCTTATGTACCCAACCCACCTTTGCCCCCACTAGCACGGCCATTTCTTGACTTCTCACATCAGCACTACCACTACATCCTTTCCTAGCCTCCAGCTGCTATTCCACTTTTGTTTACGATTACTCACCAATTGGTGAGAGACAAATATTGGAAAGGATATGTGCCGCTGCCTGGGATCAAACCCATGACATCTCATAATTGAAGATAAGGAGTCTGACGCACTACCGAGTTCACTATGGCGGCAGCTCAGGCACTACTTAACATTTAGCAAGAACCCTATGATACCAACTGTCGTGTATCTGGGAACTCAACTGGTTGATGCCAGTCTGAAACCCTATTTAATTTAAAGGAAACAAAATTGCCCTACAATCAGAAATGCTCTTGGTAGAAAATCGAATTAAAAATTCATGAATTTAAAATTATCTTCTGCAACTTCTCTGAATTTTGACAAGCCTTAAGATATGTCGTCTTTTAATGGGTTGATTGATAGATCACTGTTCAAGCTCACTAGCCTATGACAGGATGTTTAATCAAGATATTTAACCCATTCCTTGTAAATCGCTTGATTTTACATCCCTAAGTTTTTACACTCAAGAAAATATTGTGGGATTAGAAGAAAACAAGCAATTTCTTCTTATCCCACAATACATTGTATTTTCTACCTTATAGGTTGGTTTCTTTTAAAATTGCGCTCACTTTTAATTGTCGTCTGCAACTTCTTTGAAATTGGACAGGGCTAAAATTTTGAAAAAAAGGAAAGGGTAAAATGCTTTATTTTTTCAAAATTCATGGTCAGAAACATATAAGAGTAAAATGGTAAATTAACTATAGCTATGATGTTTAAGTATCAAACCCAACATATAATTTTCACTTAATTGTTGACCATTGTAAGAGTTCAAGATCACTTAAGGTCTAAGTGTATGATTCAATTAGATTTTCTATTTTTTGATTGACAGATCTGTCAATTTAAACTAAGCTAAAGAAAAATTAAAACATACGTTCACATTCCGAAGCACTGTTGTAGCGTGCTGGCTGCCATTTTTTCTGGACAAAGCCTCCTTCCTCATCACAGCGTTCACACTGATCACCGACAGTATTGTGTTGACAATCACAGATCAGCTTGTACGGCCTTGTTGGATCCTTGAAGAAGCAGTTGTTGGCGTGACCATTACACACACATCGCCCTCCGAGTGAGATATCTTTTATACTGTAGAAGTACTTAAAGAGAAAACAAACAAACATAAAAGTGAGATATCTTTTATACTATAGAAGTACTTGAAGAGAAAACAAACAAACATAAAAGTGAGATATCTTTTATACTGTAGAAGTACTTAAAGAGAAAACAAATAAACATAACAGTGAGATATCTTTTATACTGTAGAAGTACTTAAAGAGAAAACAAACAAACATAAAAGCGTCTGTGCTCAATCTACTAGATTTTGAAAATGGCAGGTTGCTAATACCCTCTGTTGCACAAAGTTGGGAGTTTGGGAGGGTGTGGGAGGGAAAGTCCATAAATTCATGCTGGACCATATTGAATTTTTGAATTGATGAAAACCAGTGATCTGCCAATAGACCAATCGCTGTTGTCAATCAATTAAGAGATGAAGAGAATATTTTTTGTTTTCATGGAGGTATGAACCGAAAAAACTAATCACCCTGTATGAATACGCGAAGCGGATTCATACACTGTGTGATTAGGTTTTTTGGTTCATACCTCCATGAAAACAAAAAATATTCCCTTCATTTCTTATAATTTAATAGCATTGAGCAAAAAAAACAAAAGCTTTACAAATTTTGATACCCTTTTGTATGGGACTATTTTGTGCCAAAGCATAAAAAATGGCTGCGTGCTCAAAATTTTGTTCATGGAGTTATGAATATTTTTTTTCGACCAATCAGAATGCTCGTTTTTGATAGACGAAACTAAAAATTAAATGATTGAATCATCAAACCAATCAAATCATTTATTAAGCCCGATCCTGAGTTTTCAACTCCGACATTGGCCGCCTTATCCAAGCTGTATTTGCGACATTTAAGTCACCAACCAGCCATTTTACATTTGTGTTACATGCTACTGGCCATAAATTGAAATGGTCCAAATTGAAAGAGGTTACCAACAACAATGAAAATTGGTTGCAATTTGAGATTAAACCATCCTATATGGTAGAAATATTGTGAGAAAAGAAGAAATTGCTTGTCACAATGTTTTCTCAAGTATAAAATCACAGCAATGTAAAGTCCCGGGTTTGAAGAGGATAGGTTAATGTACAAGATATGCTCTGGAAAAGAAACAGACACACACATTAACCCATTCCCACTCAATCCCTCCATTTTACGCCCCTCAACAAAAAAAGCTTTGGAAAACATTGTGGAAAATGAAGAAATTGCTTGGATCAAGCAATTTCTTCATTATCCACAATGTTTTCTATCCACAAAGAAGAAAAAATTAAAAATTCCATCAACTTGAAATTGTCGTCTGCAGCTCCTTTCAATTTGGACAGGCCTAAAATTCCGCTGTGTTGGTATGGGTTAACCAAGCCCACCAACACACATAGACAAAGGTACCTCTATATGCAGGGGTGTGGAATTCCCATGTCCGACTTGTCCGACACGGGCTTTTCTACCTGCGGGCAAGTACATTTTTCGAGGCTACTTGTCCCTGGACAAGTAAATATCAGGGCAAATTCAGTACTAAATAGATAGAAGAGATGTATGAGCGTAATGTTAATATCTAAGGCTAGAAAATATTGTTTTTAATGAAGAAAATGCTGAGTTCCAGCATTTTCCTCTTTAAAAATAATGTTTTCTCAAAATTTATCTGTTCTTCATCTTTTCATGGGCAAATCCATTTTGATCCTGGACAAGTAGAAAATCACATTTTACTTGTCCATGGACAAGTAGAGAAAATCCCTATTTCCACATCCCTGTCTATATGCCTGCCTTCATTACATGGCAAGGCTTAAAAACAGAATGTGCAACAATGAACATGCTGAATCTAGTCATGAAGAGTTATGGCTAAAAATGATGAAATAAACATACTCGTCTTGTGACACTGGGATCCTGGTTTGCAACGGCCATCAAATGTCCTAGAAGGGTCTTGGCACGAATCAGGCGGAGACGGACATTTGTAGCTTTCAAGAAATCCTTCAAGTCATCAGCATAGGAGAAATTGTTGGCATTTGGTCTTCCGTTTGTCAGTGAAACAAAGATCTGAAAGGAGGCAATAAAGATTATGACAACCTTTCACCCATTACCACACAATCCTGTTCTTACACAATTATCCCTTGTCATGCTGAACCCGGAATATTCCGGTTTTGGCCTGAGGTGTAGACTAAGATCAGACTGCACTTATGTGCAGGCTGATCTTAGTCTATACCTCCTGCTTGTACTTTTCCTGCCAGCTTTGTTTATGAAGTTGATTTCTAAAAAAAATATTGATTATTGAACAACAAGTTCTATCAGTGCTTTCAGTCCTTTGATTTGACAGCAATTCAGCAAGGTAAATTATACAGCATGACAAGGGTTAAGATATATAGTCATTTGAAACAAATTTGGAAAAATGGAGAAATTGCTTGCAACAAGCAATTTCTCCTTTTCTCACAATGTTTTCCACCTTTTTGCCCCTATTTAGCACACTTTGAAATTTCCTGTGTAACTTCTTTCAATTTGGACCACCCTAAAATTTTGTTATCTGGTAAAGGGTTAAAGGATATAAAAACAAAGCACACTCCTGTATAATCAGAAGATCAGTTCAATTCAAAGTCAAGTAGTATCATAATAAACTATACTTAACCCTCATCATGCTGAGCCTGGAATATTCCTGTTTTGGCTGGGGGTATAGACAAAGATCAGCCTGCACATATGTGCAGGCTGATCTTCATCTACACCTCCTGTTTGTCCAGTTCTAGTCTGAATTGTTTATGAAATCAATTTGTACAAGAAATACTGACCAATAACCATTGCTTCAAGTGCTTTTAGTCATTTTATTTCAATGCAATTCTGAACAAGGAATTCATTCAGCATGACAATATTTAATAGTGCATGTACCCTTAGACACTGATCTGCCAAGGCTATGTTTAAGCACCATTGTCTCCAAAACATCATAAATGTCCCCAATTTTCTAAGAGTATAGAGACACTGAACCCTTAGTTCTAAAGTCCTGGTGCTTAGATTACTAGTGCAAGTCATCAATTTTGTAAAATGTCCCCTCTTTATTAAGATCATGGGGACATTGTTCCTTTGCTTCAAAACCTTGGCAGATCACTGTTAAGGTTAAATTTTCAAGCTGTAGTTACAATGTTTAGGTCCCCAACCAAAGATTTGTTATTTGCTTTATGTTCCTGACCATAAACTAACATAGTTTGGCCAACTGCAATGTCATAGTACAGTGGGCGAAGTCAGCAATCTGTCGACACATTCACATACAACCCTGCTTTGTTACACCCCTTAAAAAAAAATTTAACCCTTTTCTGTTCATCCCTGTTTTTTACCCCCCAGTGTTATATACTTTAGAAAACATTGTGCAAAAAGAAGAAATTGCTTGTGACAAGCAATTTCTTCTTTTTCCATGATATTTTCTGTCCTATTGATTGATCATTTTCCAATAGAACCAATTTCAAATTGTCTTCTGCAAAACCTTTGAATTGGGACAGGTAAAAAAAAATCAAAACAGTTAAAGCTTGAAAATGAAGAAATAGCTTGTTACAAGCAATTTCTTCATTTTCAACCATGTTTTCTACTCCATTTACACAAAGATATTTGAATTTCTGTCAACTTGAAGTTCACATCTGTACATTCTTTGATTTTGAACAAGTCTTCAATATTTGTTGTCTGAATTGGATACGCTTTCAATCAATTTTTGTCAATGACTGAAAAAAAGAGCATACTTCTCCGTCTTCGAGTGGTACAATTCCTGAGTAATCTGTCACGCACAAAACCTCGTCATCCCGATTTGGCTGATTTCCTGCCTCTGTGTTGAAGAATCGCATACAGTCATTTGGGTTATCCGCAAAGTACTGCCATGGAACATAGGTCTCACCATAATCAGAGGATTTTTCCAGAGCCCAGATACCAGGACGTGGAGATTTTGCCATCTTGATGATAATGTAGGCAATATGGAATTCCTGGAATATACAGTAGGCAAGACACTTACTAATTTTGGTTTACATTTTTTTTTTTACAATATAGAGCTAATCTTGGTTAGCCACCCACCTGTATTAAACAACCACTTTAATTTATCCACCAAGACAAAATATCCACCTCCAAAAGCAGACAAATTGCAGACTGGTCACAAATGAAAGAAGTTGCAGACAATATTTCTAAGATCACAAATTCATTTTTTTTTTGTCTTTAAGAGTTCAAAGCGTACTAATAAATAAAGCAATTTCTTCAGTTTCAGCAATGTTTTCGAAAGTCTTTTTCTTGGGAGGCGTCAAAAACTGGGATTGTGTTTTAACAATACATGTACATACAGATACACTCAAAAACTATTCATGTCTTTCAAACTGTAAGTGTATATGACAAAAAAAAACGTTACTTCATCCATTAACATGGGCCGTGGCCAAAGTGCAGTTGGCAGCACGTCAGACTCATAATCATGGACTCCAGGGTTTGATCCCAAGTCACAGAAAATATCCTTTCTAACATTTGTCTACCACTAGTGGATGGATAATAGTCAACCTAAGTTGAGGCTTGGAAAGGATGTAGCGGTAACACTGGTGTGAGAAATACAAGGAATCCATGGTTAGGTGATCCAGCTGCAATGCTATGACTGAAATACTGTTAAAAGTGGCATGAAGCCCCATTCAAACAAAATCATCCATTGACAGACATCAAAATTTTAGAAAGAGGTTGCAAACAACAATTTTTTTGGATGAAATTTTAAATATAATATTATGTCTTTCTGGGTATAAACTTTTTGGGAAATTGAAATTAAGGAATTGCTTGTTACAAGTAATTCCATCATTTTCCACAATATTTTCTTGAGGGGTGTAAAAAAGTAGAATTGATTTGGTATGAGTTAATACTGTACAATGCTTTTTACTGATAATAAAGTTCAATGATACAATTCAGTTATTTAACACATTACTTGAAAACAAAATTTTAGACTGGTCCAAATTCAAAGGATTTGCATATGACAATTTATGAAATTTTAGATTTTTTCAACTTTCTGGGTAGAAAACAGTGCAAAAAGGAGAAGTGGCTTAGTACAAGCAAATTCTTCTTTTCACACAATGTTTCCCCAATTGTTTTTCTCAAGGGTGTCCAAAAGCGTCACTGTGAGGAATGGGTTAATGTTGAGGACAAAAGGGTTCAATTGGCATCTTGACCCTTTCCTGTTATACAAAATTTTAGACCTGTCCTAATTCAAAGGAACTGCAGACAAAAATTGAAAGTGGATGTAATTTACACAAGATGTGTTTGTGAAACACCATGCCCCCGAAACAGGAATTCTTTAGAAACGGGTGGTTTTTATTGGGTTTTTTTTCCTTTGTTTTAGGGGAAAGGGTTAGAATTTTGACCTTGACCTTGATGAAATGACCTTCCCCAGTTGCGCCTTGTTGAGACCTATCTACATACCAAATATTAGCATTGTAACTTAATCAGGGTTGAAGTTATAGGAAAATATTTAGTTGGCAGGTTTAGTTTTGCAGACAGACAGACAGATGGACAGACAGACAGATACCAGTAAAACAATATGCCCCTGATCTAACGATGAGGGGGAATAAAAATAACTAATTAGTAGGGTAGAAAATATTGTGGAAAAAGAAGGAAATGCTTGTCACAAGCAATTTCTTCTTTTTCCACAATGTTTTCTCAATCATGAATCACAGGGACATGAAACCAGGGATTGAACAGGAAAGGGTTCATTACAAGAAATATCATATTTGAATATCTTAATGACTCACTTATGACAAGGCACTTATTATACCTGCAATATATCATTTGATAGTATTTTGCTCAAGTTGCATCATTTTCTACAATGATTTCCTAAGTTTTTTCTTGAGGGACGTGAAAAAGCATCATTAGGTGGGTATGGGTTAAGCACTAACACTAGTTTTGTGCTGACTCATTCTGTATAAGCAAATAAGTCAAAAATAAGTCTTATTTAGAAAACTGTGACAATTTGGGAGTAGACTGACAGCAATCGTTTACAAACATGTGGCAGAGACAAATTGAACTAATCAGTAAATACCAGTCTTTCTCCATGTTGGCTAGTTTGCTTTAACCCATTAACACACAACAAAATTTTAGACTGGTCCTTTTTATAAGATGTTGCAGAAAACAAATTTTAGTTGATGAAATTTTGGGTTTTTCTTACATTTCGGGTAGAAAACAGGATTCTTTTTAAGGGAGGTATCGACATTTCTAAATCTGAAATAAAAAAAAACTTTCAAATGCCGTAAAATACGCACTAACAAGCATTTAATACTTAAATATGAGCATGATATCGTCTTTGTGGTAATCTGATGAGTTAAACCCATTCCTGTTTTACCAAATTTTAGACCCTTCCAATTTCAAATGTTTTGCATAAGAAATTTTTAAGTGGATTTAGTCTTAAATTTGATCTTAAGTAATCTTTGTAAGAAAAGAAGAAATTGCTTGTAACAAGCAATTTCTTCTTTTTCCACTATATTTTCTTCCCTACTGAATGGTAATTTTGCAAATTAAATCCACTTTATGTTTTCATCTGCAAAACCTTTGAATTTGGACAGGTCTAAAATTTTAGTTTGTTTGAATGGGGTTTTACGCCGCTTTCAACAATCTTTCAGTTATATCGCGGCGGCTGGAGCACCTAACAATGGAATCCTGGTATTTCTCACACCAGTACTACCACTACATCCTTTCCTAGCCTCCAGCTGCTATCCCACATAGGTCTACGGTTATCGACCCATTGGTGAGAGACAAATAGTCGGAAAGGATGAGTGCCGCCGTTGGGAATCAAACCCGGACCTCTAGATTGAAAGTCCGACGCGCTACCAACTGCGCTATGACGGCGGCTCTAAAATTTTAGGAAACAGAAAAGGGTTTATGTAATCTGCTTTTCCACATGGATCTTTTTCTGGTAGTGCGTTACGCTCCGCAAGAAAAAATACTTTTGGAAGCAATGTAGAAAAAGAAGAAATTGCTTGTTTCTATCCTAAAGCTAAGGAGGAAAGATTTATAAATTTCTGTCCACTAAAATTATCAACTGAAACTTCTTTCATTTTGGGCCAGTCTAAAAATTTGTCCTCCTTTCATTCTATAACTTGACATAATGTTAAATCACTTTCTTTAGCATTGAAAGTAGAAGATTTGAGGGCCTCACTATACTGATAAGGTCATTTAAAACCCACTTGTTAACTTTAATGAGATCATTATCAACTTAAATCTGACTTGAGTGGGAATTAGAACTATCTGATAAATGTCAAGCTGGACTTTTCTAATTTTTTTTTAAGTGTAAGCCCATTAACAGACAACAATTTTTTAGACTGGTCCAATTTCAAAGAAGTTGCAGTAAATAATTTTTAGTTGACAAAATTTTAAAAATCTGTCTTTTGAAGTAGAAAATGTTTGAAGGTAATGAAGAGAGTGCGTGTAACAAACAATTCCTTCATTTTTCGCAATGTTTTTTAAATCTTTTTCTTAAGGGGTGTAAAAATGATGGATTGTGTGGGTATCGGTTATCCCATTTCCACATGACAAATTTTAGACAAGTCAAAATTGAAAGGAGTTGCAGACAACAATTACAAGTTTGTGAAATTATAGATTTGTTCAATTTTTTGGGTTGAAAACATTGTGTTAACGATGAAATTGCTTGGAAAAATGAAGAAATCACTTCATTCAAGCAATTTCTACATTTTACACAATGTTGTTTAATTTTTTTTTCTTGAGGGGCTTCCAAAAGCGTCTTGGTGTGGGAATGGGTTAAGGTGCGTTTGCACTTTATCAGGAGAACAGCACATATATAAAGACTGCTAAAAAGTGTTCATCAGGAAATGACTTCCACAAGTGCAAATATTTTTTTGTTTGATCTCAAAACATTTTTATGAAAGCAAACTTGAGAGCTACTGTAGCTAATAAACTTATCAGTCTGGTTTTGTTCACCCTTAACCAAATACCAGACAACAAAATTTTAAACCAGTCCAAATTCACAGAAATTGCTGACAGCACTTCAAATTGGGCTACAATTGGATAATAAGAGGCAAATAGGTTGGTAAAGGAGAAATGGTTTGTAACAAACAATTTCTCCCTCTCTTACAAAGTTTCCCAGGATTGTATTCTATTAACCCTTTCCTGGTTAATCCCTGGTTTTTACGTCCCTGTGAATTTATGGTTGAGAAAACATTGTTGAAAAAGAAGAAATTGCTTGTAACAAGCAATTTCTTCATTTTCAACAATATTTTCTATCCTATTGAACGTTTACAGTTCACATAAATCGGACTTTAAATTGTCGTCTGAAAAAACTTTCTATTTGGACCAGTCTAAAATTTAAAAAAAACAGGAAAGGGTTAAAGGTGTCAGAAAGTGTCACTGTATGGTAATGGGTTAACAACTTAACCTATTACCAAACAACAAAATCTTAGACTGATCTTAATTCAAAGATGTTGCAGAAAACAATTTAGATGAGAAAATTCTAAAATATTTGTCTGTTTGGGTAGAAAAACCTTGTTGATAATGAAGAAAGTTCTTGTAACAAGCAATTTTTTCATTTTCAACAATATTTTCAATAGCCATTTTTTTCTTGACGGAATAACAGAAGTGGGATTATGTGGGAATGCGTTAATCAAATTTCATCTTTCTGATTAGTGCTAAAAATCAAAAACGTCTTACCCCATTACAACACAATCCCGTTTTCTGACACCCCAAGCAATATCTTCATTATCCACAGTTTTCTACCCCATAAGACACAGATTTTTAAAATTTCGTCAACTTATTTATGAAATGGGGTTTAATGCCACTTTTAACAGTATTTCAGTCATATTCTGGCAGCTGGAGCACCTAACAATGGATTCCTGGTATTTCTTACACCAGTACTACCACTACACCCTTTCCTAGCCTCCAGCTGCTATCCCACTTAGGTTTACGATTATCCATCCATTGGTGAGAGACAAATGTCGGAAAGGATATGTGTCGCTGCGGGGGATCGAACCCATGATATCCAATGATTGAAGATTAGGAGTCTGACGCGCTACCCACTGCGCTATGATGGCGTCAACTATAAATTGTCGTCTGCAACTTCTTTCAAATTGGACAGATCTAAATTTTGTCATGTGGTTAAAAGGTAATAGTCTTAAAGATAGGGGACTTATTTGATATCCTTGTCGAAACCTGAAATGACTTAACCCTTTCCTACATAATTCCGCTTTTTTGTGCCCCTGAAGAAAATGCTTTGGAAAACATTGTTTAAAGCATTTTTTTTCATTTTCTACAATGCTTTTCTACCTAGAAAGTGAAAAAAAATTTTAAAAAATCTTAAACTTTAAGACGTTTTGGCAACTTCTTCCAATTTAGACCAGTTTAAAATTTTGTCATCTGAGAATAGGTTTATTTCCTTTGAAGAAAATTCTGGAAGCCAGATTGATTTCATCTTGCAACAATGACAATTAATAACCCTTTTCTGTTCAAACCCTGATTTTAACGTCTCCATGACTTTATAATTGAGAAAAAGTTGTAGAAAAAGAAGAAATTGCTTGTAACAAGCAATTTCTTCTTTTACCACAATATTATCTATCCTACTGTATTGTTATTTTTCAAATTAAATCCAGTTTAGATTTTTGTGTGCAAAACCACTCAATTTGGAGGGAATATATGTTTTAAACACATTTCCACAGAAAATAAAAATAAAGCAAGTATTGTATGTTCAGAAGCATAAGGGATTTCAATTACTTTGTATACTGTTGTGCATTGCATTAATTTTGATGTAAAGTTCATGTAAATTGACGTATGTTTTTGCTTTATATCCTATTTTCAACAAGAGAAAATGCTTTGTTTGCAAAAAAACACTCTTAATATTGTGTATCCTGGTAGAAGAAAATACGCATTATCTTATTTGCCTTATAATTGAGAAAAAATTGTAGAAAAAGAAGAAATTGCTTGTAACAAGCAATTGTTTCTTTTACCACAATATTATCTATCCTACTGTATTGTTATTTTTCAAATTAAATCCAGTTTAGATTTTTGTGTGCAAACCCACTCAATTTGGACAGGTCTAAACTTTAAAAAACAGGAAAGAGAATATTGAACCCTTTCCTGTTCAATCCCTGGTTTTACGTCCCTGAGTTTTCATACTTGAAAAACATTGGTGAAAAAGAAGAAATTGCTTGTAACAAGCAATTTCTTCCTTTCCCACAATATTTTCTACTACACAGGATAATTTCATTTCAAAATGTATCTAATTTTCATTGTCGTCTACAACCTCTTTCAATTTGGAGCAATCTAGAATTTCAAAAAAGAGCATCACCTACAGGTGCCTACACTCGGCTGTTGGGTGCTGGATAGTGGACAAAAAGCATCTAGAAAAATACCCCTTGATAGTATAGGTTGCACTTTTGATAGTTTCAAGTGAATGCCATCAGTAGAACCAGAGATATCACAAAATGTCAAAGTTTTCCCACGATGACAACAACAACGACAATGACACCAAAGCTATCGAAATACCTCAGCCTTTCTCCGAAAACAGCCGAGCTAAGAACGGGAAAGGGTTAAGTAAGACGTTTTATGAACCACTTCCATGAAGCAATAAGTAGACTGGCTAAGTGGTCAAAGAAAATTGCCAGTTAACACAGGAGACCTGTGTTTACACATGTGTCTACAGCTGTTATCTTTATCTACTACAGGCATCCCCTTATCATAACAAGAAAATCTTCTCATTTCTCACATATTCTTATCCAGTTACCATGGTAACAGTAATTTTGGGGGAGATTTCCAGATTTACAGCCAAGACATATCTATCAATGATAATAAATGTAAGAAAGCCTAGCTTTTGAAACAAGTGCTACAGGTGCCATAATAACTTTACCCCATCTCCAGACAGAAAGCCTTTATTTTGTATTTAACAATGTTACAAACGTCTTGCTGTTTGAAAGGGCAAATACCGAATATCTTGAAATATCTTGCCTTAAATGATGATATCATTTAATTACAGAAGACAATTTTTTCATCAAATAAGCTGATTGCTTGATTGAAATGGGTTTAACACCTCTTTTAACAGTATTGCAGTCATTTCACCGCAGTTGGAGCACCTAACAAAGGATTCCTGGTATTTCTTACACCAGTATGATTACTACATCCTTTCCTAGCCCAGCTGCTACACCACTTTGCCTAATAATAGGTTGATGATAATCCACCCATTGGTGAGAGACAAATGCCAGAAAGGATATGTGCTGCCACCAGGGATCAAACCCATGACATCCCATGATTGAAGATTTGGAGTCTGATGCGCTACTGACTACACTATGACGGTTCATCAATTAAGAATAGATTTTGGGAAAACAAAAGTGGAAAATGAAGAAATTGCTTGTCACGAGCAATTTCTTCATTTTTTCACATAAGTTTCTAGCCTGACATACAAAAGTTCTGTCGATTTGTGATTTTTATCAACATTGTTTGGGGGGGATTTAGACCACTAAAATTTTTGTGGTCTTTTAATCATTTAACCAATTCCCGCACAATATGATTTAGACCATTACAAATTCAAAGAAGTTGCAGACGACAATCTTAAAATGTTGAAATCTTTACAATCTTTGTCAAATAGAGTAGAAAACATCGTGGATAATGAAGATATTGCTTGTAACAAGCAATTTCTTCATTTTCCACAATGTTTGCCAAAGCTTTCATATTGAGGTGCGTTTAAAAGCGTCATTGTATGGGGATGTATAAAATTAATTATTCATTCTTGGAGGGAATATATGGTTTAAACACATTTCCACAGAAAATAAAAATAAAGCAAGTATTGTATGTTCAGAAGCATAAGGGATTTCAATTACTTTGTATACTGTTGTGCATTGCATTAATTTTGATGTAAAGTTCATGCAAATTGACGTATGTTTTTGCTTTATATCCTATTTTCAACAAGAGAAAATGCTTTGTTTGCAAAAAAACACTCTTAATATTGTGTATCCTGGTAGAAGAAAATACGCATTATCTTATTTACCTTGGTGCATAATTCAACCCTTTACTGAATGATAGATACTTTGGGTTTTCTCCACCAAAAGCCCTGTGACTATTAACTGTGATAGTGAAGCCCTCTTTCTGATAACAGATTATCAGACATAGGGCTGCGTTATCATAGCTAAGTGACTTAAATTTAACCCATTCCCACACAATCCCTCCTTTTTAAGCAATTTCTTCATTATCCACAATGCTTTCTATCACAAAAGACGAAAAAATTTAAATTCCTTGTACTTGAAATCATCTGCAGCTTCTTTAAATTTAGACCAGTCTAAGATTTTTCTGTTTGGTAATGGGTTAAATGAAACTTTGGGCTTTGAAACCCAAGCTAGATTAGCTTCATGAGATAGAAAAAACCTAGTAAATATCAAATTCTGTGCTCTTCCTCATCCTATTGTCATAGAAAAATTTCCTAAAATTGAGTAATTTCAGTCATTGTAATTTGTTTGATACACAGTCAATGGCAGCAACAAAATCCTCCTTTACAAATAGTTTCTACACGGGGTTCTACCCAGGCCCTTTTCACATTTTGGCCCCAATACAACTTCAATAAATTTTACAAGTTGCCATTACACATTTGAAATTAATCTAATTTAGAATATTTGTAGACATTTTCAAGTGTCCAATGAATACTCTTTTAGATGGGATCAATCTCTAACTTTGTTTTCTGGTACTGGTTTAGAGGAACCCAACCAGTGTTCAATCCAGAGAGGGCTTATGCACCAATTGCCTTCTAAAATAAAAATTAGCCCTCTCTTTCACCATTTCTAGGACCATTAGGTGCACCTTATTTAAATTCTCAAATATTCTGCCGTTATCTATACATATTAAAATTATCATCTTGTGATAAACTTTTGAGTCTAGAATACTCAATTAAGATTTTCCTGCAGAAATGATAGACAAATAACATTTTTGTTTTACTTCAGTCATTTTAACCCATGTCGTGCTGAATTTAATACTTGTACAGAATTTCATTGAAATTAAATGGCTGAAAGCACTAGTTGTTTGTCAGTATTTCTTTTACAAATTGATTTCATAAACAATTCTGGCTTGAACTGGACAAACAGGCGGTGTAGACATATGTGCTGCCTGATCTTTGTCTATACCTCCTACCAAAACAGGAATATTTGGGGTTCAGCATGACAAGGGTTTAACCCTTTCCTGGACAGACCCGGGATTTTACGTCACTGTGATTTTATAATTGAGAAAACATTGTTGAAAAAGGAGATATTGCTCGTAACAAGCTATTTCTACTTTTCCCACAATATTTTCTACCTCATAGGATGGTCAGATTTCAAATTACATGCATTTTTCATTGTTGTCTGCAACCTCTTTGAAATTGGACCAGTCTAAAATTTCATAAAACAGGAAAGGGTTAAGTTAGATTTTGATATTTATATTTACACGACAACACCTTCTATTGAAGGGTGTGGGCTAACCAGGCCCTCTAAAATGAAAGGCGATACACCGAAAGGGGGATGAAGAGGATTCTCCTATGGTAATTAACGCTTTACCAGACGGCAAAATTTTAGACTAGTCCAAATTGAAAGGAGTTGCAGACAACAATTTAAAGTTAATGAAATTTTAATTTGTTTCGCCTTTTTAGGTAGAAAACATTGTGGATAATGAAGAAATTGCTTGGTACAAGCAATTTCTTCATTTTCCACAAAGTTTTTCCAAAGCTCTATAATTGAGGCGCGTAAAAAGGAGGGCTTGAGTGGGAATGGGTTAACCCTTTACCAGATGGAAAAAATTTAAGACTGGTCCAAATTGAAAGGAGTTGCAGACGACAATTTCAAGTTAATGGAATTTTAGATTTTTCAACTTTCTGAGTAGAAAACATAGTGTAAAATGAAGAAATAGCTAAATGCTGCTTGTTACATATCAAGCAATTTCTTCATTATCCACAATGTTTTCTATCCAAAAAGATGAAAGAATTTAAAATTACACCAACTTGAAATTATTGTCTGCAGCTTCTTTCAATTTGGCCTAGTCTAAACTTTTGTTGTGTGGAATGGGTTAATCCATTAGAAAATAATTGGCAACAAGCAATTTCTTCATTCTCTACAAAGTTTTTTACCAAGAAAGTTGAAAAAATCTAAAATTTCCAAAAACTTTAAATTGTCGTCTGCAACTCCTTTCAATTAGGATCAGTCTAAAATTTTGCCATCTGAAAATGGGGTTAATTCTGTTACCTGGTCAAGGTCAATAACAATATCAACTTTATTGTATTCATCGCCTCTGGACAGAGGGGGTGACTGCCAGTAGTTTTCTGTTCCATCAATGGCGTAGATTGCAGAGTGGTTCTTTTTGGGATTATCTGGATTGCAGTAGTCACAAAGCTGGCCCTGAAAATATACATATATATCAACAATAAACTTCTGAATCATGTAAGTTAACCCTTGTCGTGTTGAACCTGTTTTGACATTAATTACACACCAAGATCAGCCTGCAAATAGATACAGTCTGATCTTGGTCTACACCTCCTGCTTGTCCCTTTCAATCAAGAATTTTTCAAGAAATGATTTACGAAGGAAATACTGGCTCATAACATGCTCCTCTTGTTTGCAGGCGACAAAGCAAAGTTGGTTTGAATTGAAAATTAAGGGCTACAGGAGGTGGAAAATATTGTGGGAAAAGAAGCAATTGCTTGCTACAAGCAACTTCTTCTTTTCTCAAATTGTTTCTCATTCCTTTATTGCTTTTGCATGTAAAACTGTGGTATAATGTGTGAATGTGCCAATTGAAATTTTCTGGTAAAAATTTGAAGTAAGCGATAAACCCTTGTCATGCTGTATATAACCTAAATGAATTGCTGTAAAATCAAAGGGCTGAAAGCACTGATAGAACTTGATGTTCAAAAATCAATATTTCTTTCAATTTCATTAATAACTCTGGCAGGAACAGTACAAGCAGGAGGTGTAGAACAAGATCAGACTTCACTTATGTGCAGGCTGATTTTGGTCTACACCTCCTTTCAAAACAGGAATATTCCGGGTTCTGAATGACAAGGGTTAATTTCCTTCATTTTTCAGTAGTATATAAAAGTTACATGATTGATAATTTCAGGGATAAAACCCTATTTTGACCCCTACAAAGTTCTCCCAAGTGGTTCAATGGTTAAAAGAAGAAATAAATCATTCAAACCTGAATAATGGAAGAAAACATTGTTTAATGCATTTTCACAACCCTTTCACCTATCCCCACACTATCCCTCCTTTCTACATCCCCTCAAGAAAATAACTTTGGAAAACATTGTGGAAAATAAAGAAATTGCTTGTGAAAATCAATTTCTTCATAATTCACAGCGTTTTCTGCCCAAAAAGACATGGACTTTTAAATTTTCAACTTAAAATTGTCGACTGCAACTTCTATCAATTTGGAGTAGTCTTAAATGTTCTCATGTGGGAATGGGTTTATGCAAATTCTCAAATTTTAGACCTGTCCAAATTCAAAGATTTTGCAGATAACAATTAAAAGTGGACTTATTTTAAAAATAATCATTCAGTAGGGGTAGAAAATATTGAGGGGAAAAAAAGAAGTTGCTTGTTGTACATGCAATTATTCTTTTATCCACAATATTTTCTCCAGTATAAAAACACAGGGACATAAAAACCTGGGATAGAACAGGAAATAGTTAAAAGAAGAAATAAATCATTCAAACCTGAATAATTTCGTTGTCCTCCTCTTTTCCGGTGGCGCCGGTCAGCGTGCAATAAAGTTCGGGTTCGGAAACCCCATATCCACAAGTCGCCGAGGCTGTTATATCGCGTCCTTTAGCTAAATTGAAAGTCGGTGGCGTTAAAACCTGTCCATTACAATCATTTAAAACGTAAAAACATAAAATTATGACGAGCGCACACGAAGGCACGCCTGTCGCCATCTTGTGTAACTGTTCTTCTGAACACAAAAAGTTAAGAAGTTCCGGGCTAGAAGCACCGGGCGGTCGCACTTTATCTCACGGGGAAGTCAGGTTAAACAACCGGCAGTATATAATACGCGCTTTACCCACCCTTTACACCAATTGCTTTTGCTGTAAATACAGGCATATTTTTCTTACTTTCTTTACAGCCCTAAGCGTTGTTTACTGATAGAAAGTTTCACAATATATTTTTGGAAAAAATAAAGCAACACTGTCTTAGATTTAGTAGCATACAACTTATTTTATTTTCTTAATTGAACACTGTGATACGAGTATTTTAGACGAGATGTATTTAGGTGAAAATGCTTTGAGAAAAATCAGTTCGAAATATTTCGTATTTGACAGCTCGCAACTATCAATCAAAGAATGAATCTACATATCAAAACTTTCATTTAGACCGGAAGTAAATATGAACCCCGTCATTGGCCGACATTTATGTGAAATATTTTTGTTTGGTTGGCGTCTTAAACTTCGTAACTACAGCTTTAACAAGCTGCAGTTACGACGTTAAGGACACCAACCACCAATTTTACTTATTTGCTACACATTATAAATTTTGCTAAATAACGCCGTTAATTATGGAACTTCCTGTCGTAGTCAGAAGACGGGGTCAGTGGGCGGGGCCAGCGATGCGTCAATTGGCCAATCTCTGGCCCCGCCCACTTATGTTGTTGACCACGCAAATCGACTCCAACAGGAAGTCCCGCTTCGATTTTTAACGGCCTTATTTTGCAAAATTTTTGGCAAGTAGCTTGTAACGAAAATGTGAGAAAAGGAGAAATATCGCTTCTCTCGAATTATATGGCATACCGAGAAAAACATAAACAGAGTGTTAACCTACATGAATTGTTAACTTTGTGTCAGATTTTGTGTTAAATCCACTTCAAAAAATCCGATTTAAACCGATTAACTTTAAACATTGTTAGATAAGGAAAATAGATTAACCCTTTCCTGGATAAACCCGTGATTTTACGTCTCTGTGCTTTTATACTTTAGAAAACATGATGGAAAAAGGAGAAATTGCTTATAATAAGCAATTTCTCCTTTTCCCACAATGTTTTCTACCACATAGGATGGTTTTATTTGGAATTGCATCCAGTTTTCATTGTCGTCTGCATCCTCTTTCAATTTGGACCAGTCTAAAGTTTCAAAAACCAGGAAATGGTTATTCACGGCCTTTAGCCATTAGCTTAGAAATATCACGTTTTAACCCAATCCCACATAGTTCCTCATTATGCGTTGAAGAAATACAGCTTTGGAAAACATTGTGAGAAAAGAAGAAATTGCTTGTAACAAGCAATCTATTCTTTTCTCGCGATGCTTCTTTGCCTCATTTTTGCCTTGTTTTCAGTTCAAACCAACATTGTTTTGTCGTCTGTAACCTCTTTGAATTTGGACCATTCTATGAATTTGTCGTTTGGGAATGGGTTAAAGTGCCAATTGCACAAACAATTGTACTCTAGTCTCAAAACTTTAGTCTCAAAATTATGATTTTAATTGACTGGTTTGTAATTTTAAGTTAGAAAAAAAACCTTTTAACCCATTCCAACACAGCAACATTTTAGACTGGACCAAATTGAAAGAAGCTGCAGACGACAATTTCAAGTTGATGAAATTTTGAACTTTTTCGTTGTTTTGGATAGAAAAGATTGTGGATAATGAAGAAATTGCTTGATACAAGCAATTTCTTCATTTTCCACAATGTTTTCCAAAGCTTATTTCTTGAGGGGCGTAAAAAGGAGGGATTGAGTTGGAATGGGTTAAGTCAAGAATTCGGTCTAAACATCCAAATTCCTATGTGTTGTCTAGATAAGGGTCGGACTCTAAATCATGAGGTCCTTGGTTCGTTCCCCGATCGCGGCAAATATCCTTCCAGACAGTTGTCTCTCCCCAATGTGCGAGTAATGGTTAGCACATTCCTGGTTTTTGAAATTTTAGACTGGTCCAAATTGAAAGAGGATGCAGACAACAAGGAAAATTGGATGCAAATTCAAATAAAATCATCCTATGTTGTAGAAAACATTGTGGGAAAAGGAGAAATTGCTTATTATAAGCAATTTCTCCTTTTTCCACAATGTTTTCTCAAGTATAAATTCACAGTGACGTAAAATCCCGAGTTTATCCAGGAAAGGGTTAACCTATGTAGGATGAGCATCTGGATGCCCAGAAAGGTTGTGGTACTGTGTAGTGTGGTCGTGTACAGGCTTGATAAATACCAGGAATGTATGTTGAGGTTCTCCAGCCGCCGCGATATGGCTGAAATACTGTTAAAAGTGCCGTTGGGCCCATTTAAGTTCAAAGAGATTCGAAAGTCAAAAACTTTAACATTTGATTTTGTCGTTAATTCTAATGTAAGATGGAAACGTATAAAGTTTTTTTAATCATTATTATTAATTATTCGTTTGATACCAAAGTGTCGCTAACTAACTGTGCTCTTGATCCCTGGGGTCGTGAGTACGAACCTCGGCTCGGCAAACATTCTTTCTGACATTTTACAATCGTAATTGCGACATGCGTCATTTGTGTCTCATCGATGAGCGAATGATATGTAAGTGAGCAACTGGTGGCCCGGATTGAATGTATGATTTGTACTGGGGTGAGAAACAATACGATGCCAAACTAGGTGCACCAGACGCCGCGATATAACAGGAACACTGTTAAAGGTGAAGATAAACCCTAATTTAAACAACCGAGAACATGCCTCAAGGAGGAATAAGGAAAGCACGTCGTCGGTGCGATAGTAAAATGTCGTAGCTACAGCTTTATTAAAGCTGTAGCTACGACATTTTTCTCCCGCACCAACGATATACGTTTCAGGGTAAAAGCCCCATAGTCCCTTAAAAATCTGAAATATCTATTTCGGGGGGGGGGGTGTTAAAAACGATGAGTTTAACATTCCTTCACGTGGTAGCGATAAAGGCAAAGTGGACTGGCCCGGTGAGGTAAGAGCCGGATATCAATTAGCAAGTTATTTACGGGGGAGCACAAAAAACTATCAGCTGGTGTCTGAATAGAGGTGTTGATAGGGGGTAAAGGAAACATTCTTTAGGGCATTTAACCCTTGACACCAAGAGCGGAAGTAGAGAGGGGAATAGATAGACAGACAGATTGAGAGATAGGGGGGGATAGACAGAGAGAAAGGGGAGGGAGAGAGAGAGAGAAAGAGTTGAGAGTGGAATATTGCAAGTGTGTGTAAGTATATAAGCACTTGCACTAGTTTTGCGCTAGCCCGTTAATCAAAATAATTGTTTTTACATTCACGCGAACTTATTATGTAGTTCAACACTCATAGAAAATAAATTTTACAATACATCGGTGTTGGACCTAAACCTCATAACTACAGCTTGTTCAAGTTGCAGTAACGAGGTTTTGTTCCAGCACCGACGAGGATAACCTTTATTTTATATGCATAAGCCATTGAAAATATGTGCAAGCAGCATTTTTATACAAACTTTACGACGCTTGCTTATTAATTTAAGTGCGTGTAACTGGTGTGTAACGTGCAAGTCGTTTAGGGCTTCCAAACAATTGTATTACGCAAATAAAAATTTTGACTCTACACTAACACCCCCACAAAATGACGCTTTCAAAACGACCCCAATATGAAAGCTTTGGAAAACATTGTGAAAATGAAGAAATTGCTTGTAACAAGCAATTTCTTCATTACCAAAAATGTTTTATATCACAAAAGTTAAGATTTTATAGATTTTATCAACCTAAAACTGTCGTCTGGAACTTCTTTGAATTGGGACTGGTCTAAAATCTATCGTGTGGGAATAGGTTTAAAACATATGAAAATTCTCTAGAACTATTACCAAAATTATAGAGATAGATGGATGGATAGTTGGATGGATGGATGGATGGATGGATGGATGGATGGATGGATGGATGGATAGATAGATAGATAGATAGATAGATAGATAGATAGATAGATAGATAGATAGATAGATAGATAGATAGATAGATAGATAGATAGATAGATAGATAGATAGATAGATAGATAGATAGATAGATAGATAGATAGATAGATAGATAGATAGATAGATAGATAGATAGATAGATAGATAGATAGATAGATAGATAGATAGATAGATAGATAGATAGATAGATAGATAGATAGATAGAGAGAGAGAGAGAGAGAGAGAGAGAGAGTGAGAGAGAGAGAGAGAGAGAGAGAGAGAGAGAGAGAGAGAGAGAGAGAGTGAGAGAGATTGGGGGTCCCGCTTCTTTCAATTTAGACTAGTCAAAAAATAGTCAAAATAATGTCATGTGGTAATAGGTTAAATAATACCAAAGAAATAAACGATATATAAGGAGAAAAGGGTTACAATAATACCATTGCAACGTTGACTGCACAAAGTCGCATTATTTGACACTTTTGACTAACCCTACACCACGAGAAAAATACCATATTTGGACAATAGCAATGACTATTGACTAAGGCCAAAGCAAATACAAATATTTATGAAACCTTTTCTTAACCAAAAAATGTGCTGAAATTTCTCGATTAACCCATTACCAGGTGACACAATAAAAAGGCTAGTTCAAGTTAAACTGTGGATGGCAATCTATGGTACCCTAAATAGACGGAAAGGTCCAGGTAGGCCCCTTGACCTCCAACAGGGCTGTTCGAGTGAGATGTCAAACGATCTGAGCTTGCAAAATATATATGGTCAGGGACAAATAGCAAATCGTTGGTGGTCAGCCTAAACGTCGTAACTAAATCATGAATAAGCTCTGGTTACATTGCTTAAATGATATGTTCTTAACGAAACATGCGTTTTACGAAATTATTACAAAACCTCGCAGCAGGGCCTCTCCAATGTCTGGGTTATTAATTTATGGTATCAATGTTTGAAATTCTTTATGTACCGTGCTGTTTTTTCGGCAGCCCATTGATAAACTAGAAGAAAATCAGTGTTAATGTGTATGTTTACATTACATCTAGCTCTTGACATCGGCCTCAAAACGATATATTTGTGACCCGGCCTTCAAGCAAAAAGGGACTGCATGGGATGTCCGTATAGTATCAATCCTGGTCAGACTGCGCAGGCTGACCAGGTTCCAAACTTTTCACTCTTTAACCCATTTCAACACAGTGACGCTTTTGGACGCCGCTCGAGAAAAAACGCATTGCCGGGAAAACATGGTGTAAAATGAAGAAATTGCTTGTCACAAGCAATTTCTTCATTTTACACCATGTTTTCTACCCAGAAAATTGAAAGAATCTAAAATTGAATCAACTTTAAATTGTCGTCTGCAACTTCCTCGTCTGCAACTTCCTTCAATTTGGACCAGTCTAGAATTTTGTCGCCTGGTAAGAGGCTAAAGATTTTCTAAACCACAAATGGCTATTTTACCTTTCTTATATGTTTATATATATAATCTGCCTCTAATTGATCTCTGCTGGATGATATGTATTTGCTTAACCCATTTCCATACAACCCTTTTTACGCCCTTCAAGAAAAAAAACTTTGGAAAGCTTTGTGGACAATGAAGAAATTGCATGTAACAAGCAATTTTTTCATAACCCTTAGGCGAACATTTTAAGAAATTCACCAATTTGAAATTGTCGTTTATATCCTTTTTTCAATTTGGACCAGTCTGCAATCTTGTTGTGTGAGAATTGGAGCAATTTCTAGACCTTGACCGACCCCAATAGCCGTAGAGCTAGACACGACCGTATTTGGTTGGTTTAATCTTTACCACATAAGTAATTAAAGATAATTGTTTGTTTCAGAATGAACATGAGAGAATATTTTCACGAGTGGCACTTTTTTAATGAAAAAAAAAGCAAATGTGACATTTTTGTACACACACTCACTTACACTAAACGAGTCATTTGGCACGTGAGTCACACAGAAATGTGATGGTGTAATAATTAATTTTGTCCTTTGGTTGTGCGAAACGACCGAAAGCAGGTCAAAATTTTTCGAACGAGTTTATCATTTATACAACTTCATTGCCCTATGGAATTATCAGTTGAATCAACACAATCCAGCTGAAAGCATGTAGACAATCTCATTCTGAATAATCCAAATTCTATGACTTTGAAAGCGACAAGTTGTAAATAAAATCAACTTCAAACGATACATCTAAATAGGTAGATAGGTAGAAAACATAGTGCCGAAAAGAGTAATGCTTTTGAGACGAGTTTCTTTCTCCGACCCGCGATGCTTTCCTTATCCCATTACCACACAAGCCCTCCTTTATACGTCCCACAAGTAAAACGATTTGGAAAACATTGTGAAAAATGAAGAAATTGCTTGTAAAACAAGCAATTTCTTCCTTATCCACAATGTTTTCTATCCAAAAAGACGAAACAATTCAAGAATCCATTGACTTGAATTCGGATTCCTTCAATTGGGACCAGTCTAAAATTTGTTGTGTGGGAATGTGTTAACATGTAGACCATCATAAATTTAGAAAACGAATTATTGAACATGAAATGGCCAAACAGTATCCGCATTGACGAGACACTTTTTAACCCATTCCCAGACGACGAAATTTTAGAATGGTCCAAATTCAAAAAAGTTTATTGAAGCTTATGAAAATATGAGGTTTTTTTCGTTTTTATTTGGGGGGGGGGGGGGGGTAGAAAACATTGTGGATAATGAAGAAATTCCCTGTAACAAGCAATTTACTTATTTTCTGTTATGTTTTCTAAATCTTTCTTTTCCTAGGGGCGTCTAAAAGCGTCACGGAGTGGGAATGGTTTAAGCATTCCCACACAATCCATCTCTTTACGCCCCTCAAGAAAAAAAACTATTGGGAAACATTGTGGAAATTGAAGAAATTGTTTGTAAAAAGCAATTTCTCCACTTTCCACAATGTTTTCTTCCCCAAAAGAAAAAGATTTTTAAAATTTTACAAACTTGAAATTGTCATCTTCATCTTCTTTCAATTTGGACCAGCCTTTTTTTTTTTTTCGTCTGGGATTGGGTTGAGCATGTGATTGAATGTATTGGATTTGTTTCCTCAGTCCATACTCAACTAATCATTGAACGTAAATGCATATGTTATGTACAAATGTACACATTGTTGAAACCCGTTTCTTTTTTCTACTTTAACCAAACGAGTTGCTTCGCATGATCTACACAATGACAAAGCTCAAATATTTCAGCAAATATCAACTAGTATGTTTTAGTTTGAACGTTGGTAACATTTTTTTACATTTAATCTATATCTGTGTCAAATGGTAAAATAGGTCACAAGAACAAAATGATAAAATAACAAAACGGGTAAAACTTGATTCAACAAGTAAGAAACATTACGTTATAGCTATTATACGAAATCTTGTATTGGATTCGAGCGGCGTAGGAAACTTTTGATTTTTTACGAGACCGAAGAATCTTACAAAATTTGTCCAAAATCAACCCTTTCAAAATCATAATAGCGTTATTTTTGGCGTTACCGGGAAAATCACGCTATCATATCGCATCGGTTCAGTAAATGTATGATACAGATTTTTTTGCTGTCGAGATCGATTTTGTCCGCGTGCAATGAACGATTCTTATAAGGAAATTCAGTAGGTATGAAATAAAATAATAGTTATCCTTGTTTATAACTAACCTGCCAGTTTTCTGAAAAGTAAATTTCTGTACTCGACAGAAAAAGTCCGTATCAATAACTTGAACTTTTAAGGATAGAGAAAGAAGTCGGAAAAATGACGTTACGTCGAGAAATGACGTTTTTATGATTAAAAAATGGTTGACTTTGAAAAGATTTCGAGAGATTATCTTAGTAACTAAAATTCATGGGTACATAACAAACAGAATATTTGATGCAGTAGTGGTGCAAAAGATGAGAGGGGAAATTTGGCAAGACCTTTATTCTGGTACAACTAAAGTTTGAAATCATACGTGGCCTGCCAAGCAAAAAGAGATACAGTAGATTCAATGAAATAAATATTCGAAAAAGAGGTTTCGATTTGAGACAAAGTTTCCAAAACGGGTATTCGATCATTTAAGATTCAGAGATGCTACAAAGAGTGAACAGTTTTGACCGCGATCAGTTTGAGCGGTCTTATCAGGGTCGATATTTTTCACACTTGTCATGATGTCCTTTCTTACCTGACGGGTCACTTATGTCAAAATTGACGAATATAAAATTTATCAGGGGTTGAGGGTTAATACACAATTAACAAATGACTAGATGAAAACATTTTAGGCTTGTCCAAAATAGGAAGCCTAAATTTTATGACCCCTTTAAAGTCCTAGGAAAGCTTAGACAATTTGACCCTTGTCATGCTAAAAAAAAAAAAAACACTGTTCATAATTGCATTAAAATCAACGACTGATAGCTATTGTGGATCAAGATTTTCTTTCGTTAATTCATCGTATTAACAGACATAGTTTAAAACATCATTCGGGTGGTACAGACTAAGATCAGTGCCTGCTGATCTTTGTCTTTGCCTCCTGCCAAAGCAGGAATATTCCCTGCTCAGCATGACAAGGATCTACACAAAAATAACTGCAGTTCCCCATTTGATATAATTGAGTGGAATATCTCTTACAGTTATATATCCAATTCAATCCCTTTTTAACTAAATGTTTGACCTAAACACTTAGCCCCCTGTGTGCATTTCCGTTTATTTATCGTCGCTACCGTAGCATGCCAATATGAGCGACGCCCCCGTTGTTGCGGGGGATAGTGATAGGATACAGGACGAAACTGCTGAGAGCTCCGCCTGGTTCTTTAACGTGCTCGATGGATAGCATCGTCACACATTGCCCCAGTTTAACGTCTCATCCGAAAGACAATTAATTATGTTAGTTAATATGGTCAGCCCAGGGCTCGAACCCGTGATCTTGAGGTTTAAAGTCAAGTGCTCTACCAACTGAGCTAATCGGGCTGACAACACTTAACCCCCTCCCGCTCAGTGACGCCTTTAAACGCCCCTAAAGCTTTGGAAAACATAGTGGAAAATAGAGAAATTGCTTGTGACAAGCAATTTCTTCATTTTCAACAGTGTTTTCTACTCAAAAAAGCCGGAAAAAATTCAAATTTCACCAGCTTGAAATTGTTGTCTGCGGCTTCTTTCAATTTGGACCAGTCTAAAATTTTGTTGTGTAGGTATGGGTTAAACATCTATTTGTAACTCGGGCATAGATCAAGTGGTTTTGATATATTTTTTTGTTTGTTTGTTTGTTTTAGTTCCAAAAATAAAAGTTCGTAATATTTTGATTACATGTTGCCGACAAGATATAAAATATAGGTATCTTTCGCAATATAATTTATTCCTGGGACTTTAAAAGGTTAGTGTATGCTGGGAATTTAAGTACAGTTCACGCGAAAAACATTTTCTAAAGAAAGAAAATGCATATGACAAGGAATCTCTTCTTTTCTTGACATGTACTAGGGATGTAAGTCAAAAGCGGCGCAAAGATATTCTTTTCTTTATGGGAGATAACCGTTCAAATTCAAATTATGTCTAGCATGTATACACTCCCTTCGCTTTTTAAACTCGACGACAGTACCAGTCTTTCTGTGAGATAGTAAGAGGCAGAATAGTCGGGCAAGCCCACTCTTTCCTATGAACTTCTATCAATAAAAAGTTACATATAAAATTATTATGACTTCCTATAATCAATACACCTCATTTTTGTAAATGTTTGATAAAGAATAAGATGCCTAAAATAGGATAAGCATTAATTCTTACAAGAAACGGCACACAGATGAATGCTTAAAATCGAAAGAAAATAAACTATGTGAAAAAGGGCCACAATTATTACATCCTAAACCCGGAATATTCCGGTTTTGGCAGGAGGTGTAGACTAAGATTAGACTGCACTTATTAGTCTACACCTCCTACTTGTACTTTTCCTATCAGAGTTGTTTATGAAGTTGATTACTTAAAAAATGTTGATTTTTGAACAACAAGTTCTATCAGTGCTTTCAGTCCTTTGATTTTACAGCAATTCAGTAAGGTAATTTATACAGCATGACAAGGGTTTAAAATGCAAAAAAGTTATCCCAATGACGGCGAGGATTGCTCTTTTGATAGTGAACATACATTAGTGAATACCTTCAGTAACACCAACGATATTACAAAAAGTCTATCTTTATTCACAACAACAAGAAATAGAATAGAACTTGATAAATGCACACTTATACCTTAGATGGATCAAAGGTCTGCATAAATGATCAAAACATGGTAAATATTGACATTGCTATGCATATCCATGATCCAAAAGTCAGTCTTGCAAAGGGTCCTCCTCCTGTTCGCGAATTGCTTGGCATTTGGTATAACTCCAGGTGGTTGCTGCTAAAATCAGTTGTAGGGTGACTCCTTAAATCCATCATATCATAAAGTAATCCCAAATAAAAATCCCAGTGGCTGCTTTGCTTACAAATGTTTTATGTGTAGATAATAGAGAGTGACCTAAAGTTTATTTGGGTATAATGTTATACCATTGCTGCACTGTGGAATGGTTTTCACGTAGAATTATTTTGTTAGAAGCCCGAACTTATCACGAATGGGCCAATTAACTCGAGCCCGGAGAATTTCGACAGTTGACCAGTTAAATGTGACATAGTGCTAATGATATCATTTGACTGGTATGAAATAAAGGCTAATTGAACATTCTACTAGATTATATGTTTCAACGAAACTTTTGAGAGATGCTGTGCACTTCAAAAGTCGGCCCTTTTCAATTTTCAAATTGATTAAAATCGACATATCGACGGACACGCCCAATGAATTCCAACAAGAAGTCCCGCTAAGATATTAAACGACGTTAATTCATATTTTTTGCCTGTCTCATAAATATAAACGGTTGCTTGTCGAACTAAACGTCGTAATTACAGCTTGAATAAGCTGTTTTTACGACTTTATGTCGAAAAAGCAAGAAAAATGCTTGTAACAAATCAATGTCAGTCAATGTCGCAAATCAAAGTTCACAAAGTTCAAGCATGACTTGATTGGTCGATTGATTCTTTGATTGACAGCTGTGATATGTCAATTATACAGGAGTGAAACCGTTTGTTCCAATAACCATTGAATCACATGACTATTTCTTCCCTATTTCTGCACAAATACCTCATCACATTTACAATGTCCGGGACCAGAAAAAGTCCGGTAACAATACTGAATATCAGACAGCCAGTAACACCTATGTACATTGAGGACGGCCGGTTATCCTTCACGGATATTTTAGACCTCGTGTACTTAGATGTTGATTTAGTATCCACTGTAAGGTTAGCAACAATTTGCTGGGTTTGCTCTTCCAAGGCTGTCGCATCATAACTGCTTGACACATTATAACAAACTTGACTGGACGAGCTATTAGATGTGGGCGGAGCAGAAGTTGATATCGAGGTCGTGGGTGAAGCTACCGCAGGAGAGGAACCGGAAGCTGCTGCTGCTGTTGTTGTTGAGGATGAAGAACTTGTAGAAGTGATAGTTGTTGGTATTGTTGACGTACTGGGTGTGGTTGAAGTGACGGTTGATGTCAGTGGTTGTGTTGTGGTTGTTGTTGTTGCAGGAGTAGTTGTCAGAACTGTAAGAATTAATATATCAGATCGTTTTATACCCAAACCACAAATATTCTTACAAATGCTGAGTGATACGGATCGCATATGATAGGCAATGTATTTTCTGGCAAAGGTACTTAAAAACTATTTCAAGAACTAAGAAACTGGCACATCTTTAAAAAAAATCCCCATCTTTTTTTTAACCTTTTAGGATACATATGATTATATTGCAATTAAGAGCCGTCTACATGTACTCATTTGATTGTCATAAATCTCAGTTTAACCCATTCCAGCACAGTTCCTCATTTTTACGCCCCTCAAAAAAACTTTAAAAAAACATTGTGGAAAATGACGAAATTGCTGATAACAAGAGCCAATAGAATTTCATCTACTTGTTTCTGACGTCTGCAACTTCTCTAAGTTTGGACCAGTCTAAAGTTTTGTTGTGTGGGAATGGGTTAAACAATCACTTACCCCCGCAAACAGGTGGCGATCCAGACCAGGTTGCATTAGGTTCGATACAATGTCTCGTGAGGTTACCACTGAGAAGAATATAGCCTTCAACACAAGTAAAGTTGGCAACATAGCTTGTTCTCAACAGCTCCAAGTCAATTGTGGCTAATGTCCCCGTCTCTAATGAGTTACATATTTCTGGAATTACGAGAAATGGAAGTATATCAAACTCTTGAAAACTATTGCCACCAAAATAAGATAATTAAACTCATTACTTTCAAGTTTTTACACCCCTCCAGCAAAAGGCTGTAGAAAATTATCAAAAAGGAAGAAATTGCTAGTAATTTCCAGTATGTTTTCTACACAAAAAGACATCGATTTTCTAAATTTCATCAACTGAAAATTGGTTTCTTTTTTTTTCATCTTTTTGAGATGTGGAAAAGTCATCTGATAATGGATATTTTTAGACCGATTATGCCCAATTAAAATGGGTATGGACGGATGACGAACATATCATAATATTTGGAGAAACTTTATAAAAAAAAAACACCCACTTTCCACGGCAAATACACCGAAAACAACTACCCCGGACAATCGATCAGTATCCATGAGACTTAATACCGAGGTTCTGTCTCCATATGACGTCAGTAACTGAGAGGAACGTAGAACCCCGCACAATCTATCAGTTTCCATGAGACTTAATACCGAGGTTCTGTCTCAATATGACGTCAGTAACTGAGAGGAACGTAGAACCCCGCACAATCGATCAGTTTCCATGAGACTTTATACCGAGGTTCTGTCTCCATATGACGTCAGTAACTGAGAGGAACGTAGAACCCCGCACAATCTATCAGTTTCCATGAGACTTAATACCGAGTTTCTGTCTCCAAATGACGTCAGCAACTGAGAGGAACGTAGAACCCCGCACAATCGATCAGTTTCCATGAGACTTTATACCGAGGTTCTGTCTCCATATGACGTCAGTAACGGAGAGGAACGTAGAACCCCGCACAATCTATCAGTTTCCATGAGACTTAATACCGAGGTTCTGTCTCCATATGACGTCAGTAACTGAGAGGAACGTAGAAACCCGCACAATCGATCAGTTTCCATGAGACTTTATACCGAGGTTCTGTCTCCAAATGACCTCAGTAACTGGTTGGAACGTAGAACCTCGCACAATCGATCAGTACTGATCGATTGTGTGGGGTTCTACGTTCCACCTAGCTACGGAGGTCATTTGAAGACGGGGACTCGGTATTAATTCTCATCCGAACGACTTGGGAAGATGCGCACCGAAGCAGGAATCTCCGACACTAAAGTCCAGCGCGCTACCACTAGACCACTAGACCAATTCCGATCAATAGAATATACCTAGAAAAGGCGGATAATTACAAACTTTTAGAGTGTACAAACCTCCGCACACAGGAGGTGATCCAGACCAGGTTGCATCAGGTTGGGTACAATATCTTGTTAGGTTACCGCTTAGATGGGTATAGCCATCGACACAAGTATAGTTGGCTATATTTTGTGTTTTCAACAGTTCTGCATCAAGGGTTGCAAAACTTCCTGTTTCAAGCGAACCGCATGTTCCTGAAATGTATTTTAGCATACTTTAAAAAAAAAATAAAACTTAATCTTGAATAAGGTCATTTTATAAGGCTTAACCCATTACAATACTACAACATCTTAGACTGGTCCAGATTCAAAGGAATTTCAAGTAAAAAAAACCACAACAACAACAACAAAACAACAACAACAACAACAAAAAAAAAAAAAAAAACACACACAAATTTTTGTCTTCGTGGGAAGAAAACATTTTGGGGAATTAGTAAATTGCTTAAACAATGTTTCTAAAGTCGTTTTCTCGAGGGGAGTCAAAAACTGGATTGTGTACAAATAAGTTAAACCGCCCACAAACGCGACTATTTGAAAAGAACGTCAGAGTTCGGCTTGTAAATTCGGGTTTGAGTGGTTAATCGATATTTTGATTGACAGCAGCGATCCGCCAATAAGAGTATCTAATTACATGTTGTAAAAGAACAAACACATCTTCAACTAATACAGTAAACACTGTAGTAGGCGACCACGTATTTTAAGACCGATAATAGGTCGCTTATAAGAGCCGTCTCATATATCACATGTTAGGGGAAAACATAAAGCATTGAAACGATTGCATATATGAGTTATTACAGAATTCTCGCTATATCATATGACTGTTTTAACTCATTAGAATCGTAGATTTAGGTATGACATATTTTAAGCAAATCTGACCACTCTTAATGAGATTTTTTAATTTGAAAGGGGTCGATTGTGGACGCTTAATAGAAGTGGCAAGAGCAATATCGACTGTAATATATATCAAAATTTCGTACACTACATACCCCCACATATAGGTGGCGATCCAGACCAGGTTGCATTAGACTGGATACAATATCTTGTTAGGTTACCACTGAGGTGGGTATAACCGTCAACGCAAGTATAGTTGGCAATATTTTGTGTTTTCAGCAGCTCTGTATCAAGTGTTGCAAAGAGCCCGGTCTCAAGAGAACCGCAAGTTTCTGAAAAAATAAGCGTGCTTAGAAATTTGAGGATTTTTTGTTTGATTTGAATTGGTTTAACACTACTTTAAATAGTAAATTCGAGTTATAATTTGGAGGCTGGGGCACCTAACCATGGTTTTCTGTGATTTTTCACACCGTTGCATCCACAACATTCTAACCGAGCCACCAGCTGCTCATGTAAGTACACCACGTATTACTCGTAGATTGGTAAGAGATAAATGGTGCACGTCGCCATGAGTTTTATCAAATGTCGGAGGGATTGGGTACGAACTCACGACTCCAGGATTGAGGGCACTGCCCGTTACCATATGAGATAACATATTCAATCACAATCCCATATTTCGACGAAGATTAAAAAATAAACTATAAAACATTGTGAGAAAAGATGAATTGTTTGTAATAAGAAATTAATCATTTTCTCACAATTATGTTTTATACCACATTTGCTCTTTAATTTGTAATTGTAACCCTCGATGATTTGTCATCTGCATTTTCTTTTAATTTCGATTAGTCTTAAATTTTGTCGTTTAGCAATGGGTTAAACGAAAAACAATTCATATGTTGAAAGAAAATTTCTAAGGATAAACATTGAATGTTCTTTTCAACTATGACTGTGTTTTTTTTCTCTCTATCTTTTAAATGTTAAAGTTAAAGTCTAGATTAAGGTAAATAAAATACAATTAAACTTGTATTAAGTGACCATTCAAGGGTCCGCTAAATTGTGTTCGTTTAACCCTTTCCTGTTCTTCAAAATTTTAGACTTGTCTTATTTCAAAGAAGTTGCAGACGACAATTAAAAGTGAGTGCGATTTGAAAAGTAACCAACCTATAGGATAGAAAATATTCTGGGATTTCTTCTTATCCCACAATTTTTTCTCAAGTATAAAAACTCAGGGACGTAAAATCCAGGGATTAACCGGGAAAGGGTTAAGAGAATGGCTGCTTAAAACACTTTTTGTGACATGTATGAGGGAACATAAATTAGTGCAGGATTCTCCTCACTTAATCCTATGTTGATGGAACTCATTAGAATAGTCTCATTTAAACATTTCTAATGCACCAGCATTGGATTTAGTTTTGATATTGGTTTAAATCGTTTTAGGCAAAAACGCCCAATTATGGAGATTCATTGTTTTTAGAATGGCTCATTTTATGCTGGTCGCTTAATGAAAGCGCTCGCTTCATAGAGGTGGTCGCTTGAGCAATATTAACTGTATTGTACAACTATGACATCCCAGGATCAATTCACGACTGTGATAATAGTCTTAAATTCATTACTGAAGTTGTGCCACAGTGGGTCCATGGGCCTCTCTTCAGATAATTTATAGAGTCATGGCCGCTACTCAGACTCGAAAATCCTGAGTCCGTTAAAGTACTAAAATAAATCTGTATAATGACGTTATCCCTTTCCTGTTTTTACCTAATTTTAGACCTGTCCAAATCCAAAGGTTTTGCGGACGAAAATATAAAAGCGGATTTAATTATGAAAAAAAAAAACCACAAAAACAACACACACACATTCAGTAGGGGAGAAAATATTGTGGAAAAAGAAGAAATTGCTTGTTTTAAGCAATTTCTTCTTTTTCTACAATGTTTTCTCAATTTTAAAAAATAACAGGGACATAAAAACCAGGGATTGAACAGAAAAGGGTTAATTTACATATTTTATGGCAAGGAACATAGCGTTGGTTAGTGAACTAAACGACCATTTACCAACCTATCAAATGTGTACAAGATATACTGTTGGTTATATCCAACTGAAACGTACCTCCACATACAGGTGCTGAACCAGACCAGGTTGCATTAGGCTGGATACAATATCTGGTCAAGTTACCGCTCAGATGGGTATATCCGTCAACACAACTGTAGTTGGCAATATTTTGTGTTTTCAGCAGTTCTGTATCAAGAGTTGCGAAAAGTCCAGTTTCTAGGGGACCACAAAGTTCTGAAAAATTAAGCGTATTTGTGATCAAGGGAACTCTTCATCAAGGGCGATCAATTTCGTTGAAACAAAAAAAAACATTCACAAGAGGGTGTTATCTTTGAGGGTAACAACTCCATATATGCTGGTGTTAAATTAATAATTTCTACTTTTCAGAATGTTTTCTACCTTTTAAAATGGTCGTTGCTCTGTTAACACTGACTTTTCTTTGTCGTCTGCAAGCTCTAGAATTGGGAAATCTATATTCTAGTCCAAATTCTGGCAAAAGGGACAATCTCAAAATCCTGTTTCGTCGCAAATAAGTAGAATTTTTGTGTACTTACTCTGCTCCAAAGGATATTTGTGAATTCATATACCTCCAATCTTATCCACTCGATGTCCTTTCTGGCGTTTTGTATGATATACGTCACGATCAACAACTGAGGTATATCGAAACGGGGCCTCGGTTAATAGTCTTATATGGAAGATTGTAGAAGGGGGGTCGAACCAGTGACCACTGATACTGATGTGTAGCACGTTACCTCTAGACCAAATGCGCTCCTAAACTCTCATCTAGTTGATTGATTGATTGAATGGGGTTTAACGCCGCTTTAAACAGTATTTCAGTCATATCGCGGCAGCTGGAGCACCTGACAATGGATTCCTGGTATTTCTCATACCAGTACTACCACTAGATCCTTTACTAGCCTCCAGCTGCTATCCCACTTAGGTTTACGATTATCCACCCATTGGTGAGAGACAAATGTCGGAAGGAATATGTTCCGCCACCGGGGATCGAACCCATGACATCCCATGATTGAAGATTAGGAGTCTGACGCGCTATCGACTGCCCTAATACGGGAGCAAATTCTCATCTAGATTCGTTGGTGCATTTGGAAACGCGGTTGCATAAGATTAGTCTGACTATCTTGTAGGGTAACCAACTTTTCAAAGACATCTTGACCTTCTTTGAATTTATATATAAATATTGTGTTCTGAGGCGAAAATGTACTCAGTTAATACTTTTTCATTTTAGTCCGATAGCAGTAGATCTTTAACACACAACCAAACTATTTTCACGCCCGGCGAGTGGCAGTGAGTTGGTTACACCCATTTCTACCAAATTTTACAGACTAGAGCTAGCTACAAAGTGTCTTGCCTACGAAAACAACTCGGTGACGGTGGGCTTTCGAATCTGTGACCTCCAGATTCCAAGCCAAACTGGCCATCGGGGCGGTCACTTGTACTAAAACCTATTGAAATTTACGAATCAAGACACAATGTTAATCTGTAATTTGTAATTTTTGGTTGATACATACCTCCACATACGGGTGGTGATCCAGACCAGGTTGCATTAAGTTGGTTACAATATCTGGTGAGGTTACCACTGAGATGGATATAGCCGTTGACGCAAGTGTAATTCGCAATATTTTGTGTTTTCAGCAGTTCTGTATCAAGTGTTGCAAAAAATCCCGTCTCTAAAGGACCACATGTTTCTGAAAAATCAAGCGTACTTCTCAGTGTAATTAGACCTAGGCAGATTCTTTAGCCCATTCCCACACAGTGACGCTTTTAGACGCCCATCAAGAAAAACAGTTAGGAAAACATTTTGTTAATTGAAGAAATTGCTTGTAACAAGCAATTTCTTTTTTCCCACAATGTTTTCTTCCAAGAAAATTGAAAAACTCTAAACTTTCATCAATTTTGAACTGTCGTCTGCAACTCCTTTCATTTTGGACCAGTCTAAAATTTTGCCGTCTGGTAATGGGTTAATGTCGTATGTGTAACCGATTACCAGACGGCACATTCTTAGAAATGTCCAAATTGAAAGGACTTGCAGACAACAATTTAAAGCTTATAAAATCTAAGATTCTTTGAACTCTATGAGTAGAAAACATTGAGTAAAATGAAGAAAATTGCTTATTACAAGCGTTTTCTTCATTTAACACAATGCTTGCCAATTGTTTTTCTTGAGGGACGTCAAAAAAGCGTCATAGTGTGGGAATGAGTTAAAGGACACCATTTCATCATTTAGCTGTCAGTTTTGAAATCTAATTGTTGAATTGGAGTTGTGTAGTTACAAAAATTCTGGTTTGCAAAAGCGAAAACTAGAATCAAATCTTTTATAATGTGGCCTGCGGAGCGTGGCCAAATCAGTCCGTTGAATATTGTTTGATAAAACATTCTCAATATTACACTAGGGTAATATACAAACGGTTCTTCGTTAACGCGAAAATGACGTCATTTTACAACCTGCGCTATATAAATCGAGAGATGCTTTCAAAATCTTTAAATATTGTTGATAATAAATACCTCCACATATAGGTGGTGATCCAGACCAGGTTGCATTAGGTTGTATGCAATATCTTGTTAAGTTACCGCTAAGATGAGTATAGCCATCAGCACAAGTGTAGTTGGCAATATTTTGTGTTTTCAGCAGTTCTGTATCAAGTGTTGCGAAAAATCCAGTCTCAATTGGCCCGCATATTTCTAAAATAAACAAATAAATAAGCGCGCTTGTAATAAAAGCAAAGAAATCTTTAACAAAAACAAAGTAAACTTTAAAACATTTTATCCCATTCTCACACGATGACGCTTTTTGACGCCCCCTAAGAAAAACTATTGGTAAAACATTGTGTAAAATGAAGGAATTGCTTGCATCAAGCTATGTCTTCATTTTCCACGTTTCCTACCCAGAAAGCTAAAAATGTAAAAAATCATTTACTGTAAATTTTCGTCTGTGACTATTTTTAATAAGGACCAGTCTTAAAATCTCCGTCTGTTAATGCTCAGCGTGCTCAAGGTGGGCTATTGTAGTACTTAATTGTCCGTCGTGCGGTATGCGTCGTCTAGCGTTCGTCGTCAACAATTAAGACTGACGACTTTACAGATCGTAATTGTGGTAAATCTTCGTATGTACATTACGAAGATCCCAATTGAATTTGGCGACATTATGTCCAATGCCATTGGAAAATGGGCCTTAATGACATTTTCCCTGTGTCCACTGGACTGGTCACTATTTTGACTCAATCCTTCTTAAACTTGCTGGATATGTTTGTATTGTAATAAAGAAGGCGCCTTTGAGTTGGTGACATTGCGCCCCTTTATTACGGGAGCAAGGGCCTAAATGACAATTTGCTTTTTACCATTCTACAGCTCACAATGTTTCTTCAGTGTTGCTGGAAACGTGTTTATGATAAAAAAGAATGTCTATAATGAATTTAGTGACATTCTGTCCTACACGGGATAATAGGCCATAATGACAATTTACTGTTACCATTCACAATTTTAGCTCAATCTTTGTCAAACTTGCTGAAAAATATTTGTATGGCCATTAAGAAGATCACTAAAGATTATCGTGAGGCTCTGTCTCATATCATGGGGAGAGGGGTCTTACTGATACTTTGCTTCATACCACTCTTGATGTCATAATTATTGTTTTATCATTCCCAATTTAGCTGAAAAGGTTTTTATAGTCAATAGGAAAAATACGGAAACATTCTGACTTTTATCAAGGGGAAAGGAGCCTTATCGACAATTTCCTTGTTACAATTCTACAGGTCACAATTTTGGATAAATCTTTTTTAAACTTGCTTAAGATGTTTGTTTGGCTATAATGAAAATGCCTATTGAAGTGTAGGCATTTTTTACACAAATCAAGAGAAAAAGGGCCTTTTTGAAAATTTCCTTGTATTTGATCTACAAGTCACCATTTTTAATCATTCTTTCTCAAACTTGCTTGAAATGTACATGTTTGTCATAAGGTCAATCTGTTTTTAATACGATTTAACCAATATCGAGTTAAAATGTGCCATTGTAACAATTTCTTTGTTACTCCTCTACAAATCAAAGTTTTAACTCAGTCTTTGTGAAGCCATTTCCACACAATCCCGCTTATTTATGCACATCAAGAAAAATACTTGAGAAATCATTGTAGAAAATGAAGAAATTGCTTGTTACAAGCAATTTCTTCATTACCTACAATAATTTCTACGTAAGAAAACAAAGAATTTAAAATTCTAACAACTTGAGTTTGTCTTCTGCAAAATATTTGAATTTGGACCCGTCTAAAATCTTGTTGTGTGGTTATGGGTTAAACTTTATACCTTTAAAACTTATAGAACATATATATGTATAAGTTGGTATGAGAATAAATAAAGGTGATCGACCAAGGGCCATTTTGGCCCTCTTATGTTGTCCAATCAAAGCACTTTTTAGCCTGAGATTGCGTAAGCAATCTGAGTCTAAAGTTACAATGCTAAAATTTCAAACCCATGCAGAGTTTAATGTGAAAATATAATGTAAAAAAATCTACCGCAATCAATGTGATCTTCTGTCGCTTGAAAAGTAGATCGGATCTGTCCATGAATCAATACGCCCGGTTGAGGCGAGAAGGACGAAGGCGAGATATGACTCATTGAAAGCTGTCCACTTTATGTACAGTACTTTCGTGTGAGTGTTCTGAATTGGCAAAATTATCAAAACTTGACGAGTGAATGGAAAGAAAGAAAGGAGATATATAATATATTGGAAATTATTAAACATATATAATCATATCATATTGTTAAGAAAAAATAAGGTGTTTGTTTCATACCAAAATAATATTACTTATTCTAGAGTAACAATGTTAAAACGGTCCGGTTAGACGAAGTTGCTGATAAGCGAAGCTGTCGGTTTTACGCACGATTGGAATCTTTTGTTTAACAAATAATTGCTCATTCATAGGATCATATTCGCACTGGCTGAAAACAGTTTGATCGTGCTCGGACTTTGTGTCTATATATTTTTACCTTCGAATTCTATCCAAAGGATGCAACGTCTACATACCGCTTTTGAGAGGTGTATATAATCATGTTAACCTGGTAAACGACCGCCCGCCCTCTCTCGCTTTCTTTATCTGGAGATTACAAAGCGCATATTTACATTACGAAATTGGTCTGTGTGGTAGAATACTCACATCGCACATAAGAGCCTCCCAGTTCGAACCTGGCTACACGCTCCATTCCCCCTGCTCTTTCACTCTGAAAATCTTCTTGAACATTGAACATAATTCAACCAAACTCAAACAAAATTCACAGGAAGGATCCTTGGCTGGCCTTTATCAGATCCCTTCAAAGCATTTTGATCGGGTGAAAAATATATAACGATATATACATGTAAATATATCGTTACAATACCTCAACGGGATGAAAATTATTGCGGGCAGGCTGTGTCTCCTAGCGCACAAATTGGCAGATCTGCGCATAATCGACAGTAGATTTGGGTAGAAAGTGGCACCTCCGATAATCTGACCATCAAACTTTTTCTGCCCAGATTATATATCTTCTGTATACATATCTCAGGCTTTCAGCGCTTTCAGCCCTTTGATTATGATTTTAATCATATGTTTATAATGGATTCGTTCGCGAAAACAGATAAAGGTTGCAAGCGGTTGGTTACAGTGTCTACTAAGGTTACTCACTAACCAAAATTAGTTTAACCCATTCCCAAATAATGCACTTTCTGACGTCCCTTAACAATAAGACTTGGGAAAATATTGAGGAAAATGAAGAATTTGCTTGTTACAGGCAATACCGTGATATTTTACTGTTGGTTTTATCATTCTGTGAAAGTTAAAAGTGAAGCCGATGAAATATTGGGACTTCATTATGTTTACTAGAATATTTAAAAAAAATCATTTGGCTCCTTTTTACATGATACTTGATGGATTGTACCCAGTTCTGAAAAGAACCCTTTAAGAGATTGTACAATCATTCTGTGAAATTTTGAAGTGAATCCGGTGAAATCAAGGGAGATCATTGTGTTAACCAGAATATTTAAGAAAGTTTTTCATAAGGCCCCTTTTTATGTGACACTTGCCATAATCAGATCCACTGTCAAAATCAACAACTGGAATGATGGTACAATCAATCTGTGTAATCTGTGGAATTTATTGTGTTAATGAGTTTATAGTGAAATCTTCATAGGGCACCTTTTCTCATGATACTTTACAGAACAAACAAAATTTCAAAAGGAACAATTCTAATGAAAGTACAATCATTCTTTAAAAGTTAAAGAGAATCAATGAAAACAGTGGACTAAATTGTGTAAAGAATTTTTGTAACAAAATTTTCATAAGGCCCCTTTTTCCGTGAAACTTAACAAATCAGACCCAATGTACAAAGGAACAATCCTAATGATAGTTTGAAGAAAATGATAAAGACTGAGGACTTTATTGTATTAATGATGTTTTGTAATAAAATTTTTATAAGGTCTCTTTTCTTGTTTCACTTAACCAATCAGACCTAATTTACAAAGGAACAATCCAAATGATGGTACAATATTTCTATTAAAGTTTGAAGAGATTCTGATAAAGACTGAGGTCATTGTTGTGTTTATGAGGATTTGGTAATAATTTTTCATACAGCCCCTTTTCCTATGATACTAGACAGATCAGGCCCATTTTGGAAATAAACAATCCTAATGATGGTACAAATATTCTGTGAAAGTTTGAACAGAATCTGATGAAAACTGCAGACTTTATCTTGGTGTAAAAAATTTAAAATAACATTTTCATAAGGCTCCTTTTCCTGTGATACTTGAAGGATCAGGTCTCATGTCAGCATCAACAATCGTGATTATTGTACAATGATTCTGTGAAGGTTTGGAGAAAATCCAATGAAAGCTCTGAACTTGGTTACAATGATTATAGATAAAATTCTCAAAAGGCCCCTTTTCCCATGATACTAGACAGATCACGCCTAATTTGAAAAGAAAGAATCCTCATGATGGAATAATAATTCTGTGAAAGTTTTAACAGAATCTGATGAAAACTGTTGACTTTATTATGGTACAATGATTTGAAAATTAAATTTCATAATGCTCCTTTTCCTGTGATACTTGACGGATCAGGTCTTATGCAAACATCAACAATCATTATTACTGTACAATTATTTTGTAAATGTTTGAAGAAAATCCGATGGAAGCTCTGGACTTGGTAACAAGGATTTATAAATGAAATTTTCATAAGGCCCCTTTTCCTGTGTTTCTTGACAGTTCAAACCCTGTTATGAAAAGAATGATAGTTATGACCTTCCAATCATTCTGTGAAAATTTCAACAAAATCTGATCAAAGCTGTGGGCTTCATTGTGTTAACAGGGTTTTATTAATTGAATTTTCATATAGCCCCTTTTCCAATGTTACTTGATGGATCTGAACCAATTCCAAAGGGAACTCTTTTTACAAAAGTATAATTAATCTGTTTGAGTATAAAGACAATCCCATCTCATCTGTGGACTTACAAGCATTAATTAAGATTTTTTAAATTGAATTTTCCTAAGACCCCTTTTGCCATATTTCTAAATGGATCAGACCCAATTTGAAAGGAACAATCCTTATGATGGTACAACCATTATGTTAAAGTTTGAAGACGATCAGGTGAAATCTAGGGCCATGATGTGTTAACTAAGATTTTTTTATTAAATTTTCATAGGGCCCCTTTTCCCATGAAACTTGGTGGATCAAACCTACTTCCGAAAGGAACAATCCATTTAATGTAATAATCATACTGTGAATGTTTGAAGAGAATTTGTTGAAAACTATGTACTCTATTGTGTTTACGAGGACTTTTTCAATCCAGTTTTTATCGGGCCCCTTTTTCCCGTGGTCCTTGACTGATCATACCAAATTTTGAAAGGAACAATTCTTATGATGGTACAATCATTCTGTGAAAGATTGAAGTCAATCAGATGAAAACTGTGGACTCTAGAGTGTTAACAAAGATCTTTGAATTAAATTTTAGAAAGGCCCCTTTTCCTATGTTTCTTGAGGGATCATATCCGATTCCGAAAGGAACAATCCTTATGATGGTACAGTCATTCTTTGAAAGTTTTGAAGAGAATCCGTTAAAAATTGTTGGCTCTAGATTATTGATGAGGATTTTTTATTTAAATTTTCATAAGGCCCCTTTTTCCTGTGTTTCTTGACGGATCATAACCAATTTCGAAAGGAACAATCCTTATGATAGTACAATCATTCTGTGAAAGTTTGAAGGGAATCCGATGAAAACTGTTGACTCCAGAGTGTTAACGAGGATTTCTTAAAAGATTTTTCGATTAAATTTTCATAAGGCCCCTTTTCCCGTGTTTCCTGGTGGATCTGATCCAATTCCCAAAGGAACAATCCTTATGATGGTACAATCATTCTGTGAAAGTTGGAAGAGAATCTGATGAAAACTGTGAACTCTAGACTGTTAACAAGGATTTTTTAATTAAATTCTATAAGGCCCCTTTTCCCGTGTTTCTTGACAGATCATACCCATTTTTGAAAGGAACTATCCTTATTATGGTACAATCATTCTGAGAAAGTTTGAAGAGAATCCGATGAAAACTGTAGACTCTAGAGTGTTAACGAGGACTTTTAATGGATTTTTTAATCAAATTTTCATAAGGCCCCTTTTCCCATGTTTCTTTACGGATCATACCCAATTTTCATAAGGCCCCTTTTCCGATGTTTCTTGACGGATCTGACCCATTTTCGAAAGGAACGATCCTTATGATGGTACAATCATTCTGTGAAAGTTTGAAGGGAATCTGATGAAAACTGTGGACTCTATCGCGTAAACAAGGAAAAGTTTAACGGACGGACGATGGACACACGGACGCACGGACGCCGGACGGGAAAAAGCCATCGCTATAGCTCTAGTGGCCTTCGGCCAGTAGAGCTGAAAACTAAAATATCATAAATAATTGGCGATCAAAACCAGGTCGTATAAGGCCTAATATCTAATTAGGTAAATCTTGTTGTGCAATTGATTTGGTATAGTATTACCAACAATGTTCCTGCGTGCAAAATGTATTGATGGTCTCTAGTATAATTAGTACTATTTTGGTAGTACCCTACATACCTCCACATAAAGGTGGTGATCCAGACCAGGTTGCATTAGGTTGGATACAATATCTTGTTAGGTTACCACTGAGATGGGTAAGGCCATCCACACAAGTGTAGTTGGCAATATTTCGTGATTTCAGCAGCTCTGTATCAAGGGTTGCAAATTGTCCAGTTTCTAGGGGACCACAAGTTTCTGAAATTTTAAATATACAATGTACTATCCAAAAACAGGAAAGACACAAAGAGACTAACAAAAGCAAGGAGTGTATTTGAACTCAAACGCTGTTTTTACTTGAATTCAATTAACTATGTATAAAAGGACAATAGATAATTCACGAAAAGTTGAGCCGCTTTCAGATTTTATTTTAAAAAGGTCGTAAAACCAATTATGAATACTTGTTTTGTCTTACTATTTCGGACCTTAAGTCATCCAGCAAATTCTGCCCTCATTTTGCCGGGCTTACATGTCATTGACCAATCAAGGAATCAACCGACCAATCAAATAATCTATTCAGCCCGGACCTGAGCTTATCAACTCCGATATTGGCCACTATTTTGTTCACCTTTGATGTTGATATGGCGACCTAAACTTCGTTACCACAGATTATTCAAGTTGTAGATACGACGTTTAGGTCACAAACCAAGTATTTTACTTTTTTGTTACATGCTACTGGTCATAGATTTTGCAAAATAACTCCGTTAAAATCGAAGCGGAACTTCCTGTTAGAGCTAGGGCGGAGCTTAGGGAGTCAGTGGGCGGGGCCAGGGACTCGTCAATCTAGATATGTCATGTAATATTCAGTCTTTCTTCCAATGATCGAAAAGCCAGCAGTCAGGCTATTTGCATTGATCTTGTGGCAAGGTGAAAACTTAATAGATGCCGGAAAAAAGCCATCTGTAGCCGAGTTTAACACCAAAATGATCTTTTTTCTTGTAATATGGCCCATTTTTTTTAGATAAATCAATAAAATTGACTTTTGTTGATTGAAAGCATTTCGCGATTCAGTGTATTATATAACATTTTCGGTGCAACCAAGAAAATAAAGAAATCAAGCATTTCCAAAACATTCGAAGTTTTATGCACTTAAACAGCATGTGTGACCTCCCCGTGCTTCATTTACCATCGACCCCGATCGATTTTAATTAAACTTTTCAAAAAAATAATAATAATAATAAAAAAAAAATTAAAAAATAAAATAAAAAAAAAATGCTCGTATAACACATACCTCCACAAACAGGCGTTGATCCAGACCAGGTTGCATTAGGTTGATTACAATATCTGGTGAGGTTACCTCTGAGGTGGGTATAGCCTTCTACACAAGTAAAGTTAGCGATGAATCGTGTAGTCAAAAGTTCAATATCGATGGTGGTCAATGTTCCCGTCTCTAACGGCTCGCATTTTTCTGAAATAATCGCGGGGTCTGACAGTGTAATTAACGGATCGCTGGCCACGCCCACTAACCTGCGATGATTTGAAACATAAAACAAACTGGATAGTCTTTGGTTCGCGACATAAACGTCGTAACTACAGCTTAAATAAGCTGTAGTTACGACGTTTAAGTCGCAAGACCAACAGAAATGCTTAGCATAAATGTCGCAGTTCAACGTTCACATCCAAAAGAAATGATTTGATTGGTGAGATGATTGTTTGATTGTCGGCAGCGATCAACGGGTTTAATGTAATTTTTCATACCTCAATGAAAAAAAAAAAGAAAATAAAAAACTATAGGAAAAAATATTGAATACTTCTCCAGTTCATTAAGACATTTGTCAAACATTATTATATTTTTTAGGCCCAAAATCGTTTTTCACGAAGTTAAAACTTTTATTTTCTGGTCGGACCCCCATCAACCAATAGGTTCGGGATTAGTTTCCCGGTCGCTGCAAATAACGTTTCCGACATCTGTCTCCCACCATTCGGTTGATAATTGTAAACCCATATGGGTGATTAGCTGGAGGCTCAAAAAGGATGCAAGGGTAGTACCGGAGTGAGAAATACCAGGAATTCATGGTTAGGTGTTTCAGCCACCGCGATATGACTGAAATACTGTGAAAACTGGCATTAAACCCAATTCAACCAAAATGTCTTTTTAGAAAATCAGAATGCAGGAATTGATGATGAACACAATTAAAATTAAGTAACATGTATATATATTAACGTATATATGATTTTAATACTAGGAAAAACCAAGTAAGTATAGGTTTATAAAAACAAAACAAAACAAAAAAACAAAAAAAACACAACAACATAAACGAAAGTTTGGGGAATTCAATTAAAGAACATTTTTTGCACTATATACTCAGTACCAAAAATTTTATCGAAAAGCTTATTCATATGAAACAGCTTGAGAATGACAAAAATCTAGTGTGAGAACAGTTCGTGTTTCGTAGAAAGACTTCGAGGCTATTTAGAAATTGTTAAAGATGCCTTTCGTCAGATCTTGGACAAACGCTTTGCTTTTCAATTCCCGAAAATGAATAAATAAATAAATAAGACTGGTTTTGAGTAGGGGTTATGAACTAGGACGAAATTTATACGAAGCATTTTTATGGAGGTGGCGGATTGGGGGGGGGGTATCTTCTAAAACATCGAAATTACAGCTTTTCAAGCAAATTAACAATTTTATTTTTTGTGATATGTTACTGGACATATTTTTTCAAAATAATGCTGTTTAATGCCAACATGGAACTTCCTGTAGGGGTCATCGATCAGTCAATTGTTTTCAAAAAGCTAAAAGCTAGCAAAGCATGGTTGAATTTAGAAAATCTGTCCATTGTTGGGTAAAAAACATTTAGGATATTGTCTACAATATTTCCAAAGTTTCTTTTTTGATATGTTTAAAAAGCGGAATTGAGTGGGTATGGCTTAAAGAGCAGGCTTTAAAAGAGTTCTCTACAATTTTAATGGAGTTTGCAATATTCCTGAAATACATAAGAACTACTTTTATGGCTTAGGCATTCCATGGATTTGGTGGTGAAGCCTCCAGTGGCAGTTAGCACTCGTTGAACTTTGAGACGACCTCAAAATTTTGTCTGTTAACTTAAGCAATCAAAGCTGACGCTTTGCTAGCTAAAAAGCAATAATATCATCTAGTAAAATCATGCAGTTATAAAGATGCGAAGATTGGAAGACCTTATTTATTCTTTCACTAGTAATACATTGATGAAATAAGATGTATGACACCTTTGAATTAAAATCACATAAAAATCGGCTACGTAGGCGATTCTTATTCATCGTCCGATTAGTATAAAAAAGAGTCCGACCGACGTCGATATTTGCAAGGGAAAGTAATCATTTTGCAGTCACACTAAACCGCCGACCAGACGAAGTCTTATTTCTTGGCCAGAGGTGAATTGGCCAGAGGTGAAGCAAACAATCGTCGATTAATGCTTCGCCTGCGAAATGTCGACAACTAATCGCCGATACACCAGCGAAATGTCGACAACTAGTTGCCGATGTTTACGGGAGAGATAAGATTAGAAAGGGTGAAAAAATACGTAATAATTCAACCTGAGCCCGGTAGATGATTTGCCGCAGACTGGCCGATCCCCGGCGATCGGTAGCTAATGCTACGTCGGTTTCCACAATATCAGTCTGTAGATTTTAACTAAGAGGTAAAGTAACCTATGCGTCGCCGATCCTGTTAAATCGGCGGACGCGCCGATAAGTCGCTAACGTATCGCCGATAAGTCACCCATTTTTATACTGATTGAAAAAACAGTCGTCGGAGCGTTTAGGTGACTATCTTAAACTGTAGAAATAATTTCTTACTGCAAACGGGTAAGGTTCCATTCCACTCGTCATCAAGTTGACACGTGCGCCTTAAATCCCCAGACACGTGCATGCTTCCAAGTTGACATTCATAACTGATAGTCTTTCCGATGACTACGAAGTCTGCGTTTTCTACTGCAACCACGGTGCAGTTAACGCCTGAAAAATTGAAATTTACGTGGAAATTAACAATAGATGAAAACATGTAAATCCAGTGAGAAAAAAACAACATGTAAAAATAAGTGCCACAAAGGGCAGAACTCCCCAATTCCAGTTGCAAGCAATTGACCAATCGCCTCTGTCAATCAAAGAATCAACCAACCAATCAAATCATTTATTCAGCCCGGAATTGTGCTTTCAACTCCGAAATTAGCCGCAATTTTTGTGAAACACCTTTGTTGGTATAGCGACTTTAACGTCGTAACAAGGTGTAGTTACGACGTTTAGGTCGCCAACCAACCGTTCTTCTTATTTGTATCATGCTACTGGCCATAAATTTTGCAAAATAACGCCGTTGAAAATCGAAGAGGGACTTCCTGTTGGAGTCAGTGGGCGGGCCTAGGGAGTCAGTGGGCAGGGCAAGCGATTGGTCAATTTCCCATCCCCTCAGAGTTTTTTCTTTAATTATATTTTCTCATTGTCCTACATTAAGTGATCGAGTGGTAAAAGGTTAACCGATCGCTATTTTTCAAGCAGCTGTTTTTCTGGGTTTCACGGAGATAGAAATCATTTTTTTTTCAGTTCCGGGCTCGAATTTGTGGCCTCTAGTTCCATGAGCGCATACTGAACCGGCAAATCTTATGAGCCGCTGGCTTACATCTCTCAGAACTGAGTGCGAGTCCAAATCACGAGAACGAGACTCAATGATTCTAGCATAAAGCCCTCTCCTGTTTTGCAAAATTATAGACCTGCAAAGGTAGGGCCCATTGCAGATGAAAATTGAAAGTGGGTTTAATTAGAAAAAAAAATGTTCAGAGCTGCTGAAAACACGGAGCGAGACTCAATGATTCTGGCGTATAACTATTTCCTGGTTTGCAAATTTTTAGACCTGCCAAAGAGTTTGCAGAGGAAAATTGAAAGTGGATTTAATTTGAAAAATAACCACTCAGAAGGGTAGAACATATTGTGGAAAAAGAAGAAATTGCTTATTACAAGCAATTTCTTCTTTTTCTACAATTTTTTTCTCGATTATTAATATACAGGGACGCAAAAACCAGGAATAAACAGGAAATTGTTAACTTAATATAAGGAACCATACGATTCGTCGATACAACTCAGTTCGAATAATTACCAACAACGCTACGCTGATTTAAAGGTCATATTTTTAGAAGGGAAAAGAAATGTTGCTCTTCCATTTCTTCAAGCTTCTAATTGACGGATCGCTTGAAATAAAAACTCGATTGACCAATCAAATCATTCAGTAAGACCGGAATTGGAATTGTCCGACATTCATGCTAAGCATTTTCGTTTGTTTGGCGGCTTAAAAATTGATAAGCTGTAGCTACGATGTTTAGGTCACCAAACAGCTACCTTAGTTTTGTGTTACGTGTTATTGACAATAGAATTTGCAAACTTTCGCTGTTTAATATCGAAGACGGACTTCTTGTCGGAGAGCAGTGGGCGTGGCTAGCGATGCGTCGATTCTTGAAATTCGAAAGAAATCGAGTGTTAAACAGGGACCATACTTTTGTCTGTCCATTTTGCAGTATGATGTTAGGGCCCAAGATTATAAAACGTTTTTGTACTCAATTGAAAACTTACTCAAAATTTGATTTGAAATTAAAGATGTACACGTATATTACGGCAAATTCTACGACAAGTGCGTGAAAATGAAGGATAATATTGGAAGGTTATAATGTATAACATAAAATCTACAGTTATCAATGAAACACAATATTTATTTTAACTTGATGTTGAAGTAAATTCTCAATTGAGTACGGAAAAAAAGTTTTATTATCTCGGGCCCTAATGGCCAAATCATCACATTCCCTAATCGTCATAATTTTTATTTCCGGGGTGGTGCTTTTCTGCCACGGGTTAGGCCCTATTATCAAAGAAATGCTATATAGTTTTAGGGAGAATGACGAATATCCGTCACTGATAAAATGAGCAAATGTGGCGGTTTATGATCACAAGTATTGACATTCTGAAAGTTAAAGACAATCACTTTATCGAGTTTAACACCAATTATAAGTTTATTGAAATATAACGCGTCTTATTACTATCTTAGATAAGCGTTTGGACCATACGAATAGCGCTTAATTATTATTGGAATTCTGAAAATAGCAAACAAACACTTTATAAAGCCTAGTCTAGCTTAGCTCTTTAATAATTCTAACAAAAATATTAGGCCAGATTTTTATTCCAGTTGGTCGAACATTCAAAAGCTTCTCGCAGATGACAAAATAGACAGATAGATAGATAGATACCTTTATTTCCTCCATTACTGGAGAGTGAAAACATGTTACATACATACAAATATAATACAAACATATTTAGAACGACTAGAAGGACATAAACATAACAAACAAAAACGTTTAGACAGACAGACAAACATAAAGATTGACAGGATAAATACACATTAAATCCTATATCTGGCGACCAAAATTCGTCACAAATACAGCTTTAGTAGAGCTGAAGCTATGAAATCTTTTTCGCCGATTGATGTTCATGACACTACGACCAGATTTTATACAGACAAATGCCAAGTTTTTTGGCAGATTTTGGACAATTAGAGTTATTGATAGATCTTTTAGACTCGCTTAAGATTTCAATGGTTTGTTGCTCATGTGGCTTTAACATAAAGTCCAGGTAATCTCTTGTAGATTTTGCTTTCACTATATATTCTAAAAGGTTTTTAGTATGAGTGGCATTAAGATTACAGAAAAACATCATATGGACAACAATCTGATCAGTGTATACACCACATTTTTTACATGTAAAGGAAACATTTCTAAAACAGAAACCAATCATTTGTATGACTGTTTTACAATACGGAAGGAGTCGCTTATTTGACTTTGAGTATATCCAAAGATCTGACGGATAATTTTCAGAATAATTTGGGTGCAAAGTTGCAAGTAAATGTGATTTATCAGCTTCCTGAAAGTATTTTTGACGCGCTTCTACATAATAATCAATCACTTGTTTACTAACAGCGTTTTTCCATGCAGCTTTACCTGGAAAGGTACCATATTCAATGAAAACAGTGATAACTTGTCTGAGGTTAAATTTTCCAAGCAGTCTAAAACAGTCAGCTACGAATCCTTTAACGGCGGCAGGGTTTGCGTTGTACATTATAAGTCTACCCGTAAATATTGATTTGACTAAAAAACCAGTGTCTAAGTTACACAGCTGACCAAAGAGGATAAGCTTTCTAATTTCTATTTCAGCTGAGATCGGTAAAATACCAATTAGAGTTAAGGCCAAGTTAGAGTTCGTATACTTTGAAAGTGATTGCATGTACTTAATACAATATCTATGACTTCTTTCTAAAGCAAGTAGCTGATCATTACTTAAGTTATACCAAAATTCACATCCGTAAAGCGCTTTTGGCAATACAATACATTTATAAAGTTTCTTTGCGGATAGAGGATGTATACTGCCACCAAGGAGATCAGAATTCACTAAGCTTAAAAATGTTGACCGTAGTTTTCTGCAACATTCTTCTATGTTAGTTGTTCTATCCGAATACTTATTTAAATTAACGCCAAGGTGTTTGTAATTGACAATGTCATTAACTGCGTCATCTCCTAGAGACCATGTTCTTGAATTAATATTAAAATCACGAGCCGTTTCATTCATAACAATTATTGCAGACTTTTGGGCGTTGTAAGAATACCTATTCAAACATGAATAGTGATAACAGATATTCATTAGATGGTCCATACCAGATTTTGAAAATGACATCAAGACCATGTCGTCCGCAGCAGACGGACAAACACAATTTAAAGACTGAAATTGAAATCCGACTTTTGACTGGGACAATTGATCCATTAAATCATTAATGAATATTAAATATAAGTAAGGGCTTAATACACCCCCTTGTCTAGTTCCTTGTAGAACCGGGAACCAGTTCGAGCAAAATCCGTTGCTTTTAACACAGCTCGTCATACCTTTATACAAATTTTGAATTGAAAGAAAAATGTAAGGATCAATATTTGTCTTAAAAAGTTTAAGCATTAGTGATTCGTGCCAAACACAATCAAAAGCACTCTGTACATCTAAAAAACACATGTAGAGTTTACTATTATTCTCAGACGCGAAGTTGATGCTCTCATGAACGATATAAGACGTCATTTGACATCCTAGACCTTTTCTGAAGCCCCCTTGCTGGGAATTAATGATAACTGCAGTACTTTGATTATCAAATACTAAACTGTTTAGGGGTCATTTAGCCCATTCCCACACAACTAAACTTTAGATTGAAAGAGGATGCAGAAGACTATTTCAAAGTGGTGCAATTGAAAAAGACTTTGTGTTTTAGGGTAGAAAACATTGTGGACAACGTAGAAATTTCTTGTTTCAAGAAATTTCTTCATTTTCCACAATATTTTCCAAAACTGTATGCTTGAGGGGCGAAAAAGCGGTATTGAGTGGGAATGCGTTAGATAAATCCCAAATTTCTTCAAGCATAACACCTACCCCTCCAAATACTTATTGTAACATCCACGTCCTGCGCACACTGATTATGCGTATCCTCCCCCATGGCTGGGCCCACTTGAACAATACAGTAAGGAGAGAGTGGGTGCCACAGCCGAACAATTCCTGTATCGTTATAGGCAAAGATCAGACCGGCACTGTTGTCTATACCATCTGTACTCGCTGCCCCAGTACCGTCAAATACGTAGCCTTCATTCTCACCGCTACTTGGCGTAGACTGAATTTTAAAAAAAGATCATGGTCTGCATAGTATGGTGGCATATTTTTGCCACTAGATACAAGATAACCGTATCGCGATAATTTGAAACTATCGCAATAAATCACGGTTTCCTGGAAATATTATCGTGATATTGGACAGTTTCTTGATGAGATGTTTGCGATATTTCTGACTGGTATATCGATTTATACGTAAATAGCTTAAATAGTTGAACCAAATTTCTAAATTATAAACTGCCACTCAAGTTTTTTTATCGGTTAAATTGCTCTGGTCTGACGATTTGGTCCCTTTTCCTTTATAGCGTTCTACAATTATTGTATATGATTATTGTAAAAATATGAAATAATTTAAAATAAGAAATGAAGAGAATATCATGTTTTCATTGAGATATGAAACTAAAAACCTAATTACATCTCTGTATGAAGCTGCTTCACAAATTGGGATTAAGTTTTTAGTTTCATACCACAATGAAAAAAAAATCTACCTATTTTTTAACCCATTCCCAAATGGACCCATTTTCCCGCCCTGAGGAAATAAAACATTGTAAACATCGCCGAATTGAAGAAATTTCCTGTACATTAAATTCCTTTCTTTTTAGTGGCGATTTCTAACTTGAAAAACGAAAGGTTTAAACATTTCATAAACTTTAAATTATTACAGTTTGGACAAGTCTGAAATATTATCGTCTGGCAATAGATCAAACATATTCCCACGCAATGACCCCTTTTCACGACCCTCAATAAAAAGGTTTATTCCCGATTCTCCCACATTTAAAAATATCGATGAAAAATCGATTCAGGTAAGATGTGAGATAATCCCTGCCTGGGGCTAAATTACCGTTAGGTTCTATAACCCTATTCCTCGAGCGTTTCAAATCGAAATAATGGATTTCGAATCACTAACCCATGTTACATGTATAAGGTCCCCCTTTCGATCGAAGAAGAGAAGTGAAATCATTTTGATAAAAGCCACTTGGAACAAACAATTTCCCTTTTTCTGACAACATTTCATATGCTATCTGACAGTTACCTTTTTAAAGACAACCGCTTTAACTATTTCTCAGGAATGAATGACACCGTTGATTGGCGACCAAAACCTCTTAACTACAGCTTTATTCTTATTGCAGTTACCAGATTTTTGTTGTCATCCAACAATATGTTGTATGGATGCAGATACTCAAAACTAGTTCTACAAAGAATATGTTTGGAAAAAGATAACAGTTCAAGTAAAGGCCAATCGGGATTCATTAAGAGGCAAACATAAAGTGGTGTAGAATGACCATTTCGTGTTCAACAAAATTTTCGACCTTTGTAATTCTGTGATTATTGAAACAAGATTATATAAAAATGTGTACAACAGAAAAACTTATATCGGTTCCAATGTTCTTTCTGGATGATTTTACCTGACTTTGTCACAAAAAGACTTCTTTGTACATTGCGGACTTCATTATACATACGGACGAACAACTTTTTGAATGGACAGACGGACGAAATAACCCTTATCTACCGATGTGTGGTTATCAAAATTACACACACAAAAAAAATTAAGACAGATTTCTTTTATCGTATTTCCTTTATTTGACTTAGAGTAAAATACATCTTATTATTAAAAAAAAATCTAGATAAAGTTTGTTCCCAATTCCTTTTATTTCTGAAGAATGAATCGGCTAGTTTTTTAGGTTCAAACACTGTAGTTTTAGAAGATAACCTTATTAATGTCAACATTTTTCAACACATATACAATGTATATACAAAGTTTGTAAGGGAGCAATTATTTCTGTCTCTATAAACGCAATAGATAGGAAGCTGCATCGACATAATGGACCAGCGTCATAGTCTCTTCGACTTCTCAAACAGCACAAATCATATTGTAGATGTTGGGATGTTGGATTATACTTACAACATATCTGTGACCATCAAGAGCTAGGCTCATTCCATCGTGTTTGTTCAAGATGAAGCTGTTCGTTGGCCATGACTTGTTCTAATGTTTGCCGATTTATGATTTTATGTTTCATTTTTGCTTTCCCGTCAAAATTAAACATAACTATTTTAAAATATTTCTTTCGACAGATTAAACACTTTAGAAGATGGAACTTTTATTTTGCCGACTTCTAACTTGTTTGATTTGACTTCTCTCCCAAACCGTATTTTCATTAGTTTAACTGTAACAAACGATCTTTTATACATAATACAGGTGGAATACAATTTGAACCTAATTGTAATCACACATTTTCCGTTACTCCTTTCCTCCCAAAAGGTAAATGGTATGATTGGATTTTCAAACTGTGGGAGAATCGGGAAGACACCAATAAAAATACTTGGGAAAACAATGTGTAAAATAAAAAAATAATTTGGAACAAATCTAAAATTTCATAATCTTTGAATCATCGTCTGCAGCTCCTTTCAATTTGGGCTAATCTGAAATGTTATCGTCTAGTAATGGTTGAAACCAATTCCCACACAATGACGCTTTATGACGCCCCTCGAGAAAAACAACTTGGAATACATTATGTTACAAGCAATTTCTTCATTTTGAACAATGTTTTCTACACAGGCAGTTGAAAAAATCTAAAATTTTATAATATTTAAACTGTCGTCTGCAACTCCTTTCAATTTGGACCAGCCTAAAATTTTAATCGTCTGGTAAAGTGTTAAATGGACTCACAGTAACGAGTACCAGATCCCTGTCAACATTGAACTGTACAGTGGTGATATCGTGCGTTATCGAATCCGTGACCTGGTGATTAGAGGTACTCGCAAACAATCCATCGGTCTGTAAATCGGACCAGAATTTTATATCAACGTAGGCACTTCGGAATGAACAGTCGTCGAAAGTGTGGTAACCCCAGCCGTCACAGAAACTGAAAACACCTTAAAAATAGTCGTAGAGTTCTGTATGGTGGCATAGATACAGGGGAATAGAGGTGACACGCAAGTGTTTGTTTTTTAGACCTATCTCGTAAAAGAAATGTATCGAAAAAGTATTTCGTTTCATACTTTTTCATTCTTATTTTTAAAGTAGAAAAACGGCGACGAAACAGCAATTCGCCTTTCTTTTTCTTCTTTTTTTTTATTTTTATTCATTTATTTAACTATTAATTTTTGAATGGTGTAATCCTATAAATTTCCATTCTAGTTGGCTATAATCCCGTTTTTGCCCCTATAAACATTTTGAATATAGAACTATGTTTCATGCATGAACAAATAAATGAGCTTCAGAAAAAAAATGTCTCAAACGGGTTCATTTTTATCTATCAAAGCGTCAAAATTTTAAGGTCTTCTCAGAATTCAATGAGTGCAAACCGCCACTGGAGGCGTAACCACTAAGATCATTGAGTGTCTACGCAATAAAAAGTAGTCAGACAAAAGCGTGCTATAAAACCCATTCCCACTCAATCCCGCTTTTTAAAAGATCCCAAGAAAAGGCTTTGGAAAACATTGTGGACAATGATCTTAAGAAGCAATTTCTTCAGTGTCAAAAATGTTTTCTCACAAAAAACCAAAAAGACTGCCAAAAAAACTATGCTTTGCTAGCTTACAGTTCTTTCAGTTCTTCGATTTTGTTTACTGGACACCCTTTTCAAGTAAAATTATGAAAATGAAGAAACTATATTTATGTTTTCATATAAGTTTGAATAAAAATGCGTTTGGCTTAGGTGTATTGACTGTTCTCAATCCATGCCTCAAAGAAAAAAATCTCAATCTTCAAATAAATAAATAGATACATAAAAAAAAATAAATACCATCAGATAAAAAATGTCGTAATAAATAAATAGATACATAAAAAAATAAATAAATTCCATAAGATAAAAAATGCCGTCTGCAACGTCTTTGAATTTGGACTAGTTTAAAATTTTATCGTCTGTTAATGGATTTATATTAGTTCAGATACGTTGCTATTATAATTTGAAGTTCTACGGTCGAATAACGGTTACAATAATTTGAATAAAAGAGACTCATTTGATTGTTAGTTATCTATATACAGGCACAAAACTTTTATTTGTCGTCGATGTGGTGTTATGTAGCGGGAGAGGACTGCAATGCCCCTTTTTGACTTGTGAGGGTCATTTATCGAGAATTCAGCCCTTATTGGACCTAGGCATTGACATTCTTATTCTAATACAGGTCTCAAATATTACCATTGTAATACCATATAGGTAATATTATGTAAAAAAAATTAGTCCATTGTTTACATATAATGGACCCAAAATAATAAATAAAGTCACAATGGAGAAAAAGATATATAAAAACCTCTATATCTAAGATGTTATTTCTCAAATGTTATACACGTATATTCTTGTGATAAAGCCAGTTGGCCCCGAAATCGTCACAAAAGCATGTTTTTTTTTTTAAAAATGGGGTTCAACGCCCCTTTAACATTTTTTCAGTCAAAAACATGTTGTGATAAACAACAAAATTTAGGTGGCAGAAGTGAATTTTGATTTAATTTTCATTGTTTGGTTATTTGTGTGTGTGGTTTTGTTAGTTTGTTTTCTCAAAGAATCTTACATATTTACATTTTTCGTGTATTTATTTTGATGTCAGTCTGTATATCAATGAATGCTTCAAGTGCAGATTTTCTCCTTTTCAAATCGTCTAAACCTTTGTCCTTAATAGGCCGTATGTTAAAAAAGTTTAAGAACGCATGTCCCACACGTTGCCCGTATATGTACCATATAGAATACACGTGTTTTCCTCGATGGGTATGCCTATACCAGATGGGTTTCTGATGTAGCCCAACCCATATGGGACCACTGCAGGGATGCACTGGGAAACATATGAGTCCGCGATTGGCATATTATCCCACATATTTACGAGATGGGGCCCATATAGGTCGCCCACAAAGGTACCATTAGAAATCACAGTTTCGCATCCCATTTAGGTACCATGCAGACAGCCATTGATCCAATGTAAACTCCAGTGTGTACCAAATAATTGTTTTCAGTTGGCAAAGTAAGTCTGATCAGAGTCTTCAAAGAAGTTGCAGACGACAATTTCAAATTGTTGAAAATTCTAAAATATTTATCTCTTTAGGTAGAAAGCCGTCATAGCGCAGTTGATAGAACGTCGGACTGTCAATCTAGAGGTCCCGGTTCCGCGGCACTCATCCTATCCGACTATTTGTCTTCCACGAATGGGTCGATAATCGTAGACCTATGTGGGATAGCAGCTGGAGGCTAGGAAAGGATGTAATGGCGGTACTGGTGTGAGAAATACCAGGAATCCATTGTTAGGTGCTGAAGCCGCCGCGATATAACTGAAAGATTGTTGAAAGCGGCGTTAAACCCCATTCAAACAAATCTTTAGGTAGAAAACATTTCTACATGGTTTTCTACAACTTTTTTCTTGTGGGCGTAAAGGAGGGTTTATGTGGGAATGGGTTAACTACTTTGTTACTTAAACCTCGTTTCTTTATCATGATACAGTTTGACAAAGAAGATGATTGCTCAATGCTTTGCTAGCTTACAGTACTTTTCAGTACTTTGATTGCTACCTGGTACGAATATATCTTACTGTATGAGACTCCAGACTGTACATTTCCCGCCCATAACCTTATATGGGAGTTATTGACAGCAAACACGAAACTTGCTTCCTGCAAACTGCTTGTACTCCGCCCATGGGTTTGAATCGAGCTGGTTCCTATAAATAAAAATAAATCGTCGAAGGATTGTCACCATTTGTAGCTGTAGTTACGACGTTTAGGTCAACAACCATCGAAGCGGAACTTCATGTTGCAATCAATAGGCAAGGCCAAAGAAGAAAGTGGGCGGGGTAAGCTATGGTCAATTCTTTGTCCAACAGAAGCGATTGGTAACTTCTCATGTCTAGGACAATTATCCATAGTCGAGAGTTCGTTAATAGAGACATTTAAACTTTTCTCACAATATGTCCACGTTTGACACTCATCCAAAAATTTCAATTCATTTCAAAATAATGTAAGTTTTAGTTTCGTCTATCAAAAACGAGCGTTCTGATTGGCCGAAAAAAATATTCGTACCTCCATTTACAATTTTTTTTAGCACGCAGCTATTTTGTATGCTCGTGCACAAAATAGTTCCATAAAATGTATTGAAATTTGTTAAACATTTGTTTTCCTTCGCCCAATGTCCTTAAATTATAAGATCCATCAATTACGCATGGGTTACATACCTTGAGCCTCAACTACGAGCTGGCCAAGCACAGCCATGGTGGAGCTACTGTAGTATTGGACTACCGTCATAACAGGCAAACTGGTCAAATTATGGGCCAATTCCAGGTAATTCGGATATCCTGTTAAGCAGATGGGAATACATGGTTATTGTTTGTTTAAGGGCACGATCATAATATCCTTATTCAGATGTTAACCCTTGTCATGCTGAATCCGGAATATTCCTGTTTCGACAGGAGGTTTAGACAAAGATCAGCCTGCACATAAGTGCAGTCTGGTCTTAGTCTACACCCCCTGCTTGTATTTTTCCTGCCACAAATGGACAATAAAACGTCGTTGTCGTTCTAAAACCTCGTAGCTACAGCTTGATTCAAACTGTAGTAAAGAGGTTTTAGAACGACAACGACGAACAGTTATAATGCGAGAATGGCTGTACCAAGAAGAATTGCAATAAGAAATCACATACTCTTATTTATGGTCCTTTCAAAGGATTTTTATTTACAGCGAAGTCGTCTGAATCTCCGAAACGGATTGGCCCAGTTGGTAATTTATAATACTCTCGATCCCGAGGTATTAAGTTCGAACCACGGCTCGACCAACACTCTTTACAACATTTGGAAATCAAATTGTTTGCGTTACATATTTAATAGAGATACCAAGAGTAAGACCTATTCAAACAAAAGATTATGTGATGGTAGCTGTTATGAGAAATGTTAAAAATCAAAGAAAAAATGACGATGATTTGAAAGACTAGCTGAGGAGCCGAAAACCAGATATTACATATCGGGTACTAGCAGAGTACTTTCACGGTTCTGTATGAATCAGATAACTGATAAAGAGGACTACCGTTGAAAATTTCCCTCCGACTGGCTATTTCAAATATAAATAATCCAATTATTATAAACTTTCTTTTGACCTCTTCTGGCAACCTCAGATAGACATCTTTTCCCTGCTGATGCAGGTTTTTGACTCCGTGCAGATGATCATTTTTACTGATGTGAATCCAAACAAAAATTATTCAAAAGCAGGTAAAGCTGCAAATTAGCATCACTGACTATAGTGTCCATTTTCAATCGAGCGCAGAACTCACTAGTTCGTATCATTTAAATAGTGGTACCACAAATAATTCATCGCTTTTAAAAAAAACAACATTACTAGGCATCATTGCTTCAGGTAAAGAAAAACACCCCATAACCTTACGTTTTTCATTAACACATATCCCCTCGATACACGAACCATCTTTATGTTTGATCCATCCGTTCGTAATATTCAATCGGCATCTAGAAAGTCCTTAAATAGGCTTTATGAAAGCAAGTTCTTGGAGTTAAGTGAGAGAAAAATTCTTTTTAGAATAGTTAACGCTTTTAGAAAAATATTGTCAGATAAGATATATTTCATTAAAATCTCAAAACAATCATCAACTCTAACGGTAACACCGCATGAATGGACCTTTAATGAAAGCGCTTTCAGCGCTGAAAGCCTGAGATATATATTTATTATATACCTTGCTGTGAAATCTTGGGATTTGTCAGTGTAATAAATTTTGATATCGTCACTGGAGTGACGATAACACTTTCCATTTTCACTCTCTGCAATAAATCTTTAACCATGTATTAATTCATCCGCACTTTTTTCAAAAGACCTTCTCTCTATCAAAAAGATTGGTTTCGATATTTCAAAAAAAAAATATAAATAAAATGATAAGGTATATAATAAATAGAATAATCAACTGGTTATTCCAGATATGAAAAAAATATTTCACTCGGATGCGTTGTTAGGCGTTAAAAAAAACTCGCGCTGCGCACTCGTTTTTTCAACGCCTAACAACGCATCCTCGTGAAATATTTTTTCATACCAGGAATAACCAGTTGATTATCCTCTATATACACGAGATATATAAAACCTGGGTAGAAAAAGGTTGATGTTCGGATTATCGGAGGTGTCACTTTCTGCCCAGATCTACTGTCAATTATGCGCAGATCTGCCAATCTGTGCGCTAACGAGCAATTTCCTCATTTTCCATAATGTTTTTCCAAGGCTTTTATTCTTGAGTGGCGTTTAAAAGCGTCACTGAGTGGAAATGGGTTAAATTTCGTAACTATGGTTTGAACAAGTTTAGCTGCATCCACTTGGTCGCACGCCTACGAAATATTTTTTTTAACAAAAGTGTCGGAGATCCGGACTGATTGATTGGGGGTTAAATCGAGTTATTGGCAAACGGTTTGAGAAAGGCCATACCATTGATCTGTTCTGCAGCCATCGCTGTAGAAATAGAAGCACTCGGTGCCGGTAGGTCATTTGGATGCCAGAGTCGGACTCGAACGTAAGCTTCCAACAACATTTCACCATTATCTGGTGTCCATGAGGTGTGACCTTTAAAAGAAATTCCTCATCTTGATTCTTTCACTGAAGTTGAATTTAACCCTTTCCTGTTTCGCAAAACTTTAGACACGTCCAAATTCAAAGGTTTTGCAGACGAAAATTTAAGGTGAATTTAATTTGAAATAAAACAACAACAACAAAAAACATTCAGTAGGGTATAAAATATGTGGAAAGAAAAAATTGCTTGTTACAAGAAATTTCTTCTTTTTCTACAATGTTTCTCAATTATTAAGTCACAATGACGTAAAAACCAGGAACTGAACAGGAAAGGGTTAAGCTGATTACGAATTTCCAAGAATTTTTCGAAAAAAAATGCATTTTTTTAAAACTTCTTTTTTCAATGCAAATTTGGCGTAAAATGGAAGACGAATGTTAAATCAAGAGTAAAACTTTGCTTAAATACATGGATTGAATAAATATTTCGATAAAAACATAGAACAGAAATAACTTCAATGTACCCATTGGCATGATGAAATGCCAGGAAAACACAGTCTTGAAAATTGCATTTTTTATACGAAAAAAAAAATCAGCTTTATTTTCGGAGCGTCAAAAACGTGTATCCGTTAAATTAAAGTAGAAATGATACATTGAAAAATAAGTTCGGCAACAGAATAAGTAGATACTATAAAATGAATTGTTGGTATCCAAGCAAAGTTGGTCATTTTGATATTTTCATGTAATTGACCCCCCATCCCACACACTCCTCCCCACCCATGTAGGCATTTTTCTTAACCCATTCCCACACAACAAAATTTTTTATACTGGTCCAATTTAAGAGATGTTGCAGACAACAATTTCAAGTTGATGGAATTTTATTTTCATTTATCTAATTTTTTATGTTTTTTCATTTTTTTGTCATTTTGGATAGAAACAATGTAGAAAATGAATAAAATGCTCGATACAAGCAATTTCTTCATTTTCCACAATGTTTTCCAAGCTCTTTAATTGAGGGGCGTAAAAAGAAAGGGATTGTGTAGGAATTGGTTAGAGGGACGTATATCACTATTTCCCCTAAAAGAGTACTTTTTTCGAGAAGTATAAAACATAGATATATAAATTAATTCTCTTTAATAATAGTAATAATAATTAGATAAACCAGTTAGCAAACACTTGTTCTGTTTATTTTTGTTCATTTTTTTGTTTTTCAGAAGTAGCCATGGCCAAAATTGTGTTTTCTAAAAGAGATTTGTTGCATTGCTACGATTCCCGTTTAGATCCACCAATACAGGTCTCAGTGGCGACTTGTTAAGGGCAGAATAAGTAATTTTAGAATGAAAGGAAAAAAATGCTTCTACATGTAACGCTTTATTGTTTTCTGGTAATATGCAAAAGTTATTATCCCATTCCCATGCAATGACGCCTTTTTACGGCCCTCAAGAAGATGGTTTGGGAAAACATTGTAGGAAATGAAGAAATTGCTTGTTACAAACAATCTATTCATTATCCACAATGTTTTCTACCCACAACGACACGGATTTCTTAAATTTCATCAACTAAAAATGATTGTCTGCAACTTGTTCAATTTGGACTGGTCTAGTAGATATTGTGCCGTCTGGTAATAGGTAAAGCTTTCTCCGACTAACATACATTATACGCGATATAACTAAAATAATGTTGAAAGTCGAGATAAACCTCAATACAATCAACCACCAACAGTACAAGTTACCTGTATAAATGATGTAACCATTTGTCGAGCCGCTATCATCATTTGAAGCACCAATAACACGTGCCTCTGATTCATCGTACACCAAAATTACCCCACCCCTGAAACTATTGTCGTTGTCATTCTGTGCGTTCTTCACTCCAGGATAGATGAACCCCGTGCTTGGAGACTTCACCTACAAATATGAATTCACAATAATAAACCCTGTGTCCGGAGACTTCACCTACATATACAAATTCACAAGAATAAACCCTGTGTGTGGAGACTTTACCTACAAATATGAATTCGTTTACTTTTTATAGGAAGTCGAATCAGCAAGGGATTTGTTTTACCCCATTACTAGACGACAAACTTTTTGGCTGCTCAAAAAATCAAAGAAGTCGCAGACGACAATCTGTAAGTGATGGAATTTGAAGATTGTTTTTCTACTGCACAAGAAACAATTGTGTTAAATGAAGATATTGCTTAATACAAGCAATACTTCATTATTGACAATATTTTCCAAAACCATTTTCTTTAGCGGGGCTTAGAAATTTTGACAGTGTGGGAACGGGTTAATGTGTTACAGGTCCGTCCGTTAATGATAATAATATCTTAATATCTTTTTTCTATCCGTCAATCTCTTTTAAACACATCTCCTACACATTATGGACGAATTTTGAATGAAATTCTCACAGAATGTCATAGATCAAATTCTGCCCTAGATGACTAAGTTCGACACTGAGCTTGCAAGTTATTTTAACGCTTTTTGCGATGACCGTATCAAAGTTTCGATTCTTTGTCGAATGTTAACATTTTTTACAGAATCGAGAGGGATTAATCTTAGATAAATGTGAAATACAAAAATGTAGATATGAATTGACCAAATGTTGACCATCTAGGGAACGAAGATCATGGTTATGGTAATATGTATTGATTAATCTCTTTCCTGTTCAAACCCTGGCTTTTACGCCCCTGCGATTTTGTAGTTGAGAAAAACATTGTAGAAAAAGAAGAAATTGCTTGAGACAAGCAATTTCTTCTTTTTCCACAATATCTTCTACCCTGCTGAATGGTCCTTTTACAAATTAAATCCACTTTAAATTTTCGTCTGCAAAACCTTTGAATTTGAACAGGTGTAAAATTTTGCAAAACAGGAAAGGGTTGCAGAGGATATATTTTGGTTTGATTGATCCATGCATTAGTATTATTAAGTTTTTAGGTTGATACCTAAATGAAAACAAAACAAACAGATAAACATTCTTTATTATATACCTATAAAAGATATGGAGTAAAACCTGGCTGTCAAATACAACTCGACAGAAAAAAATCAATATTCGGCGTGTAGCAAAAAACCGTATTCGTCGAGTACCGTTAAACACGGACTTCTTTTTTGTGTATTGACGTTCCGGGTTTTTCGTAAAGTTGGTTATTTCTTAGCCATTAAAGAGAATTTTCTTAATGTCATTTCCTAAAAGGTATATAATAAAAGGAATATTACAACAGTGTGTTTTTCTATTTGTTGTTATCGTGTTCTCGTATCGTGTGTAGGTATTTTTATTGGATTCGACCTTCGGTCTCATCCAATAAAAAATACCTACACACGATTCTCGAACACGATAACAACGCATAGAAAAAGACACTGTTGTAATATTCCCTATGTATAATTAAATACTACCGAGCAAAATCAAGCAAATGTTTTACTAGTTCCCAGTCAAATTGGACAGATCTTCTTTGTGTGCAAGCATCTAAAGTAGGCCCGTGCTCAAAATTTTGTTAATTGAAGTATGAAAAGAAAATTTCAGCCAATCAAAATAGTTGAAAATTGATAGACGAAACTAAAACTAATTAATAATAAAGTAAATAAAACACAGACTTCAATTTCTTTAACCCTTTGACATCAATCCCTCCTTTTTACGCCCCAAATAAAACAGGTTCAGAAAACTTTGTGGAAATGAAGATATTGCTTGTTACAAGCAATTTCTTAATTATCCACAATGTTTTCTATCCCAAAAGATGAAACAAAAAATAAATAGATAAAATTCCATTCACTTGAAATTGTCGTCTGCAGCCACTTTCAATTTGGATCAGTCTAAAATTTTGTTGTGTAGGAAAGGGTTAAATGTTATACCTGAACGTCTCCTTTGACTGGTCTGACACCCCAATTGTGATACAATGACACGTATGTTGTCGACACGTCGTTGGCGTCCATCCACATCCACTCACTCACGTAAGACGGAGCCTTCAGTCCATTGATTTCTGTAAAACGGTACGTGCGTTAATGACTTGTTTTATTTTTTTCTTTGTGTTAGTGCTAACTTTTAACCCATTACTACATTAGCTCGCTTTTTTTTTCGAGTCAAAGAAACATAGCTGTGGAAATATTGTGTGAAAAGAAGTTGTGTATAAAACAAAACTTTGTTTGGTCGTCTGCAACCTCTTTCAATTTTTAATAACCTCTTTCGAGTTTTAATAGTCTTAAATTTTGTTGTTTGGGAGTGGGTTAACAGATCTGACAATTTTTATTTAACTCTTTAGTGTGATGCAAATTTCTAGATCTGTGCATATTCAAAGTTTTTTTGAAGACGGCAATTTACACTTTTCCGCACCATGGCGCTTTTTAGTGCCCTCAACAACAACAACAACAAACACAAATTTGGAAAACACTGTGTAAATAAAGGAATTGCTTGTTACAAGCAATTTCTTCAATGTCCACAAGGATTTCTATCCCTAAAGGCAAAGGATTTCTAAATTAAAACAACTTGAAACTATCGTTAGCAACTTTTTCGGTGTGGATAGCTCTGAATTTTTTTCGTCTGGTAAATAAATGTTTGCAATTTAGAGACTGAAATCAAATACCGCATAGAATGATGTACACCATGAAACGTTAAACAACTTTTCTTCTTGTTCTTCTTCTTCTTCTTCTTCTTTTTTTTTGGGGGGGGGGGTTAAAAATCACATATAATCTTTGACTTTAAAAGAAAGGAATGATATCAATAAACATTCGGTAGACCCAGCAAATTAAACATCTAGTCAGAAAGGGAACTTTGAACTCCGACATTGGCCGACATTTAAGTGAAATAGATGTAAGTTTGGTGTCTGAAACGTCAAGATATTCAAGCTGCATTTATGACGTTTAGTTTGCTAACAAACCATTTTCTTTTTTTTGGGGGGGGGGGGTTACATGTTACCGACCGTTAATTGCGCAAAATAACGCCGTTCAACCTATTCCAACATAATAACGGTTTTTGAAGCATCCAAGAAAGAAAAATCACATTTTCATTATCCACATTGTTTACAACCTTAAAAAAAAAAAACACACACACACACACACAATCATCAGTTAAAATTGATGTTCACACTTTCTTTAGATTAAGACCGGTCCAAGATTGTGTCGATATCTGATGGTGTGGTTAGCGCTCATCCGATTCTGTTCTTGTTTTGTTATATCACGATCGGAATAAACTAGTTTCTTTTGAAAATTGTATAAAATTTGCTAAATATTTGTGTGCTGTCATTGTTTTTTTTCTTTTTGTTTCTTTTTTTTATTCATTTATTTATTTATTTATTTCGCTTGATGTTATTTAGTTATAAGAAGTAGGGAGAACATTTTTTTGTTTTCATGACACTAAAATATTAACCGCACTTATGTATGAATCCGCTTCGCGTATTCATACAGTGTGATTATGTTTTTCCTTTCATAACTCCATAAAAAATAAAATTTTCTCTTCATTTCAAAAATGAATAAGAAATTTTAATATAAGTTTAAACCTTGTAAGAGAAGAAAAATAATTATCCTCTGCAAAACGCCCATCTTGCATGAACTAATAATTTCGTCTTTCTCTTTTATTATGATACGGTTAATATTGACTTCACCAGGTCACCCTTTGGAATTTCGATTTTTCTGTAGCACTAAATGGAACAATCCGGAAAATTTCTTAACCCATTCCAACTCAAGCCCTCCTTTTTACGCCCCACAAGAAAAAAGCTTTGGAAAACATTGTGGACGATGAAGAAATTGCTTGTAAAAAGCAATTTCTTCATTATCCACAATGTTTTCTATCCCAAAAGATGAAAAAAATTGAAATTCCATCAACTTGAAATTGTCGTCTGCAGCTTCTTTCAATTTGGACCTGTCTAAAATTTTCTAGTGTTGGAATGGGTTAAACAACAACCAGGAAAGTAGAGGCAAGAACTATGATCGATTATTAACAACAATAAAACACCAAACAATATTATTTTCTTGAAGACAAACGACGTTAGATACGATTAAAGCGTCGTCGATGTTCTAAAATTATCGTGACGATTGTTTATTCAACATGTAGTTACGAAGTTTGGATCGTCCATCTACATAGTGATACAACTTGTAAAAATAATATTGTTGAATTAGTAGAAAAAGTTTCGTTCATATTCTTTTTTAATATAGAATCGAAGATCGCCTCTGTCAAAAGAACAAAACAACAACAACAGCAACAACAACAAAAGCAAACAACTGACCAATCAAATCATTCGTTCAATCAAAATGTAAAATTTTAGTTCCGATATTTTTGTTGAAATTTCGATTTTCAAGTCGTAACTACACTTTATTCAAGCGGAAGTTTCTATGTTCCAACCAAAAGAGTCGCATTTTATTATTTTATATCAATTTCCCCTATACTTTGCAAACTCCGTCGCCTGCAAGATCGGCTGTCAGTAAGCGTGGCCAACAATCCGTCAATGATCTAGAAGACATGGCATTCACTATTTTTAACTCGTGAGTCTTTGCGTAACATTTTAACTCATTACAAGACGGTAAAATTTTAGACCAGTCCAAACTGAAAGGAGAGGAAGACGACAATTAAAAATATGAAAATTTGGATTTCTTTACTTTTTGGGGTAGAAAAAAATGTGGATATTGACGAAATTGCTTGCAACAATCAATTTCTTCATTTTCCACAACGTTTTCAAGACCTTTTAGGCGTCTAAAAGCGTCATTCAGGGGGGGGGAATCAAGGAATCAATCAACCAATCAAATAATTGATTCAGTCCGGAATACAGATTTGAACTCTAACATAAGCCGCCATCTGCTTGAAAAGTTTTCATCAGCGATCCGTCGATATGCCTTGAACTAACGCTAAACGGATTTTTTAAGTTTCTAATGATTCAAATTATACTTTCAAAATACTTCAAGATTCTCTATTTTAAAAATACGTGTTTCGCTATGACGCTGGAAAACTAATAGAAACACAATAGTGTTGCAGAATTAATGAAGTCAACCACACTCGTAAAGTTCTTGAGTATTTGCACGGGACTGTTCTCTATTATGCACAAATTAACGCTCTATAATTTCAATTATAAACACATATTTACATTGATCGATTAACTCTTGAAGTACGTTTCTTTTACTACCTCTAATTTGTTGACCATTTTATATGTTAACAAACAACTGTAAGAAGTAGGACCTCGAACTAGGGTACAAATTCAGTCACTTTACTTCTGTGACTTTGCTCGTCAAATTAACTTTCACCTGACTGCTAAGGGCTTAAAAAATAACGGAAAATCTATGAGATGGATTTTGAGTGAATTTTTAAAGTCCTTAGCCGATAGGCGAAAAATTTTCGTACGTAAAGTTTGAAAATCCTTGAACCTAGGCAAACTACACGAAATGCGCACGCTGACAAGGGTATTTTGTTATTAAAAAAGAAAGAATGTTGACCGAGTCAGTGTTTGAACTTTTTACCCCAGAACTGAGAGTAGAACGCATTTCCAACTGAGCTAACCGGTCTCGGTTCCACGTGATGCAGAGTGAAATAATTAAAAAAAAAATTATACAATTAACAAACAGTTTCTCATTTTGACGAGCTGAGAAAAAAATTACTTTAAAAAAGTCGCTCAGAGCGGAGAAGTTGTTCATAATTGCTCATCTTTCCCCACAATGTTTACACATTCACGATTTTAGGCTACGGTGCCGCTAGGATTCGCCATGATTTGTAAAGTCGTTGTGTACCGTGGTGATTCGTAGTAGAACCGAGGTGACTCGTGGTGAATCTTGATGAATCGTGATGATTCGGGAAACTCCACGGTAGCGCTAAGGAAGTTTTGAACAGTTCAAAGCATTCCTTGCGATTGGTCGATTGGGTTGTTGGACGTGGCTTTATTCGTAGAGGGATCTTGCTTATTCGTACTGGCACCGTAGATACATACGCAACTATTCGTGAGAGATCGTAGCCAGTTGTGGAATCTTTGACACCACGAATTCTCACGATTCACCACGAATTGTGTACGGTTGTCCTACGAATTATCCGCGATTTTGCTACGGAGCTCCACGATTGGCTCGTGTCGCTACCGCCGTGAATCGTACTAGTATCGTATCGAACCGTACAAGCACCGTGAGCATTCGTTGTGCCACCGTGGTCAATCCTCACTGACCGTAGCGTGTCCGTCATGAATCCTCATTGATTCGTACCGATACCTTACAGACACCGTACTAATATCTTGGACATTCTAACTGGAATCGTAGTGACACAAAATGTTTCTACTTTTCGCCACGATTCGTCCCGATCCATCCAATTTTTTCCTGACCATGAGAAATCTGGGTGAGTCGTGGTGAATTGTAGAGAAAAGCGTGAATGTGTAAACGGGTCTTTAGTTCCGGTTTATATAAATTATTTGATTGATCAATCTTTTTTTTATTTATCAGTTGTGATTCATCGGTAACCGTAACTGGTCGACAATATTCTAAACGAGAGTTAGGGTGTCTGTAAATACAAACCAATCTACGTGGAAATACGGTCACAGCCATGTGGCTACATGGGTACAAATCGTTATAATTCCATTGCCTGATCAGAGAATAAAAGAGTTCGACCGAATTTTGTTGTTTCTCCAGTAATCAATTATCAACTTATGGCCTTCTATAGGAAACACTTCGCATACTTCATTTTCCCAGAAGGGTCTCGGCAATAGCGCAGTTGGTATCGAGGTTCGGAAAGGACGTAATGCTTTTACTGGTGTGAGAAATATCAGGAATCCATGGTTAGGTGCTCCAGTCGCCACGATATGACTGAAATACTGTTGAAAGTGGCGTTAAATCCCATTTAAACAAAACAAAAAACAAATCATGTTTCTTAGAAGAGGAAATCAATGGGTGATTAAAGTGTATGTTGCCTAAAGCAGGAAGAATTGGTTTAATCTAAATAGTTTCATTTGTTTTACACAATCCATGTTGCACACTTTTGTGTTGAAGCATTTGGGTGCCTTCCCTGTTTATGTCAACATAAAAAGCGCCAACAGTTTGTTTGACGTGATCATTATGGATAAAATGGCGGCCGCTGATTCTTTTTTAGCTAGCAAAGCGTTTACAGACAAAAAATTGAGGTCGTCTCAAAGTTCAACGAGTGCAAAGTGCCACTGGAGGCTCAACCACTAAAACCGTTAAATGCCTACGCCATGAAAAATAGTTCTTATGAATTTCTGGAATATTGTAAACTCTGCATGCAAGTTCATCTCCTAGGTATTTTAGCTCACTTGAGCACATCGTGTTAAAAATCACTCTGATGAGCGTCGTCAAAGAAGTTGCAGACGATAATTTAAAATTGTTAAAAAATCTAAAATAGTTATCTCTTAAGGTAGAAAACAGTGTGGAAAATGAAGAAGTTGCTTGTAACAATCAATTTCTTCATTTTCCTCATTGTTATCCACAACTATTTTCTTTGGGGGGGGGGGGCGTTAAGCGGAGGAATTGTGTGGATATGGGTTAACTCCTTGGTAACTTTATTTCATTTCTTTATTATGATAACGTTTGACTGATTACTGAACAAAACAATGCTTTGCTAGCTTACAGTACTTTTCAGTACTTTGATTCATCCTGGGGAATATATAACGGTCAGAGGGTGCTAAATAACGTTGATGCTCAACAAATTTCAATCTATATTCAGCAACGATGGCAACAATGGGCTTGTGTGCTGGCGTCATTACGTCATTAAGCGACATTTCTTTTTAAACATCGTCAGTTCAACGTCTCACCCGGTAGACAACTAGTTTGTTGAATTAAAAAGAAAAAAAAAGCTTAATCGTTTAATATGGAACGCCCTACATGTCTTTTGTATACATCAGAATGTGATCCACTTCATTTCTATTTGATAGAGATGGTCTGTTAAACCAAGATGATTTCTACTTGTATATATGAACTATTCTGTTAATACAAAGTATTGTTAAATTAACTTGTAAATGTTTTGAGTTTCACAAAATGTGTTGTTAGATTGTCACTTTATACAGCTGTATTAAACTTTGGTTAGGTTCTTAAGTCGTTTTATCGGGCTAACTTATCAGTATATTGAGTCTCTTTATTATCCAATAGAGTTTATTTATGGTTTGCATGGATTACAAGATATGGTACTGACCCAGATAAATTTCTGATTTCTTCATTTGTTGTTAGCTGGCCTTAAAATAATATTATGTTAGGTTGGTCATTTATCTTCTCAGGTCAGACCAACGTTGTATGATGTCGGAGTAATATTACATCCAGTTTGTAAGTAATTATAACGACTAAAATTATAGTATGCTTAGTGTTAGAAATGCTTATATCAACATTTTGTTAGGTTCGTAGCTCATTATGTTAGGTCCAGTGCTCCTTATTCTAAATCCGATTTACATTGAATTAAGTTAGTTTGTAAGTAGATCAATTTGTTGGCGACTTAAAGCCATATCTTCCCTCAAAATACACTATAAAATTAAGAAGAATAAATATGACGATTGAAATCAGAAGTACGCAGTAAGCCTACAATGAATGAAAGAAGTTTTGATATTTTAAATTGTGATCCATCACAAATTAAGGTTTGTTTACATAAAATTTTTGCGTCGGTGATGACGTTTTATATTTCGCTAGTCATTCAAACAAATAGCCAGGTCACGCAGATTAACGAAATCGTCGTAAAGTCTGGCCATCAGCACCTGTGCGTATAACAATCCATTCGTAAAAACTCTACATCTATAGATCGGAGACTTCGGAGATCGCCCGAGGATTGCCGAATGTATAACAATCAATGCCGAACATTTTTCCGAGAATAATCGGGTGATTCGTCTTGATTTCAAAATGTAAACAAGCACAAATTGAAATCGACAAGAAAAATACAAAATACTCTTTCTAGAGAACATCACATATTATGAAGGCCCTTGTTTGCTTTAGTGAACAAATAAGCGATAGATTATTTCAACTATTTTTCCTTCCTCGGAGGGCAGATATGGCTTTAAACGTCGTAATTACAGCATGATAAAGCTGTAGTTACGACGTTATAGTCGCCAAACCAACAAGACGCTTGGCACAAAAGCCGGCCAATGTTGGAGTTCAAAAATCATTTTTAGTCTAAAAGAATGATTTCATTGGTCGACTGGTTATTTTAATGACAGGCGCGATTGTTCAACTCCTGATTGTTTAACCCTTTCCTGTACAAACCCGGGATTTTCCGTCACTTTGATTTCATACTTGAGAAAACATTGTGGAAAAAGAAGAAATTGCTTGTGACAAGCAATTTCTCCTTTTTCCACAATATTTTCTCCACATAGGATGGTTTCAATTAATATTGTATCAGATTTTCATTGTCATCTCCAACCTCTTTCAATTTGGACAAGTCTAAAATTTCAAAAAAAAAAACGGGAAAGGGTTAATCGTGTTTGGTCAATTTGAGGTGAATGGAAATGCATTCACTGGTGTCGTTAAATTGAAAGCCTTTATCAATAAGTGTTTGATTGGTCAATACCTTCGTCTATATATATTGCGAAATCTTACCTTTTACTACGGGATTCGTGACATACATTGTATTATAAATCAATAGTTCAAGTATCACACGAGGTTCAAATGCTTTTGTTTGTTTGAATTGGGTTTAACGCCGTTTTTAACAATTTTTCAGGCATATCTCGGCGGCTCGAGCACCTAACAATGGTTTCCTGTTATATCTCGCCTTTGATTTAGACGAAGTATGACTTTTTTCTCAGATTTGCTCGAAAAAACGAGTTTGATAAAAACCTGATCCGCCGCGTTATTTCGCCCAAAGCTGTATTTTCAATACATAAATGTTTTTTTTGTGCCTTTTAATGAAATTCCATAAAACGAATAAATCCACTCAATAAATTATTCTTAGAACACTTTCCGCCTACAGCAATCATAATATCTTTATTGTATGGAGGTAAAATATTGAAACAATAATTTCAAATTAAAACAGCTTTAAATTAAGGCTCTTTTACCATGTTGCCTTCACCGAATGAAAATTAAGTGAAGGGAATATTTCAACCCTTTCCTGTACAAATCTGGGATTTTACGTTTTTGTAAATTATTAGTAGAGAAAACATTGTGAAAAAAGAAGAAATTGCTTGTAACAAGCAATTTCCTCTCTTTCCACAATATTTTCTACCTCATAGGATGCTTTCATTTCAAATTGCATCCAATTGTCATTGTCGTCTGCAACCTCTTTGAATTTGGACCTGTCTAGAATTAAAAACAAAAACATCTATTGATTTGTTTACTAGCAAGTACTGTTTATATTTATTTTTGAATCTAGATAACGAAGATTGAAATAGGGATTTCATTCCACACACTCATGAATCCGGTTTGTGACGCGTGCATGCAAAATGTAACCACACATAAGTTTGTTATTACTGGTTTATCCTAATTTATTTCATACTTCGCCAATTATCGCAAAGGCTTCTTATTTTAACATTTTTTTTACAAATCTCAAGATTCTGGGTTCGGTCTAATTGCTGACCTAACTGATATTTGACCAATCGCGACTGTCAGTCTTAAAATCGATTGACCACTCAGATATTTCATTTCGACCGGAAGTGAACTTTCAACTCCGAAATTGGTCGATATTTTTGTGAAGCATTTTGTTGGTTTGGTAACTTAACCGTCGTAACTACAGCTACCAGCCGCTTTACTTCATTGACCACAAATTTTGTAAAATATTGGCGTTTAACATCGAAGTCGTACTTCCTGTTAGAGCTCAGTCGGTGAGACCAGTAATCCGCCAACCATGACCCCTTACTCGAAAATGGATCGTCTCGGAAGAACGAGGCGTATAGATAACGGTCAGTCTGCGTGGGTTGTGTAAATTGACTGGTGTCGAAAGTATATCGTTATGTCCGAATACCGTCAACAAGACTTACGAGAAACCCGTTTGGAAAAGTGAGTCAAAAGTGAAACCAATGAAGATTTTCAGATGGAACTTGGTAATCCTGGACCTACTATACGAAAAAACTAACTCCGCTCATAACGACGTCGCTACATAGGACTTATCACTTATGAACAAGTTGATTCACATTTCCCATCGAGTTTCTTGTAAGTCTTTTTGACGACTGTATTCGGATATAACGATATACTTTTCCCATCGCGTTTCTTATAAGTCTTTTCGACAGTAACAGGGGGTCGACAGTAACAATGTCCCGAGGATTCTTGAAGATTAAAAGGGACCCAAACAATCTCAAGCTAGAGATTCCGTCAGGATCCCTCAATATGTCTCTAGTACAATAGATCTTAATGTATCGATTAATGCTCCTGATCTTTTGACTGTTGGTTTTGTAGAAAAGATTGTTCATAATAAAGAAATTGCTTGTCACAAGCAATTTCTTTATTCTCCACAATGTTTTCCGGAGCTTTTTTTTCAAGTTGGACAGGATTTCGCGTGAATGAGTTAATGTATATCAAGGAGGGTCCCTATTTATCTGGAGGAAACCCTGAAGTAATAGGGAGGGATTCCTGTGGAATCCTGTTGAAGCAAAGTTAATGTCGACCTCTGCCGGTATTCGGATAACGATATACTTTTCCCATTGGGTTTCTTGTTAGTCTTGTTGACGGATATAACGATATACTTTTCCCATTGGGTTTCTTGTTAGTCTTGTTGACGGATATAACGATATACTTTTCCCATTGGGTTTCTTGTTAGTCTTGTTGACGGATATAACGATATACTTTTCCCATCGGGTTTCTTGTTGGTCTTGTTGACGGATATAACGATATACTTTCGTCTGTCCCCAGTCGGCATCGTAAAAACCGGAGGTGCATCCTTTCCCGGTTTGGTTTTTTTTTTTTTTTTTTAATTTTAGACCGGTCCAAATTTAAAAAAAGTTGCCAACGACAACTGAAAGTGAGTGCAATTTTACAAGTAACCAAACTACAGGATAAGAAATACAATGGGGAAAGAAGAAATTGCTTGTTACAAGAAATTTCTTCTTTATCCACAATGATTTCTCATGTATAAAATCACGGGGACGTAAAAACCAGGGGTTGGCAGGATAGGTTAATGAAAGAATGTTACTTTTTCTCTTTGTTTAAGTACAGGTTTTTGTATAAGAGACATAACCGTTGTTGCATCGTAGTGCAATGACCCGCCACATATGATGTTAGCTCATTACCAGACGGCAAATAATAGACCAGTCCAAAATGAAAGGAGTTGCAGACGAGATTTTAAACTTGATTAACATTTAGATTTTTTCAACTTTCTAGAAAGAATGCATTGTGTAAAATGGAGAAATTGCTTGTCACAAGCAATTTCTTCATTTTACACAATGTTTTCCCAAATGTTTTTCTTGATGGGCGTTCAAAAGTGTCTCTGTGTGGGAATGGGTTGATTCTTCGCGTACAACGTACCACTTAGGGAAGGGTCTGCATCATAAATTTATTTGAGCGGAAAATGTCAAACGAAAACCGTGTGTAAACTTCTTATCACGAGTGGAAAATTCATTTAGTTTTGTTACATGAATATTTTTTTTAGTGTGTGTGTGTTGATTTACGAACAAGTTTGTTAAAGGCATGCCGACGAATTACTCAATAAACGAAAAGGTGAGAATAAATATCCATAAATATCATTTTCCCGGTTTAACCCATTACCACATCGGACTTGTCGAAACTCAAAGACCTTGATATATGTCGCAGTTGATGAAATCGTGGAAATCTTTCGTCTTTTTGGGAAGAGAAGACTGTGGATAATGTAGAAATTACTTTTTCAATCTTTTTTCTACAATGCTGTCCAAAGCCTGTCAAAAAAGCAGCCGAATTATCATCTTTCAGGCGCATTTTATTGCTGTAACAGGCGCACTTTATCGCTGTAGCAGGCACACTCTAATATCGTTGAAACATGTACGGGCCGTAGCGAGGTTCTCAGGGAACGATAAAAAGATCGCTGGTCACACTAACTGACCCCCAATGGGAAATTCGCCTTGGACATATTAAACGGCGTCATCTTGCAACAAGCTGTAATTACGACGTTTACATCGCTAAACCAATAAAATGCTTTGCATTGCATTTCAAAGTTCACTGTCGGTCTAAATGAATTATCTGATTGAACGTTTGACTTTTTTACCGTCCATTTCATCCTGTGGCCACGCCCCCTGACTCCAACAGGAAAGTCCCGCTTCGATTTGAAACAGCGTTATTCTGCAAAATTTATTATTTGATCGGTCGATATTTTCCTTGACTGACAGTCACGATTTGTCATTTTCTGTCCTTACAACACTGTTTTCCTACATAATTGGCGGATCCTTGCAACTCCAACTGAACTCCGACAGGCAGTTAACCCTTTCCTGTTTTTCAAAATCTTAGACTTGTCCAATTTGAAAGAAGTCGCAGACGACAACTTTAGAAGTGAGAGTGCTTTGAAAAGTAGCCAACCTTTAGGGTAGAAAATATTGTGGGAAAAGAAGAAATAGCTTGTTACAAGCAATTTCTTCTTTTCCCACAATGTTTTCTAATTTATAAAATTATACTGACATAAAAACCAGGGATTGAACAGGAAAGGGTAAAACGGGCTTACTTTGCAAACTTTATGGCTAGTAATATGTTACAGAAACAAATCTTGGTTGGAGACCAAAACGAAGTTTATGTCTCCAAACCAACAGAAACGATACTTCACACAAAATGTCGACCAATTTTGGAATCAAAGTTAACTTTCGGTCTAAATGAATGATTTTATTGGTCGATTGCTTCTTTGATTGGCAGCTGCGATCCTCGAATTCGACTTTGTGCGAAAAAAAAAAAAAAAAAATAACAAAGAACAACAACAACAACAACCCCCAACTTAACAACAACAAAAAGAATCCCTATTGACTTCAGCTTAGATATTGATTAGGTGACATCCCGTGATAGGTCATCGCATAAATTATTATTATTATTGACTCGACACGCGAAAAGGTTGGCAATCTCGAATCAATCCTGTTTTGCCAGTGATAAATTTGATGAAAAATTTTGTATGCATGCACGCAAAGTAGATCCATAAAATATCACTAAAAACAAGTGAATTATTTGCTTTAGTTTGCTTGATGGCATCAACTTAAAAGAAATGAAGAGAACAACATTTTATTTTCATTGAGGTATAATCTTTCAAACTTAACCCTTTCCCGTTTTTGGAAATTTTAGACCAGTCCAAATTGAAAGAGGTTGCAGACGACAATGAAAACTTGATGCCATTTGAAATGAAACCATCCTATGTGGTAGAAAATATTGTGGAAAAAGGAGAAATTGCTTGTTAAAAGCAATTTCTTCTTTTTCCACAATGTTTTCTTGAGTAAAAAATCACAGGAACGTAAAATCCCGTATTTGAACGGGAAAGGGTTAATATGAGAATTGCTTGTTTCAAGCAATTTCTTCAATGTCCACAATGTTTTCTGTCCCAAAAGACAAAGAAAATGAGAATTCAACCAACCTGAAGTTGCCGTCTGCATCTTCGTCCAATTTTGACCAGTCTAAATAAAAATAATTTCATAGGGGAATGGGTTAACCAACTAGTTTTTGTCAGGCCAACTGACCATGCTCGAATATTCTTTAACCCTGTCCTGGTTTGCAAAATTTTAGACCTGCCCAAATTCAAAGGATTTGCAGATAGCAATATAAACTCAGTTTTTTTCAAAAAGTTATCATCCAATACGGTAGAAAATATTGTGGAAAATGAAGAAACTGCTTGTTACAAGCAATTTCTTCTTTTCCCACAATTTTTCTCATATATAAAAGCACAGAGACGTAAAAAATCAGGGATTTGGCTGAAAAGGGTTTAACATTCAATTTTTGTCAGACCAACTCACAGTGCTCGAAAATGAGCCTCTGCGGGACGTTGGCAACAATTTTACCTTGAGGTGCGAGAAGCGCAGACATTAAGCAGCCTGGTCAGAAAAACAATCCATGTAGAATATTCGCTGATCGTCGAAAGAAATTTCGAGTATGTAATATCGTCGAAAGAAATTTCGAGTATGTAATATCGTCGAAAGAAATTTCGAGTATTTAATTTACGGATCGCGATTGCCAACCAAAGAATCAATCGACCAATCAAATTAATCCGTTAGACGGGAATTGAACTTTTAACTCCAGCAATGGCTGACATTAATATGAAGGGTTTTTCAAATCGCCATACATGAATGGTAGACATTTTACGGCCAGAGAAGAGAATGCGTTAAAGGTTAATTTGACGGTATAGTGGATTTCTGAGACTTCATGGTTTTTCAGAGGTACGGATAACAAGGGTAATGTTACTTTCAAACTGTATTTTTTTCTATGAAGCCTTTTTTCTTGAAGTTCTTTCAATTACACAAAATAGGGTTTAGGGCCGGAAAGTTTGAACAAATTTGATTTCTGATCATAACAATCAACTTTTCTGAGGCGCATGAACCGTTTTAACCAACCCATGTTTAAGGAATACTGATGCAACTCAGATACAACAGTTCGTTATTTCCAGTTAACTGGAATTGAATATTTTATGTATTTTAAGAGATGAAGAGTTTTCTTTTTTGTTTTCATGGAGGCATGAACCGAAAAAACTAATCGCACTGTATGAATACGCGAAGCAAAATGAAGCAATTTCTTCATTTCCCACAATGGTTACAACCCATTAAGTTGAAAATATAAACTTTGAATTGTCGTCTGCAACTCATTTCAATTTGGACCAGTCTAGAATTTGGCTGTCTGGCAATAGGTTAAAAGGAAGTATAATCTCTAAAATGAAGGATAGCTACTCTAAATTCATTTTCATTTGAATTTTGTCACCTTTTCAACCGAGGTTTATTGAAAACCTCCCCTTAGCACTTTACAGCGAAGGTTCAAACATCTGCTTTCAAAGCTCATGCTGCTAAATGAATTATTAGAAAACCAGTAGATAGTTATCTCTGTCTCATATCTAAATTTAAAACAACTAAAAGGGACACAACACTTAACATATTCCGAAACAATCCCCCTTGAAGGAAAACATTGTGAGAAAAGGAGAAATTGCTTGCTACAAGCAATTCCTTCTTTACTCACAATGTTTTCTACTCTTTTTGAAACATAATTCCCATTTAAGAAAAATAAATAAAACAATGTTATTTTCACTTGTTTCAATATGGACCTGTGTAGAATTTAGGTGTTTCTTAATGGATATTATTCAGGTATGGGGATTCGTATTTCTTCAACTCCTCTTGTGAGGTCTAAACGTTCAAAATACGCATGTATGGCGATTTTCGGGACGTTCAGTCCTTCGATGTTGATCAGGCCACTGAAATGTTGTAACTACAGCTTATTTAAGCTGAAGTTACGACGTTTATGTCTCCAGCCAACCATTGTACTCTTCTGTTACATGTTACTGGCCATAAATTTGGCAAAATAACGCTGTTAAAAATCCTGTTGGAGTTAATGGGCGGGGCCTAGGGGGCCAGCGATTGGTCCATTAGCGTGTGTGTATTTCCTTTTATTTATCGTCGCAGCACATGCCCATATGAGCGACGTCCCCAGACCACGGTTAGTTGTTACGGGGGATAGTGCAAGGATATAGGACGAACCTGCTGAGAGCTCCGCCTGGATCTTTAATGCGCTCGATGGATAGCATTTTCACACGGAGCCCCGGTTTAACGTCTCATCCGGAAGACATTTAGTTTATTAGTTGATATGGTCAGCCAAGGACTCGAACCCGGGATCTTGAGGTTTGAAGTCAAGTGCTCTACTAACTGAGCTAATCGGGCATGACAACCATTTAGCTAAATTATACGTTTGTAATATACGTTTCGGTTCACGGAGCAAAACATAATATTTTATACATGTATATCACACTTGGATGGATCTTAGCTCATTATCAAATACCATTTGTATAGGCCCATTACCGGACAACAAAGTTTCAGACCTGCCCATAAGAAAGAATCTGCAGACGACAATCTTAGAACATATGTGTGAAATTCTTAAGGATCTTTGTCTACCATGTCCATTGGGATAGAAAACATGTATCATTATTCACATTATTTTTAAGGACTTCTTTTTCAAGGGGCGTCAATAAGTGCGATGTGCGGGGAATTGGCTAATATGTGGTTTAACCCATTACAAGACGGCAAAATTTTAGACTGGTCCAAATTGAAAGGAGTTGCAGACGACAATTTAAAGTTTATGAAATTTTAGATTTTTTCCACTCTCTGTATAGAAAACATTGAGTAAAATGAAGAAATTGGTTGTTGTAAGCAACTTCTTCATTTACCGCATTCCGACACAATCGCGATTTTGACGCTCCTCAAGAAATATGATTGGAAAAACATTGTGTAAAATGAAGAAATTGCTTGTACCAAGTCTGCAACTCTTTTCAATATAGACCAGACTACAATTTCGCCATCGAGTAATGGGTTAATACAATGTTTTCCCCTATTGTTTTCTTGTGGACGTCAAAAAGTGGGCGGGAATGCGTTAAAAATGGGGAATGGGCTTTGTCAAGAGACGCATTGCTATCACACCCAAATCAAACAGAAACAACTACATCGTAATTCAATTTGTCTTAATTACACTACCAGACGACAATTGATTTGCAGTATTCAGTGGGAGCTGTTGCTACGATGATTTTGTTTCATCGACAATTGGTTTTAAACCCATTCCCACTCAACAAAATTTTAGACTGGTCCAAATTTAAAGAAGCTGCTTCAAGTTGGTGGAATTCCGAATTTATTCATCTTGTTTGATAGAAAACATTGTGGATAACGAAAAAATTGCTTGATACAAGGAATTTCTTCATTTTCAATAATGTTTTCCTAACCATTTTTGTTGAATGGCGTTTAATGGAGGGCTTTTGTGGGAATGGGTTAAATAAGTGTCAGATTGAAACTTCGGACTATATAAAAATGATTTTACTTTTCATTTGATTGCAGCGGCAGCTGCAATTCTCGATATGTCGCTACAGGGATATAATAATACTCTTCTGAAAAATCACGAATCGCCCTCAATTATTCCACTCTATTGTCCTTCACCGTGTCTCCAGTCTATTTTTGAAAACGAGAACCTGTGTGGCGGGTAATCATCACAAGAGAGTGTCGTCTGCAAAATGTTAACTTTTCCATATTTAGTAAGATTTATTTTGGTCCCTGCGATTTGTTTAGCTGCGACGTGATAACGTAGTACCCGCTCTATTGAATCTTTAAAATACAAAATTCAGGGGCTTTCTTTGCGGGATATAGATTTTTTTAAATTGGTATTGATGGTGGCTTATCTTGAACTTGCACAGTAAGAAAATCTCGCTCTGCACTCCGTTTGATGTTATCAAGTTGGCCACACCAAACACGATATTTTTCCTGTGGGTCTGGGTCTAGTAGCCCTGGGTGGATATCGTAGCCCTCTCTTTGATTATCTGCTGGCCAGCAGATTTCATATAGAGGGCTACGATATGCAGCTATCCCTTTCCTGGTTTGCAATACTTTAGACCTGTCTAAATTCAAGGGGTTTGCATACGAAAATTTAAAGTGGATTTAATTGAAAAAAAGTATTATTCAGTATGGTAGAAAATATTGTGGAAAAAGAAAAAAAGAAGAAATTGCTTGTTACAATGTTTTCTCAAATATAAAATAACAGGGGAGCAAAAACCAGGGATTGAAAAGGAAAGGGCTATAGTAGCCCACACTCGGCTCAATACTAATTCTATCTAGCATAATCTAGCATTCATATATGTCCATAAGACTAAACTGGTAGCCCTCATTCAAAGAAGTGGTGGACAACAATTTCAAATTAAAAGGTTATCTTTCTAGGTAGAAAACATTTTGGTCAATCTCTTCATTTACCACAATTTTGTCCAACTCTCTTTTCTTGATTGGCGTCATTAAGTACAATTGTGTGGGAAAGGGTTAAAAGCACAAGCAGAGGTCTAGACAAAGCTAGGACTGCATGTTTGTGCAGGCTGATCTTTGTCTAGACCTGTCAAATCGGGTTCAGAAGTACAAGAATTAACAGTTGGTAAGCATTCTGTCATCCTTGACCAATTCTCACACAGTGACCCTTTTTGATGCCCCTCAAGAAAAACAATTGGGAAAAACATTGTGGAAAATGAAGCAGAAGTTGCTTGTGACAAGCAATTTCTTCATTTTCCACAATGTTTACCATACACAAAGTTGAAAAATTCTAAAATTTTATAAACTTTCAATTGTTTGTCTTCAACACCTTTCTATTTAGACCAGCCGTCTGGTAATGGGTGAAGGGCTGAACTATGTTTAAGCCTGACTGCAATGATATATACATCTTACAGATATAAAGATTATGTTTGTTCTTTTTTCAGAAATACGATCATGTGGCATATTATGGATCAGACATTGAGGTAAGAAACCAGTGTTTTTTCTTGATGTCAAAATGCAGGACTGGTCTAAATTGAGGAGAGTTGGAAAAAGAAAATCAAAAGAAATCAAATTTTACATATTTTGCTATATATGGACCTGCCCACTTACTCAGATGGCTAAGCCCAATGACTCCAACAGGAAATTCTGCTTCATTTTTTAAGGGGTTATTATGCATATATATTGCTTTTAAAAAACAATTTCTTCATTTTTACACAATGCTTTCAATATTGTTTTTTTCTTGAAGGATGTACAAAAGTGTAATTGTGTGGAATTGCCCAGGTTAAGGAGGAAATCTTGTTGAAAAGTAACATTGCTTTTCACATTTAATGTGAAATTTAATAATAATTTTCTTGTATTTGAATGTTAAAAAAACAGAACAAAAACATCAGATATTGTTACATTTCTTCAAAAATTGAACCATTTTCTTTCAATTCGTCCAGTTTTACAAAGACCATGTGAATATTTTGGTCGGGGAAATTTTCTACCAAAAGAGTTGAAAAATAGGAATTCCAGGAAGGGGGGCAATATTCTGTTTTCATTTTGGTCAGATAAAACACTGGAAACACTGGAAACGAATTTTGATACTCTACCAGATTGCAAATGTTTGGTTTGGTCAAAAGAGGATAACCCATTCCCACACAATCCCAAATTTTTTTATGACCTATCCCCCATCCCCCAAAAAAACCTCATTTCTCACAATTTTATTTAGCACAAAAGACAATTTCTTTTCAAAACTTCATATACCAAAATATGAAGCTTACATCTTCTTTGAATTTGGATTAGTCTGACTCTAAGATTTTTATGCTCTCCCAAGGGCAAGCATAACCACCGCTCTGTCTGTCCATCTGGCAGTCCATCTGTCTGTCTGTAGCCATATCTACACAATCCTCTGGCCGAATTGGATGACACTTCACATTTGAATATTGGACCAATACATTTTTCCTGGTTTTTGAATAGCTCCTTTGTCAAGGTCAGAAAAATGTCAGAAAAAGATCACTGGGACAATAAATCTTTTAGATCTGATTTGTACCATTTCAAGATTTGCCATGGTATTTACTTGTCCCCAAATAAGTGACCTTGGAAAATGTACTTGTCTGCAAGTAAGAAATCCTATGTAGAACAAGTGGAGTATGGGAATCCCTCACTCTTGCACAACATACACCATACTCTTGTTTATTACATAGCCAACAAGCATTTTAGTAGAAGACTAAATAATAGGCTAATAGTCTAGGATAAAGTTTTTTCGAGATAATTATGCATGGAAGAAGCCCTTTATCAGGAAACAATTGACCATCCGCTTGACCCACCCACTTACATCAGTTGGCTATGCCCAATAACTCCAACCGAAAGTTCTGCTTCAATTTTTGATTGCTTAGTATGTAGTACCTATGCAACAAAAAAAGTGAAATGTTGGTTGGCGACCTAAACATTTTTATGTTTGACCTTGACCTTGAATAAGCTGTAGTTAGGACTTTAAATTGCCAAACCAACAAAAACACTTAACAAAATTGGTGGCAAATGGCAGAGATCAAAACTTATTTCTGGTCTAAATGAATAATTTCATCGGTCAAATGGTTATTTGATTTACAGCTGCAATTGGTCAATTACAATCATCAGAATTGCATCAGCAACAGCAACCAATTCCAACTTGTGATTAGTCATGACTTCTAACAGATGTCCCACCACTAATTCACCATGAAACTTCATACATTTGAAGCCAATGATTCATTGAAATGCCTTATTGATTTAAGGTCTCTTAGGTCAAAGGTCATGGTCTTTATTGAACTGTGATTGCAATCCGTTTCCGTTTTCAAACTCATAAGCCATTTTAACCTAGGATCTTGAAACTTGTCGTCATTGTTTTGGGGTAACATAGAACAAAGGACAACTTTTCTACTTTATTGAGGATTCTAGTTTCATTTTTTGTAGGTGTTAATAAATCCATTACTACACAAATCAGAAAATAATTATACCCCAAAACTATGTTAGATGGGGTATATAGTTGTCAGCTTGTTGGTCAGTTGGTTGGTCTGTCCGTAGCCTTTTCTTGTCTGCTCATTTTCTTGTAAACTACTGGTTCAATTTGATTTAAATTTCACACAATAACTCTGTTTCTTGCAAAGATGTGCATATTTAGGTTATGATGCATTCTTTATCTCAGAATTATTAGTTCAGTTACATTCAGTTACTAAATGGATTTGATCCAAATTTCATGTGCACTCAACATCAGCCAAATGTATGCACATTTTATATTGATTGAAGTCAGTTCGCCTTTCTCTGGGTCTTTGCCCTTTATAAAAAAAAAAAGACTATTCTAGTGACAAAATGTTTTTTTTCTGTGACAAAGTCCATTGGGGGTGTATTAATCACATTTAGTGATAGTCTAGTTTGGATTATAGTAGTGACAGTTATGATTTTGATAATTTGCCTGCAAGAATAGGTATACAAAGGCAAACCCTAATGAAAATCAACAGAGATTCTCCAGAAAGTTATGTTATAGAATAATTTATTGTCTAGATAAGACCCCTCATTAATTTATTAGCTGAATAACTTATGTTAGATAGTAAAATTGCCAAAAGTTCTATATACGAAAATAAAAGACAATTACAGTATTGTTTTGGCTTTGAATTTCTTCGCATTTTTGAGTCCTTGAACTTCCATCTAAGCTTGTCCGGAACATAACTCCTACAATTATTAATGGACTTCAAAATATATGGCACAGTTGTTTTCCTTATGATGAGAAGATGTGTAGATAGAAATGGTTACTCTTTACTGATGTTGCGATTCCATTGGTTATTTGATCTTTAACCCTTGTTATGCTGAGCCCAGAATATTCCTGTTTTGGGCAGAAGGTATGGACAAACATCACCTGCACATATGTGCACTCTTATCTTAGTCTACACCTCCTGTTTGTGGAATTCAAGCCAGAATTCTTTTTGAATTCAAATTGTAAAAGAAATACTGACTGACAACTAGTGCTTCCAGTACTTTCAGCCCTTTGATTTGAATACACTTCTGAACATGGATTTAATTCAGCATGACAAGGTTTAATTAACAATTGGTTTGTTTTTTCCAGCTTGTTCCAGGAGAAAATTATGTAAAGCCAATAAGAAAGAGAACCAGATATATCATTATAGTAGTGGTAAGAGCTATATAATTATAGAAAGTTGAAATGCCAAGATTTTTTTTAGGAAAAGAGCTTGAAATACAAATCGATAATAATTTAGAAATATTTTCTGCTCAATGCAACACCACAGAAGATCTAACGACATGTCAAAGCGTGATGAAATTGGAAAATAGGCAGAACTCATATTCAGTTGAGAAGAATTTCTTCTTTTTCCACAAAGTTTTCCAAAGATCTATTTCTCTGGGGCAGCAAAAAGCAGAATTGCATGTTTATGGGTTAAAGTGGCATATACCCAATTTAAACAAAATCTTGAGAGACAGTTTTCTCACCACTTAGATTCATTATCAAAAGGGGAAAAAAGTGCAAATAGAAGAAAATACTAGAGTATTTTTTTGCTTTTCACCATAAATTTTGTCTACACTACATGAATATTGTTTTTTAGCTCAGCTTTTCGGATGTCATTGTTGTAGTTGTTATTGTCATCGTCTGTGAAAACTCTGACTTTTTGTGATATCTCTGGTTCTACTAAAGGCATTCACTTGAAACTTGGCACACTTGTTCACTATCAACAGAGCCATCTATACCATCAACGTGGATGACTCTAGATGCATTTTATCCACTATCCAGCACCCAATAGCCAAGGGTAGGCATCCGTAGGCGGTGCTCTTGTTTGAAATACTCCTAACACCCAAAGTAAATTTTGGTAATCTAAGGGGTATGATATATGACCAAATTCATAAAAAATTTAATCCTTGTCATTCTGAAGCATGGAATATCCCTGCTTTAGCTAATATTACAGACTAAGATCAGACTGCTTGTATGTGCACTCTGATCTTAGTCCAAACCACCTGATTGACATTTTAAGTAAAGGACCTTTGTAATCAGAAATGATTAACAAAAATATTGACCAAGGATATCAGGGCCTTCTAGCACTTGTAGCCCTTTTATTTCATTGAAGTTTTGAAGAAGGATTTTATTCATCATGACTATAGTAAAGTTGAAGTCTAATACACTAACTCAAAGGAAATATGTTCTTTGACCCATTTTCACAAATTATTTTGGTAATTTAACTCATTACCACAGCTTCCTGCACTTTATGCAATGAGAACAATAGCTATGGGGTGTAATTCGCAATTGCTGCATTGCATACAATATATTCTACATTGTATTGTCTTATTTTTCCCAATCCTACACAATGACGCTTTTTGATGCCCCTCAAGAAAACCATTTGGGGAAACATTATGTAAAATAAAGAAATTTATTGCAACAAGAAATTCCTTCATTTTACACAATGTTTTCTACCCATAAAGTTGAAAAAATCTAAAATTTCATAAACTTAAAATTGCTGCCTACAACTCCTTTCAATTCGGACTAGTCTAAAATTGTTGATTTTAATGTGTCAAACTCACTTTGATTTTCAATCTGCTTCCACTTTTAATCCATTAGCACACAATGATGCTTTTTGACTCTCTGATGAATTTGTTCTTTTGTTTTGTTTGAATGGGGTTTTACGCTTCTTTCAACAATCTTTCAATTATATCGTGGCGGCTGAAGCACCTAACAATGGATTCCTGGTATTTCTCACACCAGTACCGCCATCACATCCTTTCCTAGCCTCAAGCTGCTATCCCACATAGTTCTACGATTATCGACCCATTGGTGGGAGACAAATAGTCGGAAAGGCTAGTGCCGCCGTTGGGAATCAAACCTGGGACCTCTAGATTGACAGTCTGACGCGCTACCAACTGCGCTATGACGGTGGTTGACTCTCTGATGAAGTATGATCTCTGAAAACTTTGTGGGTGAAAGAGAAATTACTTGTTACAAGCAATCTCTCATTTCTCACAATGTTTTCTTTCCTATTTGGCAATAATTTTATAATTTTAGCACAATTCGAAGTAGTCTACATCTTCCCTCAATTCGGACCTGTCTTTAATTTTGACATCTTGAACTGGGTGAATTTAGATGGGTCCAATATTTTTATCTGAGTCTGTTGTAATCAATTTCATCAACAGATTGCTATCTTGGCATTGGCTCTCATAATTGGATTGGCAGTAGGTTTAACCAGAAAGAAGGATGACCCAAGCGCTGCTAAAGATGCCCAAGCTCCACCTAACCTTGGTGACTGGGTGGACCAGCCTTGTCCTGACCCTTACATACCTTCACAATGTCCGTGGACAGGGTAAGATTAATTAACCCAATACGTCATGGCAATATTGTAGACTGGTACAAATTCAAAGAAGTTGAAGATGACAATTAATAGCTGATGGAATTTAAAAGCCTTTGCATTTGAAGGTAGAAGACATTGACAATAATGAAGAAATTGCTTGTAACAAGCAATTTCTTCATTTTCACAATGTTTTCCAAAGCTTTTATATCTTTTATATTGAGAGTCGTGAAAAGCGGGATTAAGTTGGAATGGCCATGCCAGGCTACCAATTCTAGACCTGCCTGAATTGGACAGGTAGGCAGGTGTTAAAAAAGTGCACTGATATTTAATATTATATTGCAAACATGGTAGAAAATATTTGTGAGAAATGAAGAAATTGCTTGTTAGTAGTGATATTCCATTTTCCCACAATGTTATCCATAAAAGCAAAGAAAGCACTGTAAGATAAAGGACCCATTAACCCATTCCCACATAGTGACACTCTTGGACGCCTCTAAAGAAAATCACATGGGAAAACATTGTGCAAAATGAAGAAATTGCTTGTAACAAGCAATTTCTTCACTTAACACAATGTTTTCTACCTAGAAAGTTGAAAAAATCTTAAATTTCATAAACTTCAAATTGTCGTCTGCAGCTCCTTTCAATTTGGACCAGTCTAAAATCTGTTGTGTGGGAATGGGTTAAACGTAGAACAACTTGAGTCACTGTAAAGTCAATTGGTCTCTTTTAGTACTTTTAAAAATATTGTTCAAATACCTACAAGGTCAAAATCACATTTGGAGGTCAAAGAAAAAAATGCCAGGTTATACTGGGTTTAGACTAGTTTAAGGCATTTGTTGCTACTTTTACCATCATTTTCTTTATTACTACACATGCCACTTATAGATATCTCAAGAAATATGATCATCGAAAAATTTACAGAAAAGGGAGAAATTGCTTGTAACAAGTAATATCTCCTTTTCCCACAATGTTTTCTACATTTTTCTGCATTTATTTTCCAATATCAACAGGGTTTGAAATGTCATCTGCAACTTCTTTCAAATTTGACCAGTCTAAAATTTTATTGTCTGGTAATGGGTCAAATTCTATTACATTTGAAAAGTTTATGAGGCATTATCTATATGAATTATTTTTTTCAGGGTACATCCAGTCCTAATGATATCCGTGCATGGAGTTTTCACAGATTATCTCCGTAATAACATGTCTGCAGTCCTTAACAAGATCCGTCGCTGTGGTGTGAGAACTCCATTCATGAGGCCTATATACCCAACGGCAACCTATAACAACCATTATGCTATTGCCACTGTAAGCATCAGGATTTGTATTCACTAGTAAATTATCTGTTTGTTAGTCTCCCCTATCAAGAACGAGCATTCCGTTTGGGGGTAAAATTATTCATACCTCCATGAAAAAAATTTGAGCACAGAGCTATTTTGTATGATTGCGCACAAAATTAATATTTGGGTTTTTTTGCTTGATTTCATTAAATTAAAAAATAAAGAGAATGTTTAATGTTTTCATGGAGGTATGAAACAAAAAATCCAATCACACTTATGTATGTGATAAGTCTTTTTGTTTCATACCTCCTTGAAAACAAAACAAAAAAAAAATATTCTCTTTATCTCTTGATAAGATTAAACATTCATTGTTTCCCAAACATTTACTGATTTTTGTAGGCCTCCACAATGTAAATGGTAGAGTTACCTCCATCTGCTCAGAGTGTGTGCATGGGTGTGTGTGTTTGTTAGTATGTCTGTCCAATTCTTGTCCGGAGCATATCAATTTGATTAATCCATAGATATCAAAAAAACATGACTCAGTTTTTCCCCTTGAAGAGTAATAGTGGTAGGCTTAAAGTTGTTTTTGTTACTCCCAAGTTCAAGATCACAACTGAGCATTTTTACAGGGAATCCATGTCTGAAACATTTCTAGTAACACATTATAGCACTTGCTTTCTGCAGGGACTTTATTACTGCTATTTCTGCGGTCATGGACGGTAACGCAAAATTAAAATCACAAAAAATAACCTTAAATGTAGAGTTTATTGTTGTTGTTAAATAATGGGTCATGTGTAAAAATGTTTGATGTACAAGTAAATTAAAAGGTAATGCTGGCACTTTTATCGTAATCTTGTTGTTTGCCAAACAATATGGTGTAACTACAGCCTTATTTCATTTTGACATGTCTTTCTATTCACACTTGCCTGTAAAAAGCACTGTTTTCCATAACAATTTGCAGATTGTGTTAGATTATCCCTTTAGCAGCAATAAAATTTAAGGCTAGACTTACCAGGTAAACAGACAAAATTTAACTTTGATTTCAACTTCATGGTTCTTTATTTAGTTAATGATTTCATAGCCCAGAAAATTTAATCCTACTTCAGGCAATCTAAATGACCTCCAAAAATGTGAAGCAGAAATTTAATGGGAAAAACCATAGAATTCGGACTCGTCAGAAATAAGGTGATATATACGGTAACCCTGCAATACTTTATTGTTGAATGTAAGTGCATATTAATTTGTAGGCTTTTACAGTACCCTCTTAGTAGTTAAAACTCTGATTCACAAAGGCTGATCATAGGCTTCTTTGCACATTTAATAAATGAAGAGAATATTTTTGTTGAGCCTGCTTGTGGTGAGCGAGACATAGTTGTCACTATGACAAGTCAGTGTATGTGCCCTAGTGCTGTAGTCCGTCTGAATTTGTCTGGACAATTAATCCTACATTTATGGATGGATTTCAAAATAACTTGGCACAATTATTCTCCATCATGAATAGATTTGCCTTTTGAAAGAATTTTTGGAATAATTCAAATGTCAAGGTCACAGCTCAAGGTCAAACACTAAAATTGTGTTTGTCCGGACAAATACTCTTACATTTATGGATGAATTTTAAATAACTTGGCACAAGTATTCTCCATCATGAGTAGATGTGCTATTTGAAAGGATTTTTGGGATAGTTCTAATGTCAAGGTCACAGCTCAAGGTCAAACACTAAAATTGTGATTGCCAAGAGCATTTCTCCTACAGCTGTGGATAGTTTTCAAAATAAATTGGCACAATTATTCTCCATCATGAGTAGATGTGCCATTTGAAAGAATATCTTAGATAGCTTCAAGTTCAAGGTCAAAGCTCAAGGTCAAACACTAAAATTGTGCTTGTCTGGAGCATGATGCCTACAAAACTTTGCGGGCTAGACAGTAGTTGTCCTGGGACAAACATCTAGTTTGCTTTCATTGCCATAAGTACTTATAAACTTAATTATACTGTATGAATATGCAAAGCAGAATCATAAACTAGTATGTTTAAAGTTTTAGGTCAATACCTGAATAAAAACAAAATAATGTTCTCTTCATGTCTTGTAATTTGAATGCCATCAAGCAAGCTAAAGTAGATACTTTATTTTTTGATGAAAAATTTTCTGGATCCACCTACAAAGTAGTTGTGTGCTCAAAGTTTTGTTCATTGAAGTAAGAAAAGATTTCTGCCAATCAAAACACTTGAATTCTGATAGACAAAACAGTAAAGTGACCTCATGCCAAAACTGACATTATTAGGACTATATAAATGTTGATTTCCGACAAATTTTTGAGCTTGATTTGTCTTTTTTTATCATAATTCATTCGGATAAATATATGATAAATGGAATACTTTGTATTAGATTTTTGCTACCTTGAAAATTGAAATTTCTTGAGAACTTTGGTCTTGTGACATATCCAAATTTTCACATACAGCTTGAATCTAGTACAAGGTTTTGTATCAAGGTTTTGTGTACAACGTAATTTTCCTTATTTATCTAGGGTCTGTACCCAGCTTTTGCAGGTATTATGGATGACAATATGTTTGATCCATATCTTAACAAGTCATACTCTACAACAAGTGCAGAGGCACTGGACCCTGCATGGTACAATGGGGAACCAGTAAGTATGCTTTTGATTTATAGTAGATAACTAAGTTTAGGTTTTCCTGTTTTTCAAAATTTGGACCTGTGTTTAATTCGAACAAATAACCATTGAGAAGGGTAGAAAATATTGTGGTAAAAGAAGAAATTGCTTGTTACAAGCTATTTCTTCTTTTTCTACAATATTTTCTCAAAAAAAAACCAAAAAAAAAAAAAAAACAGGGATTGAACAGGAAAGAGTTAAGTTTTCCTCTTCTAACAGACAATTTATTAAGAAATATTCATTTTTACAATCAAGGTTTTCTTGATAATTAGTGAAATACTGGTAATAAATATTAGACCTTGCAACACTGAACTGAGACTAAAATTTAAGAATAAGAGGATTAAGTGCAAAATTACCATAAGTGCCCATATATTGGAACTCACTTACCATATATTAATCTTATACCTTAGAATATTCCTATAATTCCAGAAAAAGGATTTACTCCTGGCCTTCTGAATTTTTTTTGGGCAATTTTGATTGCTTTGTCTTTAAACTGTTTCCAGAGAAAACCTGAATCAACTCTGAATTAACCCTTTCTTGTCTTACAAAATTTTAGACCTGTCTAAATTCAAAAGTTTTGCAGACAAAAATGCAAAGTGGATAAATTTGAAAAGAATCATTCAGTTGGATAGAAAATATTGAAGGAAAAAAAGAAATCGCTTGTCACAAGCTATTTCTTTTTTTCCAGAATGTTTCCTCAATTATGAAATAACAACCACATGAAAACCAGGAATGGAACAGGAAAGGGTTAAAGCCATTGGGCTGTCAGCATCATAGTTGTATAAAAACACTTTTTAACATTTATCATAATGCTCTTAAGAGATTTGTTTGTTTAAGCCATTCCAAAACAATGCAGCTTTATCAAGAAAAAATCTTCGGAACAGATTGTGGAAAATGAAGTAATCAACAATGTTTTCTACCCCAAAGTACGAAGATTTTAAAATTCCATCAAGTATAAATCGTCCTCTGAAACATCTTTGAACTTAGACCAGTCTAAAGATTGTCATCTGGTATTGGGTTAAATGGGGTTTAAATGCTAATTCGAAAATAATTCAGTTATATCTCGGCAATTGATTTATTGAATGTTCTTGAACACTGCTTTAAACCTCTATTTCAGTCATTTTGCGGCAGCTAGAGCACCTTACAATGGGTTCCTCTTATTTCTCACAACAATACTACAATTACATCCTTTCCAAGCCTGCAGCTGGTCAATTCCACTTAGGTTTATGATTATCCATCCATTTATCCCATTCCCACATGACAAAATTTTAGACCAGTCCATATTCAAAGAAGTTGCAGGCGACAATTTTAAGTTGATGAAATTTTTAAAGTATTTGTCTGTTAGGGTAGAAAACATTGTGGATAATGAAGAAATTGCTTGAAACAAGCAATTTCTTCATTGTCTACAATGTTTTCCAAAGCTTTTACCTTGAGGGGCATTTAAAAGCGTCATTGTGTGGGAATGGGTTAAATCACGGCAAAGTACATTTATTCATGTGATTCCTGGGTATTGCTAGTGTTATACTGGGGCTCTTCTTTGTTTTGTCAAAGGATATACCCATGTGACCAGCAGTGTTATTTAGATTTAAATATGCTTCCCTTGACTTCTCTCAAATTACAATTCCACAGTCCTAACCACTGAGCCATTCCATATAGTGGATCTGAATTCTAGCCAAATGGGAGCTAGATTATACTCTTGAATTTTGAGTTATAAGAAATTGATTTGAAACGATATAGGGATAGGGAAAAAAATCTAAACTTTTAGATCAGTCTGAAATTGTCTAACCTTCAAAAATCAGTGAAATGAATCTATTAGATGCCTTTACAATCTTGTTTCCTTACAATTTTCCAGATTTGGGTCACTGCAAACAGACAAGGAAAAAAGACAGCCTCCTATTTTTGGGGTGGAAGACCTGTACCAATTTCAGGGATACTTCCAGACTATTTTGTTCCATTTAACAAGTAAGTTTAGCTGTGTCCAAATGAATTAAAGATAGTACCTTTAGAAAGTTGTTGAAAACATTAAATGATACGATGCTGATGCCCTCCGTGTTTTACTTATGATGATCATTTTAACCCTTTCCTGCAAAATTTTACAACTGTCCAAATTCAAATGTTTTGCAGATGAAAATGTAAAATGGATTTAATTTGAAAAATAATCATTCAGTAGGGTAGAAAACATTGTGAAAAAGAAGAAAAGTAATTTCTTCATTTTTTACAATGTTTTGTCAATTATAATTTCATAGGGAAGTAAACACCAGGGATTGAAAAGGAGAGGGTTAACTTTATTTTGTTTGTTAACGCCTTTCATCTCCAGCTGTTTATCCATGGTCTCAACCAGTTTCAATATAAAATTTTAGACTGGTTCAAGATGCAGTTGACAATTTTTCAGTTGATGAAATCTAAAAGATCTTTGACTTTTGGAGTAGAAATCATTCAGTCCCAGATTATTTGGGCCTTGCTGTTGTCATTTTTGTCATCTGCATGCAAAAACATGTTGTTTAATTAATCTTTTTTATTGCTGTAGCTTTTCATCTGAATTCACTATCAAAATAGCAATCTATATTACCCAGGGATATGACTTAATAATTTAACCCTTGTCATGCTGAACCTGGAATATTCCGGTTTTGGCAGGAGGTGTAGACCAAGATCAGCCTGCACATAAGTGCAGTCTGATCTTGGTCTACACCTCATGCTTGTTTTTTGGGTACCAGAGTTGTTTATGAAATTGATTTCTAAAAGAAATATTTATTTTTTAACAACAAGTTCTATCAGTGCTTACAGCCCTTTGATTTTACAGCATTTCAGAAAGGTAATTTATACAGCATAACAAGGGTTAATTTTTAGTTTTTGTTTATCAAAGACATGAATTCTGATTAGCCAAAAAATGAAATTATTCATTTCTCCATTAACAAATAGTTTCATGCAAAAAAGTGTGAAAATATGTAAAATATTTGCTTTTTTCTCTTGATGTCATTGAATTATGATAAATGGAGAGGAATTTTTTCATGAAGGTATAAAACACAAAACCTAAACATACTTATGCATGATTTCATACCTCCTTTAAAACTAGAAATATTTTCTAAATCTCTGTTTTGGGGGTATATAGGAGTCACCTATTTGGTCAGTTAGTCTGTCTGTCCGTAGCTTTTTTGTGTCTGCTCAATTTCTGGGCAACCATTTGACAGATTTGATTCAAACTTCACTGATACAATCAGTATAAAGCAGAGATGTGTATATTCTAATTTGGTTATGGTCCATTGATTTTTGACAGAGTTATGGCCCTTTGGTGAAAAATTGTGTCCGCTCAATTTCTCAACCATTGGACTGATTTGATTCAAATTTCACAGAAACACTGGGTATAAGTCAGACATGTGCATATTCCATTTTGGTTATTGTCCATTGATTTTTTGACGGAGTTATGGCCATTCAATTAAAAAGTCCATTTTTTGGTACGGCCCTTTGGCAGATAGCACTTGTATGTGGACAAGCGCTGTTGGAGGTATTAGTCTGCCTTGCAACAATGTCTTGTCTTCATTTCTTAAATACATTTTTGTAAGAAATGAAAAAAAAATCCTATCTTGTTTGTTGTTATCAACCACCTGACTTCCCACTTCAGGCAACCAACTACAGTGCTTTGTCTCGAAAGGGACATGAATATACAGAAAATATGTCTTTTGAAAATATGAAAATCATTTCACTAGATTTAAGGCTGTCTCATGAAAAAGGGTATGTTGTCATATTTGATCGTTATTCACCAGTACATCTTGTAAAATTTTCAAGTTTGATGAAATTTTCTAACGAAAATTTTTAGACCAAAGTAACTTTTGAATGCCTTTGGGAAGCAGAGGACATATTTCATAAAAAATGTAGATATACTTTGATTAGACATTAATTTGATACCAACTATTACACCATCCTGCAGTATGACATTTCGAAGAAAATGAGTCTTGTTTAAAATTGTTGGAGAAAGAGAAATTAATTGTGACAAGCGATTTCTCCTTTTCTCACCTTATTGTGCATTTTTTAAAAAAACTTAATGAATTTTAATCATACAAGTCTTTTGCAGCTTCTTTGAATTTTGACCAGTCTTAGATTCTGTCTCATAACAAGTAACAAAACTAATTGTTTTATTTTCTAGGTCAGTGCCATATGAAGAGAGGGTTGATCAGGTTCTTGATTGGTTAAAGATGAATGAGACCAGCCGTCCTGACCTAATCTTAATTTCCTTTGAACAGCCTGACAATTCTGGACAAAATCTTGGCCAAAACAGTCCCGAGGTATTAACCCTTGTCATGCTGAATAAGATCAATTTCAGAATTGTAATGAAATGAAAGGAATGAAAGCACCTGAATCAATTGCTCTGGATCCTTTTAAAACGAACCACATAAATGACTGGTTTGAAACGGACATTTAGGGATTGTAGGCAATTGGTCAGGGACATTGTATAAAAGGCAATTGCTACATTGTTGATCTAAATGTTGCAACTACAGCTTGAATAATCTAGTTACGCTGTTAATGTTGCCAAACCAACAAAAAAGCTTAATATTAATGTCATAGTTCACACATGGTCGCAGTCTGATCTTAGTCCCCCTTTTAAGTTAAAGTTGTTTTTTTGAAAAACTTAATTTTCAAAAGTAGTTTTGACCTACAACTGGTAGTTTCAGTGCTATCAGTCCTTTGGTGTTCATGCAATTTTGAAAAGAATTTTATTCAGCATGACAAGGGTTAATGTAGGTGACAACATTCATACTCAGAATGATTTGAAGGAAGGTATTGATTGTTTTTTTAATGTCACAGATTTTAATTATTCTCTTGTGTACTATTTGTATACAATATTCTGAAAAGTACTTTTGCAAAAATCTTAGGTCGCTTATCAGAAAAAAGCAGGGTATTTCCCTAATAGCCTACGTAGGCTATAAATCTATTTTTAGATTAATCCGAGATAGTTGCAAAGAATATAAGGTCAATCACTGCGAATAACCATCAGAACCTTGTATTTAGTTTAAATTACATTAAACCAACGTCATTGTTATGTCATCAGGAGTTACGTTTGCTTGCTGGTCTGTTTACAAAGATCAGTGTAAAACTGACGTTAGCATTATGAATAAAAACACTTGCCTTAGTTTTGCTATAACCCTTTCATGTGACATGATTTAGGACGCTGGCTATTTCACTTGTAAATTTGTTACCTTCGGTTGACTTTTGGTCATATGCAAATGAGGTCATTTGATATAAAAAAATAACCTGGATTTTAGCAGAACCTTTCCGATATAACCACAAAAATCCACTTTTAGCCTATTAGAGTACCGCCAATGCAATACCTGACTCAACTTAAAGTATCAAATGTTCATTTGAGTGTATTTTTCGGCACTTGGTAATTTTTTCTTATCTAGGTTTCAGAAACATTGATACCTCCCTTTAAATCCATTAACAGATGACAAAATTTTCGACTGGTCCTAATTGAAAGGAGTTGCAGACTGTAATTTAAAGTTCATGAAATTTTAGTTTTTGAGGTCACCTGACTGAAGGTTATTGTGACCTATTGCAATTGTGTTTTGTCTGTCGTAGTGCATTAACTTTTTACTTTTCAAATTCTTCTTAAGAACCCTTGGACGATTTTAAACCAAACTTGGTAGGAGGCATCCTTATGAGTAGGGGCTTGAGATTTGTACATGCCATGTACGTCTCCCCTTGTGGCCCCATAAGGGGCCAAAAAGCTTACATCTTTAAAAAATCTTGTCATGAACTGGCTATAGGATTAGATTCACTTTTAGTATTTAGAGTCTTTAGGGCAAGGACTATTTAGTTTGTCCAAGAAAAAATATCTGTTGAGAAATGGCCATGCTTGGGGAGCAAAGGTGGGGGGGTGTGCATAATCTTACATAGTGACAACTTTGAACATCTTTTTCACCAAACCAAAAGACCTAAAGCTTTGATATTTGGTATGTAGCATCATTTAGTGGACCTCTATCAATATTGTATAAATTATAACCCCAGGGTCAAATTAGCCCATTCCCAGACATCACAAGTTTAACATAGGCTTATATAGTGAAAATTTCAAAAATCTTCTTCTCCCAAACAACAGGGCCTAGAGCTTTTATATCTCGTATGTAGCATCATCTGGTGGATTTCTATCAAGATTGCATAAATTTCAAATCGAGAGACAGAATTAGCGCATTCCAGGATGTCAAAAGCTTAACATAGTGAAAATTTTAAAAATCTTCTTCTCCCAACCGAGAGGTTCTAGAGCTTTGATATTTGGTATGTAGCATCATCTGGTGGACCTTTTACAAGATTTATAAATTATGGCTTCAGGGTCATTATTAGCCCATTCTATGACATCACAAGTTTTGCAAAGGGCCTATTTAGTGAAATTTTTTAAAAATCTTCTTATCCCAAACAGGAGGGCCTAGAGCTTTGATATTTGGTATACAGCATCATCTGGTGACCTCTATAAAGATTTTATAAACTATGGCCCCAGAGACAGAATTAGCCCTTTCCAAGATGTCACAAGTTAAACATAGGCTTGTTTAGTGAAAACTTTTAAAAAGTCTTCTTCTCCCAAACTAAAAGCTTTGATATTTGGTATGTAGCATATTCTGTTTTTATCTGTTGTTGTACTCTTTGGACTCAGGTGACAGATAAGGCCCTATGGGCCTCTTGTTTCAACTTTGTGGTTTAAAAACATTGTGAAAAATGAAGAAATTGCTGGGTTCAAGTAATTTCTTCAGTTTACACAATGTTTTTCTCAGTTGTTGTTTTCTTGTCAAAAGTGTCATTGTGTGGGATTTGGTTAAATACCCTTCTCTGTTTCCAAGAATGAATAATAAAAACATTCATTTTGTCTCCAAGTGATCTAAGTATTAATTTTATTGGTTTGCCAACTTAGATATCGTAATTTTAGCTTATTTAGGCTGTAGTTTTGATGTTTAGGTCACACACCAATCATTCTAATTTTGTTACAATGTTACTAATTATTATTATTGCAAGATAATTTGTTTAATATCCAAGTTGAACTATCTGTTGGGAGGCCAGTGAGCATGGCTAGTGACTCTCTAATTTTAAGGGCTATGTTTTTGAAAAAACAAAATATAAGTTTTATTTTATTTCAAGTTTGATGAAATGATACAGCAGCTGGACACGGCATTTCATCAACTTATGAACAAACTCTATGAGAACCACCTCGACAGTTGTGTTAACATTATCATTATTTCAGACCATGGTAAGCAATAACTTTTCATTTGTTATAATACTAGACAGAACATCAAAGTACTGTAAGCTAGTAAAGCATGATTTTGGTAAGCTTTCTTCTTTTTCAAAGGTTATCTTGATAAATGAATTCAACTTGGTGGAATTAAGAAAACCATTGACTTGTAGGGTAGAAAACATTGTGGACATTGAAGAAATTGCTTGTAACAAGCAATTTCTTCATTGACCACAATGTTTTTCAAATCTGTTTTCTTGAGATGCTTAATAAGCAGGATTGAGTGGGAATGGGTTAAATAGCATGCTTTAGAAGGAGTCCTCTACAATTTGAATAAAGTTAATTCATGTGGCAATACAAAGCAGTGTGCATAGTGAAGACTCTAATAGACTCATAAGAACTACTTTTTATGGCGTAGGCATTTAATGGATTTAGTGGTTAAGCCTCCAGTGGCAGTTTGCACTCGTTTGACCTCTAAGAAGGATGTTTATGGAGAAAACCGGAGGTATTGCTATAGCCTTGGTGTCGTCGTTTTCGATGTTGTTGTCGTCGTGCGAAAACTTTGACATTTTTTGATATCTCTGGTTCTACTAAAGGCATTCACTTGAAAATTGGCACACTTGTTCAATATCAAAAGAGAAATCTTTACTATCAAAGGGGATAACTCTAAATGCTTTTATCCACTATCTAGCACCCAATAGCCAAAGGTAGGCACCTGTAGGTGGTGCTCTTGTTTGTTATATGCTACTGGCAATAAGCTTTTCAAAATAAAACTGTTAACTCATTCTCACACAATGATGCTTATTGACGCCCTTCAAAAAAAATGATAAAGGAAACATTTTTAAAATGAAGACATTGATTGTAACGGGCAATTTCTTCATATTACACAATTTTTTCTACCCAGAAATTTGAAAAATTCTAAAATTCCATACACTATAAATTGTCATCTGCAAATCCCTTAAATCTGGGCTGGTCTAAAAGTTTACTGTGTGCTAATGGGTTAATCCATTCCCACACAACAAAGTTTTAGACTGGTTGAAAGTGAAAGAAGTTGCAGACGACAAATTTTAGTTGAAGAAATTTTGGATATTTTTACTTTTAATGTAGAAACCATTGTGGATATTGAAGCAATTTCTTCATTTTCCACAATGTTTTACAAAGCTTTTAATTTTTGGGGCGTCAAAAAACGTCATTGTGTGGGAATGGGTTAAAATCTGTTTAAAGGTCAAATTCAAAGAAATTTTTATATTGTCTTTTCATTCATTATTTTTCAAGTATATGGTGTTAATTTAACACACAAACAATATTTTCGCGATTGAAGACCGTGCACATGTACAAAAACAAATTCGAAATGTCAAAATTTAATACTGCCCCAAAACAGCGCATCGCTTACTTCCCCTGTACATTCCCCAAACCGCTTATCTCCCCTGCATTTGTGACGTCATAGTAGAAGCTATCTGTTTTACATGTCCAATGGTTGCTGTACTAAATACAGGCGATGATACGTAAAAAATCGATTTTAAAGGAGAATAATGACGATCTGTGCCGCTTACGGTTGTAATATTGAATCGGGGACTCAGAGGATCAGCATTTTTACGTTTCCGATTGATTTTAAAAGAAAAAAGTTGTGAATTCATAGCGGACAGCAGTGACAAATTTTGAGCCACCGAGTCATGCAAAGCTTTGTGTGAGACACTTTAATTTCAAGTTTTTGATCAGCCCGAAACTAGCAAATGACGTTGTTTTTAAGAACTTTCGACTCCGATTGAAACCTGACGCCGTGCCAACAATCTTGATCTCGGAGAACCGACGGGAAGAAGAACCGACATGCTGACCATCAGCTAGGGCAATTTCGAGGAAGAAGCTGCAACAGCGGTTAGATCAATTTGGTGAACAAATTGATATCTCGGCCATATATTGTGGGGATTTGGATTATATAAAACAATGAACGAATCACAATATGGACCGATTTTTCGTGAGACAGCAGAACTGAAAGGGTTCCCATTTTGTTCATCTCGGATATTGTCCTTCCAATATATTGACCAAACGAGACTTTAAATAGAGGAGTATACCGACCTATCAAATAATTCATTCAGCCCTGACCTGAGCTTATCAACTCCGACATTGGTTGCCATTTTTGTTTACCTTTATTTTTATTATTTTTGATTTGGCGGCTTAAACATTGTAACTACAGCCTTTTCAAGCTGTAGTTACCACGTTTAGGTCATCAACCAACCATTTTACTTTTTTGTTACATGCTACTTGGCATAAATTTTGCAAAAGAACGCTGTTAAAAATCAAAGCGGAACTTCCTGTTGGAGTTCATGAGCGGAGACTATGAAGTAAAGGGCGGGCCAGCCATTGGTCAAACTGTGTGGCAAAATGAGAAATTAATAATTATAAGTCATTTCCCCTTATTCTCACCATTTTCTCCTCTAGTCATACTCTCATTTTTCATTGATCCCATTCCAAAATGACATTAATTTTGTAGAAAACATTGTGGATAATGAAGAAATTGCTTGTACCAAGCGATTTCTTCATTTTCCACAATCTTTTTTGGATTTTTTTTTTAAGTTGGGCTTAGACGGACAGGATTGGGTATGAATGAGTTATTACTAGGCAAAAAATTTTAAGATCAAATTAAAAAAAAGTGTTTTTTTTTTTATTGAAAGAGGTTGCAGATAACAACTTAATTTGTGCCAAAATTGAATAATTATTGTAAATAGGCTTCAAAAATTTGAGAAAATTTGCTATTGCTAGTCACAAGCAATTTCTCCTTTTCCCCCAATATTTGTCACAACTTTCTCCTACTGTGAGTAAAAATAGAGGATTTAGTTGTAATGAGTTAAAAGGAGGTACAGATAATTGAACAGAAAATAGTGGCTATCATTAAGTTCAATTTTTTTCAAAGATCACAATAGTCACTAACGGAAAGACAAGCTACTGATTGCTTGGTAAAGGGTAAACTTAGGCCATGGTCATGTCTTAATTAGTGTTTTAAACAATACAGGAAATGATTACATAATATATGCATATCCCATCCTTTCATGTTAGACAAACTAGTGATGTATATGGCACCCTTGATTTTCACCCGTGATCTATGTTTATTCCAAGGACTGTATAACTCCTTGTTAAAGTCCTTATTATTCTATTGCAACTTACTATGACTTTGGAAATAAGCTAAGATGATACTGAAAAAGGTCATAATTTATGTCATGTATGAATTAATCTTAATTTTTTTATAACATGACAGAAAACATTTCCTTGGCAGAAAACATTGTGGGAAATGAAGAAATTGGTTGCAACAAGAAATTTCCAAATTTTCAACAATTTTAATCAAAGCCATTTCTTGAGGTGTATCATAAAATGGTTTATAATGGATTTAAAGAATTGAAAGGTTGACAACCAGAATTTCTTTCTTTCAATAGTCCACAGAGGGAATCATGTCTCTGATAGCAGTCACCACATGTGAAGGAATCACTTTCCTCGCTCCTTTCGCAATCGTCTAGAGGCCAGGTGTCTGTGTAGCCTAGAATAAAAAAAATGTAAAGAGATCTTAGCTTTTAAACCAAAATTTTTTTGGTGATGTTTAACTTAATGATAGACAACAGAGTTGGGAATGGTCCAAATTCAAAAAGTAGCAGATGACAATATAAAGTTGATGATCTTTACAGTCTTTGTCTTACATACGACAGAATCAAGTAACAAGCATTTTCTTCTTTTTCTACAGTGTTTCCAAGATGGTTGGTTGGTGATCTAAATTGTAACTACAGACTGAATTAGCTGCAGTTACAATGTCAAGGTCCACAAACCAAGAAAAATGCCTAAAAGATGTCCAAAATTGCAGTCCAAAGTTCACTTTTGGTCTAAATGAATGAATTGATCGTAAAAAAAAATTCTTTGACAGCTGACAATTGGTAAATCACTGAATTTTAAGAGTTTAAGTGTTGAATGGGGTAGTAAACTTTGTATAAGGACAAATTGCATATTACAAGCAATTACTCCTTTTCCCACTATTTTTTTTGCAAATTACATTGCTTCAGTATGTCAGGACATTGGATTGTGTGGTAATGGGGTAAGTTTCCTTGCCTTAACCCTTTTCTGTTCAATCCCTGATTTTACATCCCTGTAAATTTATGAATAAGAAACATTGTAGAAAAAGAAGAAATTGCTTATATCAAGCAATTTCTTCTTTTTCCACAATATTTCAAATCCCACTGAATGCTTACTTTCAACTAGAATCCACTTTGAATTTTCGTCTGCAAGTCCTTTGAAATTGGACGGGTCTGAATTTTTAGAAAACAGGAAAGGGTTATAAACAATGTCGGTCATTTATGAAAAATAATTTAGCACTATAACAAAACAGTATTTTACTTACTCATGAATTCTTTGGTTTTCCTCAAGTGGGCCTGTCTGTAACGAATGGTCATAGTAGGTAACTCCCAATACATGAATGTTCAGACAATTCACCCGGAATGCAATGTGATCTGTTATGCGTGTCAATCCTGCTTCATCCTTCCCATCTATACTGTTTGTTGTCTTGCAGCACTTGGATTCTGTCACAGTTGGCATATTCACACAAATCTTGCACTGGCACCTGTGAAATTGAATTATTTATTATAATTATCATATTTGAGAATGATTTACTGTCCATATTTACAGAGAGTAAACAAACGTTACTGTAACTTTTCTGATGGGGGCACAATTGTAAACCATATACCAAGAACTGTTTTCAAACATTGGACAATGTAGTACTGATTCAAGCAACCAAAACCATTTGAGCCAGTGTTAGACATTTGCATATAATCCTGTCCGATCAGACTTCACTTTGCACCTAGTAGATAGCTACAGACTGAAAGTTTCTTATGACAGCCAGATAATCATCTAATGCTGTATTTGGACAATAAGACTGGGAATGTCATGCACATAATTTCTTAATCTCGTCTTAAATTTACAAACGAGATGTTTGATCGTAAATTTTTGGTAGAAGAAAATTCAGAGGAGTTTTTGTTACAGTGTTAATAGTCCAGGGATAATTCAAAAGGGGTCTCACTCGCAAACGTCACTTCATTGGGATCTTCATTTAAATTAGTTGTTCAAGTCAGATTCAAACGTTCAAAAAGGGAGTAAGTTAAATTTTTTACGATTCTAATGTTTATAAAGGGCAATTTTCGCCGCAAATATTGATCACTCACCATGTTGACACCTCAGGAACATTATCGTCAAAATCGGGGCAAAAAGAAGACGAAGAATATAATCATCACTATCCTCCGATTCCGTAGCAATTGCCCTTCAAACTGGTTCGTACACATATGGCCTTAAAGTACCAGAAACATCCATTTCTTCTTCGGGAATATCGCTCAAATCGCTGTCATACTCTACGTCCATTTTTAATAAACTTCTACTATGACGTCACAATTCAGGGGAGTTAAGCATATGTATCCAACAGGTAAGGGACATAAGCGATGCCGTAAAAATGAAAAGGTAAAAATAAAAACTCCAATAAAGTGTTTTTGAAACAATCTCAAGAAAAATCAATGAGTATCAATGCACATGTTTATTAATGGAATTTTGAAAATTTGAATTATGTTACCCCTATGGATTTGCCCTTTAAGTTCCTGTTGGAGTTGGTAGATGTGGGCAGAAAGCTGTAAATTCTAACAGAATGCTGTGACATTTTTTTAAACATGTATTACAGGTATTACAGAGACAACATGCGACAGACAGATAACATTCGACTACTTTCTACCTGGCACGGATGACATGCTTATTTATTCTGGTACCAGAGGTAGTGTAAGTGGAAAGCTGACAAGAATCAATGAGTCCTTGGTTGTTCCAAATGAGAATGGTATGAATAATTTTCACAGTAACTGTAATATTCCATGTATTTGGGATGATAGAGCTCTTGCAACTGTTGAAATCTATAGAAATCTGCTTACCAGAAAAACAGGATACAATTTTTGTTGAGCCCACTTGTGGCGAGCAAAACACGGTTATCACTGTGACAAATTGGTTTATCTGCATTAGTGCATTCTTGTGTTACTGTGCTTAATCAGTTATTGTATCAGTCTTGACTGAATTTGTCTAAGCATATCTCCTAGATTTTTGGATAAATTTCAAGATATCTTGGCACTTTTGTTCTCTATCATGAGTAGATGTGTCATGTGAAACAAATTTTTGGATAACTCCAAGGTTGCAGTGCAAGGTCAAACATTTAAGTTGAAATCAATATGAGAAAATGAAAACAAAGAAATTGTAATACAGATGATGATTGAAATTAGTTATACAATGATGTACAAATTGTTGCTCTCGACCAAAAAATCAATTGACCAGTGTAATCAGTATACACCCCAAAACTTGTCTTCTCATTTTCTCAGGAACCATTGAATGGATTTGATTCAAACTGCCTAGATAGGAATCATGTCTTCATTAACCCATTCCTACTCAGTGACACTTTTAGACGCCCGAAGAAAAATAGCTTTGGAAAACATTGTAGAAAATGAAGAAATTGCTTGTGACAAGCAATTTCTTCATTTTCCACAATGCTTTCTACCCAGAGAGTTGAAAAATCCAAATTTTCATAAACTTTAAATTGTTGTCTGCAACTCCTTCCAATTTGGACCAGTCTAAAATTTTGGGTCTGGTAATGGGTTTAGAAATCCTGTAAAAGGCAAAAGCTATTGACATTAGTCAGCCTGTGGAGAACCTGTAGTCTGCCCAGAGTCAATACTTTTTGGCAATCTCAGATGGTTATTTTTATGTCCTACCTTGTAATGGGAACGAGCATATTGAGTTACCTCTTTCTGTGTGTGAATATATGTGTGGATTGGTTACTGTGTGTGTTAGAATGTGTGTCCAATTCTTGTCTGGAGCATATCTTTTACATTTATCGATGGATTAAAAGAACTTGGCACAGTGTGGTTCCCCTTCAAGAAAACTAGAGTCATGCATAAAGTTCTGTTGAAAACTCCCAAGTTTAAGGTCACAACTGAAGATCATGTAACATGTAATTACTCAAAGTTGTGACACATTTCTAGTTATACAAAAAGTCTCATGCATGCAAGTTGGAATGTGTGCAAAAGAGAAAGTTATTTAGCAAGTATTCTGTACATGTATTTTACCTTCAATTGTAACATTTACAATCTATTATTATGAATTCACAAATTTAATTGATTGCAAAATAATTTAATTCAAGAATGCACACTCTTTTCCTCGTGGATACACATCTATGTTTACAGTATTTTGAACTTGATCCATCATATTGCAGGCAAGACTGATGATGAAGTAGTGGCCTCCCTGGAATGTAAGAGCTCGCATTTACATGTCTTTACTAATACAACTATTCCTATTCGGCTACACTACAAAGGTATCAGAGCAGGCGATGTTGTATTGAGAGCCAATGAAAGATGGATTATAAGGTTTGTGCTGAAAGCATTAAATCCATTACTAGATGACAAAATTTAAGACTGGTCAAAATTGAAAGAAGTTGAAGACAACAATTTTAAAATTGTGAAATTTTAAGGTAGAAAACAGTGTGGACAATGAAGAAATTACTTTTAACAGCAGCATGTTACATTGTTACAATAACAGTTCAGATTTGGGGCATTAACCCATTCCCACTCAGTGATGCTCCTAGACGCCCCCTAGGAAAAAAGCTTTGGAAAACATTGTGGAAAATGAAGAAATTGCTTGTTTAAAGCAATTTCCTCATTTTCAACAATGTTTCCTTCCCAGAAGTTGAAAAAAATGATTAACTTTAAATTGTCGTCTGCAACTTCTTTCAATTTTGGCCAGTCTGAAAATTAGCCATTTGGTAATGGGTTAAAATGCTTTTAATGAAATAATTTTACAAGGATATTCAAACATGTTACAAGCATGTTGCATAGGCTACAGACACTCCAAATACAGGTCCCGTTTTAAAACTCAATATTATTGAAACAGTTACTTTCTCGATTTTGAGAATGAAGGTGCTTTCTCAAATTTGGAAATACTTATCTGTTAACCCATTCCCAAACAACAAAATCTTTGGTGAATGGGTTAAGCTGCTGTAATTGCGCAGTCCGTAGCGCGTCAGACACCTAATCTTCAATCATTGGATATCATAGGTTTGATCCCCAGTGGTGGCACATAACCTTTCTGACATTTTCTCTCACCAATCCTTTCTGACATTTGTGGGATAGCAGCTAAAGGCTAGGTAAGGATGTAGTGGTAGTATTGGTGTGAGAAAGTTAATACCCATTCAATCAATGTAATGGTTTAAATAATGTGCATGAGGTTCCATTAGGATTCCATCAATGCACATCTGTAATAATTATTGTCACTCTCAAATTTAAGATTGTTAATTAGAAGAGCAATTTCGGATCAACATGGTCCACTTGTATATCCGTAATTCCATGTTTCATTTACCAACTAGACAAATTTCATTGCCTATCCTGGAAAATTAATATGGGTTTGAATAGAAAAGGAGTTCCAATTATGACAATGTTGACAAGCTGGAAAATAAGAGGTTTCATTACCAAATGTAATTTATGTTTGCTATTGAATTAAGTTTTGCGTTGGAAAACAGTTTTAATTTGCAAAATGGAAAATTCATACTTTCTAGTGAAGGATACAGATTTCTTGAACACTTTCTAGCTGTTCATCGAAATTTCTCAATGTGCTATCTTTTGATAATTTCACCGATGAACCATATGCAGACGAAAATTTCAAGATGTTGGAATTTTAATTCCTTTCGTCCTTTTGGATAGAAAAAATTGTGGATAATGAAGAAATTGCTATATTCATTTTCCACAATGTTTTCCAAAGCTTTTTTCTTGAGGAGCATATTAAAGAGGAATTGTGTGAGAAAGAGGATTAATAGTTGATCTTGGTGTTATAATTGTTTATCTTCTCATTACAGGCCAAAATTTACATCACCATGTCTGGAAAGGGATCATGGATATGATAACATTTATGAATCAATGCATGTAAGTGATGAATCGCTGCAGTGAGTGTCTCCATCAAAAAAGTTGAGTTGGCCAATCAAATCACTTCTTCTGTTTGAAGCCTCCATATTTATATAACTATTGTATAACTATTTTTTTCTCCATATTTATATAAAAAAATTATGTATAACTATTTTATTTCTCTGATGGGCGACAAATCCATTCTACTGATTTTCCATGCTTTGTTATGATCATTTATCATTAAACTACATGTATTACTGAGTTGAAAACAATCAGTGGATAAAAGTGGGAAAAAAAGCATTAAGTAATTTCTTTTTTGACGTTTTTTTCTCATATTAAGTGGTTTAAGTGGTGTTACAAGCAATTTCTTCATTTTACACCATTTTTTCCCCGATTGATTTTATTTAGGGACGTCAAAAAGCGTCATTGTTCGGGAATGAGTTAATTGTCATGAAAATCACAGTTGATATTTGAGGAGGTTAAAATATTTTTTACATAAAACATGTAATATGCATAAAGCAGCTGTTAATTAAGACACACAGTCAGAAAAACTAAAGGCGTTCAGGACATGTAACAAAGGAGCTATTGCAAACCATCCTTATAACAAGAGCTCTCAGAGACGGATTATGCTCCCCGAATAAGGCTTTTGTCACAAAACTGTATGCCATTATTGGACAAAAAACTTTTTATTGGATGCAACTATTGTTCGAGAGTTCAGTTCACAAGAAATTTGGAAGTTTGATAATCATTGAAGGAATCTGGTTTTACACGCCTGATTCTAGTACAAATCATTATATGGTAAAGGGTTAAATATTTTACCTTGCCTATTAAAGTTATCAATGAAAAAATGTCTACATACAAAAAATGAAGACTCTAACTTGAGTAGTCTTAAACAATAGGCTGATTTATTTTAAAGTAGGAAATATACAAAATGTAAAGCTACATGGCATTAAGCTCCCTTTTAGCATGGTAAGGTTCATTAGGTCAAAAATTAAAATAAACATTACCTAGGGCACTTAATAAACAACATTTATGTAAAAAACAAGAAATTTTGGCAATTTGTAAAGGAGGTTTATTTTAAATTAATGACCTTGACAATTTGACCTTGACAAATGACCTTGAACTTAGTACCAACAGAAAGTTCATGTCATAAGCAATGCACATGTGAAATATGAAGGCTATATCACTTACCATTGTAAACTTATGGACAATGTAAAAGCTATTTTTTTTTAAATTTTGACCTTGAGAAACTACCTTGACCTTATCAGGTGACCTTGACCTTAGTACAAGTAGGAAGGTTTTGTCATAAACAAAGCACATGTGAAATATGAAGGTCTCTTATCAAATAAAAGTTATGGCCAATGTAAGATTGTTGCAGAGAAATGGAGAGCTAACATAAAACTTTCAAACATTAAGCCCCCTTTTTCCATGACACATCTTATTTACTCAAATTTTAAATAGTTCATGGTCAAGGGCATCTGATTTGCTATGAAATATGAAATTTCATTAAATTCTGACCATTAGACTATGAGAAATTTTAGAAAAAATATATTTTACCCTAAGTCCCCTTTTTCCATGACGAGGCCTCAAATCCAAAAAACGGGGATAAATAAATTGGCATTATATCATACAGAGTTCACAAGGTAAGTTTCATTTGATTTGGTCGGGTTATGGAGAAATCACACCGGGCGGACAGAATGACAGACGGGCAGACAAAGTGGTGGCCATATGCTCTCCCTTTGGGGAGCATAAAAATAAAAAGACCTGATCTGAAGACTGGTGTAAAACAAAGTTATCAGCCAAAAAAATGCATTTAGCCCATTACCAAACAGCAAAATTTTAGACTGGTCCAAAGTGAAAGGTGTTGCCGAAGACAAGGCTGATGAAATTTTAGATTTTTCAACTTTCCGGGTAGAAATCACTGTAAGAAAAGAAGAAATTACCTGGGTCAATGCAATTTCTCCATTTTTCATGTTTTTCCAATTGTTTTCCTTAAGGGGTGTCATAAAGCATCATTGTGTTGGAAAGGGTTAAAATATTTGCTGATTGAAAAAAGAATATATCCTTAGAGTGTGTAGTTGAGATTCTGAACTGACTGAATGCAAAGTCTGATCTGAGTCTTAACATGGAGCACATATATAATCACTGGAAATGTCACACCAAGGCTGTAAAAAAGCCTGTAAGAATTTTTACAGGCTGTGTTTATGGCGTATGGTCCAGAATTCAAGCAGAATTTTGAAGCTGAGCCTTTTGAGAATGTGGAGCTGTACAACTTGATTACAGGTAACATTTTTTGTCTGTTAAGAATCTTTTTACTTTGAAATGAAATAATAAATATTCTAACATGATTTGAGACATCATTCACATTCAAGAATATTTTGTCAGTGTTTGATCTAAAATATGAACATTTTACAAAACTATTATTATTATACCCCCCACAACGAAGTTATGGGGGGGTATACTGGAATCAGGTTGTCCGTCCGTCTGTCCGTCCGTCCGTCCGTCCGTGGACATAATTTTGTGTCCTCTTCTCCTCCCACATTTTTTGACCAATTTTGCTGAAATTTTATCAGGTTGTTTCCTATCATATGAAGTTGTGCACCTGCAATTTTCATCTTGATCCAGTCGTTAGTTTCAGAGTTATGCCATTTTGAACTTTTTAATGGGGGGGGGGGTAGTCAAAATTTAAAATTGCAAAACTCAGTAACCATAAGGGGAGTTACCAAATTTGGTAAGTAACATCATCTTGTATATATATACATGTTTGACATCAAAACGCTGTAAGTCATTTACAATTAGCAATTAACTGAACAATTCCGTCCTCTCTAATACTTGGTACATAGCTTTCAAGGGTCAGAAGTGTTGGAGAGTGAGACTTGCAAAAGAAAGACGCGATCGGGGGGGGGGGGGGGTGGACGGGGATGGAGGGGGGGGAGAAGCTGAAAACATAATTACATACACAATTGCTACTTTTCCACTCCTACTTAAAAAGGGGTCATAAAATGCCCCTTCAAATTCCACTCCTTCATAGAAAAGCCTTTTTAGCGGTGTGGGGGGTATTCTCGTCAGCCCTTGAGGGCGACAGCTCTAGTTCAAGACACTTTGTCAGTTTTCATACTGCACCATGCGGTGACAGGCATTTTTTGAGAATAGTACCTGGACCTTTCTCTCTAACATGTTGTTTGTTTGTATGGGGTTTTACGCCGCTTTCAACAATCTTTCAGTTATATCGCGGCGGCTGGAGCACCTAACAATGGAATCCTGGTATTTCTCACACCAGTACTACCATTACATCCTTTCTTAGCCTCAAGCTGCTATCCCACATAGGTCTACGATTATCGACCCATCGGTGAGAGACAAATAGTCGGAAAGGATGAGTGCCGCCGTCGGGAATCGAACCCGGGACCTCTAGATTGAAAGTCCGACGCGCTACCAACTGCGCTATGACGGCGGCTTCTCTAACATGTTGTAGGAGGTGACTAAAATCAGAGACTAACTACTGCTTTCCTTGTAACTCCTTAACCCATTCCAACACTGTCGAATTTTAGACCGGTCCAAATTGAAAGGAGCTGCAGACGACAATTTCAAGTTGATGGAATTTTGAATTTTTTTGTCTTTTTGGATAGAAAACATTGTGGATAATGAAGAAATTGCTTGATACAAGCAATTTCTTCATTTTTCACAATGTTTTCATAAGCTTTTTTCTTTGGGGGCGTAAAAAGGAGGGATTGAGTTGAAATGGGTTAAATGCAGCCGGATGATGTAAATAAGCTTTAGAATGGAAAGCACTATCCTGTGCATGAGACCCCCTGTGGTTAAACAGGGTATAAGAATAAACCACTGCATGCCTAACACCCCCCCCCCCCCCTTCCCCCTGTCACCTCTGCCATTTCATCCGGTGGAACAATTGTGACAACTGGCATGTAGTAAAAAGCCACTAAAGGGTCTCCATTTATTGTTTTTGTTTCATAGACAATTAACGGTCTCCATTTATTGTTTTTGTTTCATAGACAATTAACGGTCTCCATTTATTGTTTTTGTTTCATAGACAATTAACGGTCTCCATTTATTGTTTTTGTTTCATAGACAATTAACGGTCTCCATTTATTGTTTTTGTTTCATAGACAATTAACGGTCTCCATTTATTGTTTTTGTTTCATAGACAATTAACGGTCTCCATTTATTGTTTTTGTTTCATAGACAATTAACGGTCTCCATTTATTGTTTTTGTTTCATAGACAATTAACGGTCTCCATTTATTTTTTTTGTTTCATAGACAATTAACGGTCTCCATTTATTGTTTTTGTTTCATAGACAATTAACGGTCTCCATTTATTGTTTTTGTTTCATAGACAATTAACGGTCTCCATTTATTGTTTTTGTTTCATAGCCAATTAAAGGTCTCCATTTATTGTTTTTGTTTCATAGCCAATTAAAGGTCTCCATTTATTGTTTTTGTTTCATAGCCAATTAAAGGTCTCCATTTATTGTTTTTGTTTCATTCCTCATCTATCATTTTATGTCTTGTGGTTGTCTTTGTATTGTTCTGTATGTTTCATGTTATACTATCCTTAAATTTCTAAGTGCTAATACTATCCTTAAATTTCTACATGCTTAATGACCACAGCTGTCAAGGCACCATAAAGTACCAACAAATTAGATGAGCTATTTAGGACCATCATAGTCCTCTTATCTAAACTTGAGGATAAACTCAGCAACTTTAACCCATTCCCAGACGGCAAAATAGTCCAAATTGAAAGGAATTACAGACGACAATTAAAAAATTATGAATTATTAGATTATTTCAACTTTCTGGGTTGAAAACATAGTGTAATATGAAGAAATTGCTTATAACAAGCAATTTCTTCATTTTATACAATGTACTTCCAATTGTTTTTCTTGACAAGCATCAAAAAGACTCACTGTGTTAGAATGGGTTTACACACTCCTAATGTTGTTTGCAGGCTTTTCTCATTTTGAATCATTCCAAAATCTTCTGGTCAGGAGTTAACCCTTTCCCGTTCAAATACGAGATTTTATGTTCCTAGGATTTTATACTTGAGAAAATGTGGAAAAAGAAGAAATTGCTTGTGACAAGCAATTTCTACTTTTTCCACAATATTTTCTACGACATAGGATGGTTTCATTTCAAATGACATCCAGTTTTCATTGTTGTCTGCAACCTCTTTCAATTTGGACCAGTCTAAAATTTAAATAAGCAGGAAAGGGTTAAAGGTAGTACTACATTATATAGCTAGCTGTCAATTGCTGGATAGCTAGCCAACCCGCTTATACCAACAGGAAGTTCAACTTATCCCAATATCAGACAACAAAATTTTAGACTGGTCCAAATTGAAAGGAGTTGCAGATGACAACTTTAAGTTTATGAAATTCCTTTTTTTAGCTCTCCTAAGCACAATGTGCTCAAGGTGAGCTTTTGAGATCATGTTTTTCTGTTGTGTGCCGTGTGTCATGCGCCAGAAGGCGTCAACAATTCCTTAAACATCTTGTCCTCAGTAACCACTGGGCCAATTTGAACCAAACTTGGCATTAATGTCCTTGAGTGACCTCTTTCAAACGTTGTTCGTGAAATTTTGATTTATGCCCAAATAGGGGCCTGACAGGGCAGGTTAGTTTTTTACTTTGAAATCTTTAAACATCTTCTCCTCAGTAACGTACCATTGTGCCAATTTCAACCAAACTTGGCATGAATGTTTCTTGGGTGACCCTTTTCATAAGTTGTTTGTGAAATTTTGATTTACCCAAATATGAGCGTGGCAGGGCGGGGCAGTTTTTTACTGAGTGTTTGGGATAGTTGTAATGTACACAGCTCAAGGTCAAAGGCTATATTTGTGATTGTCACGAGCATTTCTCCTACATTTATAGATGGATTTAAAAATAAATTGGCACAATTATTCTCCATCATTAGTAGATGTGCCATTTGAAATAATCTTTTGAATAGCTTCAAGTTCAAGGTCACAACACTAAAATTGTGCTTGTCTGGAGCATGATACCTACAAAAATTTGCGGGCTTGACAGCAGTTGTCCTAGGACAACCATCTAGTTTAACCCTTTCCTGTTTTTTGACAATTTAGACTGGTCCAACTTGAAAAAGGTTGCAGACGACAATGAAAATTTGAAGCAATTTGAAATGAAACCATCCTATGAAACCATCCTATGTGGTAGAAAATATTGTTGAAAAAGAAGAAATTGTTTGTTACAAGCAATTTCTTCTTTTTCCACAATGTTTTCTCAAGTATAAAATCACAGCTACGTAAAATCCTGTATTTGTGCGGGAAAGGGTTAAACAAACTTTAGAAATGATCTCATCTTAACCCTTGATATTTTGCATAAAGCATCGGTGCATTAACCTCTTTCAGAATTGCTTAAATCATTGCCCTTAGGTCCCCAGGGGTGGAGCCCCAGGGTGTGTAGGGCTTATATAGAAATAAAGAAGAAACAACATCTCCTCCCAAACAAATAAGCGAATTTCAACCAAATTTTTTCCATAGGTGGTGCCCTTTAAAGAATACCAAAAGAATTGAAATCCGTTAAAAAGAATCTGGTTGCAAAAATTCTTGATTGCTTTAACAACAAGAATAAAATTAAAAAAAAAAATAATTTCAAAAAATCATGACCTTCCGACCCAGAAGTTGTAGAATCTTGATATTTTGCAAGAAGCATCAGTACATAGACCTCTTCAAAGTTTCTAAAATTTCAGATCCCAGGGTGATTGGACTTATATAGAAATAAAAAAGGAAACTCTTCAAAAACTATGACTTATTTCAACCAAATTTGGCCAAAATGTCTCTTAGGCTCCCCCTTTTTAATAATTATTTTAAGATATAAAATCTGTTGAAAGCATTGGTTGCCATGGCAATATAACTGATTATAGTTATATTTTAAAGGTCTTCCCCAGACCCAGTTAGTATTAGGCCTTGAAGTAAAAGAGCCTTATCCAGGTAAGTGCCAGGGCCACTGGCCCTCTTGTTTATTTTGTAACATTACATTTAGATGAAAAATAAATTTTTACAGAAATTCTGGACCTGGAACCATCACCAAACAATGGTACAGCAGGTGCCCTGGACTATATGCTAAAAGTTACCCCTACAGAACAATACCATAGACAAAACTTTGACCCTGCAAACTGTAATGTGTTGAACATGGACAGAGTATTGGCATGCAGTTGTGCAGTAACTACTATTATATTTATAGTTACCATTTTAATTTAAACCATTCCCACACTATCCCCCTTTCGATGCCTCTCAAGAGAAAAATCTTTGCAAAATAGTGTAGACAATGAAGAAATTTCTTATGATAAGCAATTTATTTAATGCTGACAATATTATCAACTCTAAAATGCAAAGATTTTCTAAATTCCACCTCCTTGAAATTGTTGTCTGCAACTTCTTTGAAATTGGACAAGTCTAAATTTTTGTTGTGTGGTAACAGGTTAACTTATACACTGAATTTCTGACACAGTAATAACAGTAATCCAGGAACTTGTCTTTAATTAATGGATCGACGCCGACCAATCAAATTTATGCATTAAGACTGAAATTATAGTTTGATTTCTATCAGCATTTTTGTTGATTTTGCATCTTAAAAATTGTAACTAAAGCTTATTCAAGCTTGGGTATATGGGTTACTGTAAATCAGGTCATTTTCGCGTTCTTTTATTTTTGCGTGAGAAGGACCTGAAGACTTATTAGCGCGTTCGTGCAGCCGTATGATACTTCGTTAATTTCTGTAAGTATCCCTGGAAATACACCGGCAAAGAAAAAATCTTTATACGAATACAGTTTGTTTCTATACCGACTTATAAATAGAATGATTACTTGTAATCCCTTTAAGAATATTAATTTTTACCTTTTCTTTTTTTTGTCATAGTATAATGATTTCTCTTCTGAAATCCTTCTATGATGGCGAAGTAAAAATTTGAGTTTAAGATTTTTTTTGAAGACTTAATAGCGCATTCATGAATTCTCGTGCGGCCGTATGATACTTCGTTAATTTCCGTAAGTATCCCTGGAAATACACCGGCAAAGAAAAAATCTTTATACGAATACAGTTTGTTTCTATACCGACTTATGAATAGAATGATTACTTGTAATCCCTTTAAGAATATTAATTTTTACCTATTCTTTTTTTTGTCATAGTATAACGATTTCTCTTCTGAAATCCTTCTAAGATGGCAAAGTAAAAATTTAAGTTTAAGGTTTTTTTTGATAAGAGATAAAAGGCAGTATCAAGAGGGAGTTTAAAATTGTAATATGTATGTGCGCTTAGGCCCTTAAATCCACTAATGCATGGAATTATCAGTTTACCAAACTGTCATATGATGACCCGTGTCAAAACAGGTACAATTGTTTAATCTTAATTGATTCATTTCGCATGGCATGCTTTCAATTTGTTAAAAGATTCTAAGAGTCTATACAATAAAAACTCAGTTCCAACTTTTTAGCTCTTTGTTGTGTGTAATTGTCGTCGCCTAGAATTTTATCACCTCGTCTGCTTTCCATTGTTATGTTTGTATACCTGTGTTCAATAGACTAACGGACTAGCTTGGCAGGTTATAAATTTTTTCCGCCTGATAAAGATATTTGTCCTTTACTAATTTATTCCATTTTTACGCCAAGGACGAGAGGATCCCTATGTTAATGAAATAAAGTGGGATGATGCCGAAATAGCTATATATTTTGTCATTTGATCTTTATCGGTCTGCGGCTTACTTCGGACCTCTCTGTATTTTTGTGTACAAAATGGTCCAATTTAGGCGAGATCTTGAATTCGCGAGCTCCCTGTCACACAAATATTAGCGAAAATAAAAACCTCGCTAATAAAACCCGATTTACAGTGAATAAATTTTTCTCAATTTAAAACATAACTGCAATCTAATAAATTGACTATCAAACCAAATAAAATCTTGTTTTTCCAGGGATCTGTTATGCCAGTGAATACCAATGGTTCAAACTCTTTTCCATTTGGTACCCCAGCTCTTGAAAGCAACATGTCTATATGTCAGTTAAATGGGAACCATGTCAGCACATTTTACAGCAAGGACAATAAACAACCCATTCTTGCCTCTTTCATAGTAACATCAGATCATGTAGGTAGTTTTGTAACAAAATGTCAAGCTATTAATTTTCATCACCATGACATTGTTAGCCTATTTGTGATGTTGATGTGACAAAGTTGAACCCATTGCCGCTTTTTGATGCCCATTTAGAATAAAGATTGAAAAATATAGTGGAAAATAAAGAATTGCTTGTTGCAAGCAACCTTTTCATAATTCACAATGCTTTTTACCCTAAAAGACATGGATTTTTTTAATTTCTATAAACTATATATGTATTTTTCTTTCAAATTTGATCGTTCTAAAAACATTTTGTATGTTAATGGGTCAACCTTAGTCATACCTCTGTTATTATTGAAGTTATATTCTTGAAACTTGGTGCATGTTCAATATTACAAAAACAGTCCATATTACCACAGGGAATAACTCGGGAAGCATTTTATGCGCCTGCCATGTAATGGTGTTGAACATATATAGTTGTCTGTTGGTGCATGTGTGTGTGTTCGATTCTTATCCAGAGCATCTTAAACATTAATGGATGGATTTAAGAATAACTTGACAGTTGTTCCCCTTGATGAGAACCAGTTTTGTTTGCAACTCCCAAGTTCAAGGTCACAACTGAAGGTCATGTGACAAGCATGTAAGTGGAGGCATCCATGTATGCAACTCCTTTCAATTTGGACCCGTCTAAAATCTTGTTGTTTTGGAATGGATGAAACTATTTTAGGCCACTAAAATTTTGGCGGAACATACTTGAAGTTTTAGAGCTTAATTTGCTGAAATCGGAAAATGAAACAAGGAAAGTTGATTACATTCCATTGGAATGCTAAGTTTTTTCAATATTTCCTTTGTAAAGGTAAAGGATACAATATCTCGGTTAAAGACAATATTTGTTCTATTTGAAATAATGTGTAAGCATGAATTCATTTGCATTTGAAGTAAATTAACTCATTAACAGACAATGAAAAACAGGTCCAAATTGAAAGAGAATGGCAGAAACATTTTGAAATTGCATGTCTATTGAAATGAATTGTCAATTATCTTGAAAAAAATTGAGGCAAATAGAGAAAATACTTGTCACAAGCAATTTCTTCTTTTGCAAAAAAGTTTTTCACAATTAAGTCCCTTCACTCACACAAAATTCAGGATAGAGTGGTATTAGGGTGAGTAATATATCGCTATTATCCGGACGACATTTAGACCTTTACTTCATGGCAAAATTTTAGACCTGTCCAAATTCAAATGTTTTTTAGATAACAGTTTAAAATTGATTTTATTAAAAAAAATCATTCAGTAGGGTTGAAAATATTGTAGAAAAAGAAGAAATTGCTTGTTAAAAGCAATTTATTCTTTTTCCACAATGTTTTCTCAAGTATAACTAGGAAAGAGTTCTGAGGAATTGATTGTACTGTAATAAATATTTCAAAGGTCGGAATTAGTGAGAGTCAGGAAGATTCAGATTATTCAGCTGTAACCTCATGCGTGTTCCCAGACCCCAGACTGTCCAATTTCAACAACCCTGACTGCATAATGTATGAAAATGCAACTATCTCTGTTGTACACACCCAGCTGTTTGATCTAGGTAAGAAATGAGCTATATAGCTCCTTGAAAGTACAGGGCCTATTAACCCATTACCAGACAACAGAATTATACAGGCAATAGCTTAGAGTCAGGAAGGCGATAGACCATGTGAATTTGCTGGAAGTGAAAATTTATAATGGCTTTCATTATACCAAATGGGGATATGCTTCTTTGTAAATTTGATACTTAGAAGAGATGTAATGATGTTTTAATCGAAGGAGGGCAAGCATATAGCCGCTACTTTGACTGTCTATCCGTGTTTCCATCATTCCGTCCATCCATCTGTCCACCTTCATATCTCCACAACCCTTGGACTAAATTGGATGAAACTTCACGTGTGAATTCCTTATGATAATGCACAGTCACTCTTTTTTGTTTTTTTTATAGCTCAAAGGTCAAGGTCACAGTTCAATGTCAAACATTAAAATTGACCTTGTTCACTGCATATCTCCTTCAATTATATATGGATTTAAAAAAAAGCTTGGCTCAATTGTTCTCTATCATAGGCAGATGTACCATTTGACAAATAATTTCATATACCTCCAAGGTCAAGATCATAGCTTAAGATCGAGCTTTAGGATTAAGCTTATCTTGAGCATAGCCCCTTCAATTATGGATGGATTTTGAAATAGCTTTGCACTATTGTTCTAAATCATAAGTTGATGTGCCATTTGAAACAAATTTTCAGATAGTTCCAAGATCAGGGTCACAGCTTAAGGTTGTAAGTTGAAATTTTGCCTGCCTGGATTAGGGTGAGCATATAACCGTGTATTTATCTATGGGTTTGACAAACCCTTTTCCCATTTATTCTACACTTTTTTACAGGGCTATACTTGGGGAACATAATCTGTCTCTGACGGCTGTAGTAATGTATGAGACTTCTGGCTAATGATGTCATGACTTCATCATGTCACATTGACGTCATAAGCTTACATTTGAGTTTTCTGGTGTTAGAAACTCTATGCCACTTTAATTACAAATATTTAGACTTTAAAGCATAGAAATGATTTAGCCAAAATTTCATCATATTATGATGATTTTTCTTTCTCAATCCTTTGTGAAAATTTATGGAAAGACCGAAATTTTTCCCTCTTTCAATAGAATTCTTTTTTAACCCTTGTCATGCTGTATAAACTACCTTACTGAATTGGTGTAAGATCAAAGGGCTGGAAGCACTGATAGAACTTGCTGTTCAAAAATGAATAGTTCTTTTGGAAATCAATTTCATAAACAACTCTTGCAGGAAAAGTGCAAGCAGGAGGTGTAGACTAAGATCAGACTGCACTTATGTGCAGGCTGATCTTGTTCTACAACTCCTGCTAAAACCGGAATATTCAGGGTTCAGCATGACAAGGGTTAAAGAAATTGGCTCTGTTGCATAAGGATGTAGAAAACCATTAATTCTGTGAATTTTTTGCTGAAATGTGAAAATGAAATGTAGTGAAAAATGGTTTGCAGAAAATAATACAATCTTTAAATGATTTTATGTTTAGACAGGTTGAAACACAAGCTAATCAGGCGTAGGGTGTGTTCGGTTGAATGTTTTTATTCACGAAATAAAGCAAATCACTGGATATATAGATATTGTTTCCAAGACATATGACATACTTATGTAATATCTAATACAGCAGAATCAAATTGAAACCTTCATAAGAAATATTATGAAAATACTTTTAATTTTGTTTTCAACGTCGGGGGTAACACCATATATGGAAGTTCTCCCTTACTTGCATGGAAAGGTACCCTGATCTTTTGCAGGTATAAAGAATAGGGTAAGGTCTAAAATTATTTGAATATAAGAAAAATTCAAAGGGCAGTTTTTTTCAGAAATTCAGAAATAGTCTTCTAAAATTCAATCTGCTTGTTGCATCATTCAGCTTCGACATATCATTATTTCATTGTGTTTCTAAGAAACCTGCTTCAATCTTAATATATGGTGTGAAAATGAGTCTTAGTTTACGACAAGTAGCATTATTTAACACAATTTACACGGATAAACGTTGAAAATAGCATAAGCCCCATATGACATACCCTTTTCCACTGAAAGTAGCATAAAACTAGTCAAGGCAATTAACTCTGACCCAAAAACTAACGCGTAAAGGTACCTTGAAAGCTTATGTACAACTCTAGCATGTTACTCTGCAAAAAAGAAAAAAAAATCATTTAAGAGATGAAGAGAATATTTTTTGTTTTCATGGAGGTATGAACCGAAAAACATAATCACACTGTATGAATACGCGAAGCGGATTCATACATTGTGTGATTAGGTTTTTCGGTTCATACCTCTATGAAAACAAAAAAATGTTCTCTTCATTTCTTATAATTTAATAGCATCGAGTGAAAAAAGCAAAATCTTTACAAATTTTGATACCTTTTTGTATGGGATTATTTTGTGCGGAAGCATACAAAATCGCTGCGTGCTCAAAATTTTGTTCATGGAGTTATGAATAATTTTTTCAACCGATAAGAACGCTCATTTTTGATAGACAAAACAAAAAATTAAATTATTTGATGGGGGAAAAAAAGGTAAATGGATAGATCAATGTATTGTGATAGTTAGAGCTACGACATAGATGTAACGATTGCGATTCCTGACATCAATAATTATGGCAAATAGATTGTTCAACTATTGATGGTTATGATAGCTGATTAACGAAGCTTACTAACTCAGTTATAAAATGTTTGTTAAGGTCTCTTAAGATTTAAAATAAAAAGAGGACAAACAAATACAACTAAATTTTTTGCCCAACAACTTATCCTACAGTTGCAGGCACGTCCATTTTTTGTTTTTTCCATACTCCATTTTTGTGTAAAGAATTTGTTTTAAATTTTTTAAATTGAAAATGAAAAAGTTTGTCATACATCTAAACTTCTTGTGTTTTATTGTTTTTTACCAAGAATGTTGAATTTCGTCTGACATAGATGCTAATTTTGAGAGCATCAAAAATAAAGTTAGTTAGGCTCATGCTTTGGCATATCAATAAATTCTTATTTTGTTATTAAGATATCATAATCAGGTAAAAATATTAACTTTTGACTGTATATATGACCATGATCAGAATTGAATTAAAACAAAATGATTTGTCTGCTGATAGTATCTTGATACATTAATAAAGATTTCTGATTATAGTGATAGCTTCATATTAAAACTGTGATAGTGTTAATATCTTGATAGTTATTTTCCAAGCCTATAGTCAGCCCCAGGGCTCCGGAAATCCGATAAATTGCCGGTCTGGACCGAATTTTGAATTGCTAGACCGATTGGAATCCCCAAAAATTACACCAAAATCGGTCCGAAATTTCCATCAAATATTGATAAACTCGCCCAACATCGATCAAACTCCATTTGAAACCAAAATAATTCAAGGGTTTCACACATTACCTGCAGATCAAGAGATAAACAAAAGTGCCAAAAAATCTATAATTAGTTTTCCCGCCGGACAGTCTAATGCCAATCCGCACATGGACCTAATTTGCAGTTTCACGCTTGACCGAACTTTGGGTATCGAATTTTGTAAACTATTTGCAATAGCATAGAATAGAGCAAATAGTAATCAGTTTGATTTACACACGTTCAAAGAAATGGACATCTAATACTGTGTCGATTTAAATTGCCGTTACTTGTGAATCTGATTTACTATAACATGGGATGCGTATATAAATCGAGACATGAACAGGCTTCAGTTGCCGTTCGTTCAAAGTCGGAATAGCTCAGCACAACGCTTTTATGAAATTAATTTAACACAAGTATGCGCGTGAGACCGGGTTTCAAATTTATATAAAAAAATCACGTCCTTAATATATGTTTTATAGTTTTTCATTCACGGTAAGAAACATAGCCGATAGAATTCAAACATTTATTGGAAATCCGCAGAATACAGAAGATTTAAATATAAACGAAAACGACAGCTTAATAATATCCCTAGTTCCGTCATTAGAATTAAATCTTACTTCAGGGGTGGAAAACGTCCGAATAATAAAATGGAAATCAACTACGATAAATAAATGACCGAGATTAGTGAACAAATTCCACTATAGGACCATTGTGCAACACGTGGGCGACCCACTCGAGTTTGTCTCGTCGGTCTTTTTAGCTCACCTGAGCAAAACGTGCTCAAGGTGAGCTTTTGGTATCACCTTTTGTCTGTCGTGCGTCGGAAGTCGTCAACAATTCTTTAAACATCTTCTCCTCAGTAACCACTGGGCGGAATTCAACAAAACTTGGTAGGAATGTTCCTTGGGTGACCCTTCTTAAGAGATGTTCGCGGATTTTTGATTGACCCCCAAATATGGGCGTGGCAGGGCGTGGCAGTTTTTAACTTAGAAATCTTTAAACATCTTCTCCTCAGTAACCATTGGGCCAATTTCAACCAAATTTGGTATGAATGTTCCTTGGGTCATCCTTTTCAAAAGTTGTTCGTGGAATTTTGATTTATGCCCAAATATGGGCGTGGCAGGGCGTGGCAGTTTTTGACTTAGGAATCTTTAAACATCTTCTCCTCAGTAACCATTGGGCCAATTTCATCCAAATTTGGCATGAATGTTCCTTAGGTGACCTTTTTCAAAAGTTGTTCGTGGAATTTTGATTTACGCCCAAATATTGGCGTGGCAGGGCGTGGCAGTTTTTGACTTAGAAATCTTTAAACATCTTCTCCTCAGTAACCATTGGGCCAATTTCAACCAAACTTGGCATGAATGTTCCTTGGGTGACCCTTTTTCAAAAGTTGTTCGTGGAATTTTGATTTATGCCCAAATATGGGCGTGGCAGGGCATGGCAGTTTTTGACTTAGAAATCTTTAAACATCTTCTCCTCAGTAACCATTGGGCCAATTTCATCCAAACTTGGCATGAATGTTCCTTGGGTGAACCTTTTTAAAAGTTGTTCGCAGAATTTTGATTTATGCCCAAATATGGGCGTGGCCGGGCGTGGCCGTTTTTGACTTTGAAATCTTTAAACATCTTCACCTCAGGAACCATTGGGCCAATTTCAACCAAACTTGGTATGAATGTTCCTTGGGTGACCCTTTTCAAAAGTTGTTCGCAGAATTTCGTTTCACGCCCAAATATGGGCGTGGCAGTTTTCGACTTTGAAATCTTTAAACATCTTCTCCTCAGTAACTATTGGGCCTATTACAACCAAATTTGATATGAATGTTTCTTTGGGTGACACTTTTCAAAAGTTGTTTGCAGAATTTTGATTTATGCCCAAATATGGGCGTGGCAGTTTTTTTAACTTTGAAATCTTTAAACATCTACTCCTCAGTAACAGTTGGGTCAATTTCAACCAAACTTTGCATGAATGTTCCTTTGGTGACCCTTTTCAAAAGTTGTTCCTGGAATTTTGATTTATGCCCAAATATGGGCGTGGCAGGGTCAGGCACTTTTTTGACTTTGAAATCTTTAAACATCTTCTCCTCAGTAACCATTGGGCCAATTTCAACCAAATTTGGTATGAATGTTCCTTGGGTCACCCTTTTGAAAAGTTGTTCGTGGAATTTTGATTTATGCCCAAATATGGGCATGGCAGGGCGTGGCAGTTTTTGACTTAGGAATCTTTAAACATCTTCTCCTCAGTAACCATTGGGCCAATTTCAACCAAATTTGGTATGAATGTTCCTTGAGTGACCCTTTTCAAAAGTTGTTCTAGAATTTTGATTGATGACCAAATAAGGGCTTGGAAGGGTAGGGCAGTTTTTGACTTTGAAATCTTTAAACATCTTCTCCTCAGTAAGCATTGGGCCAATTTCAACCAAACTTAGCATGAATGTTCCTTGGGTGACCCTTTTCAAATCGTGTTTAGGAAATTTGATTGACGCCTAAACATGGGCATGGCAGTTTTTTATTTAGAAATCTTTAAATATCTTCTCCTAAGTAAGCATTGGGCCAATTTCAACAAAACTTGGCATGAATGTTCCTTGGGTGAACCTTTTTCAAAAGTTGTTAGTGAAATTTGATTGATGCCCAAATATGGGCGTGGCAGGTTGGGGCAGTTTTTTATTTAGAAATCTTTAAATATCTTCTCCTCAGTAATCATTTGGCCAATTCAACCAAACTTGGCATGAATGTCCTTTGGTGACCCTATTCAAAAGGTGTTTGCAGAATTTTGATTTACACCCAAATATGGGCGTGGCAGTGCGGGGCAGTTTTTTTACTATGAAATTTTTAAACATCTCCTCAGTAACCATTGGGCCAATTTCAACTAAATTTAAATGAATATTCATCGGGTGACCCTTTTCAAAAGTGTTGGCAAAATTTTGAATCATCTTACATTAGTCAGGTGAGCAATTTTAGGGCCATTCTGGCCCTCTTGTTGATGTACGTCATGACTCTGTGATCTCATGGGGTAGAATGGACTGACCCAACATTTTTGTGTCATCAGCTGTCTTTTTCCATCAACAGACACTCGCATTGAGAAAATCGACAAGAACAGACTGTTAGATAAACAGAACTTTGGATAACTAGCTTATGAAAATGAAAAAGTATATCTTTACTATAATTAAATCGGCGTTACTCTGTAAAACCCGGAAAATTTAATAATGTAATTTATTTGTCTAGCTAATTTTACAACATATTGGAATTTCGTGGACTGCCGTGCATTGCCGGAATTGTAATTTATACTCAGTCGAATTTTCAAAAACAAAATGAAAGTAGGATCTGTCAGTTGTTTTCATCTTTCTTCCATTCGATGAAGATTATAATCATCTTCGAAACATTTGAAAAAGAAGGCAACTACTGAATGAATGATGAACCCTTTTACTTACGGGAAAGGTGAGAAAAGGCGGGGGTATTCGTTTTTGTCGGTGTAGGGGGGTTGTTTTTGCTGGCGGGGGGGGGGGGCGGCAATATCCCGGACCGATTTAGATTTCTAAATTTCCGGAGTCCTGGTCAGCCCTATGTAGAGCTTGTGAGAAGTCTTTGTGTTGATACCAAACTCAAATCATCTTTCAATGTCAAGGTCATCTATCAAGGTCATATTTCACAAAATTGGCTGGTAGTTGGGGTACAAATGTTTAACAAATTCATCTTGTTACTGAAAATAATAACTTTTGATATAGGAGAAAAAAAATAATATGGGAAAAGCTCTAGGTATATTTTGTAAGAGTTATGTTTCTTTTATAATTATCTAACACCCTTAGCTGAATGTGGCGTCCCAAGAGAGCTAAAGACCGAGGGAATAATTTTAGATATATAGATATTTCAACAATACTGCCCTAAATCCCATATTTGAGAACTCACAGGAATCAACTCTGTCATTGAGATGATTCATATGAGTACCGACAACATAGAGTTTTGTAGACAAATAACAATTTTAGAGTTTCGCTAGCCCAACCCCCTTGTTTAGACCTCTGCCAAATTCATCTAACCGTTTTTTAGATGTGTAATATTTTTGCTACAAAACCAATTACAAGCCAAAAAATTTTAAACTGGTCCATATTGAAAGAAGTTACAGACAACATTTTCAAATGTATTAAGTGTATTTTTCTTTTTGTCTTCCAGGAAAGAAAACATGGTTGTAAATGAACATATTGCTTGTCAGAAGCATTATATTCTTTTCCAAAATGTTTTCCAAAGCTTTTTTTTTTGGTCATAAAACAGCAGGATAGTGTAGGAATGGGTTAACATTTATTTCAGATTTGCCAACACAATCAGAATATGTAAATGAGGTACAGCTGTCATCTAATATGGTACCAATGTATGAAGGGTTCAGAGATGGTGAGTTTTAATCTTACCAGAAATTAGTGATAGTCCATGGAAAAAGGAAGCTGGGTGTTAGAAAAATAATGATTGAGGAAATAAATCAACTCCAGTACAGGCCAGAAGGGCTGTTCTTGAAATTTAGTGTACAGTATGGTAGAATGAGCATTTAGTTTCAGAATATTTACCACAGCAAAAATTTCCAAACAAGCTTTGATCTTCTTCATATCCCATTTTTTCCCCCCGCTGTTTCGGCGAAGGTGATATAGTAATGGTCTCCAACCACAACTCTTGCTTGCATAATTTTGGAGTTATTGCCCTTTGTTGTTTTAAAGACTTAGATTTTGTCCTGAGCATATCTCTGAAAGTATAATAGCTATTATCGAACTCATTGAGAAGTCTAAATTCTTTTGGCTTCAGTTTGCTATGAAGCTTTTACAGCAGGGGATGTCCATGTCCGACATGGCTCTTGTTGTATTTTAAATAATGGAACTTGAATAAGATATACTTGTCACAATTTGCCAGCTTATTTATTTGCCAACCCTACTTTTTTCAAGCTCACCTTAGCACAAAGTGTTCAAGGTGAACTTTTGTGATCACTTTTTGTGCCTTTTGTCTGTCGAAAGTTGTCAACAATTCTTTACTCATCTTCTCAATAACCACAGAGCCAATTTCAACCAAACTTGGCAGAAATAATCCTTGGCTGACCTGTATCAAAAGTTGTTAAAGAAAGTTTGATGAACCCCCAATTATGGGCGTGGCAGTTCTTGACTTTGAAATCCTTTAACATCTTCTCCTCAGTAACCATTTGGCTAACTTCTGCCAAATTTGGCAGGATTGTTCCTTGGATAACCCTTTCCAAAACTTGTACTTGAAATTTTATACCTAAAAAAAAAAAAAAAAAATTGGGGGTATGGCAGGGTGGGGTTTATCAGACTTTGAGAAATTAAAAAATAATTCTTTTCCTTTTAAACCCCTGGGCCAATCTGGACCAAATTTGTCAAGAATGTTCCTTGAATGGTCCTATTCAAAACTTGTTAATGAAATTTTGATTAGTGAAAAGAAGGGGTGTGGCAGATAGGGATTATAAGACTTACGAGAAATAATGAATAATTCTTTAAAAATCTTCTCTTTCTAAACCACAAGGCCAATGTCAACCAAACTTGCAGGAATGTTCCTTTGATGACCCTTTGATGACCCTTTGATGACTTCTTTTGAAGTTTCTATTTGCAAATAATGGGGGCATGGCAGGGCCAGGCTTATTAGACGTATAGAAATCATAAAATATTTCTTTAAATATCTTCTCCAAAATCATTGGGCTAATTTGGACTAAACTTGACAGGAATGTTCATTTGGTGACCCTTTTCAAAACTTGTTCATGAAATTTTGATTTGCAAAAAAACATGGGCGTGGCAGGGCAGGGCTTATCAGACTTTGGGTAATCATGGAATAATTATTTGAAAATCTTCTCTTCTAAATCCACTGGGCAATGCAGGGGGAGCCTTATCAGATTTGCAGAAATCATTCTCAGGTGAGGTATTTAGGGCCATTTTGCCCTCTTGCTTGAAAATTTTGGACTTGCCCAAGCTCATCACAACATTATAAAGTGAGTACAAGTCATAAGGTAACCATCATGTATGAGAGACAATATTGTGGGAAAAAGGAGAATGTGCTTTTTCTTCTCTTTCCTCAATCTTTTCTCATGTATGATATCACAGGGACATGAAAATTAGGGATTGTACTGGAAAGGTTTAAGTGCCAATTTAGTCCCCATTGTACAGGTATCTGGAAGTTTTTGTGGCAGCTAATCAAGGAATATGCAAGGGCATTTTTCACAGTCCATGTGTCCATGGGACCGATTTTTGATTGGAATTTTGATGATAGAGCAGATGAACCAGGTGTGAAAAAAATGTGAGTTTACCCTTTTCCTACTGTACTTGAATCAATTCATGTTGTTGGGGTGACACATTTTAGCTGTTGTTTGCACTATAAAACACTTGACAGCCCAGCATTTTTCATCCACATTTGTTCACTTGTTATTAAGTAAACCTCTTCCCATTTAAAGTTCTTTATCAAATTCCTTTGTTAATCTTTCATTTATAATGTATTATTCAGTAAAGAGTTGATAGCCTAGCTTGGTTCTGGCATTTCTACATTTTCAATATAAGTACCATATTAGTTGTAACATTTGCGAAGTGGAAATATGTTCAGACTTTTGTTAATTAAAAAAATTGCAAACATCTGTGAAAGTTATTATCACGAGTAAAGTAAGGTCCCGTTAACCCTTGTCATACTGAACCCGGAATATTCTGGCTTTGGCAGGAGGTGTAGACTAAGATCAGACTGCACTAATGTGCAGACTGATCTTAGTCTATACCTCCTGCTTGTATTTTCCCTGCAAGGGTTGTTTTTGAAGTTGATTTCTAAAAAAAAATATTCAGCCCTTTGAATTGACAGTAATTCAGTAAGGTAATTTATACAGCCTGACCAGGGTTAAATACACTTTCTGCAAGAACATATTTGTTTATGTGTGATTAAAATGCTGTAACTAGAGATTGTAGAAGCTTTAGTGACAATAATTTCTATACCTCCAAAACTATGTTTGGGGGGTGTATAGGAGTCAGCTTGTCGGTCGGTCCGTCCGTCTGTCTAGTTTTTTGCATCCGCTCAATTTCTCAGCAACTATTGGTCAGATTTTATTCAAACTTCACTGATATAATCAGTATAAAGCAGAGATGTGCTTATTCTATTTTGGTTACGGTCCAATTAATTTTGGCCCTTTGGCGTGTCCGCTCAATTTCTTAGCAACCATTGGACGGATTTGATTCAAATTTCACAGAAAGACTTGTAATAAGTCAGACATTTGTATATCCTATTTTGGTTATTGTCCATTGAGTTTTGATGAAGTAATGGCCCTTCAATAAAAAGTCCATTTTTTGGAGGATAGCACTTGTATATGGACAAGCACTTTTTGGGGGTATTAGTCCTCTTGCGACAATCTCTAGTTTTCTTTTAAGAACATCACATTTGTTCTGGATAGGAACTTGTTGTTACATATCACATTTTTATATGTGACAGGTTTGTAAATGGTAAATCCCAAGTTCCATTGCCAACCCATTATTACGCCATACTAGCGAAGTGCTCACAGCAATATCAAAGTATATTACAGTGTAATGAATCAGATATACAGACACTAGCATTTATATTACCCCACCTCAATAAAACAACCAACTGCTTGGTAAGAACATGGGAAATATTATGGTATAGCTTTTATTAAATACTTTTCATTGTATTTGAGCTGTTAAGGAAATTTGATAAATTTTTAATTTTGATATTTTTTGTTAAGGTGAAGTGAAATATCATATTTTCCTGTGTGGCAAAAATCCAATACAAGGTTTTTTATCACTAACACATCATACTACTTCATTTATTATATACCCACACATTTTGATTATCTAAAGGTAAAATTAGAACCTCATGGAAATTGTCTAAAATTAATCACTTTTCATAATACTAATAATGTTTATTCTCAACCTAACATCATTTTACCTGGAAAATAATGCCATCTAAAACTATAAATATCAGACACCGTCCAATTCTGGTGTATGCCCCGCATCTAGAGATCGGGAACATATTGATTTACTGTTGTTCTCCTGTCTGTCTATAGGTCAGTCTGTCTGTCTATTACACTTAACTGAAAAGACTTAAGTTTGAATTTACTTTAACCCATTCCAACTCAATCCCTCCTTTTTACGCCCCTCTTGAAAAAAGCATTGGAAAACATTGTGGAAAATGAAGAAATTGCTTGTAACAAGCAATTTCTTCATTATCCACAATGTTTTCTATCTAAAAAGACGAAAAAATTCAAAATTCCATCAACATGAAATTGTCGTCTGCAGCTTCTTTCAATTTGGATCAATCTAAAATTTTGCTGTGTTGGAATGGGTTAAGCCTTTTCAAGATACATGGCTCATGTTTGGGATCAATAGGCATCAGGTGGTTTTAAAGTCAAGGTCACTTATCAATGTCACATTACAGAAAAAAAGACTGCTACGGGGGCAAGTCATCTTGTTTTCTCAGGACTTGAAAAGTCCTAGAATTGTTACTTGTCCTTTATAATACTTTATAATATGTAGTCTTTCATTAATTTCTATATTCAATGTTTTAAATTCCACACTTCCTGCTTATATATTCACAGATGGATGGGTAGAATTTTCAAGCCCTGTTTCTACCTTGTACAATTTTGTCCTGTGAAGTGCTCTTTAACCCATTCCCACTCAATGACGCTTTTGAATGCCCCTTTAAGAAATATTGTGTAAAATGAAGAAATTGCTTGTTGCTTCAATTTACACAATGTTTTCTCCCAAGAAAGTAGAAAAAATTATAAATTTATTAAACTTTAACTTGTCATCTGCAACTCCTTTCAATTTTGACCAGCCTTAAATTTTGCTGTCTGGTAATGGGTTAATGTATGCTTGAATTAATCACTTTTGTAAGTATTTTAACCCTTGTCATGCTGAACACAGAATATTCTGGTTTTGGCAGGAGGGGTAGACAAGATCAGCCTGCACATAAGTGCAGTCTTATCTTTGTCTACACCTCCTGCATTTTCTTTTCAAACCAGAGTTGTTCATGAAATTAATTTTCAAAGAATGTATTGACCATTGAACAAGTACTACCAGAGCTCTCAGCCCTTTGATTTTAATGAAATTCTTAAAAGATTTTATTCAGTATGACAAGGGTAAAGATAAACCCATTAATGGAAAACAAAATTTTAGACTGGCTCAGATTGAAAGAAGGTTCAAGATAATTGAAAAATAAATATATTTTTTAATAAATTTAATATCTAAGACTATAATCCTGTTGGAGTTCAGTGGATGTGACCAGTGATATGTAGTTTTTTGATAATAATTAAGAGATGAAGAGAATATTTTTTGTTTTCATGGAGGTATGAACCAAAAAAACTAATCACACTGTATGATTACGCGAAGGGGATTCATACATTGTGTGATTAGGTTTTTCGGTTCATACCTCCATGAAAAAAAAAAAATTATCTTCATCTCTTATGATTTAATAGCATCAGGAGAAAAAACCAAAAGCTTCACAAATTTTGATACCTTTTTGTATGGGACTAATTTGTGCGGAAGAATACAAAATCGCTGCATGCTAAAAATTTTGTTCATGGAGTTATGAATATTTTTTTTCGACCAATCGGAACGCTTGTTTTTGATAGACGAAACTAAAAATTAAATTATTAAAGAATAATAAAAAGCCATATTTAAATGGTTTATTAAGGTTACTTCTACATTTTATATTTTCAGTCCTATAAGGAATACCTTAGAGATAATATAGCAAGGATCAGAGGTATAGAAGTTTTGACTGGTTTGCAATTCTTGACAGATCTAGATAGACTTATTAGTGCTAGAAAGAGGACAGCACTCCAGACACAACTCTGGTCAACTACTTTAATAAATCCATGGAAAGATCTTCCATGTCCTAGACAAGACAAATATTGTGATGGGTTAGTTGTCTTAATGGATTTTCCATATTGTGCAAAAAATGTTTGAGAAAAACTTGATCCTTTTGTAGATGCAATTTTTTTAGACTATTTGAAATAAGAGGAGGTTGCTGACTTCAATTTATAATGTGGGTCTAATAGATGAATCACCACAGTCAGTCAAAAACTGACCACCCCCAATAACTTAACCCTTGTCATGCTGAACCCGGAATATTCCGTTTTTGGCAGAAGGTATAGACAAAGATCAGCAATTCAGTGAGATATTTTACACAGCATAATAAGGGTTAACCCATTCCAACTCAATCCCTCCTTTTTACGCCCCTCGAGAAAAAAGCTTTGGAAAACATTGTGGATAAAGAAGAAATTGCTTGTATCAAGCAATTTCTTCATTATTCACAATGTTTTCTATCCAAAAGGATGAAAAAATTCAAAATTCCATCAACTTGAAAATGTTGTCTGAAGCTTCTTTCAATTTGGACCAGTCTAAATTTTGCTGTGTTGGAATGGGTTAAGAATGGGTATTGGAGAAGCAGGAAATTGCAATGTCATCTTCACCATAGTTTACATCATGAAAACAACATCATAAAGGGGATAATATGCTAGTGATTTTATGAAATGTTATCAGACGAGTTATATCTACTTCTGTTGTAATATTATGGAACACTGGTATATAATTTGAGTTCCCTTTATCATGATTCAAGTATTTTGTTGGCCCGAATTTTATTTTGCATACTTACATTGACAAAATTTTGAGCAAGTAACTATTTTGCATGCATGCACACAAAATAGATCTATCAATTTTTATGCAAACCTAGTAAAATATTTGCTTTGTTTTGCTTGATGGCATTAACCCATTCCAACACAGCAAAAATTTAGACTGGTCCAAATTGAAAGAAACTGCAGACGGAAATTTCAAGTTGATGGAATTTTGAATTTTTTCGTCTTTTTGGATAGAAAACATTGTGGATAATGAAGAAATTGCTTGATACAAGCAATTTCTTCATTTTCAACAATGTTTTCCAAAGCTATTTTCTTGAGGGGCGTAAAAAGGAGGGATTGAGTTGGAATGGGTTAAATCATAAGAAATGAATGGAATATGTTTTGTTTTCATTGAGGTATGAATCTAAAAACTTAATCATACTAAAACCAAAATTGAAAAATATACATTAAGACACAGCAGTTTGTGTATTATAGCCCTACACCTGGTTTGACATTAACCCATTCCCACACAATGATGTTCTTTGATGCCCCCAATAAATGCTTTAGAAAACATTGTGGAAAATAAAGAAAATGCTTGTTATAAGTAATTTCTTAGTCATAAGCAATCACTAGCTTTGTACCCTAAAAGACAGATTTTTAGAATTTCATGAAGAAAATTTATCATCTGTAGATTTGTCTAAAATTTCCTCATCTTGTAATGGGGTAACCTATTCCCACACAGTGAATCTTTTGGATGCCCCTCAAGAAAAGGAATTTGGAAAGCATTTTGTAAAATGAAGAAATTGCTTGTTACAAGTAATTTCTTCATTTTCCACAATGTTTTCTACCCAGAAAGTTGAAAAAAAAATTTAAATTTCATACGCTTTAAATTGTCATCTGCAACTCCTTGCAATTTGGGTTTGTCTAAAATTTCCTTATCTTGTAATTGGTTTAATTTCATAATTTCATAATCAATTTTTTGTAGAAAGAAGCCATTACTGCTGATATCACTGGATGGATTTCGTGCAGATTATTTAGAACGCAATATTACCCCTGTTATCCAGCGGCTGGCAGATTGTGGAGTTCATACTCCGTTTATGAGATCTGTCTATCCAACCATTACATTTCCAAATGAGTACAGTATTGTAACTGTAAGTAATTAAATCCATTCCCACATTACAAAATTTTAGACTGGTCCAAATTGGAAGAAGCTGTAGACAACAACTTCAGGTTGATGGAATTTAAATTTTCTTTTGTCCTTTTGCATAGAAATCATTGTGGATAATGAAGAAATTGCTCAATACTAAGCTTTTTTCTTGAGAGGTGTAGAAAGGGGGAATAGTTATGGAATGGGTTAACACTTTTTCAAGATGACCTAGGGAATTAGACTAGAGTTCCACTATGGATAACACACTTTTCATGCAGTGAAAACGTAGTGAAAAAAGGGGAAATTGCATGTGACACTTTGAATTGTCATGTGCAACTTTTGTTTGTTTGGATCAGTCATCTGGTTTTGGGCTAAACTATCATTTACAATTTTAGAAGAAGAAAAAACCTGGGAAGACATACAAAAATCAAATCCTGTTTTCTTTTTCAAGTTTAAATGAAAATAATTTTTTCTGTATACTTCTTTTTATACAAAAAAAGTTTACTGTATGTCTCAAAAACATGAAAAGGCAAGCATTTGGTCTAAAATCAGAATGCATCTCTGTCACTGCTTCTAAGAATCATTTACCTTTTTACTCTCAGTATTCTTTTATACCTTGGTTCCTTCAAGAGCTCTCTTTATACTTTGACATCATATTATTAGTCCATTACCAGATGGCAGAATTTTAGATTTGTCCAAATTGAAAGGAGTTGTAGACGACAATTTAAAGCCAATGAAATTTTGGATTTTTTTAACTTTGAGGTAGAGAATATTGTGGATAATGGAGAAATTGCTTGTTGCAAGCAATTTCTGATTTTCCTCAATGTTTTCCAAAACTTTTTTTCTTGGGGACATCTAAAAGCGTCAAGTGAATCGAGTGGAAATTTGTTAAATATCATGTTATGTTTTTAGCTACCCTGAGGAAAAAGTACTCAAAATGAGCTGTTGTGATTGGGCTGTGATGGCTGTCCGTTATATGTTGTCAAACTTTGCTGTTACCTTGTTCCATGTGTGAGTGGGTTAGGGTGTGTGTCAAAATCTTGTCCAGAGCATTTCTTTTACATTTATTGGTGGATTTTAGAATAACTTTTCACTGTTTTTCTCCTTGAAGAGTACTAGTGTCATGCCTAAAGTTCTGTTGAATACTCCCAAATTCAAGGTCAGAAATGAAGGTCATGTGACAAGCAATTATGTGGGGCCATCTGTGTCTGAGACACATTTCTTGTCTCAAATGACTTCAAAATTGGTTCATTATTGTTTATCTTTGTAATATTTTCAAACAGTTCAGAATTAGAACACATTAGGTCAAAATTAGATCACTAGTTTATTTTTTCAGAAAACCGTGTAAGCAATATGGAGACTACATCTTTTGCTTAAATGTCTTGTATCTTGGTCAGAATGTGTGTCTAGATCTGTGTAACAGATTTTTGAGAAAAAATTGAAATTGATTGATATGGGTTAAGAACTAGGTCATTAGGTCAAATCAAACAAAAACCTTGTTTTCACTGAAGAGGCTTCATTTTTTGCTCAAAATGTCTTTACTTGGTCAGAACCTTTGTCCTAATGGTAACTTAGATCAGCTTAAAATTAGGTCACATAGGGTAAAAAAAATTAGGTATCTAGGTGAGATCATAGAAAAACCTGCATGCACTCTAAAAGTTATGTTTCTGCAGCTTGGTCCGCATGTTTATCTTCTTAATGTCTCAGACAAGTGAAAAAATTAGTCACATTAGGTAATCAAAGGACTGAAAGTCCTGAGAGCGGCTTTGCTGGTTTAACAGTAACTGTGCTCAATAATGCCAGCATATTTCATCAATATGAGTGAGTAAATCGTACATCTAAGTAGGAGGAGCAGCTGGAGGCTCGATAAGGATGTAGTGGTAGTATTGGTGTGTGAACTACCAGGAATCATGTTTAGGAGCTCCAGCTGCCCCGATATAACTGAAATACTATTAAAAGTTGCGTTAAAGCCTATTCAATCAACCATTACCCATTACTGTTTACCGAAATTGCTATTTTGAATCGATCGCAACATTTTCTTCTTAAGTGTGTGAAAATTAGTGGTTGTGTGGTAAAAGGTTAACTCATAAAAGGTAAAGAAATCAAAGTTAAAATTCAATTCTTTCTTCGTTGAGCATATTATTATCACAATTGAAGTAGTTACATGTCCGTTTCAAAGATTTAGTCGAATTCGAGACGTAAAAGGTGTTTTATTTGATGGGGTTAATAGGTGCTTCAATCTACAAAAGGGTTGTAATGTGTTACATATACTGTGTATACGGGGTGTAGATTTGCCCAGCCCTGCCAGGTCAATACACCAGCAGACAGTGTACATGTATTCGCTAACTCCATCAACCACTGGCCTTGATTCTACCTTGAAACGCTAGGAAATTATTTCTCTCATTTTGACATTTCATTAGACAATTTACCAAGGATATATTAAGTTTTAAACTATTTTCCTGGATATTCATGACTAAAAGGAGGCTGTTGGCATTCAGCAAGTAAGTTATTTTCTTCATCAGCGATGAAACAAGATGGAGGTGATCACATAGATTTTCACTTCATGTTTATGAGCATGCGTGGAAATGAGCAGAAATGTGTGAGAACTTGTTTCCGGTTAATCAATGTGAAATACCGGTTTTTCCAAAAAAAAACGGCTAAAAACCAGGCTACATTTTAGCTCAAATGTCTTGTAGCTTGGTCAGAATATTTGTCAACATTATGCCATGACATGCTACAACTCCTATTCATGGGGTCCTGGTCCTGAATATCTTTTTCGATATTTGTCTCCTGCCAATGAGTGGATAATTGTAAAATTAAGTGGGATGAGCAGCTTGAGGATCAGACAGGATGTTGTGGCTGTACTGGCATAAAAAATCTTCAAGAATCCATGGTTAAGTACTCATATCATCCCCAGGCAAAGATTTGTTTCTCTTAAATTCATTTGAGTGGAATTATGATCCCCCTTTTTCAACTTAGACATTTGGTTAAAGTTTTATGTGCTAGTCACATATCTCTGTTTCTACTTATTCTTTTGCTATGAAACTTTGTACTAGCCTTTGTGAATATTATATCATCCCCTATGCAAAGGTTTGTTTTAATGGAATTTTGATCCATTTTCAATTTAGAAATTCTTGGTTAAAGTTATGTTGCAACTGCCATATCTCTGTTGCAACTGTTACTATGGTTCTGGAACAATGCAAATGTCTCTACGACCAAAATATCAACCCCTTAACAAATATTCATTACTCTGTCATTTATTTTAGTGCATGTTTGACCCTTTTTGACTAAGACATTCTTGAATAAAGTTTTGCGTGTGTGTCCCTCCAACTGTTTTATCTTTGCTAAACCTCACAAATAATTTCGAATTATATTTCAAGTCTCCGGCAAATATTCATTACTTCTACATTTACTTTAGTGGATTTTTACCTATTTGACTTAGAATTTTAAGTGCAAGAATTTTATCAGTTTTACTTATTATGTATCATGTTTTTTCAAGGTAGTGGTTTTAAACCTTAGACATGTCTTCATTTAGGTTTTAACCATTTCCACACAAAGATACTTTTAGATACACTCAAGAAAAACATTTCGGGAAAACATTATGTATAATGAAGAATCAAGCAGTTTCTTTATTTTACATGTTTTCTATCCCAGAAAGTTGACAAAATCTAGAATTTCATGCACTTTTAATTGTCATCTACAATACCTTTCAATTTGGACCAGTCTTAGACTTTGAAATCTGGTAATGGGTTAAAGATTTTTCAAGTGCCATATAATAACTCTGAGAAAAGAGGTAGCTGCTAGATTACTCCTAGAAAAACTAGGATTATCGCAAAGCAGAGTTATCCCATTCCCACACAATGGGGCTCTTAGATGCCCTGAAGAAAAAAAGGTTTGGAAAACATTGTGGAAAATGAAGAAATTGCTTGTTACAAGCAATTTCTTCATTATCCACATTGTTTTCCAACCCAAAAGACAAAGATTTTTAAAAATTTCATCAACTCATTATTCAGATATTCATTTATTGGACATGAAATGGTGTTGTTCAGTAACAGGTTAATGAGTGTCTAAGATTTGTGTGTTGCACTCATTTCAGGGTTTATATCCAGAGAGTCACGGCATTGTATCCAACAACATGTATGATGAAACAATCGACAAAATATTTTCACTTGGATCAGAAACCTCTATGGATCCAAGATGGTGGCATGGAGAACCAGTAAGTTTTACCCATTTAAAAACATTCTTGCTTTTTGACAGCCAATAGAAATGTGGAAAACTTTGTAGGAAAATGGGAGGCAATTACACCCTTTTCTCACTATATTTTTAACTTATTTTGCACTTATTTTCCAATTAAAGTGCACTTTGAAATGTTATATGCAACTTCTTTGGATTTGGACAAGTCTAAAACTAAGTTATAATAGTTCAAGTCTACTATATCAAACTCCATACTTACTTATTCTTTATCCAAAGGGTTGTGTTTGGTTATAGCCCTGGTCATCCGTTCATCTGTCTGTACATCTGTCTGTGTCTGTCCGTCTGTACTTGACTTAGCGTTATCCCCATTGCTAAGAATATTTCCAAAAGTCTTTACCAAATTGCAACCTTTTTCTAGGGTTAATCAGCACACATTCAAATGGGCTCTTGTCCTATTCACACATTGTCTTTACAGATATGGAACACTGCTATGAAGCAAGGTTTAAAGACAGCTACTTACTTCTGGCCTGGATCTGATGTCAACATATCAGGTAGGGAAAAAAGTTTTAGTTAACCCTTTCAAGCAGGTTTTTACGCCCCTGTGAATTCATAATTGAAAAAACTTTGTAGAAAAAGAAGAAATTGCTTGCAACAAGCAATTTCATCTTTTTACACAATGTTTTCTAGCCTTCTGAATGGTTATTTTAATGCTCCCGCATCGATAGATTGGGGGCATATTGTTTTACCGGAGTCCGTATGTCTGTCTGTCTGCAAAACTTCCAACTAAACATTTTCCTATAACTTCAACCCTAATTAAGTTACAATGCTAATATTTGATATGTAGATAGGTCTCAACAAGGCACAACTGGCAAGGTCATTTCATCAAGGTTAAGGTCAAAATTTTAACCCTTTTCCCCAAAACATTACTCAAAAACTTAACCTGCCAACTAAACATTTTTCTATAACTTCATCCCTAATTAAGTTACAATGCTAATATTTGGTATGTGATTAGGTCTCAACAAGGCACAACTGGGGAAGGTCATTTCATCAAGGTTAAGGTCAAAATTTTAACCCTTTTCCCTAAAACATTACTCAAAAACTTAACCTGCCAACTAAACATTTTCCTATAACTTCATCCCTAATTAAGTTACAATGCTAATATTTGGTATGCAGTTAGGTCTCAACAAGGCGCAACCGGGGAAGGTCATTTCATCAAGGTCAAAGTCAAAATTTTAACCCTTTTCCCTAAAACAAAATTAAAAAACCCAATAAAAATACCCCTGTTGCGGGGGCATGGTGTTTCACAAACACATCTTGTTTCAAATTAAATCCACTTTACCTTTTTGTCTGCAAATTTTTTAAATTTGGACAGTTCGAAAATTTTGCTAAACAGGAAAGAGTTAACAGTTCTTACTTTGGCCATTTCCAGATTAAACGGGTTGTGATGAAGCCTTGGTGTTATTATTATAGGTATTGAGCACAGAATCCGACATTGCTGTAATGTCTACTGAAGGCTTTTACTTCAAAGATTAAGTTCACTTTTAACCAAACAACGCACAATTCCTGATTTTGATGCCCCTTGGCACAATGCATTGAGGAAAGAATTGTAGGAATAGAAGAAAATGCTTGTCATAATTTTTTTCTCCTTTTACCATAATGGTTGCTTCCCAGTCTAGTACATATCTTTCAATTTAAACTGAATTGGAAATGTCATCTGCAACCTCTTTAGATATGGATCAGACTTAAATTTATCATCAATTAATGAGTAGAAGACAAATCCATGCCATCAAGGGGATATGTAATATTTTCTGAAGGCTCTGTCCCTTTTTAGCTCGAAAAAAAACCCCAAGGTATGGCCAGGTCTTTGTCAGTGTCAAGGTCTTTCAAAAAGTTTTAGATTTTTTATATCTCTGTATTACTGAACATATTTAATTGAAACTTCCAATACATGTTCACTAGCAATCTATTCCAACTAAGGGGATAACTCTTAATGCATTGTTTAATGAATTATGCCCCCTATTTTAATTATAAATTTTACCAATTATCAAGAACTTGAAGCCATGTCCCTTTTTAGCATGGTGTTTTTGAAAAAAACACAAGGTATGGCCATGTCTTTGTCAGTGTCTGAATCAGGGTCTTCCAAAAACTTTGAGATTTTGTAATATCGCTTGAATTACTGAACACATTTACTTGAAACTTCGAATACATATTCACTAGCAATCTATTCCAACTAATGTATTGTTTAATGAATTATGCCCCCTTTTTACTTAGAAATTTTACCCATTATTAAGGACTTGATCAGCTGGGTGTTGTCACCTATATTTGGTGTTCTTGTTTCCGCTAGGACCTTTAGCTAACTTCCAAGCACTAAACACCAAAGGATCATGAATCCACACGCATTGCCTTTGTGTTGTGAACAGTGAAAGTAGCATTTTTTGAGAAACACTTATGGAATCATTAGAAAGGCCCATTTAATCCATCCCAACACAATACATTTTGACTGGTCCAAATTCAAAGAAGTTTGGGTGGACAATTTCAAGCTTATTATTTGTTTTTTGTTTTTTTTAGTCTTTGGGCAGAAAACATTGTGGATAATTGTGACAAGTAATTTCTTCATTTTCCACAATATTTGCCAAAGCTTTTTTCCAGGAGGGGAATAAAACTCATTGTGTGGGAAAAGAACAGGCTTTGACAAATGACCTGATTGTTAAAATTTTGGCTTTACATAAACATCTGTTCTTCTTAAATCCTAAATTATCTTGGATCATGACATAATAACATTTTTTCATTTTATTCCAGGAATGTATCCAAATATATATAGACCATATAATGGGTAAGTTTAACCTGCATTCAGTCCTTTCATGGAAACAATTTGATCCATTGCAGATGTCAGTCAAAGAAGTTGACCAAACAAATGTTTCATTAAGTCCAGTGATAGGCTTTGAACTCTGACCTTGTTATATGCAGCTTTTTTGCTGTTTGTGTGACATATAAATCATAACTACAACTACAACCAACCATATTTTGTTACATATTTCTTGCTATAAATTTTGCAAAGTAATGACTTGTATTATTGAAGTGAAACTTCCTGTCAGAATCAGTGGGTGGGGCTGGGGAGAGAGTGGTTGGGGCTAGCAGAGTCAGTGGGTGGGGCCGGGAGAGAGTGGTTGGGGCTAGCAGAGTCAGTGAGTGGGGCCGGGGAGAGAGTGGTTTGTCAGCAGAGTAAGTGGGTGTGGCCGGGGAGAGAGTGGTTGGGGCTAGCAGAGTCAGTGGGTGGGGCTAGCAGAGTCAGTGGATGGGGCCGGGGACAGAGTGGTTTGGGCTAGCATAGTAGTGGGTGGGGCTGGGGGAGAGTGGTTGGGGCTAGCAGAGTCAGTGGGTGGGGCCGGGGAGAGAGTGGTTTGTCAGCAAAGTCAGTGAGTGGGGCTAGCAAAGTCAGTGGGTGGGGCCGGGAGAGAGTGGTTGGGGCTAACAGTGTCAGTGGGTGGGGCCGGGGAGAAAGTGGTTAGAGCTAGCAGAGTCAGTCAATGGGCCGGGGAGAGAGTGGTTGGGGCTAGCAGAATCAGTGGGACCGGGGAGAAAGTGGTTGGGGCTAGCAGAGTCAGTGGATGGGGCCGGGGACAGAGTGGTTTGGGCTAGCATAGTAGTGGGTGGGGCTGGGGGAGAGTGGTTGGGGCTAGCAGAGTCAGTGGGTGGGGCCAGGGAGAGAGTGGTTGGGGCCAGCAGAGCCAGTGGGTTGGGCCAGTAATCTGCCAGTCAATGGCAGTGTATAACTGAACTTTTTTTGGTAGTATATTTCTTACTGAATCTTACCTGAAAGTAGAACCACTATTTTCAAATGTGCAGTATTTTGTGCACATTTATCACATTGATTGATTAACCCAATTCCACACGATGATACTTTTGAAGGCTTCCCTGAAAAAAGCTTTGTAAAACATTGTGGAAACGAAGAAATTACTTGTTACAAGCAATTCTTTCATTACCCACAATGTTTTCAACATCGAAAGACAAAGATTTATAAAATTTCATAAACTTAAAATTGTCTACTGCAACTTCTTTTAAATTGGACTAGTGTAAAAAGTTTGGAATAGGAACAAAAGAAAAGTAAGCAAATAATTCAACTTTACATTTAAGAGATGAAGAGAATATTTTTTGTTTTCATGGAGGTATTCATACATTGTGTAACTAGGTTTTTCAGTTCATACCTCCTTGAAAACAAAAATTATTCTCTTCATTTCTTATAATTAAATAGTATCAAGCAAAAAAGCAAAAACCTACAATTTTTGATACCCTTTTGTATGGAACTATTTTGTGCAGAAGCTTACAAAATCGCTGTGTCCTCAAAATTTTGTTCATGGAGTTATGAATAACTTTTTCTGACCAATCAGAACACCCAATTATGATAAACACTGAAAATTAAATTATTTAAACTTAAAAAAACAATTATTTGTAAGGACTTATATTGTAAAATGGTGGCCTGATTCATAATGACTTCTACAAGTAATTAATTGTAAATGATTTAAGATTTTTATATGAAAGAAGACATGTTTTGGCATCGTCTTCTCATTCCATTTATTTTTTGTGATCCCAACATCTATATAATTTGTCATGATTGACTTTTCGGTTGATTTTGTGATATGTTGCTGTATTATGAGCTCAATGGAAACTAAACCTTATAATGGGGTATATTGTAGCCTTGTTGTAGGGTATATTGTGAAGACAGCACTTTGTTGTAGAATTGATACATGTTTCATGTATCAAGTTTTACAGCTTACATACTACTTCAAGTTCAGTCTAAATGAAACTCAGTTCTTCTATCTACCACTTTTATCTTCTTGCAATTTGGGCAAGTCAAATATTTTGTTCTGTGGTAATGGGCTAGGATGATACATTTTTTTGGTTTCAGGAGAGCAGGATTTTCAGCCCGTGTATTTGAAGTGTTAGACTGGTTGTCCTTGCCAATAGAAGAGAGACCGGATTTTCTCACCCTGTATTTCAATGAACCAGATCGGGCCGGTCATGGTGATGGACCTGACAGTGAAAGGGTATGCATTTAAATAAGATAACCTTTTCAAGTACAAACTTGGGATTTACGTCCCTGATTTTATGCTTGAGAAAACATTGTGGAAAAAGAAGAAATTGCTTGTAACAAGCAATTTCTCCTTTTACCAAAATATTTTTAACCACATAGCATGGTTTCATTTCGAATTGCATCCAAATTTGATTTAAGTCTGGAACCTCTTTCAAAAACCAGGAAAGGGATAAGTGACTGAGCCTGTGTATGACATTTCAAACAAACAACTCATGCACCAAGGAAAGACTTGGATCAGCCTGTGCATCCACACAGTCTTCACTCTGTCTTCAATCTATGTCTCTACTGACTCAAGTTTCTTCATACAATAAGAGAATATTCTACATGCATTATCTAGCTCTCCAGGCTGCTTAATGTCTGCTTCAGATACAAATTGCAGCTGCCAATCAAATAATAAGTTGACCAATGCAATCATTAACTTAGACTGAAAGTTAACTTTGAATTCCGATATTGGCCAACATTTTTTGTAAAACTTTGTTTTGGTTTGGCGACTTAAGCATTGTTGAATAAGCTGTAGTTACAACATTTAGGTTGCAAACCAAGCATTCTACTTTTTAGCTCACATGAGCATGTAGTGCTCATGGTGAGGTATTTTGATCATCCTCTGTCTGGCATCTGTCATGTATTGTCCGGTGTGTGTCACAGGGCCAAATTCCACCAAATTAAAAAGAATTGAAATCAGTCTAAAAACTTTGGTTGCCATGGCAACAAAACTGAAATTTAAAACAATCTTTAAAAATTATCTCCTCCTGACCCAGAAGGAATAGAGCCTTTATATTTTGCATGAAGCAACAGTATACTGACCTCTTTCAGAATTACTAAAAACATCACCCCCGGGTCCCCATGGGTATAGCCCCATTGGTTTAAAGAGAAATAAAGGATTTTTGAAATGACATCTCCTCCCAAACCACTGGGCCAATTTCAACCAAAGAATTAAAACCCTTTGAAAGCTCTGCTTGCCATGTCAACAAGAATAAAAAAAAACCTTTTGAAAATTATCTCCTCCTTATCCAGAAGTTGTATCTTGATATTTTGCATGAAGCATCAGTACATTGACTTCTTTTAAACTTGCCAAAAATTTCAGAGTCAGATATTTGCACCTAAATGGAAACAAAGAAGACATCTTCCAAAACTATGTGGCTAGTCTTAACCAAATTTGGCAGAAATTTCCCTTAGGTTGCCCCTTTTAATAATTACTAAAGATTTGAAATCTGTTGAAAGCATTGGTTGCCATGTCAACATTAGTTGATTTTAGTTCAATTTTAAAGGAGGCCTTCTCCAGACCAAGTTAGTATTAGGCCTTGAAGAAAAAGAGCCTTTTCCCAGGCGAGCCCCAGTGCCACTGGCCCTCTTGTTTGTTACATGCTATATTGATGGAAGGAATCATGCTGTGCACAGGTTAATACTGCAAAGGTCCCCTTGAACTGAGACACTTTTTGATAAACAAGACTCATTCGAGTCATTTTGTGTCCAGAACTCCTCCTACAGTTTTCATGCAAAAATATGAATTATACACACACAAATCACAAAGATTTTAAAACAATTACACTCATTGATCACATGTTGAAATTTTTAAAGATGCTGTTAAGAAGTCATTTTCCTGAAGAATCATCTCCTCTTGAACTTGGACACTTTTCCATGCTCAAGGCTCAGAGTGGCAGGGGTATATTTTGTATGCCCCTCAATACAAAAAAAAAAGGCAAACATTGTGTAAAATGAAAAAATTGCTTGTACCCAAATAGTTGCATCTCCTATCAATTTGGACCAGTCTAAAATAGATTGAGTGATTAGGTCATCAATAGTAGCCATTTCAGGTTGCAGAGGTAAGCGAGTAGTGATTCACTCTATGGAGTGTACAAACTTGGATAAAATGTTGATGAAATATGTAATAATTGTTTTAACCCATTCCAAACAATCCCACTTTTTTATGCTCCTCAACATAACACTTTCAAAAAGATTGTGGAAAATAAAAAAATTGCTTATCTTCATTTTCCACATTGTTCTGCACCCTGAAAGTCAAATATTTTCAAAATTGCATGGACTTACAATTGTTGTCTGCACTAATTTCTAATTTGATTAAGTCTTAAATTCTGTCCTGATGTGTTAAAATCTATAATTTGCTTCTACGTTCTTTGGTAGCAACAAAGATAGTATAATGGTTGTCTTTTACCATACAGGTAAATGGTCAATTAGAGACTGTTGACCAATTAATGGACCTACTGATGACTGGTTTGTATGAGAGGGGACTTCAGGACTGTGTGAATATCATCATTACGGCAGATCATGGTAATGTAACTCAATTACTGTAACAGTAAGCCTATTTAGTGCACAGCTTCAATTATAAAGTGCTTTCTAGACTGACAAGCAAATAGGTTTAAGCATTCTTCTTAAACAACATTTTGTGAAGTTTTGGTACTTAACTATGTTTATTGGTGTCCTTTAACCCATTCCTTCTCTATTCTGCTTTTGTATGACCTCGATGTAAAAGGCTTTGGAAACATTTTGAGAAATGCAGAAATTGCTTGTTACATGGAATTCCTTCATTATCCATAATGATTTGTACCCCAATGGAAAAAGAATGCTGAAAATTTAAAAACTGAAAATTGTCATCTGCAACATCTTTGGATTTGGACAAATCTAAAATTTTGCTGTCTAGTAACGATATCATTCCGTGGAAAATAATAGATCGACAAATTCACAGATTTCATCAATTTAGCGCAAAGTTTAGGTCATATCATAAAGAGAATATCAAGTTTGTGTTCATAAAATACCAAATTTATTGTACTCTTCATCTAATTCAAGTAAAAACTTGGCAAGGGTAACCTACTTGTCTAAACTATTTAGTAAATAACTCATTCAATATCTTCTATTCAAACCATATAAAGCATATAGCTCTATATTTTCAGGCATGTCCCCTCAATCGTGTGACAGAAAACTGATGCTGGATGATTACATACCAAATATAAGTGAAATGTTGACCTTCGATAGAACCATGGCAAATATTTTTCCACAGTTTAAGGAAGATAGCCGCTCTGACGCATCTCGGCAGAACATTAGTAAGTAGAAAGAAGATTTTAGACATTTCTGCTTAGGGGATAATTTTGTAAAATAGAAAATGATTCGTATGAAGACCTTACATATCTAACTACTTCCATGGACAGTTTGTAAGGGGGTTCACCTTTGAAACAAAAGATTAATGTTTGGAATCGGGTTAAAACTTATAGATCTGATTGTGAACCATTGAATCACCACTATACACTCAACATTTCAAGCACTGATCAATTAAGGGAAAAGGAAAACTGTGACCCCCAAAAAATGTCAATAAAAGTAAGTTCCTTATCAGCATGATTTAGTAAAGAATTCAACTTATTTTCCTTAATCGAATTAATAAAAGTACAACTACCATATACTGGTCATCTTTTTAATTCTTTTTATAAATTCTATATACCCAATGTTTAATTCATAATTTGAAAATGCGTGGAATAGTTTTGGCCACTCTACAGATTAAAGCATTTTGTATTGCAACGACGATCCCCCGACTGTAAAGGCACACAACACTCAAAGCCGTATAGAAATATAAGCAACTTCCGTCACGACCGGGTACCCTGGAAGTGATCTAGTCGTTGCCCTTTGTGCGAATAAACTTTTTATTACCGCCCCATACTTTACCGATGTAACCGCAGATCCTCAAGGCCTGCACTTAAAAACCTATTTTAACCAACGTGGCTTACAAGACTTAATTTAGACTGCGATGTGATTTCAAGCATTTCCTTGTTTGCTATGTTTTACCAAATATCAACCACACTATCCAGGTATGCTGATCCTGTACCTCACAATCTAACAGTTTTTTTAAGACTATAACCGCAGCACTAGACCATCACTCTATTCAATGGAATTACAGCATTACAGACCATTTTACTGCGACTTGGACCAGATTTACAACTCGACTGCAAGTTGGATTACTTAATGCATTTTAGCAATTACAAGGCTAATCAGAAATGCTTTCCACTTGCTTTTGTATATTAGCCCTTGATAGCAAAGCAATAGCAATACTTCAGGATCGCCAAGTACTAGGGCAAAACCTTACAACTTCGCATCTTGGGGCGGTTACCCAACTACATTAATTTTTTATCGATACTTAGTACAACAATTTTCCACCAAAACATTACTCTCCCAAGTGGGTGCCCGACTAAATAGAGCAATGCCCCGGTAGACATTATGTTAGCCAAAATGATAGGCATAACGGTATTTCCCTAATTATAACTGAAAAACCCACAATCGGGGAATCGTCAACCACTAGAGCGACATATTTATAGGGGGTGGGTTGTTTAAACCAATAACTAGCACTATGAACTATTGCTGTGGTACATGGTTACACGCTCAAAGATTCATGTCTGTGGTTCCTTCACTACAACTCATTCACCACTTGTCAACATTGCTCTATAAATCAAAACGTCTTTCCACTACGGTTGCTAACAACATTGTTTAACCATCCTGGCACTACCATCAACAGTCTTTAGTAGCGATGTTTCAACGAATTTGATCCATCTCCAGGATAACCACAAATGACCTTCGCCAAATTCGATGGGCCTCAATGCATTCAGGTGGAATGTAAGCAAATGGATTTACTACACACAACTTTAGAAGCAGACGACAAATTCTCGATAAGAAAATAAAACAAATTATTTTAACTCTGAAATAATTATAATTATTTTCAAAATGTTTTCATGTGAAATTCTCAACCCATTACTAGACGACAAAATTTAAAGCCAGTCCAGATGGAAAGAAGCTGCAGACAGCATTTCAAATTGCGCAAAAATTGGAAAATAAGTACCAAATAGGGTTAAAACATTATGAGAAAAGGAGAAATTGCTTGTTACAAGTAATTTCCTTTTTTGTCGAGCCCGATTGCAGTGAGCAAGACACAGTTGTCACTATGACAAGTCGGTGTATGTGCGTAAGTGCATTAGTCTGTCTGTCCGCCCGTGCGAATTAGTCTGGACAATAACTCCTATTTATGGATTAATTTCAAATAACCTGGCACAATTATTCTCCATCATGAGTAGATGTGCCATTTGAAAGAATTTTTGGATAGCTTAAAGTTCAAGGTCACTGCTCAAGGTCACACACTAAAATTGTGCTTGTCCGGAGCATTTCCCCTACAATTATGGATGGATTTTAAAATAACTTATCTGGAGCATGATACCTACAAAACTTTGGGGCTCAACAGCAATTGTCCTGGGACAACCATCTAGTTTCTCTAAAGTTTCCCATGTATCTATTTCTTCAGGATATCAGAAAGCATCATTGTGTGGTAATGTGTTTAAAAGATGCCAGAAGAAATGACAAAGATCAGAATGAATGAATGTCAAGGCTGACCTTTGTCTATTTCTCCTGCAAAAAAATTTGAGAAACAAAAACATTTATTAACCCTTGTCATGCTTAATAAAATCCTCGTTCCGAATTGAATTTATTTCAAAGGACTGATAGCACTCTAGGTCTGGTTGTCATGTTCAATATTTAGTTCAAAAATTGATGTTATAGACAATTCTGGCATAAAGAGAACGAACAGGTGGTGTGGATTATGATCAGACTGCACATATGTGCAGGCTGATCTTTGTCTATGCCTCATGCCAAAGCAGGAATATTTTGGGATTAGCATGACAAGGGTTAAATATCAAATTTATAGGTAACTCTGTGGAAGACATTGTAGCGAATCTAACGTGTCAAGAACCTACGATGAGTGTGTTTACCAAAAGTATGTTACCAAGACGACATCACTACACAAATAGTGAGAGGATAGGAGATGTCCTGGTAAAAATGGCTGATGAATGGATTGTGCTAAAGTAAGAATCATAATGTATAAACTGTTGATTTTCGACATCAATATATACAAATTAAGAGCTATGGGATATACCATGGTAAGAATGGCAGATGAAGTAAAAAAGAAATGTTTGAAGGTTTTCATATTGCATGAAAAATTTGACCTACAGGACATATATTAACTGTAAGATATTTTTCATATTACAATTCCAATGCAAAACAAGACAAATGAGGTGATACCTATAATAAAAGCTTTTTATTATGCCCCGGCATTGAAAGATTGGGGGCACACTACTTTATCGTTTACCGTCAGTCATTCTGACTGTCTGTGGTCCAACTTTGCTCAGCATTTTAGTCTAGACCCGTTGTACCCCAACCAGTAAGTACCAGTTCCGGTAGTTCCCTTAAAAGTTAATGTTTCTCCTTTTCGCATGATATTTTCAAAGCTTGCCGATAGCTAGAAGTCTAAATCCTGTTCTATGCAATGGCAGACCTCTGCTGCTAGTTGATTTTTGTTGGGACTATTTGTTCTTGAGAGATCAGGTTTGAAATGATCCCTACCTTTCTTAAGGCTGTCCCGAATTAAGGAAATTTCGTTGATTGATGTTTCTATGTAAATATGTCGAAAAGTTTATCACTAATGGTATCATTTTCCTAGCATGAATTTCAAGGCAATTGAAGACCCTTAAAAATGAACCCAGGTTTGAATCCCCCAAAAAATTGTACTGCCAAACTGACCCTTTTTACCTCTATTCTAATTAGTGAAAATCAGACAGGAGTGTCTGTCTGCCTGCAAAACTTATGATTTACAAATTATTTTAAGCTATTTCAACATACCATGCTCATATTTGGTCTAATGATAGATCTCATTGATAAGCATCTGCAGTTACCAAGGTTGAGGTCATGTGACAAGTCCTTGCAGTCTAACTAGACTCAATACTCCTGCACCTATAATTATTCACTATTGCATTTCTATCCTACAGAGGATCAACAAGTTGGTGTACTGGTGGAAATCATGGATGGGACAACACTTTTAAAAACATGCATGTAAGTAGTTTAACCCATTCCCACACAACCAAATTTTAAGACTGGTCCTAATTGAAAGAACCTGCAGACGACAATTTCAAGTTGATGGAATTTTATATTTTTTCATTTTTCTGGATAGAAAACAGAGTGGATAATGAAGAAATTGCTTGTGACTAGCAATTTCTTCATTTTCCAAAGCTTTTTATTCTTGAGGGGCATATGAAGGAGGGATTGTGTGGGAACCAGGGCAAATTTGTTTCTGTGGCATGGAAGCAGCATACATCAGAACATTATGTTCTTTGCTTGTAAGTCTGATTTATGTCTGCCTCTAAATCCATTACTGCACAGTGATGCTTTTTGATGCCCCCAAGAAAAAAAAAACTTTGGAAAATATTGTGAAGAATCAAAAAATTGCTTTCAAATGATTAATTCATTATCCACAATGTTTTCTAACCAAAATGCAAAAGAATCCAAAATTTTATCAACTGAAAATTGTCGTCTGCAATATTTTTGAATATGGACCAGCCTAAAATTTTGTCTTCTGGTAATGGGTTGAATTATTGATTGCCTGATGGTTTTCAGATGTGATGCTGTTAATTTTAAGAATATCTCTTTGAGGTCTCAAAGGTCCTTCTTTGCATTGATGGACTTATCCAATCTCAATGCTTCAAGTTGGCAATTGGCTGTGTCCATATGTAACTTTTTATAATTCCAATTGGATTGAATGATCAGCATTTTATGGCCTGTATATGCATAGAAATCATGGCCATATTATATAATGATTTTAATTATCACAATGACTGAAAATACACAGCTTCTGCATTTACCCATTACCATACGAGAAAATTCTAGACAAGTCCAAATTGAAAGGAGGTGCAGACGACAATTTAAAGCCTATGAAATTTCGGATTTTTTTAACCTTTGGATTAGAAAACATTGTGGATAATGAAGAAATTGGTTGTAACAAGCAATTTCTTCATTTTCCACAATGAGTTCCAAAGCTTATTTACTTGGGGGTGTCTAAATGCGTAATTCGGTGGGAATGGGTTAATCAATCGTAAAACAAATTTACCTTTTCCTACTATCTCAAATACACTGCAACTCCAATATAAGGCTTCCTGTCACGGCGCTGAATCATGACAATAGGGAGTCTGCTTGGTGCCTGAATTTTGGGTGCATGTGACAAATTTTAGTTTGCTGCTGATTTGATATTAACATTGATTAACAATTTTCAGCATCCGATTGAAAAAGAAGGGAACTATTTAAAAAATGATTACTACCTGAAGCCAGATTAGTATTAGCCAGGTAAGTATTTCACACCTAAGAGACTACGGTAGTGGTGATTAATGCCTTAGGTAATAGATAAGTGCCTTGTTAGGTTAAATCAATTATTGATATTGATCAGTTAAGTTAGTACAATCCACATCTCGCATCAGATACAAATCCAATTCAGAAGGTTTTGTCAGAGAAAAAATCTACATCGAAAGTACCGGTTGAAAAAAAATCCAAAATTCCATAAACTTAAAGTGTTGCAACTCATTTCAATTTGGACCAGTCTAAAATTTGCGGTCTGGTAATGGGTTAATAAAGGTAGAAAAGAGCGGAATTTTGTTGGAACTAAAATAGTTGTGAGCATAGCTTTGTATAGTTTTCACATCCACAACTATGTTTTTTTCAGGCACTGTTCCTTGGCTATGGTCCATCGTTTAAAGTAAATTATACCACAGAGCCATTTGAAAATATTGAACTCTACAACTTGATGACAGGTAATTCTATACACCATTTTAAGGAAGGCCTCCATCTGTTTGCCTGCCTGTCAAATTATATTATTGGCTCTATGTGGGCTAAAACTTGGATTGAATTTCATGAAATCTTGCTAATCAGTTCATGAAATCAAAGGTCTTCATGAATCTTTGTTCAAATATGGCAGCAGGGAATGGGGATTTTACCTCCTTATTTTTGTGTCTATTACTTGTGACAGGACCTTGTTATAAAGTTTAAGGTCATTGGTTAAGGTAATTTCAAAAACTTTTGACTTTTACCTATATCATTACTTCAATTATAAAGCACCTGCATCCAAGTGTTGACGTCCTCATGTGGTGCTCTTGTTTAAATAATCATATCAAAGTGTTAATTTGGTCAGCATCTTTCCAAATTTCCTCACAATTTTCGAGAATATTGATCTGTAAAACATTGCTACAGAAATATTTGTGTATGCTGGGAAAGAATTTTCAAGAAAAAACTAATAAAAAAAAAAGGATTGAATGATAAACCAAGAACATTCAAAAATGGTTTTGTAAACCAGAGCCAACCTGAGTTTTGCCAAAGTCAACTGTTGTATTTTTGGTAGACTGGGGTCAAGTTTAGAGTGCTAAAAATGTAATGGTTGGTCTAACAACTTGAAATTGTCATTTGCAACTTCACTCAATTTTGACCAGACTAAAATTTTGTCATCTGGTGATGGCTTAATGTACCTGTGTATTTTATTCATTTACATCAAAACTCATCTGATATAAAACAAGTTCAAGTGATAACCTCAAATTGCTTCAGATTAAGGGAATGATTTTTATAACAAGATTTCAAATGTAAATTTGCTTATTTACCCATGAAAACCTATCATGTGGGTACTCTTTGAAATTCTTTTGTCAAGACGATTCCAATGAGTACACACAACATAGGGTTTGGAAGAGCAATAAATGATGTTAAATGGCATCACTTGATCTCAATAGAACTCTGTAAAATGATCATTTTATTGTAGAAATACTCAATATAACTGCTGCACCTAATAATGGTACCAAAGGAAGTTTGTCTCATATGTTGAGAGTTAGGCATTTTGATTTCCCTGTTGACCAAATGATGGCACCCTCAACATGTGCACTGTCAACTGACCCGATAATGACATTCTGTGACTGTCTAGTTCAACAGGTGAGTTAAAAAGTAGCTATGCATTTTCTAGTTTGTGAACTGAAATTATTTTCTTTTTTGAATCGCAACAAAAGACTCGACTCAATTGCAAACACAGTTAAAGTAGATGTTATTGCAGGTCATATATTTCGTGTTTTACTCATTTTTTACATTATGAATGATTTTATATTTGCATAACTGAACTAACAAATTTATTTTTTAGAGATACTTGTGCTATCAAATGAATCAATGTTTTATAATCTCGCTTAATTTAACCCTTAAGTTTTTTTCAATGGTAGAACAGTTACAGTCTCAGTTTAAAAAAATACATTAATCCATCACCATATGACAAAATTTTGGATAGAGGAAGTTGCAGATGACAGTTTTTGGTAGATGAAATTTTAAAAGATTTGTCATTTTATGTAGAAAATATTGTGGATAATAAATAAATTGCTTATAACAAACAATTTCCTCATTTTGCACGATGCTTTCTGAACCCTATTTGGGGGTTGTCCAAAATCTGGATGGTATGGAAACGGGCTACTAACCCCATTTTACAGACATGAAAGGTGATACTCCTCAGTCTAGAGGTGGAATGTTTGAAATGTCTTTCAAAATTGCTTGATTTAACCCATTCCAACTCAATCCCTCCTTTTTACGCCCCTCGAGAAAAAAGCTTTGGAAAACATTGTGGAAAATGAAGAAATTGCTTGGATCAAGCAATTTCTTCATTATCCACAATGTTTTCTATTCAAAAAGACGAAAAAATTCAAAATTCCATCAACTTGAAATTGTCGTCTGCAGCTTCTTTCAATTTGGACCAGTCTACAATTTTGCTGTGTTGGAATGGGTTAATTGCTCATTTTTAATCCTTGTCCTGCTGAATATTCATCCTCTCTTCACAGAATTCTAATTTTTGTCAAACTTACTTCTACTTTGTATTCATATAATTTCCTCAACACTAATAGAACAAATGGGTAGTGTAGACTAAGATCAGACTGCATGTCTTTGCAGGCTGATCTTAGTCTATACACCTGCCCCAGCTATTGTCAAATCAGGGATTATTACGGGATCAGCACGACAAGGAGTGGTACCCACTCAAAGAAGAGGGGATTATACTGGTGTACCTCTGTCCGTCATACCTTTCTTTTGTCCATCTATTCTTGTCTGTAGCCATTTTTTTGTGACACTTTGTTCAGCAACTATAAATAGCATCAACATGAACTTGGTATAGAGGTTCAATTAAGTGTCCTACATAGGACTTATTGAAATTAGGTCCACAATCTCATTTCTCTTTCCAGCTTGTTTTTTTTATGCCCCCAAATCAAAAAATGGGAGGCATATTGTTTTACCATTGTCTGTCTGTCCATCATTCAGTCTTTCTGTCTGTCTGTCTGCTAAACTTAACCGAAAAACTTAACATTTCCAATTACTACCAGCCTATTCAAGATACAATGCTCATATTTGGCATGATGATACATCTTCATAATAAGCATCTCCTCATGTCAAGGTCAAGGTCATGTGATAAGGTCAAGGTCACATACTAAGGTCAAACATTTAGTCCTGTTATGGGGGTATTGTGTTTCATAAACACATCTAGTTTTTCAGGTTTTAACTGGTGTATATTTTCATCCATGCAGGGGAGTGCATGGTCTAATGGTAAAAAGTAGGATCATATGTTTCCAGGTTAGAATACCACCAATGCTCGGGATTTTTTCAAACAAATAATGAACTTGATGCTGCTCCTCTCCGCCCTGTTGTAAATTTGGGTACATGTGAGAGTTTTTGTAAACTGCTGACTTGTTACTATTTGTAAACTGCTGGCTTGTTACTGTTTGTAAAGTGATGACTTGTTACTATTTGTTAATAGCTGACTTGTAACTATTTGAAAACTGCTGACTTGTTACTATTTGTAAACTGCTGACTCATTACTATTTTTAAACTGCCTGCTTGTAACTAGATGATCTTGGATTAAAGCTAGAAGTCATTTTAACCCTTGTCATGCTAAATAAAAGTCTCTTTTAGAATTCCATTAACACCAAGGGACTGAAAGCGCTTGGAACACTAGTTCTTTGGGTCAGTATTTCTTTGTAAAAATGATTTAAAGACATTTTTGCAGGAAAGGACAAAGTGATTTAGACTGAGATCAGACTGCACTTACGTACAGGCTGATTGTGGTTTACATCTCCTGCCATAGCAGGAATATTCCAGGTTCAGCATGACAAGGGTTAATATACTATAGCATTTAGTAGACTATAATAAAAACTTAAACTTTTTAACCTATAATTATAGTTATTTGCCCTTACTCATACATTATTCTTCAGAACATTACAACTGACATATTCTTAGACAATAATGATGAGATACTACCATTCGGCATCCCTTCAAATACAAAGGGAGAGAACCAGTGTATACTACATCAAGTGGGGTCTTCATCAGTATTCAGTGACACATTTAACTCCCCTGTGTGGGTTACAGCTGTCATGACAAGTCAAAATGTAAGTTGTTTGTCAAGCCTGCTGGTTGGGTTATTGCAATTATAGTTTGGTGTGTGTGCATTTGTTCATTAGTCGAGGGGTATCAACATTTACTGACCATACTATTGACCAATTGTTGGTCTCTCCAAATGACTCCAACAGGAAGTTCCACTTTGATTCTTAATGGTGTTATTTTGTAAAATTTATGGCCATTAGCATGCAACAAAAAAATGGAATGGTTGGTTGGCGACCTAAACGTCTTATCTACAGATTGAATAAGCTGTAGTTACAATGTTCAAATCGTCAACCCAACAAAAGATTGGCTGCTGTGCATAGTTGGCCGTAAACACAGATTTGACTGTATCTTTGGAAAATTTCACTAAAAGATCCTCATTAACACAATACAGTCCACAGTTTTCACAGATTGATTATACCATATTAACGTTTGTTGATTTTTACGTAGGATCTGATCCGTCAAGTATCACACACAAAGGGGCCTTGTGAAAAACTTACTTTAATGTTTTAGTTAAAACGATGTTCCCAGATTTCACTGGATTCACTTCAAACTTTCACAGAATGATTATGCAATCATAAGAGTGGTTATTTTCAGAATTGGGTACAATCCATCAAGTACACTGCAACTCCTCTACAACGCTACCCGGCACAGCGCTGACTCCATTATAACGCGGGGTCCGCTTGGCTCCCAAAATTTTGGAGGGGGGGGGCATTTTGGGTTGCAGATGCTGAGATACGACGTTAATCCTGATTTTGCCGCGACTTTTCATCCCGTCTTCGGCCCGTCTGAAGAAAAAGGGTTGCACATAAAAATCGATAATTACCCGAAGTCAGGTAAGTTTTTAACACCTAATGTGGACGGTCCTGGCCATTAATGCATTAGTTCAGAGGTAATTGCTTTGTTTGATTGATGACACGCGTAGTGTTTGAAGTTACAAAATCGTTTTGATTGTTTGGTCTTACTGTTTGACATCGAGATGATCAATGCCTTGGGTCATTGATATTTTTAAAACAATAGTGAATAGGCACGCTCCTCGGTATCCTTCAGTTACAAACCTTGAAGGTGGTGCGATTGAAATATCAAACTGTTTCACTCTCGGCGTTCTTAATTTTCTTCAGTCCCCGGTAGGACGTGTTCTTAAAGTAATGCGCGACCGTGAAATTAGACAAATTGACTTGAGCCTAATTTTTATTTCACTGCATAGTTTGCTGGTATCCGGAGCTCGTAGAGGATAGTAGCTTCAAGATAAAAACGCAACAGTGTGCTAGGAAAACAATCAGTCGTAGTTGCGACGTTTTCAGAAAATACGTGAACTTTAATTGTAAATGTCACAATATCGAAAGATTTTCATCCGAAACGGGGTAGATAATATAAGTAGATTAAAATAAAATACCGTTATTTTTCCGAACTTCTTTCAATAATCCGAAAATTTAATGCCATTCTGTATGATCAAACACGGCAAAAAGCTCGTCGACAAATTTGAAGTCAAGGTTTTTCGGGTACAGTTTATTTAATTCTGAGGGAGGAAAGGTGATCAAAGGCGCCACCCCCAGATGTTCAGCTATTTATGGGAGAGTTTCCGGAGTTGACACGTGCCAGACGCATACCCCGTGTAATTCTTGCTGACCGAATTTTTTACTCTTGTCGTTATGAAACCAGACATTCGACCGTCTCGGATATTTTTCGATTATTATGACCTTCATTTTTACGATTAAAAGTTAACCGCTTCATGTATACGTGCAACTGGTCGGTTTAAATTCCCGATTCGTAAATGACTAGGTTCAGATAGAGTTCTTTGTCTATTTATTGTTACCGTATTTTTAACAATGGTAAAGAAATTAGACCAAGTCCATTACCGCGAAAGAGGTTCGAAGGTCGATCCACGCGACATTTTCACAACGCTTCAGTAACCCCAGGTGTTCAACAACTCGTCGGTCTCCAAGGAGACGTCGCTATGCGAGATACTTAGATTTTATCGCTTTTGTCTACGGATGGAAAAATTTACGTCCGAGTAAAAATAAATTCAATTAGATTAATGCCGACGACTATCAAAATAATAAAACATGTTTCGGGTAAAAGTTCTAGCTTCTTAATATTGGGAGAAAGAGAACCACAATTTGTAGACCTGTAGAAATTTACGGATTATTCAATCCTGATAGACCGGGAAGGTAAGGTTAGAATTTAATTCTCCGCACGCTGAATTTCGTCGGTTTCTGCTAAAATCTCGTAACTACAGTTGTTGTTTTTCATTTCCCGACTAGTAACTTGTATTGAATTAATCTTGTTACAGGAATTTTATCACGAATTATAGGGTGTTTAGTTCCGATTCCGACGGTTGAACATTTCAGTTACGACCGGGGGGGCAGCGTTATAGCATAATAACTCCACTTCTTCCGCTGTTTCATTTCTTGGACCCCACCAACAGCGTTATAGTGGAGCTGCAGTGTATCATGTAAAAAGGGGCCCAATGAAAGTTCTATATAAATATTTTAGTTGACACAATGAAGTCACCATAATTCATTGGATTCACTTTAAACTTTCACAGAATGATTGTATAATCTTAAGGATCAATTATTTTTAAAAAAGGTAAGGTTAGAAAAGTATCACAGGAAAACGGGCCTTATAAGAACTTGATTAAAATATCCTCGCTAACACAATAAAGTCCAAAGTTTTTATTGTAATCTCCTCAAAGATGCAGGTTCTTACAAAACATTCTTGTTTATTTGAAACAAATCTTTAGATAGCTTCAAGGTCAAATCAAGGTCTAAAGTTAAAATTAAGCATGTCCATAGCATAGCTCCTTCAATTATAGTAGGATTTCAATATAACTTGGCACAGTTGATCTCAGTCATGAGAAGTTTTGCCATTTGGAGGTTTGATAGTTCCAAGGTCAAGGTCAAATGTTGAAAATGGCCCTGTCTGCAGAATAGCTTCTGAAATTATGGATTGAAATCAAATAACTTTACACAATTGTTCTCTGTCATCAGTATATGTGCAATTTGATTCAAATCTTCAGATTACTCCAAGGTCACAGCTCAAGGTTGAACACAAAAATTTAGCATTTCCAAAATATAGATCCTTCAATTATGGATGGATTTCAAAATGACTTAACCAGTTGTTTTCTGTCATGAGTAGATGTGCCATTTGAAAAATTTATTGATATAGTTCCAAGGTACGGGTCACAGTTCAAGGTCAAACATTAATATTAAGCATGTCCAAAGCATAACTCCTTGAATTATAGATTGATTTCAGTATAACTTGTCACAATTGTTCTCAGTCATGAGTAGATGTGCAATTTAAAAAAAAAGATCGGATAGCTTAAACATCAAGGTCACAGCTTAAGGCCAAACGTGAAAATTAAGCATGTCTATTTGTTATACTTTTTGTGAAAGGAGTGTATTTGGTGAGTGTAATCCGTCTCTGACGGCTTTTGCTTTTCATTAAAGGTGTCAAAAGGATCATTGCTTTGGAATGGGTTAAATGTTATTTCAATCTCTTAACTTTCTTTTATCAGAAAGAAAGCATGACAAGTGACTCTACCTGTGTAGCCATGGATAACAGAGTTACTTATATTGAACCTGAAAGTTGTCTGACAGATTCAGATTTGGCGATGACACCACTCTTAAATCCAGGTATCATTTTGTTGTTTGTGTGTTTGAATGGGGTTTAATGCCATTTTTAACAGTATTTCAGTCATATCCTGGTGGCTTGAGCACCTAAACATGGATTCTTTGTATTTATCACACCAGTACTACCACTACATCCTGTCTGAGCCTCAAGATGGTCATCATGCATACGTTTACGATTATTTACCCATTGGTAGGAGACAAATGACACACTACCATTATGTTGTTGTTATGTTGGCATTTGAAGAAAAATTTAGAAATTTGCCTACCTGTGTGAAATACGAGTCCTGATACCTCAGTTTGTCCTGTATCCTTCATTTGATGAAATCCACATTTACAAATTGTTCTATGTAAATTTCAAGGGGCTACTGTAATGTTTGCAGCGTAAAAAACTTTGCTTTTTACAGGTTTGACTCATTTTTTTACGATTATTTACCCATTGGTAGGAGACAAATGACACACTACCATTATGTTGTTGTTATGTTGGCATTTGAAGAAAAATTTAGAAATTTGCTTTCCTGTGTGAAATACGAGTCCTGATACCTCAGTTTGTTCTGTATCCTTCATTTGATGAAATCCACATTTACAAATTGTTCTATGTAAATTTCAAGGGGCTACTGTAATGTTTGCAGTGTAAAAAACTTTGCTTTTTACAGGTTTGACTCATTTTTTGCAAAAATAATAACTGAAACTGATTTGTGATAAAATTATTAACTCAGCTGTTTTCAGAAAAAGCCCAAAGTATTGTGATCACCTTGGCGTCGCATCATTGTTGGTGTGACAAACTTTAACCTTGGTCATATCTCTGTTGTTATTGAAGATAGCCTCTTGAAACTTGGCATGTGTATTGACAATCACAAGAGATATCTAGACTACCAAGGGGGATAACTCAAAAAGCGTTTTTGTGAGAGTAATGCCCCTTTTGGACTTGGAATTTTTGCATTATCCAGCACCTGCAGCTGAGCGTTGGCACCCGTGGGCGGTGCTCTTGTTGCACCTTATTTTAACAAGATATATAGCTGAAACAGACAATATCTATATTACAATATTTTTCAGTAGAGACAAGTTATAGTACAGGTTGACAGAAAAAAGGTTAAAAAGAAAAATCAGTACAATCAATTACCAAACAATGATGCTTTTTGATGCCCTAAGGAAACATGATCAAGGAAAGGGGAAACTGCTTGTGATATTTTCTACCTTATTTAGCACTTATTAACCAATTTGAGTGCAATTTGAAATGTCATCTGAAACTTCTTTTGTTTTGGACCTGCCTAAAATTTTGTTGTCTTCTAATGGGTTAAACTATGAAAAGCAAAATATTGCTACCTGTCCTTCTAATTTCTTTCCCAGGTATAAGTGTTGATGAAAGCAGATTTCATTTATCTTCAACTTTGGTACCTATGGCCAGTGGTTTTAAATCAGGTATGGGAGTCCTTTTGGACTTGCAGTGTTTTACCTTATACAAAATTCAAATCATAATTTTGATGCTGCTTTGACAGCCTTTAAACCCTTGTTATGCTGAACCTGGTTTATTCCTGTTCATTCAGGAGGCAAAGACAAAGACCAGACTGCACATTTGTTCAGTTTGAGCTTAGTCTACATCACCTGTTTGTTCTATTCAAGCTGGAAAAGTTATATATGAAATTAATATACAAAAGAAATATTACTTTAAATTCAATATTACATGGCACAATTGTTCTCTATGATGAGTAGACATACCACTTGAAAGATGTTTTTTTTTAATTAACTTCGCATAATTATTCTCTATCATGAGCAGATGTATTATTTGAAACAAATTCTTAGATTGTTCCAAGGTCAAGGTCACGGCTTAAGGTCTGATGTTTGAATTAAGCATTAAGAAGGGCAAGCATATAGCTGTTACTTCGTCTGTCCATTCATCCAAAACCCTTTTCCCTTTTTTCCTTACTTTTTGTGACAGGACTATGTGGGAAGATAATCCATTTCTGACAGCTCTTGTTTGATACTGTTAAAAATAGTAGGCATTACATTAGTCTGTTTTCTTGTTTGCCTGCTAAAGCTCATATTTATGCCCCCGCATCGATAGATTGGGGCATATTGTTTTACCGGTGTCAGTCTGTCTGTCTGCCTGTCTATCTGTCTGTCCGTCTGTCTGTCTGCAAAACTTAACCTGTAAACTAAACATTTTCCTTTAACTACAACCCTGATTAAGTTACAATGCTAATATTTGGTATGTAGATAGGTCTTAACAAGGCACAACTGGGGAAGGTCGTTTCATCAAGGTCAAAGTCACAATTTTAACCCTTTTCCCTAAAACAAAGAAAAAAAACCCAATAAAAATCACCCATTTCTAAAGAATTCCTGTTTCGGGGGCATAGTGTTTCACAAATACATCTTGTTTTTATTGTATCTCAGTTGTTAAAGCAGGCTAGTTTGCAATCCTTTTTACCACACATTTTAAGCTAAACTTAAGCTCAAAGTGCTCAAATGAGCTTTTGTGATCACCTTTTGTTTGTGCATTGTCAGTCGTCTGTCAACAATTTTTTTTATTAACAACCTCTCCTCCAAAACCATTGGGCAATTTGACCAAATTTTGCAGAAATGTTCCATAGGTGTACCCCTTTAACGGTAGTTAAAAGAATTGAAATTTGTTGAAAATTACTTTTGCCATGGGAACATAAGTGAATTTTTAAAAAATTTTAAAAATCTTCTCCTGATCCAGAAGGTGTAGAGCCTTGATATTTTGCATTAAACACCAGTTTATATAGAAAGAAAGAATGACTTTAAAGACATCTCCTCTAAAACAATTGGGCATGGAGCATCAGTTTATTGACTTCTTTCTTATTTGTAAAATTCTTTACCTAAGGATCCAGAGGGGAGGAAAATGTGTTCTCATTTCAGTCCTAAAGCCTTGAAATTTGTCATTGAGACTTTATGATTTCCAGGTACAGACTCTTCAGATGTATAAAGTATGGTCAGACCCACTTGTATCATAATCCTAGCCTTTACATTGGATTAGACTATAAACTCATTCCCACACAATCCCTCCTTTTTATGCCCCTCAAGAAAAAAGCTTTAGAAAACATTGTGGAAAATTCTTCATTATCCACAATGTTTTCCTTCCAAAAAGACAAAACAATTTAAAATTCCATCAACTTGAAATTGTCGTCTGCAACTTCTTTCAAATTAGACAGGTATAAAATTACTCTGTGTGGGAATGGGTTGAAAGGAAAAGAGCCTGTATCTCAGATGAGCGCACCAATTGGCCCTCTTGTTAAATTTCTGTCATTTATAACCTTAGTCGAACTGACATGTCGGAGGTCAGTGGGCATGGCCAGCAATCCGTAGATTAGTACTATTAGTACTATTAGTACTATCAACAGGGATAACCCCAAATGCAGTTTTTGAGAGAGTTGTATCCCTTTATAGACTTATAATTTAATTGATAGTTTCGTGTATCAAAAACGAGCGATCTGGTTGGTCAAAAAATCTAATTCATACCTCCATGAACAAAATTTTGAGTATGCAGCCATTTTGAATGCTTCCGCACAAAATAGTTCACTACAAAAAGGTATCAAAATTTGATGCTTGATGAATGCTTCCGCACAAAATAGTTCACTACAAAAAGGTATCAAAATTTGATGCTTGATGCTATTAAATTATAAGAAATGAAGAGAATATTTTTTGTTTTCACGGAGGTATGAACCGAAAAACCTAATCACACAATGTATGACTACGCTTCGCGTATTCATACAGTGTGATTAGGTTTTTTGGTTCATACCTCCATGAAAACAAAAAATATTCTCTTCATCTCTTAAATATACTTTTTTCACAGTATACCAAACAAAAACCCACATCAGACATTCGCATTACTGAAGGATAGCTTGTCATGCCAACTGACCTTTGAAATCGCAGTTGATCAAAATTATTGTCAAAGATATTGTAAAATATGTGGCAAGGGACATGAAATAAAAGTCAAATCATGGGTTGGTGACCTTAATGTCCTAACTATATCTGGATTAACCCATTCCCAAACTACAAAATTTTAGACTAGACCAAATTGAAAGAAGCGGCAGACAACAATTTCAAGTTGATGTAATTTTTAAAATCTTTGTCTTTTGGGGTAGGAACCATTGTGGATAATGAAGAAATTGCTTGTGACAAGCAATTTCTTCATTATCCACAATAGTTTCCAAAGCTTTTATATCGAGGGGCGTTTAACAGTGTCATTGTGTGGGAATGAGTTTAGCTGTGGTAATAATGCTTAACATAAATTTCATAGCTCAAAGAACACTCCCAGTCTAAATGAATAATAGGATAGGTCTATTGATTTATTGGATAGGTCTATTGATTTATTGGATAGGTCTATTGATTTATTGGATAGGTCTATTGATTTATTGGATAGGTCTATTTGATTAATTGACAGCAGCAAACCTGCAATTGATGGATTGGGTTGTCAAAAATTGACCAATCAAAATATTCACTTAGTCTGGAAGTGAAATCGGAACTTCAACATTGGCCGACATTTATGTGAAACATTTCTTATGATTTGGCGACTTAAATGTCATAACTACATCCTGTTCAAGCTGTAGTTACAATGTTTAGGTTGCCAACCAATAACTTTACATTTTTATTTCATGTATCTGGCCATGAATTTTGCAAACAATTTTGTTTAACATTGAAGTTGAACTTCCTGTTAGAGTCAGTTGGCATGGCCAGCAGAGTCTGGATGGGGCCAGGACTCTATGAATAATGCTATACTTGATTTTAAATTTATCATCTTTACTAAATATTTCAGGTATTTGGCAATATGTTAAAGAGCTCATCAGTGATTATACCATGTTGTATGGCAGTATTAGCATTACTTCAGGTCCACTGTATGACTTTAACAATGATGGCCTTCTTGATAATGTTACAGATATTAAAAGGTTTGTAAAATCTCAAACAACTCACTTGCTTTATTGCAATTCTATTTGTCGGAGAGAGGGAAAACCTTTTGGAAAACAAAAAAAAAAATAAAGGGGTTTTCATTGGCAAGGAACTCTTAGTTTTGGCTTGTCTAAATGACAAAAATTGGTTTCGATATCTTAATAAAAAATAAAATAATAAGGTATATAATAAATAGAATAATCAAATTGTTATTCCAGGTATGAAAAAATATTTCACAAGGATGCGTTGTTAGGCGTTGAAAAAACAAGTGTGCAGCACAAGTTTTCTTAACGCTTAACAACCTTATTATTTTATTTTTCATTAAGATATCAAAACCAATTTTTTGATGGACTCTTTATAATGTCACTTGGTTGGAAAAAAAGTAGTTCCTAAATTATGGCAGAGATTGAAACTGAAAAGTGTTATCGTCACTCCAGTGATGTTATCAAAATTTATTACACTGAGAAATCCAAAGATTTCACAGCAAGGTATATAATAAAAATCAGAAATAATCATGATACAAGTGACTGCAATTTTAAAATCCCACTTTTTTACAATCGTTAGATATTATATTGTGTCATTGGAGAGTGTCAGCTACCTGATCAACAGATCCCGAGTTTGATTCCCAGGACTGGCCATCGATCTTGGTTCTGTTGTTTGCCCATATAACTAGTGGAGTACTGGTGTATTCTCCAGGAAGAAGAAACAAGAGGGATTAATCTAAGTTGTTTCCCAATTATGGTAAAATAAATAGGTTTAAAGATATTCAAGATGAAATGGTGTGAAAAGAAGAAATTGCCTCAAACAAGCTTAGAAGTGTTATTCAAAGATGATTTGGTTCTGAAATCAGTTTTGCATGAGATGCATTGCTGAGAAATTTTAGCCAAAGCCAAATACCTTAGATACCGCATGCCCTAGATATTAAATGCCATTTGTTTGAACAGTACAAAAAGCCAATCGTTTAGAGGCAAGGCGGGGGGAACCTGAACATAAAGTCGTAATTATTTTCCTTTGCCCATGCTCATTGCCTTGCTTTGCCCATCCGTTTGTCTGTTCAAAACTAAACATGTGAAATAAATGTAACACAGATGGTATAATGCTCAACTTAAGCATGAAACTAACGCCTGCCAATATGCATCCACTGCTATCAAAGTCATTTTAGAAGGTCATGTTTTTTTAGAAGGTTGTGGTTTTGAAAAATTTGCTGTTTTGGGTGAATTGGAGTTTTTTCAAACACATCTTAGTTGTAAGTAGTTATTTTCTCTGTGGCAACAATTGATTTAAATTCAAGCCATTACCAGAGAACAAAATTTTAGACTGGTCCAAATAAAAGTTTTCACCAACAATTAAAAAATTAAAAATGAAGTAGCAGGTAGGGAAGGGTTATAGAGGGAAAAGCACAAAATGGATTATCACAAGCAATTTCTATCATTCCATCTTTGATTTCCTTACATGCATTTCTTCAGTGCGCAAAAAATGCAGGATTCTGTAAATGGATAAATTCTGAAAAGATTCCACATTTACAGAAGAAAATACTGTAAGATTCCCTGTATTTCAGATACACCTATAACAACACTGCTAACCCAGTACCTGTTCCCACTCATATATTTGTTAGTCTTATCAAATGTAAAGTGCTAGGACAAACCTTACCTTGTGAGGGTAATGTGGACGTACTCTCATTCATCCTACCAAACATCAATCATAATCCTAATTGTATGGTAAGTTTCTAAATATACTTATTAACCCATTACCATGCGGCAATTTTAGACTTGTCCTAGTTGAAAGGAGTTGCAGACGACAATTTCAAGTTTAAGAAATTTTAAGTTTTTTCAACATTATGGGTTAAAAACATCATTTAAAATGAAAAAAAAATGCTTTGTACAAGCAATTTCTTCATTTTACACAATGTTTTCTCAATTATTATTCTTGAGAGGTGTCAAAAAGGGTCATAAGGTGGGAATGGGTTAAACCTATTGTAATGATTCTTCAGGGACTGATGTAATGTATCATTAGTTATACAGTTTCTCTACAGGGTATATTATGATGATTTATTCCATTCTTGAAAAATGATGTCTCCCATGCTGTTGGTGAGGGTTGACATCATTTTTATGCCCCTTATAAAAAGATCCGGGCATATTATTTAACAGTTGTCTTTCTGTTGGTCTTTCTGTCTGTCTGCAAAAATCAAAATTTACCATTACGTTACTCCTATTCCAGTTACAATGCTCATATTTTTCATTATGATAGATCTCATGTATGCGCATTTGCAGATACTAAGGTTTAGGTCATGTGATAAAGATAAGGTCTTTTTATCAAGGTCAAACTTCTGCAAAACTGCAGAATTTTTTTTATTACAATAACCCATTCCCACACAACAAAATGTTAGACTGGTCCAAATTGAAAGGAGTCGAAGACAACAATTAAAAATTTATCAAATTTTAGATTTGATCATCTTTCTTGGTAGAAAACATTGTGGATAATGAAGAAATTGCTTGATACAAGCAATTTCTTCATTTTTCAGTATTTTCAAAAGCTTTTTTCAAGCAGGTGAAAAGGGAGGGATTGTATGGGAATGAGTTAAACAGAAATGTTTCAAAGAAAACCACATTTCAACTTGGCCTCATCATGAGCATTCAATTGGTAGCTCACCTGAGAACAACCTGCTCAAGGTGAGCTTTTTAGCTATTCTGTGTCTGGCGTTCGTCGTGTGTTGTCCATCATCCGTCAACATCTTGTGTGCACTCTAGAGGTCACATTTTTTACTCAATTGTCTTGATTTTTCTTCAGAATTTTAGTCTCTATCAAATCTGGAAAAGCTCAATATTTGGTCACATGGGGTCAAAAACTAGGTCAAATCATAGAAAAACCTGGTATGCACTCTAAATGGCCACATTTTTGCCTCAATTTGTATTGATATTTTGTCAGAATGATTGTCTGCACAATATTGCTATCAAGTTCTGTGGTGGGTCACATGAGGTTAAAAACTAAGTCACTCACTCACAAAAACATTATGTGCACTCAAGAAGCCATTTTTTATACCCCCCAAAACTTTGTTTGGGGGGTATATTGGAGTAAGCTTGTTTGTTTGTTGGTCTGTCCATCAGTTGGTCTGTCCGTCTGTCTGTAGCTTTTACATGTCCGCTCAATTTCTCGGCAACTATTGGTTGGATTTTATTCAAATTTCTCCGATATAATCAGTATCAAGCAGAGATGTGCATATTCTATTCTGGTTACGGTCCATTGATTTTTGACGGAGTTAATTAAAAAGTCCATTTTTATACCCCCCAAAACTATGTTACGGGGTATATAAGAGTCAGCTTGTCAGTCCGTCGGTGGGGCAGTTGGTCGGTCCGTCCGTCTGTTCGTAGCTTTTTCTTGTCCGCTCTATTTCTCGGCAACCATTAGACGGATTTGAATCAAACTTCACTGATATAATCAGTATCAAGCAGAGATGTGCATATTCCATTTGGTAAAGGTCCATTGATTTTTATAGAGTTTAACAATGTCTATTTTTTTACAGTCCTTTGGTTGATAGCACTTGTATATGGACAAGCCCTGTTGGGGGGTATTAGTCAGCTTTGTGACAATTTCTAGTTTAATCAGATGTCTTGTTATTTTGTCAGAATGTTTGTTTGCAAAATATCTCTGTAAATTCTATATTGGGTCAAATGGGGTCAAAAACTAGGTGACTCAGTCAAAGCATGTGGGCAGTCTAGAAGCCCCATTTTTACCTCAACCCATTCCAACACGGCAAAATTTTAGACTGGCCCAAGTTGAATAAAAATACATGCGACAATTTCAAGCTGATGGAATTTCAATTTTTTCCTCTGTTTGGATAGAAAACATTGTGCATAATGAAGAAATTACATAATGCAAATCACTGGGCCAATGTGGATCAAAATTGGAAAGTCCCTTGTGTTTCCATTCACAAAACTTGGTTGTGAAATTTGATTTGTTAAAAAAAAAATTGGGTTGTGGCAGGGCAGGGCTTATCAGAAAAATCATGAAATAATTCTTTAAGAATCTTCACTTATGAGTGAAATTTTGAATTGTGAAAAAATTCGGATGAGGCAGGACAGGGCTTATCAGGTGCACTGAAAACATTTGAATATTCTTAAATAATCTTCTCCTCTTTAACAACTTGGCAAGAATGTCCCTTGGTTGACCGTTTTCAAACTTTGCTCCTCCTAAACCATTAAGCCAATTTGAACCAAACTTTGTTGGAAAGTTCCTTTTACAAAAAAATCGGGATGCGGAAGGTCTAGACTTATTAGAGAAATCATGAAAGAAGTTTTCTACTACAAAACTACTAAGCCAATTTATACCAAACTTGACAGCAATGATCTTTGGGTGACCCTTTACAAAGTTCATCGGTGAAATTTTTGATAGTGGCCTGGCAGGACCTTATCAGACTTAGAGAATTCATGAAATAATTAATAATAAGTGAACAATTCAGAGAAATTTTGGCCCTCTTGATTATTAAGGCTGTTTCTGCTTTGTATCAGTTCTTCTTTCCATTGTATTTCAGAGTAAGAAAGACTATTTAAGAGATAATATTGCCAGATTACGAGACATAGAGCTGATGAGTGGTGTACAGTTTATGACATCAGTTGATAAATGGTTGTCTGCAAGGCTGCGCACGCATCTATCTGAGGAATTATGGGATTCTACATTGTTTCGCGAATGGAAAGACCTTCCATGTCCACATCAGAGCCTCTGTCGATCAGAGTAAGTATCTGAGCATGTGTTTGATGTTTCCAACAATTTCACACGTGGACTTGGATCAGACTGCAAATGAATGTGCAGTCTGATCAAAGTTTTCACTTGATTTATATTTATGCATAGCATATTTAGACAATTAGCAAACATTTTAAATACAATGAGTAAGTGTCCATATGCAAAACAATGAAACATGTACACAAATAAGAAATCATTCACTACAAGGTTACATGGCAAGGTCTAATTTGTCAAATTTTGATTTTTCTTATGCTGATAAATTTCTGAAAATGAAAGTGGACTTTGAAATGAACTGGTATAATTTTAGTTAACCCATACCCATCAATGTTTTTAATGAAATGAAGAAATTCTTTTTCCCACAATGTTGTCTTTAAGATTCTTAGAACTTGGTCATCTTGATATTTCTATCTGAAAACTCTTTCAAAAACTTTGTTGTCTGGTAATTGGATAGTAAGCAATAAGAAATGTAAACAATTTATTCATATATTTTGACAACAAAACATGAAATCATAGTATTAATTCAATATAATCATAAAATTAACACAATATCTTATTATCTAATTGTCTCTATAAAAATCGCAAAATGTTCTAGACCATGAGGCAGCTGTTTTGTCTGTACTTATGTTTGTCTGTGGTGACTGTGTTGTGGAAACTTGTGAGTGTTAAAGGTTTTGTATTTCAGACATGATAGATCTGGCTTTAGACTCAATCTGAAAAAAAATGTCAGAAATTAACCCTTGTCATTCTGAACCTGGAATATTCCTATTTTGGCAGGAGGTACAGATAAAGATAAGCCTGCACATATATGCTTCCAGCGTTTTCAGCTCTTTGATTTAAATGCAATTTTATTCAGCATGACAAGGGTTAACTTAGATCTGGAAATGAAATGGAAAAATCTGATTTTAATCTGATGTTAGTTATATGTAATTTGCATCTAGAACTTTAATACATCTATTTTTAACTTGACTGATTTCAGAGAAAACCTGAGGTAATATGATCACCTTGGCGTTGTTGGCATTGGTGTTGGCGTGACAAACTTTAACCTTTGTCATATCTCTGTTGTTATTGAAGATATCCTCATGAAACTTGGCATGTGTATTAACCATCACAAGCGCTATCTAGACTATAAAGGGGTCAAACTCTAAAAGCGTTTTTGTAAGAGTTATGCCCCTTTTTAGAGTTAGAATATTTGCGTTATCCAGCACCTGCAGCAGAGCATTGGCACCTGTGGGCTGTGCTCTTGTTTTACTAATATTATCATCGTCAAATAAAGATATAAATAAGATCAAATATATAATGTGGGGAAATTACACACAAAAGTAATTTTTGGTATGTTTGTGTGCATTTTACCCATATGTATATTGGGTTCAGAAAACGCAAAGATTTTGTAATTGGTACACATTATAACTTTGTGAAGATGCTTCTTTAGCCTGATAATAACATAAATTGTCACTTACCTGATTCCATTTTCTGTCTGAAATCTGTCAATAGACTTGTTGCACACCCTCTAGGACAGACAGACGTAAGGACAGCTGGAGATTTCTGGCATATTTACCCTCTATAATTGAGATGAAAGTTTGTTTGGAAACTGTTGAAATTTCCTCACCTGAAATACACTGCAACTCCTCTATAACGCTACCCGGCACAGCGCTGACTCCATTATAATGCGGGGTCCGCTTGGCTCCTAAAATTTGGGGGGGGGGGTCATTTTGGGCTGCTGATGCTGAGATACAACATTGACGCTTATTTAACCGCAAATTTTCATCCCATCTTCAGTAAAATCGAAGAAGAAGGGTTGCACATAAAAATCAATAATTACCTGTAGCCAGGTAAGTTTTTCACACATAACAGTGGACGGTCATTGCGCTTAAAGCATTAGATTAAAGATGATTGCTTTGTTTGATTGATGACACGCGTAGTGTTTCAATTTATAATTCGGTTCCACAATTTGATCAAATTGTTTGACATTGAGGTGATTAATGCCTTAAGTCATTGATAATTTTAAATCAATAGAGAATAGGCACACACCTCGGTATCCTTCAGTTTCTAACCTTGAAGTTGATGCGATTAAAATATCACACTTTGTTTCTCTCTCGGCGATTTTGATTCTCTTCAGTCCCCGATAAGGCCTGTTCTGCAGTTATTGCTTGATCGTGAAATTAGACAAATTGACTTGAGCCTACTTTTGATTTAACTTAGAGGGTAGTGGCAACAATATGCTTTGAAACCAATCAGTCGTAGTTGTGGCTGAATTCAGAAAATGCGTGAATTTTAATTGTATATGTCACAAAATTATAAGCTTCTCATACGATACGGGATAGATAATATTGGTAGATTAAAATATAATACCCTTATTTTTCCGCATTGCTTTCAATAATCTGAAAATTTAATCCCATTCTGTTTGATCAAACATACGACTAAAAGCTCATTAACAAATATGAAGTCAATTTTTTGGGGGGTACAGTTGGTGACCGAAATTTTACCCTTGTCGTTAAAGAATCAATTGCCTGAACTTACCATCATTACTGACTTCATTTAACTAAATTCGGTATTTTTTCTCACAGCAAGTAGGCCCGGACGTTCAATGATTCGTCGGTCTTGGCCATAATCGAAAATGAAACTAGACATTCCGCTGTCTCGAATTTTTTTCGTTTATCGTGACCTTCATAGTCACAATTAAAAGTTACCCGCTTCAAAGTTTAATCCATTTTTGTACACATGCAGCTGGTCGGTGTATAACCCTGATTCGTAAATGTCATGGTTCAGATAGAGTTCTTTGCTTATTTATTGTTACCGTATTTTTAACGATCGTAATGAAATTAGACCAAGTCCATTACCGCCAAAGTGTTTGAAGGTCGATCCACATGCATTTTCTCAACGCGTCAGTAACCACAGTTGTTCAACAACTCATCGGTCTCCAAGGAGACGTTGCTATGCGGGACACTTAGATTTTATCCCCTTCCTTTAAAGATGGAAACATTTCGGATGATGTACAACTAAATTTAATTAGATAAAAATGCCAACGAGTATCAATGATAAAACATGTCTCGGTGAAAATTCTAGCTTTTTATTATTCGGGGACCCAAAGAGAAAAATTATTTGTAGACCTGTAGAAATTCACGGATTATTTAGTTCCGGTAGACCAGGAAGGTAAGGGTAGATTCTAGTACATTTCAATTCGCCGAATTCCGTCGATTTCTTCTAAAACCTCGTAACTACAGTTGTTGCCTTTCATTTCCAGACTAGTAACATCTATTAAATTAAACTTGTTACATTTTAGTCAATGTGGTCGAGTTAATGGAGCGGGGGCAGATTATAGCGTGATAACTCCACTTCTTCCGCTGTTTCATTTCTTGGACCCCACCGACAGCGTTATAGTGGAGCTGCAGTGTATATGGATCCATAATTGAAAAATACACATCTTTTGAAAAGAACCCTTTCCTGTACAATCCCTTGTTTTTATGTCAGATAAATATATACTTGAGAAAACATGACGGAATAAGAGGTTATTGCTTCTAACAAGCATTTTTTCTTTTCCCACAATATTTCCTACCCTGTAGGTATGTTATTTACCCAAATTGCACTCTCTGTCAAAAAAATTACAATTGGTATTTGAGTTAAACCATAATCACACTAACAACACCTTCAAGAAAATTTCTCACAATGTTTTATACCCTGTTTGGCGCTGATTGTCCAGGTTAACCCATTCCCACACAAGCCCTCCTTTTTACACCCCTCAAGAAAAAAGCTTTGGAAAACATTGTGGAAAATGAAGAAGTCGCTTGTATCAAGCAAATTCTTCATTATCCATAATATTTTCTGCACCTTCTTTCAATTTTGGACCAGTCTAAAATGTAGTTGTGTGGGAATGGGTTAAACATGATTTAGATTGTCATTTGCAACTTCTTTCCTTTTGGACTTAAGTCTAATTTTGTAGTCTAGTAATAGGTTAAATCCAACCCAAGTCAGTAATATCAATGTATTGCCCTTGTGTAACTTCTATTCTAAATTTTGGGAAGGATGTAAGGATTTTCAGAGAAGAATTCTCGATAAGTGGCTTCTCTGAATATAGCTTTTCCAATCTACCTACCGAGTAACTCAGTTTGTTTCTGAGGCTACATTTTTTGCCCAATCAACCTGAAAATAGGTCAGAATGATAGTCTTGATGAAATCTCGAACAAGTTCCAAACTGGGTCAGCTGGGAGCAAAAACAAGGTCATAGAGAAAACTTGTATGCACTCTAGAGGCCACATTTTTTGTCTGATCAACCTGAAATTTGATCATAATGATTATCTTGATGAAGTCTCAGACAAGTTCATAACTGAGTCAACTGCGGTCAAAAAATAAGGTCATTGGGTCAAATCTTAGAAAAACCTTGTGTGCACTCTAGAGGCCACATTTTTGCCAAATTGACCTGAAATTGGGTCAAAATGATTGTCTTGATGAAATCTTGTGCAAGTTTGAAACTGGGTCAACTTTGGGTAAAAAACTAGGTCACTAGGTCAAATCTTAGAAAACCTTGTATGCACTCTAGAGGCTACATTTTTCCCAATTAACCTGAAAATTGGTCAGATGGATTACCTTGATGAAATCATGTACATTTTCAAAACTGGGTCAGTTTGGGTCAAAAACTAGGTCAAAGGGTCAAAACTTAGAAAAGTTGTCATCAATGAAATTAAATAAAAAATTCGAGACATTCAACTAGGGTGAGCAATTTAGGGCCTCTATGACCCTCTTGTTAATTTCATTTAAAGGTAAATGCAGATCTAATGGCAAAGTTTCTACCAGAGGAAGAAAAGAGGTGCATTGCCATTCTTAGCTCTACTTGATAAATCCAGCATGACTTGATAGGTCCCGCATGCATCAGGTGGCAGACTTGAAATCTGAGGGAAATCAAGGATTGCATGTTTGAATCCTGACCTGGCCGTATGTCCTTGGACATCACCAGTTCAGTTCCCAAGCCCTGTACTGGTGATACCATGAGGTGTTATGAAGAAGTGAATTTGTTATATAAGTGAATGATTATTGATAAACACTGTTATACCCATTCAATCAGTCATTCAGCCTGGCTTATGTCAGTGTGTCCCATTCCCATTCATTATCGCTTTTTAACGCCACCAGGGAAAAGCTTTGGAAAACATTGTGGAGAAATTACTTGTTAGAAGCAACTTCCTTATTATCCACAATTTTTACTATCCAAAAGGCAGGGTTTTCCTCAAGTGAAATTTGGCACAAGTCATGGTAATGGGTTAATATCTTCTGATACTACCATGCAAAATTTGACCATATTTCAGAAGAATTCTAATCGTAATGCTGGTTTGCTGGAATGCTAATCTCTCAAGGTATTCAAGTCATAAATCAAATGCTGCAGACCATGTACTATTTGTATGGTAATTACTATTTTTACCTTCTGTTTTAAATTGTATGTAGTTCTTCTATAAATGTTCCAATTAAATGCTTAGAATCTAATGCTACGGACCATACGTCAATTCTACATCAAATTGACCAATCGCTGGCCCTGCCCACTGACTATCTAGGCCCCTCCCATTAACTCCAACAGGAGGTTTCACTTTGATTTTTAACAGTATTAGTTTTTCAAAATTTATGGCCAGTTGCATGTAACAAAAAAAGTAAAATGGTTGGTTGGTGACCTAAATGTTGTAACTACAGCTTGAATGATGTTTAAATTGTCAAACCAACAGAAAAGGTAAACAAAAATGACGACCAATGTTGGAGTTGATAAGTTCAGGTCTTGGCTGAATTAATTATTTGATTGGTCAGTTTATTCCTTAATTGACAGCAGCAATTGGTCAATTCACATGATGGATTATGTACATGTAGTTATTTGTCCAAAATTGTCTATAGAGTATAAATAATCTAATAAACTACTAAATTCAATACTCAAAAGAGACATGAATTCATTTGAGACAAGCATGTATTCGAGGAACGTAACCGGTCTCTTACGTCCCTTATTTGGTAGGGATGTACTTTGGGGGGAATGACCTGTCAGATTTCCAAAGGAATTTTCACAAAAAACAAGGTTGTATTGGTTGGCACTTATCAGCCCTGTTTGGAATTTATATATCAGCCCCTTTGGATTTAATAGAGTAGTGTTGAAAAATCTCCTTCTCTGAATTGGTACCTTGGATTTGAATGATGTATGACAGAAATGATATTTGTTGGCCATTTCTGAGATGTTCTTAAAAAAATTCAACTGAGCATTACATTTTGTCGAAAATCATACCACCATACGCCATCTTGAAGAAATTTAATAAAATAAGGAAAACATTGTGGAAAATGAAGAAATTGCATGAAACCACCCATTTCTTCATTTCCTACAAGTTATTCTACCCATAAAGCCAAATTGTCAAAATTCATAGTCTGCACATCATCACAAATTGGACCAATCTAAAATCATATTTGACATTCTCTTCAAACATTTGTGTTAAATGAGTATTTTGGAATGGAATGCAAATTCCATATTAACATTGATAAGCCATTACCAGCTGGCAAAATTTTGACATATCATACAATGATGTTGATGAAGTATAAATATTTGTTGTTTTTTGAAATAGGAAACATTGTGGATAAAGTTTCCATTATGTTTTCCAAAGTTTCCAAAAAATTTTTTGGGGCATCAAAATGTGTCACTGTGTGGAATTTGTTAAAGTTGAAAGGAACAAGGTAAATTTGGACATTTGTACATTTCATATGTATTACATTTGGGGTATCAAAAGAATTGCATGGTATTTTGATAAGTTGTAATAGATAAATAACATACCGCTACCATTAACATTTATTTACATATTCTAACAACATGATACAAAAAACAAACCATCATCTTACTACAGCCTTATACACAATATAAAATCTAATTGTCTCTATAAAAGTCACAAAATGTTCTAGACCATGAGGCAGCTGTTTTGTCTGTCCTTGTGTTTGTCTGTGGTGACTGTGTTGTGGGTACTTGTGAGTCTTCAAAATTCTGTATTTCAGACAGGATGGATCTGGCTGTAGATTGTACCTGAATGAATATAGAGTTTGAGATTGAATACACATAAAATGACATTGAAATATACCTGAAAGAATTTAGAGTTTGAGACTGAATACACATATGATTACAATGAAATGAGTGCAGTTATTATTGATTTGAATTTCTATTTCTATTTGAAAGAAGATGCAGCCAACAGTTAATGAAATTGTCAGTCTCTACCTCACTAGTTTAACAATGTTCCAAAAAAAATTTCCACTGTATTTTCCAAAATACTTGTGGGACACAAAATCAGCTTGTGTCTATCTTGGTATGGGTTTATTTGACGTGTTTAAGAAATTTCTTTATAATTATATTTAGACGCTAAGTTACGACATACCTGATTCCATTTTCTGTCTGAGATCTGTTTGTAAACTTGTTGAACACCCTCTAGGACAGACAGACGTAAGGACAGCTGGAGATTTCTTGCAGAACTTCCCTCAATAGTCGAGATGAAGCTCTGTTGAGAAACTGATGAAATTTCTTCACCTGAAAAATATGAAGATATATAGAGATACAGAATTAAATGAAAATAGTGAAAAAAAGGCAAGAAACAGAATACCTATAAATGATAATGTAATACTGTGCTTTTCTTACAAATCTTACATGCAATAAAATCAACAACAACAGTTTATTTCTATTACCTTATATTGTATTGCTGTGAAGGTTTGGCTAGTTTGGGTAAAAAAAAATAGTTTTTTGTTTTTTTCAATTTCTTGAAATATGTATGAGGATGTCTTAACCCAATTGCACACAATTATGCTTTTGGACACACTTCAACAAAAATCATTGTGTCAAATGAAGATATTGCTCATGCAAGTAAATTGTTGCCTAGTGCCTACCCAGGGTGTTAAATCTAAAATGTCATAAACTTCAAATTGTCATTGAATTTTGAACAGTCTAAAATGTTGTTGAAATTTCTGGAAATGGGTTAAAATTTACATGTAGTAAATCAGGTAGTGGTATCTTGTCAAAATGTAGCTTTTCCTATATACCTACCAAGTAGCTCTGCCTGTTTCTGCGCTGTATCTAAGACAATTAAGTGAGTTCTTAACTCAGATGCTGCAGTTTTAATGTCCATATCTAGATATTTGCTGACCGTATACAGTGAATTGTATTTCTAAAATGAAATGCTTTTTCTTAATTTCGAAGATATTTATACTAGCATGGATGTATTCTTTGCCATGTTTGCAACAAGGAATAATAATTATTTCTTTAATTATCAATCAATCATATTTGCCTTTGATGTTAAACACAGGTAATTAAGAACATTTACACACTGTTGTAAATAAATTGATCTAATTACAGGTTAATTGATAATTAATTAGTTTTAATTACTCATTGATCATTGGGTAGGATCACCTTAAAGCATGAATGCAGCTCACTGTATTTACACTGTTTATAAACAAACATCAATTAGGTCTTTCTGTGAAAATATATGGGTACAACTAAAAAAATTTATTTAAAAAAAACTGATGAAGTAGGATCATCTTGTCAGCCCGATTAGCTCAGTTGGTAGAGCACTTGACTTCAAACCTCAAGATCACGGGTTCGAGCCCTGGGCTGACCTTATCAACTAACAAACTAATTGTCTTTCGGATGAGACGTTAAACCGAGACCCCGTGTGACGATGCTATCCATCGAGCACGTTAAAGAACCAGGCGGAGCTCTCAGCAGTTTCGTCCTGTATCCTTGCACTATCCCCCGTAACAACTAACCGTCTTCTGGGGGCGTCGCTCATATGGGCATGTGCTACGGTAGCAACGATAAATAAACGGACATAAAAAAAAAAAAAAAAAAATAGGATCATCTTAAGCATGTTTGCAGATCACTCTAATTACACTGTTGATATTCCAAACATCTATTGAAGTTATTTTTGAAAGTATAATGGAACAACGAATTTGAAACAATTGAGTGTTAGTATTTAAATAGAATGTCTTTATACCGCCAAAACTATGTCTTTCTGTCTGTTTATCTGTATCTTTTTCATGTCCACTCATTTTCTCTGCAACTATTAGACAGGTTTTATTTAACCTTCACTGATTTAATCAGTATCAAGCAGAGATGTGCATATATTATTTTGGTTATGGTCCATTTCTTTTGGCAGAGTTATTGCCCTATGGTGAAAAATCGTGTCCACTCAATTTCTCAGCTACCATTGCATGGATTTGATTCAAATTTCACAGAAAGATTGGGTATAACCAGTCATTTGCATATTCTATTTTGGATATGTTCCATTGTTTTTTGACTGATTTATGGCCCTTTAATTATCATCTTTTTATCATCTTTTATACATGTTATTCTCTGTAATGATCATGATTATTGTTAAAAACTTACGTTAAAATGCATATGCATAATAGTAGTGAAAAGAAATAATCCAATTTATATCACATTTAAGCACAATAAACAGTGACCTTCACAGATGATTGTGGCACAGGTTACAAGTGCGTTTGCACATGAAAGTCTTGTAACGGTAATCTGCGGGTGCATATCGAGTTTTCAGCCCAGTCTCTCGCCTATAATAATGACCTTATCTCTCTCTCTTTCTCTCTTCTCGCTTTTATGGCCCTTTAATTATCATCTTTTTATCATCTTTTACACATGTTATTCTCTGTAATGATCATGATTATTGTTAAAAACTTACGTTAAAATGCATATGCATAATAGTAGTGAAAAGAAATAATCCAATTTATATCACATTTAAGCACAATAAACAGTGACCTTCACAGATGATTGTGGCACAGGTTACAAGTGCGTTTGCACATGAAAGTCTTGTAACGGTAATCTGCGGGTGCATATCGAGTTTTCAGCCCAGTCTCTCGCCTATAATAATGACCTTATCTCTCTCTCTTTCTCTCTTCTCGCTTTTTTTCTGCCTTCCACCCTCCGGAAAATGAAATTGTAACATGTATCTTGTATGTTATAACCCCATGTTGTACAAACTTGTACCTGGGTGAATAAAAGAGTTGTTCTGTTCATAAAGAAAAATTAAAAAATCCATTTTTGTCGGGCCCACTTGTTGTAAATGAGACATAGTTGTCACGTTGACAAGGTGTATGTGCGTTAGTGCATTAGTGCGTAAGTGCGATGGTTTGTCCTTACGTCCATCTGTCTTAATTTTTTCGGGACAATTACATCTACATTTATGGATGGATTTAAATTAAATTGGCACAATTATTCTCCATGAGTAGATGTGCCATTTGAAAGAATTTTTTGGATAGCTTCAAATTCAAGGTCAAAGCTCTAAGTCAAACACTAAAATTGTGCTTATCTGGAGCAAGATACCTACAAATCTTTGCGGGCTCGACAGCAGATGTCCTGGGACAACCATCAAGTTTGTTGTGGTCATTTGGTGGATAGCACTTGTATATGGATCAGCATGGGGGGGGGGGGGGGGTTTAGTCCGCTTTGCAACAAATTTCTGGTTTTTTCTTGGTCAGTAGGTCAGGAGATTGAATATTTTGCATTTTGTATCACCTTGTGCCCTCTACAAATGTTTTAAAAGAATACCCCTGGTAAGTCCTTTGGGCTGTACCCAGATGCAACCTTTTATCACAGAAAAGAATAAGGAAAACTTGTGAGAAACCATAATTCCAAATTTTACATGTGACATTGTTTGATGATCCTTTACAAAAGTTGATAGCCACCCATGTTTGGGGGTATATAGGAGTTAGCTTGTCAGTCCGTTGGTCATTCAGTCCATCTGTCTGTAGCTTTTTAGTGTCTGCTCCATTTCTGAGCAACCATTATAATGATATAACCAGTATCGAGCAGAGATGTGGGTTTTTTAATTTGGTTACGGTCCATTGATTTTTGATGGAATTATTGCCCTTTGGTGAAAAATCATGTCTGCTCAATTTCTCAGCAGCCATTGGACGAATTTGATTCAATTTTAGTGAAACTTAGTCTGATTGTTCGTCTGAGCATAAGGATGAACCCCAATAAAAATGGAAAACAAGGGAAGAGGGGCCTTAATGACAATTTCCTCGTAAGCACTCTAGGGCCACAATTTCGGCTTAATCTTATAAAACTTGGTCAGAATGCTTGGTAGGTCACAAGGATGAATTCTACGGAAAACACAGAAAAAGTGCCTTTAAGACCATTTTTTCATTAGCACTCTAGAGGCCATTATTTATGCCCAATCTTCTTTAACCCTTTCCTGTTTTGCAAAATTTTAGACTTGTCCAAAATCAAAGGTTTTGCATACGAAAATTTAGAGTTGATTTGATTTGAAAAATAACCATTCAGTAGGGTAGAAAATATTGTGGAAAAAGAAGAAATTGCTCATTACAAGCAATTTCTTCTTATTCTACAATTTTTTCTCAGTTAAAAATAAATTCATGAGGATGTTAAAACCAGGGATTGAACAGGAAAGGGTTAAACTTAGTCAGAGTGCTTTATCTGTCTTAAGGATGAATCCTATCTTAAATTGGAGCATTGTATTGGAAAACACAGGAAAAGAGGCCTAAATTGATAGTTCAGCGCGAAACAGTTGGAACTGCCTATATGTTTTTAGGCAGTTACAATTGTTTGTGATGAACCATTGAAATGACAATTTCCTTGTTCAAAATACTTACAATATTTGAAATCTGTGAAAAACTCCCAAACTACAAGGCCTTCATATTTGGTACATATCATCAACTATTGACTTTCTTAAAATACTTCATTATCATACTCTGAATTTATCCCATTTCTGTGCAATCCCTGAGTTTACATAGGAATAAAGAGAAATTTTGAAAATCTTCTCAAAAACCATAAGTGGTATGTTATTGCCTATTGACCCCCAACCAAAATATTTCAAAGAATTACTTTAGTCTGAAAATTAGCCGTTTTTGTGCAATCCTTGATTTTACATCAGAATAAAGAAGTAAATCTTATAAAATCTTCTCCCAAACCATAAGATAGAGAACATTGATATTTTGCATGTATCAAAGCCTATTGACCCCATACCTAAATACATTTAGAATTACTGTATAGCCTCTTTTGGTGCAATCCCTGATTTAACATAGAGGGAAAGATTGATTTCTTTGAAAATCTTCTTTTCCAAAAACCATCAGGCATAGAGCCTTGATATTCAGTATATATTATTGCTTACTCACCCTTTACCAAAATACACTGCAACTCCTCTACAACGCTACCCGGCACAGCGCTGACTCCATAATAACGCGGGGTCTGCTTGGCTCCCAAAATTTTGGAGGGGGGGGGGGGGCATTTTGGGTTGCAGATGCTGAGATACGACGTTAATCCTGATTAGGCGGCGATTTTTTCATCCCGTCTTCGGCCCGCCCGAAGAAAAAGGGTTTCACATAAAAATCGATAATTACCCGAAGCCAGGTAAGTTTTTAACACCTTATGTGGACGGTCCTGACCACTAATGCATTAGTTCAGAGGTAATTGCTTTGTTTGATTGATGACACGCGTAGTGTTTGAATTTACAAAATCGTTTTGATTGTTTGGTCTTACTGTTTGACATTGAGATGATCAATGCCTTTAGTCATTGATATATTTTAGAACAATAGTGAATACGCATGCTCCTCGGTATCCTTCAGTTACAAACCTTGAAGGTGTTGCGATTAAAATATCACACTGTTTCACTCTCGGCGTTCTTAACTTTCTTCAGTCCCCGGTAGGACGTGTTCTTAAAGTAATGCGCGACCGTGAAATTAGACAAATTGACTTGAGCCTAATTTTTATTTCACTTCATAGTTTGCTGGTATCCGGAGCTCGTAGAAGATAGTGGCTTCAAGATAAAAACGCAACAATGTGCTTTGAAAACAATCAGTCGTAGTTGCGACGTTTTCGCTACATACAGATAATACGTGAATTTTAATTGTAAATGTCACAATATCGGAAGATTTTCATCCGAAACGGGATAGATAATATAAGTAGATTAAAATAAAATACCGTTATTTTCCGCATTTCTTTCAATAATCCGAAAATTTAATGACATTCTGTACGATCAAACACACAGCAAAAATTTGAAGTAAATGTTTTTCGGGTACAGTTTATTTTATTCTGAGGGGGGAAAGGTGATCAAAGGCGCCGCCGCCAGATGTTCAGCTATTTATGGGAGAGTTTCCGGAGTTGACACGTGCCAGACGCGTATCCCGTGATAATTCTTGCTGACCGAATTTTTTACTCTTGTCATAATGAAACCAGACATTCCACCGTCTCGGATATTTTTCTATTATTATGACCTTCATTTTTACGATTAAAAGTTAGCCGCTACATGTATACGTGCAACTGGTCAGTTTAAATTCCCGATTCGTAAATGACTAGGTTCAGATAGAGTTCTTTGTCGATTTATTGTTACCGTATTTTCAACAATGGTAAAGAAATAAGACCAAGTCCATTACCGCGAAAGAGGTTCAAAGGTCGATCCATGCGACATTTTCTCAACGCTTCAGTAACCCCAGGTGTTCAACAATTCGGCGGTCTCCAAGGAGACGTCGCTATGCGAGATACTTAGATTTTATCCCTTTTGTCTAAGGATAGAAATATTTACGTCCGAGTAAAAATAAATTCAATTAGATTTATGCCGACGACTATCATAATAATACAACATGTTTCGGATAAAAGTTCTAGCTTCTTTATATTGGGAGAAAGAGAACCACAATTTGTAGACCTGTAGAAATTTACGGATTATTCAATCATGATAGACAGGGAAGGTAAGGTTAGAATTTAATTCTCCGCATGCTGAATTTTGTCGGTTTCTGCTAAAATCTCGTAACTACAGTTGTTATTTTTCATTTCCCGACTAGTAACTTGTATAGAATTCAACTTGTTACAGGAATTTTATCATGAATTATCGGGTGTTTAGTTCTGATTCCAACGGTTGAAAATTTCAGTTACGGCGGGGTCGGGGGGCAGCGTTATAGCATAATAACTCCACTTCTTCCGCTGTTTCATTTCTTGGACCCCACCAACAGGGTTATAGTGGAGCTGCAGTGTACTTCAAAGAACTCTGATCTGAAAATTATTCTTATGTTGTACAATCTCAGATTTACATAGGAATAATGGGGGAAATCTCAAAAATATTCTCCCCCCAAACAATAAGGCCTAGAGCTGTGATAATAAGTTTTTATCATTGCTTATTTCAAAGAATGACTCTGAAAATTAGCCCTATGGTTTGGGATCTTGGATTTACTTAGACTTAAAAATCTTTTCTCCAAAATTGTTATGCTTAGAGCTTTAACATTTTGTATATATTGTGAAGTCTTGAGCCGTCATACTCAGGTGAGAGACATAGGACCATTATGGTTTTCTTGTTAGAATTTCCTTAACTAGAATCTGTCTTATGATAATGGGTTAACATCTTCTGATATTACCATGATTTTAACCAAAGTTGTCAAGAATTCTACCCTGGGTAAGCCTCCCTCAAGATATTAAAGAATTTTTCCAATTAATTGCTCAGAATTATCTGTTTTTTTTTAGCTAGAAAAGGGTCAGCTTTTATAGCTTAAGTTAACAGACAAAGTTTTGAGGTCGTCTCAAAGTTCATCGAGTGCAAACTGCCGCTGGAGGGTTAACCACTAAATATTTTAAAAGCCTACACAATTAAAGTAGTTCTTATGTATTTCAGCAATATTGCCAACTGTATTCAAGTTGTGGAGAACTCTTTGAAAAGCATGTTATTTAACTAATTCCAAATCAATTTCGCTTTTTAAGCATCTCAAGAAAAAAGCTTTGGAAAACATTGTGGACAATGAAGAAATTGCTTGTCACAAGCAATTTCTTCATTGTCCACAATGTTTTCTGACCACCAAGGATTTTTGTTCTAAATTCCACTAACTTGAAATTGTCGTCTACAACTTCTTTTAAGTAGAACCAGTCTAAGGCTTTGTCAAATTGTAAAGGGTTAACTCCTTGGTTACTTTAACCTAGTTTATTTTTCATGGTGACCTTTTGCAAAGAAGATTTTCCTATTCTAGTTATAATCTAATGCTACAGACCATACATCAATCCCTACATCCACACTTCATGCATTAAATATCTTACAATGGATCACAGTTATCTGTCCAAAATAGTATGGTATAAATAACCTAATTATCCCCCGCTGTTTCGGCGAAGGGGGTATAGTAATGGTCTCCGTCTGTCATTCCATCCTTTCCGTCACTAAACTTGTCCGGAGCATATCTCTGAAAGTATAATTGCTATCAACTTGAAACTTCATAGGTCGATAGATCTCATTGAGGAGAAGTGCAGTGCACAAGAACCACAGCGCTTGCTTGCATAATTTTGGAGTTATTGCCCTTCGTTGTTTAAAAGTCTAAGATTTTGTCCAGGGCATATCTCTTAAAGTATAAAAGACTTCATAGGTGAATAGATCTCAGTGAGGAGAAGTGCAGTGCTCAAGAACCACAACTCTTGCTTGCATAATTTGGAATTATTGCCCTTTGTTGCCCTTTCAAGACTTAGATTTTGTCCTGAGCATTTCTCTGAAAGTATGATAGCTATTATTTAACTCTTTGAGAAGAAATGCAGTGCAAAAGAAGCCTAAATCTAATTGGCTTCAGTTTACTTTCAAGCTGTTAAGGTGGGGGATGGCTATGTTCAACATGGCTCATGTTAACTTTTAAACTTGAGACATGAATTCATTTGTGGCAAACGTCCACTTGTGTAGCAGCTCTGATGTCTCTTGTTTAGTAGGGATGTGGGCATTTGGTGGAATCCTGTCAGAATTTTTATTTGACAAAAACAAGGATGAATTGGTTGGAACTTATCAGTCCCATTTCATAAGTAGAAATTGTTGAAAATCTCCTTTTCTGAATTTGTACCTTAGATTTGAATGATATGACAGAAATGATATTTGTTGGTGATTTCTGTGATTTCAACTAGTCAGGAAACAAGCGCACAACATTTCATTAAAAAACATATCACCAAATTACCAGTTCTTAGAAAGGCCTATCTGCTGAATGATCATTTGGTGGAACATATTTTTGGTTGAATGACCATTTTGATGATGCAGCACTTCATTTAACCAATTCCCATACAAGCCCACTTTTTCACACCCCTGAAGAAATTTCATTCCCACAAATATGTCCACCCCAAAAGTCAAATTTCTTTAAATTGTTGTCTGAACATTATCAGAAATTAGATCATCTAAATTATCATATTCGACATTGCCTTCATACAGACATTTGTGTTAAATTGGTATTTTGGAATGGAATGCAAATTGGATATTAACATTGATAATCCATTACCAGCTGACAAAATTTGGGCTTCAACGATGTTAAGGAAGTATAGATGGGTTTTATGCCCCTGCATCTAAAGATCAAGGGCATACTGTTTTACTGTTGTCCATCTATCCAACAAGCAATTTCTTCATTTTACACAATGTTTTCTACCTAGAACTTCCTTTCAATTTGAACAAGTCTAAAAAAATTCATTTGGTAATGGGTTAAATGTTAAAGAAAAGCAGACTTATGATAAACATTTAGGATCAGAGTTTGAACTTTTTTCTCAAACTTCTACTTATATCTGAGGCCCGTTATATGTTTAATTCTGAACAGCAAGCATTTTGCTTCCAATAGAAATAAGAAGATGGGCTAGAACTTTACTTGAACACCCAAACTGTAATTTGAGCACTCCTGATGAAATCAGCTCTCAATACTATCTTTTAAGTAAATTAACTATTTTATTTTACTTAAGATGAAGTACCTATCTTATATAATGACTGGTAGTTTTTAGCTCAGCTGAGCACAACATGCTCAAGATGAGCTTTTACAATCATGCTGTGTCCAGCGTTCGTCTTCTACTATTCATCTTCCATCATCTGTCAAAATCTTGTGTGCATTCTAGGGACCACATTTTTGGCTCAAAGATTTTGAAAGATCTATTAAATCTTGGTCAGGTTCGATATAGGGTCATATGGTGTCTAAAACTAGGTCAAAAGATCAAATCTTAGGAAAACCTTGTGTGCACTCTAGAGGCCGCTTTTTTGGCTTGAATGTCTTGATTTTTGGTCAGAATATGTCTTCATTTAATCTCCATGAAGCTTGATATTTGGTTACATTTGTCAGAAAGTAGGTCACTAGGTCAAATTTTAGAAAAAAACATTTAAGTGCAATCCAGGGGCCAATTGTTTAGGTCAAATATCTTGATCAGAATATTTGTCTTTATAAAATCAAGTTTGCTATTGGATCAAAAACAAGATCACTAAGACAAATCTTTGAAAAACTTTGTAGGTACTCTAGAGGCAACATTTAGCTCAAATGTCATGATATTTTGTCAGATTATTAGTCTTTCATAATGTTTCAGTTGATATAGGGTCATATGGTGTCTAAAACTAGGTCACAAGGTCAAATCTTAGAAAAACCTTGTTTGCACTCAAGAGGTCGCATTTTTGTCTTAAATATCTTGATACATGGTCAGAATGTTTGTCTCTATGAAATCTTAGTCAATTTTGATATTGGATCCCATTGGGTCAAAAAATGGATCAAATCTTAGAAGAACCTTGTGTGCACTCTAGAGGTCACATTTTTGGCTGAAATGTCTTGATATTTGGTCAGAATATGTGTCTCCATGAAATCTCAGTCTGGTTAGATAAAAGGTCATATGGGTCAAAATCTAGGTCACTAGGTCAAATCTTAAAGAAACCTTGTGAGCACTTTAGAGGCCAAATTTTTGTTTGGCTGAAATGTCCTGATACTTAGTCAGAATGTTTGTCTTTAATAACTTGGTAAAGATTGATATTAGGTCGCATAGGGCCAAAAACTAGGTCACTAGGTCATATCTTTTATAAACCTTGTGTGCACTCTTGAGACCAAAATTAGGGCTCAAATGTATGAATATTTGGTCAGCATCTTTGTCAACTTTAAAATCTTGGTCAAGTTCGATATTGGGTCACATATGGTCAAAAACTAGTTCACTAGGTCAAACTTTTAAAAACCTGTTGTGCATTCTAGAGGCCATACTTTTGTCTTATTTGTCTTAATATCTGATCATAATGTTTGCATTGCCATTTTTAGCTCTACTTGATTAAGTCCAGCATGGCTAAATCGGTCTCGAGTGCATCTGGTGTCAGACTTGTAATCTGAGAGAAATCAAGGGTTGCATGTTTGAATCCTGGCCTTGGCGTATTTCCTTGGACTAGACATTCAGATCCCAAGCCCAGTACTGGTGATACCATGAAGTGTCATGAAGAAGTGAAAGGTTATTAAAAAACAGTGTTATACCTCATTCAATCAACCAGTCATTCAGTCTGGCTTACGTCTGTGTGCCATTCCCATAACATTTTTTAATGCCAGCAGGGGAAAAAAAGCTTTTGAAAACATTGTGGAGAAATTTCTTGTTAGAAACAACCTCCCTATTATCCACAATTTTTCTATCCAAAAGGCAGAGTTTTGGCAAATAATGGTAATAGGTTATTATCTGATACTACCATGCAGATTTTTACCAAATTTCTCAAGAATGCTAATTGGGTAACTCTCTCTCTCAAGTTATTAAAGTTATAAATCAAATGCTGCAGACCATGTACTATTGGTACAGTAATTTTCATTTTAAGGTTTTGTTTTAAGAGGACTTAATGTAAAAATTACATGTGTTTTTTCTAAAAATGTTCCAATTAAATGCTTAGATTTATCAGGGTTTTCAAATTCTATTCATCAGATATTGCTATAGACCATACATCCATTCCTGCATCCAATGCACATGATGGATCATGTACATGTTGTTAATTGTCCAAATTTGTTTTTTGAGTATAAATAACCTAATAAACTATTAAATTCTAAAATCAAAATATGCATAAATTCTTTTGTGACAAGCATGTATCTGAGGAACTGGTTGCTGACGTCGCTTGTTGAGTAGGGATGTCCTAAGAAATTTTTATTCCACAAAAACAAGGTTGTATTGGTTGGCACTTATCAGCCCTATTTGAAATTTATTGGGTAGTGTTGAAAAATCTTTTCTGAATCGGTACCTTGGTTTTGAAATGATATTTGTAGGCTAATTCTGAGATTTTTTTAAAAAAAATTCAACTAGGCAAGATAATAGGTGCTCAACATTTTGTCAACAAATGTCCCATAGAGGCCACTTTGCACAAAAGAAATATTTTTTATCTTTTGAAATTGAAAACATTGTGGATAAATGATTTGGGTTTATCAAAGGATGTCACTATGGGTAAAGTTGAAATGAACATGATGCATTGGACAGAATGATTCATATGTATTACCTCTGGGGGTATTAAAAGTAGATAAGTAGTAAAAAATAAATGACATACCTTTATCATTAACATTTATTTACATGTTCTAGCAACATAATACAAAAAACAAACCATCATTTCACTAGATATATACACAATATGATATCTAACTGTCTCTATAAAAATTACAAAATGATCTAGACCATGAGGCAGCTGTTTTGTCTGTCCTTGTGTTTGTCTGTGGTGACTGTGTTGTGGAAACATGTGAGTCTTCAAGGTTCTGAAGTTCAGACATGATTGATCTGGCTGTAGATTGTACCTGAATGAAAATAGAGTTTGAGATTGAATACACAAATAATGACAATGAAATGAGTGAAGTTATTATTGATTTGAATTTCTGTAAGGGAATAAGCATTTAGTACAAAGTCAAGAAAGACTGTTTTAACCCATCACCAAATGACTAATTTTATTTTGGTCCAAATTCAAAGAAGTTCCAAATGACAATTTTTGTTGATGAAATTTAAACAATCTTATTAGGAAAAAAACATTGTTGGTAATTGAAGATGATGAGACTGGTTCTATTTGAAAAGATGCAGCAAACAGTTTATGAATTTTTCAAATTCTACCTTACTTTGTAAAGAATGTTCCAGAATAATTTTCAACAATATTTTCCAAAATCCATGTGGGACACACAAAATCAGTTTGTGTCCATCTTGGTATGGGTTAATTAGACAAGGAGTTTAAAAAATTTGTTGAAATTAAATTTAGTCACTTAGTTATGACATACCTGATTCCATTTTCTGTCTGAGATCTGTTCGTAGACTTGTTGAACACCCTCTAGGACAGACAGACGTAAGGACAGCTGGAGATTTCTTGCAGTGGTTCCCTCAATAGTTGAGATTAAGCTCTGTTGAGAAACTGATGAAATTTCTTCGCCTGGAAAATATAAACATACAGAGATACAGAATTAAATGATAACGTGAAAAAAATCATGAAATCGGAATACCTATAACTGATAATGTAATATTGTGCTTTTCTAACAAATTCTACAAGAAAAAAAAAAACACCTACAATAGATTATTTCTAGCACCATATACTGTGTTGCTGTGAAGGTTGGGCTTGTTTGGGTGAAAAAAAAATATATTTTTTTTTAATTTCTTAAAAAACTTTGTAGTAGGAGGATGTCTTAACCCATTCCCACACAATGACGTTTTTGGACACACCTCAAATTAACATTGTGTCAAATGAAGAAATTGTTTCTAACAAGCAACTTCTTCATTTATCAAAATGTTGCCTATCCAGGAATTTGAGAGAATCTAAATTTCGTAAATTCCAAATTGCCATTTGTGACTCCTTTCTGTCCAGACTAAAATTTCTTTGTAATTTCTGGTAATGGATTAAATTTTACAGGTAGTAAATCAGGTAGCAGTGTACTGACTGAATATAGCTTTTCCTATATACCTACCAAGTAACTCTGTCTGTTTCTGCGCTGTATCTAAGACAATTAAGTGTGTTCTTAACTCGAATGCTGCAGTTTTAATGTCCATATCTAGATATTTGCTGACTGTGTACAGTGAAAAGTTAAAAGTGTTTTTCAGATTGATGTGGAAATCCTTGATTTCTAAGATATTTATACTAGCATGGACATACTCTTCACCATGTTTGCAACAAGGAATAATGATTATTCTTTAATTATAAATCAATCAGAATTGCCAACATATTCCTTTGATGTTAAACATAAGTAATTAAAGACATTTATCCACTATCATGAATAAATTAATCTATGTACATGTTAATTGATAATTAATTAGTTTTAATTACTCAGTAATCATTGGGTAGAATCACCTTAAAGCATGATTGCAGCTCACTCTAATTACACTGTTGATATTGCAAACATCAATAAAGTTTGTCCATGAAAATATATGGGTACAACTGAAAAAAAAAAAATATTGAAAAAACCTGATGAGTTAGGATCACCTGAACCATAAACTCCTCCAACAAGGACAGAATGTATCAACTATGTAAACATTCAGCTTCTTTAGGATTAGAACCATATCTCAAGCTTCTACCATTATCTGAAGGCCTTTATATGTTTTAATTCCAAACAGCAAATCATAAACTTTCTATAGAAATATTTATAATACTTTATTTGAACTGAAATTTAATTTGGCCAATCATGATGAAATCGATTCTGAAGACATTATCTTAAATCTTGCGATTATTTCAATTTATCTTCAATGCAGTACCTATCTAATATAATCACTGGTAGTAATGAATATCACTTTAACCCATTCCCACACAGCAAAATTTTAGACTAGTCCAAATTGAAAGGAGTTGCAGACGACAATTTAAAGTTTATGAAATTTTAGATTTTTCCCACTTTTTGGGTAGAAAACATTGCGTAAAATGAAGAAATTGCTTGTCACAATTTCTTCATTTTCCACAATGTTTTCCCAATTGTTTTTCTTGAGGGGCGCTTAAAAGCGTCACTGAGTTAAAAGCTGATGCAGTCCTCCAATCCTATAACATTACCTAGGCTAGGTTTAGAAAATGTCAGTATCTTCAATATCAGATAAAAGTTATATTCGTAATGCAACCTTTCAACTAACACTTGAATCATTGACATTATATGACAAATATATTTTGCATTTTATTCTCCTTTTGAAAGCGATTGAGGTAAATATTTCAAAAGAATCTTATTTTAAAAATCACATGTATCCTTTTCTCACTATGTGCTGATTTTAAGCACAACAGTAACATCATCTCGTCATTTCTGGATAGAGGAAACAGAATTTCGATTCTAAATCATAGAAGCAATACTGTAAAAAATAAGGGACTATGATGGCATCACTTTCTCATTTTCCAATATTGTTTCATAGTCCAAATATCTACTGATGGTCAACATATATGTTTATATTAGTAACACTATTTTGTTTATGTGAGTACCGGTACATCTATTAATGGCTATCCATAATGAGTTAACCCTTTCCCATTCAAATACGGAATTTTACGCTCCTGTGATTTTATACTCAAGAAAACATTGTGGAAAAAGAAGAAATTTCTTGTAACAAGCAATTTCTCCTTTTTCCACAATATTTTCTACCACATAGGATTGTTTCATTTCAAATGGCATCCAATTTTCATTGTAGTCTGCAACTTCTTTGAATTTGGACTAGTCTAAAATTTCCATAAATGGGAAAGGGTTAAGGCCTACTGATCAATGAAATTTTCAGAAGAACTACACTTGATAAATCATGGTCTTCTCATTTTGAATATTGTAAATTGAAACATAAACATATCGCCCCATAAAGAAACGCCTCCGAATGTTCTGGCATGTGAGCTCAGTGATTTAGAAAGATCAAAGTTGTATCTAAGTGCCATAGCTACCTCAAGACTTTATCTAACTATCACCTGATAACTTGCCCAAAATTCCCATGAACACCAAACTGTACTCTGTATATAGCCATGAATGTAAACCCCCCATGTTCAATTACTAGGTGAATAAAGATTAATATTATTATACATTATTATTATCCTTATATTATGATTGCAGCTTACTCTAATTACCTTAAGATCACGGGTATGAGCCCTGGGCTGACCGTATCAACTAACAAAACTAATTGTCTTTCGGATGAGATGTTAATTCTAGTCCCTGCTTGTGATGATGCTATCCATCAAGCACGTTAAAGAACCAGATGGAGCTCTCAGCAGTTGCGACAGATATCCTTCACTACCCCTGTAACAACTATCCGTTTTCTTGGGGCGTCGCTCCTATGGGCATGTGCTATGGTAGCAGTGATAAATAAACGGAAGTACACACTCTAATTACAGTGTTTATATTCAAAAAATCAAATAAAATTATTATTATTATATTGGTACAACCAATTCAAAAATCAAAAATCAAAATACTTAAAAGTACTGTAAGCTAGCAAAGTGTTGTTTCGTTCAGTATTCTTCTTTGCCAAGCGTTTTCATGATAAAGAAATGAGGACAAAGTAACCAAGTAGTTAAGCCATTCCCACACAATCCTTCCTTTTTTATGCCCTTCAAGAAAATAAATCTGGAAAACAATATGGAAAATGAAATCGCTTGTTACAAGAGATAAATATTTTAGAATTTTCAACGATTTGAAATTGTTGGCAGGTGGTCAGGCGGTGTCCACTCTTTGTCCAGGGCATAACTCTAGACCCTTATGACTTAACTTGAAATTGGCACTTGAAACTTGGCAAAGCACTTGACTTCAAACCTCAAGGTCACGGGTTCGAGTCCTGGGCTGACCATATCAACTAACACAACTAATTGTGTTTCGGACGAGACATTAAACGGAGCTATCCATTGAGCACGTTAAAGAAGCAGGCGGAGCTTTCATCAGTATCGTCCTGTATCCTTGCACTATCCCCTGTAACAACTAACCATCTTCTGGGGGCGTTGCTTATATGGGCATGTGCTACGGTAGCGATGATAAATAAACGGAAATGATCAAATCATGAAACTTGGCAGTTGTATTTGTTGCATGATTACGATGTGTAGTGCATAAGAACAATAACTCTACTGTTCTTTGTTGTTTTTAAGACTTTAATTTTGTCATATCTCTGAATGTATAATAGGTATGATCATAAAACTTTATGTCTGGATGGATTATTGCCCTTTGTTTTTAAACTTCATGTTACATTATTTGAATCCCCTTCCCTAGTCGACATAAAGCAGTGTGATGGGCGTATCTTGTAACAATTTACCACTTTGTCTAATTTCATTTTTGGTCTCCCCAGGCACACTCCATTTTCCATATAAACAAAATAGGAATTTTTTTTTAAAGAACTCTTCCCGATAAACATAAGGCAAAGAGGTTTGATAATTTGCATATATAGCTTCATCCGATGGCCTATGCATTTACAATTGGGGATTTATGCTAAACAACTGCACAAGTAGTCTGGCTTCTTAAAGGGAATAAAATCTTTCCATAGCTGGACAAGGATGTCATTTAAGTCCCCTTACTCCAAAAAGAAGTTTTTGTTCAGCACTAGCCACAAATATTAACATGGATTAAATAGACACACTTGTGGAAAATATGTAATATACTATAGATCCAAACAAAAACAACTGCAGCCAGTCTACTGCACATGGAGGAAATTGGTTTTAACATGAAAAATTGTAATCAATAAAAACACCCTTGATTTTTTTATAATTCTTCATATGTCACAATAATCAATCATTGGATGTCATGGGTCTGATCCCCGTCGGCGGCACATATCCTTTCCGACATTTGTCTTTCACCAATGGTTGGATAATCATAAACCTAAGTGGGATAGCAGCTTGAGGTTAGGAAAGGATGTAGTGGTAGTACTTGTGTGAGAAATACCAGGAATCCATTGTTAGTGCTCCACGATATGACTGAAATACCGTTAAAAGCGGCGTTTAACCCCATTCAATCAATCATAATTCTGAGATTGAGGGATACCTACTTTCACTTTGAAGTATTCTGCAAAAGTGAAGACTTCTCATGGAATAAAAAATTATCGCTTTTGCCATAGAATTTGTTCTTTGGCAAAACCTTTTGAAATTGTTTTCAAAACTCTAAGTTTACCTAATTAAGTTTAATAATACATTTAAACCTGACAAAGCAATTAACTATGACCTAAGGCTACCGTCCACGTGAAGGTGTGAATACTTAGTTAATGGTTATCTGGCTTCAGGCAATGATCAAGTTTTATATTGACCCCATCTTTTTCTATCAGATGGCACAAATCAGCATTGATGTCTCATCAGGAACAATCACAGCTGCAACCAAAAATGGTCCCCCCCCAACCAGTAGATGGATCTCAACCAAATCAATAAAGGAATGATCCTTGGGAGACTATTTATTAGATTCCTTCAAAGAATTTTTATAGGATAAAAATCATGTCTTTTATGGGTGGGCCTTATTTCAATACATTGTGAAACTTTGGAAATCTTCTTAGAAACGGGTTGATGTATTTCAACCAAATTTCAGAGGAATGATCCTTGGGTGGCCCTTTATAGGATCCCTTAAAAAGAAATTGATCAGATGAAAAACATGGCTTAAATAGATGGGGCTACATTCCATAAATGGTATATAGTTAAAACTTTGAAAATCATTTTCTCAGATACAATTCGACTGATTTCAAACAAATTTTGCAGGAATAATATTTTGATGACCCTCAATCAGATCCTTTTAAAGCATTTGGTTTAAACGAAAAACATGGCTTTTATAGGCAGGGCTAATTTCCATATATTGGAACCTTTCCTTAAATGAGTTGCTTCCTATGTTCAAGAAAACTGAATTACTTCATGTTATGTAAAACAAGCTGGTGAACCAAATCAAGTGCTCAAGCACCAGTCCTAGAGTTTCTGGAGGAAATATCTGGTCAATCATCACAGGGCGGTCAGTTTAGCTTGTCTATCTTTACCCTGAGTATGTAAATACTCCCACTATTCCTGTAGAATTTGAAAGAGATTTTCACAAAATGTTTGTCTTCATTGAGAATTATGGTTAACTTCTTGTGTCTGCAACTGCTATTACTACTATTGCAATTCTTGATGGTTTTTGGCAAATTTTAACAGAATGTCTTTTCATGTGACCTAGGGCATATTAGCATTGTTTTGTGATTCATTGCTGTGTCATGGAAAAAGAAGACTTATTGTCTAAATTATTGCCTAACTACTCCTACAATTCTTGATGGACTTTGATGAAGCTATTGAAAACCTGTCTTTGTGACAATTTTGTCTCTTGTCAAAATGATGTTCTTTGGGGTCCATATGGACTCCTCATGCCCATCTTATATTACACAAAATGCTAAGGATATTTTAAAAGATTCTAATGTGAGGCATAGGGATTGTGTTTCTGCATCACCTGATGATCCTATTCATAAGTATTTGAAATTATTTCCCTTTATTTCCATTGGGCTTTGCCAGAGTGCTACATTTAAAGAGAAAAAAGGAAACTCTAAAAAAATCTTTGGTCAAAGTTTTGCTTGAGTACTCTGTATTGGTAAAATTTGATTTTATTCACAAGGTGACTCTGGTGAGCAATATAGGATAATTTTTCAAGTCATAGCCCTAGAGTCATATTCAATCTCCACACTGGTGCACATTACTAAAATTAAGAGAATCTTTGAAAATCATTTTAGAAAGAAGATTTTCTCAAGCAATTGTATTTGGTCTATAAGATCTTTTAGTTGATTATGTAATACTATAGGGATCATATATTGGCTAAGGTCCATCTTATTTTTAAGTTGATACAAAGAAAGGCACCTTTTAATATCTTAGAAACCAGAAAGCTGAGAGCTGTGATCAGGGCTCTGGAAATTTGAAATATAAGTCAGTCCAGGACAATGCCAACACCCTGTCCCCTCACACTGTCGGCAAAAACAAAAACCCCCTTTTTAGCTCACCTGAGCACGTAGTGCTCAAGTGAGCTATTGTGATCCCCTTTTGTCCGTCCGGCGTCCGTCGTGCATTGTGCGTCATCCGTCAACAATTTCTTTAAACAACATCTCCTCCCAAACCACTGGGCCAATTTGAACCAAATTTGGCAGAAATGTTCCTTAGGTGGTCCCCTTCAAAAATAGCTAAAGGAATTGAAATCCGTTAAAAACTCTGGTTGCCATGGCAACAAAAATGAAATTTTAAAAAAATCTTTAAAAATCTTCTCCTCCTGACCCAGAAGGCTTAGAGCCTTGATATTTTGCATGAAGCATCAGTATATTGACCTCTTTCAAAATAGCTAAAATCATGATCCTCGGGTCCCCAGGGGCGGAGCCCCAGGGGGGTGGGGTTTATAAAGAAATAAAGAATGATTTTTTAAACAACATCTCCTCCCAAACCACTGGGCCAATTTGAACCAAATTTGGCAGAAATGTTCCTTAGGTGGTCCCCTTCAAAAATAGCTAAAAGAATTGAAATCCGTTACAAACTCTGGTTGCCAAGGCAACAAAAGTGAAATTTTAAAAAAAATCTTTAAAAATCTTTTCCTCCTGACCCAGAAGGCGTAGAGCCTTGATATTTTGCATGAAGCATCAGTATATTGACCTCTTTCAAAATAGGTAAAATCATGATCCTCGGGTCCCCAGGGGCGGAGCCCCAGGGGCGGAGCCCCAGGGGGGTGGGGTTTATAAAGAAATAAAGAACAATTTTTTAAACAACATCTCCTCCCAAAATACTGGGCCAATTTGAACCAAATTCGGCAGAAATGTTCCTTAGGTGGTCCCCTTCAAAAATAGCTAAAAGAATTGAAATCCGTTACAAACTCTGGTTGCCAAGGCAACAAAAGTGAAATTTTAAAAAAAATCTTTAAAAATCTTCTCCTCCTGACCCAGAAGGCGTAGAGCCTTGATATTTTGCATGAAGCATCAGTATATTGACCTCTTTCAAAATAGCTAAAATCATGATCCTCGGGTCCCCAGGGGCGGAGCCCCAGGGGGGTGGGGTTTATAAAGAAATAAAGAACGATTTTTTAAACAACATCTCCTCCCAAACCACTGGGCCAATTTGAACCAAATTTGGCAGAAATGTTCCTTAGGTGGTCCCCTTCAAAAATAGCTAAAAGAATTGAAATCCGTTACAAACTCTGGTTGCCAAGGCAACAAAAGTGAAATTTTAAAAAAAATCTTTAAAAATCTTCTCCTCCTGACCCAGAAGGAGTAGAGCCTTTATATTTGGCATGAAGCATCAGTATATTGACCTCTTTCAAAATAGGTAAAATCATGATCCTCCGGTCCCCAGGGGCGGAGCCCCAGGGGGTAGGGGTTTATTTAGAAATAAAGGACGATTTTTTAAACAACATCTCCACCCAAACCACTGGGCCAATTTAAACCAAATTTTGCAGAAATGTTCCTTAGGTGGTCCCCTTCAAAAATAGCTAAAAGAATTGAAAACCATTAAAAACTCTGTTTGCCATGGCAACAAAAGTGAAATTTTAAAAAAATCTTTAAAAATCTTCTCCTCCTGACCCAGAAGGAGTAGAGCCTTTATATTTGGCATGAAGCATCAGTATATTGACCTCTTTCAAAATAGGTAAAATAATGATCCTCCGGTCCCCAGGGGCAAAGCCCCGGGGGGGTGGGGTTTATAAAGAAATAAAGAACAATTTTTTAAACAACATCTCCTCCCAAACCACTGGGCCAATTTGAACCAAATTTGGCAGAAATGTTCCTTAGGTGGTCCCCTTCAAAAATAGCTAAAAGAATTGAAATCCGTTACAAACTCTGGTTTCCAAGGCATCAAAAGTGAAATTTTTAAAAAAATCTTTAAAAATCTTTTCCTCCTGACCCAGAAGGCGTAGAGCCTTGATATTTTGCATGAAGCATCAGTATATTGACCTCTTTCAAAATAGCTAAAATCATGATCCTCGGGTCCCCAGGGGCGGAGCCCCAGGGGCGGAGCCCCAGGGGGGAGGGGTTTATAAAGAAATAAAGAACAATTTTTTAAACAACATCTCCTCCCAAACCACTGGGCCAATTTGAACCAAATTTGGCAGAAATGTTCCTTAGGTGGTCCCCTTCAAAAATAGCTAAAAGAATTGAAATCTGTTACAAACTCTGGTTGCCAAGGCAACAAAAGTGAAATTTTAAAAAAAATCTTTAAAAATCTTTTCCTCCTGACCCAGAAGGCATAGAGCCTTGATATTTTGCATGAAGCATCAGTATATTGACCTCTTTTAAAATAGGTAAAATCATGATCCTCCGGTCCCCAGGGGCGGAGCCCCAGGGGGTAGGGGTTTATTTAGAAATAAAGGACGATTTTTTAAACAACATCTCCACCCAAACCACTGGGCCAATTTAAACCAAATTTTTCAGAAATGTTCCTTAGGTGGTCCCCTTCAAAAATAGCTAAAAGAATTGAAAATCATTAAAAACTCTGTTTGCCATGGCAACAAAAGTGAAATTTTAAAAAAATCTTTAAAAATCTTCTCCTCCTGACCCAGAAGGAGTAGAGCCTTTATATTTGGCATGAAGCATCAGTATATTGACCTCTTTCAAAATAGGTAAAATAATGATCCTCCGGTCCCCAGGGGCAAAGCCCCAGGGGGGTGGGGTTTATAAAGAAATAAAGAACAATTTTTTAAACAACATCTCCTCCCAAACCACTGGGCCAATTTGAACCAAATTTGGCAGAAATGTTCCTTAGGTGGTCCCCTTCAAAAATAGCTAAAAGAATTGAAATCCGTTACAAACTCTGGTTTCCAAGGCATCAAAAGTGAAATTTTAAAAAAAATCTTTAAAAATCTTTTCCTCCTGACCCAGAAGGCGTAGAGCCTTGATATTTTGCATGAAGCATCAGTATATTGACCTCTTTCAAAATAGCTAAAATCATGATCCTCGGGTCCCCAGGGGCGGAGCCCCAGGGGGGTGGGGTTTATAAAGAAATAAAGAATGATTTTTTAAACAACATCTCCTCCCAAACCACTGGGCCAATTTGAACCAAATTTGGCAGAAATGTTCCTTAGGTGGTCCCCTTCAAAAATAGCTAAAAGAATTGAAATCCGTTACAAACTCTGGTTGCCAAGGCAACAAAAGTGAAATTTTAAAAAAAATCTTTAAAAATCTTTTCCTCCTGACCCAGAAGGCGTAGAGCCTTGATATTTTGCATGAAGCATCAGTATATTGACCTCTTTCAAAATAGCTAAAATCATGATCCTCGGGTCCCCAGGGGAGGAGCCCCAGGGGGGTGGGGTTTATAAAGAAATAAAGAACGATTTTTTAAACAACATCTCCTCCCAAACCACTGGGCCAATTTGAACCAAATTTGGCAGAAATGTTCCTTAGGTGGTCCCCTTCAAAAATAGCTAAAAGAATTGAAATCCGTTACAAACTCTGGTTGCCAAGGCAACAAAAGTGAAATTTTAAAAAAAATCTTTAAAAATCTTTTCCTCCTGACCCAGAAGGCATAGAGCCTTGATATTTTGCATGAAGCATCAGTATATTGACCTCTTTCAAAATAGGTAAAATCATGATCCTCCGGTCCCCAGGGGCGGAGCCCCAGGGGGGTGGGGTTTATTTAGAAATAAAGGACGATTTTTTAAACAACATCTCCACCCAAACCACTGGGCCAATTTAAACCAAATTTTGCAGAAATGTTCTTTAGGTGGTCCCCTTCAAAAATAGCTAAAAGAATTGAAAACCATTAAAAACTCTGTTTGCCATGGCAACAAAAGTGAAATTTTAAAAAAATCTTTAAAAATCTTCTCCTCCTGACCCAGAAGGAGTAGAGCCTTTATATTTGGCATGAAGCATCAGTATATTGACCTCTTTCAAAATAGGTAAAATAATGATCCTCCGGTCCCCAGGGGCAAAGCCCCAGGGGGCAGGGGTTTATAAAGAAATAAAGGACGATTTTTTAAATGACATCTCCTCCCAAACCACTGGGCCAATTTGAACCAAATTTGGCAGAAATGTTCCTTAGGTGGTCCCCTTCAAAAATAGCTAAAAGAATTGAAATCTGTTACAAACTCTGGTTGCCAAGGCAACAAAAGTGAAATTTTAAAAAAAATCTTTAAAAATCTTTTCCTCCTGACCCAGAAGGCATAGAGCCTTGATATTTTGCATGAAGCATCAGTATATTGACCTCTTTTAAAATAGGTAAAATCATGATCCTCCGGTCCCCAGGGGCGGAGCCCCAGGGGGTAGGGGTTTATTTAGAAATAAAGGACGATTTTTTAAACAACATCTCCACCCAAACCACTGGGCCAATTTAAACCAAATTTTGCAGAAATGTTCCTTAGGTGGTCCCCTTCAAAAATAGCTAAAAGAATTGAAAATCATTAAAAACTCTGTTTGCCATGGCAACAAAAGTGAAATTTTAAAAAAATCTTTAAAAATCTTCTCCTCCTGACCCAGAAGGAGTAGAGCCTTTATATTTGGCATGAAGCATCAGTATATTGACCTCTTTCAAAATAGGTAAAATAATGATCCTCCGGTCCCCAGGGGCAAAGCCCCAGGGGGGTGGGGTTTATAAAGAAATAAAGAACAATTTTTTAAACAACATCTCCTCCCAAACCACTGGGCCAATTTGAACCAAATTTGGCAGAAATGTTCCTTAGGTGGTCCCCTTCAAAAATAGCTAAAAGAATTGAAATCCGTTACAAACTCTGGTTTCCAAGGCATCAAAAGTGAAATTTTAAAAAAAATCTTTAAAAATCTTTTCCTCCTGACCCAGAAGGCGTAGAGCCTTGATATTTTGCATGAAGCATCAGTATATTGACCTCTTTCAAAATAGCTAAAATCATGATCCTCGGGTCCCCAGGGGCGGAGCCCCAGGGGCGGAGCCCCAGGGGGGAGGGGTTTATAAAGAAATAAAGAACAATTTTTTAAACAACATCTCCTCCCAAACCACTGGGCCAATTTGAACCAAATTTGGCAGAAATGTTCCTTAGGTGGTCCCCTTCAAAAATAGCTAAAAGAATTGAAATCCGTTACAAACTCTGGTTGCCAAGGCAACAAAAGTGAAATTTTAAAAAAAATCTTTAAAAATCTTTTCCTCCTGACCCAGAAGGCGTAGAGCCTTGATATTTTGCATGAAGCATCAGTATATTGACCTCTTTCAAAATAGCTAAAATCATGATCCTCGGGTCCCCAGGGGAGGAGCCCCAGGGGGGTGGGGTTTATAAAGAAATAAAGAACGATTTTTTAAACAACATCTCCTCCCAAACCACTGGGCCAATTTGAACCAAATTTGGCAGAAATGTTCCTTAGGTGGTCCCCTTCAAAAATAGCTAAAAGAATTGAAATCCGTTACAAACTCTGGTTGCCAAGGCAACAAAAGTGAAATTTTAAAAAAAATCTTTAAAAATCTTTTCCTCCTGACCCAGAAGGCGTAGAGCCTTGATATTTTGCATGAAGCATCAGTATATTGACCTCTTTCAAAATAGGTAAAATCATGATCCTCCGGTCCCCAGGGGCGGAGCCCCAGGGGGGTGGGGTTTATTTAGAAATAAAGGACGATTTTTTAAACAACATCTCCACCCAAACCACTGGGCCAATTTAAACCAAATTTTGCAGAAATGTTCTTTAGGTGGTCCCCTTCAAAAATAGCTAAAAGAATTGAAAACCATTAAAAACTCTGTTTGCCATGGCAACAAAAGTGAAATTTTAAAAAAATCTTTAAAAATCTTCTCCTCCTGACCCAGAAGGAGTAGAGCCTTTATATTTGGCATGAAGCATCAGTATATTGACCTCTTTCAAAATAGGTAAAATAATGATCCTCCGGTCCCCAGGGGCAAAGCCCCAGGGGGCAGGGGTTTATAAAGAAATAAAGGACGATTTTTTAAATGACATCTCCTCCCAAACCACTGGGCCAATTTGAACCAAATTTGGCAGAAATGTTCCTTAGGTGGTCCCCTTCAAAAATAGCTAAAAGAATTGAAATCCGTTAAAAACTCTGGTTGCCATGGCAACAAAAGTAAAATTTAAATATAATCTTTAAAAATCTTCTCCTCCTGACCCAGAAAGCGAAGAGCCTTGATATTTTGTATGAAACATCAGTATATTGACCTCTTTCAAAATAGCTAAAATCATGATCCATGGGTCCCCAGGGGGGGAGCTCCCGTTTGGGGGGGGGGGTTAATATAGAAATAAAGAACGATTTTTAAATGACATCTCCTCCCAAACCACTGGGCCAATTTGAACCAAATTTTGCAGAAATGTTCCTTAGGTGGTCCCCCTTAAAATTAGCTAAAAGAATTGAAATCCATTTTAAACTCTGGTTGCCATGGCAACAAAAGTGAAATTTTAAAATAATCTTTAAGAATCTTCTCCTCCTGACCCAGAAGGCATAGAGCCTTGATATTTTGCATGAAGCATCAGTTTATTGATCTCTTACAAAATAGCTAAAATTATGATCCTCGGGTCTCCAGGGGCGGACCCGGGGGGGGGGGGGGGGTATAGGCATGAAGCATCAGTTCACAGACTTCTTTCTTATTTCTGAAATTATAACCCATGGAAAAGTTTTTTCCCTCTTTCAAATCAGCACTAAAGCCTTGGAATTTGTAATTTAGACTTTTGGATCCCCAGGTTCATAGTCTTTATATGTAATTGTGGCCCACTTGTTTCATAATCCTTACCTTAACATGAAATTAGACTGTTGAAAGGAAAAGAGCCTTTATCTCGGGTGAGCGCCCCAGGGCCAACGGCCCTCTTGTTTTTCACCTTTCCAGTGCGTAATTGCACTTCCAACAATGTTCGGCAGTTGTTGAAGTTCTGACATCTTGTAAAATTAGATAGACAAATGAATTAAAATGTATCAAAGTGTCCGGGACGTATACCCCCCCCCCCCCTGAGTACTGCCAAAAATCCCAAACTCTTCAATACACATGCACGCACCCACACAAGTTCTTTTTTTCTATTTCAGCACTTCAGCCTACCAATTGAAAATTTTAGGTATTAATATTTTTTTCAAAATAGGTATCCAATTTAATTTAACACAGTCATAGTGATTTTCTCTCAACATGAGTAATGGCAATTTTAATTAACACAGTATTAGATGTCTATTTTTTTAAGGCTTGAATCACGTTAAAATTGCCTCATTAGTCAAACCGATGCACTAACACCTAGTTTATAAAACTTTATACCCTAAGCTCAGTCTAGCGTGAGACATTGGTTAACTGCAAATAAGGTCCACGCGGGAATGGCCATTTGATTGAAGCCCGGCAGGTAATCTTATTGTCGATTTTTTGCACTTTCATTAATCTAAAGTCCCTTAATCTGCAGGCAATGTGTGAAACCCTAAAATTCTTTGCTTTCAAGTGAATTTTGATAGATGTTTCAATGTGAAATTTGAAGAAGATTTTGGACTGATTTTTGGTGTTATTTTTGGGATTCCAATCAGACTGCTAATTCAAAATTCCGTCCTGACCGGCATTTTATCAGTTATTTAGAGATCACCACTGTTGTGAAAAAAGCTTTGCAAAACATTTTTGAAAAATGAAGAAATTGTTACAAGTGATATATCCATTATCCACAGTGTTTCATATTCTTATAGACTAAGTCAACTTTCAACTAGTCTGCAACTTCTTTGAATTTATTCCAAATTTTTTATCTAGTAGGATTTTACTAGGGTTGAGGATTATTCAAAACCTGTCTCCTCCCGACAATATTTAAAAATGGTGTTATACCAGGATTCTATATAATTTATAGAAAACATTTAGACTCCTTTTACATACAAAAATACCTACCAATATCCTGCTCAGGGTGGATATGGTCACTACAGTAAAACCCCTCCTTACGACCACCCCGGAAATACGGGCACCCCTCTATTACGACCGAATTTTTTCAGAACGGAATTTTTTGTTCTTTATTTCAATGGTCGCGAACCCCTCTAAAACGGGCACTCCGCTATTCCGAATTACGATCACTAAATTCAGTACCAACCATAGCTGATACACTATATTGAACCCCACTAAAACGACCAGTTTTCACACATTGAGACCGATCACCCGAATTTCACACTTGATAAGAGCGACACTAATTGGGTACGAATACATTATCGGATTTTTGATTTTGTGATATCGAACCCTTATTATAATTGGTGTTATGATTAAAGTGGCCGATCACTTTTAGAAATTATAGTTTGTTTTATTTCTAATTGTTATTTGAATGTTTCACAGGTTTTGACTCGAGAAATAAATTCGAAAGTGAAAACGTATCCAAGAAGTTACGATTAGTTTGTTTACGGCGTTCCGAACAGATTAGCAATTAAATTTTGATTGATGCTTGGTATTCGCATTATAGAAGATATGTTATCGACAGTTTGAACCTGTACTTACGAATGAATAATCTGAGGTCGGAGTTCTTAATCAGATCCAAATGGAGAATAGAGAAAGTAGAACTTACCGAAGATCGTAAATTTGAAAATGACATTAGATTCCGCTGTAATACATGTTCTTATAGTTTCATTTTTGTATGTATAGTATTAATATATTCAATAACGAAAATAAAATAAACTCATTACTTGACAACAAACGACCAAACCTCAGTAATACGACCACCCCTCTATTACGACCACTTTCTGAAAGTACCGCAAGTGGTCGTATTAGAGGGGTTTTACTGTATTTAATTATAAAGAAGTCTTTCAATTAAGAAGAGAGTATTTTGCCTTCTGCAGTGCTCCAACCAGGGCCTTTCAGAAGGGTGTTCAACCCTCAAATTTGAACATAGTGGACCAATTACATTCATTTGGCCATATGTGGTGTCCATAATCCATTTGTAACACAAATCATCAATGTTTTCAAATGAGACATTCTTTTTGACACGCTTTCAAGAGGGTTGACCATTTTCATATTCCTCGAGAATTTCTTTTTACGTTTAGCTACATTATGAACCTGCGTACGACCTACACCGAACTCTCTAACAATAATCCTAGAAGAACGTCCAGATTCAAGCATGCGAACAACTTTCACACGATCAACTAGAAAGAGGAACCTACGTTTAGAGAGTGACATTATAGCAAGAATTAACAGCAATAGCAAGTTTTCATTCATTTTAAAGACCCCAAGAAATCAGTTCGCTACATGTGTAAACAACCTGTAATGCGCAAGTTCATTTTATTGAACAGAGACTTGACAACTCAAAAAATTCCCTTTCCTTTAATCAATAATCATCACTCAAATCGACCAAATAAATATTAATGGCTAATTACACGTCAATCAACTACACGGGATTAAGTTGATAATTGGCTGTTTATATCTTGTACATTACAATAAGGCGACTTCGGCATCTACTACAGTAGTGATTATTGATTTTTTTCGAACATGACTAATTAAGTCACATGTTTTGTAAGATGACTGTTGTTTAGGTACAATATAATGTTGACAATAGACCAATTAGGGTGACCGCTGGCCGCATTTCAGGAAATCACGCTATTCACAGTGCAATTAAAGAAGGAGTTTGCACGGGGAACTGTGGCCGCTGTCGGCAGATTGGCCGCTGTGCATAGTTGGACCCTAAAAAAGATTTGACTGTACTGTTAAAAGAGGTGTAAAACCCCATTCAATCAATCAATTCTTTAATTAAAGTAGTTATGCTCTAACGCATGTTCACGTCAGATGTTTTAATGAAGGATTTTTCATTTATTCATTTTATTTCAACAGACGGAACACATACATTTTTAGCTCACCTGAGCACAAAAAGCTCATGGTGACGCATTTTGATCATCCTCTGTCCAGCATGCATCGTCCATCATGTGTCAACAACCTTAAAATGACATCTCCCAAACTGCTTTAGGGAGTTCAACCAAATTTGGCAGGAATGTTCCTTGGGTGGTGCCTTGGAATGCTAAAAGAATTGAAATCAGTTAAAAAAAAATCTGGTTGCCATGGTAACAAAAGTGAATTTTTAATAAAAAACTTTAGAAATAATCTCCTAACCCAGAGGGCCTAGAGCCTTGATATTTGGCAAGAAGCATCAGTACAATATCCTCTTTCAGAATTGCTTAAATCATCAACCGAGTCTCCGGGGGGAGTCACAGGGGGGGTCGGGCTAAAATGGAAATAAAGAAGGATTTTTAAAACGACATCTACCAAACCAATGGGCGGATTTCAACCAAATTTGGCAGAAAAGTTCCTTGGGTAAGTTCCCTTTAAAAGAATCATAAAGTCGTTGGTATTTCCAACAATTTTAAGGGTGTGAAGACCAGCCATTGGAGAGGCTGGACATACACAGATTACATTCTTCAAAAGAAAATAGCAGGAGCTATTCACAAAGCTCATAGTAGGCTTTCTTTGGTATAGATATGAAGTTATTAAGATGAAGAGAATATTATTTGTGGTTTTTTTTTGAGATATAAATCTAAAAAACTTGTATAAACATGTGGAGCCAATTCTTTAATTAAGAGTGATTCAGTTTTTAGGATTTCTTATAATTTTAAGCCATCTCGCAAAACAAAGCAAATATTATACTAGTTTTGAATAAAATTTGATAGATCTACTTTGTGCCAAAAGGATATAAAATATTTGTGTGCTCAAAAATTTGTTCCTTGAAGTATGAAAAGTAAAAAAAGTCAATTGATGTGCTTGCACCATGACAGACAAAACTAAAATTAAATTATTTTGCAATGTCTCACACACAAGCTCCAGTGATAGTGATGTGGTGGAATTTAACCCATTCCCTCACAACAAAATCTTAGACTGGTCCAAATCGAAAGAAGCTGCAGTCGACAATTTCAAGTTGGTGGAATTTTTTCGTTATATTGGATAGAAAACATTGTGGATAATGAAGAAATTGCTAGTATCAAGCAATTTCTTCATTTTCATCATTGTTTTCTAAAGTCTTTGTCTTGATGGGCGTAAAATGGAGAGACTATGTGGGAATTGGGTTAACAGAAATAATTCTTAGAGAACACAAAAGATTTCTGGAAAAGGGAGTGAATCTTTTTTGTGCTGCACCATGCTATTCTAGTGGCAATTTTTGCATAATAGGATATTATTAGCATGATGTAAAAGTGAAAACAAGTTGGCTTAAGTGAATCTAGATGAAAGGTTGTGGAAATACATGTCCGTCCGTCCTTTTTCCATGTGTCCATCCTCCAAAAAATCTCCACAACTCTTGGGCCAATAGGGTGAAACTTTACACATGACTTCCTTATAATAATGCGCTGAAGAATTTACCCGGTTTTTGGTTAGCTCAAAGGTCAGAGTTCAAAGCCAAGGTCAAAATTGACCTTGTTCACAGCATAGCACCTTCAATTATGGATGGATTTCAGACCAACTTGGCACAATTGTTCTCTTATCATTAATAGGTGTAGCGTTTGAAAAAAAATCAGATAGTTCTAAGGTCAAAGTCACATCCCAAGGTTGAAAGTTGAAATTAAGCATGTCTAAACCATAGCACCATTAATTATACACGGTTTTCATAATAATTTGGCACAATTTTTCTTGGTCATGAGAAGCTTTGCGATCTGGGAAAAAAATTTGATAACTCCAAGGTCACATGTCAAGGTCAAATGTCTGGAGCATAGCTTCTAAAATTATGGATTGAATTGAAAATAACATTGCAGTTGATTGCATTTTGAAACAAATCTTTAGATCCAAGATCTAAATCCAAGATCAAGGTCACAGCTTAAGGTTAAAACTCATTTTTACAGAACATAGATCCTTCAGTCATAGATGAATTTTGAAATAACTTTACAGATATCTTGTCTGTCATGAGTAGATGCGCCATTTCATAAAGCTCCAAGGTCAAGATCACAGCTCAACATTTGAATTAAGCATGTCCAGAGCATAGCTCCTTCAAGTATAGATGGATTTCAATATATCTTGTCAAAATTGATCTCAGTCATGAGTAGATTTGTAATTTGAACCAAAAAATCAGATAGCTCAAAGGTCAAGGTAGCAGGTAAAGGTCAATTATTAAAACTGAGCATGTCTGGAGAATATCTCCTGAAATTTGGATTGATTTTGAAATAAGTTATCACAATTGGTCTCTATTGTGAGTAGATGTGCCATTTGAAACAATTTTTTAGATAGCCCCAAGCTTAAAGATTTATGTTACTCTTGTCTCACAATGTTTCATCAGCATTTCAAATTACAGGCTACCATGGAATTATTTCATGATTTTAATCTTCTCTGAAATCGGAAAGGCCTTTATGACTAACCTATTTGAAATTCTCATCATTGAAGCATGACTGATAAATGGGTTTGATTAGGATATGGTATGCAAGGGCCATGTTGACATTGGTTTATTGGGACAAAAGATGCTTTTTAGCTTGATTGGCTGAAAGACAGAGTGCTATTGTCATTAAATGGTGTCTGTCGTAAACTTTTACTTCCTCTTCACAGAAATGATCATTGGTTTACTTTGAAGAATTTTGAATGGATGAAGAACATGGCCATAACTAGAGCTCACTAAGTAGGAGTGCAGTGTACAAGAACCATAACTCTACCTGGTCTATTTTTTGAGTTATTGCCCTTTGTTGTTTTTCATACTTGAATATCGTCCGGAGAATCATGAAATTTCATGGATGGATAGAGCTCACAAAGTGGGAGTGCAGTGTACAAGAATCATAACTCTACCTAGGGTATATTTTGAGTTATTGCCCTTTGTTGTTTTTCATACTTGAATCTTGTCCGGAGTATAATTCTAAAAGTATAATAGCTAGAATCATGAAACTTCATGGATGGATAGAGCTCACCATGTGGGAGTGCAGTGTACAAGAACCATAACTCTACCTAGCGTATATTTTGAGTTATTGCCCTTTGTTGTTTTTCATACTTTGTTTGACAAAAAATATTCATTCAAAATAAACTCTGTTCTATTCAAACCCCCAGTTGATATTAAGCAGTGTGACGGGTGTATCTTGTGACAATTTGGCACCTCGTTACTAGAGTGGTCCTTGGTTGACCATTTATCAAAATATTTAAAAGAATTTTGATGAACTGAAATAAAAAGAAAATGGATTACATTCAAATTTTAAGGAATGATCCTCAGGTGAATTATATTCCAGATGTGGCAAAGATGATTGAATTTACATTGAATTCCTGAAAATATTTGTTGAATTAATACATTTGGGCCTGCGGAGTGATACAGGTGCAAAAGCACCTCTAGTTTATTCATAATTTAGGGACACCAAATCAATTGTTTGGTAATTTGGTAAGATAAGTAAAGACATATATGAAATACCACTATCATTAACATTTATTTGTATAACTTAATGACAATGCAGAAACTATACCATCATTTCACTAAAATGTACACGATATTTTATCTAGTTGTCTCTCTAAAAGTCACAAAATGTGACATACCTCTTTCATGAACATTTATTAACAACATGATACAAAAAACAAACCATCATTTTACTATACACAATATAATATCTAATTGTCTCTATAAAAATCACAAAATGTTCTAGACCATGAGACAGCTGTTTTGTCTGTACTTGTGTTTGTCTGTGGTGACTGTGATGTGGGTACTTGTGTGTCTTCAGGGTTCTGTAGTTCAGACATAATGGATCTTGCTGTAGACTGTACCTGTTGAGATAGAGATATACTAAAAAAAAATATAATATGAACAATAAAATGGATGAAATATATTCTTTTTTTCTGTAAAGACATTGCATTTTCTAGTAATTCCCAACCTAGTTACATGCAATTTCTTCATTACGCAACATGATTTTTCCCTAAAAGATTTTTTACCACATAGGATGGTTTCATTTCAAATTGCGTCCAATTCTAATTGTTGTCTGCAACTTCTTTGAATTTGATCTATGGTTCAACAGAATTACAAGAAAAATATATTCTTCTTACAAATATAGGTAATGTTTACCTGCAACTACACTGGTTCTATTATAAGAAATTGCAGAAAGCCTGGAGTTGGTGGATTGGTTGGCATGGGTAAACTCTTTCCTAATTCTGGAAATTTTAGATTGGTCAAAATTGAAAGAAGTTGCAGAGAACTAATAGAATTGAACGCAATTTGAAATGAAACCATCGTATGTGGAAGAAAATATTGTGGAAAAAGAAGAAATCACAGCAATTTACTCTTTTGCCACAATTTTTTCTCAAGAATAAAATCACAGCAACATAAAATCCAGGGTTTGTACAGGAAAGGGTTAAATAGACAAAGTATTCAAGATATTTTGCTGAAATAAATTCAGACACAAAGTAAGGCATACCTGGTTCCATTTTCTGTCTGAGATCTGTTTATAGACTTGTTGCATACCCTCTAGGACAGACAGGCGTAAGGATAGCTGAAAATTTCTGGCACTGTTACCCTCAATATTTGAGATGAAGCTCTGTTGTGAAACTGATGAAATTTCTTCACCTGAAAAATATATATGGATATAAAACTTAGAAATATAAGAAAATGACATTAAACGTTGAACAGATAATGTAATGGTGTGTCAAAATACTTTTCCTACAAATTCTTCATTTGTAACAAATAATCTTTGCCCAAAGTAATGCTGGCGAGGTATAAGATAAATGGTTGAAGTTTTAAGGAGGAGGAGGCCAAATTTTAAAGATAGAAGTATCTTGTTAATATAACTTTTCAATCTACCTACCAAGTAACTCTGTCTGTTTCTGTGCTGTATCTAACACAATTAAGTGAGTTCTTAACTCAAATGCTGCTGTTTTAATATCCATATTTAGGTTTTCTCTTACAGTACAGTGAAGTAATAGAAATAATTCTGAGATTGAGGTACATAACCTTGATTTCCAACATCTTTATACTAGCATGAATGTATTCTTCATCCAAGTTTGCTACTAAGAATTTTAATTATTTCTTAGAATTTCAAACAATAATAATTGCCAACAATTTCCTTTGATGTAGATAAGTAATTATGAATAGTTTCCCACTATCATGAATAAATTCATGCACAGGGTTAATTGATAATTAATAAGTTTTAATTACTCATTGATTATTGGGTAGGATCACCTTAAAGCATGATTGCAGCTCACTCTAATTATACTGTTTGATTGCAAACGACAATAATATCTGTCTTTGAAAATATATAGATACAACTGAACAGAACAGAACATATCTTTTATTTTACATCCAGGTACATTATTGTACAAAATGGACAAATGTAATACAAATGCATATAATAAACAATGTAAACACTTCCGGATAACCAAAATGAAAGGACTAATATATATTTAATAGTGGAAGGCGATGAAAAAAAATCTTATATAATTTTATTATTATCATAAATATTTTATCATCATTATTATTATTATTATTAACGAGGGATAGAAGTTGTTTTTTTATTAATCTATCTATTATTCATTTATTTATTTACTTTTAATGTAATATTTAGTATTGCCTTTTTGCCTCCAGGAGCCAGCAACCACAGCTTGAGATAAGCTGTAGTTACAGGCTTCTAGGCATGATTGGTTTACCCGAGTTTCTACAAAGAGGAAATTACCCCCTTTTACCCCCCTTATCCGAAACGAAAACAAAGATGGGATATGGGGGAACTAATGTTTTCGAGCGTGCGTTAACCCTTTTCTTACCTTGATTAGCGAAATTTTAGACCTGTCCCATCCCAAAGGTTATGCAGACAAAAAAAGTAGATTTAATTTGAGAAATAATAATCACCAAGTACGTAATACTGTGTTGTGGAAAAAGAAGGTGTGCTTATTACAAGCAATCTCTTTCTCCCCCACAATGTCTAGACAATTATAGAAACATAGGAACATAAAACTAGGATTTGAATAGAGAAGGGTTAGGGGTTACGTAGATTTGCGCACGGTACTAATGACTAGGTAATCATCCGCTTCGCCTAGCGGTATCGTCTAGCATAAATTTGTGTGTTGTCCAATCAGAGACGAGTTGAATATTCACGTGAAAGTGGAGCTGATCTAACTAGAAAATGAGGTAAGATCACCTTAACCCTTACCTGTTTAATCCCTGAATTTTACATCTCTGTCTTTTTTAAAATTAGAAAACATTGTGGAAAAAGAAGAAATTGCTTGTCACAAGCATATTGTGAAAAACAGTCATCTTCTTCCAAAGGTCTTGACATGTTTATCATAAAATCATGAAAATTGTTTCAGCTACAGACCTTTGCTGTTAATCTCCTTAGACGGTTTTAGAGCAGACTACCTACTGAAGAATATTACACCAACCATCGGCCGACTGAGTCAATGTGGAGTTCACGCACCATATATGAGATCTGTTTACCCTACCAAGACTTTCCCAAACCATTATAGTATTGTCACAGTATGTAAATATTATCCCATTACCAGACAACAAAATTTTAGCATAGTCCAAATTTTAAGAAGTTACAGACGTCAGTTCCAAGTGTGTTGAAACTCTAAAGTAAGTACCAAATGAGTTAGAAAATATTGCAAGCAAAGGATAAATTGCTTGTTAAAAGCAATTTCTCCTTTTTCCATTATTTCACTTGGGTGTCAAAAAGCGGGATTGTATGGTTATTGATTAACCCTTGTCATGCTGTATGAATTACCTTACTGAATTGCTGTAAAATCAAAGGGCTGGAAGCACTGATAGAAATTCTTGTTCAAAGATTAATATTTCTTTTAGAAATCAATTTTATAAACAAATCTGGTAGGAAAAGTACAAGCAGGAGGTGTAGACCAAGATCAGACTGCACTTATGTGCAGGCTGATCTTGGTCTACAACCCCTGCCAAAACTGGATTATTCCGGGTTCAGCATGACAAGGGTTAACACCGATTCAACCTGAGAACTATATTGAAGCGTCTGCCTTGTAGCATTAAACAATTCCCACACAATGATACTTTTTGATTCTCCTCAAGAAAAAAGCTTTGGAAAACATTGTAGACAATGAAGAAATTGCATGTAACTACCAATTTCTCCACAATGCTTTCTATCCTAAAAGGTGAAGTTCTTCTAAATTGCACCAACTTTAAATTTTCGTCTGCAACTTCAATTTGTACCACTCTAAAATTTTGTAATGTGGTTATGAGTTAAAGTGTGTCCGTCAGAGGGCAATCTGGTCACATCTTCTGTATAAACTCACCTGCATAGTGCCTTTATTTGATGCCAACACATAAAAAAGCATAGGGAAACATTGTTGAAAATGAAGCAATTGTTTGGTACAAACAATTTCTTCATTATCCACAATGTTTTCTACCTTAAAAGACAAAAAAAAACAAAAGAACCAAAAAAAAAATTTGTCGAATAAGAATTGTTGTCTGCAGTATCTTTGAATTTGGATCAACATAGAATTTGTACCAGTCTAAACTCTTGACGTCTTGTAAAGGGTTAACACTCTTAAAAAGAAGAACAAATATCATTCAGAAGCACCCCTTGTTAAGTTGGAATGCGAGCAATTCCAACTTAGATTTATCAAAACCGCAAAATGAACACAAGAAAATTTCATTTCGGGTTTCTTGATAACACATATGACGTGATCTCTAAGATATGAATACACCTCGGGCTACTTCTCATCTCAACTTGCCACGGACAATCAGTTAGTTGTAGCCGAAGACAATAATATGGCACATGTAAAGGATGATATAAAAATTTGTTTAGAGACTTCTAAACATGCTTAGTTTGCTTTAAATTATTGAAAAATAAGGTAATAATCAACGCAGTAATTTGTTTTTTTAGCTCACCTGTGCACAACTTGCTCAAGGTGAGCTTTTGGTATCACCTTTTGTCCGTCGTGCGTTGTGCGTCGTGTGTCGGAAGTCGTCAACAATTCTTTAAACATCTTCTCCTCAGTAACCAATGGGCGGAATTCAACCGAACTTGGTAGGAATGTTCCTTGGGTGACCCTTCTCAAAAGTTTTTCGTGGAATTTTGATTTATGCCCAAATATGGGCGTGGCAGGGCTTGGCAGTTTTTGACTTTGAAATCTTTAAACATCTTCTCCTCAGTAACCATTGGGCCAATTTTGGTATGATTGTTCCTTGGGTGACCCTTTTCAAAAGTTTTTCGTGGAATTTTGATTTATGCCCAAATATGGGCTAGCAGTTTTTGACTTAGAAATCTTTAAACATCTTCTCCTCAGTAACCATTGGGCCAATTTCAACCAAATTTGGCATGAATGTTCCTTGGGTGACCCTTTTCAAAAGTTGTTCGTGGAATTTTGATTTATGCCCAAATATGGGCATGGCAGGGCGTGGCAGTTTTTGACTCAGAAATCTTTAAATATCTTCTCCTCAGTAACCATTGGGCCAATTTCAACCAAACTTGGCATGAATGTTCCTTGGGTGACCCATTTCAAAAGTTGTTCGAGGAATTTTGATTTATGCCTAAATATGGGCGTGGCAGGGCGTGGCAGTTTTTGACTTAGAAATCTTTAAACATCTTCTCCTCAGTAACTATTGGGCCAATTTCATCCAAACTTGGCATGAATGTTCCTTGGGTGACCCATTTCAAAAATTGTTTGCAGAATTTTGATTTATGTCCAAATATGGGCGTGGCTGGGCGTGGCAGTTTTTTTTACTTTGAAATCTTTAAACATCTTCTCCTCAGTAACCATTGGGCCAATTTCAACCAAACTTGGCATGAATGTTCCTTGGGTGACCCATTTCTAAAATTGTTCGCGGAATTTTGATTGACCCACAAATATGGGCGTGGCAGGGCGTGGCAGTTTTTGACTTTAAAATCTTTAAACATCTTCTCCTCAGGAACCATTGGGCCAATTTCATCTAAACTTGGTATGAATGTTCCTTGGGTGACCCTTTTCAAAAGTTGTTCGCAGAATTTGGTTTCAGGCCCAAATATGGGCGTGACAGTTTTTGACTTTGAAATCTTTAAACATCTTCTCCTCAGTAACTATTGGGCCAATTTCATCCAAATTTGGCATGAATGTTCCTTGGGTGACCCTTTTCAAAAGTTGTTCGCGAAATTTTGATTTATGCCAAAATAAGGGCGTGGCAGTTTTTTTAACTTTGATATGGGCATGGCAGTTTTTTTAACTTTGAAATCTTTGAACATCTTATCCTCAGTAACCTTTGGGTCAATTTCAACCAAACTTGGCATGAATGTTCCTTTGGTGACCCTTTTCAAAAGTTGTTCCTGGAATTTTGATTTATGCCCAAATATGGGCGTGGCAGGGTCGGGCACTTTTTTGACTTTGAAATTTTTTAACTTCTTCTCCTCAGTAAGCATTGGATCAAGTTCAACCAAACTTGGCATGAATGTTCCTTGGGTGACCCTTTTCAAAAGATTTTCGCAGAATTTGGTTTTACGCCTAAATATGGGCGAGGCAGTTTTTGACTTTGAAATCTTTAAACATCTTCTCCTCAGTAACTATTTGGCCAATTTCAACCAAATTTGGTATGAATGTTCCTTGAGTGACCCTTTTCAAAAGTTGTTCTAGAATTTTGATTGATGCCCAAATAAGGGCTTAGAAGGGTTGGGCAGTTTTTGACTTTGAAATCTTTAAACATCTTCCTCTCAGTAACCATTGGGCCAATTTCAACCAAACTTGGCATGATTGTTCCTTGGGTGACCCTTTTCAAATCATGTTTAGGAAATTTGATTGACGCCCAAACATGAGCATGGCCTTTTTTTTTTTTTTTAGAAATCTTTAAATATCTTCTCCTAAGTAAGCATTGGGCCAATTTCAACAAAACTTGGCATGAATGTTCCTTGGGTGAACTTTTTTCAAAAGTTGTTTGTGAAATTTGATTGATGCCCAAATATGGGCGTTGCAGGTTGGGGCAGTTTTTTATTTAGAAATCTTTAAATATCTTCTCCTCAGTAATCATTTGGCCAATTTCAACCAAACTTGGCATGAATGTTCCTTTGGTGACCCTATTCAAAAGGTGTTTGCAGAATTTTGATTTACGCCCAAATATGGGCGTGGCAGGGCGGGGTAGTTTTTTGACTTTGAAATTTTTAAAACATCTCCTCAGAAACCATTGGGCCAATTTCAACTAAACTTAAATGAATATTCTTGGGTGACCCTTTTCAAAAGTGTTGGCAAAATTTTGAATCATCTTACATTAGTCAGGTGAGCGATTTTAGGGCCATTCTGGCCCTCTTGTTGTGATTCCCCATCCCGTGTTTGGTAATCACGTGATCTCAAGTTACATGTGGTAGTCATGTGACCATAGATAGGCAATGTTTACAAATATGGCTCAGGTCACAAATGCATTTTTACAATAATCACGCCACCCATTTGCTGTAAAACATTCTAGAGCGATTAAGGGGGATCGTAGGCATCAAGCAAACACGATTATTGTGGAATTTACAGCTTTTACTCAATATAATCACGAATGGGAATGCTGGTTTAAGTTTAGAGGAGGGAGGCTCACTCGGAATGCAATAAATGAATTTGAACCAATTTTCACAGTTATGACCCTTTCAGCGCATTCCAACTTCTCAGTACTTTCAGTCCTTTGATTTTAAAATAGTTATGGATGTGTGAAACAGTTTTAATTGATTCAAATACGACTCCTCTTTTTTATGACTCTCAAGAAAAGTTCCTCATTAAACATTATTTAAGACGAATAACTTGCTTGTATCAAGCAACTTCTTCATTAACTTTAGTGTTTTCTATATTAAAAGGCTTTTTTTTTCAAAATTTCATCAATCTTAAATTTGTTTTCTTTAACTTCTTTCAAATTGGACCAGTCTAAATCAATGCATTTTTCTTGTAGATGAAAAATTGGACTAAATGGAATTTTTGATGTACACTTAAGAATGATTTTCTTTATTATTTTAACGATAACAGTCAAGGTTGTCATTCAAGTCATCTTAAGATCTTAAGATTCTTATTTGGCATTTTAAAAATCTTAGTTTAAGCTATCTTTAAAATCTAAATGATAACCTTAAGAAACTTCAGTACTTTCTCTATGTTTTCCGCTATTATGGAGCTATATCTAACCTGGACAGAAAAGTTGATATATGAACCTTAACCTGCTCCTGTTAAATCCCTGGTTTATATGTCCCTGTCATTTTTATACAGTGGAAAACATTGTGATTAAAAGAAGAAATTGCTTGTAACAAGCAATTTCTTCTTTTCCCACAATATTTTCTACCCTTTACTTTGGTTACTTTTCAAATTTCACTGATTTTAGTTGTCATCTGCAACTTCTTTGAAATTAGGCCAGTCTAAAGTTTTGAAAACTGGAAAGAGTTAATGGTAACAATATAAATGATCAAGTGTAGACTCATCTTTTGTGCATGAAATATGATCTATGTATAGAGCAATAGGGAATGATAAAACAGTGTCTTTTTCTATTTGTTGTTATCTTGTTAGAGAATCTTGTGTAGGTATTATTAGTTGGATGAGACCAAAGGTTGAATCCAGTAGAAAATACGCACACACGATTCTCGAACACGATTACAACAAATAGAAAAACACACTGTTGTAATATTCCTTTTATTATATACTTTTTAGGAGATGACATTAAGAAAATTCACTTAAATGATTAAGAAATAACCAACTTTCTGAAAAAACCCAAATGTCAATACACAAAAAGTAGTCTGCGTTTAATGGTTCTCAAAGAATGCGTTTTTTATGGTAAATGCTAAATACAGATTTTTTTCAATAGAGTTGAATTAGAAAGCCAGATTTTAATCCATATCTTTTATGGGTAAATAATAAATATTGTTATTAGCAGAATCTACTGTAATATTTCAAAGATGGTCAGTTTGAAGAAATTTTTTGAGAGACTGTTGTTTCATGAAGTGTTGTGACTAATCTGCTATATTTTACAGGGTCTATATCCAGAGTCTCATGGCATCATTGACAATAACATGTATGATTTAAACATGGAGAAACGGTTCAGACTTGGCAGTGAAGCAAGCTTTGATGAGAGATGGTGGGGAGGAGAGCCGGTAATCTCCAAAGTTTTTGTTGTCCTATATCATTCTCTTTTTCTTTGTTAGGTTTTGGCTTCTAAGACTTATATATTGTAGAATTACTTGATTCTTCTTGGAGATAAGGAATGAAAAAATTGAAAAAAGTTCTTCTAAGAATATTTGTCTGTTATTAGATCATCAACTTTCATCTCTGAAAAAGAGATAGAGATATTAAAACAATAGGCAAGTTTAACACATTACCAGATAACAAAATTTTAGACTGGTCCAAATTGAAAGGGGTTGCAGACAATGAAATTTAAGATTTTTTCAACTTTTTGGATAGGAAACATGTAAAATGAAGAAATTGCTTGTTACAAGCAATTTCTTAATTTTGCAAAATGTTTTCCCAGTTGATGTTCTTGAGAGGTGATCAACAGCGTCATTGTGTGGAAAAGGGTTAGGCTTAGATGAATGGTTTAGGACCATCAATCTCCTATGGTTTTACCTTATGCCAGACCTTTTGTTTTTCAGCTATGGCTCACTGCAAAACGCCAAGGATTGAAAACAGCAACATATTTCTGGCCTGGTTCTGATGTCAAAATTCAAGGTAAAGGTTTGCTATATTATGCTCTCCAAAAGGGGGGAACATAGCAGCATTTTTTTGTCTGTCTGTCAGTCTTTCCGTCATTCTGTCCGTTCAACTCCGTATCTCAACAACCCTTGGGCCAATATTGGATGGAACTTCACTTGTGAATTCCTTATAACAGTGGGTCAATGCATTTTTCTCGTGGTTTTTGGATAGCTCCAAGGTCAAGGTCAAACATTAAAATTCATCTTGTTCACAGCGTAACTTCTTTAAATATGGATTTCTATATCATTTGGCACAATTGTTCTCTGTCAAGAGCAGATTTACCACTTGAAAGAAATATTTAGATCGCTCTAAGGTCAAGGTCACAGCTCAAGGTTAGAGCAAATTTTAAGCATATCAGGAGCATAGCTCCTTAAATTATGAATGGGTTTTGAAATAAGTTTGCACAATTGTTCTCTATCATGAGTAGAAATGCCATTGAAAAGAAAATACAGATACATCAAAGGTCAAGATCACAGCTCAAGGTGGAATGTTAAAATTAAGCTTATCCAGAGCATAGCTCCTTCAATTATGGATGGAGTTCAATATTACTTGGCACAATTGTTCTCCATCTTCAAGAGATGTACCATTTGAAAGAAATATTCATATAGATCCAGGTCAAGGTTAAGCACTAAAATTATGAATGTCTGGGGATAGCTCCTAAACTTATGGATTGATTTGAAATAATTTTGCACAGTTTTTCTCTATTATGTGTAGATATGCGATTTGAAATAAATTTTTAGATATCTCAGAGGTCAAGGTCACAGCTCAAGGTTGTATGTTTTAAGTTTTGCATGTCTGGATTAGAATGAGCATAAAACAACATCTTTGTCTTTCAGATTGTCTGAACCCTTTTCCTGTTTATTTTATACTTTTTGTGTCAGAGCTTTATTTTGGAGCATAATCCAACTCTTGTATTTGTCCTTTTAACAAAGTTCAATTTAATAGCTTTACCTGAAAGTTTATGAAAATCAGGATTTTGAAATGTTGATACAGAAGACAATTAAAAGTTTATGATTTTCTTTTATTTTACCAAACTTCGTGGTAGGAAATATTGTGGAAAATGCAGAATTGCTTGTTGCAAGCAATTTCATCATTTTCAACAATGTTTGCCTTTTTTATTCTTGAGGGGTATCAAAAAGCGTTATTGAAAGGGAGTGGGTTAATAGATTTACCAGAAAGTTAAAGGAAAATCAGGATTTTGAAGAGTGGAAATGAACAAGAATGATGACAATATAAAGACAATATAAAGACAGTAAATTCATGAATACTTGAATTTCTGAATGTTGATAAACTGAATGAAATTGAAACACAACCTGTTAACCCATTACTAGATGGAAAAATTTTAGACTGGTCAAAATTGAAAGGAGTTGCAGACGACAATTTAAAGTTTAAGAAATCTAAGATTTTCTTCAATTTTCTGGGTAGAAAACATAGTGCAAAATGAAGACATTGTTTGGTTCAAGCAATTTCTTCATTTTACACAATGTTTTTCCAACACTTTCTTGAGAGGCATCGAAAGGCGTCATTGAGCGGGAATGGGTTAAGTTTGAATGCCTCTTTATCAATTCACTTGTAAGATGTTTTTGGAATATGAAAACCTAAGGTTGAAACTTTGACAATTTCAGTCATAGTTGACAGCAGAAGTAATAGTTCAATTGATAAGACATGATTAGCAAACACAAGACATGTCAATGGTTTGTTTTTTTTTTACACGTAGATGCATAAATGATAATTAACGCATTCCCACACAGTGAGGCTTATATGCTCCCAAGAAAAAAAGCTTTGAAGACATTGTGAAAACTGAAATAATTGCTTGTAGCAAGTGATTTCTTCATCCCCAAATTGTTTTCTATCCAAAAAGACAAAGATTGTTAAATTTACGTCTACTTGAAACTGTTGTTTGCAACTTTTTTCAAACTAGACCAGTCTAAGATTTTGTTGTTCGTCAAAGGATTATTGATATATTGGTAATATGAAACTTCACACAAATTTCAATTCGAGAAACATCACCCAGATTCTTTGGTGAACATCCATCAATGGGAAGATGGCTGCCAAGGCCCTCTGCCCTCTGACAAGGCAGTTTTACTGAGATATCAGTGCTAAATGTACGGTCAGGGGACATAGAACAAAAATTATATTATTGATGGGCAACCTTAACATCCTAACTAATGTTGGTCATCAATATTTGAAATAGATGATTTGATTGGTCAATTAATTTTTAGCTCTGCTTTTCCGAGAAAATCTGAGGTATTGCCATCACCTTGGTGTCGTGTGCGTCGGCATTGGTGTGACAAACTTTAGCCTTGGTAATTTTTCTGTTGTTATTGAAGATATCGTATGAAACTTGGAATGTGTATTGACCATCACTAGAGCTGTCAATCTAGAGGTCCCGGGTTCGATCCCCGACAGCGGCACTCATCCTTTCCGACTATTTGTCTCTCACCAAAGGGTCGATAATCGTAGACCTATGTGAGATAGCAGCTGGAGGCTAGGAAGGGATTTTATGGTATACTGGTGTGAGAAATACCAGGATTCCATTGTTTGGTGCTCCAGCCGCCGCAATATAGCTGAAAGATTGTTGAAAGCGGCGTAAAACCCCATTCAAACAAACAAACTAGAGCTATCTAGACTTTCAAGGGGATAACTCTAAAAGCATTTTTGTAGCCCATTTTTCGACTTAGAATTTTGCATTATCCAGCACATGCAGCCGAGCATTGGCACCCTCGGGCGGTGCTCTTGATTGATACATAATGGTGATCTATCATGTATGACAACTTCACTAAATTTTACTGTTTTGTTAAAATTTATTTTTAGGAGAGTATCCAGATTACTACTATAAATATGATGGGTGAGTAAGAATTAACACATAACCAGACAACAAAATATTAGACTAGTCCAAATCCAAAGAAATTGCCGACAACAATATTAAAGTTAGTGAGATTTTAAAATATCTCTGTCTTCTAAGGTAAAGAAAAAAATTGAGAATGAAGATATTGCTTCTTTATAGCAATTTCTTCATTGTCCACAATTATTTTATGAGGCGTAATGGCTAGAAATACAGCTAATCAGGTTTTAATGCTCCCCAAAAAGTGAGCATATAGCCGCAGCTTCGTCTGTCTGTTCATCCTTCCTTTTCCGTCTGTCCATCCTTCCACCCAATATCTCCACAACCCTTGGGCCATATTGGATGAAATTTCACATCCGAATTCCTTATGATATTGCATGAAGGTACTTTTCCTGGATTTTGGATAGCTCTAAGGTCACAGTTCAAGGTCAAAGGTCAAAGTTGACCTTTTCCATAGCGTAGCTCCTTCAAATATGGATGGATTTCAAAATAACTTGGCTCATTTGTTCTCTATCATGAATTGATATACCATTTGAAAAGATAATCAAATAGCTAGAAGGTCAAGGTCACAGCTTAAGGTTAAACGTTTGAATTGAGCATTTCCAGAGTATAGCTCCTTCGAAATGGATGGATTACGAAATAACTTTACATAATTATTTTCTAGCATGATTTGATTTTCAGTTTGAAACAAATCTTCAGATAGCTCCAAGGTCAATGTTACATCCCAAGGTCAAAAGTTAAAATTAAGCAATTGTAGAAGGATTTCAATATTGGCACAGTTGTTCTCAGTCATGAAAAGATGAGCCATTTGAAAAAAAATAGGATAGGTCAAGGTCACAGGTCAAGGTCACATGTTGAAAATTGCAATGTCTGGAGCATAGCTTCAGATTTTGGATTTAATTCAAAACAACTTTACACAGTTGTTCTGTATCATCACTAGAGGTGCAAATTGAAACAATTCTTCAGATAACATCCCACAGTCCTACGTTGAATGTGAAAATTAAGCATTTCCAGAACAAAGATACCTCAATTATGGATTAGTTTCGAAATAACTTTACACAATTGTTTTCTATCATGAGTAGATGTGCTATTTGTAAAATTTATTCATATAGTTCCAAGGTCGAGGTGACAGCTCAAGGTTGAACATTAAAATAAGCATGTCCAGAGCATAGCTCCTTCAATCTTAGATCGATTTCAATATAACTTGTCACAATAATTGTTCTCAGTCATGAGTAGATGTACAATTTGAAAAAAAAAAGAAATCTGATAGCTCAAAGGTCAAGGTCACAGCTTAAGGTCAACATCAGAATTAAGCATGTCTGGAGCATAGTCTTTAGAAATTATGGATTGATTTAGAAATAACTTTGCACAATTGTTCTCTATTGTGAGAAGATGTGAGTTGTTGATGATGTTTGAAACAAATGTTCAGATAGTCTTAAGGTCAAGGTAATAGCTCATTGATCTACATTAGAATTTAGCATGTATTGAAAATAACAAGCATATACCCACATCTATGGCTGTTGGTCCTACTGAACCCTTTTTTCCTATTTATTTTATACTCTTTGTTACAGGGCTCTTTTCAGGCAGCATAATCCGTCTCTGACAGCTCTTGTTTTAAGGAGGCTTTTACTTTTGTCAAAATTGGCTAGGCAATGAGCTCACAAATTCAAGAATTTGGCCGAAATTGTACCATTTTGTACAGAAAATTACAGAGAGGTACAAAGTAAGCCAAGTATGAATGAGGGTGGCATGACAAAATATCTTCCTTTTCTTACGAAGAGGACAAAATAGTTCTGTTAGTGCTACACAAACATAACGATGGATTAGGGGATAAAGTTCTAGATTACAATTAGACAACAAGCAGCTGAAAAGTTGTAACCAACTTTTTATTGCATAGACTCTTAGAAACAAATTAGATGATTAAACTAGACTTACCGACAGCGGAGGTAAGTTGCTGTTTGATCTGGATTCCATCGTCTGTCAACTCTTGGAAGGGCTTAACAGAGATAACGTGGCTTGCCAGCAGAAATCATCCTTTAGAGTCCATTGGAGGTCAAGTTTGTTATGATGACACAAAGTTGACAACAATATTTAAGATTGAACAGATAAATAAACTAATAGGTAGGGAAGGGCTGGGTGTTAAGCCCTTCCAAGAGTTGACAGACGATGGAATCCAGATCAAACAGTAACTTACCTCCGCTGTCGGTAAGTCTAGTTTAATCATCTAATTCCATCGTCTGTCATACTCTTATAAGGGCTTCACAGAGATTTTAGAGACACTCTGTTCAAGCTGCTATTATATGATTAACCCAAAACACAAGATATATTAAAATATCATATATGTAATCTACTCGTTGACATGACAAATGCAAGATTAATATGTACGATTTACAGTGTCATACTACCGTACTGTAAGAGACTATCTTGTATTGAGGAGTCATGTTCAATGACTTTATCAGGAAATTTTGCAAATGTTGAAACATTGCTCCAACCACCAGTTCTGAGTAGATTTTGATGGGGAATCCCTTTAGTTTTAGGCTTACTTGTAGCTGCTAAACTTATGCTATGGGGCCCATAGCATTCCAAAACACCTGCCTGATTTAAGAAAAGTCTAACCCAACGACTAAGTGTTGTTATAGAAACCCCTTTATGAGGCTTTCGAGTGCTAACTAGTAGCTTGTCACTGTTATGGAAACCTTTAGTTCTACTAATGTAATCCTGAAAAACTTTAATGATACATAAGCTCTCATCAATATTGTGATTCAAGTATCAACGGCCCTGAGTGATTACCTGGCCTGGACTGCTAAAGTAAAATGATTGAGCTGTTATCATATTGTTTCCAACAAAAAGAATATCTGATAAATGAATTAAATGTAGTGAATGGCATCTTTGAGCAGTCAGTATTAGAAACAATATTGCTAATTTCCCTGACAACACCATTAGTGTTAAACCTTTTGGCAGCAATTTGATATAATCAAGAACTGTTTGAACATCCCAAATCTGGGTAAATTTGGGTAATTTGCTGGCCGCAATTCAATATACCTTTCATGAATTGATTTATCAGTGTGCAGTGACCACAACCAAATTTTTTTTTCTTTTTTTTTTTCTGAACAAACATTAACAAGTTGATTTATGGCCAATCTGGCAGTGTTTATGACACTATATCACACTATATCCTGCACCTTTGTTGTAGATTTGAGTTAATAACACTATATCCTGTACCTTTATTGTAGATTTTAGTTAATAAGTGATAATGTGTGATGGAGCAGGCATTAAAAAGTTGAATTGTCTACCATGAGCTAAATTATGGTAATCAACCTTTTTAAGTAAACAGCATAAGTCTTCTGATCGATGAACTCAATGATGCTAGGATAATGTGAAATGATGCATGTGATATGTCCTGTTTTTGTAATGCTTTCCCAAGATGTGAAAAACACCTAGTTTTAGATGTCTCAGTGGATTTCTTGTTCCTGGCGTATGATGAAGTTTCAAGTATTAGTGGGCCGAGGGTATGATGTACCAACCTTGGCACAATAATTTCGTAAGTTGTGGCCACCAAGTCTGCGTCTTCCAAACGGGAGCAACCAATATTACTTCGGCCTGATCAATTTCTATTTTCTAAAGAATTCTTGAAATGACACTGAAAGGAGGGAAACATAAAACAAATTAATACCCCAGTCTATGGAGAATGCATCATCAGCAAGAGCTTCATGGTCAGGGTAAAAAGAAACATACCTTATAATTTAGCATTTAGAACATACCTTATAATTTAGCATTTAGTCTAGTTGCAAACATGTATATTTCATTATCACTCAGAGTGATAAGGCCCACAATACCTTCAAGAAAAATGTTTAAAGGTTTCAGATAACCACAATATTAGACTGAGAACTTCAGAAAAACATCATTTATTTGTACCAAAACCAAAACTAGAAATCTTTCGTAGGTCATTTAATTATTCTGGTCCAAAAATATGGAATACTTTGCTTCTCTCAGTAAGAAACTCAGACTCAGTTGGAAGATTTAAATCAAATTATTTACAGTGGAAGTTTCCAGGAGGTCTGTCTTAAACAGGTCAATTATTTCTGACTGTTATTACCTGGCAATAATATCACATTGTTGAACTAATTGGTTTTAAAGTTGTTAATTGTGAATAGATATATTTTGTTGTTGTTGTTTCTGTGTCAGTTGTATATTAAAGAATCTTTGAAAATATTTCAAATTCTTTCTCAATTGAAGCAATTTCATTTTTCTATTTTTTATATGTGTGTATATATGTGTATGCATGTATATGATTACAACTTCAATGCTTGAATGACGATTACATCTTCTTATTGCAGTTATATTGTATCATTGTTGTATATATCAATTGTTTTGTTAAAATTTACTGTTTGTACTATATGATGTTTTGAGAGGCCCACATGGAAGAATGAGCAACCAAATGTGTAGCCTCCTTGAATAAAGTCGTTATTATTATTATTTGCAGGATATAATGCCTTAATTTTATGGAAAAATGAACTGTCCAATGACCACTCTAAGTCATCTTTATAATGCCTAGACAACCTGTCTGCCTTGTAATTTATTGCCTGGAATATGTGCTGCTCTTATATGAATTATATGACTTATACAGCAGTGCCATAGCTCCTGTGCCAGATTTTTTAAATCTTGAGCTTTCCCCCAAAATTTATTGATGGAAGAGCATATTGTATTGTCAGTTAAGATCCTAATTTGAACATTCTCTTTCCCTTTGGCTAATACCATAAGACCAAGCTTACAGGCCTTGAGTTCAAGAGCATTTGCTCCTGTTCTGACCAAACCCCTTTCATAAATGTTCCTTCTACCTTAATCTCTGCTCTCTACCCAAGTTTTGAACTGTCACAGGTCATGATATACTCTGGACTAGCCTCATACACATACTGATAACAGTTATGTGGGTTTTAACTTCTATAGAAACCTTCATTAAAGCATTGACATTGCCATATTTCTGTCCCAGATTTTCATCTTTTTTTTTTTTTTTTTTTTCTCCTACAGCTTGTAAAAGAGTGGGGCATATTGCACTCCAGGCTCACATGCCACTAACATGCTAATCATTTGAGCAAATTTACAGATGGTGATAAATTTCAGCCCATAAATCTCTTTACACAAGGCAGTTACCTTCTGGACTTACTCATCTGTTGGTCTAACGGTCATTGTCTCAGAGCAGGAAAGGAAGATATTTTGTTTAGTGGGAATTAAAACTGACTTGTCAGGGTTAATTGTTGACCCTAAATTATCCATCAATTTAACTGTGGCTGATATGCTATCATAACAATTAAGGAATGTCTGACCCTGAAGACATAAGTCATCAATATATGCTGTGCGTTTAAAATTATTCTATTTCTGTTAATCTTTTCGGGCCTTACAAAGATGTTTGAAATGAATTCTCCAGGAGCGCAGTCTTACTCTTTCTGAATTATTTTACATCCTAGAAAACTATTAAGTTCCTCTTTAATTTTAAAATGTTCCTCTTATTTAAGTTGTATTTGGTTTGGAATTAAATGTTGAACTGGCTTGCGATCTAGTTCAATGTTATAGCCTTCAGTCTGAAGTATCCATTCATTAGAGGTTATTTTTTCCCAGTTTCCTAAAAAGTCCTTAGTTTTTCCAGCTCGAAAATTATCTATTGTATTTGAAACATGGACACCTGAATATGTATAACTTACATCATACAATATTATTTACCTTGTCTCCGATCTCCCCAAATGATATGAGGTTTTGAATTTTGGACAAGATCATTTCCAGGGCAACATTGATGTTGGATATTTTGAGGGGAGGTTTTGACTTTGTTGTTGTCTCCTGTTCTGTATGTGTTGTTTGTTCCTCAACCCTGTCTGATTCCATACTCAGAATCAGAAATTCTGTGCCTAGAAACATTGGAGTTGTTGCTCCTTTTTTTTTTTTTTTTTTTTTTTTTTTGTTTGGTTGTTGGATGGCCCCACCAGCCCTTGACAATTCCTTAATTTGGAGAGTGTGAGCCTCAAATGTATATATTGATTGAGTAAAGGTGTTTTGGATAACTGCAAGTCAATGAAAAAAGTTTCAGATGTCTGAATGATCAATCACCCGCAACCTGACTGACTATCCAAAAATAAATATGCATATAAGCATAAAATAAGCTAAAATATAAATTGGCTTCTCCATTCCAAACGGCATTGCTAGTAAAATAAGGTTACCCAGATCTGCTTTTTCATATAGACGGCCATATAGGCAATATTGTGCTTCAGATCTGTTTTGTCATATAGACAGCCATATAAGCAATGTTGTATTTCAAATATATCATATCATAAAGACAGCCATATAATAATGTTGTCTTGTACAGAGCTGGTACGTCATACAGACAGCCATGTAGGCACTCAGATTAATGCAAAGCTCCATGTCATATAGACAGCCATATAGGCAAGTAAGATGTCAAATCTATTTCAGATCTCTCATGTCATATAGACAGCCATATAGGCAATAAGATGTCAAATCTACTTCAGATCTCTCATGTCATATAGACAGCCATATAGGCAAGTAGATGTCAAATCTACTTCAGATCTCTCATGTCATATAGACAGCCATATAGGCAAAATTTTATTTCCCACACCTTTTATGTCATGTAGACAGCCATATAGGCAAAATTTTATTTCCAAGACCTGTTATGTCATGTAGACAGCCATATAGGCATTTTTTTTTTTTTTTTTTTTTCAATTTTAGATTGGTCAGATCATAAAAGATAGACTTAAGCCAGCCAGGTCAAAATTGATCATTCAGATGTCCACTGACAAGATAACAAAGACAAAGAAACAAAGTAGTCATGTGACTGAACCTAGAATTCATCAAAACTCACAAACTTTACCTTGAATGACCTCCAAATAAATTCCAAAATAATCACTGACCACTAGGGAATAATTATGTCCAAAGATTACTTAATTGCCTGGCAAATGTGCCTGAAATTTAAATTAATTTAATGGACCCTAAATATACCTGGCTGTTGTCCCTGCAAGGGGAAGCCTCGTTCTGATTTCTGCTGGCAAGCCACGTTATCTCTGTGAAGCCCTTATAAGAGTATGACAGACGATGGAATTGAAAGCAGACGGTCCAACATAAATGAAATAAAAATCAAACAGCTGTACTAGTTTTGACATGAGATATCATTTCATCTTACGACAGTTTGGTAAAATAGTATAGTATCAATAATTTAATGCAGTAAGGCATAAGTGCATATACATTGTGCAACCTTGAATCTCTTTCTTATAATGGCTTTTCAGCTCTTTCCAAAAATGAATTTTATGTAAAGCTTACTTTGCGGTCTTACAACAACTTTCAGGACAAAAATTGTTCAACTTGGAGATTACTGTACTTTGATTATAGATTTAAATGGATTATATTCTAGGTTTGTATCAATTGGAGTTGTATTCATATATTTTTTTTTCTTTGGTGATAGTTTCAAATATTATCGAAGTACCATACTGCTGCTTGCAAATTCATGAACTTGCTAATAAGTCTTTGGTTCCTGCTCACACGAAACATAAGACGACTTGAAAATTACTTGATTTACGGTAATGGATGTTGTAGTTGTGCTGGTTAGTGACACAAGAAGTTAGGGTTACATGCACCAGACTGTATTATTTGAATTATATATTTTTTCCAAATGCCCAGACAGTCAAATGTTTCGTGAAATTAGGTGAAACTTTTAATGTAGGAAATAAAGCTGTTACTTTGAAATGATGAGTTTCTTAATCTCTTATCATGGATTAACCCACTACCAGAGAATAGTATTTTAGACCAAATTGAATGAAGTTGCAGACAACATTTCAAATTGCGTTAAGTTAGAAAATAAATGCAAAATAAGGTAAAAAACATTGTGAGAAAAGGAGAAATTACTTGTTATCCCCCGCCATTTCGGCTAAGGGGATATAGTAATTGAGAAGAAATGCAGTGCACAAGAAGCCTAAACCTAACTGGCTTCAGTTTACTATCAAGCTTTTACGGCGGGGGATGGCCATGTCCAACATGGCTCTTGTTACAAGTAATTTCACTTTTTCCCACAAAAAGTTTTTCAAAAACATATTATACCCAGCTAATTAATTGTTTTCAACGGTGTACTGTAATTGGCCTATCTGTCCATTTCTGTCCACCTGTCTATGTACAAAAGTTCAAGAAATAAAGTATCTAAAACTCCTTCTTCAACTTTGCTTCAAAAGCAATTAAACTTTATACATATATTGTTCATATATAGAATTTTTACAATATTTTTTGAAGTTTCTGGACTCAGAGGGCCTAGACCCTTGATAAAAAGTAATTAAACTTTATACATATATTGTTCTTATATAGAAGTTTTACAATATTTTTTGAAGTTTCTGGACCCTTGATAATTTGTATGAAGAATCAGTACACTGACCCCTTGCAAAATTACTAAAACCATTACCCTAGGGTCCCTAGGGGCAGAGAGCCAGGGCTTTTCGGGTTAATATAAGCATAAAGATCATTCTTAAAACAACATCTCCTTCCAAACTACAAGGCCAATCTCAACCATTTGGTAGAAATATTTCTAAGACGGTCCTCTTTCAAAATAGCTTAAAGAATAGAAATCTATTGAAAACTCTGGTTGCCATTGTCAATGAATGTGGATCTTTAAAAGTATTCTTTAATAATCTTCTCCTCTTGACCAAGCGCAGTTGGTAGCATGTCAGACTCCTAAACATGGAGTCCGAGGTTTGATCCCTGGTCGCAGTAAATATCCTTACTGACATTTTTTCTCTCCTCAATGAGAGGATAATAGTAAACCTTAGTGGGATAAGCAACTGGAGGCTCTGAAAGGATGTAGTGATAGTCCTGGTGTGAGAAATACCAGGAGTCCATAGTTAGGTGCTCATGCCACCACGATATGACTGAAATACTGTTAAAAAGTGGTATTATAAACCCTGTTTAATCAATCTACCTCCTCACCCAACCTTTATCTCAGGTGAACGCCCTAGGGCCACTGTCCCATTTTTTTAACCACAATTTTTTCTAGACAAGATTTAGCTCAATTTTTTTACTGTCTCGATGCAACATTATATTCTTTATAATACCATATACTACCCAGGAGTGATGCACACCTGTTGCAAACTTTGATATTACATGGGAGAATATTGTTATGCATATAATGATGTTTTTTACAAATGGTATTATAGGTTTTATTAAATGATAAATCAACAAATATTCAGAATTTTATCAATTAATGGAGGGAAAAAAAAGGTGCTATTATAAGTAGAATATCAAATTTGCATTCACAATTACCAAATTTATTAAACTCGTCATCTTACAATAAATAAAAAAAAAACTCTGCATATTCTTATTTTCATCTTTTTACCTGTAAAGATGAGCCGTTTAATGAATCGGGTATTCCGAGCCTCCTTATTTTACTAGTTTCATACCAAGACTACTTATTCTTCTATTTTCATTCCAGAAGTGTATCATATTATGAGAGAGTCCAGCAGATTCTAAAATGGATGACACTACCAAAAGGAGAGCGCCCAGATTTTATGACATTATACTTTGATGAGCCTGATCTGGCTGGGCATAGAAATGGTCCTGATGGTGATGGGGTAAGCGCAAAATTTCAACCCCCCCCCCCTTTAACCCATTCCCATACAGTGACGCTTTTGGATACCCCTCAAGAAAAAGAATTGGGAATACATTGTGTAAAATGAAGAAATTGCTTTTAACAAGCAATTTCTTCATTTTATCCAATGTTTTCTATCAAGAAAGTTGAACAAATTTAAAACTTCATAAACTTAAAACTGCTGTCTGCAACTTCTTTCACCGGACTTTTTGAACGGTCTAAAATTTTACTATGTAGGAATGGGTTAAAGAAAAAAATGCCAAAACTAAAGTACTGTCATTCCTTAATTCTTTTGCTGTGCAAGGTTCAGTTGGAAAATCTTGAACTTCTCCATTTATCAACATGTTTGATGTTCAGTCACACTAAAAATGTTGATTTTACAAATTAAAGACAAATTAAAGATTTTTTCATGATTAGTATATGCCTTGACGCAAATTCATCTTTTGCTTGGCTGTTTTTGAACAAGTGATCGAGTGTTGGCTTTGTTGGTGTGGGCGTTTCAGTGTAAGCATTATTGGTGTGACAAACTGTAACCTTGGTGAAATTTTTATTATTATTGAGGAAATTTTCTTAAAAATAGGCATCAAGATCAAGGTCACAGTTAAAGGTCAAACAAAAAAATTGATCTTGTCCAGAGCATAGCTCATTCAATTAATGATGGAATTCAAAATAGCTTGGAAAAATAGTTCTCTATCCTAAGTAGATGTACCATTTGAAAAAAAAAAAAACCAGATAGCTTCAAGGTCACAGCTCAAGGTCAGAATTGAAAATTTAGCATGAATTTCAAAATAATTTTGCACAATTGTTGTCTATAATGAGTAGAAGTGACAAAACAATTCAGATACCTCAAAGGTCAAAGTTGCAGCTCAAGGTCAAAGTTAAAATCAACCCATTCCAATATAATCCCGCCTTTTTTATGCCCCTCAAGAAAAAAGCTTTGGAAAACATTGTGAAAAATGAAGAAATTTCTTGTTACAAGCAATTTCTTCATGATCCACAAGATTTTCTTCCCCAATAGACAAAGGTTTTTAAAATTTCATCAGCTAAGTTTCTTTAAATTTGGACCAGTCTTAAATTTTATATATAGAGTAGATAAATCAGATAACTCCAAGGTCAGGGGCAAAGCTCAAGGTCTAACATTAAAATTAAGCATGTCTAGAGCATAGCTCCTAAAATTATGGATGGATTTCAAAATAACTTTGCAAAACGTTCTCTATCATGAGCAGATAGTTCCAAAGTCACGGCTCTAAGATGTATGTTAAAATTTAGCATGTCTTGAGTAAACATATAGCCCAATCTGTGTTGGTTCATCTAAACCCTTTTCCTCATTTATTTTATCCTTTTTGTGACAGAGCTTTATTCAGGGAGCATAATCTATCTCTTAACCCTTTCCTGGATAAACTCGGGATTTTACTGTGATTTTATAATTGAGAAAGCATTGTGGAAAAGGGAGAAATTGCTTATAATAAGCAATTTCTCCTTTTCCCACAGTGTTTTCTACCACATAGGGTGGTTTTATTTGGAATTGCATCCAATTTTCATTGTCGTCTGCATCCTCTTTCAATTTGGACCAGTCTAACATTTCAAAAACCAGGAAAGGGTTAAGGCTCTTGTTCACTATGCAGTACCAGCATCTAGGTAATGTGTTGCTTTTGTTTTCTGTTAACAGAACTAAGAATTAAGTTTTCTTTTCTCCATTAGCATAATCTTCATTAACATAATCTTTTATATACAATTTTTCATTGCTTAATCCATTACCAAATGACAAAAAATCTAGATTTTAAGAGATGATAAAAATATAAGACTGATCAAAATTCAAAGAAGCTGCAGATGAAAATTTTCAGTTGATAACATTTTAAAAATCTTGGTCTATTGATTTCTCCTTTTTGGGTATTGTTTTCCAAACTAAGCTTTTTCTAAAGGGGTGTTAAAAAAGGGATTGTGTGGGAAAAAATTCAAGTTCACAGCATTTTCAAAGGATGGGTATCAATATCTTAAATGAAATTCAAATTTACATTTTTAGATTAGACCAGCTTTAGAGAGAGTAGACGATACAATCGCTTTGTTGATGGAAGGTCTCGTTGACAGGAACCTTCATCATTGTGTCAACCTTGTTATCATAGCTGACCATGGTGAGAAAACATTCTCTTCAAACTTTAACCTGGCCGCTGTCATAGCGCAGTCAATAGTTCTTCAGACTCCTAATCTTCAATCATGGAATGTCATGGGTTCGATCCCCGGCGACGACACATATTCTTTCCGAGGTTTGTCTCTCACCATTGGGTGGATAATCGTAAACCTAAGTGGGATAGCAAGCGGAGGCTAGGAAAGGATGTAGTGGTAGTACTGGTGTGAGAAATACCAGTAATCCATTGATAGGTTCTCTGATATGACTGAAATACTGTTAACAGCGGCGTTAAACACCATTCAATCATTCAATCAAACTTTAACCCATTTCCACACGATCCCACTTTTAGATACCCCTCAGGAAAAAGGCTTTTGAAAACATTGTTGAAAATAAAGAAATTGCTTGTTACAAGCAATTTCTTCATTATTCAGAATTTTTTCTGCCCTAAAAGATGGAGACTTTTTAAACTTAAAATTGTTGTCTGCATTCTTTCAATTTTGACCTGTCTAGAATTTTCTCATGTGGTAATGGGTCAAGGTAGGAACAAATAATGTGGCATCATAAGTAAGCAAGTCTTAAGGTATCTAATCTTTTTTTAAAAACTTAATCCATACTGAAGAAAGGTTTTTTGCATGACTCTGTTCAATGAAAGTGTAAGAAATTACTTTGCAACATTCTCAGATTCACTTTATTGTCCTGATGTTATTGTACTTTGTTGTTACCTATTCCTTTTTATTCCATATCCTTTTTTACAATTTGTCCTTAACCCATTCCAATACAATGACACTTTTTGATGCCCCTAGAGAAAAACAATGGGGAAAACTTTGAGGAAATAATAAAATCATTTGAAACAATGTTTTCTAACCAGAAGTTGAAAAAATCTAAAACTCCAAATTGCCATCTGCATCAATTTTCAATGTGGACCTGTCGGGAATTTTTCCGTGTGGTAATGGGTTAATAGAAATGCAGATTTGAGTGGTAATGGATTAAATCAGAAGATTTTGGCCTGTGTGGCAATACAGATTCTCAAGTGCCTCTTGTTTCTTTTCTCATTCAAGCACCCTACAGCTATGCATCAGGCTCATATTGGGGATAGTTTTGATTTTCTAATTATTCTTTTCTTTGCCGTCTGTAGCCTCATAGTTAATTTAGACCGGTGTAGACTTAAAGCATCTGATAACATTATTACAGATATAGTTGCAAACAAATAATCTCTGTTAAACTACTATGTTTGATAGGTATGGCTGGAGTAAGCTGTGATCAGATTGTTAGATTGAGAGACCATGTTGATTACGATTACCTAAGTGATAATACCTGGGTGTGGGATGGACCATTTGGTAGAATAGCCAACACCTATATCTACAACAGATCTTCTGATAATCAAATTTCACCAGCAGAAAATCCAAGTAGGTTGGTAAGAAAAAGGTGGACCTGTATTCATGAAGATTGGACCAGTCACTTGTAAAGTGACCACCAGGGTCTTCAGCTTAACAAATATTTGAAAAAGAGATTGTACCTAGCAGTTGTCAACCAGAATTAGAATTTTGAGGAATAAACCTATAGTGAGGTAGAATGACCATTCCAGTTTCAGAAAATCTGCTTATAGCAGAAGGTCTTGACCTCAGTCAGTCTGCGCAGATTGTGGTGTCTGATGAGAACAAATACTTTTGTACTGTCCACAAAGTCTTTTCATGAGTGACTTAGAAAGCATATGTTGAAAAGAGAAAATAACTAGAACAGTATACTCGTTACATGATGACAAGCAATTTCTCATTTTCCCACAAAGTTTTCAATGATCATACCAGTATTTCTTCAGAGCGTCAAAAAGCAGCATTGTGTGGTAATGGGTTAAATCGGAGTGATTTTTATGCCCCCGCATCAAAAGATGGGGGGCATATTGTTTTACCATTGTCCATCTGTCTGTCTGACATTCAGTCTTTCTGTCTGTCGGTCTGCTAAAGTTAGCCAAAAAACTTAACATTGCCAATTACTACCAACCTATTCAAGATACAATACTCATATTTGGCATGATGATACATCTCCATAATATACATCTCCTCATGTCAAGGTCATGTTATAAAGTCACTGTCACATACCAAGGTCAAACATTTAGTCCTGTTGCAGGGGATAAATGGAAAAATAGTGAAAAGGTTTGGCTTTGGTCAATATATTCAAAAATTTGTAGAGGACAGTTTCAAAGTCTGTTCAAATTGTACTATAATTGCTATATCAGTCAGAAAATATGAGAAAAGCATTAGTTGCTTGTCAAAAGCAATATTGCATTTCCTCAATGATTTTCAACAATGCACCAAATACTTGAATGTGTGGAAAGGGATTTTATACTCTCTGGAGGGCGAGCATATAGCCACTGCTTCATCTGTCCATCCTTCTGTTTTCTGTCCACCCACCCAGATATCTCCACAACACTTGGGCCAACTTAGATGAAACTTTACATGTGAGTTCCTTATGATATTGCTCTGAGGCATTTCTCCAGGTTTTTAGATCGCTCTAAAATCAAGGTCACAGTTTAAGGTCAAAGGTCAAAATATACCTTGTTCACAGCATTGCTCCTTCATTTATGGATTCATTTCATAATAATATTGCACAATTGTTCCCTTTCATGAATAGGGAACAATTTGGAAAAAAAATAATTAGCCTCAAAGTAAAAGTCACAGCTCAAGGTCAGATGTTGAAATTAGGCATTACAAGAGTATAGCTCCTTGAATTATTGATGGATTTCAGAATAACTTTACACAATTATTCTCTAGCATGAGTGGATGTGCAATTTGAAACAAATCTTCAGATAGCGTCAAGGTCACACCCAAAGGTCAAAAGTTAAACTTAAGCATTCAAGTGTATAGCCCCTTCAAATATAGGATTTCTATAACTTTGCACAATTGTTCTTGGTCATGAGAAGATCTGCCCTTTGCAAAAAAACCCCAAAAAATTGGATAGTGTCAAGGTCACAGGTCAAGTTCAAATGTGGAAAGTAGCCATGTATGGAGTACAGCTTCTAAAATAATGGGTTGAACTCAAAATAAATTTACGCAATTGTTCCCTATGATCAGCAGATGTGCAATTTGAAACAAATATTCAGATTATTCCAAGGTCACAGGTCACAGCTCAAGGTTGAACATGAAAATTTAGCATTTCCAGAACATAGATCCTTCAATTATGTATGGATTTGAAAGTAACTTTACAGAATTGTTGTCTATCATGAGTAGTGCCAATGATTAACTGATTAATTCTGTGTTTCAAATATATGGTCTGGGACTTAAACAAAATACAGTTTTTGGTTTGTGACCTTAATGTTGTAAAATACAGCTTGAATAAGTTGTGGTTAAGCCCTTCCAAAAAATGCTATACTATACCAGACATCTCCTTTCATTTGGTTTAAATGAATAATTTAATGGACTATTCAATTTTTGGTTGACATACAAAGCTCATATTTAGAATGTAGGTCTTTGTTATTAAATGTTCCTATTTTCCTAATGTTGTCTGCCATAGTCAACTTCAATTATTAAAGTCATTCATGATGAAAAGAAAAAGTGTAATTATTGGGCATGAATGCTTCACAAACAAATTTCGTTCCACTTTGGACAACAAGGGTAGCTGACAGTTTCTCCTTTACCAAGATGTTCTATAAAAGAATTCATTTATGATATACAGTCAAAAGAGCTAGCTTTGCCACAAGAGTGACTTGTGTGTCCCTGGATTGAAAAACAATTAAGGGTGCCAATTCCTATCTTGCAGTTTCAACAGAAGGGATATTTTCCAACCTAACCTGTGCCAATCCACATTTAGATTTGTTCAGAAAAGCCACCATGCCAGTCAGACATCACTATAGCAACAATGAAAGGATTGATGACATCATACTTGATGTGGAAAGTGATTGGCTGGTGACCAGGTTGGTTATCAGGTCACCTGACCGAAGGTCATGGTGACCTATTGGGATTGTGTTTTGTCCATCGTCATGTGTTAACTTTTTAGGTCACCTGACCAAATGGTCATGGTGACCTATTGCAATCATCGTTTGTCCGTCGTCGTGCGTCGTCCGTTAACTTTTAAACATTTTCATCATTTTCTCAAGAACTAATGGGCGGATTTCAACCAAACTTGGTCGAAAGCATCATTGGGGATGCCAATTCAAGTTTGTGAAAAAAGGGGTTGTGGGGGTCATAGGGGCCCAAATCGGGGGCAAAAAGGGGTAATTTTTGGTTCTTCTTTAAAAATCTTCTTCTAATAAACCTATAATGCCAGAGCTTAAATATTTTGTGTGCATGACAACTAGGACAGGTATATTATAAATTGTGAAATTCATGCCCCTGGGGTCATGTATGGGGCCACACCCAGAGGTCAAAGTTCATCATGTTAAAAAATTCACATTTTCATCTTCTTCTGATGAAGTACAAAGCCAATTTCAAACAAACTTGGTGAGAAGCATCATTTGGTAATGGTTATTCGGATTTGTGAAAATTAAAAGGCTGGGGGGTCAGGGGGCCCTAAAATGGGGACCAAAAGGGGGTAATTTTTAAATATTTCATCTTCTTCTCAAGAACTACTGGGGGGGATTTCAACCAAACTTGGTAGAAAGCATCATTGGGGGATGCCAATTCAAGTTTGTGAAAATAGGGGTTCTGGGGGTCAAAGGGGCCCAAATAGGGGGCAAAAAGGGGTAATTTTTGGTACTTCTTTAAAAATCTTTTTCTAATAAACCGTTAATGCCAGAGCTTAAATATTCTTTGTGCATGACAACTAGGACAGGTATATTATAAATTGTGAAATTCATGTCCCTGGGGTCATATATGGGGCCACACCCAGAGGTCAAAGTTCATCATGTTAAAAAATTCACATTTTCATCTTCTTCTGATGAAGTACTAAGCCAATTTCAAACTAACTTGGTGAAAAGCATCATTGGGTACTGATTATACAGATTTGTGAAAATTAAAAGGCTGGAGGTTCGGGGGGCCTAAAATGGGGACCAAAAGGGGGTCATTTTTGGTAACTTTTAAACATTTTCATCTTCTTCTCAAGAACTACTGAGGGGATTTCAACCAAACTTGGTCGGAAGCATCATTGGGGGATGCCAATTCCAGTTTGTGAAAAGAGGTTGGGGGGCTTGGGGTAAAAGGGGCCCCAGTCGGGGGCAGAAAGGGGTAAATTTTTGTACTTCTTAAAAAATCTTTTTCTAATAAACCCTAAATGCAAAAGCTTAAATATTTTATGTGCATGACTGGTAGGACAGGTATAATAAAGTTTGTGAAATTTATGTACCTGGGGTCATGTATCGGGCTACGCCCAGGGTTCAAAGTTCATCATGTTAAGAAATTCATATTTTTAGGTCACCACCTATAGGTCATGGTGACCTATTGCAATCATCGTTTGTCCGTCGTCCGTTAACTTTTAAACATTTTTTATCGTTTTCTCAAGAACCACTGGGCAGCTTGGCTTAGAGTTTTTATATTTTGTCCGTAGCAACCATCATCTAGAAGACTTCTAACAAGATTTTTTAAATTATGGTACAGGGCTCAAAAGTATGCCATCATTTGAAACTTACTCTGAAGATGATGGAGCTACAATAAATTCCACATTTTCAGCTACACTAACCAAAGGCCAGTGGGGCTATTGTCATGGTCCTGCGTCCATCGTGCATCTGTGCATGTGTAAACTTTTCTTTAAACAACTATATCTTGAAAAATACTGGGCCAATTTTAAACCAAACTTAACAGGGGTGTTCCTTGCACAATCCTCTTCCAAACTGCTAAAAATAATTTTGTTCCATGAACTCTGGTTGCTATGGAAACAAAATTAATTTCTAACAGAAATTTTGATTGCAAAATTCTTTAAAACTACTAGGTAGATTCTAATCAAATTTCACATGAATGTTCCTTTGGTGGACCTTTTTCTAATTCTTTCAAACAAAATCACTTGTCTTGATGCTCTTTTACTCAGGTGACCGTTAAGGCCCACTGGGCCTCTTGTAATATTTTCAACTTCTTAGGAACCCTTGGATGGATTTCAACCAAATTTGGCAGGAAGCTTCCTCACGGGAAGGCGCTTCAGATTTGTACAATTCATTGATTTATCTCCCCCTGGGGAAAAAAGGGTACTGGGGACCTCGTAAGGGGGAAAAAAGGGGTACATCTTTAAAAAAATTTCTTGTTGTGAACCAGCCATTAATTTGGATTTACATTTGGTATTTATAACCTTTTGGGCAAGAGCTATCAAGTTTGAATGAGAAAAAAAAATCTGTCAAGAAATGGCAGTGCAGCGGGGTGGGTCGGGGACAAAAATAAGGGGTACATAAGCTTACATAGTGACAACTTTAAAAAAGAAATTCTACCAGGTTAAAAGACCTAGAGCTCTGATATTTGGTGCAAATCATAACCCCAGGGTCAAAATTAACCCCTTCCCAGATGTCACAAGTTTAATATAGGCTTATATCGTGAAAATTTAGAAATCTTCTTCTCCGAAACAAGAGAGCCTAGAGCTTTTATATTTTGTATGTGGCTTCATCTGGTGGATCTCTTTCAAGATTGTATAATTTATATTATGGCCCCAGAGACAGAATTAACCAATTCCCGGATGTCACATAGGCTTATATAGTGAAAACTTTAAAAAAGAAAATTCTCCGAAACAGAAAGGCCTAGAACTTTGAAATTTGGTATGTAGCATCAATTGGTGGACCTCTATCAAGATTGTATAAATAACAGCTCTGGGGTCATAATTAGCCCATCCCCGGACATCACAAGTTTTACAAAGGGCTTTTATTGTGAAATTTTTAAAAAATCTTCTTCTCCGAAACAGGTGGGCACAGAACTTTTAAATATGGTTTACAGCATCATCTGGTGGACCTCTATCAAGATTGTATAAATAATGGCGCCAGGGTCAAAGTTTGCCTGATTCCCAGACGTCACAAGTTCAACATATACTTATATACTGAAAACTTTTAAAATCTTCTTCTCTCAAACAGACGGCCTAGAGCTTTGATATTTGGTAATTAGCATCATCTCGTAGATCTCTATCCAGATTGTATGAATTATGGCCCCAGGATCATAATTAGCCCATCTTGGATGTCACAAGTTTTACATAGGACTTGTAAAGTGAAAATTTAAAACTCTTCTTTTCCTACACAGGAAACCGAGCTTTGATATTTTGTATATAGCATTATCTGGTGGACCTCTCTCAAGATTGTAAAATTATGGCCCCAGGGTCAAAATTAGCCTGTTCCAAGATGTAACAAGTCTAACATAGGCTTGTAACAAGTCTAACATAGGCTTGTTTAGTGAAAACTTTTAAAAAATCTTTTTCTTCCAAACAAAAAGGCCTAGAGCTTTGATATTTGATATGTAGCATCATCTGGTTGACTTTTTGACAGATTTTGATGTAATTTTCCCCTAATGTTTGTCTTCATGTGACCTAGTGCATATTATCAGCATTAATTTGCGACTCAGTGCTGCATCATTCAAAAAGAATACTTTATGTCCAAATTCATGGGCACACAACTTGTACAACTCTTTGTGGATTTTGATGAAATTTTCACCAAATGTTCGCCTTCATGTGACCTAATGCATATTAGCAGAGTTAAGTGATTTAATGCTGTATCATGCAAAAAGGGGACTTATTGTCAAACTTCTTGTGCTTGTAACTACACCTTCAATTCTTGATGGATTTAAGTCATCCTGAAATGTTTTAACTTATTATCACTTTCCAACATTTTCATGCCTTATTAAAAAATAGAAAAATTGTGGGAAAGGAGAAATTACTTTTGACTAGAATTTCTCCTTTTTTCACCTATATGGCACTTATATGTCGAATAAAAGCACTTTGAATTGTTGTAATCAACTTATTTCAATTTGCCAGGTTTAAAATTGGTCATCTGTACATGATTGGTCAAATTCAACCCTCAATTCTTCATCATAATGATATAATGAACTGATAAATAATCATTGATGAATTTACATTTCTTTTTACCCATTCCCACACAATGACTCCTTTTGAAGCCCCTCAAGAAAAACAAATGGGAAAACACTGTGTAAAATGAAGAATTGCTTGTAACAAGCAATTTCTTCATTTTCCACAATGTTTTCTACCCAGAATGTTGAAAAAATCTAAAATTTCATAAACATCAAACTGTCATCTGCAATTTATTTCAATTTCAAACAATCTAAAATTCTATCATCTGATAATTGGTTAAATTTTAATTTCTATGCTTTATATATTGTTACAGGTCCTACATCAGAACTTGTACTGGGGGTAACCACGGCTACGATAACAAAGACAAAAGCATGGAGGCAAGTGCTCCTTATTCTCCTCTCAATAAAAGAAATGTAAAGCATCATTTGCTTTTGCTGGATATAAGTATTAACCCATTACCAGACCGCAAAATTTTAGACTGGTCCAAACTGAAAGGAGTTGCAGACGACAATTCAAAATTTATGAAATTTTAGATTTTTCAAAATTTCAAGTAGAATAATGAGGAAAATGAAGAAATTACTTGTTACAATTTCTTCATTTTCTCTCAATGTTTTCCCAATTGCTTTATCTTGAGGGGCGTTCACCAATTACCACACAATTCAGGGGTTTTAGACATGCTGGTTGTAATATTAACCAATTACCAAATAATTTAGGGTTTTTATACATGCTGAAGCTTTGGAAAGCATTGTAAGAAAGTGAGTTATTGCTTGTTCTCATTTTCCTACAATATTTGAGACCTTTCTGACACTAATTTTACTAATTTGGGTGCATAACATGTCATTTGCAGCCACCGCAAATTTGGATAAGCTCAGATTGTTTGTCATGTTTTGGATAAAATTTGAATATAATAATGTCAATAATTAAAGCATTTCTCTTGAACCTCAGGCTACTACTGGTAATAACCAAAAAGGACACAAAAGGTGAACTTTGCCCTCATGTAACTGAAGGATTATTCAAAGTTTCATTAAACCACATGTGAATCTCTTGACTGTTTAACTCAACTCAGCATGAAGTGTTCTGAGGAGCTATTTGTATTACCCAGCCTACATCTGTCTTTGTACAGTTCTTTAAAAATCTACTTTCAAACTACCTATTAGATTTCAATAAAAATTTGCAGAAATTATCATTTGGTGATGGCCTTCCAAAATACTTAAAAGAATAGAAATCCATTGTCATGACAATCAAATGGAACTTCTTATGAATTCTTCAACCATCTACTCCTCCTAAACCATAAGGCTTATAGATTTCAAATTTTGTTTATAGCATTGCCTCATGGTCCTCCACCAAAATACTTCAAGTTATGTTGATGTGGTTTACACAAGCTATATATTGTAGGTATTTGCAATTTACAAAGAAATAAAGAACATATTTTTTACAAACAACCCCTAAGCCACCCTTCAGATTTCAATACAACTTTTCAAAAATGATCCTTGGGTGATGGTCTTCTAAAACAGTTAAAGGAATTATAATCAATCAATAACTTTGGTTGCCATGGCAACCAAAGGGAATTTCTAAGGATTTTAAAAGAAATCTTCTCCTTCTAATCTGTAAGGCCAAGAACTTTCAAAGTTTGTACGTAGAATCATCTTAGTCATATACCAAAATACCTTAGATTATGAAAATTTTGTTTATCTTGGCCCTATGTGGTTGGTACTTGATAATCACATGGGAACAAATTCTTTAAAAATCATCTCCTAAACTAACCATCAGATTCCAACTGAACTTTTCAGAAATGGTTCTTGGATGAAGGTCTTTCAAAGTAAGTAAGAGAATTGGAATACATGAATAACTCTGGTTGCTATGGCTTCTCCTCCTAAACATGTGGTCTAGAGCACTCAAATTTTGCATGAAGTATTGTCTCATTGTCTTGCACCAAAATCCTTTAGGTTATGATATATGATTTATATTGGCCCTATGTTGTGAACACCTTTGTGGTTTTAAAAGAAAAACTTAATTCTTACATTAGGTCTTTAAGAAATCTTGTTGTCCCTTGCCCAATTTCAGTTGAGAATTTAAGAGAGATCATTGAATTAGGAAGGAAGTTGTAGAATAAAAAGAAATCAATATGGAGGAAAACAAACTGAAAAAAAAGGCCAATGCATGGACTTTTGCAGTATTTCAGGGGAGCAATTCATGGCTACCATGGCCCTCTTGTAATTAAAGAACTTTTCAAACACAATGTTGATGTCAAGGTCTTTGTAATTTGACAGCTAATTGTCAAGGCATTTTGTTACCAAAGGGCAACTTAACCCTTTCCTTTACAACGATTTTATATTGCTGTGATTTGATACTAAAAAAAAACATTGTAGAAGAAGGAGAAATGGCTTGTAACAAGCATTTTCTTCTTTTCCCACAATATTTTCTACCATATAGAATAGTTTCATATCAAGTAGCACCCAGTTTTCATTGTTGTCCACAACCTCTTTAAATTTGGACCAGTCTGAAATTTCAAAAAATGGGAAAGGGTTAAAAACCGTAACCAATTACAATATAACAAGAATTTAGACTGGTCCAAATAGAAAGAAGTTATACATAACAATTTCAAGGTGATAGAATTCTCAAAAACTCATATTTGTGTGTAGGAAATATTGTGGGGAAAAAGAAATTGCTTAATGTACGTTTTACGTAATTTTCAGCAACATTTTCCACAGTCTTTTTGAAGGAGTTATGTTGGATTGGGTTAACTATGGTTATAACTTTTAGTAACCTGCCAAAATAATCATAGTTTCAAACATATGTTTTATACTCTTTGATGTGTCTATGTTCTCACCCTGATCCCTTTCTTTCAGGCATTATTTTTGGCATATGGTCCTGCCTTCAAATGGAATTTATCTATTGATGCCTTTGAAAATATTGAACTGTACAACATGTTTACAGGTTTGTATTAAAATATTTACTATTTAACATACCGCACAAAGCAAATGTTTTCAGGTGTAAACTTGAGTCGAACTGTCTGTCCATCAATCTGTTCATCCATCTGTGTACAATATACTATCAATTTTGTGTCAGAAATAACTCCTAAAATCAGTTTTGTTCAATTGAAATGAAGATTTATTACAACATAGGTCATATATTGAGGTTTTGCAAAACCTCAATTTGAAATGTCAACTTCCTTGGATGAAGAACTATCTTTCTTTGAACTGAGACATATTTTTTCTTAAAATAATATTATTTTTGGGAAGAGGGTGCCTTATTACTATTTAATTCTGGGATATTAACTCACTTTCTTTGTCATACTCTAGTTTTTTTAGCTCACCTAGTGCTCAAGTGAGCTATTGTGATCCCCTTTTGTCCAGCGTCCGGCCGTCGTGCGTCATGCGTCGTCCGTCAACAATTTCTTCTTGGCAGATTTGAACCAAATTTGGCAGAAATGTTGCTTTGGTGGTCTCCTTCAAAAATAGCTAAAAGAATTGAAATCCGTTAAAAACTCTGGTTGCCATGGCAACAAAAGTGAAATTTTAAAATAATCTTTAAAAATCTTCTCCTCCTGACCCAGAAGGCGTAGAGCCTTGATATTTTGCATGAAGCATCAGTATATTGACCTCTTTCAAAATAGCTATAATCATGATCCTGGGGTCCCCAGGGGCGGAGCCCCAGGGGGGTGGGGTTTATATAGAAATAAAGAATGATTTTTAAATGACATCTCCTACCAATTCACAGGGCCAATTTGAACCAAATTTTGCAGAAATGTTCTTTAAGTGGTCCCAATTAAAATTAGCTAAAAGAATTGAAATCTGTTAAAAACTCTGGTTGCTATGGCAACAAAAGATAAATTTCAAAATAATCTTTAAAAATCTTCCCCTCCTGACCCAGAAGGCGTAGAGCCTTGATATTTTGCATGAAGCATCAGTATATTGATCTCTTACAAAATAGCTAAAATCATGATCCTAGGGTCTTCAGGGGCTAACCCAGGGGATATAGGCATGAAGCATCAGTTCACAGACTTCTTTCTTATTCTGAAATTATAACCCATGGAAAAAATTTTTTCCTTCTTTCAAATCAGCACTAAAGCCTTGGAATTTGTAATTTAGACTTTTGGATCCCTAGGTTCATAGTCTTTATATGTAATTGTGGCCAATTTGTTTCATAATCCTAACCTTAACATGAATAGACTGTTGAAAGAAAAAGAGCCTTTATCTTAGGTGAGTGCCCCAGGGCCAACGGCCCTCTTGTCTGTATATAAAGTCAATGTTGCATTTTAGCTCACCTGGGCATAAAGTGCCTTGTTGAGCTCTTGTGATCAGTCTTCAGTTGATGTCCGGCTGTCTGTTCGTCTGTTTACAGTTACAAAAAAATCTTCACCCCATATTCCAGAACATAAACACCATGTTTGACATTGCACGAAATCCATAATTTCCATCTTCAATGTTGAACAAAATCCCTATTTTTGAGTTGCAGCAAACCGAAGGTTTGAAGCTACTCATTGTCGTCGCACGATTTAATTATCTCATGTTTTCCTCCGATGACCCGGAACAAATAACCTCCCTGACAGTGCCGTTTCTTAAATAGGCTCATTCTGTGTTACCAGCCCAGATTATAAATTTTTGGACACTCTTTTAAAAGATGGCGTCATTTTTAAAGGTTTCATTACAAAATTATCGTAATTTTTTCGAAACTTTTGATTTTACAAGCAAACTACATTCTATGCGTAAATAACCACTATACATACAAATAATTAGATTGTCAGTTTTGATTAAAAGACCATAAATTCGAAAGGACAGCGTGTACCTTCACATCATTTTATATTTCTTAGAAATGTATCTGCAAATGCAATGCAAATCTCATATCAATTACCTTCGATGAAACAAATTATCAACAAAATTGAGCATAAATACATCTGATACTTAAAACACGCCGTATAAGTGATATGGGCCGTACAGCTTCGTATATATTAAATGGGTCCGTAGGGATTGCATAGATGATATTAACTTATTTTGGTATTTTTAAGGATAAAATGCTTTAATCTGTCATTTATACTAACATCAATGTATTAAATATTGATTTTGTGAAGTTATTTGTGATTTCAAATATACCGAGGCAAACCTAACCTACTGAATGCAATTTACTATTAACACTATTTGGTGTACAACACTTGCTCGCACACTTATTTATATCCTGCCCTGATACTAAACGAGAATGTTGATTACTGATTTAAATCCGAGTTGTTGTTTGATTTCGTGACAATCGATAAAGATTATTTGGTGACGAGTAAAGGTCTTCACCCTTGAGACGATTGTTATATCCGAGATTAATGTCATATCTTCGATAGGCTGATTTGATTTACCTACCAGATTGATGGAATGCCGAATTAGGTCATGGTTTTCTCAAGACGTCTACCGCAATTTATGCGCTTCCTGTTAAAGGTTATAATTTGATTGCATGTCAAATATGATTTGTCTTGTACAAAAAATGGGTTTGTACCGCCCTGGCCTGGGCTTTTCTCCAATTTAATAAAATAATTTTTCGAACCAATTTTCTCGCACCGAACCTTCTCGCGTCGAATGCGATATAAGGAAACCCACGTTTGAAATATTTTCAACTTTAAATCACAGGCGAATTAAGGCATATATTTTCTAAAGATACCTGAAGATCTCTTAGTTACATACCCATATGAATCAGAGAAAAGATTGTTTTCATTACATCATGCGTACTCAAAAATGTTCGACCTAAACCCTATTTATTTTTCCAAGATGTTTGTACGAACTTTTTATAATATGGATTGAGGTTTATTTATTTTATTATTCATTTAAAATTTCAGCTGGGATTTAAAGTTCAATAATTTGTATAATCAAAGCACTGAAAGTACCTCTGATGAGAAACAGAAACCAGATTTATACACCTAGGAGTTACTTTCTACCCAAATAACTCTGTCTTCTGAATTTGCTATGGTGATTTAAAAACTGCTTTCCAGAGCTTGTTGTGCAACACTGAGGAGAAATATTCCATGATGTCTATAAATATTGGTAAAATGTTCATATTTCAAAACACAATTCACCTCAGATAATTTAATCCATGATACTTTTAAGTAACCTGTGTGATATGAAGTCAATTGTAAGAAAATATTACCTAAATGCAAGATCCAATCACTCTAGGCTTTAAAAATAGAACTCACTAACACAGAATTAAATAAACAAAAATACACACACAGAATTTACTTTTAAGTGGACCAATCTCATTTGATCAGTCAAGGGCCAACAGACTTCAGTTTAGGTTAAGTAATGAATTCCAGACACTGTGTCAGTTGTCGCAACTCTCAGGCCCTTCAGGGCTTTGATTTTACACAGTCATTGCCCTTATTGTCTTGCAAAATTTTGAAAATAAAATTGTTCTCTTGATAAATCATGAATGGCTAACATTTCAATGGTTACAATTTTGCCTCATTTAGAAAGAGGCGGTAGTGGAGGGTATTTGTCAGCCCTTACAGGTGACAGTTCTAGTTTATCACTAAAATCAATCTTAAATTTTTGTCTGCAAAATCTTTGAAAGGGTTAAATCACAAACCTTTGTTATACCCCCCAAAACGAAGTTATGGGGGGGGGGGGTTATACTGGAATCAGGTTGTCCGTCCGTCCGTTTGTCCGTCTGTCCGTCCGTCCGTCCGTCCGTGGACATAATTTTGTGTCCTCTTCTCCTCCCACATTTTTTGACCAATTTTGCTGAAATTTTATCAGGTTGTTTCCTATCATATGAAGTTGTGCACCTGTAATTTTCATCTTGATCCAGTTGTTAGTTTCAGAATTATGCCATTTTGGACTTTTTAATGGGGGCAGGGGGGAGTAATTTTGTGTCCTCTTCTCCTCCCACATTTTTTGACCAATTTTGCTGAAATTTTATCAGGTTGTTTCCTATCATATGAAGTTGTGCACCTGCAATTTTCATCTTGATCCAGTTGTTAGTTTCAGAGTTGTGCCATTTTGGACTTTTTAATGGGGGGGGGGGAGTAATTTTGTGTCCTCTTCTCCTCCCACATTTTTTGACCAATTTTGCTGAAATTTTATCAGGTTGTTTCCTATCATATGAAGTTGTGCACCTGCAATTTTCATCTTGATCCAGTTGTTAGTTTCAGAGTTATGCCATTTTGAACTTTTTAATGGGGGGGGGGGGGGGGAGTAGTCAAAAATTAAAATTGCAAAACTCAGTAACCATAAGGGGAGTTACCAAACTTGTTAAGTAACATCATCTTGTTGACCTTTACAAAATATCGAACGGTTTATTTCCTGAGGTCAAATTTGACCCTGCCCCCCCGGGGGTCAAAAATTTAACATAGGCTCATATTGACTTTACGTGGATATAATTTTGTGTCATCATCTCCTCACACAGTTTTCTTTAACATAGGCTCATATTGACCAACCTTTCCTAATCAGTCAACTCTAGCAACAAACACAAAATCAGAAAGAGATGGAGGGTTGGCAATGTTCATCCACCATGACATGCATTTGATTAAACAGCTTCAAATTCCACTCCTTCATAGAAAAGCCTTTTTAGCGGTGTGGGGGGTATTCTCGTCAGCCCTTGAGGGCGACAGCTCTAGTTATACCTTTTTTAGGTTTGAGGAGTTCTAGAGCAGCAAGGCTTATGTATTCTAGGGAGGCAAGGCTTATATATTCATTATTTTTGCAAGATTTACTTTGTGTCTACATTGTAATTAAACCTGGCACAGACTTGCTTTCAACTATTGATGTGAAGATTTAAGCAAATTTTAACCTGATATGGTAAACTCAGGTTATAACAAAATACTACTACATATTGCTTAAAGCAAAGTTGATTTCATAGTCCAAATGGATTCTTTTTGTTAGAATAGTGATCGGTTTTAAAGATATTCAGTGACACCAATATACTTTCTTTCGATTTTTTTTTAGCCAGAGTTTACTGTGTAAACAACATGTTAAAAGGGGGAAACATAAATCTGCGAAAATCAAAGCATTTCAGAATTGTACCAATTTGTATTTCTGCCAAGTTAACCCATTCCCACACAGAGACATTTTTGAAAGCCTCTCAATAGAAAACCTTTGGAAAACATTGTGGAAAATGAAGAAATTGCCTAAACCCTAACCCTAACCCTTGAATAAGCTGTAGTTAAAACATTTAGATGGCCATTCGACCAGTTGTCTTGTTAGCTTGGCTGTTTTCGGAGAAAACCGAAGGTATTGCTGTTGCCAGGTCGGTGTCAGCCTAGTTGGTGTCATCCAAAAACTTTGACATTTTGTAATGTCTCTAATATTACTGAACATATTCACTTGAAGCTTGGCATTATATGTTCACTATCAAAAGAGACTGATTGATTGAATGGGGTTTTACGCCGCTTTCAACAATCTTTCAGTTATATTGCGGCGGCTGGAGCACCTAACAATGGATTCCTGGTATTTCTCACACCAGTACCACCATCACTTTCATCAACTTTAATTAAAGTGAAAATGAATGATTTAACACTTTCCTGTTCAATCCCTGGTTTTTACATTCTTGTGGTTTTATACTCGAGCAAACATTGTGGAAAAAGAAGAAATTGCTTGTCACAATTTTTTCACATTTTTCCACAATATTTTCTATCCTATTAAATAATTATTTTTCAGATAAAATCAACTTTAAATTGTCGTCTGCAAATCCTTTGAATTCTTAAAGTTTGCAAACCAGTAAAGGGTTAATTCGTCAATTATGAATATAACTAGATTCTTTCATTATAACATTTCAGAGGTTATGAATATCACAGCAGCTCCCAATAATGGAACTATGGGATCTCTTAATCACATACTGCAGTCTCCCCCATCCCATGTCCAGTCCATGCAGTATGTGACAGAAGTCAATGGGACCTTGCTGTATGATGACCAAAATATGTACCTTGCATTTGTACAGTCACTACAGTGTCCAGATATTTGTGATGGAATGTCTTCAGAAATGGTATAGTTTATGTTACTGTTTACCTTCTAAGCTTATTTGACACATTACCAGATGACTGAATTTTAGACTGGTCCAGATTTAAAGAGGTTGCAGACAACGATTTCAAGTTGGTGTAATTTAAAACAACTTTGCCCTTTAGGTTAGAAAACATATAGGAAATTGAAGAAATTGCTTGTTAGAAGCAAAATTTTCATTGTCCACAAAATTTTCAAAAGCATTTTTGTCAAGCCTGCCTGCAGTGAGACATAATTTCACTTTTACGCTAGTGCATGCGTTGATGAGTGCGTGTGTGCATCTGTCCATCCTGAATGTTGTCCGGAGTATAACTTCTACATTTATTGATGGATTTGACAATAACTTGGCACAGTTGTTCTTCTTTGATAAGTGCTATTGTCATGCAAAACATTTGTTTTGATACCTCCAAGGTCACAGTCTTAGGTCAAACAATAAAATTTGCCCTTGTCGGGAGCTCATCTTCTACATTTATAGATTTGCAAATAACTTGGCACATTTGCTCATCTTTATAGGTGAAAGAACGAAATTGACCTTATTATGAGCATAACTTCTACATTTATGGATTGATTTGAAAATAACTTGGCACCTTTGTTGATGACACATTTGTTCTAGTTGATGAAGGCTAGTGTAATATGATACGTGCAAGGTCAATGTCACTGTTGAAGGTGAAATGACCCTGTCCAGAGCATTACTTCTAAAACTATGTATGTATTTGAAAATAACTTGGCACATGTTTTACGCGAAAATTCTTTTAATGGATCACTTTTTGGTTGTGCCTTGAGTGGTCACTTAACCTTTTTCTGTACAAACCCAGGACTTTACGTTTTTGTGATTTTATAATGAAGAAAATATAGTGGAAAAAAACAGAAATTGTTTGTAACAAGCAATTTCTTCTTTTCCCACAATATTTTCTACCACAATGGATGATTTCATTTCAAAATGCATCTTATTTTCATTGACGAATGCAACCTCTTTCAATTTGGACCAGTCTAAAATTTCTAAAAACGGGAAAGGCTTACCACAAGATTTACTGCACAAAAATCTTTTGTCTTTATCTAGATTACAGGTACTTACACAAAGCTGGCCAGTTTTGTAAGTCAATCAACAGCTGTTCACAATTACCCAAAAATGGTTCATTCAAGTGCCACAAGTTCTGAAATAACCATCCTTCATCATCCAAGCTATGTGGTGGGCTACAATAAAGATATGGATCAAACTGTATGGGTAAAACAAGCTTTCTCATCCTCCTCTAGGGTGAGTTTTAGAACAATAGCTTTTCTTTTTGGACCTGTTACCAGACAACAAAATTTTAGAATGGTCCAAACTGAAGGAAATTTAAGACAACACCTTATTTTATGCGGAATTTTAACAATTTTTTTCCTTTTTGGGTAGAAATATTTAGATTTTTTCAATTCTTGAAAAAGCGTCACGTTGGTTAAACTCAATACAATCCATCAGAAATTGATTACCCAAACTGGCTGAGGGTCTTTTCATGGGTCAACTCTTTTAGTGATGTATTCTATGGGTGATATAATCAAAAGGAATTATTTCAATACCAAAAGACAAAACTTTAGCCCATCCCCACACAATGATGCCCTTTGTCACCCCTAAGAAAAAACGATTGGGAAAACATTATGGAAAATGAAAAAAAAATCTTCATTTTCCACATTGTTTTCTACCCAGAAAGTTGAAAAATCTAAATTTTCATAAACTCTCAATTGTTGACTGCATCTCCTTTCAATTTGGACCAGTATAAATTTTGGACATCTTGTAATGGATTAGACTGGTGGAAATTTAAAATGTTGAAGACAACAATTCTAAGTTAATTGAATCTCAATTACCTCTGTCTGTCGGGGTAGAAAACAATTTGGAAAGTGAAGAAATTGCTTTTCAACATTTTTTCTCAAACTCTTTTCTTCCGGGTTGTAAAAAGGCAAGATTGTGTGGGAATGAGTAAATCTGTTTTGGAAGAACTTGATTCCAAAGTAATTTTAAATAAATAGGTCTATAGAAAACACCACACACATTCTATGTGTTTTTTAACAAATGAAACCAATGCCTATCAGTTGTATGATACCAGATCCACGAATACAGGGATATTCTAACTGTATGAATATCAGTTCAGATTATCAGTTTGGTTCCCTACTCTTTTTAGGTATGTATGGACTTTCACAAGTAATTATCAGAAAAAAAGTTTTAGGGTGAATCTTAACTCTTTTTATGCCAAATCCAGAATATTCCTGTTTCAGCGGGACGTGTAGACAAAGATCACCCTGCACATACGATCTTTGTCTAGACCTCCTGCTTTACCATTGAAGCCAGAATTTTTGTATGAGATATTGTAATCAAAATTTTGATGCATGTTTTAACTCCTTCAAACACAATCCCTCCTTTATACGCCCCTCAAGAAAAAAGCTTTACAAAAACATTGTGGAAAATGAAGAATTTGCTTTCTATAAAAAAAAACACAAAATAATTGAAAATTCCATCAACATGAAATTGTTGTCTGCAGCTTCTTTCAATTTGAACCAGTCTTAAATCTTCTCGTGATGGAATGGATTAAACTATTTTATTCAGCATGAAATGGGTTAATAAATGAAGTTGCAGAAAATATTTTAAAGTGTCTGATTGGAAAACATGTACCATATGCAGTTAACAGCCAACACTGAATATTATCTTTTTTTGTTACTGCTTGTTAGATTTTAGCTAAAATTCATAGAAATATACCTTTGGTGATCCTTCCCAATTAAAAAAATTTCTCTTTGGAAACAATTATGTGGTTTTAACCAAAATTTAATCCAAAGTTGAATTGTTTGAAAACTGAGCCGCTGTCATAGCACAGTTTGTAGCTCATTAGATTACTAATCTTCAATCATGGGATGTCATGGGTTTGATCCCCGTTGGCGGCACATATTCTTTCTGACATTTATCTCTCACCAATGGGTGGATAATGGTAAACCTAATTGAGATAGCAGCTGGAGGCTAGGAAAGGATGTAGTGGTAGTACCATTGTGAGAAATACCAAGAATCTATTGTAATTTGCTCCAGCCGCCGCTATATGACTGAAATGCTGTTAAAAGTGGCGTTAATTCCCATTCAATCAATCAATCTCTTTCTGTTTCAGTTGATAGTTCAAGCCATATTGAGAGTCTTTCCACACTTTACACAGCAATGAAAGAAAACTTTATTAATGGTATGTAAACTTTTCTAATTGATTTACATGATATTTTTTAATAAGAAACTTATATGCTCCCAGACCTATAGAGTTAGCTAATCCTGGATGTGTGTGGCTTAGTGTTAGTGTCAAATTGTTTTCCAGACTGATGGATTCAAAAATAATTCAGCACAGTTGTTCCCATTGAAGAGTACTAGTGTCAAGTGTTGATTATTTCCGTTTATTTATCGTCGCTACCGTAGCACATGCCCATATGAGCGTCACCCCCAGAAGACGGTTAGTTGTTACGGATGATAGTGCAAGGACACAGAACGAAACTGCTGAGAGCTCCGCCTGGTTCTTTAACGTGCTCGGTGGATAGCACCGTCACACGGGGCCTCAGTTTAACGTCTCATCTGAAAGACAATTAGTTGTTAGTTGATATGGTCAGCCAAGGGCTCGAGGTCTAAAGGTTTAAAGTCAAGTGCTATACCAACTGAGCTAATCGGGTAAAGTTCTGTTGGATGCTCCCCAATTTCAAGGTCACCACTAAAGTCCATGCGACAAACAACTATGCTGGGGGCATCCATGTAAGTGACTCATTTATAGTATATTTTATATCCATTGATTTTCCAACCACATACATATAACCCTTTCCTGTACAAACCCGGAATTTTACGTTGCTGTGATTTTATACTTGAGAAAATATTTTGGAAAAAGAAGAAATTGCTTGAAACCAGTTATTTCTTCTTTTCCCACAATATTTTCTACCACACAGGATGATTTCATTTCAAATTGCATCCAATTTTCATTGAAACCTCTTATAATTTGGACCAGTCTAAAATTTCCAAAAATGAGAAAGGGAAAAATAGGAAAGGAAAAAATAGTTCTTAAAGATAGAAATGATTTATGCATTGAGAAGGTTAAAAAAATATTGGTTTGTTTCTGTCATGTGTAAAATTGTTTTCAGTTATGCCTAGGTTCAAAGTTTCAAATGAAAGTTAGGAGACAAACACATAACCAATTCCTGCAGGAAAAAAGATTTTAGACTGCTTCGATTTCCAAAAAAGTTGCAGATGACAGCACATGTATTTAGTTGGTGATTTTTCCCTTTTTTTTTTTGCCTTTTTTGGAAGAAAACAGCAGAAAAGAAGAAATTGCTTGAAACAAGCAATTTCTTCATTTTCCAAAATGTGGTGGGGTTTTTTTTGTTGTTTTTTTCGTGGGCATCAAAAAGCGTTGCTGTGTAGGAATGGGTTATGTGTGAGCATCCATGTCTCATAATCATTTTTAGTTTTAATATATATTGCTTACGATTCACAGAGATATGGAGACCATTACAAGATCTGATTGGTCAGTGGTCAATTACATATGGAGATTTAGAAGTCATAACTGGACCAGTGTATGATAACAACCATGACAGCTTACCAGATAATCAAACATTGTACAGGTAAAGTAGTTTTGTCAATTTAGCAAGAAACATTTTACTCAGAGATATCGAAACAATAACAAGATCTGATTTGTCAGTGGTCAAGGACATATGAAGATTTAGAAGTTATAACAGGACCAGTGTATGATAACATTCATGGAAGCCTGGCAGATAATCTAATGCTGGTCAAGTAAAGAAGTTTACAATTTTGTCAAAATGACACTAAAATAAAGTGACTATTACAGGACCTGATTTGTCAGTGGCCAACAACATAAGGAGATTTAGAATTTATAACTGGATCAGCATATGATAACAACCATGGCAGCTTACCAGATTTGTCATGAGCAGGCAAAGTTTGTTTATCATATTGAACAAATGTATTGCACAAAGATATGTAGACCTTTGCAAGCTATTGAATTGATATGTCTCTATAAACATTGTTTTCGATTTAATTTTCATTTGAAACCTCTGAACAAACTATTAACACAATCCTCATTATAATGCACTAAAGAAAAATATTTTAGAAAAGATGATGTTTCAAAAGGAGAGATTATTTATTAAAAGCAATTTCTTCTCTTGCCATAAAGTTATCTTGCCTATAAAACACTTCATTTTTAATTAACACTCTCTTTGAACTGTCATTGGCAAGCTTTTAATTTGGACCAGTCTAAATTGTTGCTGGTAAAAGGTATTATGATTTGAGCAGAATTTTGTTGACTCGCAATGGATTTAACTTTTCCCATTTCAGTATGCACAAAGAACCAAGCCATATTTTCACTATCATAAGTCGATGTTCAGAGACCATGGCTGGTTTATGTGAAACTTACCAAACTTTCTCTGTTATCCTTCCGAATGATGGAATAAGGAACTGCAAGGTGAGGATTCTTACCTGTCTTGTTGCTTGTCTTCAATTTGAGGCCAATCTCATAGCTCAAAGTTCAGTTCAAGTCTAAATGAACTCTTCCCCTTTTTTACACACCAAGAAAAAGGAAAGGGAAAAAATTGAGGAAAATTAAGAAATTGCTTATTAAAAGCAATTTCTTAATTTTCTACAATGCTTTCTACCCTATTAGGCAAAGAGTTTTAAAATTTCATTAACTGATGATTGTCATTTGCAACATCCTTCAGTTTGGACTGGTCTGCAATTTTGTCGTCTGATAGCAGGGGGATGTTAAATTATCACTATCATGAGGAAGAAAGCCTTTTGATAAAACTGTACAAGTGAATAGTACAAGAATGTTTTCTTTGTGTTGAGTTATGCTACAATGTGTTTTAATTTTGGACTGGTCCAAATTAAAAGGAGTTGCAGATGACATTTTCAACTTGATGAAATTATAAAAAAAAATTACTTTCTGGGAAGAAAATTGTGGAAAATGAAACTGCTTGTCAAAAGCAATTTCATCATTTTCCACAATCTTAACCAAAGTCTTTTTTAGAGGGGCCTAAATACCTACCAACTTTATAAGCACATGAATGTTAAATTATCTTGAGAGAGAAAGCCTTTGATAGCCTATTGAATCTAACCTTTTCCTGTACAACCCTTGAAAATTATGGCCCTTTGATTTCATACTTTTTTTGTTTTGAATGGGGTTTTACGCCGCTTTCAACAATCTTTCAGTTATATCGCGGCAGCTGGAGCACCTAACAATGGAATCCTGGTATTTCTCACACCAGTACCAGCATTACATCCTTTCCTAGCCTCCAGCTGCTATCCCACATAGGTCTACGATTATCGACCCATTGGTGAGAGACAAATAGACAGAAAGGATGTGTGCCGCCGTCGGGGATCGAACCCGAGACCTCTAGATTGACAATCCGATGCGCTACCAACTGCGCTATGACAGCGACTGATTTCATACTTATTATGGATAAAGAAGAAATTGCATGTAGCATGTGATTTATTCTTTTCCCACCAATTATTTCTCTCTTTTTTTTTTTTTTTTTTTTTTTTTAACATGGTCAATTTTAATTGTCGCCTGAAGCTTCTTTCAATTTTGGCCAGTCAAGAATTTTGCCAGAGAAAAAATCAAAATCCCCATTATATAATAGTCAAATTTATAATTTGTCTCGGTTATGTCCAAGGTATCATAGTTTAAGTTATTCTAATTTCTAATAAAATGTGAATGAAAGGGTAGTAAAAATTGTGAAAAGAAGAAAACATTTTCAGTTCTTAAAGACTTGGAACAATGAGATAATGCAATTAACCCATGTCATGCTGATCTGCATTATATCAGTTTTGGCAGGATAATAGGCAAAGATCAGCCTGCACAGTATAGTCTGATCTTTGTCTACACAACCTGTTTGTCCCATTTATGACAATTGTTAATAAAAACTAATTTTCAAAAGAATAATTGATCACAACTAGTGCTTCCATTTCTTCCACCTTTGATTTTTCTGAAAAAGAATCTTATTTAGTTTGACAAGGGTTAACCCACTACCAAATGGTACCGCTTTATGATGCCCTGTAGGAAGAAAGTTTAAGAAAACATTGTGTAAAATGAAGAAATTACCATCAATTTCTTTGTTTTCAATCAATGTTTTCTACCTAGAAAGACAAAAAAAAATAAAATTCCATCAACTGTAAATTGTCGTCTTAAATTCTTTTGATTTTGGCTGGTCTAAAATTTTGTTGTCTGGTAAAAGGTTTAGATAATTGTTATTTTTCAGAGTTTTGAGGCCTACTTAGAGGATAATGAATGTCGCATCAGAGACATTGAGTTGATCACAGGACTACAGTTTTATACTGAATTACCCCATGACAAAGCTGTGAGACTGAGAACATACCTGCCTGGTGGATTGTGGGGACAGTGAAACCCTTTCTAGCCCATTTTGACATAATCCTGCTTTTTAAAGCCCCTGAAGAAAATTCTTCCAAAAACATTGTGGAAAATGAAGAAATTGTTTGTGTAAAGTAATTTTTTCATTTCCCTCACTTTTGTCCACCAAAAAGTGATTTTCTTTGAAATTTCATTGTTGAAATTGAAGTCTGCGACTTCTTTCAATTTGGATATGGCTAGGATGACCAACAGAGACTTTTCTTTAAAAGAAAACACTCAAATTTTTTTTCCCTTTTTTAATCAGAATGTAATTGCTTTATCTTCTTTGTAACCATAGTAAGACTTGGGCTGACCATATAATTACTACTTTCACTGTCAAAAAAATAGCCGTGGTCTTTCTGCGGTATTCATACAGCCAAAATACAGTTAAACTTATGATGTTATGCTTGTGGTATAATGGGGTCTGCTACCTACAACTTCATAACTACTGCTTGAATAAACCATAGTTTTTTGAAGACCATCACTATTTATGTACTGGCTCTAGATCTCTAGATAAATAGATTTGTTGATTACGTGAGACCAATCAAGCAACTCAAAATCCAGGTTAACGAATAAAAATACAGAATGATTTGATCGGTGTCAACAAAATTTTGTATCAATTTGAATGGTTATAGTAATTTTAATCAAATCTGGACTCAAATTTAGACTTGAGCATCGATTTCATGATCTTTCTATCTGATTTAGCGTGACAGTGCCTTTTTAACTGTGAATAATTTTATTTCTAGTTTCGTCAATCAAAAACGAGTGTTTTGATTGGTCGAAAAATTTATTCAACCTCCATGAACACAATTTTGAGCACGCAGTCATTTTGTATGCTTCCACACAAAATAGTTCTATACAAAAAGGTATCAAAATTTGTACAGCTTTTGGTGTTTTCGCTAGATGCTATTAAACTATACGCAATGAAGAGAATGTTTTTTGTTTTCATGGAGGTATGAAACAAAAAAACTAATCACACAATGTATGAATCTGCTTTGCGTATTCATACAGTGTGATTAGGTCTTTCGGTTCATACCTCCATGAAAACAAAAAATTTTCTCTTCATCTCTTAAATATCTTTGCTTCATTTTCAGAAGGTCCTTGTTAATGTTACACTTTAACATGGTTGTTGCTACCACATCTTACTCATACTATTTCAATAAGTAATTGTCATAGAAAAGGGCGGCTTACAAAAACAACCCTTATGTCCTTTTCCACACAATCCTTTTTGTCCCTCAAAGAAAAGAGTGAGAATTACATGCTATTTCTTCTTTTTCCGCGATGTTTCTACCATGAAAGATTAATCAAAAGTAAATAAACTTTCAACTATTGTCTGTATCTTCTTTCTATTTGGATCAGTGTTGTCTGGTAATGTGTTAAAGAATGCATGTGCATGTCTGAAGATTATCTGGGTCAAGAAGTGTGTGTGTGGGGGGGGGTATATGGATGTGCTGGGAAAAGAGCATAGTAAGCTGCAAGGAGCAGTGTATGTTTTTAATCCAACTACATTTTTGTTTTGTATGTTATATTATGCAGAATAAAGTTATATACTTTTCTAAATCAATGTTTTATTTTTTACATTTCATTTTACAAGAAGCAAGTGACTGTTTCCCAAAGAGCTCAAGATGAGCATTTGGAATTAGCTATTTATAGAATGTGTCATGTGTCAAGCCTTATATACTTCATTTTTCTGCTAAACTGCATTGCCTCTTAAAATATGTGTCCTCTTGGTATCTTAGACAAGTTCAATATTGGTCCAAGACTTGGGTCATAGCGCAGTGGGTAGCGTGCCAGACTCCTAATTTTCAGTCATGGGGTGTCATGAGTTCGATCCCCGGGGGCGGCACATATCCCTTCCGACATTTGTCTCTTACCAATGGGTGGATAATCGTAAACCTAAGTGGGATAGCAGCTGGAGGCTAGGAAAGGATGTAGTGGTAGTACTGGTGTGAGAAATACCAGGAATCCATTGTTAGTTGCCCCAGCCGCCGCAATATGACTGAAATACTGATAAACGTGATGTTTAACCACATTCAACCAACCAACTAAGTCACCATGCCAAATCTTGTAAAAACCTTGTGTGCACTCTTCAGGCTACATCTTTTGGCACAAAAGCTTTGAAACTTTGCTAGATTCATGGTTTCCTCGATATACCAAATAAAGTTTTTTGGAGGGACGTTTAATGATTGGAGACAAACAAATTGTAAAAGAAATAAAAAAAAAAAAAAAAAAAACAAGTGTGCACTCTGTAGGCTTCCGTTTCGATATAAATTTCTGCACATTCTTTTTCTGTTTATTTGTCTCTATGATGTCTTTGAAATGTTCAATCTTTAGTACCAACAAAGGTTAATGAGTTAGAAAAATGAAAGCATATCATACAAAAACAGTTTTTGTGGTGTTAGTCTATCCATCCACCTCATCAAAACTACTTTAGAAATTAATGGGTAGATAAGATATATTGCTCCGATTTGAAAGAAGCTGCAGACGCTAGGTGAAAGTGAGTGCAAATTTGAAAAGTAACCAACCTACAGAATATGAACTATTGCCGGAAAAGCCCTCTTTTTACGCTTCTCAAGAAAAAAACTTTGGAAAACATCGTGAAATATAGACATTGCTTGTATCAAGGTGGGGTATGGACCTTAAAATTTAGTCACTCTGTATGATGTCCAAACTAAAATATATTTGATAAATTTAACTACAACTAGCATTCTTAATAAGTGTCAACTGGTTGGCGAAAAAAAAGAAGTTTTTATAAATTCAAATGACCCATTCCCACACAATGACGCTTTTAAACGCCCCTCAATATGAAAACTTTGGAAAACATAGTGGATAATGAAGACATTATTTGTTACAAGCAATTTCTTCATTCTCCACAATGTTTTCTACTCAATAAGATGAAGATTTTAAAAGTTTAATCAACTTTGAATTTTCGTCTGCAACTTCTTTGAATTTGGACTGGTCTAAAATTTTATCGTGTGGGAATGGGTTAAGCTGTAAAGACGATGCCTTCGTCGCTCTCCAACGATATTTGGGGAAAATGAATCTGGATTCTGATCAACTAGGTTCTTGAGGTTGTAATTGACCAATTGCTGGCCCGCCCACTAACTCTTATTGCAAGTCCTACTGGCTCCAATGGGAAGTCCTCCTTCGATTTTAAACGGCAGAATTTTGCAGAATTTATAGCCGGAAGCATATAAAAAAATAGAATAGTTGGTTAATACGCTATAGATATGACGTTTAAATCGCCAAACCAACAAAAAAAGCTAACAAAATGGCGGCCAATGTCGCAGTTCAAAATTCATTTACGGTCTAAATGAACGAATTCATTGGTCGACTGATTATTTCATTTATATCCACAATTGGTCAAGGCGATTCTGCTTTCATAGAATATTCCCAGGGTGATATATAGAGAATAGATGGTTGGTGTCTTGATATGGAAAAGTTTATCGGGCAAGGCGTAGGAATTTATCTGGTGAGCCGAAGGCGAACCAGATAAATTCCGAAGCCGAGCCCGATGAACTTTTCCTTATCAAGACACCAACCATCTACTCTATCCTGTTACCATCTTTAAAAACTACTCTATTTATCCTGTTACCATCTTTAAAAATGGATTCGACTGAAAAATGTAAATGTAAGTTAACCTCTCTCTGTCGAACATGGTGATACCCAGCTGAGGTGAGGGCATCGGGGTCGACCTTTGAAAAACTCGCACAATTCAATTTAGATTAGACATAATAAGAACGAATTAACAAGAACATCTATAATCGACTCTCAACTTTCATCGGTCGAATTATACATCGGTGACGTAGATATGACGCAATATATGACGCAGGCATTGTTTATTTCATGGAAGCATACACACAGCTTCAGAAAGCAGGATTTTAAAACATAAAAGGATTTAGGGGATTAAGCAATGATATTACTTGAGCGAGAATACTTTTAGAAGTCGCGGCTAGGCAACTTATCTCAAGCTTTGTCCATCCTGTGATATTCTATCAGGGTGGCAATGACTTCGGGTTTGGTTTTTGCTGCATAACAACGAATCGCCAGAAAATCTTCGACACGTTAGTTGAGTGATCGACAAGATCGACAAATCTAGGCAAATTATGTTCGATGATCAAGGTATGTCTTTGTTGTTTAAGGTTTAAGTTATAGATGTTCTTGTTAATTCGTTCTTATTATGTCTAAATTAAATGGTGCGAGTTATTTCAAAAGTCGACCCCGATGCCCTCACCTCAGCCGGGTCAAATCACCATGTTTGGCGGAGAGGGGTTAACTTACATTTACTTATCATGGACATTTTTCAGTCGAATTCTTTTTAAAGATAGTAACAGGATAAATAGAATAGATGGTTGGTGTCTTGGTATGGAAAATCAACACAAAACGCTGACGTAACAGCGTCGCCACACAAAAAGACGTCAATACACAGAAAATAGTTCCATAGAAACTGGCGTATCAATAATGATGCTTCATTTTTTTTACTTTCCACAAAAACAATCTGGTCGTAGAGAGAATTTTCCTTCAAAATGAACGATAACTCCAGAAAAATACAAAAATTGAAAAAGGTTATCTTTAATAAGATTGAACTTTGAATAAAAAAGGGGTCTACATAAACGTCGTATATAGCGTTGTCAAACGTAACGTCGACGTTATTAGTTTCGTCGCTCATCGCAACGTTGAAACACGCAGCGCAAGCTAACTTATCGTGAAAAATTATTTTTCAAGATATTTTTCCAAATTTTAACAAATTCATACACGAATTTACGTGAAAGTATAAGCGAAATAAATCATGTCAGTTGCTGATAATTGTATGCCAGCATGTATACAGAAGAACGAGGGTCTACCACGGCCGATAGGTAAGCTGCCATTTCTTTCTTTAAACATTTTTACGCATCCCGCTCTTTGTCGCCCCTTAACCCTTTCCTGTTTTTCAAAATTTTAGACTTGTCCAATTTAAAAGAAGTTGCAGACGACAATTAAAAGTGAGTGCAATTTGAAAATTAATCAACCTATAGGGTAGAAAATATTGTGGGATGAGAAGAAAATTTTGCTTATTACAAGCAATTTCTTCTTATCCCACAATATTTTCTCAAGTATAAAAACTGAGGGACGTAATATCCAGGGATTAACCAGGAAAGGGTTAAGGAAAAAACATATTGGAAAATGAAGAAATTGCTTATAATAAGCAATTTTATCATTTTCCAAAATGCTTTCTATCCTTAATAGAGATAATCAAAATTTCACCAAATAACTATTATCGTCTGCAACCTCTCCGAATTTAGAGCAGTCTAAAAATTGGTTCGTATGGTAATTTGTTACGGGCCCTTGCATTAGATCTTGGAAAAAAGTTGTTTTGTTATTTTTTTTTTCTTAAATTTTTAGCTTATTTCATCTTCTTCAAAATAAAAAGGTATGAATGCCTTTCTTTAACTAATTACCAGAAAACAAAAGTTTAGACTCCGAATTTTACTAAACTTTGTAATTGGTGAAATTTTACAAAAGTCTGTCTATTTTGGGAGCAAACGTTGTAGATACTGAGGTGTTTGCTTGTACCGAGTAATATCTATATTTGCCACAATATTTTCCAAAACTTTTTGGGTTCAAATGAATAGGGGACTGTGTAGGAACGGGTTGATAGGCGTTACTATCAGCGTTAGTCATTAGTCATTAGTGATAGTATCTTTTGAACAACAAGTAGAAAAAAAAAAATACTTTTTTCTATTAAGAAATATAAACTTATCACTATTATTACTCATCCATTTATATCCGTAGTCTGAATATGTCGGCCTTCGATTATTATAGTTAATATTTTAGGTAATTAAGTGACAAGTAATGTGAACCATTGCCATGCTGAATTAAAAGCCTATTCAATGTTACTTTAAATCAAAGGACTAACAGCACTGGAATGTCTTAATGAAGGTCGATATTTCTTTTGAAAATTGACTATTTTAACAACTGTGGCTGAAAGGGGACAAGCAGGAGTTGTAGACCAAGATCAGACTGCATTTATGTGCAGGCTGATCTTTGTTTATACCATGGCTACTGATATAAACAACTACTGGAGACAGATTGACTTTTACATGCGAATTTTGTATTCCGACGACAAATTCTGACTACTACGGACTGACTGAATCATAGACTGGTTGCAAGTTGAGACTATAGACTGACTACTACTCGTGAGTGTTGTAATTTGGTAACAACTAGGGATTAAAGCTATAATTCAGACTACCACTAGAGATCGTTACAGACTCGCTATGGATGAGGACTATAGAATAACTGTTACAAGTGAAAATTATAGTCCGACTAGAACAAGACATACCGAAACGTTGGCTGACTGCATGTGAGGACTTAATTATAGTCCAACTAAAACTAATGATTACAACACTGTTGTAATCATTAGTTTTAGTTGGACTATAATATTGAACAGACTAACTTAATCATGGACTAACTACTAGAGAGAACTATAAGATGACTTCTACATGTAAGTTTTGTAGTCTGACTACAAAAAGTGACAACTAAAGATATAATTACAAACTGACTAATGGTTGGGCTGTAGACTGATTACTAGTTGGGCTATAGACTGATTACTAGTTGGGCTATAGACTGACTACTATACGTGAGTATTGTAGTACGACTACAAACAGGACTACAGAATATACACAAACGACTAATCTAGAAATTGTTACAGACTGACTGACTATAAAACGTGACGACAAGATACTGATTGAATCATACTAGAAAGGTCTAGAGACTGACTACTGCAGGTAAATATTAAAGCCAGTTTACAACTGGTGACTACTACAAACTGGCTATAAAACGTGAAGATTAGAGTGACTACAGTACACTGATTGAATCATACAAATAAGGACTAGAGACTGACTGCTACAAGTAAGTAGGCCTATTATAGTTAGACTACAACTACTGAATACTACATACAGACTATAAATCGTAAAGATTAGAGTGACAACACGACACTGATTGAATCGTACTAATGAGGACTAGAGACTGACTAATTCAGGTAAGTGTTATAGTCAGACTACAACTGGTGACTACTACAGACTGACTGTAAAACGTGAAGATCAGAGTGACTACACGACACTGATTGAATCATACTAATGAGGACTATAGATTGACTACTACAGGTAAATATTATAGTCAAACTGCAAATGACTGACTACTACTGTTATTATAGACAGACAGTCACTACTGTTCCTGACTGACATGTGCAGGTTTTCCTCTGCAAACTGAACACTTTAGACCTTACTCAGGCTGACTCAATACTGACTACTATACTAATTATCTTCAGAAAATATTTATCGACTGAAAACTACAACTGGTAACTCCATGCCTTTATTCTACGTCTAGTTACTGCTTTGTCAGACTATAAACTTTTACTCGTGTATACTTTGACTAAACACAAACTAAGTAATGCGAACAAATTGGTACAGTCCGACTCCTAGATACCACTACAGACTGGCTATCACTTTACTGGCTTCTTCTACTAAATGACTGACTACTGCCCTCTGTGTTTTACTGACTGAACTTCTGACTGGCTACAATATTGACTACTACAAGCAATAACTTCAACTACTGCCTGGTTACTGCTGACGGATTTTTTTTATTTTGATTTTTTTTAGGTTGACTGTAACTAGTTCTTAGTCTGTTATAACTGCCTAATCATTAAATCAAACTGAATTTTACAGACTATGAATACTTCTCTAGCGGTAGTAATGGTGGGAGAAATATCAAGAATCCGTGGTTAGGTACTCCTACCGCCGTGATATGACAGAAATACTATTAAAAGTGGCGTTAAACCTCACTCAAACAAACAACCGCTTTGAGGCTGAGAGCGAGTTATGTGTGTATTTCCGTTTAATTATTGTGACTACCGTATCACATACCCATATGAGCGACGTCCCGAGAAGACTATTAGTTTTTACGGGAGATGGTGCAAGGATACAGGACGAAACTGTTGAGGGCCCCGCCTTGTTCTTTATTGTGCTCGATGGATACCACCATCACATGGGGCCTCGGTTTAACGGCTCATCCGAAAGATAATTAGTTTGTTAGTTGATATTGTCAGTCCAATACCATATTCTGTCAGCCCGATACCATGTTTCTAATTTTTGCAAATTTACTTGTCTGAATATTATATTCAAGTAATTTATAAGATGGAATGATAGTAATATAAAAAAACAAAAACAAAAAAAAAAAAACACACACACACAAAAAAACGTGACATCGATACCCCAATGAAAGTTAAAACATTTCTTTTCCCGACAGATCCGATAGCGATCATTAAAGGAAGTAAGAACCAGGATATGCTGCCCGGAATATATGCCGGCAACCAGTGCACCTCGATCTGCGTGGCCGCTCTAGCCTGGTTCTACGGGAAGGGAAACCGTGGTCACTTTACACGCGAGGCAATAGACACGGCCCTATATACCGGCAATGACCTTCATAAATATTTAAGGTAAGAGCTTCTCCAAATAATAACATTTGACCAAACACGGTTGTCAAACAAATAACCAGTCGACCAATGGAATCATTCATTTGGACGTGAAATAAGTTTTGATATCCGCCATTTGCCGCCATTTTGTTGGTTAGGCGTCTTAAACGTCGTAGCTTATTCAAGCTGTAGTTACGACATTCAAGTCGCCAAACAGCCATTTTGCTTTTTTTTTCATGCTACTAGCCATAAATTTTGCAAAATGACACCGTTTAAAATCAAAGTGGGACTTCCTTTCGGAGTATTTGATATTTTTTTCACGGGGGGGGGGGTGTCGGAGTTTCCGTTTTTATGAAATTGACAAAACATTGTTAGGCGAACAAATTGTCGTAAGTGTAGCTTATTGAAGGATCAACCAAAGAATCTATCGCCCAATCAAATAAAAGCAATTAAGACCGGAAGTGAAATTTTGAACACTTACAGAGAAGGGGGGGTGGTGGATTCGGGAGGTACAGCGCACAGGAAAAAGTGTTATAAGTCAAAGCCCACGGTCGAAATGTATCATAGGGCAGTGCGTGACATTTTAAACAAACCATGACACATGCGCGCCAAGTAAATACATTTGCATTAGATCAACTCTGATCAGAGTCTCCACAATTCGCTCTAGATACTGATACAAAGCTTCAGTGAACGCGATCAGCGATTATTCAAAACGTCCTGCTTGTCGGTACTTCGCGCACATTTGAAGTGGTTGGAAAAGTCCCGCACAGTCTCTATTATTTATATTATGGCCGACTCGCTTTCTCAGGCCTTCGCGATCTTAATCCTTGTCATGCTGAGCCCGTAATATTACTGCTTTGCCCTTGAAGGAGATATAGACAAAGATCAGCCTGCATTTAAGTGCAGTCTGATCTTAGTCTACACCACCTACAACCAGAATCGTTTATAAGTTAATTTCAAAAGAACTTTTAACCTACAATTAATGCTTCCCGTGTTTTCAGCCCTTTGATTTTATGAGATGAGAATATACATGTAGAGGGTTTATAATTCAGCATGACAAAGCTTAATGTCTTTATATGTTCCACGTTCCTGTGGTCAGCTATTCATGTATACGGATGTCAACTCCACGTATTCGATTGCTTCCTTGGTATAACCAGAACGAGAGGCATTGATAGTTTATGTCATGTCAAACCACATGCCCATATGATCTGTTGCGAGACTAGAATTCAAGACGATAGCCTTCCACTTTTCTCCAGACACGAATCGCCGTTATTTTTCGTTGTTAATTTACCAGAGTGGTTTCTTACGTTGTGTAGACCTAACAAGCCAAATATTTGTCGCTTAACCCTTTCCTGTTTTACAACATTTTAGACCTGTCCAAATTCGAAAGTTTTTAGACGAAAAACGACCATTCGGTAGGGTAGAAAATATTGTAAAAAAAGAAGACATTGCATGTTACAAGCAATTTCTTCTTTTTGTTTTACAATGTTTTCTGACTTATAAAATGACAGGGACATATAATCCAGAGATTAAACAGGAAAGGGAGTAGCAGGGAACCTTACAAATCTGACAAGAAATACTTCGCGAAAAGAAAAAAAATACACGTCATTCCCGGAAGAATACAAGTTATGTTCGTTTTCAGAAGAAAATCAATTTCAACTGAATTGAATTAAATTTATTTTATGTTGCATATTGCAGAGAAGTCGAAAAGGTCAGTACAGCAAGTGATCTTCGCGTGGCCTTAGATGACCTACCGAACATTATGAACATCGGCGATGTCCAACTTATACGAAATAAAGAGGAGGAAAGATTTGCACTATTATTTCGACCCAATGATGGCTTCGCCGATTTTCTTATGCTAAGGGTATGTTCATTCCGAAATTCCGATTGCATTTTTTTTTTTTTTTTTGTCGATTCACAAAATGAAAAATATTCATCCTTTATTCACCTTTCTAAACAGTCACTCAAAATCGGTATATTCATTCAAACGAGAGTAACATGGCATCTTTTAACCCAGGAGGTATTGTGCAGTCTCAACTATTTCTCCCTTTGAAGTCAGGGTTGTTTATAAAATTCAATTTTAAAAATAAATGCTGATCCAGAAAAAGTACTTTCAATCCGCCAGTCCTTTGATTCTCGTGCAATTCTGAAGAATATGTATTTTATAAGTACTGATTTTCTTACCAAAGCGTGCTAATCGATTATACATATTTGCTATTTCTTTCCGATACAATGCAAAAAGTTGATAAGGAATCGTACATATTTGCCATAAATTTCCCATTTGCAATTGAATGAGTTCGAATAACTTAGGATTAAGAAAAACTTATGTCATCATACATATAGCAACGATCGTCTATGACGTCAGTAATACAGGCGTTGTGCAAAACGTTGTATACAAATTACAAAAGGTAAGACTAACAATACATAGTTACCAATACAAAAGCATAGTCTGCTGGTAATAAGTTCATCAAATACTTTGATTATTGTCTTTGAAGAGTATGAATAATATGATATACAGTACTTATATCCTGCAAACAGTGATAACTTGGTAATTCAATATAAGCTATGTCGAAGGTTTTAACTTTGTTAGTCTTTGGATGATGGTTTTCTCTAGATCACGTGCATGAACCTGTTGTGCGAAATCGGTTTTAAATTCCCTTTCGCCAGAAAAATCACCTGCTTATATATTTACTACTTCATCTTGAACATGATCAATAGATGCGAGATGATACATTTTTAATTAAGAGAATATTTTTTGTTTTCATGGAAGTATGAACCGAAAAAACTAATCACACTGTATGATAGCATCGAGCGAAAAAAAAAAGCTTTACAAATTTGATACCCTTTTGTCTGGGACTATTTTGTGCGGAAGAATAAAAAATGGCTGCGTGCTCAAAATTTTGTTCATGGATTATGAATAATTCTTTTCGACCAATCAGAACGCTCGTTTTTGATAGACGAAACTATATATCAAATTATTTTGGTTTTAAATGGAATTTTGCCTTGAGCTTCCATATCTAGCATACTAATCATGTGACAATCTTTGTTTCGGTGTCATAAATTTTGGGAAGCTAGACGCGCGTGCGCAAAGACTGTTTCTAATCGAAATAACAAATCTCTCTCAAAAACGATCGCTGCTATGTACAGTCAAATCGACTTATTCTCTTAAGCGACCACTTTTTGTATCTTCAGTGGTCGCTTAATACAAGTTTTACATACGCAGGCTATATCAAAAGTTGAATTTATAGATCACACAAAAGATTCCGAGAATGCGGAGGCACAAGAAGGTGCCCGTGCAATAAAACGTACATATACATTACAGCATTTACATCATGGAGTTATGAACCGAAAAAAATAATCACACTGTATGAATACGCGAAGCAAAACCGGAAGTAATTCCTCCCCGCAATGGAAATTTGTTGTTGTTGTTGTTTCACTTTGAAAGCGTCTAACGGATACAGACTTTTTAGTCATCTGACGCTTCTCTTCGTTTCTTATAACTTAATAGCACTGAGCGAAAAAGGCAACAACTTTACAAATTTTGATAGCTTTTTGTATGAGACTATTTTGTACGGATGCATACAAAATGACTGCGTGCTCAAGATTTTGTTCATGGAGATATGAATATTTTTTTGCGACCAATCAGAACGCCTGTTTTTGATAGACGAAACTAAAGATTAAATAATTTAGGAATGGCCATGCGAGCTTAGCATTTAAAAATGAAATTAGGCACTCTCGATATACATTTAGGGTCCGTAATAAATTGATGTATGACTCTCAATGTCTCGTCCGAATATACGTTAATTGGGGACGACTGTAATGAAAGTTTAATCATTGACAAAGATACAACTTAGGGTAAATAAGCCCTACTAATAAGGCTTTTCTGTAGTCGGACCGGGGCACAGTATATGATTCTTGTTTTTGAATGAAAGTGATCATTTAACATACATGTATATGTATAGTCACTTATTCTCTTAACAGAGGTTGGCACAAGTGATACCAACTTTAGAATGTGCAAAATCTTTCTATGAAGTCTATCATTCCCGTATCATTTGGTTTTTTTACTTTTTTTGCGCTAAAAGTACAAAACCTTTCGTTGCATCATTACCAAACCTTTTGTCTTTCCCAGGACTTCCTTCATCCGCAGTATGCAGTAGAATGCGCGAAACCTTTCGATGTATCATTCTCACATCTTTTGTCTTTTCTATTTGATGTGCCAATCCCATATAGTTTTTCTAGGACCTTCTCGATCAGTATGCATTAGAACGCACAAAACCTTGCTATGTAGATTATCATTTCCTTAACCTACTCCCACACATTGACGCCTTTAAATTCCTCTCAATTTGAAAGATTTGGAAAACACTGTGAAAAATTAAAAAATTGCTTGTGACAAGCAATTTCTTCATTTTACACGATGTTTTCTACCCAGAAAATTGAAAAAAAAAATCATAGATTTTAGACAGTCGTCTGCAACTTCTTTCAATTTGGCCAATTCCAAAATTTTGTCGTCTGGTAATGGGTTAATATTTTGTCTTTTTTAGGATCTCCTCCACCAGTACGCCGTAGCTCCTTTTGGAATCCTGCTCACGGTTGATCAGTACTCCCAGGCCGTGTTTTACACGTGCAGTGGTCGGTGGGCCGTATTCGACTCGCACGGGTATTTGAGATTCAAGTGTAGGCTCACTCGACCAATCGCCACAGTCTGGGAGTTTGATTCCGTAGAGGCTGTAGTAGGATTCCTGGTGGAGATACGGCGAGATGAGTGCCACTGCCAAGTTCATAAGCCCTCGGTCATTTCCTTGTTACCCCCACCGGAAGATGGCCTACCATCACAGTCAAACTGGGATTCAGATGGAGAATCCGATCCAGGAACATCGACCGGAAGCCCTGGGTCTAGTGGGGATGTTGGTTCAGATTGTACAGAGGATTGGGAAGTATCTCCAACACAAGTTCATGTCTGTCCTGTCACAGAAGAAGAAGACGATGAGAACCCATATATCTGCCTCATGGGAGGCTTCTAGTCTAAGTAAGAGAAGTCAGTGTTGCGTTATTTTAGCTAGCAAAGTGTGAGCTTTGATAGCTTAAGTTAAGAGACAAAATTTTGAGGTCTTCACAAAGTTCAACGAATAATGCAAACTCTATTCAAATTGTAGAGAACTCTTTCAAAGGCATGCTATTTAACTCTTCCCAGTCAATTCCGCTTTTTAAGCGTCTCAAGAAATGAGCTTTTGAAAACATTGTGGACAATGAAAAAATTGCTTGTTACAAGCAATTTCTTCATTGTCCACAATGTTTTCTACCTAACAAGAGAAAGATTTCTTAATTCATCCAACTTGAAATTGTCGCCTGCAACTTCTTTAAATTTGAACGGGTAAACTCCTAGGTTAACTTAACCTCGTTTATTTATCATGATAACCTTTAGCCGAAGAAGAATACTTCACAAAAACTATGCTTTGCTAGCTTACAGTACTTTGATTATTCTATTTACTTATTTATTTCATTTATTTCCTTTTTATTTATTTTATTTCTTTTATTCAAAAAATCCTCGTTTAGGGTTGCTTTATAATAATTACACGGCAGCGGCCATGACGCAGTGGAAGCGCGTAGGAATTCTAATCATGGGGTCTCGGGTTCGATCCTCGGCCTCGGCGAATATCCTTTCCGACATTTGTCTCCAACCAATGGATTGATAATCGTCTACCTATATGGGATGATCAGCTGGGGTATAGGAAAAGATGTTGTGGTAGTACTGTTGTAAGAAATACCTTGAATCCATGGTTGGGTGCTCCAGTCACCGCGATATGACGAAAATACATTTAAAAGTTTACACCAAATCAATCGACTAATCAATATATATTAAAATGATACTGTAGTAAGACTGGATTTGGTCTTAAACACTATACTTCTTCAAGGTTCGATACTGACTTAATTATACCATTGGCCTGTAGGACGAAGTGGTTCCAATTCTGTCAAGTCCTCCGCTGTTCTTTAGGGTCTTTCAAATCCCATGTTCACTTTTTAGCAATGTGAAAATTGCACGTATTATCAAGTTAACCCATTCCTACTCAATGGCGCTTTTAGAAATCCCAAAGAAAAAAAGCTTTGGAAAACATTGTGGAAAATGAAGAAATTGCTTAAAACAAGCAATTTCTTCATTTCCCACTATGTTTCTACCCAGAAAGTTAACCAAAAATTCCAAAATTTTATCACCTTTAAATTGTCGTCTGCAACTTCTTTCAATTTGAATCAGTCTAAAACTTTGCCGTCTCTATTATGGGAAAACAAGAAAGTATTTGTTACAAGTAATTTCTTATTTTTTCCACAACGTATTCCCTAAAGAGGTATCTACTTTCATGAAAACGAATTACTAATTGACCAAATTGCTGGCCCCGTCCACTTACTCCGTTGGCCTTGCCCATTGACTCCAACAGAAGGTTCCACTTCGATATTTCAGGGCGTTATTTCGCAAAAATGTCACTTGTTAGCGTGTAACAAAAGGTTGGCAACCTCAAAGTCGTAACTGTAACTGACCAATCGCTGCTCGCACCCACTTAGTTCGTTGGCCGCGCCCATCGACTCCAACAGGAAGTCTCGCTTCGATTTTTAACGGCGTTATTTTGAAAATATTATTGACAGCAGCATGTAACAAGAAAAATAAATAAATAGATTTTAATAAAATAATAATAATAATGATTGGTTGAATAAGCTGTAGTTACGACGTATAAGTCGCTAAACCAACAATAAGATTAAAAAATGGCGGCGAATGTTGGAGTTTAAAGCTCAGGTCCGGGCTGAATAAATGGTTTGGTTGGTCGCTTGATTCATTGATTGATAGCTGCGATTTGTCAACTTCAGCTTTAATAAGCTGTTGTAACGATGTTTATCCCATTACCACACAAGCCCGCACTTTTATGCGCAAAAGAAGTATAGTTGTGGAAAACATTGTGACAAGCAATTATATTCTCCCAACGTTTTCTACCTCATTTTGCCTTTATTTTTCAAATTTAACAAAATTGTTGGTCGTCTGCAACCTCTTTCTATTCGGACCAGTCTAAAACTTTGTAGATTGGAAATGGGCTAAGTCGCCAAAACAAACATTTTTAAATCTTCACATAAATGGCAGTCAATATGCCGTTGTCCAAAGTTAACTTCCGGTCTCAATGAATGATTCGATTGGTCGACTGATTTATTGACATGCGCGATTGATCATTTACGGTACGAAAAGGGTGATTCGTAGTAATTTGTATTGAAAAAAACAAACAAACAAACAAAAAAAAAAAAAAAGAAACACGCCGAAACATGAAGCTTAGGAGCTAACGCCAGTCCTCTCTATAAACCACAGGGCTCAATGTGAGAAATGAAGAAATTCAGTGTTTGCTACAAGCCGGACGCTTTTCTTTGGGGTGGGTCGAAAAATTAGGAATTACATGGGAATAGGCTAAAGATAATGAACTATCAATGCCGAATTCATTCATCGTTTAACTTACAAATCGACAAAAATTTCGACTGGTCTAAATCGAATGAAACTGCAGATGACAATTCAAAGTGTGTTGAACCGTTGGTGAATTTAAGTCAGTATAAGGTACGATTAGGATAGAAAACATTGAGAGAAAAGACTGCAGCTAAGAACATGGTTAGTAGGCTAAAACTTTCCTACTTTTCTAATTCATTCCCACAAATCCCCTTCCTTCCCTTTTTTTTGGGGGGGGGGGGCATCCGGGGATGTACATTGTGGAAGATTAAGCTATCCCCCCCCCCAAGTTTCCCGTCGCCACGGAAAAATAAAAAGAATCTTAAACCTGAATGGGTCCTTTGATATCCTTCAATTTTGACAACATTTAAACTTATTTTGTCGTCTGGCAATGGTTTAATGTAAATTAGTATCTAGCCTTACTTTACAGGAAATTAATAGTTCAACAATCTCAAAACTGATTAAAAGGTATACAGTTGAATAAGTTGTTTATCGCAGCACAAATCTGTCAGCATTTTGATGCAAATAAATTGAATTTGCATCTAAGAGAAAACAATAACGCAATAAGTACAACTGTTGGTGTTTATTAAGAAGAGGACCAAGTCCAGCAATTAGAAGAAAATCCTTTTGTTTTAAAAAATATCCTTTCTGATAATTTTTATCGAATTTTGACATTTTATGTCACGTGACGAAAATATGGTGGATGACATGTAACCGGATGGAAACAAGCTGCCTATTTTCACGCTTTACGTGGTTAATTAAACATTATGCATGAAATTTGATTACACAGACTGCGAGCGAATAAACGAACATGTTTCTGACTCGTGCACTCGAAAAAATCTTGAGCGACAAAGAGATAAAAAAGGCTCATCATTCACAACTAAAAAAAGCGTGTGAGGTGGCACTAGGTAAGGTGTTTACTCTTACATGTTTTGACTGTCATAAGAATGGATTTACGATGGACTGTACACATTTTTGTCTACAAAAGTGGGGGTTGATTTTGAAGGATTGTCGAAATAACTATAGTCGTGCTTTGTGAGATGTTCAGTAGAAAAACTATAAAAAAGGAACTCCACCCACTCAAAGGATTGACTTAAATTCAACTTCTATTGATAGCTCTTAGTTTACTGAATTTGAGCAGGCTCCCATATTTGATGTTGCTGTTAGATGGGCAAATACCCACAGACATTTGAAACCTTTTTTCATCAATCAGGGTTTACGTTTGACCCGAGACCTCGGGTTTTGACGCACAGAAATTCATAAAAATGCAATTTTGACGCTCGAAAATTTGTCACTGTGCGTCATTTTGACTCTCGAAAATTAGAAGCCAAGCATCAAGGGTCATCATAAGTGTGCCAAAATTATTGGAAAATGGTTAATTGATTATGAATTTATACACCCCTATCAAGGATAACACAAAGCTTGAATGGTAATTAACACTTTCAAGTGATGGGCATGCATCGGGGATCGTAATTGACAGGTGCTTGACACCTTTGAAATTAATGATGAAACCCATTTTCAGAGTTCTAATCCTACTGAAATTTACTTATTTGCTATTTCTTTTATAAAAAGCTCACAAAATACAATCAAGAAGTAAAATGAAACCAAAGAAAATGTTGCCCAAGAAATGTCATCGGTTTTCATGCATGAAATCGGCACTTCTTTTTATGAAAAATAAAAACAATTTGATCCTCTTAGTACTCTTGAGGTTTTCTAAAACTGATTCAAACTAATAACATATGCATAAATACTAAACTTTTCCAAAAAGTAATCTTATATTGAAAATAGAATACTGTCACATTGGAGAAATGTTTCAATCTGAGACAGAGTTTATTCTAAGGCACCTTTGCCTGCCCCCCCCCCCCCCAAAAAAAACACTTTTAATGCACCATTGCTAAAAGTTATAAACTTTTTTTCTAAATTGCTCTGGGGGGGGGGGGGGGGGGGGAATATCGCATTTTGACTCTTGGGATTTCAATTTTGACTCTTGGAAATTTTGGCCCAAGGGTCAATGGCTCTTGGCTTTTGGATACCAGGGTTTTAACGGACGCAGAAAACCTGCGTCTCGTAAGCAGAATCATGATAGCAGGACTCACAAAATTGGTACACATGCGTCCCCGGGGACGCAATTTCAAAATCAAAATATGGATTAATGATAACAGAATTCTGAAAATTTTCAATTGTCAATTGTCGATGTTTACAGCAGGTGGTACAAATGTCTTAACTCTACGTCAAATACAAATACGCTACAGTATTTAGGCATGCGTAACGTGCCGATCTTCGCAACTTATCGGACAATGCAAATAATGAAAAACACCAAGTATTCTGAATAGCTGTTGGAGTAACTCCAGTCCGCGACGTTTACCAGCGATTATTTATTAAAGTGAACCCCTTAACTGTATTGTTTTCTTTTATTAAATTCACGACAGATAATTTTTGTCATGATTTATCAAGTCAGATATCCAAATGCAACTTCAAAAAACAATCTTTTCCGCTGCCAATTCGATTTTTTTAATTTATATTTTGATTAGGAAAAAGTAACAGGAGGGTAACAACTTTTTACATTCTCCGACAGCCAATCAAATTGCGAGAAACAGTTTACAGTGGATACAATGGTCTTGATGAATATCCCTGCCTTTCATTTACAAAATAATGCACAATCTCTATCTTAATTTTTGAAGTTGATTGATTAAGAAAAATATTTCTGTAATAGGGTAAATATTCATTTAACTGCTCCAGAGATTTTTTGATTATTTTGCCCGAGGCAAAGAAAATCTCGTTTAGGCCATATTTGCAGTGATGACGTGATTTTAATTCTTCAGGAAATAACAAAATGTCGCAGCAAAGCGACTTTCGGTCCTTCTTCAATAAAGGTTTTAAAAACCAGTAGACCATGAACAGAGCCCATTAACATCACTAACAGTACATGTAGTTTAGTTGATCATACTCTAGTTATGCTTATTAATCTATTTTTCCAAACAAATGAGGGACCCTCAAAACTTAACCAGGGACTCCCTAAACCAAACATGTTGAGTCCCAGGGACCCCAAAAATTTAAGATGAAACTAAATCCCTGGGATACTAATGAAAACCCTGATCAATGCTGTTTATACTAGGGAGTTGATTGCCAAATTATGGGAGACTGCTTCTGGATGTCTTTGATCAATTTCATGTTAAAAAAAACACATACTTTTTATAATGAAAAGATATATAACATATATTGTAATTTTCTTGGCGATTGAATTTGCAATCAATTTTTTGTTATGTATATGCGCATGAGTGGGGTTTGAAAGTTTAGGTGCTTGATTATTGGAGACTATAGGCTACTTGGTGAACTCCAAACCAAGTTGAAATTTATTTTACTTGCCCTGCACAATGACAATGTATAGTCTACCAATAGCCTCTGATTTGTAATTCCACCTGCCCTGCATACCCCCGGTAGATAGATAAAAAAGGAAAAAATTGTGCAGGACAAGTGGAATAGAGTTTTCTAGCTCTGCCTATTTAAGTATATGAAGGATGTTGTATGAGTGATCATGGTATACCAAATTTATGAAATAATTCATCTATATACAGATAAAAACAAGACTGATAAGCTTTTAATTATTTTTGATGATGAGCTTGATAAATTTTGGATTTCATTGACCCATATTTGATATTCCACTTATAATATGACTATTTTTGCAATAAGTCACTATAAATTAATCGAATTAATCAATATTTTTTCCGCGAAACATATAACCTAACAGACAGTATCATTATGGCGGTCATAGCACAGTCGGTAGCGTGTCAGACCCCTTATCTTCAATCATGAGAGTCATGGGTTCGATCCCCAGGGGCGGCACATATTCTTTACGACATTTGTCTCTCACCAGTGGGTGGATAAACGTAAACCTAAGTGGGATAGCAGCGGGAGGCTAGGAAAGGATCTAGTGGTAGTACTGGAGTGAGAAATACCACGAATCCATTGTTAGGTGCTCCAGCCACCGCGATATGACTGAAATACTGTTAAAGGCAGCGTTAAATTCAATCAATCAATCTTAATTTTTTAACCCATTCCAACACATCAAATTTTAGACTGGCCTACATTGAAAGAAGTTTCAGATGAAAAATTCTAGTTGATGAAATTTTATAATTTTATTGTTTATTGTTAATTGAGGTAGAAAACAATGTGAATAATTAAGAAATTGCTTGTAACAAGCAATTTCTTTATTTTCCACAATGTTTTCCAAACTTTTTTGTGGGGAGCATCAAAAAGCGTCATTTTGTGGGAATGGGTTAACCCAAATGTTTTACGTCATAAGGTGACGTAATTTATCTTAACCCTTGTTGTGCTGTATAAAACCCCTTATGGAAATGAATTAAAATCAAAGGGCTGAAAGCACTGATAGTACTTGTTGTTAAGTAATCAATATTTCTTTTAAAAACTATTTCATAACTTCTCTTGTAGGAAAAGTACAAGCAGGAGGTGTAGACCAAGATCAGACTTCACTTGTGTGCAGGCTGGTCTTTGTCTATACCTCCTGCCCAAGCCGGAATATTCCGTGTTCAGCATGACATGGGTAAATGAAACTGAAAAAAAATCCAAGACATTATCTGTAAAAAAGGCTAAACCTGTTAACAGACGACATCATTTTAGATTGGTCTGACTTGAAAGATGTTGGAGACAACAATTTAAAGTTGGTGCTATTTGAAAACTCTTCACCATTAGGGTAGAAATATTGAAGACATTGAAAAAATTGCTTGATACAGGTGACTTCTAAATTGTCCACATTGTTTTTGCAGCTTTTTTCGTGAGGGGCATCAAAAAGCTTCAATGTGTGGGAATGAGTTAACCCATTACCACTCAATTTGTCTTTTTGGTGCCTGGAGAAATATGATGGAAAATTAATGGGAAAGGGGAGAAATTACTTTCCAATCAATATTCTCCATCATATTTTGAACTTATTGTTCAATTTAGTTCTTTTTAATAATGCCATCTGCATTTACTTTTAGTTTGGGCTAGTGTATAATTTCATAGTCTTTTATTTCGTTAATGGACTGAAGTGCATGTCCAATTTCACTCATTACCACACAATACCCTATTTTGAAGCTCTGATGAAAAATACAAACGAAAAAAATTGTGAGAAAAGGAGAAATTGCTTATTACAAATTATTCAAATTATTTTCCGCAACCCCTTGATTGTTGAGCTGTATATAGTAATAGGTGAATACATGATTCTTTTTACCATTGTCTGAACAAACATAATATATTTAATGCTTTCCTATTCAATCACTGGTTTTCATATCCCTGTGATTCTATGATTGAAAAAAACATTGTAGAAAAAGGAGAAATTGCTTGTAACAAGCGATTTCTTCTTTCTCCACAATATTTTCTACATTACTATATGGTTATTTTTCAAATTAATTAAATTATTTTCATATATAAATTTTCACCTGCATTTTGACATGTCTAAAAATTTGCAAAACAGGAAAGTGTTAAGAAATTTTGCCACCAGCAATTACAGCTAAATAAGTACATAATTATTGTTTGTTGTATTTTCAGAGAAAATCAAAAACGATCATGCAGATAGTACACCAAGGTAAAGTAGTTTTTCACAATATCATCATCATTTTAACCAAAATAAACATAGCTTAACTTTTCACAACTTTAACCCTTTCCCTTTTAGCTCACCTGAGCACAAAGTGCTTTCGGTGAACTTTGTGATCAGTCATCATCTAGCGCCTGTCTGTCTGTTCACAATTACAAACTCCTCCTAAACTAACTGTATAATTTCAACCAAACTTCACAGTAATGATACTTAGGTCATGCTCTTTCAAAATACTTCAGAAAATTGAAATCCATGAAGAAATTTGGTTGCCACTGCAACTGAGTTAAAAAACTTAAAAATCTTCTTTCCCTAACCATAAGGCCTAGAGCTTTGATACTTGGTATAAATCATCATCTATTGACCTTCTACTAAAATACTTCGAAGAATTGCCGTACTATAAAAATTAGCCCTTTTTCTGTGTGATCCCTGAATTTACATGGAAATAAAGAAGGAAATCTTTGAAAATCTTCTTCTCCCAAACCATAAGGCCTAGAGCCTTGAAATCTGGTTAATGAAATATACTTCTAATGTCTTAGTAGCATACCAACGATTTGGTGTATGAAAAAAAACCTATTAAGCACCAACTTTTGTATAATCTAACAGTTGAAGTTGCTAGGAGTTGTATCAATGTGTGCATATGCTTTAACCCATTCCCAATCAGTGATGCTTTTTAAAACCATCAAGTAAAAAGGCTTTTGGAAACATGGTGGAAAAAGAAGAAATTGCTTGTTAGAAGCAATTTCTTCATTTTCCATAATGTTTTCTACCCAGAAAGTTGAAAAATCCAAAATTTCATAAACTTTTAATTGTCATCTACAACTTCTTTCAATTTGGGCTAGTCTAACATTTTGCCATCTGGTAATGGATTAATGTAAAAAATACATCCATCTTGGCAATAACGTATGTTATTTAAACCAGTGGAAATTATGTAAAATCATATAGCATATGAAAAATAGCAGCTAACCCTAAGAGGAAACAAGAATTTGAATATAGACTCATCAACATTTTAGACTGGTCCAAATTCAAAGAAGATACAGATGACAATTTAATTGTGATACAATCTTGAATATTTACGTCTTTTTGGATGGAAAATGAGTTACAAATTAAGAACAAGCCATGTCAGCCCTTTGCTTTTAATACTATTCTGTTAATGATTTACTTATAAGTATGACAAGGGTTTATTTCGTAATACATTCTGAGATAAAAAGTTATTTTTAAGAAGATGCCATTAGGGAAATTAATCAATATACGATATATACAAGAAAATGATCCTTTTTATAAAATCCGGAACAATTCCTCATGGGCCTTGACAGTCCTTATAGAATATTTTCCAATCTTCTACAGAAACTTTGTGTCAGAATCTATGTATATACCGGTAGTGCATAGTGAAGACTGATCAAATTGTGCAGGTGAAGAGGTCTTTGTTTTTACTTGCACACAGGTGAAATTATTGGAAATGTGACACAAATGCTCATATACTTCTAGTACTCTGAAATCTCCATTACTTTACAGCACAGAAAATGATGGATCTTCAGCTTTGCCCATGCCTAAACAAGCTGGCTTTGTGGATGCAGACAAATACTTCATGCCATTTGAACTGGCGTGTCAATCCAAATCTCCGAGGATTGTGAACGTAACATTAGACTGCCTTCAGGTAATCTTCATAACAATGCAAACTTTTACCAATTTCCACTTGATTCCCCATTTTTACACCCCTCTTATATAGTGAATGTGAAAATAATATGTACAATGGAGAAATTGCCTGTTTCAATAAATTTCTTAATTACCCACAATATTTTCTACGTATAAGGCTATTTAGACAAAAAAATAATTAATTTCATTGACTAAAAATTGTCATGTGCAACTTTTTCCGATTTGGATCAGTTTGAAATTTTGTGGTCTTGTAATTGATTAACCCATTCCAACTCAAGCCCTCCTTTTTCCGCCCCTCAAGAAAAATACTTTGGAAAACGTTGTGGAAAATGAAGAAATTGCTTGCAATTTCTTCATTATCCACAATGTTTTCTATTCAACAAGACAAAGAATTTCGAAATTCCATCAATTTTAAATTGTCGTCTGCAGCTTTTTTCAATTTGGACCACTCTAGAATTTTGTTGTGTGGGAATGGGTTAAAAAAAGATGAGTGTCCAGTTTAGAAAATATACCCACCATAAACAGGGATGGTGGTGAATTTCCTAAATATGGGTAGATTCTTATGTCAACAAATCAGTGTTACCAATCTATAGACTACACTTTTGACTCAATATGGTAACATTCTGTCCAGTGTCATGCGAAATGTGTGACTTTTTTACAACATCCCTGTAGACCATATACAAGATGGATTTAGCTCACTATTTTCCAAACTTACTATTAATTACAAGAATGCAATGCAATAATGGGGTTAATGGTCGAACTTAGGATGGGAATTTAAGAGAGAAACAGGTGCTAATTATGGCCCTCCTCTGGTGTCAGTGTTTTTACCCATTTCCACACAATCATACTTAATGGGCTTATAGAAAATTAACTCTTGTCATGCTGAACCTGGAATATTCCTGTTTTTGCACGAGGTAAAGACAAAGATCAGTCTGCACATAGGTGCAGCCTGATCTTAGTCTACAACACCTGCTTGTCCCTTTTAAGCCATAGATGTTTATAAAATAAATTTTCAAAAGAGATATTAACCTGCAATTAGTACTTGCAGTGTTTTCAGCCATTTGATTTTAGTGCAATTTTGAAGAGAATTTTGTTACATGGGTGTTTCCTGTTGAAAGTTTAGTGAGAGGTATTTAAGAGTGCTCTTACAGTGTGAGTATCTTTCCATGGGTAATCAAAGTGTTAAACAGTTATATTTATCTTTCAGAAACTGATAGCCTATGGTCACCTGACTGGGAATGTACCGGACAGCACTGTGCCTGGGAAAAGACTGATCGACAGAATTGTGGAGACCATGTGTGGATGTTTTCATGGTCCACAGACAGATGAAGGGGTGCAGCTTCAAATAATTAAGGTACATCTTAATAAGAGATCAGGCCTTTGAATTTTAGTTTTATATTGTTGTGCTTAGATATTTTCTAAATTCAAGATAGTTAGTCTGGCTCAAGTACAATCTTTTTGATCTAGCTAGTGTATTTAATCTAAATTCATTTCTTTGAAAATTTTACTCCTCTTAAGGCAACTATCAAGTACTCGTCTTAATGAAAAAAAAAAGGGATAGGCCTTAATTGGTGGCTATAATACTAAGAAACTGTTAGCAAATGCTGAATGATAAGGTGAAAAGTACAAAGAAGCTAAGGCCTATGGCTTATAGACTGGTACAGTTGAGATTTTTTTTAAAACAACAGAAATATCCGATAATAACCAATTCACAGTCTAGTGTTTTGTCGCATTTATTTAATCCTTTTGATTTTCTCAGATATGATATCTTTGACTTTCGAAATATTGGAAGAAGTTGCTGCTTTGACCATTAGCAATGGCTGAAAACCTTTGAAATATGTGATAGAAAATTTTCCAAATACACTCACATCATAGAGTGGACAGTTATTGGAGGATGAGAAATTTCTGAAATTAGAGCTGAAAATTGCCTACTTTTCTGGAAGGACATTGGCCCTTATCAGAGTATGCGGGTTTAATAGAAATTTTATGGTATATGATGGATTATTGTCATTCTTGCAGGCATTATTAACAATAGTTACATCAAACACATGTGAGATCCATGAAGGGACTGTGTTACAAACCGTAAGAACCTGCTATAATATCTACCTGGCTAGTAAAAACCTGGTAAACCAGACAACAGCCAAAGCCACACTTACACAGATGTTAAATGTCATATTTACACGCATGGAAACACAGGCCGTAAGTGGAGATAATTTTTCATACTAATCTGTTACATGTGATGTTTTCAACAATTACACACATATGTGTAATAAAGACACAGATCAGCCTGTGCATCTGCTCAGTCTAATCAGAGTCTTCACAATATATCCTATAGATAGATACTGACTCAAAGCTTTTGTAGATGACCAGCAAGTATTGTTCATGTACTTAGCTGTCCAGGCTGCTATGTGTCTTTTGCTAGGGTATGGAATTCCCATGCTCTACATGTCTGACATAGGCTTTCTTCCTGAGGACTTTACTAGTTCACCTGTCCAGGGTCAAGTACATACCAGAGCAAACCTTGGAATGGTGCAAAATAGATCTCAAAGATATATTGTGTTCTTATGTTATACTTTGAAGGTTAGAAAATATTAAAATATTTTTGTTCATGAAAAAAAAGCTGGGTTCTAGCATTTTCTTCATAATCAACAATGTTTTCTCAAAATCTATCCATTTACTTTTATGTGTACAAGTTCATTTTGATTCTAGACATGCAGAAAATCATCTATTACTTGTCCGGGGATAGGTAATACTGATGTGAGAAATACCAGGAATTCATGGCTAGGTACTCCAGCCGCCACAACATGACTAAAATACTGTCAAAAGTGGCCTTAAACCCCATTCAAACTTACAGATTATCTGGGGATCTAGTGAAGAAAATCAGTATTTCCTATCCTCTGTCTTTTTAATCTAGTATCAGTTTGTTATAGTATTTGCAATGCTAGAAAGCATACAGCATGCATGAAGGTATGATATCTAAGTAGAACCTCCTGTCAGATGTTTTTTGGTTTATCAGTAGTATGTCAATTGTTGTTTTCATAAAACACATGCTTTGTTTTATTCTCCTGTAGGCGACCGAGCAGAAAAATAGAGAAAGGGCTGACAGTAAACTGTCTGTTAATGAAGGAGATACGCAGGGTTCAGTTACACCCGAGGTAAAATATTTATCAGTGAACTAAAACACAATACTTATTGAATTAATTTCTACAAAGAAAGCAAATTTGCACCAGAATCTAAGAATCGCTCTTATGTTATATGTGTTTCTATAACCAGTTGGTAAATTTTAGACTTATCAAGATTGAATGGGGTTGCAGATAATAGTTATCTAAATAAACAGAATATTAAAAATCTATGTCTTTCAGGTTGGAAAATATTAAGGGAAGTGAAGAAATTGCTGGTTACAAGCAATATTCTTCATTTTCCATAATGTTTTCCAAAGCTTTTTCATTTACACGGTCTTTAAAAAGCCAGGCTGTCTAAAGCGAAATGAATTTCAGTCATTTTATCACCATCATCTTCATAACTACTTTTGAGCAATTGTAGATATCAAATTTTTATAAGCATTGCACCATACTTTGTAGTGTCTCATTTGACCACAAATAATATTTTACTCTTACATAAAATTACGCGGGAGCATTTCTGTAACAATTTTGGTATTGTGTCATTCTCATGTAATCTTTTGATAAAAGCTAGAAAAATACATATTTTGGTCAATTCCATCGTGACCTGATTAGTTGCACCATCAGATGGGCTTAGTGCAATCATATCATTGATGCATTTTAAATTAGATTTACAACTCACATTTTATCTTTGACCAGGCTCCTAGATCTGTATGTGATGGAGAAGAAGGGGGAAACGGTGATGGTAACCAGTCTACAATGTCTGAGTCACATGAAGAGATCCAGTCTAACAATGCAGGTATATCATTTTATTATTGAGTCTACTTGTAACTCAATGAGTGAAATGTAACTGTCACAAGCCTTGTTAACCCTTTTCTATTTTATTCCTGGTTTTTACGCCTTTACCCACATTATTATCTACCTATATGATGATACAATTATTACTGACTTATCCTCATATTACACATCGTCTTCATCCTCATACTATTTGGACCTGAGTTAGATTTTGTTACCCGGCAATGTTACAAACCAGACGGTCTTTGTTTTTCTCCAGATGAGGTAGACGAGACAGCAGAAGGTATAGCTAGACTGGTTTTGGATGACATTATCAACAATATAACTGGTGGTAAGAATTCAGAATCCAGAGGGATTTATATACTACCTTTCTTTTTTCCCAGTTTGGGTATATAAAGATTTCTTTTCTGCATTTTCTTACATTCTTTTATATCAGGATCTCTATTTGCTACAAGTCCAAATCAGCATTTCGTCTTTTAATTCACTCCCATATAATCCTACTTTTTAACATGCCCCCAAACAGATAGCTTGTGAAAATATGTGAAATAAAGAAATGGCCTGTAACGATCAGAGTTCTACCAAGGGCGCGCCTTTGTGGGATTGACGCAGAAAAATTACAGATGGCCCCTAAAAAATATGTCCCGACCGGCACATTAAAATTAAGAACCGTGCACTGTAGGTACAAAGATACCTTGGAACAAATCAGCGGATGATTGTGTTTTTAGGTCACCTGACCGAATGGTCATGGTGACCTATTGCGATCATCGTTTGTCCGTCGTCGTCCGTCGTCCGTCGTCCGTTGTCCGTTAACTTTTATACATTTTCATCTTCTTCTCAAGAACTACTGGGCGGATTTCAACCAAACTTGGTAGAAAGCATCATTGGGGGATGCCAATTCAAGTTTGTGAAAATAGGGGTTCTGGGGGTCAAAGGGGCCCAAATAGGGGCCAAAAAGGGGTAATTTTTGGTACTTCTTTAAAAATCTTCTTCTAATGAACCGTTAATGTCAGAGCTTAAATATTTTGTGTGCATGACAACTAGGACAGGTATATTATAAATTGTGAAATTCATGCCCCTGGGGTCATGTATGGGGCCACACCCAGAGGTCAAAGTTCATCATGTTAAAAAATTCACATTTTCATCTTCTTCTGATGAAGTACAAAGCCAATTTCAAACAAACTTGTTGAAAAGCATCATTTGGTAATGGTTATTTGGATTTGTGAAAATAAAAAGGCTGGGGGGGTCAGGGGGCCCTAAAATGGGGACCAAAAGGGGGTAATTTTTGGTAACTTTTAAATATTTCATCTTCTTCTCAAGAACTACTGGGCGGATTTCAACCAAACTTGGTAGAAAGCATCATTGGGGGATGCCAATTCAAGTTTGTGAAAATAGGGGTTCTGGGGGTCAAAGGGGCCCAAATAGGGGCCAAAAAGGGGTAATTTTTGGTACTTCTTTAAAAATCTTCTTCTAAGAAACCGTTAATGCCAGAGCTTAAATATTTTGTGTGCATGACAACTAGGACAGGTATATTATAAATTGTGAAAGTCATGCCCCTGGGGTCATGTTTGGGGCCACACCCAGTGGTCAAAGTTCATCATGTTAAAAAATTCACATTTTCATCTTCTTCTGATGAAGTACAAAGCCAATTTCAAACAAACTTGTTGAAAAGCATCATTTGGTAATGGTTATTTGGATTTGTGAAAATAAAAAGGCTAGGGGGTCAGGGGGCCCTAAAATGGGGACCAATAGGGGGTAATTTTTGGTAACTTTTAAATATTTCATCTTCTTCTCAAGAACTACTGGGCGGATTTCAACCAAACTTGGTAGAAAGCATCATTAGGGGATGCCAATTCAAGTTTGTGAAAATAGGGGTTCTGGGGGTCAAAGGGGCCCAAATAGGGGGCAAAAAGGGGTAATTTTTGGTACTTCTTTAAAAAATCTTCTTCTAATAAACTGTTAATGCCAGAGCTTAAATATTTTGTGTGCATTACAACTAGGACAGGTATATTATAAATTGTGAAATTCATGCCCCTGGGGTCATGTATGGGGCCACACCCAGAGGTCAAAGTTCATCATGTTAAAAAATTCACATTTTCACCTTCTTCTGATGAAGTACAAAGCCAATTTCAAACTAACTTGGTGAAAAGCATCATTGGGTACTGATCATACAGATTTGTGAAAATTAAAAGGCTGGAGGTCAGGGGTGCCTAAAATGGGGACCAAAAGGGGGTCATTTTTGGTAACTTTTAAACATTTTCATCTTCTTCTCAAGAACTACTGAGGGGATTTCAACCAAACCTTTTTCTAATTCTTTCAAACAAAATCACTTGTCTTGGTGCTCTTTTACTCAGGTGACCGTTAAGGCCCACTGGGCCTCTTGTTATTTACTTCCGGGGTTTCCCTTGGTAATTCAGAGCGTTAATATTGATTGAAAACGTCGCTCTGATTGGTTTACTGTGCACTGTAAAGTTTGTGTTTGGTTATATCAGCCAATGAATTGTTCTATAATGAAAATCACAAATTCAAGTTTGAGGTAATGAAATATTCCTTCTGCAACTTAAACTCAATTTTGAGATGCCGTGATGGCAGAAAAAAAGAAAACAAAAACAAGCTTCTTTGGCCAAAGAGAGCATGAACTGGCGCCGGTGGTCAGCCAAACAAACCCGGGACTTCAAAATCGATCGAACCTCAATAAGAATCCGGGGCCGAAAAGCCAAATTGAGCTACGAAAAAAAAAGTTCCAGAATAAATGGCTCTCGGACTTTCAGTGGCTATCTTATGATTCAGGTAAAAACTCAATGACTATTCTCTTTGTATATAGCACAAGAAAAATAATTCATTAATAGCTCAAAACAGCTCAAAACTGTTTTTTTTAATTCAATATATTGTTTACTTTTAAATGAGAAGAAAGCCGGTCAAAATTGAAAAGAGCTGCATACAACAATTTTACCTTTGGGGTAGAAAACATTGTGGATTTTGATGACAAGCAATTTTTTCATTTTCAAGAATGTTTTCCACGCTTTTTTTCTTGGGGGCGTTTAAAAGTGTAAGTGAGTGGGAATGGTTTAACACAGTATAACATCTCATGGCTGTGTTAATAGAAGACAAAATGTGAGGGTCCAATTTAAAATTTCAGACAACATTTCAAAGTGTGTCAAAGTTCCCCCCCAAAAAATAATTGATATATAAGAAAGAAAATATTGTGAGAAATTATGTGCTACAAATGTCTCCTCATGTTTCCTTATTCTGTGATAATTGGGTAATGGTTTCTCTACCTTTAGTTTCATTGGTAGACAAGTTTTTGGAATTATGGCTTAAACTTTTGACACAGGCTTCTGCAATATTTTGGTGTCTTAACCAAAGTGTTTGAAAGGATACTATTTCTGTCTACCTTGCAAAGAGACTTACTGTTAACATTTAGCATTACTAATTATGATTACTTAAGAGATAAAGAGAATATATTATGTTTTCATGAAGTTATGAAACAAAAGAGTTATCACCTTTATGTCAGAATACATGAAGTGGATCTATATAGAAGTGTGACTAGTTTTTTTCATTTCATACCTCCATGAAAAGAATAAAATATTCTCTTCATTTCTTATAATTTGATGACATAGCACGAAAAAGATAAATATTGTACAAATTTGATACATTTTTATGGGACTATATTGTGCTTAAGCATACTAAATAGCTTCGTGCTCACATTTTTTATCATGCAAGTATGAATATTTTATGCCGCCGTCATAGCGCAGTTGGTAGCGGTTTGGACTGTCAATCTAGAGGTCCTGGGTTCGATCCCCGAATGCGGCACTCATCCTTTCCGACTATTTGTCTCTCACCAATGGGTCGATAATCGTAGACCTCTGTGGGATAGCAGCTGGAGGCTAGGAAAGGATGTAATGGTAGTACTGGTGTGAGAAATACCAGGATTCCATTGTTAGGTGCTCCAGCTGCCGCGATATAACTGAAAGATTGTTGAAAGCGGCGTAAAACCCCATTCAAACAAACAAATGAATATTTTCAGACACTCATTTTTGATAGACATAACTAACAATTAAATTATCTCATTGGAAATATCCTTTTTCTCCCCATAAAATTTGGATAAAGATAGCTAAAAGATTTAATCTAAGATTATTTTCTGTCTTTTATGGTGATGGTTCTTATTTTGCATGCGTGGAAAAGTGGGACTTTTGATTTGGATTTTAGCAGGAACAGGAAACCAGGTGGAGCCAGGAAATGATGTAGCCAATGGAGAGGCAGTTTCAGTTGAAAACATGCCCCAAGCCCCTCCTGATACAGCTCTTAACCAATCAGCTGATAGGACTGAGTCTACTGATAACAGTGACACACCCACTTTGTCATCCAGTAGACCAAGCAGCATAAAAACAAATAGTTCTCATGGTAACATTATATGTTATGAATTACAATGTATTAAAGGCTAAAAGTCTTGTACAAAAACGTAGTAGATAAGATATAACAAAAGCTTACCCCTTTCCTGTTCAATCCCTGTTTTTACGTACAAGTGTTTTTATATATTAGAAAACATTGTGGAAAAAGAAGAGATTGCTTGTGACAAGCAATCTCTTCTTTTTACACAATATTTTCTAACCTATTGAATGATTATTTTTTCAATAAAATGGATGTTATATTGGACTGGTCTAAAATTTTGCTAAACCTGAGAGGGATAATGTCAGTGAGAATTTGTATTTTATTTTTTCAAAATCAGAAATCTCAAGATTGATTTATTATTCAGCAAGACTTTTTATGAATTTTTCATCTTTCTAGTTGGTGATTTGAATGGAAGGCATCAGAATTGTAAATCAGTTTATAGCATTCCAGAAAACAGTATTTTACACTTGCCTTGTTTTACAGACATTGCAGAAAACAATTATAAATTGAAAGAATTTAAAAAATCTGTCTTTTTTTGGGTTGGGGGAAAATCATTGTGGAAAAGGAAGAAATTGCTTGAAACAAACAATTTCTTCATTTTCCTCAATACATGCATTTCTCAAAGCTCACTTCTTGAAAGGCATTAAAAGGTAGGATTGTTTGGGAATGAGTTAAACAGGCTAGTGTAATTGGAATAAAGGCTTGATAGAAGTCATTGTCTTCAGGAAGAATGACCACTTATCTTAAAACAGACATTTTTTCCCCCAAAATTTTCATTTAGTTCTCTTGCTGTTAACCAATTACCAGACGATTGTTGGTGGAATTTAAAAAAATCTTTGTTTTTTGGGATAGAAAACATTATGGGTAATGAAGCTGTTGCTTGCAGCATGCAATTTCTTCATTTTCCACAATGTTTTCAAAAGTTTCTTTTCTTTAGGGACATCAAAAAGTGCAAGACTGAGTTAATGTGGATGATTATATCTAGGACAGAAAGATCTCGGACAAAAATAGTAAAATTTGTATCTGTTATAACATTAGATTGATTTTCCTGCCTCAAGATGATTTTAACATATATCCCCACAATAGTGCTTTCTGATGCTTTGAGGGAATACAATCATTGAAAACTTTGTTGGAAAAGGGAGAAATTGCTTAAAACAAACAATTTGTCCTTTCTCACAATATTTTCTACCCTATTTGACACTTACCTAATTTGAAATGTTGCCTGCGCTTTCTTTCAATATGGACTGGTCTAAAATCTAGTCATTTGTAAATGGGTGAGTCGCCTGGTAGAAGAGATATATCACAGAGTTTTCATTTTATTACTTTGTTAAAGCTATGAGTAATAAGGTTCAATCAGTATTTTAATCCTTTCCTGTTCAAACACGGGATTTATAGTTGCTGTGATTTTATACTTGAGTAAACATTGTGGAAAAAGAAGAAATTGCTTGCTACTAGCAATTTCTTCTTTTCCCACAATATTTTCCACCAAATAGGATGGTTTCATTTTAAATGCATCCAATTTTCATTGTCGTCTGCAACTTCCTTCAATTTGGACTGGTCTAAAATTTTAAAAAACAGGAAAGGGTTAACATACTTGTACTGGCTGGTATCCACCTTTATTTCATTTAAATATCACTTGTTTAGCAGGCATTAATTTGTTTGATGGTCAAAATAACATTTTTTTTTTCATAGATGGGTAAGCAAATTATGATTATTTATTAAACAATCAGCCTTGGGATGAAATTTAATAAATTTTTTTATTTTTCTCAATATGTTTCTAAGCTCATTTCTTGAGGGGCATTAAAAGTCGAGGTTATGTGGGAACGGGTAAAACAGACAAGTGTAGTTGGATTAAAGGTTGATAGAAGGCATTGTCATAACTTTTCCCTGTAAAAACCAGGGATTTTACGTTTGCTGTGATTTAATACTTGGAAAAAGAAGAAATTTCTCCTTTTCCAACGTAATTTTTCCCACACAAAATGGTTTCATTTCAAATTGCATGCAATTTTTATTGTTGTCAGCAAACTTTTTCAATGTTATTCATAAATATAATTGAATTCGAATGCAAATATGAATAATGTTTGATTATATTGAAATAAAGAAGATATCTTATTCTTTATTTGTGTTATTCCAGCTGTAAACCGTCTAGTAGACGAAGTTGATGAAGTCACAGACGGAGGCGAAGTAGGACAAGGAGCGTTTAGTCATATTCTACAAAAGGATGCCTTCCTGGTTTTTCGTAGTCTCTGTAAACTGTCTATGAAACCATTGGCCGATGGGCCTCCAGATCCAAAGTATGTATTTGATATCAAACTCTGAGGCTGGGCATAAGTTCGATATAAGTCTCGTAATTCTTGGAATTGCCAACTACTAAGTGGATTTTATTCAGACTTCAAATTAATAGGCCTGCTCAGTACTGTGTTTATTCTGTTTGGGTTATCAGCGTTTTACTTTTCTTAGAAGTATGGTCCTTTATTGAAAAATCAGAAAAAAATCTTTATTGCAGTTAGAAAGTATTTTCTGTTTTACATAGTGCCATGCCATTGGGAATATTAACCCATTCCCACACGATAAAAGTTTAGACCAGTCCAAATTCAAAGAAGTTACAGACGACAATTTTAAGTCGATGAAATCTTTAAAATCTTTGTCTTTTGAGATAGAAAACATTGTGGATAATGAAGAAATTACTTGTAACAAGCAATTTATTCATTTTCCTCAGTGTTTTCCTTAATTTTCATATTGAGGGGTGTTTAAAAGCGTCATTGAATGGGAAGGGGTTAATAACTTTAAGTAATAGCTTGTAGCAAAATGCTCTGGTTTACATGAGCTATAACTTTTGGCAAATACTCTGAATGTAGAATAGTCACTCTGCATTATTGCATATTCAATTTTGATATCCAAACTCTGATTGATTTAGGAACTAGTCTTCATCTTCAGTAATATTTTCCAATTTTGCAAAATGAATAAATGCATTGCTTAACCCATTACCAGACGACAAAATTTAAGACTGGTCCAAATTGAAGAAGGTTGCAGACAAGGATTTAAAGTTAGTGCAATTTAAAAAGTATTCACCTTTTACGGTAGAAGACATTGTGGATATTGAAGAAATTACTTTTTACAAGCAATTTCTTCATTGTCCACAATGTTTTCAAAAGCTTTTTAGAGGGGTGTCTAAAAGCGTCATTGTGTGGGAATGGGTTAACTATGGGTTTCACAAGATTAATTTAACAATCAGGGTTTTCTGGATATTATACAAACTCCTTTTACAGGTATTCTTCTCATTTCAGATCTCACGAGTTACGATCAAAGATTTTATCTCTGGAGCTGCTATTGTCCATACTGCAGAACGCGGGTCCAGTTTTCCGTACCAACGAAATGTTTATAAACGCTATTAAACAGTACCTGTGTGTGGCCTTGTCCAAAAATGGTGTCAGTTCTGTGATAGAGGTGTTCGAACTGTCTTTAGCCATATTTCTAACCTTACTGGCAAACTTTAAACAACATCTGAAAATGCAGATAGAGGTGAGAATTGACCAATACTCCGTTGGCCCCACCCATTAACTCCAACAGGATGCTCCATTTCAATTTTAAATGGCGGGTTTTTTTTGTAAAATTTATGGCCAGTAGCATGTAATTGAACAGTAGAATTGTTTGTTGGTGATCTAAATGTCTAACTACAGCTTGAATAAGCTGTAGTTATGATGTTTAAGTTGCCAAACAAATAAAAAATCTTAACAAAAAGGGCAGCCAATGTTGTAGTTTAAAGTTAACTTCCAGTCTTAATGAATGATTTCATTGGTCAGCTGATTATTTTACTGACATCAGCAATTGGTCAATTACACAGTGAAAGCAGCATTATAATAAGACCATTAGCATAGGAGTGAAACAAACCTTTTGAATATTTCTATTTTGCATTGATGATTTTATTTAAGTGTAACTATGCAAATGAAGTGAAGCAAATAGTAATGGCTTTAAATTACTTTAAGAATGGCATCAGTACACTTGCAATGTCATTTTACAATCACCAACAAGGATGATAACTCTAAGTGCATTTTTGAATGAATTATGTACCTTTATTGGCTAAGCAGTTTATCTGCTATCAAGTTCTTGAACAGACATTTGTTGTCATCCTCGTGCATTACTATTGTTGACACTTTTTTTCTGTGACTGTTTTCTTAAGGGTAGTAAAAGTGGGATTGTGTAGGTATGGGTAAACTTTGATATTGAAAATTCATATTTAGCTAGCAAAGCGCCAGCTTTGATAGCTTAAGTTAACAGACAAAATTAAGAGGTCTGCCACTGGAGACATTAGCACTAAATCCATGAAATACTTCGCCATGAAAAATAGTTCTTATGTATTTCAGGAATATTGAAACTCTATTCAAACTGTATTGAACTGTTAAAAGCATGCTATTTAACCCATTCCCACTTAATTCTGCTTTTCAGCATCTTAAGAAAAAAGTTTTTGAAAACATTGTGGTCAATAAAGAAATTGCTTGTAACAAGCAATTTCTTCAATGTCCACAATGTTTTCTACCCACCAAGGGAAAGGTTTTTAATTTCAATGATACTTTGCTAGCTTACAGTACTTTCAGTACTTTGATTCTTCTATATGTTTTTTGAGGTTAAGGTAAAAGTATGTTAAGTGCACATGCACATTGTACAGGTATGTATGAAAAAGTTTTTAGGTTATGTCACACAAAGCTTTGACTCATACATGTATTTCTATGAAGTAGCAAAATATTATCTATGTTGTCAGAATCAATGTGTTGTATTTTTGAATACATATGAATTTGGTTTATGTTTAAATTTTTTTAAAGCAGGTGTTATTCTGAATATTTTTCAGGTGTTTTTCAAGGAGATATTTTTATATATACTGGAGACACCCAGTAGTTCATTTGACCATAAATGGATGGTGATACAAGCCTTGACTAGAATATGTGCAGGTAAGAAAAACATTTATACTAATATAATTTAATTGTTAGCTTCGTCTATCAAAAACGAGCGATCTGATTGGTCGAAAAATTTAATTCATACCTCCATGAACAAAATTTTGAGCAACAAAGCCATTTTATATGCTTCCGCACAAAATAGTTCCATTCAAAAATGTATCAAAATTTGTATAGTTGTTGCATTTTTCGCTCGATGTTATTAAATTATAAGAAATGAAGAGAATAATTTTTGTTTTCATGGAGGTATGAACCGAAAAACCTAATCACACACTGTATGAATCCGCTTCGTGTATTCATACAGTGTGATTAGGTTTTTCGGTTCATACCTCCATGAAAACAAAAAGATATTCTCCTCATCTCTTAATTGACAAACACAATATTGTGGCTTTGTTTGATAATTGATGGATTGATGGTCATGCTCACTTGACCTCAGGTAAGGTAATTTGACTGGTATTTCAAATGGTTTTAATTTGCGTAATCTTTAATAAGGAATGTAAAACTATAAGCAAATTGTTGGTGAACTAAGTGAATAAGCTGTAGTTACAATGTTAAAGTCTGAAAACCTACAAAAATGATTGATATAAATGCCAGAGGTCAAAGTTCACATCCAGCTGCCGTCATAGCGCAGTTGGTAGCGTGGCAGACTCCTAATCTTTGATCATGGGGTGTCATGGGTTTGATCCCTGGCGGCACATATTCTTTCCGACATTTGTATCCCACCAATTGGTTGATAATCGTAAACCTAAGTGGGATAGCAGCTATAGGCTAGGAAAGTATGTAGTGGTAGTACTTGTGTGAGAAATACCAGGAATCCATTGTTAGGTGCTCCAGCCGCCGCGATATGACTGAAATACTGTTAAAAGCTGTTAACAAGCAATTTCTCCTTTTCCCACAATATTTTCTTCCACATAGAATGGTTTGTTTTTCATATTGTATCAAGCTTTCATTGTCGTCTGCAATTTCTTTCAATTTGGACCAGACTAAAATTTCAAAGAACAGGAGAGGGTTAAATATATGGAAATCCAAATCCATGTAAGCCTGTTCAGGGTCATTTCTTTTGGCAGTATAATAAATGCACATTATGACTGATTTGTCCTTATTTTTCAGATGCCAAGTATGCTGTAGATATTATTAACTATAACCGTGATTTTTCCTTGTTTTCCAGATGCCCAGTGTGTTGTAGATATATATGTTAATTATGACTGTGATTTGTCCTTGGCCAATATATTTGAGAGACTTGTCAGTGATTTGTCAAAGATTGCACAGGGTAGACAATCTCTGGCCTTAGGTAATGCATTTAAATCAGTTTGCTTCTTTAATCTATTCTAGCCTGAAATCACTTCAAAGAAAGATAAGAAAAAGGTTAAGGATCTTTTTTTTAACATTGAATTTTTGTACTGGTTATTAATAAACCCTTGTCATGCTGAACCCGAAATATTCCTGTTTAGGCAGGAGGTATAGAAAAAGATCAGCCTGCACATATATGCAGTTTGATCTTAGTCTACAGAATTGTTTATAAAGTCAGTTTTCAGAAGAAATACTGACCTGCAAGTAATACTTTGATTTTATTGCGTCTCTGAACTGGATCATATACAGCATGGCAAGGTTTAAAAGATTATTTAATACATATCAAGCTTGTTTTGCGATAAAAATAACTTAGAACTAGAAACTTGCATTTACCTGCTGATATTTGTGTGTAAGTCCCTGAATGAATGAAATATCTACTGACCACTGCTTCTTCTTCGACATATGAAGAGAACTCTTTCTTGTAAGGATCAGTCTTCAATCATGGGATATCATGGGTTCGATCCCTGGTGGCGACACATATTCTTTCCAACCTATGTGTCTCACCGATGGGTGGTGATCGTTAACCTAAGTGGGATAGCATCTGGAGGCTAGGAAAGAATGTAGCGGTAGTGCTGGTGTGAGAAATACCAGGAATCCATTGTTTGGTGCTCCAGCCGCCATGATATGACTGAAATACTGTTAAATTGGTGTTAAAACTCCATTCAATCAATCAATCAGTAAGGATCAAGTGATGAATCGCTAACCATGCATATTCAATTCGAACAAGGCACTTTGCCTCAGATTACAGACAACATGATTTTGGAAATCTATGGTTGGAGACATCAAGCAAAAAACAAGTTTTGGTGGTTAGACTAAATGTAATTTCTACAGCTTATCACAGCTGAAGGTCAAAGTGTTGTCCAAACCATAGTCCCCTTTTTATCAATGGATAGAGTTCGATATAAATTTGCACATTCATTCTCAAACATGAGTATTTGTGCCATTTGAAGCATCTGTTTAAATTAGGTCAAGGTTTCAGCTGAAGGTCATATACCTGAGAACTCGACACAAGTCATTTGGAGAGACATTCTCATATGCCTAGAATATGGTCCAAATAAAAAAGAAAAAAAATAGAAAAATAAAATGCAAATGGCTTTATTTGGAAAATATAGGCCAAATAGGTGGAAAATATTGTGAGCAAAGGTGAAATTATTTGTTGCAAGCAATATCTCCTTTTCCCATATAGTTTTCCATTATCATTCTTTAACACATCAAAAACCAGGATTACATGGTAATATGTATGTTAATTGTCCTTTGTAGGTGCTACCCCAACACAGGAACAGAATATGAGATTAAAGGGCCTGGAATGTCTAGTGTCAATCTTAAAGTGTATGGTAGAATGGAGTAAAGATTTGTATGTCAACCCTCATTCACAGTCTAATCTCAGTAAGTATGTTACAAATCAAAAATCTAACCTTTTACCCTTTCCTGTTTTTGAAATTTTACACTGGTCCGAATTGAAAGAGGTTGCAAGCGATATCAAAAATTGTATGCAATTGGAAATATAATCAACCTATGTGGTAGAAAATATTGTGGCAAAAGAGGAAATTGCTTGTTACAAGCAATTTCTCATTTTACCAAAATGTTTTCTCATGTATAAAATCACATCGACCTTAAATCCTGGGTTTGTACAGGAAATGGTTAACCAAACATAAAAAGAATTGAGTTTGGTCATGTGGAAAAGATTCACTGTAAATGACACGAATAAGGATAAATTTATTGAAAATCATGAGCCACATTTGATGGAAAACATTCTGTAAAGTGAAAACTGCTTACACAGAGTTTATGATATTCTTGTCTCTTTTGTGGGACAGGAAGTTTTGGCTTCTGAGAAACTTTTGAGTCATTAGGTGCACATTACATCCTAAATTCTATCTTTTGAACACTTTTCAATCTACTCAAAAATAAGAGTGGTTTCAAATAATGACTCCTAATTCACAGTTAAGTCTCTGTTGACTATCATTCACTCAATAACCTCAAATTAACATATTCTCAAAAAGATGTTGCTGATTCAAAAAATTTACGTTAAATCTGTCTTTATGCACCTGGAAATACCCAAATTGATATTGGACTGTTTATCAGTGCACCCAAAGCCATGTTTAACTATGAATTTTCAGTTTTTTGCAGACTTATTTATTGTTATGACCTAGTAAGTTTTGGGTCTAGCCCCAATTTCAAGGTCATACTTAGTGATCAAAGGTCAAAAAAGGGTTGTAATTTGCATTTCCTGGGATTATTTGTGTTTCATAAATGTTTGTTATTTATTATATCAACATTCTTTAAATAAGTAAACACATTTATTGATGTGCTATATCATGATATAAATTTTTAAAGTGAACATCCAATTATACTAGACAATTTAAGCCTTAGAAAATGAAAACCTTGCATGCAAAACCAAATCTACTTCTTTAAATGCAATGTGTTCTTTTTCCAGGTCAAGACAACAAGCCAACCCCTGATTCTGATGCTGACTCGGGTAAAGGAACATTAAACAGTTATGACAGTACCAACTCGCTTGAGTCCAACAGTAGCTCTGTCATGACTAATAGTATGGTCCAGGATACACCAGAACAGTTTGAGGTGTTAAAACAGCAGAAAGAAATCATGGAACATGGAATTGAAATGTAGGTGTCAAGTACTCTGGCCTGTTGTGCTCTATCAGTGCATGTATACCTGCTAAGAACAGTCTATTCTGTCCATAGGCAGATAGATATAAATTTACTTTGTGAAATACATGTATTTCACATGGACAAAATTGGACATGACTGAAAAATTCACATTTGACAGCATTGATGATGTTACTTTCCTACCGAAAAAAAATGAAGAAACTTTGAGATTTAATGGTCTTAATCCATAACCAGGCGACAAAAGTTTAGACTGATCCAAATTGAAAGAAATTGCAGACGAAAATTTTTAGTCAGCGTAATTTTAAGAAAAAAATCACTATCTAGTATGGTAGAAGACATTGTTGACAATCAAGAAATTGCTTGTAGCAAGCAATTTCTGCGTTTTCCACATTGTTTTCAAAACTTGTTTGTCTTATGGCCCTTATGACATGTTTCATGTACAAATGATCTGTCAATTACATGAATATTCATTCAGTAACGCTATTTTTAGAAATATCAAAAATTTAACCTTGATAAACGGGGTTTTATATTTCTAGGTTTAACAAGAAACCTAAGCGAGGCTTACAATACTTACAAGACCAGGGAATGCTGGGAACATCTCCTGATGATATTGCTGAGTTTATACACAGTGATGAGAGGTTAGATAAGGTAGGAAGTTTGGCAATCTTAGCTTTATCTTTCCTTTTCAAGACATAAAAGTTCAAAGCATGTGAGATGTAGAACAAATTCCAGCCAAGTAATACTTAAAGTGTGTACAAAAAATAATTTCAGCTCTGCTGGTTTGGAACAAATAGTCTCGGTATTTTCATCAGCTTTTTGTTGTTGATATTTGGTGTAGGCAATGGCTTGCAAAACTTCAAACTGATGGAAGAGTTATGGTCGATGTTGACATTGGTCTCCTTGTCAGATTTAGTTTTTTTTTTTATTTCTATCAATATTAATCCTAGAGGTTTTTAAATTTTACAGAAACACTCATCAAAGGATAGGCTTCCAGTTGAGACCAACACCAATGTCTGATTACCTTGTGACTTTTAACCATTTTAACCAAAAACTTTAACCTTTTGGGCCATCATACTTCATATATATACACTCACCAGGCAATAGGCTTTCACCTTTGATCAAGACCTTTGACTTTGTGACCTTGACACAGTTTAAAATACGTAAAATAAAAACCAAAACTAAAACTTTTAACCTAGCTTATATTTTCTGGATGCCTTTTTATAGGGCTATCATAATTGACTTTTGTCATATCTCATATAAGGATAGGCTTTCATTTGCAATTAAGTACAATGACTTTATGGCCCTGTGACCTTGAACATTAATATACTTTAATTTTTTTGCATGTATAATCTGATCAGGTGATAGGCTTTCATATGTGACCAAGATCATCAGTGCTTTGACCTTTACAATGGCTCACACTATTAACATTTTTTTCAATAACATAATCATAAATATATCTTTAATGACAAGCACCCACCAGAGTGAGCTATGTTGTGTGCGAACAATTCTTGTTTGATTATCTAGCACCTGTACCCCGAAAATATATTTTAAGCATTGTTATAAATGTGGGTTTTTAACTGTCAATCATTCATGGACAATAAGCTGTGTGTTTGACACTCAATATGTCTATAAAAACTATTTCAAATAGATTGAGTCAAATTTGTATTTATGTGATTTTCAGGCTGTTCTGGGAGATTATTTAGGAGAGAATGAAAAGTAAGTTATGGCTTGATTTCTTTTACCAATTCTCACATAAACCTGCTTTTAACAACCCTCAATAAAACTGTATGGAAAAGCAATATTGAAAATAAAGATTTGCTTTTTTAAGCAATTTCTTAATTTTCATATTGTTTTCTTGCGAGAATAACAGCGACTTTTATACTTCTATTGACTTTAATTTGTCACCTGTACCTTTCTTGTCTGTTAATGGATTAAGATGTTTCTGCTCACATACAAACCACACACTTTCATTATAAATAAGTACCTTATGCGTAAAAATGCTGCATACTCCCAAGTTCAAGGTCACATCTAAAGGTCATATGAACAGCACTGAAGCAGGGGCTTCAATGTCTGTGACACACTTCTAGTTTGTTTTCTAAATGCAATGAAAAAGACTATTCTATTTACGTATTAACCTATTCTTACACAATGATTCTTTTTGATGCCCTGAGAATAAAATGGAAAACATTTAAGATAATGAAGGAATTGCTTTTGACAAGCAATTTCTTCATTATCTACAATGTTTTCTACCTCATCAACAAAAAAATGATGTCTGCAACTTCGTTCAATTTGGACCAGTCTAAAAGTTTGCCGTCTGGTAACGGGTCAAAATAATTAACCACATAATATTTCTCTCTTGCAGACTAAACAAAGAGGTAATGTACGCCTATGTAGATCAGCTGAACTTTGCTGAGATGGATTTTGTGTCTGCATTACGAAGATTTCTAGAAGGGTTTAGGCTACCTGGTGAAGCCCAGAAGATAGATAGACTAATGGAAAAATTTGCGTCCAGGTTCTGTGAATGTAACCCAAAGTAAGTTATTTTGGTCATTTCATGTTCATTCGAAAATCAGGCTTTTATATGTAGCTTGTGGTTAATGACCAATCACATCTGTCAATCAAAGAATCAAACCAACAATCAAATAATTCATTTGAAGTGGAAGTGAACTTTGAACTCCAATATTAGCTGGCACTTTGTTTGTTTGGTGCCTTAAACATTGTAACTGCAGCTTATTCAAGCTGTAGTTACTACATTTAGGTCACCAGACAACCATTTTACCCTTTTGTTACTTGTCACTGCAAAATAATGTGGTTTAGCATTGAAGTAAAACTTCCTGTCAGATTCAGTGGGTGGGGCCAGCAGAGTCAAGCAATGACCTCAAAGGCAGCTAGACTAAGATATCAAACAACTTAAGTTTTTAGGTCACCTGACTGAAGGTCATGGTGACCTATTGCGATCATGTTTTTTTTACATTTTCGACTTCTTCTTAAGAACCCTTGGATGGATTTCAACCAAACTTTGCAGGAAGCATCCTTATTGGAAGGTGCTTCAGAATTTTACACGTCATGGAGTTATCTCCCCTTGTGGCTTCATAAGGGGCTAAAAAGGGTACATCTTTAAAAATCTTCTTGTCATGAACCGGCTGTCAGATTAGATTCAAATTTGGTAGGGGGGGGGGGGGTCAAAGGTGGGCTGGGGTACATAAGCTTACAAAGTGACAACTTTGAAAATCTTTTTCTACCAAACCAAAGGGTCAAAATTTGCCCGTTCCCGGATGTCACAAGTTTAACATGAGCTTATATAGTGAAAATTTCAAAAATCTTCTCCCAAACAAAAGGACGTACAGCTTTTATATTTGGTATGTAGCATCATCTGGTGGATTTCTATCAAGATTGTAAATTATAACCCCAAGGTCAAAGTTAGCCCATTCCCGGACGTCACAAGTTTCACAAAGGGCTTATGTAGTGAAATTTGTAAAAATCTTCTCCCAAACAGGAGGCCCTAGAACTTTTTTATTTGGTATACAGCATCATCTGGAATACCTCTATCAAGATTGTAAAAATTATTGCCTCAGGATTGAAATTAGCCCATTCCCGGATGTCACAAATTTAACATATATTATATAGTGAAACCTTTAAAAATCTTCTTCTCCCAAACAGATAGGCCTAGAGCTTTGATATTTGGTATGTAGCATCATCTGGTGGATCTCTATCAATATGGTATGAATTATTGCCCTAGGGTCATAATTAGCCCATTCCTGGACGTCGTGAATTTTACATACGGCTTATGTAACGAAATTTATAACTCTTCTCCCAAACTAAAAGGCTTAGAGCTTTGATATTTAGTATGTAGTTTAATCTGGTGGACTTTTATTTGTTTTGGGGCTCTTTGGACTCAGGTGACAGATAAGGCCATATGGGCCTCTTGTTAGAATATGTGATCAGGAACATAAAACAAAACATAAAACATTTAAACCAAGAGCTATCACACTCCGGTGAATGGTATAGGACCATCATAATTCTCTTCCTACAGTGTGTCAAATGTGTTGACAATCATGCTATTGTTTATCCCATTCCAACACAATATTGCCCCTCATGAAAAGCAATTTGGAAAACATTATGGAAAATGAAGAAATTGCCAGCAGCAATTTTTTTCTTTTTTCACAATGTTTTTTCATCAAGAATATGAAAAGATCTAAGATTTCATAAATCTTTAATTGTCACCTGCAACCCCATTAAATTTGGACCTGTAGTTTAGAAATGAGTTAACTTTTAACGATATATTTTTGCAGTAGTGAAATATTTGCCAGTGCAGATGCAGCCTATGTGTTGGCCTTCTCTGTCATTATGTTGACAACAGATCTACACAGCAGTCAGGTAATGTTGTCATTTTTAGCTCGGCTGTTTTCGGAGAAAACCCGAGGTATTGCAATAGCCTTGGTGTCGCAGTTGTTGTCGTTGTTGTTGTCGTTGTCATGTGAAAACTCTGACATTTTGTGATATTTTTGGTTCTACTGAGGGCATTCACTTGAAACTTGGCACACTTGTTCACTATCAAAAGAGTAACCATACTATCAAGGGGGATAACTCTAGATGCACCATACAGCTGAGCTTAGGCACCCGTTGCTCTTGTTTTAGGTTCATACCTTAATTAAAACAATAAATGTTCTCTTCAATTCTTATAATTCAATGCCAATTTTATGGATCTAGGCTGCCTGCAAGCATACAAAATAGTTGGGTGTTCAAAATATTGTTTGTGGAAGCATGAAAAGAAAAGAAAATTTTAGCAAATCAAAACACTTGTTTCTAGTCAGAAGAAACTAAATTTAATACTATAGGCATTAAGTACAGATATTGATCAGCCTGGACAGCCTCTCTGAGTATGTAGGATATTCGCTGATGGCAATAAGAAAAACTGGGTCAGTTCCTTGTTATAAAGCACTTAGTGGCAACCTGAGAACGTCATCAGTGTTTGTTTCCCCTAGATGACGTGCACAATGACTGAGAGAAGAGCTAAATCTACAAAACAGTGAGTTTATCATATTGATAATTTCACTACTTTCTGTGAATTATTGAATGATAATCTACTGAGAAATCTTTAATCTATCAGAAGGTATTAACCCTTTCCAACACGAGCCCTGCTTTTTACGCCCCTGAAGAAATAGGCATTGAGATAAGTAAAGAAATTGCTTGTATCAAGCAATTTCTTCATTATCCAAATTGTTTTCCATCCAAAAGATGAAAAAAAAATGAAACTGCATCAACTTGAAATTGTCGTCTGCAGCTTCTTTCAAATTGGAAGAGTCCGAAATTTTGTTGTGTGGGAATGGTTTAAAGAATATTTTAACTTAATGTGAAAAAAGCTGCAACTTTTGCAGATTCATTTACCTGTTTGTTGGTCAAAGTAATTTTATTTCATCATGTTCTGATTAACTTTACTGATGCTCTTTATTTTAGATAAAAACCAAGGATAAAATGTCTAAAGAACAATACATCAAAATGAACCGTGGAATCAATGACAGTAAAGATTTGCCGGAGGAATATTTATCAGCTATATATGATGAGATTGCCATGAATGAAATCAAAATGAAGGCAGTCGGTACTCAAAGGAATCTTACCTCTACTAGTGAGTAGACTATAGCTTTGGCTGTTTTTAGCTAGCATAGTGTCAGCTTTGATAACTCAAGTTAACAAACAATATTTTGAGGATGTCTCAAAGTTCAACGAGTGCAAACTGCCGCTGGAGGGCTTAACCACTAAATCCGATAAATGCCTACGTCATAAAAAGTAGTTCTTATGTTTTTCAGGAATATTGCAAACTCTCTTTAGTTAGAAAACATCTCTTTTGTTAGAAAACATCTCTTTTGTTAGAAAACATCTCTTTTGTTAGAAAACAATGTGGAAAATGAAGAAATTGCTTGTAACAAGCAATTTCTTCATTTTCCACATTGTTTTCCTCTACTACTTTTTGAGGGGCGTAAAAGGAGGGATTGTGTGGAAATGGGTTAACTTCTTGGTTACATTAATCTCGTCTATTTATCATGATTACGTTTGACAAAGAAGATCACTGAACAAAAAAATGCTTTGCTAGCTTACAATACTTTTCAGTACTTTGATTTTTAGAAACCACGGAACTATTTAGCCTTGGTGTTGTCAGTGTCATTGTCGTTGTGATAGAACTTTAACACTTTGTATTATATGTTATTATCCCCCGCCGTTTTGGCAAAGGGGATATAGTAATAGTCTCCGTCCGTCATTCCGTCCTTCCGTCATTCTCTCCTTCCGTCACTAAACATGTCCAGAGCATATCTCTTAAAGTATAATAGCTATTAACTTGAAACTTCATAGGTGGATAGATCTCATTGAGGAGAAGTGCAGTGCACAAGAACCACAACTCTTGCTTGCATAATTTTGGAGTTATTGCCCTTTGTTGTTTTAAAGACTAAGATTTTGTCCGGAGCATATCTCTGAAAGTATAATAGCTATTAACTTGAAACTTCATAGGTGGATAGATCTTGTTGAAGAGAAGTGCAGTGGACAAGAACCACAACTCTTGCCTGCATAATTTTGGAGTTATTGCCCTTTGTTGTCCGTAGCAATTCTCTGAAAGTATAATAGCTATTATCGAACTAATTTAGAAGAAATGCAGTGCACAAGAAGCCTAAATCTAACTGGCTTCAGTTTACTATCCAGCTTTTACGGCGGGGGATTGCCATGCTGACATGGCTCTTGTTAATTAACCCATTACCAGATAGCAAAATTTTAGACTGGTCCAAATTGAAATGATCTGCAGTTGACGATTTAAAGCTTATGAAAATTTGGATTTTCTTTAATTTTGCGGTAGAAAACAATGTGGATAATGAAGAAATTGCTTGTAACAAGCAATTTCTTCATTTTCCACAATGTTTTCCCAAGCTTTTTTTCTGGGGTGTTTAAAAACTCCACTGATTTGAAATGGGTTAAATAGTCACTTTAATATTCAGCATTACCCGGTTCCCTTTTTCCAAATTGATTTATTCTCTCTAAGACAAAAAATAGATAAGAAATTAATTTCAGGAGCTGAAAATTGTTTTCTGCCATTTCTTTCAATTTGGACTATTCTAAAATTTTGTCAAATTTATAATGGTTTAACCATTTCCACTCAATATCACCTTTTCACACCACTCAAGAAAAAAGCTTTGGAAAATATTATGGAGAATGAAGAAATGACTTGTGACAAGCAATATCTTCATTATCTACATTGTTTTTTACTCGAAAAGACTAGAAACATAAAATTCCATCAGCTGTTAAACTTGTCTGTAAATTCTTTCAATTTGGACCAGTCAAAAATGTTGTTGTTGGGGAATGAGTTAAATACAACCTAGATTTTTGTACCTGTGTACATGTGTATGTCTTTTAACCAGCTTAAATTGTTTAAGTAGAGCATTACAGCGGAAGTGTTAGGGGGTAATGATCACTTTTGGTGATAGTCTGGTTTGAATTGATTTCATCTTGTAAGATAAATGGGGTAAATCTATTTCAGGGGAGATAACAAGTGATAAACAGCGCAGGATGCTTTATAATGCAGAGATGGAGCATATGGCAATGGCGGCTAAAGTGTTGATGGAAAGTGTTAGTCATGTGGAATCCAACTTTATGTCAGCAAAACATCAGGAACATGTTAGACCAATGTTTAAAGTAAGTTATTTTATCAAACTTTCCGCTATTAGGAAATTTCTGTGACTGTTTTGTGGTTGTTTTTCTTTTCACTAAATCATATCGAAGCAAATTCTTTTTAAGTCAGAATTGACAGGTCATTTGCCACACCAACTGCCCCCAACAAGAAGTTCGACTTATATAATGAAATTCATTTTTTTGCGACATTTATGGTCAGTATTTATGGTCAGTATCATGTAACAAATAAATTCTTTGTTGGTGACCTAAACATTGTTACTACAGTTTGAATAAGCTGCAGCTACAATGTTTAAGTCACCAAACCAAAAAAATGCACAATTAATATGGAGCTCATTTTCATTTCTAGAATAAATGAATGATTTGATTAGTTTATCAATTTTTTCATTGACAGCCTTGAATTATCAATTGCTCAACCATTTTATATCTATGCAGGGTTCGCGCTGCCGATCGCCATTGTTGCCAAATGCGACAAAAATAAAATTCTGGCGCAAGTTTTTTTCATTTGGCAAAAGTTCGTGGCGCCAAAAAAATGACAATTTTTTTTATACATACTTTTACTTTGACTAATCTCTGGAAATCAAGGCCCAGGGCTAAGTGTCTATAATTGCCCATAGGCTCTTATATCGGGTCAATTATGTCATCGAGTCTGACACAAGACCGACACATTGCCAAATACTAATACAGTTCTGATTGACAGCAAATCAGATAAATGAAATGTGCTCATTGGTTGCCGGGTCGTATTGATTTTGTGTTGAGGGCATGACTTAGTTTTAGGGATTACCTTAGATGATGGCTACAATTGAATACATTTAGCACGAATGAATTGGCTCTCTTTAACAAAATTTTAATCAAACTGGCCACCATTTGCCTTTTCTTGATGAATACATTTGATGTATTTTTACATATTTACTTATATTTCTGCTGACAGTTTCAGTCAGTTTCTAATCTCGGCACCGCTAGCGCGAATCCTTGCTTAAACACTGAATCAGCATTCATGGGTTATAAGAAGAATATTCTAATGAGCTGTTGATAGTAACAGTGGTAGTTTGTCAAAATTTGTCAAAAATCTCAAGAGTTCTACTGTCCATAAAGCAGACGAACCATTTCTTTTTTTGTTCATTCGTACCCAAGAATGTTCATCCTTAAACGTTTTTTTTATAATACAGATGTCTTTGTTATTCTATCATCAAATCAGGCATATTATATAAGGCTTATTGCTATTTCCTTCTCTCTATTTTTCTCATCAAAGTCTCAAATTTCTAATCAAAGTACTGAAAGAACTGATTGAAGATGAGCAAACTCATTGAAGGTGTATGACTTAGGAACATTCATTCAAGACTAAATTACGAATGCATTACCATGTTTACAACCTTTTTAATATATATATTGTTTATTTTACAACATATAAGATAAAAAAATAAATGTGAAGTTAAGAAATGTTGGACTTTGGCACTAACTCCTTCTCAATTTGGCCCCAACCTTTTCCATTTGGCCCCAACTTTTTTAATTTGGCGAAAGTGATGGCGACAACTTTTTTCTAGCCAGAGCTAACCTTGCTATGAAGTCATGTACATTACATGCTTTCAGGTCTTTTATTCAATTTTGGGTGACCGGTTACAAGCAATTTCTTCATTATCCAAATGTTCTACCCAAAGAGTAAAAGAAATCCAAATTTTATCAACTTAAGTTTGTCATCTGCAACATCTTTGAATTTTGATCAGTCTGAAAATTTTGAGTTAGCTATAGTGTGGTCATGGTGTCTTGTAGAATATGTCTTTTCTTTACAAAAAACTGTTGTTTTACACTTTTACTCTTTGTTTTTCAGATGGCATGGACTCCATTTTTAGCAGCATTTAGTATAGGGTTACAAGACTGTGATAATTCTCAAATAGCCTCACTATGTTTAGATGGAATCAGATGTGCTGTAAGGATATCATGTATATTTCATATGGAGGTAGGCATTTTAAAGAGTTATTTTTTATTTACATTATTGAAATGCAATTTTATTCAGTGGGACATGGGTTAACCCATTACAATACAATTCTACATTTTAACTTGATGTTGTTGAAAAAATTGCAAGAAAGGGGAAATTGCTTGTAAAAAGCAATTTAACCTTTTATCAAAATATTTTCTTCCATATTTTGCTGTTATATTTCCATATAATTGCAATACTTCAAAATAGAGTATTTTCATTGGCCCAAATCGTATCACGTGATCAAATCAATGGCATTTTATACCTAGATAAAAGGCAGAACTATTTTCGACAAAAATAGAAACAAACAAGGTCAGGGATTTCCGATATTTGGGAATTCACTTCCAAGAAATACCAAACTTGTTTTGTTACTATTTATAGTCATCACCTTTTGAATTTCGAATTCCTTTATACTTCCATGGATTTTCAATAAATAGATAAACAAATAGTGTCATTATAACAATTATAATGTTCGTTTTAAACATGAAGATTTCGAAAAACTCACATTTATTAGCCGTAAATCCGAGATGTCGAATCGGCTTCGTCACATCAGCATGCATCGTGTCCATGTGGTAGGTTTATATTTCTTGTCTATTACAAAGCATCTATTCATAATTCTAACTGTTATCGACCCAGATATCATAATTTACAGAGTTTAAAGTTAGTATTTCCTCATAATAATTCCAAATAAATCCAACGAATGTTCGAATTTCCATTTCAAAAAACCCAAGCGACGAAACAAAATGTCCGCCGTTACAACGACTCGAGCGATAAACTGTGTCAATGTATCCATACGCCTGTCAAATAAAAGTAACTCCGCCCACAGTTCGTTTATTTGTTTTTATTTTCATCTCTCTATCCATTTCCGTTTTGAAATTAGACGTATTGCAATTATATGGGCCGAGTGTATTTTTCACTGCGTTTATTGGAGTAAAAAGTGCAATTACCTTAGCACATGGCTTAAACATAACGCCCTACGGGCGTTATTTGCCATGTGCTAAGGTAATTGCACTTTATACTCCAATAAACGCAGTGAAAAATACACTCATCCCTATATTAATAACAATTTGAACTGTCGTGTGTAACTCCTTGCGTTTTGGACCAATCTAAACAATTGTCATCTAGTAATGGGGTAAAAAATATCACTGTGACTTCTAATCTCTAACTCTTATTGTATATTCTTCACTTTAATCCATTAACACACAAATTTTTTTTAGGCTGGTCCAAATCGAAAGAAATTGCAGACTACAATTTCTACTTGATGAAATTTTAGAAATCTTTGTCTTTTAGGATAGCACAAGCAATATCTTCATTATCCATGATGTTTTCCCAATTGTTTTTCTTTAGGATTGTCAAAAAGCGTTATTGTGTGGGAATGACAGTATTGTGACATTTGTCAATCGTCTTTCAAAATGGGCAAATGAATAAAGTGATATTCCAAAGTTAGTTAAATTCTTGGTAGTTTAGATTGAATGATGGTTATACTTATGTGAGAGATGTGTTAGAAAACCATTTATAGGTACACCAACTGTATATTACTAATCAATCCTATGGTTTTATTCTATATTCTACTTTAACACATTCCCACACAGTGACGCTTTTAAACGCCTCTCAATATAAAAGCTTTGGAAAACGTGGAAAATGAAGAAATTGCTTGTCACAGGCAATTTCTTCATTACCCACAATATTTTCTACCCCATTAGACAAAGATCTTAAAGATTTCATCAACTTTAAATTGTCGTCTGCAACTTCTTCGAGTTAGGACTGGTCTAAATTTTATCATGTGGGAATGGGTTAAATCTTGGTAAAAATGAATAAGTTAGAAAAATAAATAAGATTTTACAGAGATCTTAAGTTAAGGTTAGCATGTCTGTCTGTCAGAGTATTTCCCCACAATAACCCTTATATGGGTTTACAAGTGTTCTCCATCATGAGTTAATGTGCCATTTGAAATTGCCGTTTGCATACTTACTTTCTTGTATTTCATCATTGCTATTAACCCATTCCCACATAATCACACTTTTTTATGCTCCCACAAGAAAAGACTTGAGGAAAACAAGGTTGGACATAGAGAATTCGCTTGTTAAAAACAATATCTTCGTGTTCAACCTTGTTTTTTACCCTAAAAGACAGAAATTCTCAAATTGTTCCAAACTTGAAATTGTCATCTGCAACTTCTTTGAAATTTGGACCACTTAAGAATTTAAAATTTAATCAGTGAACACTCAAATATATGTACTATGCAATTTACAAAATATATTACAGCTGGAGAGAGATGCATATGTCCAGGCTCTAGCTAGATTTACCTTGTTAACAGCTGCCTCCCCCATCACAGAGATGAAAGCAAAGAATATTGATACAATCAAAACTTTGATATCTGTGGCTCATACTGATGGAAACTATCTCGGAAAATCATGGCTGGAGGTTAGTAGAATATATTTTGTAACACACTTTAGAGAGAATTAACATCTTATCTCTAGTGTGATCATGGCTTGAGATTAGTACAATATTTTTTGTAACATACACTTCTGAGAAAAAACGTCTTATGGATAGTGTGATGTGTAGATTAAAGTTTTTCAAATCCATGTCCTAACAATATAATAATCGACGTAATCAAGGCCACAGTTGAATAGTACTTTTTGATGAGCTAATTGAATAAAGATACAACTGTTTTCATTACTTAATTTTATAATTATCAGTATTAAAACATTATTTTAACTCATTACCAAATAGAGAAATTTTAGACTGGTCCAAATTGAAAGAAGATGCTCTTGACTATTTAAGGTAGATGAAATTCTAAAATTCTTTGTCCTTAGGGGTTGAAAACAATGTGGACATTAAAGAAATTGCTTGAATCAAGCAATTTCTTCTTTGTCCACAATGTTTTCCACAGCTTTTTTCTTGAGGGCTGTAAAAAGGAGGGATTTTATGGGAATGGATTAATACAACCATTTTAAAAAACTGTCTTCACTATGCACATGTCAGATAGCTAGTGACTCTTTCAAAGATCAGTGAATATTCATAATGTTTGTCTGTTCAGGCTGCTCAATGTCTGTGCACAACACAGGTGTTGCTGGAAATGTTACTCCTGATCTTGTATGTCTATTTCAGATTTTACGCTGCATATCTCAATTAGAGCTAGCTCAATTGATCGGTACCTCTGTAAAAACCAAATACATACCCACCCACAAGAGGGACAAGTCTAATGGAGGCAGTCCACATCCTATAGAAGCTTTTGATCCAGAAAGTAAGCTCTCTTCTTCTCAACCAGGCTGCAGCCAAAGCACATTTCGTAGTGAGTTGGGCTCTCATTCGTGAGGCCCAGGGTTCAATACTTTGTTGCTGCAGGTATTTTTTCTGACAATTGTCTTCCACCAATGGATGGATAATTGTAAACCTGGTGGATGAGCAGCTGGAGACTTGAAAAGGATTTAGTGGTAGTACTGGTGTGTAAAATACCAGGAATCCATGGTTATATGCTCCAGCCGCCGAAATAATTGAAATAATGTTAAAGTGATGTTAAACCCCATTTAATCAATTAATCTTCTCAGCCTAGACAAAGAATATACAAATCTTCTTATGGGTCCTGGATGGCTGAGTGATTAGGATGGATGAATAAACATAAATTAAGATTTTGTTTTTAGCTCACCTGAGCACAAAGTGCTCTGGGGGAGCTATTGTGATCAGTCATCGTCCGTTCGTTCACAATTACAATTTCAACAAAACTTCACAGAAATGATCCTTAGGTCATGCTCTTTCAAAATACTTCAAAGAATTTTAATTCATGAAGAACTCTGGTTAGCATGGCAATGGAGTGAAAAATATTAAAAAACCTTCTCCTCCCAAGCCGTAAGCCCTAGAGCTTTGATATTTGGAACAAATCATCATCTATTGACCCTCTACCAAAATACTTCGAAGAAATACCATATTCTGAAAATTAGCCCTTTTCTGTGCGATCCCTGATTTTGCATAGAAATAAAGAAGGAAAACTTTAAAAATCTTCTTCTCCCAAACCATTAGGCTTAGAGCTTCGATTGTTAGAGCAAATCATCATCTTTTGACCCTCTACCAAATTACTTCAAAGAATTACTGTATTCTGAAAATTAGCCCTTTTCTGTGCGATCCCTGATTTTACATAGAAATAAAGAAGGAAAACTTTAAAAATCTTCTTCTCCCAAACCATAAGGCCTAGAGCTTTGATATTTTGTATAAATCATCATCTATTGTCCTTCTACCAAAATATTTCGTAGAATTACCAAAAAAGAAAAATTTTTGTGGGACCCCTGATTTAACATAGAATTAAAGAAGGAAAACTTTAAAAATCTTCTTCTCCCAAACCATAAGGCCTAGAGCTTTGATATTTTGTACAAATTATCATCTATTGACCTGCTACCAAAATACTTCATAGAATTACCATATTCTAAAAATTAGCCCTTTTCTATGCAATCCCTGATTTTACATAAAAATAAAGAAGGAAAATTTAAAAAAAATTGTTTCTCCCAAACCATAAGGCCTAGAGCTTTGATATTTTGTACAAATCATCATCTATTGACCTTCTACCAAATACTTCATAGAATTACCATATTCTAAAAATTAGCCCTTTTCTGTGCAATCCCTGATTTTACAAAAAAAAAAGGAGGAAAATTTTAAAAATCTGTTTCTCCCAAACCACAAGGCCTAGAGCTTTGATAATTTGCATTAATCATCATTTATTGACCATCTACCAAATTACTTCATAGATATACTGTATTCTGAAAATTAACCTTTTTCTTTGTGATCCCTGATTTTACATAGAAATAAAGAATGAAATCTTTAAAAATCTTCTCCTTTCAAACCATAAGGCCAAGGGCTTTACTATTTAGTGTGTAATAATACCTTTTGACCCTGCACTAAAATACTTCATAGAATTACTGTATTCTGAAAATATGCCCTTTTCTGTGCAATCCTCGAAAGCAGTAATGAAGGATATCATAGAAAATACTCTCCTTCTAAACCAATAGGCCTAGAGCTTTGATATTTGGTATGTATTGATGCCTATTGACCTCTAATTAAGTACTTCAAAGAATTACCATACTCTTGAAATAAGCTCAATATGGTTGGATCTTCACTATACCTAGGATTAAAGGAGAAGATCTTTAAAAAATCTTCTCCAAAATCTGTTTCTCCCAAACCATAAGGCCTAGAGCTTTGATAATTTGCATAAATCAATATTTATTGACCATCTACCAAAATACTTCATAGATATACCGTAATCTGAAAATTAGCCCTTTTCTTTGTGATCCCTGATTTTACATAGAAATAAAGAATGAAAACTTTAAAAATCTTCTCCTTTCAAACCATAAGGCCAAGGGCTTTACTATTTAGTTTGTAATAATACCTTTTGACCCTGCACTAAAATACTTCATAGAATTACTGTATTCTGAAAATATGCCCTTTTCTGTGCAATCCTCGAAAGCAGTAATGAAGGATATCATAGAAAATACTCTCCTTCTAAACCAATAGGCCTAGAGCTTTGATATTTGGTATGTATTGATGCCTATTGATCTCTACTTAAGTACTTCAAAGAATTACCATACTCTTGAAATTATCTCAATATGGTTGGATCCATACTATACCTAGGATTAAAGGAGAAGATCTTTAAAAAATCTTCTCCAAAATGATTAGGTGTAGGGCTTTTATATTTTGTATATCATATAATAAAGCCTTGAGCCATCATACTCAGGGGAGTGATATAGGACCATCATGGTCTTTACTGTTTGCTAGTTGAAAGATTGTGGCTCTCAATAAAAAAATCAATAGACCAGTAAAATTGTACATTCAGACTGGAAGTGAATTTAGATCATTTTGATGCTTCGGTGACTTCAACATGGTAACTACAGTTTATTCAAGCTGTAGTTACAATGTTAAGGTTGCTGACCAACCATTTTATTTTTAGCTTGGCTGTTATTGTTATAGCCTTGGTGTCAGTGGCGTTGTTGTCGTCAGCAGTGTGTGAAAACTCTGACATTTTGTGATATCTCTGATTCTACTTGAAACTTGGCATACTTCTACACTATCAAAAGAGCAACGTATACCATCAAGGGGGATTACTCTAGATGCATTTTGTCCAGTATCCAGCACCCAACAGCCGAGCGTAGGCATCGGTAGGCGGTTCTCTTGTTTGTTGAATGCTACTGTCCATTAATTTTGTAAAAAAAACCTCCATTTTATATCTAAGTCTAACTTCCTTTTTGAGGTAGTGGGTTTGGTCAGCTATCTGTCAGTTGAGGAATTTTCTGTGAAAGGTGAAACATCTTAACTTTATTACAGCCATTGCAAAAGGAGGAATCGGGTCCAAGACCCTTGCCAACTTCCAGGAGACGATGGGAGAGACAAGCTCACAAAGTGTTGTGGTGGCAGTGGATAGAATCTTCACAGGATCAGTTAAACTGGATGGAGATGCTGTTGGTGGGTGTTTGAGATTCATTTATCAAGTTTAGACTTGTCCAAAATAGTTGATGAAATTTAAAAATCTGTCTTTCAGGGTAGAAAACATAATGGAAAATAAAGAAATTGCTTTTAATTATCAATTGCTCTTTTTTCTATATTTTTAGCTCACCTGAGCACAATGTGCTTAATGTTGGCTTTTGTGATCACCCTATGTCTGTCTTGCATTGTCGCGCATAAGGCAATAACAGTTCTTAGAATATCATATTCTCTGTAACAGTTGGGTTAATTTCAACCAAACTTGGCAGGAATGTTCCTTTGGTGAAGCAAATAAAAACTTCTTTGTAAAATTTTGACCCACAAAAATGGGGCATGGCAGGTTCAGGCTTATTTGTCTTTAGGCAATGATGAAATAATTCTTTTAAAATCTTCTTCCCCGAAAACACTGGCCAATTATGACAAAACTTGGCAAGAATTTTCCTTGGGTGACCCTTTTTGAAACTTGTTCATGAAATTTTGATTAGTAAGAAAATTTGGGTTTGGTAGGCAGATCTTATTAAAGTTTTGAGATATAATGAAATAATTGATTAAAAACCTTCTCCAAAACAACTTGCCAATGTTTACTAAACTTTGCAGGAATATTCCATGGGTGCCCCTCTTCCAAACATGATACAAAAATATGTCATTTTCAAAGGAATTAGGCCATGGCAGGACAGACTTATCAGACGTAGATAAATCATGAAATGATTCTTTAAAAATCTTCTCCTCCTTAACCGCTAGGCCAATTTGGAACAAAGATGACAAGGATTTTCCTTGGATGACCTTTTTCAAAAATTGTAAATGAAATTTGAAAGGGGTGTGTGGCAGGACAGGCTTATCAGATATAGAAAAATAGTGAAATGATTCTTTAGAATTCTACAACTCCTAAACCACCAGACCAATTTGTACCAAACATGACAAGAATGATCTTTGGATGACCCTTTTCAGAGTTGTTTTGTAAAGTCTTTTTTGTGATAAAATGTTGGCAGGCCTGGGCTCTCATTCTTAGAGAACTTATGAAATAATACTTAGGTGAGCAATTTATAGCCACTGTAGCCCTCTTGTTCCAAAACATCTTTCAGCAGAGGCTTCAAAAGTGTTATTGTGTGGAAATAGGCTATAGCAACTAATGACTTACCATGATACATTTTGTTATTGTAGTTGAGTTTGTGAAGGCCCTATGTTCAGTATCTGTTGAGGAGCTATCTAATCACAGTCGACCGAGAATGTTTAGTCTGACAAAGATTGTTGAGATTTCATATTACAATATGGGGCGTATCAGATTGCAATGGTCACGCATCTGGCAGTACATAGGAGATCATTTTAACAAGGTAATTTTTTATTCAATTTTACAAAGATTAGGGGTTGTTAGGTTCTTTAAGTAGTTAATAGAAGTTTGGGGAACAATAAATTTTAACTTTTATCACCTATTGCGGATTTGCACTGAAAGAAACTTTTTCCTTTGTATCTGAATGCCATGATCACATTCACATTTCCTGCAAAGATTTATTCCTGTTTTATTTACATTCTTACTATTTATGCCCCTGCAATGTAATGGCATCAGATATATAGAGTTACCTTTGTAGGTGTATTAGTGTTGTCTGGTGTGTGTGAGTGTGTTTGTGTAAGTGTGTGTCCAGAGCGTATCCTGTAGATTATTTGATAGATCTGAAAATAACTTGGCACAGTTGTTGTCCTTGAAGACTACTAGTGTCATAGCCAAATGTGTGTTACGAACTCCCAAGCTCAAGGTTACAACTTCAGGCCATGTGTCAAGCAATTATGCAGGGAATCCATGTCTGTGACACATTCCAAGTTATCTTATCTTGGCTATTTTGGTAGAAAATCCATGGTATTGCTATGGCAAAATTGTATAGTCTGGGTATCTTTTAAGTTTTTTAATATCTTTTGAATTACTGAACACATTCACTAGAAACTCTAAATTAACACTCATTATTAAAAGAGCAGCACATACGAAGACTAAATGCATTTTCAAAAGTATTATGCCCTTTTATGGACTTAGACTTTTCACCCAATATCAAGCATTTGAGCCGGGCATTAACATCTACACGTGGTGCTCTTTTTTCTCTTTTTAAAAGCAGTGTTTCCAATTAACTTAATGTCATTACATATAAAAAAAACAGGATTGTAGGATAATAGGAATAGAATATTGATACATGCTCTTTAAAATCTGAATACATTGCAGGTTGGATGTAATCCAAATGAAGATATCTCTTTCTTCGCCATTGATTCTTTGAGACAGTTATCCATGAAGTTTATAGAGAAAGGAGAATTTGCAAACTTTAGATTTCAGAAAGACTTTCTCAGGCCTTTTGAACATATCATGAAAAGAAATAGGTAAGGCTTGCTTTCAACATGTTCAGCACCCCTTCTTTTATCATTTGGTAATTATTCATTTAACTCATTATAAGATGACAAAATTTTAGACTTGTTTGAAATTGAAAGAAGTTGCAAATGACATTTAAAAATTTAAAAAAGATCAAAAATCTTTGTCTTTCAGGGAAGAAAACATCATTTGAAATAGGCAATTTCTTTCATTTTCCACATTGTTTTTCCAAGCTTTGAACTTGAAGAGCAAACAAGCACTAAAATGTTGTGTGTTGGATTTTGAATAAAACCCTTTTTACACACAAGATATCCTATGCTCACTATGTATTATCAAATTTGTGTGAGGAACCATTAGAGAAAAATAGCTCAAAGTAAAGAAAAGTGAAGAACAAGTACCATTAATGATTGTATTATTGACATGCATTGCAATAGTTTTAACCCTTGTCATGCTGAACCCGGAATATTCCGGTTTTGGCAGGAGGTGTAGACCAAGATCAGTCTGCACATATGTGCAGTCTGATCTTGGTCTAGATCTCCTGCTTGTTTTTTTCCTGCCAGAGGTGTTTATGAAGTTGATTTCTAAAAGAAATATTGAATTTTGAACAACAAGTTCTATCAGTGCTTTCAGTCCTTTGATTTTACAGCAATTTAGTAAGGTAATTTATACAGCATGACAAGGGTTAAGTAAACTTTATGTGGAGTAAAATGATATAGATAAAAAATATTTTGAAACTAGATCTACAAGACCATTCCTTGATTAACCCATTACCAAATGACAAAACTTTAGACTGGTCCAAATTCAAAGGAGTTGCAGACGACAATTTAAAGTTTATGAAAGATTCAATTTTTTTTATCTTTTTTAGCAGAAAACATTGTTTAAAATGAAGAAATTGCTTGTAACAAGCAATTTCTTCATTTTACACAATGTTTTCCGAAATGTTTTTCTTGAAGGGCGTCCAAAAGCATTGTTGTGTGGGAATGGGTTAAGACCTCATTAAAGATGTCATATTTATATTATTGTAGATCCCCAACGATTCGAGACATGGTTGTGAGATGTGTTGCGCAGATGGTTAATTCACAAGCTGCCAACATTAAATCAGGATGGAAAAATATTTTCAGTGTCTTTCATCTGGCTGCGTCAGATCATGACGAAGGCATTGTAGAATTAGCATTCCAAACCACAGGAAAAATAATCTGTAAGTTGGAGGATTTACAGTTTTAACACATTTAAAGATGAAAAGATTTCAGGCTGGTTGGAATTGATAGAAGCTGCATAGCATTTTAAAAATACACTTACCGTAATTTGTCCATATATTCGGACACTCCAAGAATTCGGACACCATTAATTATTTCATGAAATAATTAATTTTGTGCCTCTAATTTCGGACAAATGGTGTCTGGAATTTATCTATAAATTCGGACACCGAATTTACGAACATAAAATATCAGGTTAACAAATACCGCATCCATTATCGGTAATTTGGAATCTTGGCGATCGGTATCTCCAAACTGTCTGGGTTAAGTGTCAACAGGTGTATATTGTTTATAACAGTTACCAAGATAGGCACGCACCTCGATATGCTTCAGCTACGAACCGTGAAGATGATGCAATTAAAATATCACGCTTGATTTCTCTCTCTGATTTCCTGATTTTCTATCCCCAACAGGACCTGCTCTGAAAGGATGGCTACGATTAACATGTGCGACCCTATGAAATTAGTCAAATTGACCTGAACCTACTTTTGATTTTACTACACTTTCCTCGTATCCGGAGCTCATCGAGGGTATTGTCATCGGCCGTAGACTATCAAATCAAGAAAAAAAAATGCAATGATATGCTTCGAGAAGAATCAGTCGTAGTAACGACGTTTTCCCTAAATACGGAAAATGCGAGAATTTTACTTGTTAATTTGTCACAAAATTATTAATTTCTCATCCGATATATAATATTGGTAGATTAAAATAAATTACCTTTTTTCATCCCCGCTTCTTTTAATAATCCGAAAATTTAATCTCATACTGTTCAATAAAACACACGTAACAAGTGTCGTTCGACAAATATAAAGTAAAGGTTTTCGGGTAAAGTTTATTTTACTACGAGGGAGGAAAGGTGATCAAAGGCGCCGCCGCCAGATGTTCAGCTATATTTGGGAGAGTTTCCGGAGTTGGCACGTGCCAGACGCGTAACCCGTGAGATTTCTTGGTGACCGAAATTTTACCCTTGTCATTATGCCGAAAGTTTACATGGTTTAATCGACTGTCTGAATACTCTTAAAACATTACGGATATAATTTTAAAAAAAAAGGATTTTTTCTCACAGGTAGGCCACCGCATTTACTTTAAATTTGCGGGGAATATTACGCGATGATTTATGTGAAGCAGATAAGAGAAAAACTGTCGTAATTGACCGATGCCGTGATTTTATTCTGACAAATTACTTCTTATCTCTTTGTGACTTTAATACATGAACAATTGACATGCGAAGATTTTGTTTAGCTTTCCATATCAATATCCCTTTTTATCAATTCAACCGACGATGATTGTATGTAAATGACAGAAAAAGAATTTACCATACTCTCAAAATCGGACTTTGACTACCGAAACGTCGTAACAATTTTGCCTGAACATGCTGCAGTTACGATCTTGTCGTATTCTTACGGTGATATGTGGGATTCTATCAATCGTTAAAACGAAGAAAAACAACAGTTTAGAAAAGTAAATCGTTTATTAAGGTTTTTAATCAGTGAATGATCATTAAATTCACGTCGTCTTCGCCGGTATCTTGAAACAATCTGAAAAAATAAAATAATAATGAATAAATTTACGAACGTAATGCGTAATACATATCAAGTTTATTTACTGTTGAAATGAATTCAGTGTCTGAGCAAAACAGTTAGTGACTCATGAAAATCGGCAATGGTTGTTCCCGGCCGCACGACGATTTATCTATAAATTCGGACACTGGCTTGAGTAATTATCTATGTATTCGGACATGAAAAAAAATAATTATTTAATTGTGTCCGAATATATGGACAAATTACGGTAATTAGAAAAATAATTAACATTTAGGGTAGAAACTTGTAAAGAAAAGGAGAAATTGCTTTGTATAAGAAATTTCTTCTTTTCTCACGAGGTTTTCTTCAATTTAATTCTCAGGGGCATTAAATAAGAGGGATTGTGTATGAAATAGCATACTGAATTAGGAGAAATAAACAAAAATACTTAAAAAAGAAAAAAACAGCTTTGGGTGGACTACATTATTCATATTCAATTTGTCAAAACAAAGCCAGACAGACAAATGAACAAATACAACTTATTTGGAATGTTACTTGGTATTGGAAAACTGTGCAATTATGAATTTGAGCTCTAAAATATGTCAACTGTTGTACATATAGCTCAGAGGACTGGATTCAGAGTATGGTAACAACCTAGGCTTCAGTGTCCGGGATACTGGTTAGATCTTATTCTGCTCCAGTCATTTGGATGACACTTTAAACCAAGGCCCTGTGCCTACCTGACCTTAGTTATACCCCCCATCAACAAAATAGAGAGAGGGCATATTGGTTTCACCATATATGTCTGTCTGTCTGTCCATCAGTAGACTTTTTAGTTTCCCTGCTCTAACTCAAGGTTGCCCCGGCAGCATCACATAGCCTCTCCGACATTTGTCTCTCACCAATGGGTGGATAATCGTAAACCTAGGTGGGATAGCAGCTGGAGGCTAGGAAAGGATGTAATGGTAGTACTGGTGTGAGAAATACTAGGAATCTATTGTTAGGTGCTCCAGCCGCCACGATATGACTGAGATACTGTTTAAAGAGGCTTTAAACCCCATTCAATAATCAAGATTGACCTAAAACCTTGAAACTTTATACAATAGTTGCCAATGACTTAAGGAAGTGCCCTATTGTTTTTTGGTCATTTAAGTCAAAGGTCAATGTCACGATTGAACTTTGGTTGAAAATCATTTCTGTGCTTTAACTCATAAGCCATTCGACCAAGGGCCTTAAAAGTTAATGCACATTTTATCCATGACCCAAAGAGGTATCCTATTGTTTTGGGGTCACATAGGTCAAAAGTCAAGGTCACAATTTGAACTTTTGTTGAAAACAATTTCCGTGCTCTCACTCATAAGCCATTTGACCTAGGACCTTTAATTTTTTCACCTTCAAACTTTTTACTTAACTTGTCTATGACTCAAAGAGGTGTCCTATTGTTCTTGGGTCACATAGGTTAAAGGTCAAGGTCATGATTGAACTTTTGGGGTAATGTTGGTCAAAGATCAACTGTGCTACTTGAGTGACAAAGTGCTGGTGGGGGTATAAGTCTGCTTTGCCACAATTCTAGTGGTTAAGGGAGACATAAAACCCCATGTGTACAATACATACAGCTCAGAATTTAAACTTGAAAAAACTCTAAGGTTAAGTATCAGATTGGCATAAAAGATTTCTTACAATTATTGAATCAGATAATATTATGATGCAATTATGAAACCCAGGATACCAACTGGTTACTCAGGTGAGGGTGCAGTGTAGGGCAATTATGTTCCACTTGTAATTATTTCAGCATCAGTGTTTGAGAAGCACTTTGCGGCTGTGATGGACTCATTCCAGGATGCTGTTAAATGTCTCTCTGAGTTTGCATGTAATGCAGCTTTCCCAGACACCAGCATGGAAGCCATAAGGCTTATCAGGAACTGTGCAAAATATGTGGCAGATAAACCACAGGTAAACAAACAAGTGACCTTCGATCTTGTATTACATTCCAAATATCCCCAAAACATTATTCTCACACTGAAGTAATAAGCTTTGGGAAATACTGTAGAAAATAGAGAAGTTGCTTTAGATAAGCCATTTCTTCATGTCCTACAATATTTTCTACCCTATAAGACAACGATTTTGACATACTTTGAAAAAGAAAAAAATTATCTCTGCTCATATTTTCTCCGTATTTACACCTAGGACCATCAAATTTTATAGATACACTCACAAAATGATATACTTTCCTATCAGACTAAGTACCAAGGCCCTGTGACCTTTGACCTACTTTTCAAAAAACTTTCAACTTGCTCATATTTTTTCTTTCTTTATATCACGGACCATCAAATTTTATAGATGTATCCACCAAATAATAGACTTTTCACATCAAGTACCAAGACCCTTTGACCTTGACTTTGACCTTTGACCTACTAATCAAAAACTTTTACCTTGCTCATATCCTTTTAGTCTGTATGTTAAAAATAATTTCTCTTTCAACACAACAGGGCTTAAAACTTTTAACTTAAACTTTAAAATGTGACTCCTTTACAAATAGAGGTTTTTTCTATTTTCAATACAATAATTTCAGAATATAATAGCTATTGAAAGTGACCCATTTTCTAAAGGACAAGAGTATCTAAGGGTAAATTTTGTAGAAATGCATCTTTAATACCCAAAGGACAGGATTTTTTGGGTGACATTGTTTTACCTGTCTTAGTCTGTCAGCTGTCTTTCGTTTATGATATGAAAGATCTTTTTAACCCATTATCAGACTACAATATTTTAGACTGGTCCAAAATGAAAGGAGTTGCAGACGAAATTTCAAGTTAAAATTATTAGATTTTTTTTAAATTCCTGCGTAGAAAATATTTTGGAAAAGAAGGAATTTGATTGTAACAAGCAATTTTGGTTTTTCTTGAGGGGAGTCAAAAAGCGGACAGTGTGGAAATAGGTTTACTTGCTTCAGTCTATTCTTTGTACCAAAGGCCAGAGGAGCTAGTGCTTCAAGTCAATCTTGGATTAACACATTCCCACACAATCCCTCTATCTACTCCCCTCAAGAAAAAAACATTAGAAAAACATTGTGGAAAACAAAGAAATGACTTGTATCAATAATTTTCATCATTATCCACATTGTTTTCTATCCAACAAGACAACAAATGAAATAAAATTCCATCAACTTGAAATCGTTGTGCGCAGCTTCTTTCAATTTGGACCAATCTTAAATTTTGTTGTGTGGGAATGTGGTAAGCTAATGTTGGGACTTGGTGTTCATCAAGGTTGTTTTACTTTTCTCTGGTTTTGAAGTGGCTAGTATACTAACAATCACAACTCTTTGATTATAATATTTGAAATTTCAACTTACACCAATAACCCTTTTCTTTGCAATTATGCTTTACTTTTCAAACCATTTTTAATGGCAAGTTGGAGGTTTGTATAATTCGTATTTAAAAGGATTATGACACAGTTTCATGATGATAGCTCTTTCTTTTTCTACCTAAAGTATTTTTAAGAAATGTATCTAGGAACTGGTAGAACAAAATTATTGGCAATGGTATTTGATTTTCGATGTTGCAATCAGATATTCTCTATTCTCTGTATTATAGAGGATGCATTTAAACCTGTCCTGTTTTGCAAAATTTTGGACCTGTCCAAATTCAACGGTTTTGCAGATGACAATTTAAAGTCTATTTTATTGGAAAAATAACCAATCAGTAGGGTCGAAAATATTGTGGAAAAAGAAGAAATTGCTTGTGACAAGCAACTTCTTCTTTTTCCCTAATGTTTTCTAAAGTATCCAAACACAGGGACGTAAAAACATGGGTTTGAACTGGAAAGGGTTGATGCTTCAGTTTAATATTCTCAGTTATAATCTGTATAACAGAGTGTGCATTTAATACATGATGCTTTCATCAAAACACTTAATTTTAACATATTTCTGGAAATAGAAAGAAATTTGAAAGACATTATTGAGCGCATAACCCGATGATATACTAGGCCAAATTGGAAGAAGTTGCAGAGGACATTTCAAATTGTCCTATAATAGTCAAATAAATGTGAGAAAGGATGGGATAGGAAAGGATAGAAAATATTGTGAGAAAAAGTGAAATTGCAAAGACACATTTGAACCCATTTGTTTTGGACTTCAATATGTGTTGCTGAAATATTTAACCCTTCAGGATACAATTATGAATTTTGACACACCTAAGTAGAGACAGTATAAGAAAATGAGAATCTGCTTGTAATTTCTAGATTTTAGCTTACCTGAATGAAAGTGCTCAAGTGAGTTATTGTGATCTGGCGTCCATGTGTTGTTAATCTGCAATTTCTTTTAAAGAAATTGTTTCCTAAACCACTTGGCAAATTTCTTCAAAATTTGGCAGATATATTTGATAGGTGTTCCCCTCTCAAAATAGCAAAAAAGAAATCAAATCGGTAAAAAACTCCGGTTGCCATGGTAATGAAAGTGAAAATTTGAAAGAAAATCTTTTAAAAAAAATCATTTCCTTCTGACCCAGTTGACTATATTTTGCATGAAAGATCAGTAAATTGACCTCTTTCAAATTTTTTTTAATACCATTACCCTACTGACGCATCAGTATATTGACCTCTTTCAGGGGGCTAGGGGCTATAAAGAGATAAAGAAGGATGTTAAAATGACATCTCCTCCTAAACTCATCTACCAATTTCAAACAATTTTTTCAGAAATGTTCTTTTTGTGGTCCTCTTTCACAATAGCTAGATGAACATAATGAGGACCATTCCTGTTTTTTCTCCCCCTTGTTCTGTTAGTGTTAAATCAGAGGTGTGCCAAATTGTACATTGGTCCTTTCACTGCATTTACTTTGATTTTATCGTTGATCTGTATAGGGAAGTTGTGATTTTTTAATTAATTTTCAAGTTTGGTTATAGATAATAATCTCTCAATAGTTTATGTTTATGTTTCAGAGATAACATAAAAATGTATTTTTAGGACGAAACGAACATTTCCATCTCTAAAGTTTGTACCAAACAGCTGACTTCAAAACTGGGCAGTGCAAAGAATTTAAGGATAAAGTCCAAGTAAAACACTGATAGAGACCAATGTATTTCTTGAGAGTATTCAAGAGAGATAACCCAAGAATGTCAATCATTTCGTATTTTCAGATGTTTAAAGAACATACCGGGGATGACTTGAATGTCCCCGAGTCAGACAGGGTCTGGGTCAAAGGCTGGTTCCCTGTTTTATTTGAACTCTCCTGTGTCATAAACAGATGTAAATTAGATGTTAGAACTAGGTAGGTAAACTCTCTTGTGTCATATACAGACATAATCGATTAACCTACTTAACCCATTCCGACACAAAGACGCAGAACTAGGTAGGTAAACTCTTGCGTCATATGCAGACATAATCAACTTAACCTACTTAACCCATTCATTTTAAACGCCCCTATATGCAAATGCTTTGGTAAAAATGGTGGAAAATGAAAAAATTGCTTGTAACAAGCAATTTCTGCATTTTCCACCATGTTTTCTACATCAAAAGACTATGCTTTTCAAGATTTCATCAACTTAAAATTGTCATCTGTAACTTCTTTGAATTTGGACTGGTCCAAATTTTTATCGTATGGTAAAGGGTTAAGAAAGACGTAAATTTATGTCAGAATTAGGTATGTAAACTGCCTGGCGGGGGATTTGTTTTATAAACAAAGAGCATGAAATACCCAACATTGTGTAAATTTTGCGCCGAAATCCCCCTCATTTTTAAAATCCTAGAATAAACACTGCTCTGGTGTCATAAAAAGATGTAAATTAGATTTTGGAACTAGTTAGGTAAACATTCATAAACAGATGTAAATAAGATGAGGTTCCAGATTGCATTCCATAGTAAGTTTAAAACTGTAAAATAAGTTTCTTATATTGTAGAAAACACAGTTTGAAAAAGAGAAGTTGCTTATAACAAGCACTTTCTCCTTTACCAAAACCTTTTTCACTGCTATATTTTATTATCCCCTGCCGTTTTGGCGAAGGGGATATGGTAGTGGTCTCCATCTGTCATTCTGTCATTAAGCTTGTTGGGAGCATATCTCCTAAAGTATAAATGCTACCAACTTGAAGCTTTATAGGTAGATAGATCTCAATGAGAAGAAGTGCAGTGGCTTGCATAATTTTGGAGTTATTGCACTTTGTTGTTTTAAAGATTAAGAATTTGTCCGCAGCAAATCTCTGAAAGTATAATAGCTATTAACTTGAAACTTCATAGGTGGATAGATCTCATTTAAGAAAAGTGCAGTGCACACGACCCACAACTCTTGCTTGCATAGTTTTGGAGTTATTGCCCTTTGTTGTTCTTAAGACTTAGATTCTGTCCAGAGCATACCTCTGAAAGTATAATAGCTATTGTCTAACTCATTGAGAAGAAATGCAGTGCACAAGATGGCCATGTTCCACATGGCTCTTGTTAAATAGATCATATTTCAGGATAATTTGGTATTGAGCTAACCCTTTCCTGTACAGACCCTGGATTTGACGTCCCTTTGATTTAATTCTTGAGAAAATATTGTGGAAAAGAATGAATTGTTTGTGACGATTCTTTTGACTTCTCATTCTTTTCAAAATGTTTTATTTATTATTGTGTATTCTTGCAGAGGACTTACTGTCATGTTTGAAATTATGAAAACATATGGAGATACTTTCGAAGCCCATTGGTGGAGGGATCTCTTTCGAATAGTTTTCCGGATTTTTGACAACATGAAATTACCAGAGGCACAAAATGAGGTACGTACAAATCCTGTCATTAACTTGTTCAATTTGAGCAATTCTAAAAATTCTTCGACTTTCCACTGTCTTAGGTCAATTCAGAATTCATGTTAGGAAAGGCCCTTTAAGCAAACTCCCAGCCATTAACATTGTTGCTGTGGCAACAACTAATTTGGGAAAGTTATGGTCCAAAAGTTGATTGATGCTTTTGTCAATAGATTAAGGAATAGTCAACATGATAATGTCAATAGCATTTTGCTTATATGAAACCCTTATCTTGTAACTATAGCTAAATAACCCATACCCATTGAGTCACACTTTTTCATACCCATGACGAAAATAGCTTGGAAAAACTTCCTGTAAAATAAAGCAATTGCTTTTAACACCCAATTTCTACCTTCCCCTCCATTTTTTCTAAACAGAAAGGCTTGAAATTTTTAGATTGAATCTATTTAAACCATTTCCACACAATGACGCTTTTGGACGCCCCTCAAGAAAAACAGCATTGTGTAAAATGAAAAATATTACCTGAAACAAGCAATTTCTTCATTTTCCACGATGTTTTCTACCCAGCAAATTGAAATAATATAAAATTTCATAAACTTTAAAATGTTGTCTGCAACTCTTTTCAATTTGGACCAGTCAAACATTTTTCAGTCTGGTAATATGTTAACATTGTCATCTACAACTTATTTCTTTTACACTAGTCTAAGATTTTGTCACCTGGTATTGTAAAGCTGTAGTTACAAAGTTTTGGTCATCATCTATAGATTTGGTGGTTTGAGTTGACACTAGGTCATAAATAGTAGAAGAAAATAGCATCAATAAGTAGTGTTATATGATTTAACTCATTCCAACACAATAACACTTTTTGATGCCCACCAAGTATAAAGCTTTAGAAAACATGGTGGATAATGGAGAAATTGCTTGTTACAAGTAATTTGTTCATTATCTACAATGTTTCCTACCCCCGAAATTTAACTTTAATTTTTCATCTGCAGCCTCTTTGAATTTGGACCAGTCTAAAATTTTGTCATCTGGTTAATGGGTTAACCCTATACCAGATGACCAAATGCTCTTAGACTTGTCAGAATTGATAGACATCAAACACAGATGTTCAAAGTGCTTTATAATAGATAGAAAAATTACTATTTAGTTTTAGAAAATATGTGAGAAAAACAGATATTGCTTGTTACAAGAAATGTCTTTTTTCACTATTCTTTTCATATCTATATTTCTTTGGTGCATCGAATTGTAGGTTTGTGTTGAATTAGGTTAATAGATTATAAAGCCCATTATACATGTATAATTCATTATAATTACCCTTAGTTTAGTTTATTTAACTTGCATTATTCCTTGTTTTTTGCATTTGATGCACAAAGCCTTTTAAAATTAACAGCATGTTCACATACCTGATATAACAAATTATTTGGACCTAAGACTAGTAAAAAATATGCAGAAGAATGGACAAATAACAGGGAATCAAACATTTGCTTAGTGCATTAAAAGTTTACTGCATTGAAAAATTTAGACCTTGCAGAATTCAAAGGTTTTGCAGATGACAACTTAAAGTCAATTTCATGTAGAAAATGATTACTCAGTAAGGTAGAAAATATTATGGAAAAAGAAGAAATTGCTTGCTACAAGCAATTTCTTTTTATTTCCACAACATTTTTTAGAGCATAAAAACCAAGGGACTTAAAACATGGGTTGAACAGTTAGTTTGTCTTTGATATTGGGTAAAATTCAGTCTTTGACGAATTAGATTTATTGAAAAGGCTGACCCTGCGATTTTATGATTGTGTTGTTATTTGTCACCGTACACTCAAATCAAAAGGGGTCTTTGTCTGTGTATCCAGCCCTCTGGTCATTCAGTTTTCAAGTGTCTTTTGCTTAAAGCTGGAAGACATTGATCTGATCTTGATATATGAGTTCGCAATCATGTTTAACCCATTACCACACAAAACAATTTTAGACCAGTCCAAATTCAAAGAAGTTGTAGACAACAATTTTAAGTTGATGAAATCTTTAAAATCTTTGTCTTTTTGGGTGAAAAACATTGTAGATAATGAAGAAATTGCTTGTAACAAACAATTTCTTCATTTTTCTCAATATTTTCCCAAGGTTTGATATTGACTGTTGATTTAAAAGCTTCATTGTGTTGGAATGGATTAACATATTGAGTTGAAGTTTCGTTCTGGTCCATTTTTGTTTTCAAAAAAAAAATAAAAAAATGGATGTCGGTCTTCAACTGAAATCACAGTTTTCCACACTTTTTTTTTTTTAACGTGTAGATAGCGAGCAAATATTTAGTCTATGAGTCTGCAATCAAAAGTTACAGATTAAGTGTGAGTTTCATTCTGGTCCATTATTATTGCAGAATGTGTAGTGTAGAAAATTCAGCTGAATACTTCAGAATTCCGTTATGTGTCGAAACACTTTATGTTTTTTGATGTGTTAACACACAGTATGTTTTACTTTATCTATGTTTGTTTAGGTTGACTACTTTACACAGGTAACCATTATTCACAGTCCAGGTTTTATTTTATATTTCTATTGGTATTAGTTATCCTTATTCTGTTTAACCCATTACCAGATGGTAAAATTTGGAATGGTCCAAATTGAAAGGAGTTGCAGACGACAAGTTAAAGTTTATGGGTTTTTTCAACTTTCCATGTAAAAAAAACCTGTGTAAAATTCAGAAATTGCATGTTGCAAGAAATTCCTTCATTTAAACAATGTTTTCCAAATTATTTTTCTTGAGCGAGAATGGGTTTCTCTTTTGTTTTCTTTCATTAATGCTTTATATGTTATTGCTTTCTATTAGTATTTGATTTCAATCTAGTCAAATGTATTTGTAGCTAATCGAATTCACTAATTTGTTTATATACGTCAAAAGATTGAAAGGCTCTCTCCACTGAACTCTGACAAGAAGTTCCAGATGATTATATGATGGAGGTTTGAGGCAAAATTTATAATTGTAACTTGTAACAAAAAAACAAAACAAGTTTGATTGGTGACCTAAAGCTCGTAACGGCAGCTTGAATAAGCTGTAGCTACACTGATTAAGTTGCCAAACTAACAAAAATGTTTCACATGATTATATGTCTTCCAAAGTTCACTTCCAGTCTAAATGTTTGATTTGATTGATCTATCAATCTTTTGACTGACAGCCACTATAAGTCAATTATGTACCAAAAATGAATGACCTCATGGCATTTTATGAAATACTAACTAACCAACTTAACAATTAAATTTTGCACAATTATTCCCTAATTTATATGGGGGCATATTGTTGACATAAAGCTGGCATTGGAATATCTGATTACTTAGTTCAAACAAGATAATTTTTTGCTTTTTTAGGCCCCGCATAGAAAGATTGGGGGCATAATTTTTTTTACTGTTGTTCGTCTGTCAGTCTGTCTGCAAAACTTAACCAAAAATCTTAACATTGCCAATTACTACCAGCCTATTCAAGATACAATGCTATAATTGGAATGATGATACATCACCTTATTACACATCTCCTCAAGTCAAGGTCAAGTTCATGTGATAAGGTCAATGTCACATACCAAGGTCAAATGTTTAGTCCTGTTGCGGGGGCATTTTGTTTCTCAACACATCTTGTTTTTTCGCAATAAAACTTCATAAAGCAAATTTTGATTTTTCAATTTCTCTTTTAAAGTAAAAAGGAAATAAGACATCCTCCTTCTGGCACATAGGAGATAAAGGGGAAAAAACCTGCCATCTCTTTGTCACCATAATTATGAGTCATCCTCTTTTTAGCTCTAACTAAGCACAAAGTGCTCATGTGAGCTATTGTGATTACCCTCCGTCATCCGTTATCAATTTCTTTGAATAACATCTCCTCCCTAAAATCTGAGCCAATCTTCACCAAATTTTGTAGAATTCTTTTTAGGTGGCCCCCTCCAAAAATAGCTAAAAGAATTGAAATTCATTGAAAACTCCATGGCAACAGAAGTGAATTTAAAGAAAGACTCTTCCAAAAATGCTGAAATCTTTGCTCTCTGCTCCGCCCCTGGGGACCTATAAAGAAACAAGAAGGATTTTAAATGACATCTCCCCCAAATCCATTGGGCCAATTTGAAGCAAATATGGCATAAATGTTCCTTAGGTGGTCCTCTTTCATAATAGCTAAGTGAACATCGCTAAAATTTTGACTTTTGGATCCTTAGGTGCATTAAATATATACATGTATGTTTAAAGTATGGTGTGCCTACTTGTATCATAATCCTTGCCTTAACATTAAATTTGACTATTGAAAGAGAAAGAGCCTTGATCTCGGGTGAGCGCACCAGGGCCAATAACCCACTTTTTATCAATTTCATTTTTCTAATTTATAGATGAAATTCAAATAACTATCAACCCTGCCAAAAATTCTTTTTTATATGAATGGATTTTAAAAAACACATTTGTTTTCAATTTTGATTCTCAGTGTCATGTGAATAGTTGGTTTTTATAGATTCAAGGTCAAGGTTACAATTTTAGGTCATATACAGTTATTCATGACAAGGCTTGATTATTTAGCAAGGGATATTCATTTTTACGTTATTCTCTGTCTATTAGCTGTTTTTTATTTACAAACAAAATGAATCTTAACCTCAAATACCTCATGTCTTTACTAAGCAATATTCCACAGCAGAGTATTTAACCCTTGTCATGCTGAACTTTGAATATTCCTCTTTTGGCAGGAGGTATAGACAAAGATCAGACTACACATATTTGCAGTCTGATCTTAGTATACGCCTCCTGCTTGTTGCTATAAAGCAAGTCTTTTATTTGGATAAATTTTCAAAAGAATTATGAACTCACAATTATTGCTTCCAGTACAGTCAGTCCTTTGATTTAAATGCAATTCTGTGGAGGATTTTATGCAGCATTACAAGGGTTAGTTAAAGTCTGCATAAAACCAAAAGCTTTACAAGTTTTGATACCTTTTTGTATGGGACTATTTTGTGGGGAAGCATACAAAATTGCTGCATGCTCAAAATTTTGTTCATGGAGTTATGAATAATTTTTCAACCAATCAGAAAGCTTGTTTTTGATAGACGAAACTAAAAATTAAATTATTATAATGTATGTTTGTTTTTACCTCAGCATGTGTATTTGCTTTATTATGTTTTGAAAAAATATTGCTTTGGATGTTTTATTATTTTTGTGTTTTAATTTTAGCTCTACTAGCCAGAAGCTATAGAGCTCTAGTAATGGCTTGTTTCCTCTTCATCTGTCACTGAGTGGGTTTGTCTTTTCTTATTGATGTCATAAAGTTCAATACTTGTTAGCCGATTAAAAGACGGTAATATTCACATGAGAGATCTAGAGCCATCATGGCCCCATTGTTTTTCTGGTGATAAGTTACAGAGCCAATAGAGCATGTCAAGCCCTCATTAGCCACATGTGTTATTATAGTTCATAGAATATAGCGAAACTAGTATTTATGCATTTATTTACATTTGTTCACATTTTAAATGCCTGCACCCTTACATGACATTTATTTGATATTTATTTAGCCTGAAATGACTTCAGCCCAACGAGAAGTTTGGGTAAGTTTGGGTAACAGGGCTGTATAACACTACTATGCTCTAACTTGCTAGTTATCAAACTCTTTTTTGTGAATTGACGGATTCTATCTGTAACCAATTGAAACAACATTCTGACAAAGTGTTTTGTTTGAGATGTTGTACACCATTAGTTTGTTGGTCGCTGAGGACAAAACAAAAAGTTAACCCATTTCCACTTGACAAAATTGTAGACTGGTCCAAATTAAAAGAAGTTGCAGACAACAATTTTCAAGTTGACAAATTTTTTGAAAATCTTTGTCATTCTTAGTATAAGACATTGTGGATAATGAAGAAATTGCTTATTCAAAGCAATTTCTTCATTTTCCATGATGTTTTCCACAAGGGTCGTAAAAAAGCAGGATTGTGTGAAATGGACTAATTGACGGATTGCTGGCCTTGCCCACTTTCTTCCAACAGGAAGTTTATCTTTGATAGTAAATAGGGAATATTACAACAGTTTGTTTTTCTATGTTTTGTTATCCTGTTCGAGAATCGTGTGTAGGTATTTTTTATTGGATGAGACCGAAGGTCGAATCCAATAAAAATACCTACACACGATTTGAGAACACGATAACAACAAATAGAAAAACACACTGTTGTAATATTCCTTTTATTGTATACCTTTTAGGAAATGACATTAAGAAAATTCTCTTAAATGGCTAAGATATAACCAACTTTCCGAAAAACCCGGAACGTCAATACTCAAAAAAGAAGTCAGTGTTTAACGGTACGCGACGAATACGGTTTTTTGCTACACGCCGAATATTGATTTTTTTTTATCAAGTTGTAATTGACAGCCAGGTTTTACTCCATATCTTTTATAGGTATATAATAAATAGTGTTATTGAGTAATAATCTATGGTCAGTAACATTATGCTGAAGAGATCAAATAGTTGGTTGGCAACCACAATGATGTAACTAAAGCTTTAATAAGTTGTAGTTACGATGATTATCACCAAAACCAACAAAATGCTTAACGTGGACATCAAAGTTTTTTTATGACGGTCTTTAGAACAGGATTGCATTGGAATAGGTATAAGCTGCTTTAAAGAATTAAAGAACTCCTCTAGCACTATTCAGAATCATCTTCCAGCTAAATATTTTGGTAATGGGCATAGCTATTGGCTAGAATTTTTTTCTCCTATATTGCTACATAGTTTTTTCTTTTGAAATGAGATAACTCTGGCTTTTTAGTACTTGTATCAAACAGTTAGCAGCCAACGTCATAGCGCAGTTGGTAGCGCGTCGGACTGTCAATCTAGAGGTCCCTGGTTCGATCCCCGACGGCGGCACTCATCCTTTCCGACTATTTGTCTCTCACCAATGGGTCGATAATCGTATGTGGGATAGCAGCTGGAGGCTGGGGAAGGATGTAATGGTAGTACTGGTGTGAGAAATACCAGGATTCCATTGTTAGGTGCTCCAGCCGCCGCGATATAACTGAAAGATTGTTAAAAGCGGCATAAAACCCCATTCAAACAAACAAACAAATCAAACAGTTAGACTAGTTTATATTAGATTCAAAAGAGTCTTGTGAGTTGAAGGTCATGGGTCCAAATCACGACAATATCACTCATTAGGTCATGTGGTCGTGACCATTTCAAGGGAGTCATATCAGGAAACCTTCAGATATTTTTTTTAATGATTTTAAGGCCACAGGTCAGAGTCATGGCAATACCACTCATCAGGTCATGTGGGTGTGACCATTTCAAGGGAGTCATATCAGGAAACCTCAAGATAATTTTATGACTAATACTAAATTATATAATCACAGTGGACCCATTTAGGATTTAGAATCCTTTAGCTGTCTACCAGCTCTGCATGTTACATGGGTATATCCTTAGGCTCTTGTACTTATATAAACCAAGAAGCACACATATAAGAGAAGTGTGTGATGATCGTACTGAAATTTTTTCTTGAAGGGTTAAGTCCTATTGAAAGAAACAATTCAAATGCATGTATATGGCTGAAATTAGGTGTAGGATAATTCACCTATGGTGTAATATTTTGGTGAAATTCTGCATGCAATATTTTCAAACTGCTAACTATTAAAGCTTTTTCTCTTAGTCTATTAGTCTCTTAGCTTTAAGAAGCTGTACTTACCACGATTAAGTCACCAAACCAACAAAAAAAAGCTTCACACAAATGTCGACCATTCGGGAATTTAAAGTTCACCTCTGGTAAAAAAATATGATTTGATTGGTCTATTTATTTTTTGCTTAGCTAAGCCGAGGTATTGCTATGGCAAGGTCATTGTCCATGTCTGCATCAGCATAATCTTTAGAAAACATTTTCATTTGTGATATCTCTGGTTGTATTGAACACATCCACTTTAAATTCAGAAATTATATTGACTATCAAAAGAGCTATCTATACCAACAAGGGGGATAACTCTAAATGCAGTTTTGAATCAATAGTTTTACCAACTATCAAGGACTAGAACAGCCAAGCATTGGCATCAGCATGCGATGCTCTTGTTTGATTGACTGCAGTGAACTGTCAATTGAGTTTGTGTTCATTTCAGAAGATTTTAAGCTTTTAAGTGAAAGAATTTTTACTGATTCATGTGAACTTAAATCAGCTCTGCATTCTATTTCTTCTCACCCTTTTAAAAAAAATGCTATTTTATTTATTATGTATAACCACATTATATGTTATCTTTTTACTGTATAACAATACTAACTTGATCCATTTCCACATGACAAAATTTTGGACTGTCTCAACTTCAAAGAATTTGAGGACAACGGTTTCAAATTGAAAGCATTTTGAGAATCTCTGTCTCTTTGGATACAAAAAACGGTTGAAAATGAAGAAATTGCTTGTAACAAGCAATTTCTTCATTTTCAATCTTGTTTCCTTCAAGTATTTTCTTGAGGGGTGTAAAAAAGTGAGATTGTATGGGAATGGGTTAATACTACTTCATCATTTGAGAAAGTAAAATTGAAATAATGAATTTACCTTTACTAAGAAAGGTTAAAATCATCAATTCAGAATTTAATGACTTATTTATTGATTAATTTTCATTATTTACAATGGACTAAATTATTTTTTTGGGGATGATATGGCAGCTGCGAGGTTATATATTCTAGAATTAGGAAGTAGTTTTATGAGTATCTTTCTTTTAACCCAGACCACAGAATTTTAGACTGGTCAAAATTCAAAGACGAGAGTTTATAGCACATGGAATTTCAAATATCTTTGTCTTTTGGGGTAGAAAACATTGTGGATAAGGAAGAAATTACTTGAAACAAGCAATTCATTTTCTACAATGTTTTCCAAAGCTTTTTTTCTCAGGGGTATCAAAAATAATTATTGTTAGGGAATGTGTTAAACTAGCTTGTATTTCAGTGAGGAGAAATTGATTTCAACCCTTGCATGTATCTGCCTGTGACTTTACTCCTTCCGACTAACATGGCTACACATTTGCATCATTTTGATTTCGAGATTGTTTTCTTGTACTTCTGTATTTTGGTATTTGGTAATTATAAGAGAAATGCTCCCTTCCTGTTTCAAAAAAGAGTGCAAACTCTTTTATTAGCTTGGCTGGTTTTGGAGAAAACACAAGGTATTGCTACAGCTGTTGTGGCTTCATTATCAATTGTGTGCAAAACTTTTCAGTTTTATTATATCTCTTTTATTGTTAAAGGTATTGATATGAAACTTGGAATATAGTGAAGCTTGGAATATATGTTCACTATCATAAGAGTGATCTAAACCATCAAGGGGGATAATTCTAAATCTATTTCTGCATGAATTATGTCCCTTTCTGGACTTGCATGGAATACTTTGTGGGTATAGGAGAATTTGTTTGTAACAAGCAAGTTCTTCATTTTCCACAAACTTTTCTACCCAAAGTAAAGAAAAATCCAAAATTTCATGAGCTTTAAGTGACTCCTTTCAATTTGGACCGGTCTAAAATTTTACCGTCTGGTAATGGGATAACCCTTGTCATGCTGAATAAAATCCTCTACAAAATTGGATTGAAATCAAAGGGTTGACAGAACTGGAAGCACTAATAGCTGGTTACTAATTATTTCGAAACTTCATCTGTTTAACATCAAAGCTCAAAAGAGATAAACAGCTGGTGTAGATTAAGATTAGACTGCAAATATGTGCAGGCTGATCTTTGTCTATACCTCCTGCCAAAACAGGAATATTCCAGGTTCAGCATTACAAGGGTTATAAAACGCATACAACATGGGGGTCATCATAGCAATGATTTTGATAGTGTCCTCTTTAACCCATTCCCGAATGACAAATTTTAAGAGGTTGCAAACGAAATAAGGTAGAAAATATTGTGAAAAAAGAAGAAATTGCTTGTTACAAGCAATTTCTTCTTTTCTCACAATGTTTTCCATAACATCATTTCATGCATAAAAATACAGGATTTTGTGGTATTGGGTTAATGTTTTTCTGAACTCTATTTACAGAAATCGGAGTGGATGACGACAACATGTAATCATGCCCTGTATGCAATTTAACTCATTCCAGAACGACAAAATTTTAGACTTGTCCTAATTGAAAGAGGTTGCAGACAATAAAATAAAGTTTGAATAGGGCTTTATAAGTAAGAAAATATTGTATGAAAAGAAGAAATTGCTTGTAACAAGCAATTTCTGTTGTTGTTTTTTTTACACAACGTTTTCCTTAACATTATTTCATGCATAAAAATACAGGATTTTGTGGTATTGTTTTAATGTTTTTTTCTGAACTCTATTTATAGAAATCGGAGTGGATGACGACAACATGTAATCATGCCCTGTATGCAATCATCGATGTGTTCACACAGTACTATGACATTCTTCACTCTATGTTACTGGAGGAGCTGTATCAACAATTGATATGGTGTGTTCAGCAAGGTAGGGATGATGTTACATGTATTGTTTCCCTTTTGTATAAAGACGGCATTTTATCAGGTATCTTGCATTAGATAGCAGTTAACCCTTGTCATGCTGAGCCATTTATATTCCGGCTTTTGCAGGAGGTGTAGATCAAGATCAGCCTGTACATAAGTGCAGTCTGATCTTAGTCTAGACCTCCTGCTTTTACTTTGTTCATGAAATCAATTTCTAAATGTAATATTTATTTTTGAGCAACAAGTTCTGCCAGTGCTTTTGGCCCTTTGATTTTACAGTGATTCAGTAAGGTGATTTATACACCATGACAAGGGTTAACACTGTGCTGGCTACACCCAAACAGAGTCATTTTGTAAAGTTTATGGCCAATAACATGTAATTAAAAAAGTTAAATGGTTGGTTGATGACCTGAATGTTGTAACTACAGCTTGAATAATCTGAATGTTGTTACTACAGCTTAAATAAAAACTTTTTTCTTTGGGGCGTCTTAAACATCATTATTTGGGTATGTGTTTACATTTTCTAAAGTTATGTGTACATTTATAATTTTAGACAATGAGCAGCTGGCTAGATCAGGTACAAACTGTCTGGAAAACCTGGTGATCTCAAATGGCACAAAGTTTACCCCGGAAGCATGGGATAAAACCTGTACATGTATGCTAGAAATATTCAAAACAACCATTCCAAAAAAGTGAGTAAAATGTCTTTGGTATTGTTTATTGAAATATAATAGAATTGTCATTGTGAAAATATATGATAGGATCCAATCAGATGGAACCAAATGACAAAATACCAGAGTCAATAAAAAAATTAACAAACCAATCAAATCATCCATTGGACTGGAGTTGAATTTTAAACTCCAACATTTGTCGACATTTATGTGAAACTTTTTTGTTGGTTTGGTGATCTAAGTGTTGAAACTACAGCTTAATTCATTCAGTAGTTACAATATTTATATTACAAACCAAGCATCTTATTTATTTGTTATGTGTTCCTGATCATAAGTTTTGCAAAATAACTCTGTTTCATATCTAATCTGAAATTTCTTCCGAGTCAGTGGGCATGACCAGCGATCCATCACTTAACCCTTTCCTGTTTTCCAAAATTTTAGACCTATCCAAATTCAAAGGTTTCGCAAACAAAAATGTAATGTGGCTTTAATTTGTAAAATAACCATTCAGTAGGGTAGAAAACATTGTAGAAAAAGAAGAAATTGCTTGTTACAAGCAATTTCTTCTTTTCCCACAATGTTTTCTCGAGTATAAAGTCACAGGGATGTGAAAACCAGGGATTGTACAGGAAAGGGTTAACCCATTCCCACACAATCCTGCTTTTTTATGCCTTTCATGAATGAGGCATTGGAAAACATCGTGGAAAATGGAGAAATTGCTTGTGAAAAGAAATTTCTCAATTTTTTGCAATGTTTTCTGCCCCCTCAAAAAAACTAAAAAATTTAAAATTTCATCAATCTGCATCTATATTCAATTTCGACCAGTCTGAATTTTTATTTTGTGATAATGGGTTGATGGTTCGTTAGCCACATCCATTGATCCTCCACAAGATAGTTTGACAGAGGTATCAAACAACGTTAGTTTTCTTTATATATGGTTAGGAACAAACAGGAAAACAAATTGTTGGTGGGTGACCTAAACATGGTAACTACAGTATGGTCCTCTACTATTTACCTCTACCAGCGTTGATAATGTGACTTATATTAGCCCTCTATTATTGGTACTTGAAATTTAAGCAGCAATAAAGAACAAAATCTTTGAAATTCAGATTGTCCTAAACTAATGACCAGATTTCAATATGACTTTACGGAAATTATTCTTAGGTAATGCTCTTCCAAAAAAATTCAGAGAATAGGAATCCATGAATCGTTTCATGGTCCTCTACCAAAAAAGTTCACGTTATGATTTTTTTTTTAATATATTAGCCCTATGTTTTTAGCAGCTCAGTGGTTTTCAAGGAAAAAGGTACTGACATTAATTCTATTAGAAGGATTATTGTCCACTGAGCCCAGTTTCAGTTGAGATTTTAACCCATTACCAAACGACAAAGTTTTAGACTGGTCCAATTTGAAAGGAGTTGCAGATGACGGTTTAAAGTTTGTGAAATTCTAGAATTTTTCAACATTCTGCCTAGAAAACATTGTGTTAAATGAAGAAATTGCTTGTTACAAGCAATTTCTTCATTTTACACAATGTTTTTACCATTTGTTTTACTATAGGGGTGTCCAAGAGCGTCACTGTGTGGGTGGGGTTAAGGGATATCAATGGATTAAGAAGAGTTGAATATAAGGAAAACAATATGAAAAACAATATGATAAAAAAAAGAAAAAAGAAATGACAATGCATAGACTTTTGCTGAATCTCAGGGAACAGTCCAGGACCATTTTGTTCTTCATATATCATATTGCTTTAGAAGCTTTTTTTTTTGATGGATGGTCAATCTAAGGATAGTAAATGAGAGGTATTTGTCTTGTTGAATCTATCTTGTAATGTTTATCTAATTATCAGACAAAATTGTCAGCCAATCGCACAATGTTTTCTAAATTTTTTATTCTTAGGGTGTCTAAAAGCCTCATTGAGCCAGAATGGGTTATCAATAAACATCTGAAAAATATAAACCACACTAAATGGCTTACATACTAATTATTCCCCCGCATCAAAAGATCGGGGGCATATTGTTTTACCGTAGTCGGTTTATCTGTCTGTCCATCATCTGTTAGCCTGTCTGTCTGTCTGCAAAACTTAACCAAAAACTTAACATTCCCTATTACACCCAGCCTATTCAAGATACGATGCTCATATTTGGCATGATGATACATCTCCATAATACGCATCTCCTTATGTCAAGGTCATGTGAAAAAGTCAAGGTCACTTACCAAGGTCAAATGCCAAAAAAAACCTCATGTATTGCATGGGCATTGTGTTTCATAAACACATCTTGTTAGTTTGTGAACTATTTCATGAATTGTTTTAAGCACCTAGTTACTACAAAGCTATTATTTGTTGTTGAAAATTAACAGTTTACTTGTATGGAAACCTGACGATGTTCCAACAACACCGACGGAAGACATGAATGGCAGTTTAGATTCATCCATGTTTGACACGTCACAAGATAGCCATAGATTACATCGGGCAGACAGTATGCATAGTGTGAACAGTACAATATCCGTGGACTCAAGAGATCACAAAATACCAAGAACTAGTAAGTTAACTGTTTGTTTGGGGGTGGTTTGACAGAAATTGCAGAATCAATTACTCATAGTTATGAATGAATATTCACATTAAAAATATGAAGAATCATTTACTCATAGTTATGAATGAATATTCACATTAAAAATAAATTCATTACTTAAATCCATTACCACAAAATTATGCAACATTTTGATGTGTTGATGATATTTAAGTTATGAAAAGTTTCACATTTCATTTTGCTCTACTGAACCTCATCTCAGTGGGATCGAAATCATGATGACATCTTCAGGTTGCCATGTAAAGCACTTGTAAGATGAAATACTTTGAGAGATTTTGTCCTTAAACAATCATATTTTGTCTCTTTTAGTATTCAAGAAAAGGAGTAACTGTTTGTATTTCGTATAAGATCTATAAGCTTCCATTTTGTGAACAACAAGTGAAAATATAACTTTTATTGTTCACAAAATGGAATATACATCAATATTACACTGAATCACTGAGTATGACAATTATCCTCTGTAATTATTTAGAAAGTTATTTACTGTTGCAGAGGTACTGACTGACCAGAAACTTTTCCAGTCATTGTTAATAAAGTGTGTGGTGCAATTAGAACTGATACAAACCATAGACAACATTGTGTTCTTCCCAACCACCAGTAGGAAGGAAGATGCAGAGAATTTAGCTGCAGCTCAGGTTAGTGTGTTAATTACTACCTTAAAGATGCTATTTTAAAGGTATATCCTTTTCAAGTGTTTTATACAGTTGGAACTTTTACAAACAACAGATAAGAGCAGAGTGAGTGCATTGTGTGCTGTCCATCCGTTATTTCATTAAATGACATTTCTTTCTTCTTAGGAAATTTGAAACAAAAATTTGACTGGACTTTTCCAAATTGCTGAAAGAATGAAAACCTGTCAAAAACTCTTTTAACATGGCAACAAAATGAAACCAGAGCTATGGAATTTTTAATAAAGTATCAGTGCAAAGACTATTTTTGAAATTACATTAATCATTACCTGTCGGTTCCTGAAGGGGAGAACAAGCTTTGTGCCTATATATGAATGAAAATAGGCTACTTTAAACATCTCCCTAACCAGTGGACCAATTTGAGTCAACTTGTCTCCCCCGAGGGGATGGGGGGGTGTTCTATATAGAAACAAATAAGTATTTTTAAACGACATCTCCTTCCAAACCATCGAGGCAATTCAAACCAAATTTGGCAGAAATGTTCCTTTGGTGGTCCTCTTTCATAATAGCTAAAAGAACAGAAATCTGTAAAAAAAAAATGTGTTGCTATGGTGACAAAATTTTAAAAAATCTTGTGAAATTTTGACAAGATCTTTGTGTTGAAGCTTAGCAAGATGCCATTTTGAGGTCTCAACTTCCCCAGGCAGAAAATTATCTCCCCTTGAAAATAGACACTTTGTCAAAAGCAAGGCTCTGACGAGGGTATTAAGTCACCTACTCTGACAATATCTAGATTTTTATCCACAGAAGCATTTAGACGGGATGCCATCAGATCCAGATCTAGCAGCACAGACAGAAGATCAGGGCATGTACCAGTACCTTAAGTCAGACCAACTGTTCCAGCTTGTAGAATGTCTACAGGAGTCTCATAAGTTTGCTAAAGATTTCAACTCTAATCATGAACAGAGAAACCTGCTCTGGAAAGCTGGTAAGTCAAGGGTTAATTGAGATACCGTTCTCAGTGTCTATACATTGTATTGACACTTAGAACCGTATTTCAATTAACCCTTAACCCTTTCCTAGATAAACACGGGATTTTACATCACTGGGATTTTAAACTTGAGAAAACAATGTGGAAAAAGGAGAAATTGCTTATAATAAGCAATTTCTCCTTTTTCCACAGTGTTTTCTACCACATGGGATGGTTTTATTTTGAATTGCATCATATTTTCATTGTTGTCTGCATCCTCTTTCAATTTCGACCAGTCTAAAATTTCAAAAACCAGGAAAGGGTTAAAGGGGTTTATGTTTATTTATGCAACTAGGTCTTGTCTCACTGCCTTATAAATCCAATAACCCTTTCTGCTTTTTTGGGGTTTTCTTTTTTTAGCTCATTTGACCACTTAGTGGTCATTGAGAGCTATTGTGATCGGGCCGTGTCCAGAGTGAATGTAGGACGTTTTGGCCACGGAAGTTTTGGCCAGGACGTTTTGGCCAGGACGTTTTGGCCACGGACGTTTTGGCCACCACTATTGGAAAAACGGACGTTTTGGCCAAATTCATTTCAAATGTACTTATTACAGATTTTGAGCATTTTTTCATCTTTCATAAATGTTTTCTCCTCTCCTATGGATCATAATGGTTGTTTTATTTCTTAGTAAATATATAATGTCCTGGCCAAAACGTCCGTGGCCAAAAGTCCGTCCTCAGTCCAGAGTATGGTGTCCTACTTAAACTTTCACCTTGTGTGCACTCTAGAGGTCACATTTCGGCTTAAATGTCTTTAAATTGGTCAGAATGTTTGTCTATATATCTTAGACAAGATTGAAAATGGTTTATGTGGGGTCAAAACCAGGTAACCAGGTCAAATCTTAGAAAAACCTTGTGTGCAAGAGGTCATCTTCTTAGATCAAATGACTTGAAACTTGCTCAGAATGTTTGTCTACATCACATCTCGGACGAGATTGAAATGGGTCACTTGGGGGTCAAAAACTAGGTAATTTGGTGAAATTTTAGAAATTCCTTGTGTGCACTGTAGAGGCCCTCATGTTTGCATCAAGTGTTTTTATATTTGTTAAGAATGTTTGTTTCCATGAACTCTTTCATATTCAATATTGGGTGACATGGTTAATAACATAGGTCACTAGGTCAGATCTTATGATAACCATCCTTTCTAGGATGTCACTATACTTCTGGCATAGATATCCTGAAACATGATAAGATTGTCTTTCTACTTAAATTTACTTAGGTAACAAGTCATTTTAAGACAAAATAAGGTCACCTGTGCCATTTTACTTCTACAGTCATAGACTCAGGTGAGTGCTTTAGAGCCAGTGGCCCTCTTGTTTAAATTTTTGACTGGTTCAAAGTAAAAGAGATCATAGACGACAATGAAAATTGGATGCAATTCGATATAAAACTATCCTATGTGGTGGAAAATATTGTGGGAAAAGGAGAAATTGTTTGTCACAAGAAACTTCTCCTTTTTATACGCCCGTCGAAGACAGGACGTATTATGGGATCACCCGTGGTGTCCGGCCGTCCGGGCATCCGGGCGTCCAGGTGTCCGGGCGTCCGGTTGTCCGGCGGTGTCCACTTCTTTGTCCGGAGCATAACTCTGTCACCGTAAGTCCGATTGACTTTAAACTTGGCAGTTATATTCTTCTCATCAATACGGAGTGCAGTGCTCAATAACCATAACTCTACCTGGCCTATTTTTTGAGTTATTGCCCTTTGTTGTTTTTTATACTTGAATCTTGTCCGGAGTATATCTCTAAAAGTATAATAGCTAGGATCATGAAACTTCATGGGTGTATAGATCTCACCAAGGGGGAGTGCAGTGCACAAGAACCATAACTCTACCTGGCCTATTTTTTGAGTTATTGCCCTTTGTTGTTTTTCATACTTGAATCTTGTCCGGAGTATATCTCTAAAAGTGTTATAGCTAGGATCATGAAACTTCATGGGTGTATAGATCTCGCCAAGGGGGAGTGCAGTGCACAAGAACCATAACTCTACCTGGCCTATTTTTTGAGTTGTTGCCCTTTGTTGTTTTTCATACTTGAATCATGTCCGGAGTATATCTCTAAAAGTATAATAGCTAGAATCATGAAATTTCATGGATGGATAGAGCTCACCAAGTGGGAGTGCAGTGTACAAGAACCATAACTATACCTTGCCTATTATTTGAGTTATTGTCCTTTGTTGTTTTTCATACTTGAATCTTGTCCGGAGTATATCTCTAAAAGTATAATAGCTAAAATCATGAAATTTCATGGATGGATAGAGCTCACCTAGTAGGAGTACAGTATACAAGAACCATAACTCTACCTGGCCTATTTTTTGAGTTGTTGCCCTTTGTTGTTTTTCATACTTGAATCTTGTCTGGAGTATATCTCTAAAAGTATTATAGCTAGGATCATGAAACTTCATGGGTGTATAGATCTCGCCAAGTGGGAGTGCAGTGCACAAGAACCATAACTCTACCTGGCCTATTTTTTGAGTTGTTGCCCTTTGTTGTTTTTCATACTTGAATCATGTCCGGAGTATATCTCTAAAAGTATAATAGCTAGAATCATGAAATTTCATGGATGGATAGAGCTCACCAAGTGGGAGTGCAGTGTACAAGAACCATAACTCTACCTAGCCTATTATTTGAGTTATTGTACTTTGCTGTTTTTCATACTTGAATCTTGTCCGGAGTATATCTCTAAAAGTATAATAGCTAGAATCATGAAATTTCATGGATGGATAGAGCATACCTAGTAGGAGTGCAGTGCACAAGAACCATAACTCTACCTGGCCTATTTTTTGAGTTGTTGCCCTTTGTTGTTATTCATACTTGAATCTTGTCTGGAGTATATCTCTAAAAGTATTATAGCTAGGATCATGAAACTTCATGGGTGTATAGATCTCGCCAAGTGGGAGTGCAGTGCACAAGAACCATAACTCTACCTGGCCTATTTTTTGAGTTGTTGCCCTTTGTTGTTTTTCATACTTGAATCATGTCCGGAGTATATCTCTAAAAGTATAATAGCTAGAATCATGAAATTTCATGGATGGATAGAGCTCACCAAGTGGGAGTGCAGTGTACAAGAACCATAACTCTACCTAGCCTATCATTTGAGTTATTGCCCTTTGTTGTTTTTCATACTTGAATCTTGTCCGGAGTATATCTCTTAAAGTATTATAGCAAGGATCATGAAACTTCATAGATGGATAGAGCTCACCAAGAGGGAGTGCAGTGTACAAGAACCATAACTATACCTTGCCTATTTTTTGAGTTATTGCCCTTTGTTTTTTTTAGCTCACCTGAGCACAAAGTGCGAGGTGAGCTATTGTGATTTTTTGAGTTATTGCCCTTTGTTGTTTTTCATACTTTGTTTGACAAAAAATATTCATTCAAAATAACCTCAGTTCTATTCAAACCCCCAGTTAATATTTAGCAGTGTGACGGGCGTATCTTGTGACAATTTGGCACCTTGTTCCACAATGTTTTCTCAAGTTTTAAATTACATAAGTGTAAAATCCAGGGTTTGTACAGGAAAGGCTTAACAGACAACAAAAAATTAGACAAGCCCAAATTCAAAAAAAGTTTTAGACAATTCAAAATTGATAGAATTTCAAATACACTGCAACTCCTCTACAACGCTACCCGGCACAGCGCTGACTCCATTATAACGCGGGGTCCGCTTGGCTCCCAAAATTTTGGAGGGGGGGCATTTGGGGTTGCAGATGCTGAGATACGACTTTAATCCTGATTTGGCCGCGATTTTTTCATCCCGTCTTCGGCCCTTCCGAAGAAAAAGGGTTGCACAGAAAAATCGATAATTACCCGAAGCCAGGTAAGTTTTTAACACCTTATGTGGACGGTCCTGGCCATTAATGCATTAGTTCAGAGGTAATTGCTTTGTTTGATTGATGACACGCGTAGTGTTTGAATTTTCAAAATCGGTTTGATTGTTTGGTCTTACTGTTTGACATTGGGATGATCAATGCCTTACCCCATTGATATTTTTTAAAACAATAGTGAATAAGCACGCTCCTCGGTATCCTTCTGTTACAAACCTTGAAGGTGGTGCAATTGAAATATCACACTGTTTCACTCTCGGCGTTCTTAAATTTCGGTAGGACGTGTTCTTAAAGTAATGCGCGACCGTGAAATTAGATAAATTGACTTGAGCCTAATTTTTAGTTCACTTCATAGTTTTCTGGTATCCGGAGCTCATAGAGGATAGTGGCTTCAAGATAAAACGCAACAATGTGCTTAGAAAACAATCAGTCGTAGTTGTGACGTTTTCGCTAAAAATAGAAAATACGTGAATTTTAATCGTAAATGCCACAGTATCGGAAGATTTTCATCCGAAACGGGATAGATAATATAAGTAGATTAAAATAAAATACCGTTATTTTTCCGAATTTCTTTCAATAATCCGAAAATTTAATGCCATTCTGTATGATCAAACACACGGCAAAAAGCTCGTCGACAGATTTGAAGTAAAGATTTCTCGGGTACAGTTTATTTTATTCTGAGGGAGGAAAGGTGATCAAAGGCGCCGCCGCCAGATGTTCAGCTATTTATGGGAGAGTTTCCGGAGTTGACACGTGCCATACGCATACCCCGTGTAATTCTTGCTGACCGAATTTTTTACTCTTGTCGTTATGAAACCAGACATTTCACCGTCTCGGATATTTTTCGATTATTATGACCTTCATTTTTGTGATTAAAAGGTAGCCGCTACATGTACACTGCAACTGGTCGGTTTAAATTCCCGATTCGTAAATGACTAGGTTCAGATAGAGTTCTTTGTCAATTTGTTGTTACCGTATTTTTAACAATGGTAAAGAAATTAGACCAAGTCCATTACCGCGAAAGAGGTTCGAAGGTCGATCCACGCGACATTTTCTCAACGCTTCAGTAACCCCAGGTGTTCAACAACTCGTCGGTCTCCAAGGAGACGTCGCTATGCGAGATACTTAGATTTTATCCCCTTTGTCTACGGATGGAAATATTTACGTCCGAGTAAAAATAAATTCAATTAGATTAATGCCGACGACTATCATAATAATAAAACATGTTTCGGGTAAAAGTTCTAGTTTCTTAATATTGGGAGAAAGAGAACCACAATTTGTAGACCTGTAGAAATTTACGGATTATTCAATCCTGATAGACCGGGAAGGTAAGGTTAGAATTTAATTCTCCGCACGCCGAATTTCGTCGGTTTCTGCTAAAATCTCGTAACTACAGTTGTTGTTTTTCATTTCCCGACTAGTAACTTGTATAGAATTAAACATGTTACAGGAATTTTAACACGAATTATCGGGAATTTAGTTCCGATTCCGACGGTTGAAAATTTCAGTTACGGCGGCGGGGGGGGGGGGGGGGCGGCAGCGTTATAGCATAATAACTCCACTTCTTCCGCTGTTTCATTTCTTGGACCCCACCAACAGCGTTATAATGGAGCTGCAGTGTATATCTGTCTGTCTGGGTAGATAACTAAGTGGAAAATAAAAAAAAATGCTTGTGACAAGCAAATTCTTCATTTTCCACAATGTTCCCGTACTTCTTTTCTTGTGGGTTAAAATATCAGGATTGCGTGGAAATAGGTTTTAAAGCAAATTGTCATTCTGTCCCACTTCCTGCTGATACAACCTATATATTTGAAAAAAGATTGGGGAAACTTTGTGGGATAAGAACATTTTTTTTTTCCATTTTTCCACGATTTCAAAGATCTCAATCGTCTTACAATTTGAATAAGTCTAAGTTTTTGCTGTCTACTAATGGATTACAGTGAGTTTTGTCTCTCACACATTCACTATTAAGCTAACATTAGTTTTGATCAAGTTTTGATCAATTTTGTAGAATTTTGAAACACAATAATCATTAAAGTTCCGATAACACTTAATATCTAACACAATAATAATCCAAACAGTACAAGTTCGATACCTGGCCGCGGGACATTTTTCTCTCTACAATGGGTGGATAATTGTAAACCTAAGTGGGCTAGCAGCTGGAGGCTAGGAAAGGATGTAATGGTAGTACTGATGCAAGATATACCAGGAATCCATTGTTAGGTCCATAAACAACCAAACAATACAAGGCTCTAAAAATCCATTTTTTACATCTTACCAACAACATTTATCAAAATGTATTGAAAAGTTTCATTTTTGAATTGGAAAATGTTAAGAAAAAAACACTTGATCTATAACGGAAAATACACTTAAAGTGTTGGGACAAGACTCAAAGTCTTCATTTCATTTGTCAATTAATTACAAAATCATAACCAGAATATCAATTTTAAGTTTATATTATGATCTATGATCCATGTTATCGTAAACTGATAGAAAAAAATGCAAAGCCTTGTATGAGATATTAACCATTACCAAAAAAAAATTTGTAGACTAGTCCAAATTGATGACTATTTCCAAGTTAATGGAATTCTAGAAATTCTTTATCTTTATGGGTATAAACATTGTGGATAATGAAGAAATTGCTTGTTACAAGCAATTTCTTAATTGTCCACAATGATTACCAATGTATTTTTCTTATGGGGTGTAAAAAACGGGATTGTCTGGGAATGTCTTAAATCCAGTTCTTTATTGTTTAGCCCATTTCCACACAGTGAAACTTCTAAACACACATAAATATAAAAAACTTTAGAAGACAATGTGGAAAATGAAGAAATTGATTGTTACAAGCAATTTCTTCATTATCAACATCGTTTTCTGACCCAAAATACAAAAACTTCAAAGATTTCATCAACTTAAGGTTATCGTCTGCAACTTCATTGAACTTCTTTACTGGAATGAAAATTCATGGTGTGGGAATGGCTTAAAACACAAAAGCAAAAAGTGATTGTTTTCTCATCTGTCATGACACTCTGACTCAGCCTTTGACCTTGACCTCTGACATTCTTACAGATGATTGTTGAGTACTGGTTCTGAGCCTTTTTTGTCTGAAATCCAATTTTAAAGCAAGATTGACCTTAATTTTGCATCAAGTATCCTTTGACCTTGTAGATTGTATTTGACTTTCAATCATGAGGTCCGGGGTCTGATCTCCTGTCGCGGCATTTGTTTTCCACCAATTGGTGGATAATTGTAAACCTAAGTGGGATGAGCAGCTGGAGGCTCGAAAAGTGTTTAGTTGTAGTTCTAATGTGAGAAATGCCATGAATCCATGGTTAGGTGCTCCAGCTGGCGCAGAATGACTGAAATACTGTTAAAGTGTTGTTAAACCCCATTCAAACAAACAAAACCTGGTAACTTCCAAGAACTTTGAATCATGCTGTCTAGGACTATAATCAGTCAAGAACAATTGTTGAAAGAAGATTTCCTTTCAATTGGTCCAATGTTCTTTTCTTGACCTTTGATCTTCTTTCCGACTATTTGTCTCTCACCAATGGGTCGATAATCGTAGACCAATGTGGGATAGCAGCTGGAGGCTAGGAAAGGATGTAATGGTAGTACTGGTGTGAGAAATACCAGGATTCCATTGTTAGGTGCTCCAGCCGCCACGATATAACTGAAAGATTGTTGAAAGTGGCGTAAAACCCCATTCAAACAAAACAAACAAACAAACTTTCTGAAAATTTAATTCTAGGATTATTATCTATAAATAATTATCCCTACTGGATATTTTTCCTTACAACGTAATAGTAATGGTCCTTAGTGATCCTTTGATTTGCTGGATCAAAGGTGCCAGAGGATTGATACAGGCCACTGCTTGTTTATAGATGATTTATTTAATTAACTTAGAATTTCGTGACCACTCATTGAATATTCTCTACATTATTTTACCCTCTACCTACGAAGTAGAGGGGGGTATATTGGTTTCACAATTTCTGTCTTTCTATCCATTCATCCATCTGCCCATCCATTTACTTTTGTGTATCCATGCCTAAACTCCAGAGCCAATTGACCTACAACCATTGAACCTGGTACGATTGTTGCCAATGATACAAGGAAGTTTGTTTTGAATGGGGTTTAATGCAGCTTTTAACAATTTTTCGGTCATATCAAGGCGGCTGGAGCACCTAACTATGGAAATCTGTTATATCTCACACCAGTACCACCATCAAATCTTTTCCTAGCCTCCAACTGCTATCCTACTTAGGTTTACAATTATCCACCTATTGATGAAAGACAAATGTCACAAAGGATATGTGCTGCCAACAGGGATCGAACACATGACACCCCATTATTGAATTTTGGGAGTCTGATGCACTACAAACTGGGCTATGATTGCAGCCCAATCCTAGGAAGTGCCTTACTGTTTATAGGTCAAAGGTCAACTGAACAACTTGGGTGACAAAATACTAGGGTGGGGTGGGGGTGGGTTGGTTGGTATAAGTCCACTTTGCACCAATTCTAGTTTACTTTACTTTTGTGGAGCACTTCTAGATTTGTTACTTTCCTTTGTAGGATTAACATTGAATTTGAATAAAGCTAGTAGTAAGTAATCCATGCATGATATTCTGTTATGGATTTCATTTAACCCAATCCCACACAATCCCTCTTTTGGATGCCCCCCAGAAAAATTCTTTGAAAAACTAGATATGAAGTGATAAAATTGTTCGTTACAATTTCCTCACTATCAACTATGATTTCTTCCTCAAAAGTAAAAAAAAAAAAAAATTCAAATTTCATTATCTAAAATATGTAGTCCGGCGCTTCTTTGAATTTTGGACTAAAAATTTGTCGTATTGTAATAGGTAAATCAGAGGGATGCATGATTTTTCTCTGTTCTTTTCTGTTTATTTATCTGGGTTTCATGTTTGATTTGAATGGATGGGATTCTATGCTTTTGCTTATTTATTTGATAAATAGGTTTTTTCCATTTATTGAAATTCCTGTGCTGTTTTAGTGAAAGTAATCATTATTATTTTGAAATCCTGATAATTTAACGCAAACAATTATTGAGATGAATTGTTCTTTGTATTTTTCATTTTGTTTAAAGCATTCCCACAAGAACATGCTTTTTTACAATCCTTCAAGGTAAAGCTTTGAAACACTGTCAACAATGAAGAAATTCAAAAAACAATGTCTTTTCCCAAAACAACAAATATCTTTAAATCACATCTTCTATTGTTGTCTACATCTTCTTTGAATTTAGAGTTAGAGAACAATTTGGGGATTAATTGCAATACTGTTCTAAATGTTACAAGCAATTTCTCCTTTTCTCATTAAGTTTTCTACCATAATTTGCATGTACTTTTCACTATAAATGACATGTAAGATGTCTCCAATACCTTCTTGTAATTTGGACCACACTGAATTTTTGACACTTAGTAATAGCCTCATTTCCCTTTTGGTTGAACTATTTCCTTTTAAAATTTCCATTACCTGACCATCAGAAATTTTGACACTGTGAAGTAATATATTTTTGAAAACATGAGAAAAAGAGAAATAGCTCATATTACAAGCCCTAGCCTGCACTCATTTTTAGAGCTTAGTTGATTTCAGAGAAAACCCTAAGGTATTATTACAGTCAGATGTTTGTCTGCATCTGTATCTATGTCAGTGCTGTCGTCGGAAAACTTCGATGTTTTGTAATATCTCTGAAAAATCTAAACACATTCTCTTAACCCATTCCCACATGGCAAAATTTTAGACTTGCCCAAATTAAAAGAAGTCGCAGACGACAATTTTGATGAAATTTCGAAAATCTTTGTACTTTGGGTAAGAAAACATTGTTGATAGTGAAGAAATTGCTTGAAACAAGCAATTTCTTCATTTTTCACAATGTTTTCCAAAGCAATTTTCTTGAGGGGCGTTTAAAAGCATTGTGTGGGAGTGGGTTAACGCTTTCCTGTTTTACAAAATTTTAGACTGGTCCAAATGGAAAGAGAATGCAGAGGACAATAAAAATTTGATGCAATTTGAAACAAAATGAGTCAATGTGGTAGACAATATTTTCTCAAAGATAAAATAGAGCTACGTAAAATCCTGGATTAGAATGGGAAAGATGCTTATGTTTCAGTACGAGAGCTCTTTAAATCGACGTATCCAGCCTCTTTAAACTATTAAGTTTTGTCTTCTGGTATTTGGTTAAATTAGTGGTATGAAAGTTTAGATTAAGCCTTTTCTGCTTTGCAAAATTTTAGACCTGTCCAAATACAAAGATTTTCAAATTTAGAGTTTTTTATTTGAAAATTCAGTTGTATAGAAAAAATTGTGGAAAAAGAAGAAATTACTTGTTACACAATGACTTCTCAAGTATAAAAACACTGTCCAAATTCAAAGATTTTCCAATTTAGAGTTAATTTTATTTGAAAAATAATCATTCAGTAGGATAGAAAAGATTGTGAAAAAAAGAAGAAATTACTTGTTACACAATATCTTCTCTAGTATAAAAGCACAGGGACGTAAAATCCAGTGACTGAACAGGAAAGGGTTAATTATTTGATACAATACTCAGTTTTTAGGGTAATATAGGGAATGTATTTTCTGTTTTGGTAACTCTTTTGTTCTAAAGTGACAGAACTTGGTTTGAGAAATACATGTAGTCTTATGCTGCAAATATTTAACCCATTACCAGACAGCAATATTTTAGACTGGCCCAAATTGAAAGAAGTTACAGATGAAAATTTAAAGTTTATGAAATTTTGGATTTGTTCAAATTTCTGTAACAAGCAATTTCTCCTTTTCCAACAATATTTTCTACAACATAGGACGGTTTCATTTCAAATTGCATTTTAATTTTTCATTGTTTCCTGCAACCTCTTTCAACTAAGACTAGTCTAAAAATTTAAAAAAAAAAAACGGAAAAAAGGTTAACTAATTTTCTCACAATCATTTTGAAGCATAGAAAAATTAATATTAATTATTTTATATAAATTCCAAACCATTTCTTATATTTCCTCAAAGTTTTTTAAAGCTGTGTTTCTCTTAGTGTTGAAGTAATTAGATAACAGGAAAACTACATGTTGACATTACAAAAGCTTACAGACCTAAGAAAGAGGAATAAAATCGAAAAAAGAACATTTTCCTTTGGCATTTGCCAATTTTATATCTATCAGAATATGATGTCATTTCCAGGTTTCAAGGGTAAAGCCAAACCAAACCTTTTAAAACAAGAAACCCAGTCACTAGCGTGTTTGTTTAGAATCCTATTTAGAATGTACAATGATGACCTTAGACAAGAAGCCTGGCCCCAAGTGGAGACTAAATTAATAGCGTAAGTAGAGTTCCTTTTTTCATACTGTAAAATGGGTCAACTGTATTATTTGAAGAATTTTATATTAAAGAATTTAACCCTTGTCATGCTAAATGTAGAATACTCCTATGGTGGTAGGAGGTTTAGATAAAGATTAGTTTGCACATGTCTTTGCCAGTCTTTGTCTACACCACCTGTTTGCTTATATTAAAAAAATCATCGAAGACTCATGGCTCATATTTGGGACTTATGTTCCTTGCATTTATATATACCAGCTGGTTGTTAAGTCATGGTTATCCATCAAGGTCAAAATCACTTATAAATGTCTACTCAAAAAATATAACATTTTGCTGTTATTCAAACTCTCTTAAAGATACTTGGCATGTATTTGGGACATAAGTTGGTTGCATTGACAGGTATCAATCGGTTGTTAAGTTTAGGTCACTTATCAAGATCACATTTATTTTGAGAGAAAAAGTTGTTATGGGGGGTTCACAAAAACATTTTGTTTGACTTAGACTGCCAAGCATTAACCCATTCCCCCATGACAGAATTTTAGACCAGTCCAAATTGAAAGAAGTTGCAGACGAAAATTTCAAGTTGGTGTAATTTAAAAAATATTTGCCTTTTAGGGTAGAAATAGGTGGACATTGAAAAAATTGCTTGTGACATGCAACTTTTTCATCATCTGTTATGTTTTCTAAAGCTGTTTTCTTGAGGCCTGTAAAAAAGCTTGACTGTGTGGGAATGGGTTAAGCATTGATATGTAGTGTTCTTGTTTAACCCTTGTCATGCTAATTAAAATCCTTTTCACTAAAAGAGCATTGTGATCAAAGAGTGGAAGGCACTGTGGGTCAAGATTTCTCTTAAAAATTAATTTCAGGAACAACTTTTTGTTATAAAGGACAAACAGGAGGTGCAGACTATAACCTGCCTGCACATATATGCAGGCTGATCTTAGTCTATACCTCCTGCCAAGACAGGAATATTTTGGGTACACCATGGCATGGTTTGAATAGTCTTGGGTTAAAGTAAAAAACTTGGTTTTAAATTCCTGAAGTACATAAACCAGCCATAAACTCAATGAACTCAACTAAGAAAATGAATCAGTTCTTAAATACAATGTTTGATTAATTATTTCAGGACATGTCATGATTCTCTAGAATACTTCTTATCCCTCCAATCTGATAGTCACAGAGAAGCTTGGTGTAATATATTTTTACTCATGGTCACAAGAATGCTTAAAATGTCAGATGAACGGGTAAGTAGTCTGTAAGATAAGTCAATCACAGAAGCTTCAATTTACCATTACCAACTAAAATTAAAACAGAATTGATTCAGTATATACATGTATCTACAGTGAATAAAGTGTAGACCCATATCTGATTGTATCCTTACAGTTTGATAAGAGTGTTGACCCAGCAGACATGTTAATGTTAAAAATTTCATTTGAAGGCTCATTTTATTTTTGATCTGTTACATCACTTAAATTTACCTTGGTTTTTATCTTAAGGCTGAAAGTGATAGGGCTATTGTCATTGCATGGAGTCTGTCGTGTATGTATGTGTTCGTCCATCAATCCGTTAACATTTCCTTTAAAAATCTCCTATTAAGTAATGAACAGGTTTCAACAAAATTTCACAGAAATGATCCTTGGGTGACCCTCTATCAGATTCCTTCAAAAAATTTTGATCAGATGAAAAACATGGCTTGAATATGCGGGGCTTATTTCCATATTTGGTGAAATTTTTGAAAATCTTCTCATAAACCAATGGATGGATTTCAACCAAATTTCAATTGAAGCTTTTGAAACAATGTGAATAAAAAAGGAATTACAAGCAATTTCTTCATTATCCACAATGTTTTCTACATCAAAGGAAATAAATATTAAGATTTTATTAACTAAAAATTGTCTCTGCAACTTCTTTCAATTTGAACCGGTCTAAGATTTTAATTTTTGTCATCTGACAATATGTTAACTTTATAGTGGAACACGTTTTTTTAATAGACCTTCGATTTTGTAAATTGTGTAAATGTTTGTACATGACTCGAATCTATTATAAGCTTTTTATCTCCACCCGCTGAAAGCCAGCGAGCTATTGTCATGGTGTTGTGTTCGTCATGTGTCTGTCAGTGTGTGTGTGCATCTGTACATCCGTCAGCAAACTTTTACTTTAAAAATGTTCTGGAAAAATACTGAACAGATATCAACCAGATTTTACAGGAATACTCATTGTGTCACCCTTAATCAGATTCCTTCAAAGAATTTTGATCGGATGAAAAACATGGCTTAAATGTGCCAAGCTAATTTCCATATATTGTGAAACCTTTAAAAAACCTTCTCAGAAACCAATTGATAGATTTCAACCAAATTTTACAGGAATGATCCTTGGGTGACCCATTATCAGATTCCTTCAAAGAATTAAGTTTGGATGAAAATCATGGCTTTAACCCTTTCCTGTTTTGCAAAATTTTAGACCTGTCCTAAATCAAAGGTTTTGCAGACAAACATTCAAAGTAGATTAGATATGAAAAGTAACCATTCAGTAGTGTAGAAAATATTGTGGAAAAAGAAGAAATTGCTTGTGACAAGCAATTTCTTCTTTTTCCACAATATTTTCTCAAGTACAAATCACAGTGACGTAAAATCTCGTGTTTGTGCAGGAAAGGGTTAATGGACGAGTCTAATTCCCATATATGGTGAAATCTCTAAAAATCTTCTTCTAAGAAACCAATTGATGGATTTCAACCAGATTTTACAGGAATGATCATTGGGTGACCCTTAATCAGATTCCTTCAAAGAATTAAGTTTGGATGAAAAACATGGCTTTAATGGGTAGGGCTAATTCTATTTGTGGTGAAAACTTTGAAAATCTTCTTCTCAGAAACCAAGTGATGGATTTCAACCAAATTCCACTTGATTGATCTTTGGGTGACCCTTCATCTGATTCCTTCAAAAATTTTGATAGTTGGAAAACATGGCTTAAATGGGCAATGCTAATTTCCATATATGGTGAAAGCTTTTAAAATCTTCTTCACAGAAACCATTGGATGGGTTTCAACTAAATTTTTTTGGAATGATCCTTTGGTGACCGCTTATTAGATTGCTAAAAGAAAAAAAGAACTGATTTGTTGTAAATATTACTCTAATGGATTGTGCTAATTTCCGTATATGGTAAACAGTGATAACCTTCAATCTTATCAGATTACAAAATATCATAAGTTTTCAAAAGAAATTCATAAAATGATCCTTTGGTGACTCTTTCTCAGATTCCCTAATAAAATATGGCTCAGATGAAAATTAGGGGGGGGGCTTTTGTCCATATATGGTATATGGAGAACTTTTGAAATCTTATTCTTGCAAATTGCATGATGGTTTTCAACCAAATTTCTCAGGAATGATAAGTGTATTCGGGCTGGTGGAGCAAATTAGGCGCTCAAGCGCCTCTAGTTTATCGCAACTATGATATTTTCTTATGTATTTAGGTAGGTTGGTGAGCACACAAATATTTATCATATTTTCATATTATCTTTTTCAGTTTTGTGTTCATGCCGCCCATTATTATCCATTGATGTGTGAAGCATTGAATTATGATTTGAAACATGAGCTACGATCCATTCTTAGAAAGTTCTTTATTCATACCGGACTAAAATTTGGAATCGCCCATCCAGATAGAACTCAAAAACCCAGCAGCGGTTAATAAAACTGTACTATATGTGACATGTCATGTGAACAAGGACTATCCTGCAATTCCGTAAACAAATATTTGGAAATTAGATCAAGTACAGCAAAGGAAAATGTTGGTTATTCCAAAAGTAGACACACCAAATAAGTATGACAGTTTTACATTTAGAAATTCTGTCAATATCAAACAGAATAAGGGCTAGTTAGCTTGTTAAAATCATGTGTATTGACCAGAGTTGATTATCGTCACATTTCCCGTCGGATCACTTGTCAGAAAAAATAATGATTCATGTGAAAAAAGGTAACTTTCACAACAGATTGAAGAAAAGATTTATTTTTGATTATTATAAGATGAGTAAAAAGTCTTGAGTTTCTTTGTTTTTATGCCCCAATATCCATAGATCGGGGGGCATATTGTTTTACCGTGTCTGTCTGTCTGTCCGTCTGTCTGTCTGTCTGCAAAACTTCCAACTAAATATTTTCCTATAACTTCAACCCTAATTAAGTTACAATGCTAATATTTGGTATGTAGCTAGGTCTCAACAAGGCGCAACTAAGGAAGGTCATTACATCAAGGTCAAGGTCAAAATTTTAACCCTTTTCCCTAAAACGTTACTCAAAAACTTAACCTGACAACTAAACATTTTCCTATAACTTTATCCCTAATTATGTCACAACGCTTATATTTGGTATGAAGTTAGGTCTCAACAAGGCGCAACTGGAAAAGGTCAGTTCATCAAGGTCGAGGTCACAATTTTAACCCTTTTCCCTAAAACAAAGAAATAAAAACCAATAAAAATCACCCTGTTTCTGGGGCATGGTGTTTCACAAACACATCTTGTTTTATTTGGTTTTGATTTAAACTTGAAAAAAAAGAGCTTTTAAACTTAGCGAATGGATTAGTCTAACATTCCCTTATTGTCAAAAGAGTGACAGTTGAGATGAAAATAGACTTTTTTTTAGCCATGAATGACATGGGTCACCTCTGACCATTGCAATGATTAACCCATTCCCACACAATTACTCCTTTTTACGCCCGCTTTTTACCTTTCAAAACATTGTGGAAAATGAAGAAGCTGCTTGTATCTAGCAATTTCTTTATTATCCACCATGTTTTCTATGTAATAAGATGAACAAATTTAATTTTGAATTAAGTTGAAATTATCGCCTGCAGATTCTTTTGATTTGGACTAGTCTAGAGTTTTGTTGTGTGGGAAGAAATCTTTTTCTTTTATAAACTTGTCAACTTTTTGTTACAAAACATTTAAACTACAGCTTATTTAACTCAGTCCCAACTACATTTTTAAGCCCCTTATGCAATGGCTTTGGAAAACTTTGAGGCAATTGAAGGAATTGCATATTACAATATTTAGGTCCCTGCCATGTACTGGCGATTAGCTTTTGGTATATGTGCCACTCTGCCAAACTCTTGTTGCAGTCTGTTTGCAAAACTAAATTTGAGTCTTCTTGGTATATGCCATTTCTCTCAACAGTTTGAAAATGTTGAGCAGTCATAAGTAGTAGTACAAACGATTAGGTGGCTGAATTGAATGGTGTGATCGTAATTGAGTGAGATAACGCTGGAAGATATGGCTAGTTGCACTAGCTGCTACGATACAATTAAAACTTATGTAAACCCATTTCCACAAAATCATGCTTTTTGATGCTCCTCAAGAAAAAAAATGGGAAAGAAAATGGGTTTTCTTCCAAGAAAGTTGAAAAATAAGCTAAATTTCATAAACTTTGAGTTGTAGTCCACAACTCCATTCAATTTGGACCAGTCTACAATTTAGCCGTCAGGAAATGAGTTAAAACCCCTCAGTAAATAATTTAAGGCTAGTTGCACTAGCTTCTGTGATACAATTAAAACTTATGTTAACCCATTCCATCAAAATGACACTTTTTGATGCCCCTCAAGAAAAACAAATGGGAAAACACAATGTTTTCTACCAAGAAAGTTGAAAAAACCTAAATTTCATAAAATGTGAGTTGTTGTCCACAGCTCCATTCAATTTGGACCAGTCTACAATTTAGCCGTCAGGAAATGAGTTAAAACCCATCAGTAAATAATTTAAGGCTCTTGAAAGCAATGTGATGGCATGGGAAAGGCTTATTGATGGAAAATAACCAACCATTTAATTATGCTGATGGCTGGCTAATGTCTTTAAATCCTAAAGTGAATGTTCTTAAATTATTCTTAATGGTTCTTAATCAAAACCATTAAGTTTTTTGCCTGTCATATTTTTTAATTAGGCCTGGTGAAAACGATTGAACTTCACATGTCAAGGGAACTAACCCACTTTGTTTCTTACTTACATAATAAATGAAATTGAGTTAATACCCTTGGCTTGCAAAGAGGTGGGATATGAGGCTAAAGATAATTTCACTTGAGCACAAAGTACTCATGTTGAGCTTTTATGATGACGTCTCCTAAACCACTTGGCTAATTGACCTCTTTTAGAAATGTTAAAATCACTAACCTCGGGTCCCTAGCTGCAGAGCCCCAGGGGGATGGGTCTCATATAGAAATAAAGAAGGATTTGTAAAACAAAAACACCTTCAAAACTACTGGGGCAATTGTAACCAAATTTGGCAGGAATGTTCCTTTAGTGGTCCCCTTTAAAAATTGCGTAAAAAACGAAATCCATTGAAAGCCCTAATTGCTATGGCAACAGAAGCACACATTTAAACAAAAATCTTTGTCCTGACGCAGAAGACCTAGAGCCTTTATCTCAGGCCAATGGCCCTCTTGTTTATTTTTACTGAAAACTTCAGTGGCCGTGATCTCTAGATAAGAACGAAATCAAACGAAGCATTTTCATTGTTAATTATTCTGTTCAACCCTTTCCTGTTTTGCAAAATTTTAGACTGGTCGAAATTGAAAGAGGATGTAGATGACTATGAAAATTGGACATAATATGAGATGAAACCATCCTATGTGCTAGAAAATATTGTGGAAAAAGGAGAAATTGCTTGTTACAAGCAATTTCTTCATTTTCCTCAATAATTTCTCTAGTATAAAATCACAGGTACATAATAATCAGGGATTGAACAGGAAAGGGTTAAGTAGCTTCATACCTACTCCCAAATTAAATGAAAATACAAATGACAAAATCGTATTTGGCCGATTTTCGAATATTCGGATGCTTGTTCCCATCCCTACTTTTAAATGTTTTGTTACAGTTGTGTATATAAGAAAAGTATGTTATTGTTAGAATGTACTGTTATGTATTTAATCATTGTGAAATGGCAACTCATTTGAGAGTATGTCTGAATATTACGTGAAAAATAAAGATATATTGCACATTTGACTTGTACATTTGTTTCTTTTATTCCTATGAATCAAATTCATTCCAAAACTATTTTAACCCATTCCCACACAAGCTTATCCTTTTTGCGCCTATCATGAGACGAGTTTTGGAAAACTTTCCGGAAAATGAAGAAATTGCTTGTATCAAGCAATTTCTTCATTATCCGAAATGTTTTCAAACCAAAACAATGAAAAACGAGATTCCATCAACTTGAAATTATCATCTGCAGCTGCTTTCGATTAAGACCAGTGTAAAATTTTGTTTTTTGGGAAAAGTTTAAGTTAAATGAAATACATTTATGAATTCACTTAAAACTATTAACAATATAACATATATTGACAGAATTTCTAAATGTAAATATAGACGTAAATAAAAATGTCCCGGGAACTAATGGATGAATTCAACCAAATTTGTATGGAATGATCCTTTGATGAACCTGTATTAGACTCTGGAACACAATACAATTTACAATATCGAAAATCTTCTCATCAGAAAATAGTGGCTGGATTTCAACTAAATTTCATTGAAATGTTTTTTTTTTTTTTTCGGTTTCCTTTAAGAAAGTTTAATCGGGGTTTTATGGGAACGCTCTTTTGGTGTCTCTTTTTCAGTTTCCTTAAAGAATTTTCGATTAATCGAAGTCATTGTTTTTGTGGGATTCTCGTAGATAACTCGTAGATTAAGTACCAGAATTAAGGTTCTTTTTCAAGATAATTTCCTCCAGTGAAATATTTGTAGCGACCATAGCGCAGTTGGTAGCGCGTTGGTAGGACTCCTAATCAAGGGGTCCCGGATTCATCCCCCGGGCCGCTGCGAATATTCTTACCGACATTTTTTTCAACATAAGTTGAATGAGCAGATGTAGATTGGGAAAGTATGTAAAGTTTGTACGGGTGTGAGAAATACAACCCATAGTTAGGTGCTCTATAGTAGCTAAATCGGTTAAAAGTGGCGTAAAATGCAAATTAATTGATTCAGTGAGATATTTAACACCGTTAAAGGTTCATGTTGATAGAAATTGTACTCTCTGAGATCCGGACTCCGGACGCAAATATAGTTATATAAATAACATTGGGAAATTAACTCGCAAGTAAGGTATGGGCAGACAGAAGGACGAACGATGAACCATTTCTAACTCTTCTCATCAAAATAACTCGGTTAGGAGGACGAGCAGAAGGACCATCGCGCAATTTCCATGTATTTCTGCGGGGAATTTAGAATATTTATATATTTTGTAAAAAGTTTGTGAGAATGAAGTTTTCAATGTCTTTTCGCACTAACGGAAAATTACAATAAACGGATCTTGAGTCAATAAAAAAAGAATAGACTTGTCAAATCAGTCATTTAGACCTGATACGAACTACGAACACCAACATAGGCCGACATCTATGTGAAGCGATTTTAACCATGCATGAATTTTAACCAGACTTCACAGAAATGATCCCTAGGTCATGCTCTTTCATAATATTTCAAAGAATTGAAATCCATAAAGAACTTTGGTTGCAACGGAAACCAAGTGAAAAAGTTTTAAAAATCTTCTCCCAAACTTTAAGGCTTAGAGCTTTACCTACCAATATAATTCAAAGTTTTACCATACTCTGAAAATTAGACCTTTTCGTTACGATCCCAGATTTTACATAGGAATAAAGAAGAATGTCTTTGAAAATCTTCTCCTCCTATATTATTAGGCCTATACTTTTGATGTTTGGCATGTATCAATGCCTCATGACCCTCTACCAAAATACTTCAAGGACTAACCGTACTCTGAAAAATTATTCCTTTTATGTGCAATCACTTATTTTAGATAGGACTAAAAAAGAATATCTTTGAAAATCTTCTCCTCCTAAAGAATTAGGCACAGAACGTTGATACTTGGCATGCACCAATGCCTATTAACCCTCTACCAAATTCCTTCAAAGAGTTACCGTATTCTGGAATTAAGCGCTGTATTGTGGGATCAAATATATACCTTGGATTAAAGGAGATTTTTTTTTAAAAATCTTCTCCAAAATGATTAGGCATAGAGCTTTGGTATTTGTATATATCTTAAAGTCTTGTGCTATCATGCTCAGGGGAGCGATAAAGGACCATCATGGTCCTCTTGTTGTTGGTTTGGCGACTTAAGCGTCGTTACTACAGCCTTTTCGCCAACAAACCATTTTACGCTTTGGTTATATGCTACTAGCCATAAATTTGGAATAATAACGCCGTTTGTAATCGAAGTTGAAATTCCTTTCGAAGCTCATTGGGTGTGCCAGTGGAGTCAGTGGGCGGGGCCAGCGGTCCGTTAATTGGCCGGAATCTTCTCCATGTCTGAGTACGTAAACAGCGAGAGTCCGATTGTTTGTGAACGCAATTAGGCAGAAATGACTGCAAAAGTAGGGAAGCCTCTTAGCAACGTTACTCATAGAGGAACTTCTCTTGCAAGCTAGAAGTTTCTCTCTTCGAAGTCAGAAAAAGATTTTTTTTTTCATTTGAAATGAATTAATGAGTGAACCTAGGAATCAAGTAGAACTGTCTTGGAGCCTCAAATCAGCAGCACGGATGACCAGACGAAACTTGCAGCATAACAAATGTCATGATCTAATGAGATCCCAAGACCGTAACCTTTGGTTGAATGGCGAGCCTGTCCTAATCTTACGATACTTTATCGGAGAGCAGCGTAGATGGAATAGGTTCGCCAGTCTAAACCTTTGGTAGCTTTTAACCCTCTCCTGTATTGCAAAATTTTAGACCTGTCCAAATTCAAAGGTTTTGCAGACGAAAATTTAAAGTGGATTTAATTCGAAAAATAACCATTCAATAGGATAGAAAATATTGTGGAAAAAGAAGAAATTGCTTGTTACAAGCGATTTCTTCTTTTTCTACAATGTTTTCTCAATTATAAAATCACAGGGATGATTGAACAGGAAAGGGGTAAGCTATCACATCGAGCCGTTTACGTCAGTAACGCATTTAGACCCATCTAGTTTTCAAATTTACCGCGGGCAAATCATTTAATCATTTAACAGCCAATGGTATAAAATGGTGCAAAGTATATCGAAAAAAAGAGATAGATAGCCACTGTCATTATTTATTTTTAATGAAGCATTCCAGCTTAGTTAAAAAAAACAGCAAGAGGCCGTAACCCGCAAACATTTGGACGTGTATTTACCAATGTACCCCGTTTCCACTCATTCCCGCTTTTTGATACCCCAACACCTCAAGAAACAAAGCTTTGGAAATCATGGGTGGAAAATGCCGAACTTGTTTGTTTCAAGCAATTTCTTCATTATCTACAAACTAAAGGCAAGGATTCTTAAAAATTTATTCGATTCCAAATCGTCGTCTGCAGCTTTTTTGAATTTGGACCAGTTTAAAATTTTGTCATCTTGTTATTGGGTAGTAGGCACACCCCCCCCCCCCCCCCCTCTGATTAATCATCTATATGCAAGAAAAAATAACGGATCGCCATTTTGGCCGAATTCAAAGGGAGGTAACTTCAAAACAGTCTGAGATTGCAACATTTTTCCGGACACATTTAGTCGAGGAAAGAAAACCGTTGATAGACGATCTAAACGTAGCTACAACTCGAATAATCTTTAGTTACGAAGAGTATAACGCCACAACGACTATTTTTTTTTTCTTTTTGAAAAGTGTCGGAGATAAACTCGGGCTGAATGATCGATACAAAGATTTCTGACTGTTGACGAAGATTCGTCCGCCGTAATATATTACATTAGATAACAAGTGGGCAAGGCGAATTAACCAAATGAGGGTCGGTGAATGGTTTCTTAGAGAAATTTGGCACATGATAATGTTTATCTATGACAGGCCAGAGGTGTTCACTATATTGATTTTTGACGGAAATATTGACACACGAGCTTGCATTCAAGCGCTTTCATTCCTTTGATTTCAAAACAGATGAGTGAATTTCGTCCTGAAAAGGCACGATCACGCTTTATTCCGTCCTTGTTCTGCAAATACCTATTTACAAGAATTACAGATGGTGATTTTTCTTCAGAGTAATTATCTTTAATTTTCCTTCAAACCTAATGTTGATGGAACTCGCTGGAATAATTCTGATGAGACAATTCTATTGGGTACCCACAACATAGGGTTAGGATACGATATAACAAATTAAGACTGACACCCCATCGGCAGCCATGTATTTACGAAGTCGTCTTCATTATTTGCTCTTGATAGTACTTGAACATTACCATGTAAATTTCTGTTCCAAAGTAGAGATTCGTTACATTAAGCCATAACGCCGTGTTTGGTAATATTGAAACCCATCTTGCTACACAACATTTCGCTTCAGTTATTTCTTACCGGGTCGAGCAACAGATTTAGTCTGCACTTGCCTTGCACCTGCTGGCACCCATTTACCCCCATAAGTCTCATTTTTATTAATTGGTGGAAGAATAGTCTGATCCCGAGAATGACCCTGACCTTGCTTATTCAAGGACGATGGTAAAGATTGTCTGACTGTTGAGTTCGGTTTGACCGATTGCGCAGTTCGTGAAGTTAGTGGCTGTCGGTAACCAATGTGCGGGCTTCTTTTTGTATTTGACCTTGGCGACTCCGTATAGCCAAGATCTATTCTTTCCTTTGGTCTGACCACGGGTTCATTTTGTGCGTTACCTAGAAGTATGTGTTTAATGTCTCTAACATCACCAGACATTTCGACGTTTTGTTCACGAATTGTTCTCATTTCAGCATACTGTTGTTTCATTACCTCTCTCATTCTTTCCACCTCAGATCGCATTGCTTTGCTGGCTTTATCCAGTTCTTCCTTAAATCTATCAGTTAAGTTCACTTTTTCTGTTTCAAGTCCGTCAATTTTCTTACTTTGTAGTTCAATAACATTTTTGGCACGATTTAATTCCTTTTCCATAGATTCAACCTTTTCTTTCATGATCACAATTTCTTGTCGTAACTTGCCGACTTGATCACCAGCAGAACTCCCTATATCCGTATGAGGCTTTTCACTTTTTATTTTACTTATTCTCTTATGAAGCTGTTCAGCATAATCTTCCGTATTCTTTACAAGGTCTTTGAGATCATTTATTTCTCTTTCTTTCTTTTGTATCTGTCTATCTTTGTCGTGACTTTCTTTAACAAGCGCATCAATTTTATCATCTTTTGTAACTATATTCTCTCTCAGAGTGTCTATTTCAGTTTCCCTCTTCGTTATTTCTTTGTCTTTTTCGTGTATAATCTTGTTCCTCTCTGACTCAAAGTTTTTAGATTCCACATTAAGCCTGATCCTTAAGGTATCAATCTGTTGTTCAAGAGTTTTGTTCATATGCATGACACTTTCGAGGACACCCACGGCCTCGGCGGGCATGGAGAAACTACCGATAGCCTCGACTGCGTCCCCGGATGTGCCCGAGGAGGACGAAGGTCTAGAGGAACTGGATTTTTCACTTGTGGGAATACTGAGGCCTCCATCCTGGGTCCGGTTACTGATCAAACCCTGTCCTTGTATACCGAAATTATCCTGGAAAAGAATGGTGGACAATTAATTCATTTTATAATGTGTCTTACGAGGAAGATGTGGAAATGACCAATCGCTGGCCCCGCCCACTGGCTCCCTAGGCCCCGCCCAATAACGCCGACAAGAAGTTCCGCTTCGATTTTTACGGCGTTATTTTGCAAAATTTATGGCCAGTAGCATGTAACTAAATGGTGAAATTGTTAGTTGGTGACCTAAACGTCGTAATTACAGCTTAGATAAGCTGTAGTTACGACGTTTAAGTCGCCACTCCAAGAAAACAGGTTAACAGAAATGGCGGCAAATGTCGGAGTTGAAAGCCCAGGCCCGGGCTGAATAAATAATTTGATTGGTCGATTGATTCCTTGATTGACAGCCGCGATGGGTCAATTTACCCACAGATATATTTTGTATTACAAGGGAGTTATAAAACTAGTCTAACTATTCAAATAAATATTAAGCATGGGTTTCGTTGCCGCCGAAATAATGTCATAATGCATGTAGTTACATCAATTAACAAACGGAGTTAAATGTTTCGTGGACTATCTTACCTTATTTATAATTTCTTTTAACCATTTACTTATATTAAATCAAAGTACTGAAAGTACTGTAAGCTAGCAAAGCAAAGTTGTGTAAAGTAATCTTCTTTGTCAAAGGTTAGCATATTAAATAAACGAGGTTAAAATATCCAGGAGTTAACCCATTTAACATGACAAAATCTTCAAATTGGTTCAAATTGAAAGAAGTTCAAGTTGGTTGAATTTTAAAAATACCTAACTTGTTCGGAAGAAAACATTTTGGACAAAGAAGAAATTGCTTGATAAAAGCAATTTCTTCATTGCCCACAGTGTTTTCCAAAGCTTTTTTTCTTGAGATGTTTAGGAGTTAGGTGGGAATGGGTTAAATAACATACTTTTGAAAGAAAAAGATTTCAACGATTTGAATAGAGTTTGCAATATTCCTGAAATACATAAGAACTTCTTTTTATTGCGTAGGCATTTAATGAATTTGGTGTTTAAGCCACCAAGGGCAGTTTGCACTCGTTGAACTTTGAGAAGACCTCAGAATTTCGTCTGTTAACTTAAGCTATCGTAGCTGACGCTTTGCTAGCTAGAAATAAAACATCAAATTCGTGTTCATGAAATACAGACTTTATCAAACTCGCCATCTAAAACAGATAAAAACTCAACAAGGGTCTCGTTTTGATCTGATTGTAGATGACTCGTTTACAAAATTCGGCATTTCAATGATTACTCATTCAATATCATATATGAATAACACGCTCAGCGATCCAACAAACAGTCAATCGAACAAAGATCATCATCTACTTTGGATAAATGCTCTGACGTCCTATATAGTATTTGTTCCTGTAGATCCTGAGATCGGAAAAAATCCAAAATTTTAGGATGTGGTCTAGATAAGAGGGGGTAACAGCATTATAAAATATTTATTTCTCAAAGGAACCCTATATTGTGGGTACTCATTTGAATTGTCTCGTCGAATTACGCTGTCTATCGGTAGCTCTGGTCTAAACGCTCCACATGAAAAACGGGGGAAAAGACATTGTCGACATTGTTTGAACTAAAATTGATTTTTAGCCATTAACCCATTCCCACACAAAGACGCTTTTTTTAAAATCAGCTTTGGAAAACTTTGTGGAAAATAAAGAAATTGCTTGTTACAAGTAATTTCTTCAATATCCACAATGCTTTCTAAGGAGAAAAGTGGAGAAAAAAAAAATCATAATTTCATCAAATAAAATTTGTTGTCTGCAACGTCTTTGAATTTGGACCAGTGTAGTATTCTTCAGTGAATTGTATCTTCAAACTCACCATTGTATCTCGTTTGTCTCTCGGCGTCATGAGAGCACCGCTTGACGCCATAGCTGTACCTGGAAGAAAAGAAAGAGTATTTTATTTTTTATTTTCCTGGCGAGCCTTTGCGCGCCATATCCAACAATTGACGTCTTTCTGGTCACGCCCACTCATCACCGACACGGCGGTTCGACTTATGTAATAAGGGACCATAAAGCGAAAGATTAATCGTTGGGTTGCGACCTAAACATCCTCATTGGTCTGTTGTCAAAGAGACCAACGACTAGATCGCTTCTGAATATCATTAATTCAGTGGTCTAGATAAGAGGGGGTAACAGCATTATAAAATCCTTATTTCTCAAAGGAACCCTATATTGTGGGTACTCATTTGAATCGTCTCGTCGTGACGATTCAAATGAGTACCCACAATGTAGGGTTTTTTGCACTATTGGTGAAATAATTAAATCTAGAAAACGAATTACGCCGTCTATCTGTAGCTCTCATACAATAAATTCTAGATGATGTTCAAGACCGGAGAATGGACCAGCTTTTCCGCAAGCTGTTCACCCTAGCAATTACTCCATTACCAGACGGCAGAATTTTAGACTGGTTCAAATTGAAAGACGTTGCAGACGACAATTTAAAGTTCTTGAAATTCAACTGAGTAGAAAATATTGTTGAAAATGAAGAAATTGCTTGTAACAAGCTTTTTCCAAATCTTTTTTTTTTTTTTTTTTTTTTGGGGGGGGGGGGGTCAAAAAGCATTAATGTGTGGAAATGGGTTAAGAAATTGTGTAATGCATATAGCGCATAATGCAATATCTTTATCCACAGTACCTGCAAATTGTCATACAAAGTCGTCCATCCGCAATCTCATCTGAATATCATAGAACAGAAAGCGTGCTCTCGTGAATGACGACCAGTTGTGAACAGTGAAGGCATAATGTGTTAACCCACTCCAACACAGCAAAATTTTAGACTAGTCCAAATTCAAAGGAATCGCATAGGACAGTTGATGAATATTTATTTACTTTTTTTTCTCTTTTTAATAGAAAGCATTGTGGATAATGAGGAAATTGCCTGATACAAGCAATTTCTTCAGTTTCCACAATCTTTTCCAAAGCGTTTTTCTTGACGGGCGTAAAATGAGGGCTTGTGTGGGAATGGGTGAAAGTAACCCCTCATATTAAGGGTGGTCCGTAAATTATTTTGATGAGTATATTTGATTGGAGTATTTTCTTATTTTGTTTGTTTGTTTTGAATGGGTATTAACACCGGTTTCAACAATCGCGGCGGCTGGAGCATTTTACACCTGATTCCTTGTATATCTCTGTACCATTACCACCATTACATCCTTTCATATCCTCCAGCTGATATCTCACTTAGGTTTACGATTATCCACTTTTCTTAAGGTAAAAAGCAAGTCATTGATCAGTTGAATTTTGATCGGGAAACTTGACCGTTATGATGTCAACCGGCATGATGACGTTTGGAAAAAAGTTGATTCTGAAAGACTGGCAATCAAACGGAAAGTTTGAATTCCTGATTTCCAGAACATTTAGGAATATCCTCAAAATTCGAAAAGGTCACATGCAGTGACACAAGATTTATATATATCGATACTCTGGCTTAACGAGATTAATAGATTGACTTGTAAGACACCGTGATCTTGGGAAACATGCCAATTGAACTTTCCCTTTCAACACATTATGACCTATTTCAAAATTGAAACCGATTCTGACATTATTTGCAGATGTTATAATAAATGTTTATAAATATCTACATGGGCAGTTCTTTCCTCTCTCCGATTCAAGAGAAGCAATATGCATTCAAATATTTTCAGTTGACATCGTACTATTTCTTTTCTGGGAGGACCGCGCCTACTCAATTTCCCACTTCGTGTAACATGCATGTAACACTAGAGATTAAATTGAAAGAAATAGCTTAATTTCCACCCTTTCCTATAAGTAGTGACAACAATAATGATAATAATAATAATAATTTTAATTGTAAATAACGAACTGACACCTGGACAAGCTATGTTAGTGCTTCCATAAAGCAACAAGGAACTTAATCTTTTAACTCCGCAGTAGTCTGTATTTGTTTTTAAGTCGCTGTACTTAAGATAAACCTGCACTAAGCCATTTAATGTAGTACCATGGCCATTTAAATGAGTAATATTACATATTAGCCTTGTTAATCCAGACTAAACATTTCAAATACTATATAGGATCCATTCGTGAACTGCACTAAGCGTAGGCCTGTAAAAGAAGCTGTATCTCATCAGAGTCTATACTGTCTTATCAATTGACCATCGCTGATCCCGCCCATTGATTCCGATGGCACCCCCATTGACTCCGACAATATGTTTCTCTTCGTTTTTAAACGTCGTTATTTTGCAAAATTTATTGCCAGCAATAAGTAATTGTCGACCAATGTCGGGATTCAAAGCCCACTGCCGTTTTAAAAATATGATTTGATTGGTGTGTCGATTTTTCTTATTGCGATCCGTGATCCGTCAAGTCTTTCCCCTTTTTGGTCAAAATTCTTATCAGAAATGATGAATCTGTTATGATTAGTGGATTAGCATATTCCCACTCAGCCCCGTTTTTACACCCTTCAAGGAAAAATAGCTTTGGCAAACACTGTGGAAAAGTAATGTTTACTACCCAAAACGACAAGTATCGTTAATTTTCCGTCACTTGAAATTGTCTTCTGCAGCTTCTTTCAATATGGACTAGTCTAATTTTTTCGTGTGATAATGGATTAAGGAGTTGTATGTATTCAAGGTGATCCTATGGTTAACGATTCAAGTACGAAAAATGTATTTTTTTTAGTTTCGTCGATCGAAAACGAGCGTTCTGATTGACCGGAAAAATTCATTCATACCTCCATGAACAAAATTTTGAGCACACAACTATTGTGTATGCTTCCGCATGAAATATTTCTATAAAAATGTATCAAATTTTCTAATATATATATATTTATATCGTTTGATGTAATTAAATTACAAGAAATGAAGAGAATATCTTTTTTTCATAGAGGTATTAACCGAAAAAAACTAATCACACTTTTGTATGAATCCGCTTCGCGTATTCATACAGTGTGATTAGTTTTACGTTTCATACCTACATAAAAACAAAAATCATTCCCTTCATCTCTTAAATGCATCACCCGAACCGAGTTGAAAACTGTCTCGAACTAGTAAAGTAGTTTCTCATTCGACTACAAATGTAACAAGCGATATATTGTTTATTATTCAACATTGTTTTCAAAAGCTCCTTTCTCGAGGGGTATCAAAAAGTGGGATTGAATGGGAACAGATTAAGAGATAATGACAATTTTGCGTAATAGAGGTAAATAGGAACACGAAACGGATTCAAAAAGAAGTGTGACTAGGGTTTTCATTTAATGCCCCCATGACATAAAAAAATACGCTAATGCACTAAGTAACTTTCAGCTACTTTACCGATTCATTAAGTTATCGAATCTTTCGGTATTTATGAGAAAGTTTTAAAATGAACACATTCTCAAATTAGCAGCAAATACAATTACTCGAAGGTTATGATCTCAGGTAAAAAATAGTCAAAATCTTTAAATTGATGATTCAAAATTTTTAGTAGCATATGTTGTCCATATGGGTCTAGTATTAAACCCATTTGAACTCTCTATCTGGTTCAAAAATAGGCAGCCGCCATCATAGCGCAGTCGGTAGCGCGTCAGTCTCCTTATCTTCAATCATGGGATGATATGGGTTCGATCCCCGGCGGCGGCACATATTCTTTCCGACATTTGTCTCTCACCAATGGGTGGATAATCGAAAACCTAAGCGGGATAGCAGATGGAGGCTATGAAAGAATGTAGTGGTATAGTACTGGTGTGAGAAATACCAGGAATCCATTGTTAGGTGCTCCAGCCGCCGCGATATGACTGAAATACTGTTAAAATCGGCGTTAAACTCCATTCAATTAATCAAAAATAGGTAGCCCATATGGGATCTACAACAATTTTTCATTTCATACACATTTTGAAATGTCGTCTGCATGTTCTTCTTATTTTGGATCACTTAAAAATTTTGCAATTTGGGAATGGGTTAAATAGCACGTACTTTACACATGTTTATCTTGTCGGTTACAAAACCTTCCAATTTTGATAAGTCTTGAATCTTTCGACACCCTAAAGAAAATACATATATTCTACCTGTGAGGTAAGTATTTGTTTAAAGCGATCATGCAATATTTGTACTTGCAATTTAAACAAATACGGTTGAACGTTTATTTTTATGTGATATTTGAATGGGTTATAAAAAACAAGAATGTTTGCTTTCAACAGATTCCCCTAAATAGGAAAAATTGAATGTATTTAAAAACTGCACGCAACACTATATCGAATATCTATCTCGGAAATAATAAAAATAATGATAAGAATAATAACGATACCGATAATAATGATACTAATAAGTAGTTTGAAAGCATGAAAATGGGCGTTATACAAATTAAGGTGCTATTTGTATCTCTTCGGCACGCTGTGCTCTCGGTACTAATTGGAATTGACCAATCGATGGTCTCGCTAAATAACTCCGTTCGCCCCGCCTAGTGACTCCGGTAGGAAGTTCAACTTCGATATTTAAGGGAGCTATTTTGCAAAGTTTATGGCCAGTAACATGTAACAAATACATAAGCTGTAGTTACGATGTTTAAGGGGACAGTCCAACAAAAAAAGCTTAAATTGAGCGTGCATGTGTTTTCCTTTTGTTTGTTTTTTAACAGGTGCACCTGTGTTATTTACTCGTGCTCGCGTACATTTATGCTTATGCGACGTAAGTTGAGCCGCCGTCATAGCACAGTCGGTAGCCCATCAGACTCCTAATCTTCAATCATGGGATGTCATGGGTTCAACCCTCGGCGGCGGCACATATCCTTTCCGACATTTGTCTCTCACCAAAGGGTGGATAATCGTAAACCTAAGTGGGATAGCAGCTGGAGGCTAGGAAAAGATGTAGTGGTGGTACTGGTGTGAGAAATACCAGGAATCCGTTGTTAGGTGCTGAAGCCTCCACGATATGACTAAAATACTGTTAAAAGTGACGTTAAACCCAATAATAATAATAATAATAACAGCTTTATTTCATGGAGGTAGAACATTAAGACATTTTCAAATTAGACTACCTGAATTCATTTTTACAATGTTTCCTTTGCTATTATGAAAATGATTTCTATAAATGACTAAATCACGCCCGGTAATCTCGGGCTCCATCTCTTTTTGGAGAACAGTGCAAAAAGAAGACAATGATACTTCCGATATCGAGCCAAGGACCGGACCTGAACAGAAAAGGTAAATAAAACAGTGCACATCGCGTACAATTTGATCTCCTATTAACTTATTATGCATTTTCCCAAATTGTCCAGAGTTTCATTCCACATTGAAATGATTATATTATCCGTTGGCGGTGATAGATTTCAAAAATAATTCCGTTTGTGAATAGAAACTTGAATCAAAGTTTGGACATCGGACCCGATCAAACACGAAAATGCGTGTTGAAATCGTTCAAATCCATGTTATCAACAGTTCTGAAATATTTAAAGGGCGACGACTGTGAAATGAATGGTAACGTGTTGATATAAAATAATGTTACAACAAAGAACTGCGTTTTCCTACCTCTTTTGCTGATTTTCTTAGATGAGTAGGAGACCAGGATGCGGTGCGGGAGACAAGATTCAGAGGGAGAGGCGATGCATATATAAATGTACTATAAAACTTCTAATAGAACCCCATACTCATATGAAACCCCAGCCCCCTCTTCAGACGTCAAAACAGACACTTTTTGTATGATTTTCGGAAAACTTTTTGCCTGTAATTAACCCCAATCCCCAACAAATCAATGCCACAATGAGATTTATAAAGAGCGAATATAACAGTTCTCAACCAAATGTTCCACTTGTGTGATGGTTCAATGCTCAGATAATTGATTTGCTTAAAGTTTTCTTCTTTATATTTAGAAGGCGCTGTATCCTAGATTATGTCAAAAGGTCAAAAACTTCACTGCTACAGTTAATAACACCGTGAAATTGACAATTTTTGGATGATTTTGGGAATGATTACGGAATGAAATTGGATGAGTGGGAGTAGCGAGTTTTGAATATGTAATCCAAGATCACTAATTTCGCCCAAATTTGCGATATTATTACCTCCCTTTATTAAAATATACGTGGTTTTGTGTTCGTGTGTCTTCACAGACCAATCAGATGCTTTAAAACCCACAGCCAATAAAAAATGTAGAAAATTGTTATCGATTTGAGTGAAATGCTGCGCATTTTGGACGGGTTTTATATGTTTTTGACTATTTAGAGCGTTTTTTAATGGTTTGGGCGAGTGTTTGGAATGAAAGATTGGAGCGCTGTGTGAGTGATTTTGAATGGTTTGATCGATGTAAATGTCAATTTCACGATGTTACTAACTGTATACTATGTATACTGTAAATTCATTCCATTCATGAACCACCTTTGGTTTTGATCTGCTCTTTGCAGTCGAAGTAAATCTTCGCCCCCCCCCCTTTTTTTCCCGTCTTAACATCTGTAGCCTGTAATTAACACCCACCCCTTTTTAAAGAAGTGTGAAAATTCTAATAAACCACCGGTGTTGTTATAGAGCTTTTACCACGTATAAGGCACAGAACATCTGTTTATTGCAGATCTGAACTCCTTCCGCGTAACATATTTCTAAGCACCTAGCGTATTTTTCAAATTTTATGATGACCTGAATCATTCATTTCACAGTCGTCGCCACTTAAATCTTTCAGAACTGTTGATAACATGGATTTGAACGATTTCAACACGCATTTTCGTGTTTGATCGGGTCCGATGTCCAAACTTTGATTCAAGTTTCTATTCACAAACGGAATTATTTTTGAAATCTATCACCGCCAACGGATAATATAATCATTTCAATGTGGTTTGAAACTCTGGACACTTTGGGAAAATATATAATAGGTTAATAGGAGATCAAATTGTACGCGAGGTACACTGTTTTATTTACCTTTTCTATCCAGTTCCGGTCCTAAGCTCCATATCGGAAGTATCATTGTTTCCTCTTTGCACTGTTCTCCAAAAAGAGATGGAGCCCGAGATTACCGGCCATGTAAATGATACAAACATGCGTATAGAGTTTGATCAATCAACGACGTAAGTTAGATTTTCGATTCAAACGGTACACCATATTTTCTTGTTCAAAGTATGAGATATTAATTTTTAACTATTACCGAGTCGCATCAGTAGAAAATCCAAGTCCTCATGCTGTAACTTTGTCCCCATTTTCACGTTAATGAGCTATTAACACGACACACATATATCCCCAACCAATATCCCTCATGGTCAAACTCATATATGGCAATTAAACTTTAATGTGGCAAACATGAATAGTAAATCTGGTTACATGTATAATCCACCGACCCTTCACTTACTAATTCGGTTTTGTATGCGAGCAATAGAACAAATTTAGAGAAAACCTGTGTAAGATTTGACCATTTTCCCCTTCTATTCTAACGGTTTATTCTTTCTAGTAACCGAAAGCCTGCAGAGCTTGAAGTAGGGGGGGATATTTTTTACCCATGACTTGTTGAATAAAATCCCTATCTGAATTTACATAAAAATCAAAGGCCTGAAAGCATTGGATACACCAGTTGCTGGCGAAAACTTATTTAAAAAAATCAATTTTGTAAACAAATCTAACTTGAAGGGGACAAACAGAAGGTTTAGACTAAGATAAGACTGCACTTATTTGCAGGCTGATCTTTGTCTTTACCTCCTGCCAAAACAGGAATGTTCCGGGCTCAGCATGACAAGGGCTAATTGTCTTGAATTATCATTGTATGGCCAGAAAAAACATGAAAGAAAGTAATTAAAATCTTAGTTTTCTTCTAATTCATTGCTGCATTGGATACACTGATTGTTGGTTAATAACTGATTTGAAAATTCATCTTAATCATTATAGACAATTCTGGCTCAAGAGGGACAAGCAGGCGGTGTAGACTAAGATCAGACTGCACATATGTGCAGTCTGATCTTTGTCTTTATCCCCTGCCTAAGCAGGAATATTCCGGATTAACATGAGATTGGTTATGTATTGTAAAATATTATGTAGATTCTGATATTTACATAAATAATAAGATATGTTTAAACAACCAAACATTATATTGTTGGTACTAATTGGTGGGTTGCTGACCGCACACAATCACCTCCGAGTTGACAGATCAAGTGAGATGTAAAACGACCCTAATTCGCATAATTTGTCGTAAGAAAAAAAGGAAACAAAGGGCAAATCGTTGGTTAACTTCTTATTCACCGTAACCTTGAACAAGCTCCAATTAAGACGTTTAAATCGCCAAATCATTGCAAAGCTTGAAGTTGATATCGGAGTAAACGAGTAAGCGAATCACTTCCGATCTATATGAATGATTTCATTGGTCAATCTATTTTTAATGGCGACGGCGAACCATCATTTTACATCGCCTAGTCTATCTCTAAATTATCGTAAATCAATGATAATATTTTGACAGAACTTCTTCTCCGTCTCAATTAGAGTATGTCTGACTCAATAACATCTAGGGAGAATCGTGGAAGTTCTTGACTCTTTCCTGTTTTGCAAAATTTTAGACCTGTCCAAATTCATAGGCATTTTAGACGAAAATTCAAAGTGGATTTAATTTGAAAAATAACCATTCACTAGAGTAGAAAAAATTGTGGAAAAAGAAGAAATTGCTTGTTTCAAGCAATTTCCTCTTTATCTTCAATATTTTCTCAATTATAAAATCACAGGGACGTAAAAAATCAGGTATGGAACAGGCAATGGGTAAGAGAACGAATCGTGAATTTGTGACGATTAGAGCCAATCAGAATGATCAAATGAAACCGCAAACAAAACGAAAGAGCAATCTTGTTAATCAGTTGAAAACATAAATCAGCTCTGCTAACAGTATCACTCCACTTGAACTACATTACGGTCTCTGCCATGTTCCAGCGCCGATGAGGTGTGTCTGCAAGATACCAGACTGCTATCGTAGTAACATATATCTGCTACAGGATATTCCGGTAAAACACACACAAAAAAAGAATGAGAATAGAACACTAGTATCGCTCAGAAACAAAAATGGTTGTAACATGGTTCTCGGGGAGTGAATATGCTGAAATGTTCCGTCCTGATCAAAGGCCGCTAATATAGCGCAGTGGTAAAGCGTAAGACTCCTAGACAAGGCCTCCCAGGTTCGATCCCCGGCCGAGGCGAATATACTTTCCGACATTTGTCTCCCACCAATGGGTGGTTAACCGTAAACCAGCAACTGGAGGCTCGGAAAGGATGTAGTGTTAGTACTGGTGTGAGAAATACCAGGAGTCCATGGTTTGGTGCTCCAGCGATATGACCGAAATACTGTTAAAGTAGCGTTAAACCCAAATCAATCATTTGATTCAACCAATCCGTCCTGATCGAATAATTTGATCGATCAGATAGTTAAGGGTTCGGTTTAAAGTGATACGTTTATATATGTATAATAAACGCTAAGCTTCAAATGATCGAGGCAGTTCGATATTAAATCCTATTCAAATATGCTACTCACACGGAACTTTGATCCAACAAACGATAGAAGATAATTTAGAACGGAGTGGTTATGCTTTCACTCATGTATTCCTTCCATTGTAAAGGTTTCAATGTTTCTGAGAAATGCGTTTTTCGTCAACGGTCGCGTGCTTAAATGGACCGAATATCTTTGAAACGCATCGGGTTGCTGTAACCGCTGTGAATCAAACACAACCGAAACACAATCGTAACCTTACTTGTTAACCCTATCCCGTTTGTTTTTAAATCTTAGACTGGTCAAAATTCAAACGGATTGCAGACAACATTAAAAAATTAGATACAATTTGAAATGAAATAAACCTATTTTGGTAGAAAAAATTGTGGGAAAATGAGAAATTTCTTGTTACAAACAATTTCTTCTTTTTCTACAATGTTTTTCAAGTATAAAATCACTGTGACGTAAAAACCCGGGATTTTACAGGAAAGGGTTAAGTTGGCCTACATGTACAATGACGAGCAGGATATCAAATAGAGTAGGTAAAATGATACAGGACATCGTCATTTGGGAGATCAAAATGGCGTAACTGCAGCTTAGACAAGCTGCAGTTACGCAATTTTGATCTCCCAACGACGAGTCATACTTTAAATTTGTTGCTTACAAATAGACAAATTATTCTAGCACCAGTAAGAAAAACATATTAACCCATTGCCAACAAAATTTTAGACTGGTCCAAAGTGAAAGAAGTTGCAGATGATTTCAAGTTGATGTAATTTAGAAAATCTTTGCCTTAAAGAGTAGAAAACATTGTGAACATTGAAGAATTTGCTTGTTACAAGCAATTTCTTCATTGTCCACAATGTTTTTTGTTTTTTGTTTTTTTCCCCAAAGCTTTTTTTTTCTTGGAATGCGTAAAAAGCGGAATCGTATAGGAATGGGTTAAGACAATTGAAATCATCTCAAAATTAAGACTTTGGCAAACATACTGATATATTACTCAAGATGAACAGGTGCTTCATGTAGGCTGTATCTACTAGTACATGATTTATTTTATTCAAGAGGCAGGGCAAAATAAACATGAAATACAATAATCATCATTTCTGTCCATAAACTTGCTTATTTCGTATCGTGTGTTTCTCTATATCGTGTGTTTTGCAATCTCCCCCCGAAAGTGGCGTTCGTTAAATAGAACGTTCATCTAAAATACATTCTTAATATAGGTTTTCGGTATCAAAAATAACTTAAATAAAAGTCAAATTCCTTTTCTTAACGGACATTCATGCCATGAATGCCGATTTTATTGTGGCTCTAGCCTGATATTAAAAACCTGGAACGCCGAATCAATAAATATAAATCAAAGTTCAATTAAAGATCCCGATATCTGATCACGTCATTCATAATTGTCAATGGAAGACAAAGAATGGTAACACAAATGACAGGACAAACCCTCGATCCCCCCTTTTTTTTCTTTTTATTTTACCCCTTCAAAATCTCGTACTCACAAATACATTATGCGCTGGAAGCAGACAATGACCAGCCTAGAAATCTACATAGCGCATATTGGATGTTCGTCACAAGAAACTTTGAATCAGTAGATATTCAAAAAGAGATTGAAGCAGGTTGGAATAAGTAGGGTAATGTGATATTTACAAGTCATACTAATATCTTAAAAAAAGCCCCGAATCCGGTAAGCTTGCGCAATCTCTTATACGGTCTGGCCAGGGTTGAGACTTAGAACTTTTAACTCATTCCATCAAAATTGTACAAAGAACTTTCATTACATTCTAGAATAAACCTGCGTCTTCGATTTCCATTGTGCGTCTATAAGCGTCTTCGATTTTGCACTTTGGAAATGGATGGATTGGTTTAACATAAGCCTGTTTTGGACAGGTTTGCCCGAGCACCCAGCTTTATAAAACGGAAATATGTCACAAGAAAAAGATGGCGACACGGAAAATAATCAAAGCACCGTAAGCGAATGCCAAATTAAAGCTCTTCAATTTGTCCCATATCATGATTTTTCTTTTTTTTAATTTCTGTCCTCTGTCGCATTCGATTTACCTTGTTTCGTATTCCTGAAGTGAAAGAGGGAAATTGACTAACCACGGCTGTCAATCAAAGGCTCAAACGACCAATCAAAGTCATAGATTTTGATTGGAATTGAACTTTTAATTCCAACATTTATGTGGAGCAATCTTGATGGTTTGACGACTTAAACGTCGTAACTATAGCTTATTCAAGCTATAGTTACGACGTTTTGGTCGCAAAACATTTTCCTGAATATATTTCAATATTTAAAGTAAATAAGGTTCGTCTCTGTGTCAAAACCAATTCGTCCAGAGCTTAGTTTTCTCGTGACGCATCTTTGATCATGGCCTTTAACCCAATAATGATCTAGTTCTATATCTTCGTCAAAAACGTCTCTTAGAAATGATAGAGTAATCCAACCTAAGCCAGATCACCCTTGACACAGAAGAGGACAACATGTATTATCGTATCTACAATGTAGTCGGGGGTTTGCTGTCAATCTTGACAATTAATTAAAGAAAAAGAAAATATTTAAGTCAAAGGACGGTATGCTGTCGAGAAAAATAGAGAGAGAATGAAAACCAGTCCAAACTGAATGAAGACTCAAACGACAATTTAACGTAAGCTGAACTTGAACAATATGTGCCAAATAGGTTAGAAAACATTCTGAGAACATTACAAGCTTTTCCTTCTTTTTCCACGATATTTTCTACCCTTGAGATAGGTTACTTTTCAAATTGCACTCAATTTTAATTGTCGTCTGCAACTTCTGTCAAATTTGACGAGACTAATATTTTGAAAAAAACAAAAAACAAAACAGGACAGGGTCCGCGAATAAGCTAGCATTTAGTTCGTAAGTTTACTATGTTTTAGGCCTGCCTTTCAGTCCGTTTTTTTTAACTGTAGAGTGGTACCTCCGTTGACTTTAACCATAAAATGCAATATCGAACGAGTCGCCCAGTCTATATAAGTAGATAAAAACAAAACACCGAGAACAATATATATTCTTACGTTAATGCGTGTATTTTTTCTTTTTCTTTATTTTTTCTTTTTTTTTCAATCAAGATTCGTGGATATCATTTTTCTGAATAAATTTGATCCATGAATAATGATAATGCGTACAAAATAGTTCCAAATAACACCTGTGTACAACTCTTGTCCACCAAGTAGTTTCTACAAAAGAACTGTCTCAAACTGGTTAATCATCTGTTTATTTGATTAATTTATTTTTTTTTTAGGTGTATGCCTTCAGAATATCAAATTAAAAGAGATAAAAAAGGCTATTTTTTCATGGAGTCAATAACCAAATAACAAGACGACAAAATATTATAGATTTGCCCAATTCCAAAGATGTTGCAGACGACAAATTTTTAGTTGATTAATTTTTTGTCTTTTTTTAAATTTTGGGGTGGAAAACATTGTGGAAAATGAAGAAATTGCTTGCAAGAAGCAATTTCTTCATTTTTCACGATGTTTCCAAAGCTTATGTTTCTGGGGACGTCTAAAAGCGTCTTTGTGTGGGAATAGCCCAAACTATAGACCATATCACCTTTTCTTTTTTTATCCGCTGCGCGTCATAATACAGTGCGATTCGATTTTAGTTTATACCCTTATGAAATAACAAAAACTCACTTCATATATTCATTAAAATCTAGTTAATAATGATTCTCGATAAAGCGATAGCGACAGTAATAACTACATGCAAGAAGTAAAGACACGACCTTCGTTTACACCCGAACAATAAATCGAATGAAAAGAAACTTGAATGGCAATAAGTCAATATTGACATTATATAGCTGTAAATACAGAAGGCCTTCGGTGCGACTACAAATTGTACACAGTGAGACTCAAGGCTTTTCATTATTAGAGCTGACGCCAAGCAAACACTGATAAGACCATGAATTTCAAAATGGTAGAGATCTTTGTAGGTCTATGGTTCTGAACTATTTATGTTTTATCCCTTCAAACTGTTCACTTTTAAAGGCACCACGATCTTTTCTTACAATATTAAGCCTTTTTTTGACAAGCATTTTAAGGACCGTTTTAATGATGTTTTTCATAAAAAAAAGAAATACATAAACTATTTCCTTTTTTTTTTTTTTTTTTTTTGATAACGCATGTTTGCATATTCACCTGAAAATATACACTTTGCTTTTTGAACATAACTAGACTTTATATATTACAAAAAGGACTAAAGTGTACCAATACCAAACGAATAAACAAATAAAAAACAAGAATACAAAAACGTTATCTATCCTTGCCAGATCAAACTGAGAATATCAGCATGCTCCCATGAACTTGTATACCTTTGGAATGCGATCGGCAACCAGCTTGTCAAGTGTTTCCAGTTGCAGTCAAATTATCCTTTCACAGTCGTGATCGCCGATGTCTAGCAATATAAAAGACCAATCAGTGGCCCTCCCACGTACTCCTTTTAGCCCCGCCAATTGACTCCAACAGGAAGTCCGTTTCGATTTTAAATGGCGTAATTTGGAAACTTCATAGCTAGTAGCATATAACAAACGTGAAATGGTTAGTTGGCGACCAAAACGTCGTAACTACGACGCTTAAGTCACAAAACCAACAAAACAAAACTGTTTCACACAAATGGCTGCCATTTTTCAGTTCAAAGCTTAATTCCGGGTTGAATAAATGGTTTCATCGGTCGATTGATTCCTCGATTGACAGCTGCAATTGGTCAATTTTCTTTTAAAAATTTTGCCAGTCAAAAGCTCTCCAAAGAAGCCTTAGTGTCTATGATTTCTTCAGAGGGTACGTGACTTCCAAATAGTTTTTTGAAAATTGCACTCTACTTTGTAATTGACAGATCGCCGCTGTCAGCAATAAAATCGAATGACAAATCAAATCATTCATGCAGATTAGAAGTGTGTGTTGACCTCCAACATTTAAGTTAAGCATTTTTGCTGGTTTGAAGTACATGTATTAACACAGTCCTTAGATGTTGGATAAAAGAAAGAACGAAAAGCAACGTAGTTTAAAGTATATAGTTTCCGAAATGTAGAAAGTTAAGTGAATAATTATTTCCTTTTCTGCAAATTTTTTGTCCTTTGATATACATTTTTTGAGCACAAGTGTCAAATGTATGGTCGATGATAACTCTTGCCTAAATAATTTCCCAACCTAGCCCGCTTTAGGACGCCTCCTACAAAGAAATCATTGAGCAATGTCTTCATTATCCGCAATGTTTTCTATCCTAAAAGACATAGATTTTCAAATTTTCATCAGCTGAAATTGTCGTCTGCAACCTCTTTTAATTTTCACCAGTCTAAAATTTTGTCGTCTGATAATGGGTTGTCGAACCGACAAGTCTAAGCATAAAACTCTGTTTGCCTTTGAAACAGCTGAAGTTTAAGTTAGATACAAAACTTACCCCTATAAAATCATCCTTAAATCGTCTAGTAAATTATCCCAGATACACGTTAAAACAAATTAAAAGTCGCCAGTATACACCAAAATGTAAATCCATGGCTATATCGATCCTATTATCGAACTGTAATGTTTAAACAGTTTTTCAATCATTTTTATTGGAGTTTTATCTAAATACCACCGTTCTGTGTCGAGGTGCCGCTTCTATTCACGTCTACCGGTCTTTGTATTTGATCCTTTCACGAACCATCCGTATTTTACGTCTATAAGGTAGAATGTCGAGGAAAACATTTTGCAACGGGAGGGCCATCGGGGCCTCAGACGCTCCTCTAGCCATAAAGCTCCCGAAATTCCCAATGCTTTTTGTTAAAGTTTTAAAGGGAAAATTTTCAAAGTCAAAAGACAAAATCAAATAAGTAAAACAATCCCATATTTCGAACCTTTAAAACACTATCAAGTGTGAAGATATCTGAAAAAAAAACTATTTTTGCAGGCAATTTCATCATTTTCCACAATGTTTTCTACGCAGGAAGTTGAAAAAACACTTAAGATTTCATAGACTTAAATTTCCTTTGAACTTGGACCCGTCTAAAATTTTGTCATCTGGTAATGGATTGATATATGAAGTTTAACCCATTTCAACACAGCAAAATTTGAGACTGGTCCAAATTGAAAGAAGGTACAGACGACTGTTTCAAGTTTATGGAATTTTTAAGTTTTTAGTCTTTTTGGATAGAAAACATTGAGGATAATGAAGAAATTGCTTGATACAAGCAATTTCTTAATTTTCCACAATGTTTTCCGAAGCTTTTTTTCTAGAGGGGCGTAAAAAGGAGGGACTGAGTGGGAATGGGTTAATCAAATTTTAAGGGTGGTGGAGGAATGGCTTCGGAAGGAAGGATGGGCGGAGGGAGGGACGGATGGCGACTTTATTCTCCCCGATTTTTTTCGGGGAGCATAATTTATGATACTATTTTCGGCACATTGGGGTCAGGCTTCTAGGCTGCTCATGTATCCATTTCATATTAAGGTCACCTGACGGAGGGTCATGATGACCTATTGCGATCGTCTTTCGTCTGTCGTCGTGCGCCTTGCGTCGTGCGTTAGCTATCTACATCCCGGCTTCTTCTTATCGGCCCTTGGATGGATTTCAACCAAACTTGGCTGGAAGCACCCAAATGGGAAGGCGCTTCAGATTTTTTCATTGAGTTATCTCCCCTGGGGGCCACTTAAGGGGCCAAAACGGGTACATCTTTAAAAATCTTTTAAACATTAAGCGACTGTTGAATTGGATTCACATTTCGTATTTTTAGTCTTTAGGACAAGGACAATAAAATCAAAATGTTGTACCGTCTATTCAATACAACTATTCATGTACGATTCTTTCCAATCTATTTTACCTATCTAGAAAGCAACTAAAATCCGGTTCCAATGGTGCTCTGCACCAATATTTACCTCTGAGCATTTTTATGTGCAGTGGGACATAGATTTTCATAAAATTTCAAAAGGCAGTTCAAAAGTTTACAAAATTTATGCTATCATTCTTAAACAGTGACCCTTGAAATAGTCCCGATTTCCATGTGATTCTTAATGCGACATTCTTTGGGGTCGAATTAGTGAAAAAATTTAAATGAACGCCTCTTGCAGTTTCTTAGTACAGTTTTACTAAACGCACATATTTTACTTATAATCTCGGTCTATATTACTAGAAACTGTTATTTAAATCCCTTGACTATCACTTATATATGTGTTACCTAATCAAAATCAAAGTACTGTAAGTACTGCAAGCTAGAAAAGTATTGTTTTGGTAAGTAATGTTCTTTGGCAAAGGTTATCGTAAATAAACTAGGTTAAAGTAACCCAGGAGTTAAACCATTACAATATAACAAAATCTTACACTGGTTCAAATTGAGAGAAGTTGCAGACGACTTTTTCAAATTAGTTAAATTTGAAAAAAAAAATCCTTGTAACAAGCAATTCCTTCATTGTCCACAATGTTTTCCAAAGTTTTTAATTGAGATACTTAAAAAGAGGAATTTAGTGGGAATGGGTTAAATAGCACGCATTTCAAAGAGTTCTTCACAATTTGAACACAGTTAGCAATATTCCTGAAATACATAAGAACTACTTTTATGGCGTAGGCATTCAAAAGATCTGGTGGTTAAGACTCCAGTGGCAGTTTGCACTGGTTGAACTTTGAGAAGACCTCAAAATTTTGCCTGTTATCTTAAGCTATCATCTAGCTAAAAACGACCTTCATACATTCAAAGGTTTGGAAAAGAGTAGAAAAATATGGGACGATTACTTAACGATAGATAAGAATATCTTTTTTACAAGTATTATGCTATATTTATCATAGACAAGAATGGCTTCTTTTCCAGTCTTCATTCTCTTAGCTTTTCTATTTACTTGTACAAAAGGACAAGAGCTGGATTTTTTAGAAACCCTAGTAAAGCGGATAGAGTCGTTAGAGTTACAAGGTTAGTGCTTAACTACCTTCACACCCCCCCCCCATTTTCTTAACCCTTTCCCAAACAATCTCTCCTTTTTACGCCGCTCAAGAAAAAAAGCTTTGGAAAACATGGTGGAAAATGAAGAAATTGCTTGTATCAAGCAATCTCTTCATTGTCCACAATGTTTTCTATCCAAAAAGACGAAAGAAAAAATCCATTATCTTCTAATTGACGTCTGCAGCTTCTTTCAATTTGGACCACTCTAAAATTTTGTTGTGTTAAAATATGTTTTTGCAAAGTTTTAGACCCGTCCTAATTTAACCCTTTTGCAAACGACAACTAAAAAGTGGATTTCAAAATTTCAAAAATAACCATTCGGTAGGGTAGAAAATAATGTGGAAAAGGAAGAAATTGCTTGTTACATGCAATTTCTTCTTTTTCTACAATGTTTTCTAAATCATAAAATCACAGGGACGTAAAAACCAGGGATTAAACTGAAAGGGTTAAAAAGAGGATTTATCACGAAAAAAAAAGTTTAGGAAATTTTTCGTCACATGTTGAAAGGAGTAGGGAGTACCAGGGGTTTTGTTCGTTGATTTTCTTCCCTTCAATTTAAGGCATCGAACAGCGTCAGTTGATAGAACAACAGGGAAAACTTCTAAAAAGTTACGAGGAAAAACTAAGGCATTATGAAGAAAGACTAAAACAGTTCACCGAGAGAAATGGGCAGACAGAGGCTACCGTGTATGCTCGTGAACCAGTGAACGAAACAGAACCAACTTCTGGTACAGAGAACTTCGAAGCGATTCAAGTAACATTCCCCACCAGAAAAGGAGATTCAAAATACCACAGTTTTCAAGGTAACAGCGAAGTAATCGAAATGAATTATCTTAACCCTTTTTTTTATTACAATTGAAAATTGTTTATTACCACTTTTTCGGGCGAAATTACCGAGAGTGTTGTCTTTTCAGTTCTATAGGCATAAACAGAGTCCGTTGAGTTAAAAGAAAACACTTTATAATAGTCCATTTAACTTCTACGCTCGCCGGCATTTTAGTCGAAGTTTCAAAAACCAAATCCATAAAACCTCTATTTCTTAATCTTTATCTAGTTACCTATCTATATCTTCGATAAAATCCCATTATTTAGAATTTAGAAAACAGAAAAGTGTTTTTGCCACCCGTCTACATATTTCAGTCTTTTACAGTGATGCGTTTCTTTAACAGACAAAACAGCGAAGAAAACCTCCGTTAAAACTCCTGATTTCATAGGAATTACTTAAAATTGAGTAACATTTATTGACATTATTTTGTCAAAGAACTTACCAAGAAATGGACATTGAAAGTTTAATGTTTTATGTTTTGTCCCAAATTTATTTGACCATATTTTGATGAAAATGTCGATCTTTTGAGATGATCTCTAAATCTACCTTGACTACCCTTTTAACCCCTGTCGTGCCGAACCCAGAATATTCCTGTTTTGGCAGAAGGCATAGACAACGATCAGTCTGCACATAAGTCCAGTCTGATCGTAGTCTATACCACCTGATTGTCCTTTTTCAACCATATTTGTTTATAAAATGGAAAAAGAAATATTGACCTTCAATAAGGACTTTCAGTGCTTTCAGTCCATTGATTTTAGTCTTCAATCGTGGGATGTCATGGGTTCGATCCCCGGCGGCGGCTATTTTCCTTTCCGACATTTGTCTCTCACCAATGGATGGATAATCGTTAACCTAAGTGGGATAGCAGCTGGAGGCTAGGAAAGGATGTAGTGGTAGTACTGGTGTGAGAAATACCAGGAATCCATTGTTATGTGCTCCAGCCGCCATATGACTGAAATACTGTTAGAAGTGGCGTTAAACACCATTCAATCAATCAAAAACCTTTGATTTTAATGCAGTTCTAAGAAAGGATTTTATTCAGCATGACAAAGCTTAATTCTGCTCAATTAACAATCAGTCTATATATTCTTATAGGTAGCAAACATCGCCAACAATCTCGGTTTGTGATTGACAATGTTGAAGGACCGATAGCATTTCACGCGACTAATGACAAAGGAACCACTCCAAATATAGGACTCAACCAACACATTTTATTTGAGGACGTTCATTTGAACACGGGAAACGCTTTCCATGCATTACATGGCTTGTTTATAGCTCCAAGAGCAGGGATCTACATCTTTTCCACAAGTATTATGACGCAAGTATCTTTAGGTGATATAAATGCTTCGATCGAAGTAAATGGTGTCGATGTTGCTAGGGCATACGCAAATGGAAACTCTGGTGTACCAGACCAGGGCTCGGTAACAGTCGTTGTTCAGCTGATGACCGGGGATGAAGTCTGGGTGAAGTCATATGATCGAGCCTCAGCCGCGGAATATGGAGACAAGTTCTCTAGTTTTATGGGCTGTCTTATTGTGGATATCTAATGTAGCGGATCGACCAACGCGGTTACTTTTATTTTTTTCTTTGGATCTCTTCAATATTTCCATTTCTTTTAAGTTTAAAACAGTCTATAAGATTTATTGAGAAATGTTTAAAGGAATTGTATATTTGTTGTGGTGTGTTTTTTCTTCATCTTTAATATTGTTTATTTATAGTAATCACTATATAAGGCAATAAAAGGTGTAACAAAAAGAACAGTAAATTGAAATTGTCGCTATAAAAGTCACTTTGTCTATAATGTTTCATTATAATCATGTAATAGCGTTTTTCATGCAAGGTTCAGACAACTCGGCCAAACAGAAAATGCACTCTTGGAAACTGTCCTAGTTAAGTCCGGGAAAGCGACTAGGGTGGTCGTCTACCTTGCTGGGCGTCCAGTGGCTTTCCTATACCGGTTTCTTTTTAGTGTAGAAAATATACGTTTTGAGATCGTTTAGAGATCGAGAAGGAAAAGTGATCGGGCATCGATCGAGTAGAAAATCGAGCCGGACAGGAAATGAGATCAAATTGTTCAAGAAGCAATCGTCCGGAGACCTGGTATGATCTGAGGTAATTCGATAACCTGAGTTCCACACAGTCAGCTCGGCTTCCACTCGATTTATACCGGACCGTGGTCGTCACGGTTATACCGTCTTACACACTATTCTACTGGTCCTCTTCTCGGCCGATCCTGAATTCTACAGTAGAAATCAGGATTGGGGTCGACAAGAGGTCCATTTGGTCGAGTAGAGGTCTTGTAGAATCGTGATTAGGTCGGTATAATCGACTAGGATGCTCATGTTGTTCGAGTATGAATATAAAATATTCGGGATGCAGTTTTGGCACGCCACTAGTCACACCTCGGACAAATATTCGGGCTATACATTCCGGGATTTTATCAAAGGGGGGTAAACGCTGCGTGTATTTTCTGAATATATGTGTAATTAGTCCCCCTACTCTAATTTTTTCCTATCAAATGAACCGCCTTATGTTTTCCACAAGCTCAATCTAACCGAATAACGATCTGTTCTTTGTTATTCTACATGTTTTGAAAATATCCATTCTGAACGATATGCATTTACTCTTGTCTCCAACCAAGATATAGGGAGATTCTGGTACTTCACAAGACCGAAGGTCAAGTTAAATGTCAAACTCTCATATGCCGCCGTAATCTAAGATGTACCCAAGTATTTTAAATATTTTAACGTGAACATTATTCAAATGATTTATTTTGAATAAACATTTTCCAGAATTCTATCCTTTATTCCAAACACACACACACACACACTCACACTCACACAAAAAAACACAACACAACAACAACAAAAAAAAAAAGAACGTCATTTATATAAACATTAAGCTAACATTACGTATGCAGACACTGTCGAATACGGATTAGTTGACGCTGAGTACGGTTGTAAGCGAATTAAATGCACGTATTTGAAGTTTAGGGAACATTAGTATCTACATCAGTACTAGCTGCATCATCTTTATTTCGAAGTACTAGCTACATCAATTTTATTTTGGAGTACTAATTGGTCCATTTTAAATTTTTTGTCACATAAACGTTTATTTTTGTCACTTTCTTATGCAAAATAAACACACAAAAATGACGAAACATTTCACCCTTTCCTTTACAATCCCTGTTTTTATAATACGTTCCTGTGTTTTTGTTTTTATACTTGAGAAAACATTGTGAAAAAAGAAGAAAGTTCAAACTGCTTGTGACACAGTACTTTGTCAAGTATACTTCCTTTAATTTGAACATGTCTAAAATTTTGAAGAAAAAAAGAAAAGAAAATAGGTAAATAGAGACTACATACCTTTAATGATTGACGATCTCATGGTCTGTTCCCGTTCTGCTTTTGTCATATTGCGGTCAAAGCAAATCGTTAATTTTCATTCCTATTCTGTATACACAGTAAAACTCCCGGTGTCCTTCACTTCTTAATTTCACTAATTAACTAGTTTTCTAATAAACCACTTTCAATGGGATTTTTATACGATTTTCATAAATATACATATCTTATCCTACCTCTGCAGTCATTTCAAATACAATTTGCTGATACCACTAATATCCTCACACAATTTCACACGTAAAAAATCCCCTTGAATTATCGTTATTTTACACAAAAGCCTTTGTCTTGTAAAGGATAAAGATATGTCAAGTTTAAGTGGGCACCAAAATTTAACAAATATCCCATACTATATATAGACAGAAAAATTACATGTAGGCCTATTACATTACAGAATGAAAATTAGAATGACACATATCTGTTTCAATGAATTGAATTGTGTATTGAAGAGTCAATATCATGTGGAACGGGGTAGTTTTGGAAGACGTTTAAGATAAAAGATCAAATCTGTGGTTTTTGTTCCTATCTCGATTCCTGATATTTCTGTACAAAAACAAGCGAACAAACAAACAAAAACACAAAACAAGAATCACATCGGAATACTCCTTATTCTTAGAAGTCATCGATCTTTGGAAGTGATAAAGATTATATTATTTCAAACAGAACTTGTTTTTTAAAACCATAATCCTGATTTCTGCACCTTCTAAAGATAAAGGAAAACAAATGTGGAAAATGATGAAATTGTGAGAACCAACCTGCTCTGTGTACGTATGGTATCGTCAAATGTCTTTTCGACGTTTAACCCGATAGAGATTAGTTTGTTATTCTGGCCAGCTACAGGATTAAACCTGCAGCCTCGGCATGCATGGTCAAATAACCTCATTCTTAACACAGTTGACGAATGGCTGGCCCCGGTCACTGAGCTCCGCCAATAAATTCTACTAAGATATTAAACGGCGTTATATCGAACAATGTATGGCCAGAAGCATTTAACAAAACAGTAAAATGGTTGGTTGGCGACCTAAATTTCGAAACTACAGCCTGAATAAACTATAGTTACGATGTGGAAGTCTTAACAAAAACACACAGTCGTTCACATTAATGTCGTCCAATGTTGGAGTTCAAAGTTCACTCCAGGCATATATGAATGATTCGATTGGTAAATAGAATTTTTTATTTTTGTTAATTGTTTGAGCGTTTGTACGATCAGGGTAGAGGATTTCTTATTGTTAAATAGTAAAATAGGACAAACGTGCGTCTCGCCTCATTGGAAGATCCGTAACACTATTCATAACTGTTATTACATTAACATTCCAAACCGCAAAGTTAAAACAATACGAGACTTGGTTATCGAAAGAACATAGAGCAGTGCCGATTATCCCTTTTTATGCCGAATATATCTTTATTCAAGATTGCTTTAAAGTCAAAGGGCTAAAGGTACTGGAAGGCCTAATACTGTGTGTCATTATTATTTCTTATCAATTCCATTTACGTTTCTAAAATTAAAATATCAGACAGGTGGTTTAGACTAAGATCAGTCTGCACATATGTGCAGGCTGATCTTAGACTATATCTCCTGCCAAAGCAGGAATATTCCGGGTTCAGCTTGACAAGGGTAAACATAAAATTAAATGACATCTGAGGTTTCATTGTAACTGTGTGTCTTTTTTTAGAACAAATTTGACAAGAAATTTTCTATGAACTTTTAGACGTCCAAACAGAGGGTGCTACGCTTTTATATATTTTTATCCATATCATAAAGTTACAGTAAAATCCTTTGCTGAAAAAATAAGTAGAGTCGACTTTGTGTTTGACCATTTAGTGTTAGAAATTAAATTCGTTTGGAAGCCCTTTCTACATTGAGGTTAGCGTTTGTCTTGAGGAAGTACTCTTTTATAGCGAAGGGTCTTTTTGATCGGTCCTTACCTCAGCGGATTTCGTGAGATTTGATATTTATTCCATGTTTGTTTGAAGGGTATATTGTTCATTTCAAATACATATATCAAAGTGCTGAAAGTACTGTAAGCTAGCAAAGCATAGTTTTCTTCTTTGTCAAAGATTATCATGATAAGTAAACGAGGTTAAAGTTACCTAGGATTTAAAAGCATGCTTTTGAAGGAGTTCTCTCTGAATTAAGTTCATTTTTGTGACCATATAAAGCAGTTATGCATTGTGAAGACTGTGATCATATTAGCCGTTACTTGGCATATATGAGAAATTATTGAAATGCGCATTGTAAATTGAAAAAAAAAGTGAAAATAAGATTTTTCATATGACAAATAATTTTATTTTTCGTTTGGGGTTTGTTTGGTTTTGTTTGTTTGTTTGTTTTTGTTTTTTGGTGTTTTTTTTTTTTTTTTTTTTTTACTATATGTATACAGAATAGGATCATGATGGTCCTAAAACACTCACCTACCGTGTTATTGAGCCGAAATAGTGACTCCTAGAATGTACACAAAGAAAGCGTCATTAAGGCCCCTTTCTCGTGTTTTCATATGAAATGTACCTAATTTCTACAAGATTTTATCTTTGTAACCTGATAAACATTAGAACAAAGTTTCATAAAAATTCAGCCAAAGATATAGCACCGAGATTGTAAAAAAAAATTGTCTCAAATGCCCCCTTTCTGTCTTTTCCATTCATTTGCTCCCATTTTCCAATAGGAATTTATCTCTGTGACCCGAAACTCATTCTGACCGAGTTTCACCACGATTGGGACAAATTTATGGCCCCTTTGGTGAAAACAAAGAAATTGACATTAAGGTCCCCTTTCCCGTATTTTCCATTAGAATATTCTCAGCTTCAAAAGTCTTACCAAATTTCTATAAAATGAAGTAAATGTGTGGCTCCTAGATGGTTTTTAGGCCCCTTTAACAAGTTTCATCACGATTGTGCCAAATATGTAGCCACTAGAGTTTCAACAAGTTATAGTTACGTCGTTTCAGTTGTCAAAACAACAAAAACGGTTCACGTAAATGCCGGCTAATGTCAGAGTTCAAAGTTCACTTACGGTTCAAATGAATAATTTGATTGGTCGATTAAAATTTTTGACTGATAGTCGCGATCCTTCAATTGGCTTGTTATATACAAACCTTATCAAATCTGGCCAACTTTTGCGTAAGTTGCAAATGAGGTTTCGAAAACACATATTGTCTTAACTTTTTTTCGTTCTCTTGAAATTTGAGACTGGTCCAAAATGAAAGAGGTTGCTGACGACAATGAAGGTAGGATTCAATTTTGAAATGAAACCATCCTATGTGGTTGGAAAATAGTGTGGGAGAAGGAGAAGCTTCTTGTTACAAGCAGTTTCTTCTTTTTCCACATTTTTTTTCCAAGTATAAAGTCATATCTACGTAAAATCACGGGTTTGTACGGGCAAAGGTTTATTGATATGAGGTTTACTACTTAAGAATAAAGCGTTTTTAGAATATCATATATAATTCAATAGCGCATTCGAGAAATTTAAAACATAAGATATACATGTTTTCCATTTAAATCTCAATACAACTAGCTACACTTAGGAAAACATCATGCGAATATTTATTTTCAAAAGCAGTAACCCCGTCTGATTCTGTGTGCATGGGAAATGCTGCGATAGATCGAAAACGTCATCATTGAGTACTACAACTGCTTACGTAATCAGGCGACTATAAAAACTCGTGATCAAGATCATCATGTGGGGTTTCGAGACGATCTTAAGTATAATGGTTTTCCATGTGGAGACACGACCTCCGTTTTTTTATGACGAGTTCATATACCGTACTTCCAAACGACCAAGGCTCGAATTTTGTCTGGATTTGTAGAAGAACCAGTTAACAATTGACGGATCAGTGGACAGCCTACTGACTTCCAACAGGAAATTACACTTCAATAATTTAACTTTTAGTTTCGTCTATCAAAAACGGGCGTTCTGATTGGTCGAAAAAATATTCATAACTCCATGAACAAAATTTTGAGCACGCAGCGATTGTGTATGCTCCCGCACAAAATAGTCCCATACAAAAGGTATCAATAATTTGTAAAATATTTGATTTTTTCGCTCGATACTATTAAATTATAAGAAATGAAGAGAATATTTTTGTTTTCATGGAGGCATGAACCGAAAAACCTAATCACACTTATGTATGAATCCGCTATAATTTAATAGTATCGAGCGAAGTTGTTTTTCTCAATTGTTTTTTTCTTCAGGGGCGTCTGATAGTGTCACTATGTGGGAATGGGTTAAATATTATTGAATCATTCAAACTTTAGTTACACTATGTAGGTCTATAACCAACAATTTACAAGTTTTTGTTCTCGGCGACTGACAATTTTTGTCTGATATCAAACTGCATGTTGGAGTGACGTTTGTATTTGGCGTGAGACTCAAAGATTAAGATTTGTTTGATATGTTTGATTAGGTTTTACGCCGCTTTCAACAAGCTTTCAGTTATATCGCGGCCGCTGAAGCACCTAACAATGAATTCCTGGTATTTCTCACACCAGTACCGCCATCACATCCCTTCCTAGCCTCCAGCTGCTATCCCACATAGGTCTACGATTATCGACCCATTGGTAGGAGACAAATAGTCGGAAAGGATGAGTGCCGCCGTCGGGGATCGAACCCGGGACCTCTAGATTGACAGTCCGACGCGCTACCAACTGCGCTATGACGGCGGCTCAAAGATTAAGAAGAGCAATAAACAATGCGTTGTTGTTTTCTTTGAAAACACTGCTATGATTACAGTAAAACTTGTTATATCTTATTCCCACACAACAAATTTAAGACTGGTTCAAATTGAAAGAAGGTACAGACGACAATTTCAAGGTGGTGAAATTTTATTTTCTTATTTTTTTCTTCGTCTTTTTGGAAAGAAAACATTGTGGATAAAATTGTTTTATACTAGCATTTCTTCATTTTCCACCTGTTTTCCAAACCTTTTTTTTTTTCTATAGGGGCGTAAATAGGAGGGGTTGTGTTTGAATGCTTATGCGACAACCGAAGGGTCAATAGAAGATTGTCGCTGAATAAAATAGTCGCTCAATACACTTTCTTTAGATGTACGAAAGACAGATTCGCTTGCATTCTTAAATATTTACAGAAATTTCTCTTAATCTCATGCCGTTCGGACCCATTAGAATCATAAATGAAATACCAATTAGACGATTCTAAAGAGTTCCAACAATATAGGATTTAGTTACGATATTTGTTTCAGTAAAATATCATTCTCCAAGGAAATTTGGTTTTTGACAGCGAATTGTGATAATGGTCGCTTTATAAAAGTGGTCGCTGACCTATCTAATTTGAGGATTCTGGGTAGTATTATTCGTGAAAACTCGGCCGATTCCGTCGAACTACATTCAAAATGTCAGCGCCCATGAAAAGCACGCTTCGAATTTTTGAAGCTCCTTCTTGGAGCACAGGTAAGACATAAATGCTTTCACAATTTTAAATAATTGTTCTAATTAATTTTGTGCGACAGTTAAGTTTGATTTCTCCACAATTGTAGTTTTTATTGCGATTATCCACTTGCTACTTTTTGCCGATATGATATGGAGTTATGCGTACGACGTAGTATTATTTATCCCAGTCTGGATAAGTGATACGGTCCCGAAGACAGGTCAATCTTCGGAGAATATGACATGCGCAGACAACGGGTCGCTTAAGCAAAATGAATTGTCGTTTAACCCATTACCAGATGACAAAGTTTTAAACCGGTTTAAGCAATTTCTTCATTTTACACAATGTTTTCCAAATCGTTTTCTAGGGGGCGTCAAACAACGACATTGTCCGGATATGGATTAAAAGATGTTTTTGGGGAGTATAGACCTTATGTCCACGAAACTATCTGTGGATATGTTTTGAATGCGATTGGAAAACTGAACCAAGTTCATACATGTATAATGTAATTAATATTAATTATCAACCGTGTTATGAGCGGCCACGTCACATATCATTTTTAATTTGTAACACCTTGGCAGATGCCATGTAATAAAGATACTATTTGGGGAAATGCATTTATGACTCAAGTAGGCTATTTCCTTCTACTTGTCTTTTTACCAGAGTCTTTATTTAGTACTGGCAGTGATGGTTTCAGGGCACCCATATTATATCCACTATAAACTGTCTTCCCCCCTCTCGCCGTTTGTGGTACTGCAACCGAATTCGGCTGTGGTTGCGTGTTGGCCTGACTTTGACCTAAATTTTGACCTTGACTTTGACTTTCTTGTTGAGCTTTAGTATCGTCGTCAAGGCAACCGTTTATGAGAAGACTTCTAATGTCCTTAATGTCCCGACTCATGTTCAGATTTTGTTCACGTAACATTCTCATTTCCTCCCATTGTGTTTTCATTACGTCTCTCATCTTCTCGACCTCAAGCCTCATAGAATGTGACACTTTGGCTAGTTCCTCTTTAAACTTGAGCTGAATTGTCTTCTTGTCTGATTCCATGAATTTTATTTTCCCCGTCTGTGCGAAAATAACTTCCCTAGCTTTAGCAAGTTCACTTTCTAATGTAGCAAGGTTGAGTTTTAAATCAGACACTTCTTTACGCATGGCCGATAACTCTTTATCTTTAGCTTCAAACCCTTCACCTGGTGGCATTTTATCCCTTTCGCGTGTTAACGTTGCTAGCTCATTCACCAACGAATTCGCATAAGCCTTTGCACCTGACACCTCCTCATTTAAGGTATCTATTTGTATTCTCATTTCATTTATTTCTAACTTTTTCTCTTCATTCGTCTCACTAAGTCCTCGTATTGTTGCATCTTTAATACTCAGTTCCTCTCGTAGTTTTGTGACTTCATCATGTTTAGCTTTCAACCTCACTCCAGTCTCTGCTAGTAATGTCTGTTTCTGAGATTCATAGTGTTTTGAATCGAACTCCAGTCTGAGTCTCAGTGTTTCAATCTGTTTCTCGAGCGTTCGGTTTATACCCAATAGTTCATCTACCAGCATCGGATTCGGGCTTTCGTCATCAAAGTCTCCCGAGTCTCTCTCTACATCCGAGGAATGTGCGTACGCATGTGTCGTCATGACGACAGACGATGGCGCTGCAGAAGCTCCCTCTGGTGGTTGTTCCGAATCTTGTTTAACGTAGCCTTGACCTTGTACACGAAATCCACCCCTAACCCGTACTCGTGCACTCTGAAAGGGATAATGTATATTCTAATTTAGAGGGGATAATGGGTTTTTTATGTACATGTATGTACTCGCTAGGTAAATGATGAGCTTTTAATTTCAAATTTTAGTCTTTTTACGCATCAGAGAAATACAGCCTTGGAAAACATAGTGAGACAAGAAGAAATTGCTTTTGACAAATCACTATGTTTTGTACCTCATATGGCGTGGTTTTGTCGTCTGTGTAACCTCTTAGAATTTCGATCAGTCTAAAATTTTGTCATCCTTGAATAGAATAAATCATTATCTATATTACCCTATCGAAAGATTATCAGTACAAAGCTTCCAGGCTCATGAACAAAGATATATTATACTTACACGGACCAAATTCATGCAGACAAGAAGAAGGTGTGTTTCGGCATGAGTCTGCGTATAACACCTTCAACATTTATGTTGACTGGTCCAAATTTAAAGAAGTTGCAGACGACAACTTATGATGGATGAAATGATTGCCTTTTGAGATAGAAAACATTGTGTATAATGAAAAAAATGCTTGTACCAAGCAATTCTTTCATTATCAACAAAATTTTGCAAAGCTTTTGTTTTTCTTTGGGCGTTAGAAAGCGAGATTTTGTGGGATTTTGTTAAGACTAATTGCGAATCGCCAAAACAGATTTTAACAAATTACCAGAAGAAAAATTGTAGATTAAGACGACCTATGTCTCTGTAAATTAAAAACTAATTTCTAGTATGGCTAGAAAACATTGTCTGAGAAAGGTGAAATTTTCTTGTAGCAAGCAATTTTTTTCCTTTCCCTCCAACGTTTTCTTTAATTTTAGTTGTAAGGGGACCAAAAAGGATGGATTTTTTAAAAAAAATGTGGAAGACGGTGAAAATGATTATTACTCATTTTTATTTATTCATTATCCTTAATGTTTTCACACCCCCCCCCCCCAATAAAAACCTCTATCAACTAAAATTGTTGTCTACAACTTCTTTTGTGTTTGACCAGTCTAAAATTTTGCCATCGGGCAATGAGTTAATAGATTTAGGTAAAAATGCTCAAAATCTTTACAAAATCTGTTTGTGGAAATTTTATGTGTAAATGTGTATCCCTTTGAAACAAATGACTTACCGACGGTGTCATTTCTTTTAAGCCAATCCGCCCCCGAGCCTTCGACCCTCTGAAATGTAAATAATTTAAGAAGTTAGATGGAACGGGTAACGCTGTATTGTGCTTAAACTTAATTTTATTAATCTCTTAACCCATTCCAACACAGCAAATTTTTAGACTGGTCCAAATTGAAAGAAGCTGCAGGCGACAATTTCAAGTTGGTGGAATTTTGAATTTTTTCGTCTTTTTGGATATAAAACATTGTGTATAATGAAGAAATTGCTTGATACAAGCAATTTCTTCATTTTCCACAATGTTTTCCAAAGCTTTTTCCTTAAGGGGCGTAAAAAGGAGGGATTGAGTTGGAATGGGTTAAGAGGTTAAGAAATCTGAAAATAGAAGAAGAAGAAAAATGAAATGTAAAAATTTAATAGAAAATATAACAGGTCAAAATAAATTCGAACATAATTCCGCCTTTTTACGACCTCCGAAAGAAAAACAGTTGGCAAAGAATTGTGGAAAGAAAATGTAACCAGCATTTTTTATTTGTTTATTGATTTATTTTATTTCCCACGTTGTTTTTACCCCCAAATGACAGTCGTACTTTTTAAAAAAACCTAAACTTAAAATTCCTGTCTGCAACTTCTTTGAATTTGGACCAGTCTAAAATTGTGTTGTGTGGTCAATTTGTGAAGCGGTCAGTTGTGTTCTCAATAGCTTGAAATCGAATACTGTTACCTTCTACCAGATTATTTAACCCTTTCCCGTTCAAATACGTGATTTTACGATCCTGTGATTTTATACTTGAGAAAACATTGTGGAAAAAGAAGAAATTGCTTGTAACAAGCAATTTCTCCTTTTTTCACAATATTTTCTACCACATAGGATGGGTTCATTTCAAATAGCATCCGGATGTCATTGTCGTCTGCAAACTCTTGGACTAGTCTAAAATTTCCAAAAACGGGAAAGGGTTAAAAAGATGCCGTGCTTTAGATTTTCTTAACAGAAAGTAGTTAGCACTTTTTTTTTCAATCGTTGATAGTTTGACAATCTTATCGATCGCGGCTGTCAATCGATAGGAATGTGAACTTTAACCCTTTATTGTTCAATTCCTGTTTTTTACGTCTGTTTGATTTTATAACCGAGAAATCATTGTGGAAAAAGAAGAAATTGCTTGTAACAAGTCTTCTTTTTTCTACAATGTTTTCTACAATACTAAATGATTATCAATTTCAATCTACTTTAAATTTCGTCTGCAAGACCTTTGAATTTGGACCGGTCTAAAATTATACGAATCAGGAAAGGGTTAAGCGTAAAAAGGTAAATTTTAACTCCAACATTAATATGAAGCATTTGTGTTGGTTCGGCGACTTAAACATCGTAATTGCAGCTTATTCAAGCTGAAGTTACGACGTTTAGGTCGCCAACCAACCACTTTCTTAAACTTTACCGATCATTTTTTTTTTTTCAAAATAATGCCGTTTAATACCTAAATCGACAATGCAGACGGCGTAATTGTATATAAGTACTTCATGTATTGTTTCGTATGACGATAGCTAAATGAGCTACCTTCTTTTGACCAATTCCCACACAAGCCCTCCTTTTTACGCCCCCAAAGTTTTGGAAGACATTGTGGAAAATGAAGAAATTGCTTGTATCAAGCAATTTCTTCATTATCTACAATGTTTTTTATCCCAAAAGACGAAAAAAATTAGAATTCTATTAACTTGAAATTGTCGTCTGCAGCTCCTTTCAATTTGGACCAGTCTAAAATTTCGTTGTGTCGGAATGGGTTAGATAAAGATTTTATTATTATTACCGTTGGACCCCAGTGGGCGTTGCCAGCGATCTATCAATTTACAAGAAAAGTACGCATTATTATCTTTTTTTTTTCATCTATTTCATTATCATTATTACACGAACTAAAATGTTTTTTATTGCAACCGAAGATTGATATGACTTTATGTATGAAATATGAAATAAGACGAATGTCTATCGATACCCATTATTTTACAACCCTCCTTAACCACTTTGTAACGGGATTTTTTGTAACTCGAATCCCTAACATTCTTATTGTTTGCTCGAATGTGTGAGACAAGCTTAAAATTCTGAGAATCGAAGTACAAAATCAAAACCGAGTACACGAGAGTGTCGTCGGTTTTCTACGAAAACTCGTAACTACAGCTTATTCTAAGCTGTAGTTAAGAGGTTTTTGGTAGAACACAGTCGGTATGATGATCAGAATACAAGATAATCATAGTTACAGCACGAGAACACGAGATTACGATGATGAGAACGCGAGACTATGGCGACAAGAATACGACATTCGGCCGATTCCGTACCTACATCGGAGGCTTCGGAGATTGCCCGAGGATTGCCGAATGAAGAATATGAGAGTATCATAACGAGATCACCACATTGTCTCGTTCTCTCGCAATCGTACTCTCTTATTCTCGTTGACAGGCGAGCCTGTCCTAATCTTACGATACAAGATCGGAGAGCAGAGTAGATGGGACAGGTTCACCAGTCTATTATTCTCGTTTCTATAACCTCGTTGTCGTAGTCACGTGATCTCCCTGTCGTATCCTTGTATTCTTGGGTCTCGAAACGAAAATGTCAAAATAAACGCGATGGTTCCCATTGTTTGTCATGTTCGTCATTTTTAGGTAGCAAAGCGTCAGCTTTGATAGCTTAAGTTAACAGAAAAGATTTTGAGGTCTTCTCAAAGTTCAACTATTGCAAACTTCCACTGGAGGCCTAACTACTACATCTATTGAATGCATACGCCATAAAAAGTAGTGCATACTTCAGGAACATTGCAAACTCTGCAACTGCTTTTTATGGTCACATGAATTTACTTTATGCAAAATGTAAACTCCTTCAAAAGCATGCTATTTAACCCAATCCCATCCAATCCCGCTTTTGAATCATCTCAAGAATACATCTTTCGAAACATTGTAAACAATGAAGAAATTGCTTGTAGCAAGCAATTTCTTCATTGTCCACACTGTTTTCTATACCCTACAAGGCAAAGACTTTCTAAATGCCACTGATCATGATAACCTTTGACAAAGAAGATTACTAAATAAAATCATGATTTGCAAGCTTAGAGTTCTTTCAGTACTTTAATTTTTACTTTTATCCAAATCATTAACAAGTCATTTGTAAAACGTGCACTGTAAAACATTGTGACAAGGATTCATTAGACATAATGAGGTTGTTATAAAAACATTCTACAATCAATAGACACCAAAGCTTGGAATCGGGAAGATTTACCTGTCTGATCTATACATCTGCAAACGATATATAAAATTTATTTTCATGCACAAGAATTTCAAATACATATCATTTAAAAAGTATATAATCATTTATGGTTAGAGCTCGTCTATTTTACGTCTCCCACATTTGTGAATATCCATACTATACCAATAAATATTTGGCCAAACAGCGCAAATTTAGCTTAACACTATTCTGTTAAATACCCGGTTTTTACGTCCCTGTATTTTTATAATCGAGAAAACATTGTAAAACAAGAGGGCCGTTGGCCCTGGGGCGCTCACCTGAGATAAAGGCTCTTTTCATGTTAAGGTTAGGATTATGAAACAAGTGGGCCACAATAACATATAAAGACTATGAACCTGGGGATCCAAAAGTCTAAATTACAAAATCCAAGGCTTAAGTGCTGATTTGAAAGAAGGAAAAAAAAATTTCCATGGGTTATAATTTCAGAAATAAGAAAGAAGTCTGTGAACTGATGCTTCATGCCTATACCCCCCCCCCCGGGAACGCCCCTGGAAACCCTAGGATCATGATTATAGCTATTTTGTAAGAGATCCATATACTGATCCTTCATGCAAAATATCCAGGCTCTACGCCTTCTGGATCAGCAGGAGAAGATTCTTAAAGATTATATTGAAATTTCACTTTTGTTGCCATGGCAACCAGAGTATTTAACGGATTTCAATTCTTTTAGCTAATTTTAAGGGGGACCACCTAAGGAACATTTCTGCAAAATTTGGTTCAAATTGGCCCTGTGAATTGGGAGGAGATGTCATTTAAAAATCGTTCTTTATTTCTATATACCCCCCCCCCCCCTGGGGCTCCGCCCCTGCTATTTTGAAAGAGGTCTATATACTGATGCTTTATGCAAAATATCAAGGCTCTACGCCTTCTGGGTCAGGAGGAGAAGATTTTAAAGATTATTTTAATATTTCATTTTCGTTGTAATGGCAACCAGAGTTTTTGACAGATTTCAATTCTTTTAGCTATTTTTGAAGGGGACCTCCTAAGCAAGATTTCTACCAAATTTGGTTCAAATCGGCCCAGTGGTTTTAGAGGAGATGTCATTTAAAAATCGTTCTTTATTTCTATATAAACCGCAACCCCTGGGGCTTCGCCCCTGGGGACCCGAGGATCATGATTTTAGCTATTTTGAAAGAGGTCAATATACTAATACTTCAAGCAAAATATCAAGGCTCTTTGCCTTCTGGGTAAGGAGGGGAAGATTTTAAAGATTATTTTAAAATTTCACTTTTGTTGCCATGGCAACCAGAGTTTTTAACGGATTTCAATTATTTTAGCTAGTTTTGCAGGGGACCACCTAAGCAAGATTTCTTCCAAATTTGGTTCAAATCGGCCATGTGGTTTGAGAGAAGATGTCATTTAAAAAATCGTTCTTTATTTCTAAATAAACCCCACCCCCTGGGGCTCCGCCCCTGGGGACCTGAGGATCATGATTTTAGCTATTTTGAAAGAGGTCAATATACTGATGCTTCATGCAAATTATCAAGGCTCTACGCCTTCTGGGTCAGGAGGAGAAGATTTTTAAAGATTATTTTAAAATTTCACTTTTGTTGCCATGGCAACCAGAGTTTTTAACAGATTTCAATTCTTTAAGTTTTTTTTGAAGGGGATCACCTAAGGAACATTTCTACCAAATTTAGTTCAAATTGGCCCAGTGGTTTAGGATGAGATGTCGTTTAAAGAAATTGTTGACGCACGACGGACGGACGCTGGACAAAAGAGGATCACAATAGCTCACTTGAGCACTACGTGCTCAGGTGAGCTAAAAAAAGAAGAAATTGCTTGTGGCAAGCAATTTCTTCTTTTTCCACAATGTCTTCGACCCTAATGAAAGATTATCCTTCAAATTTAATCCACTACAAACTATCTTCTACAAATCCTTTAAAATTGGACAGGTCTAGATTTTTGAAATCGGAAAAGGTTTTAATAAGCTGGATGTCTACTGACGTTATTCTGACGTTATACTAGTTCGTAGCAGTTTATCTTTCGAGTTTGGCACTTGCCATAACCTCAAATCGAGGCTTGGTCAAAATCTCGAGCATTTGAAGATGCACGCGATATTCCGAATCATTTCACGTGTTCGTGAAGCATAGATAATGAGCATTCTGATCAACCACTTTGAGCATTTAACCCATTCCCACAAAATCACGCTTTTTGACGCCCCTGAAGAAAAGAAGTAAAAAAAAAAATAAAATTGTGAAAAATTAAGAAATCACTTTTTTACAAACAATATCTTCATTATCCACCTTGATTTTCTATCTCAAAAGACTAAGAATTGTCGTCTGCAACATCTTTTAATTTGGACCAGACCAAATTGGCTGGTGATGGGTTAAGGATATTCCCTGATGACTTAAATAAGTTTTGGGTTAGTATCTCCAGAATATGGCGTACTGTGAAGACTCATATCAGACTGCGCGGCAGCACAGTCTGGTCTGAGTCTTCACTTGGAGGACTTCTGTACGTGTTGAAATTGTCCCACAAATTCTCATTCGAAAAATCAATTATACATGTACTTCATTATTTCAAAATGAATGTAAGTGGTTCGTGTTTAACCCATTCCCATACAATCCCACCGTTTTACGAGCTCCAAGGAAAAGGATTTGGAAAACATTGAGGAAAATGAAGAAATTGCTTGCAACAAGCAATTTCTTTATTTGTCACAATGTTTACTACTTGTCATTGGCAGAATATCACTCGATAGCTTCCCTGAAAAAAACCACAACATTTAAATTATCAAAATGATAAAAAAAAACACTGTTTCGATAGATTTAGCCTTGCTTGCACTACTGCGCGCCACCGGACCAAAGTGGCGTTGCATGGCGTCATCAGGTTGAAAAAACATGTGCAAAATGACCCAATTTGAAATATTTGTTCGAAAAAGTCATGTTTTGTAGTTTTTTTGGGTTTTTTTTTTATTATTTTTATTATTAATCGTTAGTTTTTTGTGTAAGATTAAATACCTTTCATTTCTTGAACAACAAAAGCTATATTTTCGGTAGTGGCTCGGACACACGTGAATATATGGCCTTCGTTGTTCACTCATTCCTAAACAATGTCGCTTTTTGACGTACCCTAAGGCAACAAAAAAAATGAGAAAAAATCGTGTAAAAAGAAGAAATTGCTTGCAATAAGCAATTTCTTCATTTTCCAAATGCTTTCTACCCAGACAGATGAAAAAATCTAAATTTCAGAAACTTTGAATTGTCGTCTGCAACTCATTTCGATTTGGATCGGTCTATAGTTTTGCGGTCTGGTAATAGGTTAAATTAAAGAAAAGACGTTTTCAGACCTGAAAACCGTTTTACAGGTCAAAAATTCCCATATCGCTTAGTCATCAATCCCAATGATTGATCTAAAATCAATATTTTTATAAGACAAAAGATGAATATATATACCTTTTATCGAATTCGTGATAAACCAAATTCAATTGAACAAAAATGAAACCTTATATGTCAATTCCTACAAACATATTTAAGGTCCTGTCGTTATAAAACAAAACAAAGTTTAACGACTAATCTGCTTAACTTGGTTTTTAATCTAATCCACGAGTTTCCTTCAATCCGGTTTCTCCATTTTCCAAATTTTAAGCATGTGTAATTTAATACTGAAATGAAGAAAAAGGGGAAGTGAAAGACAGACACACGAATATATTCATTTATTCATTCCTCTCGCGGGTATATGATAAAATTATTTCGTGATTATTAGTTTACAATTTTTTTCCTTTTTTTTTTTTTTTTTTTTTACAGAAATCTTAGATTATAAAGTTTGTTCTCAATCTAAAGGAAGTGTTTCAACTCTTTTTATCAACAATAATGATTAATCTTTTAAAGTCCAAAGCATGTATATTGTATTGATATCATCATGATTGTTAAATACGAATGTCCCAGAAAATCATCTTTCTTGGTCATAATTTTGAATTCGGACACTCAGAATACGTATGACAATAGCAATATTACAAACACAAATGTTCACCCAATCTTAATTTCACATTACTTTTCTAGGAGACAGAAAGGGAGAGAGAGAGAGAGAGAGAGAGAGAGAGAGAGAGAGAGAGAGAGAGAGAGAGAGAGAGAGAGAGAGAGGGTAGGGAGAGAGAGACAGAGAGAGACAGAGACGGACAGAGACAGCGAGAGGAGGATGAGAGGGGGGAGAGAAGAGAACAATAGAGTGAGAGATACAGATACACAGGCGAAGCTTTAGCTGTTGAGAGTAAGATTTGTGCATTTCGTCATAGGGCGAACAAAACGTCGTAAATACAGCTTGAATAAAGCTGTATTTTCGATATTTTGCTCGCCCAACGACGATATATGTCTTTACCGTCTGTTTAGCTTGCACAGTCCGGTCAATCTAACCGAAATCGATCTTTTTTCCTAACAAGCAATTTCTTCTTTTCCCACAATATTTTATACCCTGTTGGTTGGTTACTTTTCTAATTGCACTCACTTTTGGTTGTCGCCTGCAACTTCTTTCAAATTGGACAAGTCTAAAATTTTGAGAAACGGGAAAGGGTTGAGTTATTGGTATGTTTCTTTATTTTCCATTATCACACATAATGTAAAGTTATCTGAAACGGGAAAAAAGTCACGAGTTTTGGCGGGGGGGTGTTACAATAGGCAATATTTCTCTGATTTTATCCCTCAGTTTTGTCTGTTTATGATTTTCTGCATTTTTTTTATCATATTAGAGAAGAAGAGACTTTGTATAAACGGAAACCCTAATCCCACTAACACTCGGGTATTCATACAGTATGATTTTATTTTTCGTTTCATACCTCCATGAAACAAAAATATTTTCTTCCTCTTTTATAATTTAATGACATTGGGCGAAAAAGGGCGATTATTTTATAAATTTTGGTACGCTTTTTATGGATCTATTTTGTGCACAGGCATACGAAATAGCTGCGTGCTCAATTTTTTTGTTAATTGAGGCATGATTTTTTTTCGACCAAACAGAAAGCTCGTTTTTGATAGATGAAACTAAAAATCAAATTATTTGATTAAGTCTTCAAATTTTGCGTATGTCACAGCTAATTACCACATGGTAAAAATAAACTGTTCCAAGTTCAAGGAAGTTGCAAACAACAAATTAAATTATTCCAAAACAACTCCGCCTTTTACGCTCATAAAGAAATTAATTTTTGATAATATTGTGGAAAATGAAGAAATTCCTTGTCACATACAGTTTCTTTATAATCCACAAGGTTTCCCACCCCAAAAAGACAAAGATTTTTAGAATTTCCCAACTAAAATTGTCGTCCGTAACTTCTATGAAATTGGAGCAGTCTAAAACTTTGTCATCTATTAATGGGTTAAGTTCTATAGAACTTTGAATATCTCTGTCTTTTGGATAAGTTTTTCCTGTTCTGTTCTTTTGGAGTAGATCATTAGGTAGAAAAAAAAGAAATTGCCTGTAAAATGCAAGTCCATTATTTTAAAAAGTGTTTAAAATGGAGTTTTGTGGAAATTTAATCAACACTTGAAAGACGGATAAAACCATTATGACTGAAATACAGAATAATAAGCTTAATTTCTTCTTACCATTTTTTACGTATTTAGTTCCAAAAGGAAACTTCTTCTGTCAAGTAAATCAAAGAACATTTAAACTATTTGGTAAATGACACAGTAATGATTGGAACAAAGACAAAAGCCCAAAGTTCATGTGGTACGAAAAATAATCCTCTTTTGTTTGTTCAAATTGAATGATTTTTCTACTTCCAAAACAAAAATGAGAAAAAAAGATTTACTAAAACACCCCTTCTTGCTGTCTGTCTGTCGGTCTCTGCCTGTCTGTCTCTCTGTCTGTCTCTATATGCCTGTCTGTTTGTCTGTCTCCCTCTGTCTCCTCTCGTCATTCACTCTCTCTCTCTCTTGTCTATCTGTCTGTTCTCGTTCTCCAAGTCGTACCAAGTCGTAAAATCTTACGAATGGTATAAATCTTTACTTTAGACAGCTTGCAATAATAAAAATCAAAATTTAGTTAACCTTTCCATATCATACAGTCACTAGTCATAAATTTGAACATACCTGCAGTACTTAACGTGCACTCAAATCATTAAGTAGCCCCGGGGCTTTATAATAATTAAAACAAACCTATAAACAGAAAGGTTTTGAACTATCCTAAAAGTCTAATGACTTTAACACCAACATGGATCTTAATGGTGTCTATCTGAATTCCTGGATTTGGCTAATGTGTTCTAGGGTGGCTTGTTTCTTTACAATACTGGCGGGGAAAATATTACGTGAGATTGATCGGCTTTGTATCATTTTCTTCTTTTTTGCTTTTTATATTAAATGATAAACCAAAGTAAACGAATTAAAATTAATATATAGCGAATGCCGCTACATGTTTTCTGATACACCTTGTAATCCTCATCGTTCATAAATCAATTAACCCTTTCCTGTACTAGCCCGTAATTTTACGTCGCTGTTAATTTATAATTGAGAAAACATTGTGGCAAAAGAAAAAAGGGCTTGAAAAAAGTAATTTCTCCTTTGCCCACAATAATTTTCACCACAAGGGATGGTTTCACTTCAAATTGCATTCATTTTTCATTCTTGTCTGCAACCACTTTCAGCTCGGACCAGTAAAGAATTTCAAAAAAAAAAAAAAAACCGGAAAGGCTTAATGCATTCATTCATTCATTCATTCATTCGTTCATTCATTTATTAATTAATTCATTCATTCGCTGTAGATATTTCGCTCGTTTTATTTCCTGCGTCATGGTTTACCTTCTAGTTGATAATGCTGATTGAACCAAAATCATTGTAGAAATGAGTGCGTTATTTGATAGAAATAACAAATAAGATTCGTCATAGCTAATATAAATATAAGTATACTTCAACGGCGATCATGTGTCAAAAGGATCGTTCTGCATCTATATTCACAAACCGCGGGTCATAATGAACGTTTTAATACATTCCCACACATTGACGCTTTTTTGGCGTTCCTCAAGAAAAACAATTGGGAAAACATTGTGTAAAATGACGAAATTGCTTCTAACAAGCAATTTCTTCATTTTACACAACGTTTTCTATGTAGGAAGTTGAAAAATTCTAAAATTTTATAAACTTTAAATTGTCGTCTGCAACTTTTTTTTTTTCAATTTGGACCGGTTTAAAATTTTGCAGGCTGGTATTGGATTAAATCTCATATAGCGGGAACACAATAAATGTGACCGTAAGACGATTAAAGGTTAAAACAACATAGCTGCGTGTGTTGTGATTTTATTGGTTTTTGTAATGTAAACAAGTGAACATTTTATCGTCTGTGAGGTATATATCGTTGTTGGGATATCAAAACAGTGTAACTCCAGCTTATTATCTCCCTTCATTACATTCACAAAAGCCTGTCTGCAGCATGACTCCGAATGATATTTATGGTTTCGAAAATGATTTGGCAAACGTGTTCTACATGATGAATATTGTTCCATTTGAACACCTCCCTTAAACAAACAAACAAACAAAACAGACAACAGCAGCTATAACAGCAAACTTGATAAGTTCAATGTCATACGTAAAATTTTATCCCTTCCGGACCATAAAAACGAATTTCAAAAATGAATAATTTGGCACAATTTTCTTCGTGTTGGGTTGATGTTCCATTTGAACAAATTTTCGGAAAGATTTAAAGGCTCACAAGCTAACATGAAATAATTTTGAAAAAACATTTTCGTTTTCTCTTCGGCAAAGCTTTCCATTGGGGGCATGTGACCCATTCTGAAATTATTGACATGGGAATCTGTAAGCAGTTTTAATGAAGATTTCAGGATTCCTTTATGCGAGAAAGTTTCTCCCTACGAGAGCCATAGAACCTTTAACCTTAAGGTCATGCGTCAGGCAAATGTTACAACTGAGCTTGTCCGCGGTATATTTTTATCTTTTATGAAATGAGCCTATGCGTGTCATTTCCAACCATTTCGCACGTGCGTGATCGCACACATTGAGCACCCTGGACAGCCATTCGGGGTAATTAGAACATTCGCTGATTGTTTAAAGAAGCTTTTGGGTCAGTATCTATCTGCAGAGCGCAGAGTGAAGACTCTGATGAGACTGTGCGGATGCATATGCTGATCTGAGTCTTTACTTGGCGCGCATGTGAAATGGTTGGAAATGTCACGCATGCGCTCAAATAATTTCGGACTCCATGGTTAATAGATGTGCTATTAGATGTCTAATTTATGTAAGGTTCAAGTTCAAGGTCACATTTAAAAACGAACTTGTCCACGGAAACCCTTACGTTTAACCCTTTCCTGTACAAACTCGGGATATTATGTAGCTGTGATTTTATTCATGAGAAAACACTGATAGAAAGAAAAAAAAAAAGAAAAGAAATTGCTTGTAAACTCATACGCTCCCCACGCCAGGTTCTTTTCTTTTCAGCCTTTAAAAAGAAGAAAAAAATGAATATGGGTATATGGCTCACTTTAATCAAAGCCCTGAAGGGCCTGAGAGTTGCGACAAAAGACAGACTGTCTGGAATTCATTACTAAACATAAACTGAAGTCTGTTGGCCATTGACTGATCAAATGAGATTGATCCGATTTAAAGTAAATTCTGTATGTGTATTTTTGTTTATTTAATTCTTTTTTGGTGAGTTCTATTTTTAAAGCCTAGTGTGATTGGATCTTGCATTTAGGTAATATTTTCTTACAATTGACTTTATATCACGCAGGTTACTTAAAAGAATCATAGATTAAATTATCCGAGGTGAATTGTGTTTTGAAATATTAACATTTTCCCAATACATATGTATTTATAGATATCAGAGAATATTTCTTCTCAGTGTTGCACAACAAGATCTGGAAAGCAGTTTTTAAATCACCAAAGCAAATTCAGAAGACAGAGTTAATTGGTAGAAAGTAACTTCTAGTTGTAAAAATCTGGTTCAGAGGTACTTTCAGTGCTTTGATTATACAAATTATTGAACTTCAAATCCTAGCTGAAAATTTAAATGAATACTAAAATAAATAAACCTCAATCCATATAATAAAAAGTTTGTACATATCATCTAGGAAAAAAATAAATAGGGTTCAGGTCGAACATTTTTGAGTACGCATGATGTAATGAAAATATTTTTTTCTATGCTTCATATGGGTATGTAACTAAGAGTTCTTCATGTATCTTTAGAAAATGTATGCCTTAATTCGCCTGGGCTTCAAAGTTGAAAATATTTCAATCTTATATTTCCTTATATCGCATTCAACGCGAGAAGGTTCAGTGCGAGAATGACAGAAAATCGGTTCGAAAAAATATTTTACTAAATTGGGGAAAGCTCAGGCCAGGGCGGTACAAACACAATTTTTGTACAAGACAAATCATATTTGACATGCAATCAAATTATAACCTTTAACAGGAAGCGCAGAAATTGCGTTAGACGTCTTGAGAAAAACATGGCCTAATTCGGCGTTTCCATCCCTCTGGTAGGTAAGTCAAATCAGCCTATCGAAGATATGACATTAATCTCGGATATAACCATCGTCTCGAGGGTGAATGCCTTTACTCGTCACTAAATAATCTTTATCGATTGTCACGAAATCAAACAACAAAAAAATCGGATTTAAATCAGGAATCAACCTTCTCGTCTAGTATCAGGGCAGGATATAAACAAGTACGCGCGCATGCGTCGTACTACAAATAGTGTTGATAATAATGTGCATTCAGTAGGTTAGGTTTTCCCCAGTATATTTGAAATCACAAATAACTTCACAAAATCAATATTTAATACATTGATGTTAGTATAAATGCCAGATTATAACATTTTACACTTAAAAATACCAAAATAAGTTAATATCGTCTATGCAATTCCCTACGGACCCATTTAATATATACGAAGCTGTACGGCCCATATCACTTATACGGCGTGTTTCAAGTATCGTATGTATTTATGCTCAATTTCGTTTATAATTTGTTTCATCGGAGGTAACCGATATGAGATTTGTATTGCATTTGCAGATATATTTCTAAGAAATATAAAATGACGTGAAGAAACACGCTGTCCTTTCGAATTTATGGTCTTTTAATAAAAACTGACGATCTAATTATTTGTATGTATCGAGGTTATTTACGCGTTGAACGTAGTTCGCTGGTAAAATCTAAAGTTTCGAAAAAAATAGGATAATTTTGTAATGAAACCTTTAAAAATGATGACATCTTTTAAAAGAGTGTCCAAAAATTTATAATTTGGGCTGGTAACACAGAATGAGCCCATTTAAGAAACGACAATGTCAGGGCGGTTATTTGTCCCGGACCTTCGGAGGAATACATGAGATACTTAAATCGTGCGACGACAATGAGTAGCTTCAAACCTTCGGTTTGCCGCAACTCAAAAAATACATCGATGCCGATCAACAAAATAACGTTACATAATATTTGATTCCTCTTTATCGAAGGGAATAACCGACAAAAACTTGGCAAGATATATTTCGTTCATTATCTATCTTTGACAATATTGCACCAAACTAAGATACTAGTCTTCTCTTTGCTTATTGTGACTACCAAAAACAACAATTACTCTATTTGCCGGTAGCGAGACACGCCTGCTATGGATTTAATGAGGAACAAGGTCACATATATGCGTGTTAGATGTAGCTTACAATATAATCCAGAATTTCTGAAGGCAAACTTTGAAATAAAACAAAACAATGATCCACGTCAATATCGGAACGCGACGTCCAGCCAAAAAAACAGAGAAGTTACTCTGAAAAAAGCTGTATCCCAAAACCATTCAAACGCCCGACTCGGTGGAGTACGTGGGATTACGTACTTTACAAATCTACCATTTTCAACAAGTAAATTGAATATCGATCTTCACTGTTTGGTGTACTCGCTAGAATTGATTCTCTCGCCCACTTCTTAACCGCTTAAAAATAGCGCTCTTATTTCATTTGCCGACTTCTAAAACAACATCATAACAACTTTATTACATGGGCGTATAAGAAGACAAAACTTTTCCGCTATACTGCGTAACGCGGAAAAGAAATATTCTTCTTTGTTCGCGAGATAATTACTCTGGGGCACGGTAAGACTGGCGAACCTGTCCCATCTACGCAGCTCTTCGATATTGTGTCCTTGTATCGTCAGATTAGGACAGGCTCGCCAGTCAAGGGCACTGCTTTCAATGCGCAAGTGTTCAGTAGTTAAACCTCCAGGGGTAGTTTGCACTCGTTGACGTTTTTTGAGAATCTCTAATCATTAGCTAGCAAACCTACGCTTGCCCGCTAAAAATCGCAAAAATATATTCTAATGTTCTTCATATAAAAGAAGATGGACAAACTAGGGTGTAGTTAATAGGTTTAAGTCACTCACAACGGAAACATATTGTTTAGATATGTGGGGTCCACATTTCACTCCCGGTCAAAATGTATGATTTGATTACTCAATCGAGTTTTTTTATAAGTGCCCACCCGTCATTATCAATTATTACCTCTCTTCTTATCACTCCTGTTTTCAGACTTGGTGAACACCTTCACCGTCGTGGATGTGGATCAGATGTATAAGATCGTAGAAGACAAGGATCGAACTCGACCCGTGATAACCTATGGAAACCATATAAGTCTTATCGACGGCTATGTTTTTGCAAGTAATGTTCTTAGTTTATACCGTATTTCCTCATATAAAACCGTTCTCGCTTAAGACAGGCCCCGTAAATATTGCACCTATGTGCAGGCTAATATTTCTGCCAAAAAGAATATTCTTGGTTCAGCATGACCAGGGTTAACCTAGAAATATCTTGTGTCCAATGAGCATTTGATCTAAAATGCCTATAATTTTGGATATTTTCTTCTAAGTATCCCTTTATCTAAAGAGTGATTGTTCATACTAAGTATCCCCAAAATTAATGAATTAAATAAATAAAAAGACATTGGATTTTGGTATTTTGTTTTAGTTTGGTTTGGTTTGGTTTTTGTTAATTGTGTTCAAAATAAGAGCAAGATGTCTTTCGTTCAAATGAAAATTAATCATACAAGAATGGTTTAGATTCCTCGTGTATAGTATTTCCGAGGTTACTGTGATAAAATAATACTTATTATCAAATGAAACAAAGCTGTTTTTGCTACAAGCGTTTGGGGTACAATAAGACACGTATCTGTGATTATAAGGAATATTATTTTATAGTTGTGATACAAAGTCTTGTGTTTCATTTGAGCTGCGAGATTTCACGAGACTAAACATCCAACTAGTTCCGGGCACTTTTCTTCTTATTTCATGATGATATAAAAAAAAAAATCTGTCAATTAGAATAAGCGAATTTTGACAGGCCCAAATAAATTAGATTGATAGAATTTTGACACAGAATCTTGTATACCGTATTTACTCCATGACACAGGTTTGCTGAAGTTTCGATACGTTCTCACCTATGATCGTATTCCCTGGGCGCTAAGTGCACGTGACGTATGCCACCGAACAAAGTTCTCGTCATTGTACTTTAGACTGATCAAATCTCCACCAGTTGACAGAGGGGCAGGGGTGTTCCAGCCTTCAATGGACTTCCTAGTGGATTGTCTGAACAACAACAACTGGCTTCACCTGTTCCCTGAAGGTAGACTATCAAAACATTTTAGCCCGTTTCCACACGGCACCAACTTTTCGTCCCAAAGGCATAATTTCAAGAAAAATGTGAAAAAAGGACATATCGCATGCATCCTTTTCTCACAATTATTTATACCCTACATGCCACTTATTCTATAAATCAATGCCACTTTAAATCGTATTCTGCATCTTTCTTTTGATTTCGTCCAGTCCAAATTTATGTCATTTGGTAATGGGTTAACCATGTATACGAAAGCAGATGAAAATAAAGAAAACTAAAGTATCTATAGGATAAACAATCGTTGAAGCAGGACCAGTGTAGGCACGCTATATCGTTGAAGCAGGCCTCGCGCAAGCACACTATATCGTCGAAGCAAGTTTCGTGCAGACACACTTTATCGTTGAAACGGGTCCCGTGCAGACAAACTTCATGGTCGAAACTGGCCTCGTTGAACTTTCCTCGTGTAAGCACACTTTATCATCGAAACAGGTCCCTCGCAGGCACACTTTATGGTCGAAACTTGTCTTGTATAGGCTCACTTTACCGTTGAAACTTTCCTCGTGCAAGCACTCTTTATCGTCGAAACAGGTCCCTCGCAGGCACACTTTATCGTTGAAGCAGGCTTAATGAAGGCACATTTATTCGTTGAAGTAGGTATCGTGTATATGTATATTATCTTTCGAAATAGTGTCTTTTAGTTTCAAACGTGCTCTTATATCACAGGAGTTTCCATATAACATTTTTCAGGTAGGATTAATAAAGACGAGGACATTCTTCCATTTAAGCCAGGTACGTTTGACCGATCACTTTGCATTTTTCTGTGATCCTTATGTTTGTAAGTATAGTTCAAGCTGAGTGAAAGGTGAGTACTGAACTTATTTTTGTAAGAATGAAATAAAAAAAGGCTTTGCTTGACATACATGCATTTCTAAAAATTGACCATTCGCAGCTGTCAAGGAATAAATCGACCAAACAAATCATTCATTTAGACCGGGAGTGAAGTTTAAACGCCAACACTGGCCTCCATTTTCGTGAATGATTGATTGATTGAATTGGGTTAACCCATTCCCACCCAATGACACTTTTAAACGCCCCAAAGAAAAAAAGCTTTGGAAAATATAGTGTAGTATGAAGAAATTGCAGGTAACAAGCAATTCCTTCATTTCACATAATGTTTCTATACAGATAGTTGAAAAAAAAGAAGAAATTTATAAACTTTAAATTGTCGTCTTCAAGTCCTTTCAATTTGGACTGGTCTAATATTTTGCCGTCTGGAAATGAATTAAGCGCCACTTTTAACAGTATTTCAGTCATATCGCGGTGGCCATTTTTGCCAAGCATTTTTGTTGGTTTGGCGACTTAAACTAATATAATTACACTAAAATAAATAATATAATTAATTAATTTAGTTATTCACCTATTTATTTATTCAGTTAACTATTTATCTATGTATTCATTTAGATAATTTTCGTTATAATATTTTGAATCGCAGGTATAGCAAGATTGATTTCAGAGTCCAAAAGACTTCCAATCATCCTACCTGTAGTATTCGTAGGTAAGCTTAGTTACTTGCATCCGAAAATGAATCGCGTAAAAGGGAATCGCAGAGGAATAAACATATGGGAATCGAGCTCGGACCCAGCAGAGGACAATCAGATATTTATTTTTCTTTTTAGGAGATGAAGAGAATATTTTTTGTTTTCACGGAGGTATGAACCGAAAAACCTAATCACACTGTATGAATACGCGAAGCGGATTTGTACAGTGTGTGATTTGATTTTTCGGTTCATTCTTTCAGTTTCGACCTGTCTAAAATTCTGCCGTCAGTAAATGGGTTAGATATTCATCATGAATGAAAGCTCTCGACCCTGGTCAACATGTGCAGTCTATGCAGTTAGCGCTGGTCGATACTGTTCGCACTGTGTCGAAAGTCCCCCTTCACCTGACTGATACCTGACATATACCTCTTCCGTGGCAGTGTTCAAATCTCTTTAGAATCCAGCTAACTAGATAAGAACTGGTAGGGTCGGTAGGTGGACCGCCAGCCGGATAAACAAATGGTAACCGTAGGCCAATCTCTGTCCGGCGCCTGGTAACATAAAGAACGGGTTCGGGAGGCAATGCGCATACAGGGGGAAATAATTAAGAAGCCATCTGTCCGGCGCCTGGTAACATAAAGAACGGGTTCGGGAGGTAATGCGCATACAGGGGAAAATAATTCAGAAGCCATCTGTCTGGTGCGTTAACCCATTCCCACACAACAAATTTTTAGAATGGTCCAAATTTAAAGAAATTGCAGACAAAAAATTTAAGTTAGTGGAATTTTTGAAGTCCTAGTCTTAAATTTAAAGTCGGAAAACATCGTGCACAACGAAGATATTGCTTGTTACATTTTTTTTCTGGGGGGAGGGGGGGATAAAAAGCGAGATTGTGTGGGAATCGGTTTAAAGGGTTGACACTGTAACAATGAAAGCCTTTACCTTTTATACATAAACGAGAGAAGTCCTCTAGAAAGGGGCTATCTTAAAAATGCTAAGACATCGACCTAGATCAAACCTTTCTTCGTCACATACATGACGATCCCACGCTTCCCGCGCTTGGAAATTCTAAAACCTAAAGCATGTGAATGCTTACCATCCCGTATTTTTACACATTATATAGAAAATAACAAAGGAAAACATGTGAAAATAAAGAAGAAAAAGCTATAACCAGAAATTTCTTCTTTTCCCTCAATATTGCCAATTCTATTGGATACAAAATCAAAAGATTTGACCACATGTGAAATGTCATCTGCAACTATTTTCAATTTTGATATCGTTTGTTAATTTGGTCCAACTATATGGTCAAGTCAGAGTAATTTATTTTTATTGGTTTTCATTTTAGATTGGTGCTTTCTTTATCACACTAATGTATGAATCCGCTGTGAGATTATGTATATTGGTTCAAACCTCGGTGAAAAAAGAACAACAAAAAATTTATCTTCATGTCTCGTTTTTATACAGAAAAAAATATGGCTTCCTCATTATGCCATTCAACACAGTGACGTCTTTTGACGTTCCACAAGAAAATAGCTTTGGAAAACTCTGTGGAAAAGAAAGAAATTGCTTGTAGCAAGCAATTCGTTCATTATCCACAATATTCTCTACCCCCCCCCCCCCCCAAAAAAAAAAAAATAAAATAAATAGATTCTTTGAATTCCATCAAATAAAATTGTCGTCTGCGACTTCCTTTAATTTGGACCAGTCTAAAATATTTTTGTATTGTAGTGGGTAAAGGGACCGAATCATCGAGAGCAATGACAAATACGCACCTTTCCTTTTAAGGATCGAATGATGTCTTGCCGACGAAGAAACCTTACAGAATGAAAACAGGAAAGGTAACCTACTTCTGTTTGAATAGGGGACTTAACGTTTTCGCAGAACTTCATCAGGAAGTTACGCTTCGATATTCAACGGCGTTATGACCAAATGGGTAGAATGGTTGTTAAGCGACCTAAACATCGTAACTACAGCTTATAGGGATTGGTGAGAAATGATAATGAATGATAATTCTACCGACCATTACCCGCCTTCAGCCCTGAAGAAGACTATTTGCCAATGAAAGACGGTAATAAGCGGTATATGAAAACGGAACGAATTATCATACAAAGCTCAGTTGGTAGAGCACTTGACTTCAAACCTCAAGATCACGGGTTCGAGCCCTGGGCTGACCATATCTACTAACAAACTAATTGTCGTTCGGATGAGACGTTAAACCGATGCCCCGTGTGACGGTACTATCCATCGAGCACGTTAAAGAACCAGGCGGAACTCTCAGCAGTTTCGTCCTGTATCTATGCACTATCCCCTGTAACAACCAACCGTCTTCTGGGGGCGTCGCTCATATGGGCATGTGCTACGGTAGCGACGATAAGTAAACGGAAATACACACATACAAAGCTCACTAAACCCTATGCTGTCGCCGCGATGAATCCATTGACTACCAGTAGCACAGTTTTGCCTGTTTATATGATACCATTTTCTTCAACAATTACTTTTTGGTCGTTTTGTAGAGCTTTTTCTGTACAATTCTTTACTTTTTGGAAATCATCTGACTAGTATTGGACGTGATTTATATATAAATCACAACAGATAAACATTCGAAAGCCATGTCTAAACATCCCGAAAGGGCCTTTAATGCATTCAATCACAAAATGATAACAAATCGTCGTTCGGCGTGCTTAATGTCGTAACTACAGCTTTATTGAAGCTGTAGTTACGACGTTTTTGTCCGCCCAACAATGATATTTTCTTATTTTCTATAAACTAGCAAGTAACAGTCGTTGTCGGTCCACCAGTCCAATTCTCTGGAGAGATCATTGCTGCAATAGAAAATGGAACAGGCGACGTAAGTAGTCATTGCGAATTTCTAAATACATTGCTTATCGTTGCTGGTCTTTTGGACTGGTTTTGTTTGGACCTTTAATGTATAACATTTTTCCTCTTGTATGTCTCCTTAATCCAAGTTTATGTCTGTGACTGGAAACAAGGGACTTAACTGACATCCTTGTCCAACCTTGGAAATATTTAATTCCCTTCACGAAGAGATTGGTGTTCTTGTAAAAGTTTGTGGCCAGTTGTGCGCTTTATCTTCTTAGGGTGATCAAAACTTCGCAACTACAGCTTTGATGAGTTGAAGTCATAGTCGGCCACGAACAATATAATGCAATTTATGTCGTTGTCAAAAAGTATAGAAATAAAACTGAATTGAAAAAACTAAGAGCTAAATTAGTTCCCCAGAGAATCACGTGTCTATGATGAAATTTCAAGAGGGTATTAAATTATTTTTGAAAATTTCAATTGATATTGATATCTGAAAAGAATTTATTTTATGTAGTAGATACCATTGACATAATTAGAGGGATCGCTGGTCACGCCCACTGACTCCACAGGAAGTTCGACTTATATAATAAAGGGCTGTATTCTTTGCAAAATGTTTGGCCACTAAAATGCTAAAAGGGGAAATTGAATAAGCTATAGCTTTAACTCGCCAAACAAACAAAACTGCTTAACTTTAACCCATTACCAGACGGCAAAATTTTAAACTGATCCAAATTTAAAGGACTTTCAGACGACAGATGAATATTTATGAAATTTTAGATTTATTCTTCTTTCCGGGTAGTAAACATTGTGTAAAATGAAGAAATTGCTTGTTACAAGCAATTTCTTCAATTAACACAATGTTTTCCTAATTGTGTTTCTTGAGGGGGCGTCTAAAAGCGCCACTGTGTGGAAATAGGTTAATATCGGAGTTTAACGTTTATTTCCCGTAAAATTAACGATTCTATTGGTATATTCTTTTTTATTATTATAATCTACAGTCTCGATTTTTCACTGCGTTGAATCCAAAAAGAATTTCTTTGAGGCTTTCAGTACTTTGAGAAGCTAGTTATTATTCTTTCACACAGTAGGCTATCTTTAGCCTTTGGATGTAGATAAATCGGAGTTGAAATAAAGGTGTTAGGTGGGGTTATGTTTGTTTTACTGCTTTTCAAGCTTTATTCTTTCATTTTGCAGAAGAATCTTTGGACAAATATAACAGATGAATTGCGACAGCGTATAAACCAGTTACAAGAGAGAGCACAAATGATTCATAGCCAATAGGATAGAAAACAAATGAGAAGAGGGGATAATGCATGCATTGTTTTGAAATGAAATTAAAGTTACTCACGCAATATCGAACTATAACTATATCTTATAAAGAAGTTGTAAAATTTGGCTTCATTTAGTATATCCCATCCAGTTTATCTAAGATCATCCCTTAACCCATTCCAACACAACCGAATTTTAGACTGGTCCTAATTCAAAGAAGCTGCAGACGACAATTTCAAATCGCTGGAATTGTAAATTGTTTCACCTTTCTTTTTGAATAGAAAACATTGTGGATAATGAAGAAATTGCTTGTTACAAACAATTTCTTTATTTTCCACAAAGTTTTCCACTTAAGGGGCGTAAAAGGAGGGCTTGTGTGGTAATGGGTTAACCTATCCCCCCCCCCAAAAAAAAATTACTGGTATAAATCGAACGAGTTGTAGACCCCAAAAGAAAATGGGTTTAAATTGAAAAAGGTGCCGTAAGAGGTATAGAAGATTGTGAGCAAAGAAGAAATTGCTTGGCACAAGCAGTTCCTTTTTTTTTTCCAACAATCTTTTCCATAGCTGCAATTCTTTAGAGCGTAAAAATGCGGAAAGAGGTTAAACAATCCAAATCTGTATATTCAAAAAAGCAAACCAAAGAAGCCATTGCTTGTAACCATCCCCAACACCTTTCCCCGCCCCCCTTTACGACCCTCAAGAAGAAAAGCATTTATCAAGCGATTTCTTCGTTATCGACGATATTTTCCATCAAAAGAGACGAATAAGAAATTTAAGTTCCACCAACTTGAAGTTGTCGTCTGCAGCTTCTCCCTATTTGTTCAAGTCTAAAATATTGTTTTGAGGGAAAAGGTTAAAGAGGAGATGCCTCAAACAGACTCTCTCTATTTCTTTATAGTTATGCGCGAACCAATGACTATTGCTCTACTGTTTGAAACCAAGAATTATAATTTTAGCTATTTTTCTACATGCCTGGGCTCTTCGTACCAAATCATTATAGCACTGCATGCCTCTCATGTTTATTTGCAAACATTTATAATTTAATTTTTAGTTTCGTCTATCAAAAACGGGCGTTCTGATTGGTCGAAAAAAATCATTCCATGAACAAAATTTTGAGCACGCAGCAATTTTGTATGCTTCCGCACAAAATAGTCCCATACAAAAAGGTATCAAAATTTGTAAAGTTTTTTTTTCGCTCGATGCTATTAAATTATGAGAAATGAAGAGAATGTTTTTGTTTTCATGGAGGTGTGAACCGAAAAACCTAATCACACAATTTATGAATCCGCTTCGCGAATTCATACCGTGTGATTAGGTTTTTCGGTACATACTTCGCGTATTCATACAGTGTGATTAGGTTTTTCGGTTCATACCTCCATGAAAACAAGAAATATTCTCTTCATCTCTTAAATGAACGTATTTGTTAGCAAAATGAAATGTAGACTTACATCGTGATCAAAGCATCGTTGATACACGAATCTTAGACTTTAGTAGACTAATTATTGTTTATCCTCGTTATTGCATGACAATTATGCCTTTGAAGACAAAGTTTTCTGAGTTTCGGTAAACATGCACAAAAGAAAAAAAAAGCGCTGAAAGCCTGAAATATATATATACCCGAGTTATATACATGTATATAACCTGGACAGAAAGAGTTTGATGTTCGGATTATACTTTCTGTCCAGATCTATTGTCAATTATGTGCAGATCTGCCAATTTGTGCGCTAACGGACACAACCTGTCCACAAAAAGTCGAATTTTCTTCCTGCTTTGCAGTTACTGTAACGATATACATGTATATACATATATATTTACATGTATATATCGTTCGATATTTTTCATCCGATCAAAATTCTTTGAAAGGACCACCCAATGATCATTCCAGTGAATTTTGGTTGAAAGCGAATTTTAATACTTTCTGGGAAGATTTTTTCCATGACAATAGCCCTCTGACTTTTAGAGAGAGAGAGAGAGAGAGAGAGAGAGAGAGAGAGAGAGAGAGAGAGAGAGAGAGAGAGAGAGAGAGAGAGAGAGAGAGAGAGAGAGAGAGAGAGAGAGAGAGAGAGAGAGAGAGAGAGAGAGAGAGAGAGAGAGAGAGAGAGAGAGAGAGAGAGAGAGAGAGGAATGATGCGTGTATCCTTTAATCATGCATATTGATGTATACTCGAAGTCGTGTAATCCGATCCTATCTACTTTTTTATTGATTGGTTGATTGGGGTTTAACGCCACTTTTAACAGTATTTCAGCCATATCGCGGCGGCTGGAGCATCTAACAATAGATTCCTTGTATTTCTCACACCACTACATCCTTTCCTAGCCTCCAGCTGCTATCCCACCTAGGTTTACGACTATCAACCCATAATTGGTAAGGGACAAATGCCGGAAAGGTCATATGCAGCCGCCGGGGTTCGAATCCATGACATCCCGTGATTAAAGATTATGAGTCTTGGGCGCTACCGACTGCGACTCCGATCTACTTTTCATGTGGCAGAAGATTGTATTGATTGTGTTGAACGTTTTCACATTAAACTCTATAGCGTGGGTTGTCATTTTACCGTGGTAACTTTAACCTCAGATTGCTTACGCAATCTCAGGCTAGAAATTCATTTAGGTCGTGCATTATTCACTATTTGACAGGGATGATAAGTTCAATATTTTTACAAGACAAGACTTTAGGTGCACTCTGCAGCCTACAATCTAAGCTCAATTATCTTAAAAATCAGACCCCAAAAATTGTCTTTGGTTAAATATTTGGCCAACCACGGGTTTTTTTTAAAGCGACTTCTGGTTTACAATTATAAGTAACATAAACGTTTATATGTTTTGATCAGCCAGAAATCAATAAAACACCTGTGGGTCAACTAAGCTCCAAAATCTATTCACTAACGTAAATGGTAACTATGATTTGGGGGACTATCAGTTCTTTGATAGGGACACCAACCAAAGATTTTACATTTTTGTTACATGTTACTGGCAATAAATTTAACAAGATACTTAATATCGAAATAGAACTTCCTGTTTGGGTTCAGAGGGCGTGGTCAGCAGACTCAGCACTCGAGGTCAGCGATCTCTCAATTAACCCATTCCAACTCAACAAAATTTTAGACTGATCCAAATTGAAAGAAGCTGCAGACGACAATTTCATGTTGATGGAATTTTGAATTTTTTGGTCTTTTTTGATAGAAAACATTGTGGATAATGAAGAAATTGCTTGATACAAGCAATTTCTTCATTTTCCACAATGTTTTCCAATGCTTTTTTCTCGTAAAAAGGAGGGATTGAGTTGGAATGGGTTAAATGATAGTTGTTCATGATGAAAATGATTGGCAATTGTCTTTTTAGAAACTCGACACGGGAGGTAGTTGTCAAAAATGAAGGATACCTGACCATTACTGTTACATAATGTCGTTTCGGTCACTGGGGAATATGAGCTTACCCTATGGTGCATGGGTCACAGCCACTGTTTGCAATAAAATCGTGCATGTATTCAATCATATAGTTGTTTCGTTTATATGTCGTCGCTACCGCGGCGATGTGACCATATAGGAGCGATGCCCCTAGAAAACGGTCAGTAGTTACGAGTGAAAGTGCAAGGCTAATTGGATCCCGGTCTGGTTCTTTGACGTGATCGATGTATGGCAACGTCATTCGGGGACCCAGTTAAATGTCTCATCCGAAAGTTTGTTATATTTTGGTAGAGCCAAACGCTCGAACCTGCTATCTCGAGGTTTCAAGACGAGTGTCATAATAAGCGAGCTAACGGTCCTTCTAATAATAGCCTATACATGTATATACAATGAAAAATATTGTTTAACCCATTACCAGATGACAAAATTTTAGACTGGTCAAAATTGAGAGGAGTTGCAGACGGCAATTCAAAGTGTATGGAATTTTAGATTTTTAAATTCTTTTAGGTAGAAAACATTGAGTGAAATTAAGAACTTGCTTGTTACAAGCAATTTCTTCATTTTACACAATGTTTTCCCAATTGTACTTTTTTAGGGACGTCCAAAAGCGTCACTGTGTATGAATTGGACAATATACATGTATGTGGCAAAATCAGTTTATGAAACAAGCGCCTATGCTCCGGACGTTGGAAAATTCTTTGCAAGTGGCTTTGGCCAATTACAGTGCCATGATCGAAATGTGCCGACTCTTGCCACCGAGTGTTCAAGGTCTCAAATTCACAAACCCCACCTGTTCCACAATACTTGTGTCAAGTTAAGCTGTAATGAAATGAAATATTTTTTCTTACCGTGGTGTCCGATAATCTCTTGACAAGGAGCAAAGTGCGTGTCTATGGAAATGTTGCCTATAGGAACTTTGAACAATAGGCCTTCAACTATACCGACATATGATTTAATATCATTGAATCTAGACACTATCGTTGAATAAAAATGCTGTTGGTAAGTCTGTGAAAGGTGAAAATTGCTGTATTTCTTTTTACTTAAACTTTCAACGAGTTTACATACGACATTAATAGGGTCTAGATTTATGCCGTGTTAGATGAATCCATTTCGTTTAACCCATAACAGTGATTTTAACGTACTAAGAATAAAAAAGTGTGGATAACATTTCTTGTTACAAGTAATTTTTCATTAACCAATATGTTTCCAACCACAAAATAAAAAGTCGCCCGCATTTTTTTTTAAAATTCGGACCAGCCCAAGAATTTCTCGTATGGTAAAAAGTTAATGCTTTGAACTTTTCTAGTCGTGGGGAAGGAACTGTGACTAACGATTGAAAAGGAAATGGTTTTGTTGGTCGGTCAGATTAGTATTACAGATGCCTTTATTGAGGAAGCTTTTATAAATTTTGTGGTGTTGACAAATTTTCGTCCCATATGAAACAAACCGGTGAGGTAGAATAAAGTAGAATAATATCAGTTTACTTCTAAAAACCTCGTAACCACATCTTTATACAAGTTGTAGTTACTGGGATTGACCCGTTACCACAAAATCCCCCATTTTACGGCATAAAAGAAATATAGCTATAGAAAAAAATGTGAGAACAGAAGAAATTGCTCGTAACAAGCGATTTCTTCTTTTCTCGCAATGTTGAACCCTCATTTTTCAATTTGAACCATCTATATTAAGTCGTCTGCAATCTCTGTCAATATGGATCATTCTAAAATGTTGTCGTTTGAGAATGGGTTAAACTAGTGACAAGGTGAACGCACCTTATATCAATGCGTAGTCATAACCATGAATGTGATCCTCCTAATTTACCTACATTATGATAGAAGTTAATTAATTAACAACATTCCCAAGTTTAGTCACGAACTATAAATAGACTTGTTTTTAATGTATCAAATCCATTACCTAATTACATAAGCAATGGTAAAATATAGTAGCATTAATTTCATATCTTTTTTATCGGGCATAGATCAAATCATAACTGCAAAAGTCATCGAGAGATGTGAACTATCGCTACGACCATCGACGGATCGCTGGCCACGCCCACTGAGTCTACGATCGCCACGCCCACTTACTCTAACAAGAAGTTTCGTTTCAAATTTAAAGGCAGTTATTTGCAAATTTTACGACAAGTAACATTTACAAAAAGAGTAAAATGGTTGGTTGGCGACTTAAACGGTCGTAACAACAGCTTGAATAAGATGTACTTACGACGTTTATGTCGCCAAACCAAAGAAATGCTTCACTGTCATAATTGTCTACCAATCATTGAGTTCAAAGTTTCCTTCCTGTCTAAATGAATGATTTTGATGGTCGATTGATTCTTCGATTCACAGTCGCGATCGGCGAATTCTTCTAACTTGAATAATTTGACTTGATGCACTGAGACGCTGACTTGTAACGCCCCCATAGGCGTCCATTAGAGTATAATTCTTAACACCAAAGTCCGTCAGTTTTTTGTTTTTTTTTTTCGTTTAATTGAGGTAAAGGCCTTTTTCTAGTATTTGTTAAAAGCAAGGACCCAAACGACATTTAGGACATAATGGTCGGAAAAGAACTTGTTTGTGACACCACCTTCCATTTGTTCTTTGGTCTTTTTCGATTTTTTCTTACCTACAGAATATAAACATGCAGATTTTTTTTTCAATTAACATTTGAGTAAGACATAAGGAGAAAATGTTTGTTTTCATTTAGATACGAAACGATAAACTTAAACACACTGTATGCTACCGCAAAGCAAATCTCTTAGCAAAGTTCCTAAGGTTCTAAGAGATTCTTTTTTTTTTCTTCTTCTTTTCTTAAACCGTCGGACAACCTTCACGATTAGCGATGTACCTGTTAAGCTACTATGCTGCCTTGTCCGATATATTTGTTAGAGTTTCAATTACCCATTCCCACACATTCCCTCCTTTTTACGCATCTAGAGAAAAAAGCTTTGGAAAACATTGTGGAAAATGAAGAAATTGCTTGTATCAATTTCTTCATTATCCACACTGTTTTCTATCCAAAAAGTTGAAGAAAATTTAAAATTCCTTCAACTAAAAAGTGTCGTCTGCAGCCTCTTTTAGTTTGGACCAGTCTAAAATTCAATTGTGTGGGAATGGGTTACTACGACAAGTACAAATGATGGGGTGCCCAGTAAACACCGACAATGTGGCACGGGTTCGAACTTGAATAGTTTTGGGGGTAATTTGGGAAAGGGAATCTGTAGAAGGGCTGAAAAGGCGATAGCCTAATCTATACCCGAAATATATACCAAAATAAAAAAATGATCATTAGCTTTCGACCACCTGTAGTAGTTACGATGTTTTGATAAACCAACCAAATTTTCGATTTTTCCATCAGAGGTAAGATTCCACATCTCTCCTTACGGAGTCGCCAAGTCTCGTGGTTCTTCCTGGTCACTTTTTCTAAGACTTGCCAGTTAATCATTTCCTATACAATCCCTGGTTTTTACGTTCCTATGATTTTATACTTGAGAAAATATTGTGGAAAAAGAAGAAATTGCTTGTAACAAGCAATTTCTTCTTTTTCCACAATATTTTCTACCCTCTATGTTGGTTACTTTTCAAATTACACTCATTTCTCATTGTCATCTGCAAGTTATTAGAATTAGGACAAGTCTAAAATTTTCAAAAACGGGAAAGATTTAACCCATTCCCATACGATAGAATTTTAGACCAGTCCAAATTCAAAGAGGTTGCAGACGACAACTTAAAGTTTATGAAATCTTCAAAAGCTTGGTCTTATAGGGTAGAAAAAATTGTGGATGATGAAGAAATTCTCCACAATGTTTTCCAAAGCTTTCATATTGAGGGGCGTTTAAAAGCGTCATTGTTTGGGAACGGGTTAAGTCCTTCCATTTTTGTTCTGCTTGGTTAGACAGCTTGGTTCCGCTTGATCGAATTTTCCCTCCAGAATGACCATGTGACTTTTAAAAATCTTCACTTGGTTAGAAGCTTTTGTGTAGGCAACCTCTGTATTGAAATCTTTTAATTTTGGAAATCGTCGGGAAAAAGGAACAATTCATTGTAAGTAAAAGTGGACTTCATTTTTTCCCTTTCTTGAGGTGTTTTTTTCTGGTGTTGGAAATGTGTTGCAACGCTTGATTTAATTGCTGTTTAGTTGTTGAAATAATTCCGATTTCCTTCCACGAAGTCCTTTACCGCTCTTAAAGGACTTGCCTTTATCCTAGCTTTGATATTTCAGTGACTGGTAGATTTGCACACGACACGACGGAAGGTATGTACACGAAGGGCACGTGCTGTGTGAATCCACCTGTAACAGTGAGTACAAGTAGACTCTCTCTTCTGGCTTAGAATCCAACAAAGTAAGATGTGTTTTCGTGAATCCATATAATCCTAGGTCTAGGGTGGTTATTCTGCCTGTATGGATGGCTGCATTGATCGTCTACTTTGTCACAGCAGGACAGGCAGTTACGTGATGTAAGGAGAAACTATGGTACATGCCCTAAATTGGTAGGTTAGTCTTAATCATGCTTATCCTTTTCATGTAAAACACGTCGTTGTTGGACGAGCAAAATATCGTAACCATAGCTGTAGTTACGACATTTTCCTCGACCACTAACTATGTTTTGCAAATCAGCTTTTATGAAGTCAGAATATATACGTAATTCCACTCACTGTTAAGAGACTGTTGTAATTTATTGGAGCAAAGGATTAACACGCTTCTTTTGTAAGAATTGTTAAAAGTAAAAATTGTGCCGTATTTGCTTTAGAATAATATAAGAAAAGGAGTATCATGCCAGTATGATATGAAAATCCTTTCTCCCAATGTTAATTCACTTTGCGATTTGAGAAGCCGCGATAATGTCTATAATTCATTATTGTCATCCTTGGTTTGTATCAAAATTGTTCGGTGTTTTATCTATATTTCAGAGTATCATTTGTAAATGCTGTTACTGTCGGATGATTCAGATAAGATTTGATAAAATCTCCTGTAAGAGAATTCCAACGGATGAACTAGTCGACTCTGTTGTAGAAAAGCCTAATGTTACACATGAAAACTGAAGCATTTCATGTCCAATCATTGATCTCTATATATATAGTACTCTAGGTAACATCCTCCGGCCGCCCAGAAATGATCCTCACGGAAGCCATCATTCAATGAACAAGTTGCCACCATTTGGTTTTTCTCGTAATAAAAAAGCTAAACATCTTATTTGACGGTTATATGTTCCGGGAATCAGTCAGTAATCCCGCGGCGTGCCGTGCCATGGTCCGATAGATTCCGTATATTTTTACAATAAAGTCAATATTTAGTCGTTAAAACGGCGAGCCGTATGAGTACAGCTAACTGCAATAACCGTTAGCCCTTTTTCTAATAGATTGACACGAGAGATACAATTTTCAAGAGCTATAGGTCGCCTCCTGACGACACTCGCGTCAAAGTCCTTTTGATTCATTCTCTTCGATTGGGTTTCTTTTTAACCATACAATCCGGAAGTACCCCGTAAAGTGGGTTAAAATAAACATTCTATTTCAACAAAATTTAGACATTGTAAACAAGAAATATTTATTCCGTGTCTTTCCAGATTGTCCTGCGAAGTCTTGTTGTCAAATGTTTTATATTTGCCCCAAGGGAGCTGTGAGATACTTTCTATTTTTAGTAACATTGATGTCATGAGCGCATGACCAATGACGTCACTCAATGTAGATTAATAAACACGAGATATCACATTGCAAAATTTATTGTGTTAAAATCAAACAATATACCTCGTTGGTATTCATTAAGGAGAAAGTATCTTTGGAAGTACTACATACTTATTTTTGTCAGGTAATGTAGATAGTAAAGAGTTTAAAGAAATTACTCGGCGATCTCAAAAATCTATGGATTATGGAGGGTCAAAATTGTCAATATTTTATATCTGGTCAACATTTGTGCATTTTGTATCAAGTGTAGTTCATCAATAGTAACCTAAACAAAGACAAATACAACCATTTCCAATAATGAGTATAACATATATACAAATTTTGAGTTTAATAGAGACTTCATCAAAATGAAACTAGATCCAGGAAATAAGTTCTATTTTTCAGTGTCATGTGATTGTAGAACAGACTATATTAAATCAGTACATTCATTGATTTTATTATTTCTAATTGCAGTTAATCGCATAGTTTTTGTGAGAAAATTTTTCAACATGTCACTGTATCCATCATTAGAGGACATGAAAGTGGACCAAATGGCCCAGGTAAGTGGATGATTCTTTTACCCATTCCCACACAGTGACGCTTTTAAACGCCCCCCAGGAAAATCAATTAGAAAAACATTGTGTAAAATGGAGAAATTGCTTGTTACAAGCAAATTCTTCATGTTACACAATGTTTTCTGCCCAAAAAGTTGAAAAATCCAAAATTTCATAACTTTAATATTGTTGTCTGCAACTTTGGCCAGTCTAAATTTTATCTGTCTGATAATGGGTTAACCCATTACCAGATTGCAAAATTTTAGACTGGTTCAAATTGAAAAGTGTTGCAGAATTTATAGATATTTTCACCTTTCTAGACAAATGCGTTGTATAAATTGAAGAAATTGCTTGTCACAAAAACATCAATGATTGGGAATGCGTTTTTGTTGATCATGAATTATGTCTCCCTTTTATCAACAAGTTAAGGGTTGGTTGTTATCTTATATTACCAGACAAGATAATGTTTACCCATATAAAGATTACAATAAATTTAAGACAGACCAAAAAGAAAATGCAGACGATCAGAGTTTAATCAACTGAAAAATAAACGCCAAAATAGGTAAAAAATATGGGAAAAGACAATTTCGCCTATTCTCACAATGATTTCAAATAAAAATTCCATAAAGACGCAAATATGGTGGATTGTGTTATAATGAGTAAACTGGCCTGATTACAATATAAAGAGAATATTGTGACATTATTTCATAGTGTAAGAAGCTGAAAATTTTAAAAAAAATGCCTCGCACATTTCAAAACTTTGTGAGACATTAACGGCTGCAAGAAAATTTTCTGAAACAGTCACCTATTTTCCCAAATTTTTCTTCATATCAGTCATCAAGGGTGTCAGTATAACTTATTCATTTATTTATTTTGATTACCCGACTCCATGTAGAGGAAAATATTGAGATTCCAACTAGGCTAAAATGGCTTGTGAAAATAAATATCAAAAAATTTCTCTGCAGCTCAAAGAAAATACAAGACATTTCACAACATGTATCCAATTATGCCCTCTGTCTGAAGCTCTGAATTGATTAAATTCTTATGCTCTGTTTCAGGCACAAAGACAATATGAGCAAGGTGCTGGTCATCCAAGTGTCCCACCCCTACAGTATCCCCACCCCCAGGCCCAGGGTCAGGCACCCCCTCCCTACAGCGGGGGTAGTTCAGGATCTCTGTATCCAGCTCTGGAAGAGTATATGGGTCTGCAACTCACACCACAGTTTGTTCAACAGAACTTGCCAGAATATGTAAGTATTATAGCACAAATCAAAAAGAGAGTTTTTTAATGAGATTCTTAACATGAATACATGTATTCAGAATTAGAACTTGCAAATCTGTAGAAATTCTGTAACATTGAAGAAGTATTTGTTTAGATTATTTTGTTTGTGAGATAGTTATCTATATTTACCTACATCTGATCATTGTAATTTAATGAAGTAATAAAAAAAATAGGAACTGTGGTGTGGAATTCACATGCCTAACTTGTCTGACATGGGCTTTTCTACTTGCAGACAATTTTAAGGTCACCTGACCGAATGGTCATGGTGCCCTATTGCAATCATCGTTTGTCCGTCATCGTGCGTCGTGCGTCGTCCGTTAACTTTTAAACATTTTCATCTTCTTCTCAAGAACTACTGGGCCGATTTCAACCAAACTTGGTAGAAAGCATCATTGGGGGATGCCAATTCAAGTTTGTGAAAATAGGGGTTCTCGGGGTCATAGGGGCCCAAATAGGGGGCAAAAAGGGGTAATTTTGGGTTCTTCTTTAAAAATCTTCTTCTAATAAACCGTTAATGCCAGAGCTTAAATATTTTGTGTGCATGACAACTAGGACAGGTATATTATAAATTGTGAAATTCATGTCCCTGGGGTCATGTATGGGGAGGTCAAAGTTCATCATGTTAAAAAATTCACATTTTCATCTTCTTCTGATGAAGTACTTAGCCAATTTCAAACAAACTTGGTGAAAAGCATCATTTGGTAATGGTTATTCGGATTTGTGAAAATTAAAAGGCTGTGGGGTCAGGGGGCTCTTAAATGGGGACCAAAAGGGGGTCATTTTTGGTAATTTTAAACATTTTCATCTTCTTCTCAAGAACTACTGGGTGGATTTCAACCAAACTTGGTAGAAAGCATTATTGGGGGATGCCAATTCCAGTTTGTGAAAATAAGGGTTCTGGGGGTCAAAGGGGCCCAAATAGGGGGCAAAATGGGGTAATTTTTGGTACTTCTTTAAAAATCTTCTTCTAATAAACTGTTAATGCCAGAGCTTAAATATTCTGTGTGCATGACAACTAGGACAGGTATATTATAAATTGGGAAATTCATGTACCTGGGGTCATGTATGGGGCCACACCCAGAGGTCAAAGTTCATCATGTTAAAAAATTCACATTTTCATCTTCTTCTGATGAAGTACTTAGCCAATTTCAAACAAACTTGGTGAAAAGCATCATTGGATACTGATTATACAGATTTGTGAAAATTAAAAGGCTGGAGGTCAGGGGGTCCTAAAATGGGGACCAAAAGGGGGTCATTTTTGGTAACTTTTAAACATTTTCATCTTCTTCCCATGAACTACTGAGGGGATTTCAACCAAACTTGGTTAGAAGCATCATTGGGGGATGCCAATTCCAGTTTGTGAAAAAAGGTTGGGGAGGCTTGGGGTAAAAGGGGCCCCTGTCGGGGGCAGAAAGGGGTAAATTTTTGAACTTCTTAAAAAATCTTTCTAATAAACCCTAAATGCAAGAGCTTAAATATTTTATGTGCATGACTGGTAGGACAGGTTTATTAAAGTTTGGGAAATTTATGTACCTGGGGTCATGTATTGGGCTATGCCCAGGGTTCAAAGTTCATCATGTTAAGAAATTCATATTTTTAGGTCACCACCGAATGGTCATGGTGACCTATTGCAATCATCGTTTGTCCGTCGTCCTGCAAAATTCTTTAAAACTACTAGGTAGATTCTAATCAAATTTCACATGAATGTTCCTTTGGTGGACCTTTTTCTAATTCTTTCAAACAAAATCACTTGTCTTGATGCTCTTTTACTCAGGTGACCGTTAAGGCCCACTGGGCCTCTTGTTAATACCACTTATCCTGGGACAAGTTTGATACTGGGACAAATCTTGGAATGTTACTAAAATGATCCCAGATATCTCATTAGATATTGAAAAGTTATCATAATGTTTATATTAAAAGGTAGAAAATGTTGTGGTTAATTTTGAGAACTTGAAAACTTTGTAAATGAAGAAAATGCTCGTTTTTGTAAGAGTTATGCCCCTGCAGTCGAGCATTGGCACCCGTGGGTGGTGCTCTTGTTTAATGCTTTCAGGTAGATTATTGTGTTTCTTGTTAGATTATTCACATGTAATTCGATTGTTTAACTGAAAAATAGCAAACAGTGAAATTATTAAAATGATAAACTTGCTGTTATGGTTGACTTAGCCCTACTTCTGTTCATTGGGCGCTACTAAACCTTTTCTAGGTGAGACCTAAGACACTGTTTTTAGGTCACCTAACCGAAGGTCATGGTGATCTATTTCGATCGTATTTTGTCCGTCGTTGTGCATCAACTTTTTACATTTTCAACTTCTTCTTAAAGCTTGTCATGCTGTATAAAAAACTTACTGAATTGCTGTAAAATCAAAGGGCTGAAAGCACTGATAGAACTTGCTGTTCAAAAATCAATATTTCTTTTAGAAATCAAATTGATAAACAACTCTAGCAGGAAAATTACAGGCAGAAGGTGTAGACCAAGATCAGACTGCACTTCTACACCTCCTACTGGAACCGGAATATTCCGGGTTCAGCATGTTAAGGGGTAAGAACCCTTGGATGGATTTCAACCAAACTTGGTAGGAAGCATCCTCATGGGAAGGCGCTAAGCCGCTTCAGATTTGTAACATAGTTATCTCCCCTGGGGTTCCCATAAGGGGCAAAAAATGGTACATCTTTCAAAATCTTCCTGTCATGAACCAGCTGTTGGATTGTATTCATATTTTGTATTTAGAGTCTTTTGGGCAAGGACTATCAAGTTTGTAGAGGGAAAAAAAACCTGTCAAGAAATGGCTATGCTAAGTTTAACAAAGGCTGGTTTAGTGAAATCTTAAAAAATCCTCTTTTCCCAAACTAAAAGATCTTTGATATTTTGTAGGTAGCATAATGTGGTTGACTTTTATCTGTTTTTATGCGCTTTGGACTCAAGTGACAAGAAATTTCTTTTTTTCCCACAATATTTTCTCAAGTATAAATCACAAGTTGTACAGGAAAGGGTTAAAATTCCAAATAATGTTGAATTCAGAAATTATGTAATGATTTCATAGTACTTTTGTCTCTTGAAGTTAAACCTATAACTTGTTCCCATACACTCCTGCTTTTTTATGCCCCTCAAGAAAAAAAACTTTGGTTTTGGTACTTTGATATATCTTAAATTTTGAAATCTGTTAATGACTTAATGTTAATAACATTTTCCACATTGTTTTCTGCCTAAAAAAAAGAGATGTTTAAGATTCTATTAATCTGAAATTGATGTCTGTATGTTCTTAAATTTTAGATCAGTTCAAAATTTTGTTATGTACTGAATTAAGATGAAACACTTTTTCAGAATCAGCAGGTTGCCATCCCACAAAACAGACCAAGTAACATGCAGGTGGCCCCTATAAGTGGAAACAATGCTGGAATAGTTCGTGCTGAAATCAAACAGGGAGTCAGAGAAGTTGTGGCTTGTAAAGATGGAGAAGGAAAGATTGGTCTTCGAATCAGACATGTTAACAACGTAAGGACAATTGTTTAATCATGAATTATTGTATTCCTATTTACCCTTGTTGTTTTGAACCAGGGGCTGCAGCCATTGTGCAGTTGGAAGGCGTAAGACTAGATGCGACGAATATCCTTTCTGACATTTGTGTCCAGCCAATTGTTGTATAACTGCAAGCTTAACCCATTCCAACTCAATCCCTCCTTTTTACGCCCCTCAAGAAAATAGCTTTTAAAAACATTGTGGAAAATGAAGAAATTGCTTGTATCAAGCAATTTCTTCATTATCCACAATGTTTTCTATCCAAAATGCCTAAAAGTTCAAAATTCCATCAACTTGAAATTGTCGTCTGCAGCTTCTTTCAATTTGGACCAGTCTAAAATTTAGCTGTGTTGGAATGGGTTAAGTGGGATGAGCTACCTTAGGCTCAGAAAGGATGTAGTTATAGTATTGGTGCGAGAAATACAAGGAATCCATGGTTACATGGTCCATCTGCCGCTGTATGACTTAGATACTGTTAAAAGTGGCGTTACACCCCATTTAATCAAATCAAACTGAACCTGGGAAGTTCCTGTTTTGGCAGAGATCAAACGGCAAAGATCAACCAGCATATATATACAATTTTATCTTAGTCTACATCTCCTGTTGGTCCCTTTCAAGCAACTGTTAGGTATATAATTGATTTTTGAAATATCTGTTTACCCTCAACTAGTTAGTCTAGTGCTGTCAGCCCTTTGATTTAAGTTTATACTGATTTATTTTAGTTTGATTTTGATGAAAGCTCTTGAACAGTCACAGTCAAGATTGTTTCACATCGCTGAAAGAGAGGCAGAGGCTAAAACCTTCTACCACCCAATTCCACTAGGGCTACCTATTAAGAGTCTTGCACACCCTAGTTGGGCTCAAACCAGTGATCTTGGATCACGAGTTGAGCACCAGCCATTTGATTTGTATGCAATCCATATTAGGATTTTGATAAGCATAAAAAGGGTTAATAAAGTAACTCATTTTTGTATTACATCTAAAAAAAAATGAAGTGTTTAGTTTGAATGTTTGATTTCCTTAACCGCAACTTGGTAATAGCAACTCGCTGATTAATAGCAACTGACTTCATATGCAAACATAAGGTTTGTAGAAAAAAATAGTCCCTTTTAATAGCAATTTCCTGTTAATAGCAATTAAGTTGTTTCAATTAACAGGACTGTATTTTATCATATCCTTGTAACACTTAAGATGTGGTCATTTTCTATCTGACAAAATGGCTTTTTTCACAAATGGTGCTTCCCTTTGAACTAACTGAAAAATCCTTAGTGAAAGTGATGTAAGTTAACCAAACATAACTCTGTCATAATTCAAATAATTTGCATGGTTTTATCCATACATTTTCTTGTTGGGCCAACTTTTGAATAAAAATCTCTCTTCTATGCTTGCAGGGTTTATTTGTTGCTCTAGTACAGAAGAACTCTCCTGCTGCATTGGCAGGTTTGAGATTCGGAGACCAGATTATACAAATCAATGGAGAAAACTGTGCAGGCTGGGACACAGACAAGGCCCACAAAGTGTTGAAAAAAGCCGGGGGTGAAAGAATCAGTTTTGCTGTTAGAGACAGGTATGGATAAGGTTTATGAGTATACTTTTGACCTGCAAAAAATGATCAGCATATTTTAATATGCCTGAAAACGTGTTACCTTATGGCCGACTTGTTAGTCTGTCCATCCATGTGTGTGTCAACATTTCAATATAAGGTTAAAATAAAAGCTATGTTTGAAGCTATGTTTGTTAAACTCTATACCAGATTACCAGATGACAATTTTTTTTATTGGTCCAAATTATAAAGTTTAATAACTCTAAATTAAAAGAACTTGTAGACAATAATTTCAAGTTGATAGAATTATGAATTATGTCTTTAATTGTAGAGAATAATGTTGAAAATTTTTACAAGCAATTTCTTCATTATCCACTTTGTTTTCTCCGAATCTTTTCATTGAGGTATAAATATGTGGGATTTCGTTGGAAAAGGTTTAATTATCGATTGCTTATGAATTTTTTTCATAATTCTATTTTTTCTTTAGACCATTTGAGAGGACTATAACCATGCAGAAAGACAGTGGGGGTTATATTGGTTTTGTGTTCAAAGATGGAAAAATCAAGTCGTTGGTAAAAGACTCTTCAGCTGCAAGAAATGGCGTGTTAACAGAACATCAGCTTATTGAGGTCAACGGTCAAAATGTCGTCGGATTAAAGGTAGAGTCAGCTTTTTTAGCTAGTAACTTGAATAGTCAAGCCTTTGTATTAAGCTACCAAAGTTTGATTCCCTTATCGAAAACGCAAAATTGTTGTTTAATTAGAAAAAAATTATGCCCGCAAATTTGTGAGACGGTTGCATATTTTTCTACTGTCTGTCGGTATTACCCTTAAACTTACCCTTCAAACTAAATATTCTCATTTAACTTAAATGATTCCAGATACAATGTTGAAATTTGAATGAAGTTATTTCTAATGGATGTGCATTTAATTAGGGTTATTCTATTTGACGTGGAAATTTTACCAACTATCAAGTACAAGAACAGCCGAGCATCCACATGCTCACAAAGTAAGCATTGTATTAAGTGGGACAAAAAAAAGGTATTGCTTATGAAAACGTTTGATTAAAACAAATTTTGGTGGAATGTATGAAAGATTGATTTGATTACATACATAAATTATTACAGAATTCTCCCTAAATCCTATGTTGTTGGGACTTAGTAAAATCTTGATTTTGAAAAGGGTATTTTAATTCTAGACAAGAAGAAAATCATGCCTTACTTATCAGGGACATTTGATGAAATCTGTTTCCACACCCCTGTCATGCAGTAGTTGATGCCATTAATTCAATACAAACTTAATAGGTGTGAATACAATCTTTTAAAGTGTTGCTCAGATGGAGTATTAATTGGTAGTAGGTTTTGATAACCTAAAATTTGTCATCCCGATTAGCTCACATGGTAGAGCACTTGACTTCAAACCTCAATATCACGGGTTCGAAAGCCAATGGCTGACCATATCATCTAACAAACTAATTGTCTTTCGGATGAGATGGTAAATAGAGGCCCCGTGTGACGGTACTATTCACAGAGCACGTTAAAGAACCAGGCGGGGCTCTTAGTAGTTTTGTCCTGTATTCTTGCACAATCCCCGGTAACAACTAACCGTCTTCTGGAGGCGTCGCTCATTTGGGCATGTGCTACGGTAGCGACAATAAGTAAACTGAAATACACACACACACATAACCTTTAATTGAACCTGATCTTGTGTAAGGAATACTTCAGACCTCTGGACTTGATAAACATATAGATTTTAGCAAGGAATATAAAAAAGGGTATAAGCATGTGTAGATGAAATGATATTTGGTATCTTGTAACCCATTCCCATGCAGTGAAACTTTTAAACGCCTCTCAAGAAAAGCAATTTGGAAAACATTGTGGAAAATGAAGAAATTGCTTGTTACATTCCTATTTTTACAGCAAGTATTAACCCATTATCAGACAGCAAAATTTTAGACGGGTCAAAATTGAAAGAAGTTGCAGAAGTTGCTTGTAACAAGCAATTTCTTCATTTTCCACACTGTTTGACCCGTCTAAAATTTTGCTGTCTGATAATGGGTTAATACTTGTTGTAAAAATAGGAATTTGAATAGTGCTACACTCATGACACATTTTGACACTTGGAAAAAGACCTGAGTATGGGGGGATAAGTACATTTCAATCCTGGACAAGGAAAAAAAAGTTCTTAGTTTATAGTCAGTCACCACGCTCATGCGTGCTCTACCGACTTTACACCTTAACCCTATGATCATAGAGTTACAAGTCGGCTGTTTACATACAGCGCCTACGGCTAGCCACAGCCCATTGGCTTGTTACCCTCACATGTACCCATTTATACACCTGGGTGGAGAGGAGCAACATGGAATTAATTTTCTTGCTCAGAAAAATTTCAATGACCCGAGCAGGATTCAAACCCGGGACCCTCTTATCCCGAATATCTTGTCCTACCACTAGGCCATTGACTCCTAGTAGTGCAGAATATCATGCCTTACTTGTCTGGGGACAAGTGGAGAAAATTTATATTTCCATTCCTCTGTATAAGGGGTTTGATTTTTCCTGCAAACAATGTGCATAATTAATTAACCCATTCCCACACAAGTCCTCCTTTTTAAACCCTTCAAGAAAAAAGCTTTGGAGAACATTGAGGACAATGAAGAAATGGCTTGTATCATGCAATCTCTTCGTTATCCATAATGTTTTCTATCCAAAAAATGGAAAAAATAAAAATTTCATCAACTTGAAAGTGTCATCTTAACTTCTTTCAACTTGGACCAGTCTGAAATTTGTTGTTTGGGAATGGGTTGATTATAAAGTTTTATAGATTTTTTTTTTTTTATATATCTACATGTCTATATTTTCTATTGTAGGATGAACAGATCAGTGAAATCATCGAGGCTGGTGGAAGAACAGTCACAATTACAGTTATGCCTTCTGTGATATATGAACACATTGTCAAATGGTGAGTTCTCATTGCTTGTGGTTAAATCCCTAGCGGCTGCACATGTCCTTTTGACATTTGTCACTTACCAATGGGTGGATAATGGTAAACTTAAGTTGGATAGCAGCTGAAAGCTAGGAAAGGATGTTGTGGTAGTAATGGTGTGCGAAATTCCAGGAACCCATTGTTAGGTGCTCCAGCCACGGTAATATGACTGAAATACTGTTAAAACCCCATTCAATGAATCAATCAATCAATCTCGTTGCTTGTGTATCAGTCTTGATTTACAGCAACCTACCGTCCATTGATTTGTATTTGATAAGGACGAGAGATTGGCACAAGCATTTTCTTCATTTTCCAAAATGTTTTCTACCAAGAAAATTGAAAAAATCTAGAATTCTATGAAATTGAAATTGTCATCTAGAACGCCTTTCAATTTTGTCCTTTGGATTAACCATTTCTGTAAGCAACATCTTCACAAGCTACTCGGTAAATTCTTCAGGTGGTCTTCAGGTGGTCCTCTTTTAAAATAGCTAAAAGAATTTGAATCCTTAAAAAGTGGTTGTCTTTGAAACAAAAATGAAATTCTTAAAAGCCTTCCTTTGAAACTGTTTGCTGAGATCCTTGTCTTTATGCATGAGGTGTTGATTATTTTGAAATTGTTCAAAATCACTACCCTTGAGGACCCAGGGGCTGAACTCCAAGGATTTGAGTTGGAGATCAGACTTTTATAGAAAAAAGAAATCCAAAGAAAATATAAATGTGTCCTCCTGACGCAGAAGGCCAAGAACCTTGATATTTGTATTCAGCTGTTTGAAATTTGCTTAAACCGCCACTTGAATCCTCTGTGGCAGACACCTAGTGGATGTGGCGGGTGTTAGGCTGATATAAAAATGAGAAAGGATTACATCTTATTCAAAACTTCTAGGACACATTTAACTAAGACAGAATTGTTCCTTAGGTTGCCAAAATAGGTATAAGAAATTCTATTTAAAATGTTGGTTTCCATGACAACCAAAGTGAAATTGAAAAAGATTTTAAAAAAATCATAAAATGTTGCCCAAAGACCCTAGAGCCTTTATTTTTTGCATAAAGCATCAGTACCAACCTCCTTTGAAGTTGCTAAAATCATTACTCTAATGTATCTGGAGTTGCGGTCTGGCTTATGTAGAAATAAATATGGTTTTGTTAATTGATATCTTCTCTAAAACTAATGAATATACTTGAACTTAATTTGGCTGGAATGTTTCTTAGGTGGAAAAAATAGGTTAAATAATTGAACTCCATTAAATATCTGGTTACCATGGCAACAATTTAGAATACCAAAAATTCTGTAAATATGTTCTTCTTACCCAGAAGGCCAAGATTTTGCCTTGATATTTTTCATGACAAATCCATTCATGGACAATTGCTTGAACCATGGACCCTGATGGGAGAGCCATAGTGGGGATCAGGCCTGTATATGAATATTGAATGGTTTGACAAATTTTTCATTGTCAATCTAGACTTAATGATAAACTAGTCTATATTAGGAATAGATCCCGTGTCTCTAGTGAGGGGGCCAGGACCAACTGCCATTTTGTTTCAAATACAGTAAACCTTGTATTAAGTGACCACTGAAGGGACCACCAAAAAGTGGTCGCTTAAAAGAATGGTCGTTTAACATAAGCTGTATTATGAAAGGTATGTAGGATTGATACAATTGCATAAAAAAGAATTACAGAATTCTCACTTAATCCTACGCTGTTAGGACTCTATAGAATCAACTGATTGAGATGATTCTAATGAGTTGCAACAACATAGGATTTTGTTACGATTTTTTTTAAGAGAAATGCTCTTAAGAGATTTTGCTTTCTAAATTGGGATTTTGATCATGGTTGGGTAATGGAAGTGGTTGTTTAATAGAGGTGGTCGCTTCATTCATTTTACCGAGTTCCAAGTTGGTACCTCTCTTGAATGAAATTTAACTTTATTCATATTTTATATTTTCAGTATGGGAAACAGCATTGTAAAGAAGTTCATGGATCATTCAATCCCAGATTTGTAAGCCACTAAATGGAAGTAGACAGTAATGTGTTACAAAACCAGTGTAAATAGGGCTATAAAGCCAAACCTGTATATATTTGTAAATAGAAACTTATAGTTAACTATGAAAATAAAACATTTTTACATCGCCCCTTATTAAATATAATATTTGCATTGAAGGTAAAAAATCTACTCTCCAAGTACATGTACTTAAAAACAATTTTGAACAGAGATGATAATCATGGCATGAAAAAATACAAACTTTCAGATTTGCTGTTTTAAAATCAAATAATGTAGCATTTAACAATTTTAATGTTATTTTTTAGTCATCCAATTTTCAAAAACAAATGATTTATCTTACAGAATGACACTGTCAGTATCTAAATTAAAAAATCGAATTCCACCTAAAACGGGTCCTGGACTTTTACTGAAGGTTATACTGAGTCGGACAGTTGCGCTCTTGTGTTGTAAAGAATAGATCATTTTTGATTGACCTCGCATTTAGCACCAAGTTTAATTGTATGAGAAAGGCATCTGAAAGCGTCATTGTGTGGGAATGGGATCTAAAAGCGTCATTGTGTGGGAATAGGTTATATCTCTGATATTTTTAAAGATGGTCTGTAAGTCTGAATGTATTTTCATTTTCAAAGAGCAATCTATACCATCAAGATGGTTATTTCTAAATTCATTTTTGTACAAATAATGATCCCTTTTTCAATTCAATTTCGTTCACTATCCAGCAATCAATAGCCCAGTTTTACATATGGTACTCTTGTTCATTTGGAGAGTGAAAACCAAAGTGTTCTTAAGCATTAAACAATACATTGTCCCAGTTTTATGTCTTTATCATACAATGGAAACTGTTGCACATTATTGATTTGTGAAGCTTTCTTCAAGCAGTTGTTACAAAGCTTTAGTCATGTGATTATAAGTAACTTAAAGACTCCTGAAAAACAGCAAAGATGATTTTTAATTTTGTTTGTGTATCAATTCTACAAACTTGCCTTTTTAATATTGTGTCTTTTTGTGTATGAAACTGTCAGTGATTCTGTGATTGTACAAAATGTTACCCTTTGATATCAGAATGAATTGATTTTTTTAATTCTTTAACTTTCTTCGTTGTTAGTTCTGCCAAGTTTTCACAAAAAAGAATTAAATTTGATTATTAGAAAAAACAATATAGTAATATAATTCATTACATAATAGTTGCTTCATTTTTTTCCCAATCCTTACTTGGCCTATTACCTTACAAAATTATTTTTAGTCTGGTCCAAATTGATGATAGTGGAGGTTAGCATTTTAAAAAGCATATGAACTGAACAAAATTACCATACAAGACAGAAAACATTTTCAGGGAAGAAGAAATTTCAAATTTCAAGAAATTTATAGTCTTCCTACAATGTTTTCTTTGTTATATAGTACAAAAGGGATTATTTGGTAAATAAGTGGGTTTCACTGCCACATTTATTCAGCAGTCTTATGCAACCAAGATTTAACTTTTTCCTGTTTAAACCCAGGATTTTACGTTGCTGTGATTTATACTTGAGAAAACATTGTGGAAAAAGAAGAAATTACTTGTGACAAGCAATTACTTCATTTCCCACAATATTTTCTACTACATTGTTGCTTTGATTTTTTACTGAGAAAACATTGTGGAAAAAGAAGAAATTACTTGTGACAAGCAATTTCTCCATATCCCACAATATTTTCTACTACATTGGATGGTTTCATTTCAGATTGCATTCAATTTTCAATGTTGTCTGCTATCTGTTTCAATTTGGACCAGTCTAAATTTAAAAAATTGGAAAAGGTTAAAGTCCAAAGCATTGAGCTCATACATGGATCTGGCTGCTTATAAATTCTTATTTTTCCTGAAAAATCTGTAAACGGTTGGTTACACTCTTCTTGAAAAATCTTGTCAGTAGCAGCAACAAATAATCTAGTTGAGCACTTTTTAAAACAATATTTACAATAAACATTAGGTATTTACCAATTTGATTAGAACTTTAAATCATTCCCAAACAGACCCACATTTTGATGCCCCTCTAGAATACATCTTTAGAAAACACTGTGGTAAATGAAGAAACTAGTTTCATCATTATCAACAATGTTTTCTTCCCAAAAAGATCAACATTCGAAAAAATTGTTCTTCAACTTCTTACAAATTGAAGCAAATTGAAAGAAGATGCAGACAACAATTTTAAGTCGATTAAAGTTAATTTTTTCTTTTGTCTTTTTAGATAGCAAACGTAAGAAATTTAGAAATTGCATGCAATTCTTCATTTTTCACATTTTCTTAAGTCCATTTTTTATGAGGGGCATAAAAAAGCATGATTTGCTAGGAATAGGTTAAATGAAATAGTGACTTAACTGGCTAAAGTGCTTTTATACTCATGGTACATTTTTATTTTCCCGCATCGATAAGATCGGGGGCATATTTTACCGGTGTCCACATCTGTCTGTCTGTCCATCTGTCTGTCTGCAAAACTTAACCTGCCAACTAAACATTTTCTTATACTTCAACCCTGATTAAGTTACAATGCTAATATTTGGTATGTAGATAGGTCTCAACAAGGCGCAACTGGGGAAGGTCATTTCATCAAGGTCAAGGTCATAATTTTAACTCTTTTTCCTTAAAACAAAGAAGAAAAAAAACAAAAATCACCCGTTTCTAAAGAATTCCTGTTTCAGGGGCATAGAGTTTCACAAACACATCTTGTTTTCCCTGTAATTTTTCTCATTGAAAACTTCATTTTCAAGTAATTTCACGTTTTGTATGTGCCTACTGATAAGGCGTAGTTTCCTGTCATGTGATCATTCAAACCATTAACCCATTACTATTCAAGGAAATTATAGACTTTTCCATATTGAAAGAAGTTGAGGACGACAATTTCAAGCTGGAGGAATTTAGAAAACACTGCCTTTTAGGGTAGAAATCATTATTGATAATGAAGAAATTGCTTGTTGCAAGCAATTTCTTCAATGTCCACAATGTTTTTCAAAGTTTTTTTTCTTGAGGGGCTTCAAAAAAGTGGGATTGTGTGGGAATGGGTTAAATCTTTTTTTGAATTTTGATAGTGTTAAGAAGAGAATAAGTGTATGTTTTTAATATTGTTAATCTTATTAGATTTTGTTAAAGCTATTATTTTATTTTATTAAATGTGCTAATAACCATGTAGTGATGAAAACATTGAACCCAATACCAAATGACAAAATGCTGGACTGGTCCGAATTCAAAGAAGTTGCGGACAACAATTTAAAGTTGATGGAATTTCAAAAAAATTCATCTAATAGGGTAGAATATATTTTGGATAAAGATGAAATTGCTTGTGACAAGCAATTCCTCCATTTTCAAAATGTTTTCTAAAAGTTCTTTCTTGAGGGATGTGAAGATGTCATTGTGTGGGAATGGGTTAAGTCAATTCATTTAAGAGATGAAAAGAATATTTTTGGTTTTCATGGAGGTATGAACCGAAAAAACTAATCACAATGTATGAATACGCGAAGCGGATTCATACATTGTGTGATTAGGTTTTTCGGTTCATACCTCCATGAAAACAAAAAATATTCTCTTCATTTCTTATAATTTAATAGAAACGAGTGAAAAAAGCAAAAACCTTAAATCTTTTGATACCTTTTTGTATGGGACTATTTTGTGCGGAATCATACAAAATCACTGCGTGCTCAAAATTTTGTTCATGGAGGTATGAATTAAATTTTTCGACCAATCAGAACACTCGTTTTTGATAGACGAAACTAAGAATTAAATTATTATCAGATGATAAAAAATAAGACTGGTACAATTCTGAAGAGGCTGCAGACATCTTATTGTAGCTTAACCCTTTGCTGTTTTGAAAATTTTATGACCTGCCAAAATTCAAAGAATTTTCAGACGACAATATAAAATCAAATGTATTTGAAAAATAAACTTTCAATAGGGTATAAAATATTGTTGAAAATGAAGAAATTGCTTGTTACAAGAAATTTCTTCTTTTTCAACAATATTTTCTCAAGTATAAAAAACAAAGGGACTTAAAAACCAGGGATTGAACAAGAAAGGGTTAACCCATTAACATGACGCAATTTTAGACTGGTAAAAATTGAAAGATGTTGCAGGTGATAATTTTTAGATGATGAAGTTTTTAAAATCTTGGGTCTAATTTGGTAGAAAACACTTTAGACAATGGAGAAATTGCTTTGACGCGAATTCTTCATTTTTCCAGCACTTTTGAGCTTATTTGAGCACAAAAAGTTCAAGGTGAGCTTTTGTGATTAATCGATGTCCATCTGTCTGTTCACATTTGCAAAAAAGCCTTCCTCTTAAGCTAACCATCAAAACTTCAACCAAACTTTACAGAAATCATCCGTATGTCATGCTCTTTCAAAATACATAGAAGAACTCTTGTTGCCATGGCAACTGGAAGAAAAAATCTTCCCCTAAACTGTTATGCCTAGAGCTTTTAAATTTTTGATGTAACATCTTATAATCTTTACAAGAATACTTCAAATTATAAATCATGATTAACCCTTTCCTGTTTTGCAAAATTTAGATCTTTCCAAATTCAAAGGTTTTGCAGAGGAAAATTGTAATTGGATTAAATTTGGAAAATAATCATTCAGTATCATATAAGATATTGTGGAAAAGAAGAAATTGCAATTGCAGGAATGTAAAAATCAAGGATATAACAGGAAAGGGTTAACAGAATCGGTATGTTCTGGGTTCCTGGAGATGGAGAAAAGAATGAAATCTTTTCCACCCAAATTAAATGGCCAGGAATTGCTGTAAAGTATTCTCAAAACAACAGTACTGCGAATGGACTTAAGCCCTTTGTTGTGTATTCCAGATGTTACATAGAGATGAAGAGAGAAATCTTGACATAATCTCTCCTCAAACCATAAGGTCTACATCTTTCAAATTTTGCATGTAACCATGCCCTATCCCATTCCCACACAACAGAATTTTAGACTGCTCCAAATTGAGAGAAACTGCAGAAGATTATTTCAAGATGATGAAATTTTAGTGTTTTTAGCTCTACTGGCCAAAGGCCACAAATGCTATTTTGATGCCTTTTTCCCGTCTGGCCGTCTGGCGTCCGTCCAAAAACTTTTCCTTGTTAACATTCTAGAGTCCAGTTTTCACCGGATTCCCTTCAAACTTTCTCAGAATGATTGTACAATCATAAGGATTGTTCCTTTCGAAATCGGGTCAGATCCGTCAGGAAAGACGGGAAAAGGGGCCTAATTAAAATTCAATTAAAGATCCTTGTCAACACTCGGTTTTCATCGGATTGTCTTCAAACTTTCTTAGAATGATTGTACCATCATAAGGATCGTTCCTTTGGGTATGATCTGTCAAGAAACACTGGTAAGGAGCCTTATGAAAATTTGATTTAAGATTATTTAAAAATCCTGGTTTAGACTCTAGAGCCCACACTTTTCATGGGATTCTCTTCAAATTTTCACAGAATGATCCGCCAAGAAACATGGGAAGAGGGCCCTTTTGAAAATTTAATGAAAAAATCCTCATTAATACTCTAGGCTCAACATTTTTCATCAGATTTTCTTCAAACGTTCACACAATGATTGTACCATCATAAGGATCATTCCTTTTGAAATTGGGTATGATCCGTCAACAAACACAGGATTTAATCAAAAGATCCTTGTTGACCTTATAGAGTCCACAGTTTTCATCGGATTCTCTTCAAACTTTGACAAAATGATTGTACCATCATAAGGATCATTCTATTTGAAATTGGGTATGATCCGTCAAGAGACACAGGATAAGGGGCCTTTTGAAAATTTGATTAAAAAACTCCTAGTAAACCCACTAGAGTCCACAGTTTTCAACAAATTCTCTTTAACATTCATATAATGATTATACCATTAAATGGATTGTTCCTTTTGGGAGTGGGTTTGATCCATCAAGTATCATGGGAAAAGGGGCCGTATGAAAATTTAATTAAAAAATCTTAGTTAACACATCATGGCCCCAGATTTCACCTGATTGACTTCAAACTTTCACAGAATGATTGTACCATCATAAGGATTGTTCCGTTTTAATTGGGTCTGATCCATGGAGAAACATATGAAAAGCGGCCTTATGAAAATTCAATTAGAAAAATCTTAATGCTTTAAAGTCTACAGATTTCATTGGGTTGTCCTCATACTAAAACAGAATAATTATACTTTTGTAAGTATAGTTCTCTTTGGAATCTGTTCAGATCCATCAAGTAACATGGGAAAAGGGGCTGTATAGAAATTTAATTAGAAGTCCCTATTAATGCAATGAAGCTCACAGCTTTGATCAGATTTTGTCGAAACTTTCACAGAATGATTGCAAGGTCATAATGATCATTTTGAACTGTCAAGAAACAGAAAACAAGGCCTTATGAAATCCTTGTTACCAAGTCCAGCGCATTCATTGGATTTTCTTCAAACATTCACAGAATGATTGTACAATAATAATGATTGTTGATGTTGACATTAGACCTGATCTGTCAAGTATCACAGGAAATGGAGTCTTATGAAATTTAATAGAAAAAAACTTGTACCACAATAAAGTCCATTTTTCATCAGATTCTGTTCAAACCTTCACAGAATGTTTGGAATCATTATGTACCAAGCTAAATTGGAATCAAAGGCAATGAAAAAGGTGACAAGTCCGCAAAATTTTCTTTTTCTTTGTGGCCTGTAGTAGCAGGTGATTAAAATCATGGACTCACTTCTGCATTCCTCACAACTCCTGGATTGCAACAGGTTGGTGGCTTTTATTCCAAAGCTTATATTTTTTATCTCGATGTAAATAAGCTTTGTATTGAAAAGCACTAGCCTATGTGTTAGACTCCATGTGGTTAAATGAGAATAAACTACTGCAAGCCTACCCGTCACATCTGCCATTACATCTGATAGAACAATCATGACAACTGGCATGTTGTAAGAGGAGACTAAAGGATCGTCATCAGTCCTCATCTATCGTTTTTTATCCCCCACCGTTTCGGCTAAGGGAATATAGCAATGGTCTCTGTCCGTCATTCCATCACTAAGCTTGTCTGGCGCATATCTCCTTAAGTATAAATGCTATCAACTTGAAACTTCATAGGTGGATAGATCTCATTGAGGAGAAGTTCAGTGCACAAGAGCCACAACTCTTGCTTGCATAATTTTGGAGTTATTGCCCTTTGTTGTATTTAAGACTAAGATTTTTTACGGAGCAGTAAAGTATAATAGCTATTAACTTTCCCCTTATTGTTGTTAAGACTTAAATTTTGTCCAGAGCATATCTCTGAAAGTATAACTTTTTATCAAACTCCTTGAAGAAATGCAGTGCACAAGAAGCCTAAATCTAATTGGCGTCAGTTTACTATCAAGCTTTTACGGCAGGGGATGCCAAGTCCAACATGGCTCTTGTATTTCTTGTGGTTGTCTGTATTCTCTGTTGGACTATCCTCAAGTTTCTTGCTCGCTAAATGACCACAGCTGTAGAATCGCCATCCCTGCTGTAAAAGCTTGATAGTAGACTGAGTTGTGATTCTTGTGCACTGCACATTTCCTCCGTGAGATCTATCCACCTATGAAGATTCAAGTTGATAGCATTTGTACTTTAGGAGATATGCTCTAGACAAGCTTAGTGACAGAATGACGGACCGGGACCATTACTATATCCTTCGCCAAAATGGCGGGGTATAATAAGGTAGAAAAATTGTAACAAGCTATATCTTCATTTTCCATTGTATTTTCCAAAGATTTATTCTTGAGAGAATGGGTTAACACAGTTGTTACATATATCAACTGATTGTTCAGTTTATTGCTCATGTGAGTTCCAAGAGCTTACAGTGAGCTTTCGCTATCACATCCTGTATAGTGCAGTTGGTAGCGCATCAGATACCTTATCTTCAAAAATAGGATGTCATAGGTTCGATCCCCGGCAACGGCACATATTCTTACTGACATTTGTCTCTCACCAATGGATGGATAATCGTAAACCTATGTGGGATAGCAGCTGAAGACTAGGAAAGGATGTAATGGTATAACTGGTTTAAGAAACACCAGGAAGACAATGTTAGGTGTTCAAGCCAACGTGATATGACTGAAATACTGTTAAAATGGCTTAAACCCCATTCAATCAATCAAGACCGTCATATGTTGTGAGTTGTGTGTCAGCAATTTCTTTAATGACATCTACTATACCACTAGACTGATTTCAACCAAATTAAACAGGAATACGAGAAGAATTGAAATCCATCTAAAACCCTTGTAGCTATGGCAACAAAAGTGTTTTAAAACAACACTTTAAGAATGATATCCTGCTGAACCAGAAGGCTTAGAGCCTTAATATTTTGCATGAAGCATAAGTACATTGACCAATTGCAAATTTCTAAAATCATTACTCTTGAGCCCCCAGTAATAGATCCGGGGCAGGGGGGGGGGAGGCTATATAGAAATAAGGAAGGGTTTTAAAATAACGTTTCCTAGATTACAGAGCCTTTCAACCAATTTTTGGCTTGAATGTTCCATTGGTTGCCCCTCTCAAAATATTCTAAAAAGTATTGCCTATTGGAATCTATTAAAAACTCAGTTTGCTATGACAACAAAGCAAAAAAAAAAAATATATGTTAAAAAATTATCCCCTCCTGACCCAGAAGGTTTAGAGGCTTTATCTAAAGTGAGCTCCCCACACCCAATAGTGTTCTTTTTTTAATGGGGTTGAATGCGGTTTCAGTTTTATCATGGAAAGCTTCACTTATTCATGTTTTTCCTAGGTATCACCAGTACTAAGCTGGGGCTTTGAAATGTCTTGCCAAAATACATACCCACATGTTCAGTGATGCAGCTGGGATTCAAACCAGCAACCTTTTATTTTTCTCAGATTACCAGTCTGCCAGTCTAACCACTGGGCAACGCAGGACCCTGCTAATTGGTCAAAGAATGAAACCAGTTATTTAACCGAACTGCAATTAAAGAAATTGCAAGGGAAGCAACTCAGTAACAGTGTTATACAATGAATAACACAACTTTCTCCCTTGCATAAAGTTTATTACAAGAGCTGAAATATATGAATTATTGGTCTGCAACCAATCAAAAACTGTGCCGCCATCATAGCATATTGGTAGTGTATCAGACTTCCAATCTTCAAACATGGGGTGTCATGGTTTCGATCTTTGCTGGCGGCACATATTTTTTCCAACATTAGTCTTGCAACTTGCAACTTCATACAACATAACATCCTTAACTCCCCTATCCTTATTAAGTCTGGGTGAGCTATTGTTTTAACCCATTACCAGGCGGCAAAATTTTAGACTGGCCCAAAATGAAAGAAGTTGCAGACGACAATTTACAGTTAATGAAATTTTGGATTTTTCAACTTTATTGGTAGAAAACATAGTGGAAAATGAAGAAATTGCTTGTAACAAGTAATTTCTTCATTTTCCACTTTGTTTTCCAAAGCTTTTTTCCTTGGTGGCGTCTAAAGGCGTCACTTAGTGGGAATGGGTTAAGTCATCATCTGGTGTCCGTCCAATCACAATTAACAAAAAATCTCCTAAACTAACCATGGTATTTCAATGATACTTCACAGAAATGATCCTCAGGTCATGCTCTTTCATGATATTTCAAAGAATTGAAATCCATGAAGAACTGTCAAACTATAAGGTCTAAAGCTTTAATATTTGGTAAACGTCATCATCTAATGACTCTTTACCAAAGTACACCAAAGAATTACTATACTTTGAAAATTAGCCCTTTTCTGAGCGATCTCTGATTTTACATAGGAATAAAGAAGGAAATCTTTGAAAATCTTCTGCCAAATAAAATCTTCTCCCAAATCATAAAGCCTAGAGCTCTGATATATGGTATAAATCATCCTTTATTGACCCTCTACCAAAATACTCAAAAAATTACCATACCCTTAAAATTAGCCCTTTTTTGTGCAATCTGTGATTTTATATAGGAATTAAGAAATTTTTTAAAAATCTTCTTCTCTCAAACCATAAGGCCTAGAGATTTGATATTTGGTATATATCTTCATCTTTTGACCCTATACCAAAATACTTAAAAGATTTACCATACTCTGAGAATTGGCCCTTTTCTGTGCAATCCCTGAGTTTAGATAGGAATATAGAATATCTTTGAAAATCTTCTCCTCCTAAACCATTAGGCCCAGAGTGTTGATATTTGGCATGTACCAGAATTAACATACTCTGGAATTTAGTGCTACATTGAGGGGGATTCAATATATACCTTGGATTACAGGAGAAAATCTTAAAAAAAAAAATCCCCAAAACAATTAGGAGTATAGCTTTGTTATTTTGCATATATCATAAAGCCTAGAGCCATCAAACTGGGGAGTGATATAGGACCATTATGGTCCTCTTGTTAGCTCACCTGAGCACAACGTGCTCAAGGTGAGCTTTTGGTATCACCTTTTGTCCGTCGTGCGTCTTGCATCGGAAGTCCTCAACAATTCTTTAAACATCTTCTCCTCAGTAACCACTGGGCGGAATTCAACCAAACTTGGTAGGAATGTTCCTTGAGTGACCCTTTTCAAAAGTTGTTCTAGAATTTTGATTGATGACCAAATAAGGGCTTGGAAGGGTAGGGCAGTTTTTGACTTTGAAATCTTTAAACATCTTCTCCTCAGTAACCATTGGGCCAATTTCAACCAAACTTGGCATGAATATTCCTCGGGTGACCCTTTTCAAATCGTGTTTAGGAAATTTGATTGACGCCTAAACATGGGCATGGCTGTTTTTTATTTAAAAATCTTGGGCCAATTTCAACAAAACTTGGCATGAATGTTCCTTGGGTGAACCTTTTTCAAAAGTTGTTTGTGAAATTCGATTGATGCCCAAATATGGGCGTGGCAGGTTGGGGCAGTTTTTTATTTAGAAATCTTTAAATATCTTCTCCTCAGTAATCATTTGGCCAATTCAACCAAACTTGGCATGAATGTTCCTTTGGTGACCCTATTCAAAAGGTGTTTGCAGAATTTTGATATACACCCAAATATGGGCGTGGCAGGGCGGGGCAGTTTTTTTACTTTGAAATTTTTAAACATCTCCTCAGTAACCATTGGGCCAATTTCAACTAAATTTAAATGAATATTCATTGGGTGACCCTTTTCAAAAGTGTTGGCAAAATTTTGAATCATCTTACATTAGTCAGGTGAGCGATTTTAGGGCCATTCTGGCCCTCTTGTTTTTGGAGTAATTGCCACTTGATCTATAACTATCTAATTTTGTTCTTTTGCCATAACTCCTATAGTGAGAAAGTTTTCAACTTGTATCTCCATACAGTTACACAACATAACATGACTAGGAGATATGCATTATATATCAATTATAGCTCTGCTATCCATATTTTGAAGTAGTTTGAAAAATGGTCATTTGGGATAAACAAGAGGACCATGATGGTCCTAAATCGCTCACCTGAGGCATCTCCAAATTACAGTACTTTTTAGTATAAAAAAGACACAACTTGAGCAAAATAAAAAAAATATATATAAGATTTTGGGCTTTGTACAAAACAATCTAGTAATGCTTTATAATAATAATGAAGGCCTTTGGCTTTATAGTTTAATCCATAACCAAACTATCCCAGAATTTGTCACCCTCAGGGAAAATACATAGTGAGAAAGGGAGTGACAAGCAATTTATCCATTTCTCACAGTGTTTTCTACCTGAAAGTCTTTGTATTTAGATTTCAATCAAACTCTAATTACTGTCTGCAACTTCAATGGGTGTAATTTTAGCAACCTTGGTAGAGAACAATCTGGATGTACTATAAATCAAAATATGAATGCATTACAACTTATACATGAGGAGTGGAAAATATTTGAACATGCTCTTATTGAGCGTTTTTCAAATCCTTGGATGCCTTGGGAAGGGCCATGTTTATCCAAAGGATATTAACATGGTAGATAACAATAATGTTATCCTTTGTTTTTAATGTAAATGCTCTGGAACCTATATTTAAGAAGAAGAATTCTTTCAATGCAATTTACGCAATTTTCAACCCCAGGAACAGAGACATTTTTTATCCTAAGAGCATATTTTCCTTTTACGTAGTACAAAATTATTTAGTCATGCTACATACCAAATATGTATGCCCTTCACCTTATTTTTTAGAAGGAGAAGACTTTTGATGTTGCTCAAATTGGGCGTTTTCAAAAATTTTGACCTCACGGGCAGTGCCATGTTTTATCCTAGGGCTAAAATTTTAGCTAACATGGTAGGGAACCATCTGGATATGCTATATACAAAATGTGAATGCCTTAGACTTTTTAGATTGGGAGGAAAAGACTATTGAACATGGTCTAATTGAGCATTTTTACTAACTTTTGACACCCGGGGAAGGGGCGTTTATTAACCTACAAGCATAATTTGATCAAAACAGATAGATAACAGCCAGGCTATGCTACACTCAAAATATAAATGCCCTCCTCCTTAAAATGAAGATTTTTTTTAACACATTCAAATTTTGCGTTTTCCAAATTTTGGACCCCTAGTGCAGAGCTTTTTTTGACCTGAAGAAGACAACTTTTAGTGATATGGTACAAAACCATCTAGTTATGCCTCATACCAAATATGAATATCCTAGACCTTATAGTTTATGAGGAGAAGTCTTTTGAAATTGCTCTAATTAAGCATTTTTCCAAACTTCGGACCTCAGGGGCGGGGCAATTTTTGACCCCAGAGATTAAATATTTAAAAAAACTTGGTTGAGAACAATATGATTAAGCTCTATATAAAATATAAAAGCCTTTGGCCTTGTAGTCTGTTAAAAAAAAGACAACAAGGATTTTCTAAAATTTCCCATTTTCATATGCCGCAGTTACAAGAGTTCACGGAATTAAATTCTTTTAACAACTTTTGAAGAGCTTCACCTAAAAAACATCCCTGCAAAGTTTTAGCTTGATTGGCCTACTGGTTTAGGGAGAGAAAATTTTTAAAGATTTTTACAGATTTACTAAAGATTCCCATTTTCACATGCCGCGGCAACCAGAGTTTTTGACGGAATTGAATTCTTTTAACAACTTTTGTAGAACTTTACCCAAGGAACATCCCTGCAAAGTTTCAGCTTGATTGGCCTACTAGTTTAGGAGGAGAAGATTTTTAAAGAAATTGTGGACGGACAGACGGACGGATGGATGGACAGACGACGGACAACAACCGATCACAATAGCTCACCTCGCACTTTGTGCTCAGGTGAGCTAAAAAAAACCCCCAACAAACTAGGTCAATAAGTCAAATCTAAGAAAACCTAGTGGGCCTTCTAGAGGCCACATTTGATGCTCAATCAAACTTAAAATTAATGATAATAGTTTTTCTATATGAAATTTAGGACAATTTTGAAAATGGGTCACTTAGGGTCAAAGATTTGGCCACTAGGTCAAATTTTAGAAAATACTTGTTGGCCCTTGGCAGGGCATATTTCCAAATATGGTAAAGCTTTAAAAGTCTTCTGCTCAGAAACCGGTTAATGGATTTCAACCAAATTTTACAGGAATGATCCTTGGATGTCCCTTTATCAGATTCCTTCGAATGAAAAACATTGCATAAATTGGAAGGCTAATTCCGTTTATGGTAAATACTTTGAAAGCCTTCTTTTCACAAAAGCAGTATTTGGTTTCAACCAAATTTCACTGGAATGATCCTTGGGTCACCCGTTATCACATTCCTTCAAAAATTTTGATTGAATGAAAAACATGGCTTAAATGGGCGGGGCTAATTTCCATATATGATGTAAGCTTTAAAATTCATTTCTTAGAAACTATTTGATTGATATCAATTAAATTCTACAGGAATAATATTTTATCAGATTATTTGATAGAATTTTGATTCAATGAAAAACATGTCTGAAATAAGAGGGGCTTATTTCCTTATGCGGTATATGGTAAAAACTTTGAAAATATTTTTTCTCAGAAAGCAGTAGATTAATTTTAACAAAATTTAACAGGAATTACCCTTTTGGGTTAGATTATTTTCATGCATGGAATATACTCTGAAAACTAGATTTCAACCAGATTTCATAGGAATGTTCATCAGGTGACCCTTTAACAGATTTCTTTAAGTAATTTTGATTGGTTGAAAAACAGTGGCTTTTATTGTCATGTCCTATGTTCATATGTGGTATACAGTGATAATTTTGAAAAGAATTTTCCATCGTCCTTAGTAAATGAATTTTACATAACCCACCTTGACTATTGTAAAACAGTGAAAACTTTGAACATGCTTCTCTAGAACTATTTTAAAGATTTCAGTGACCAGATTTATTTTGTTCCCATAAGGGCGAGTATATAGCCTCTGCTTCGTCTGTCAATTCATCCTCCTGTTTTGCGTTGGTACCAGATATTTCAACAAACTTTGGGCCAAATTTGATGAAACTTTATATGTGAATTCCTCATGATATTGGGCCCAGGTAGTTTTCCCGATTTTGGATAGCTCCAATGTTACGGTCACATTTCAAATTCATAGGTTAAAATTGACTTTGTCCACAGCATAGCCCCTTCAGTTAAGGATGGACTTCAAAATAATCTGGCACAATTATTCTCTATTATGAATAGATGAACAGTTTGAAAAAAAAAAAAAAAGTCAGATAGCTCCATGGTCAAGGTCACAGCATAAGGTCATGCATTGAAATTAAGCATTTCCAGAGTATAGCTCCTTCAGTTATGGATGAATTTCGAAATAATTCTACACAATTGTTCTCTAGCATGAGTAGATGTGCAATTTGAAACAAATCTTCAGATAGCTCCATGGTCAAGGCAACATCCTATGGTGGAAAGTTGAAATCAAGGTCAAATGTTGAAAAAAGCTATGTTTGGAGCACAGCTTCTGAAATTAAAACTTAACACAATTGGTCTCTATCATCAGGAGATGTTTAATTTTAAACAAATCCTTAGATAACTCCAAGGTCAAGGTAACAGCTCAAGGTTGAGCGTGAAAATTTAGCATTCACTGAGCATAGATCTTTCAATAATGGATGGATTTCGAAATAACTTAACACAATTATAGTCTGTCATGAGTAGATGTGCCATTTGAAGAATTCATTCATGTAGTTCCAAGGTCACGGTCACAGCTCAAGGTCAAACATTAAAATTAAGTATTCCAGAGCATAGCTCCTTCAATTAAAGATGGATTTCAATGTAACTTTCTTCAATCATGGGATATCATGGGTTGGATCCTGGTGGTGGCACATATCCTTTCTGACATTTGTCTCTCACCAATGAGCGGATAATCATTAACCTAAGTGGAATAGCAGCTGAGGGCTAGGAAAGGATGTAGTGGTAGTACTGGTGTGAGAAATAACAGGAATCCATTGTTAGGTACTCCAGCCGCCTAAATATGACTAAAATATAAGTGGTATTAAACCCCTTTCAATCAATCAATTCAACATAACTTGGCACAAAATGTTCTCAGTCATGAAAAGATGTACAATTTGAAAAAGAAAATCAGAAAGCTCAAAGGTCAAGGTCATAGCTTAAGGTCAAACATTGGAATTAAGCATGTCTTGAGCATAGCTCCTTAAATTATGGATTGATTTCGAAATAACTTTGCACAATTGTTTTATCGCGAGTAGATGTGCCAATTGAAACAAATTTTCAGATAGCTCCAAGGTCAAGATCACAGCTCTAGGATGTACCTTAGTATCTAGCATGTCTGGAATATAGCGAGCATATACGGGCATATGTGTCTGTCGGTCTGTCCCAAACCCTTTTCCCTGTTTTTTTATACTTTTTGTGACAGGGCTATATTTTCGGGGAGCATAATTTGTCCCTGATGGCTCTTGTTTGCCAGATATGGCAAAGATAATTCAGTTTTTATTGAATTTCTGAAAACAACCATTGCTTAACCCATTCCCACACAGTGACGCTTTTGGACGCCCCAAGGAAAACAATTTTGAAAACATTGTGAAAAAATGAAGAAATTGCTTGTAACAAGCATTTTCTTCATTTTCAACAATATTTTCTAACCATAAAGTTGAAAAAATCTCAAATTTCAGAAACTTTTAACTGTCGTCTGCAACTTCTTTTAATTTGGACCAGTCTAAAATTTTGTCGTGTTGTAATGGGTTAATAAGTACATTCAGGCCTTTGGAGCAATACAGGCGCTTATGTGCCTCTAGTCTCAGCACTTAGTAGTTTTGTACTGGTTGTATATGATTCAAATATCACACAAGCATTATCAAGAAAAGTTGTGAACTTACTAATGAAGTTTACTTTTCATGGAGAATGGGTCCATTGTGGAATGAAGGCTTCATTCTAGTGACAAAATGTATTTATTGTGACAAGGAACCATTGGGGGGGGGGGTATTAATCACATTTAGCGATAGTCTAGTTTTCATTGTTGAACAATAATGCAAAGTGTTTTTGGTAGAGGCTCATTAGGCAATGCTACATGCCAAATACAAAGCTCTAAACCTTGAAGTTTGGGAGATTTTTTTCATTTGGTTGCTGTGGCAACTGGTTTTCACCATGGATTTCTGTTCTGTGTGATTTTGCATTTTGAAAAAAGGTGTTCTAAGAATCAATGCCAGAGAAATTAATTGTTGCGAGAAATGTCTCCTTTTTCTACAATATTTTCTCACTAATAAAATCAAAGGAAAGGGTTAAATGACCTAATGGCTTGAGAGGAGTTTAAGATTTTAAAAATTGCCTTCTTCATCTCATTGTGAAGAACAAGCACCCAGAGTTATAAAATTAGAAAAGAGTTAACCCTTTCCCGTTCAAATACGGGCTTTTAAGTTCCTGTGATTTTATACTCAAGAAAACATTGTGGAAAAAGAAGAAATTGCTTGTAACAAGCAATTTCTCCTTTTTCCACAATACTTTCTACCACATAGATTTGAACAGGATTTTACGTTCCTGTGATTTTATACTCAAGAAAACATTGTGGAAAAAGAAATTGCTTGTAACAAGCAATTTCTCCTTTTCCACAATATTTTCTACCATACAGGATGGTTTCATTTCAAATGGCATCCAGTTTTGATTGTCGTCTGCAACCTCTTTCAATTTTGACTAGTCTAAAATTTTGAAAAACAGGCAAGGATTAAAGGTACCCTACTAAAAACTTATCATTTTTTAACTCTGGGTGAAGTAGAGTACTTTTACCCTTTTCTGTTTTTTGACAATTTAGACTGGTCTAAAACAATCCTATGTAGCAGAAAATAGTGGGAAAAGGAGAAATTGCTTGTAACAAGAAATTTCTTATTTTTCCACAAAGTTATCTAAAGTATAAAATCAGTGACGTAAAATTCCTGGTTTGTACAGGACGAGTTCAAAATTTGAAAGCACTAGGCCTATTATTTTGGGTCTAGAAAGCTTTAGATTTCCTTCATCTCCAGGTAAAGTGCAGAAACCAACAATGAAAGGCTTATGTTGAAAATTTTAATTGTTTTCTGTTAAATGGCCTTAAATTTATGAACAAGCAAAAAAGTATCTGGGGAATATTTCAAGGAGTTGATATATGAAATTTCAACCAAAATGGTCCACAGGGCTTTGAAAAGAAAGGACACAGCATGGCAACTACCATGCTTCCCCGGAATTGTTTTCCAGGGCACATAGAAATTTAAGAATCGGTGTACAGTATGAAAAGAACAAACTACAAAGAAATTAAAAACATTTTTAATAGAATCGAAATGTGTTTATCAGATAGCAGTTATTTACAAGCCAGACAAAAAAAGGTGATGAAATTTTAGCATGACAGGCTTTAATCACATACATCAACGAAAATCTTACAGATCACAATAACTTAAGACAAAATAAACGAATCAAAAAGCATTTAAAAAATTTACATAGCACTTCCTCTTAACAGGTAAAATGTTTGGTTGGCAACCTAAACTTGGTCAATTGCAACTTGAATAAGCTGAAGTATGATTCACAAATTTGTCATACCAATGTTGGAGTTTAGTTTACTTCCGACTTAAAATGGTCAGTTGGTTCTTTGACAACTGCAATCTGTGAATTAGCTTTGCCTTAAAAAATCAAAACCAGCCTTGTGTAGCAGATTGTTAAGAACTGTGCATGCAATTTTTTATATATATATCTATACTAAAGATGTGCGTAGAAATCGAAAGCAAGACTTGGATAAAATAAAATATTTGTGTAGATCAATCATTTAAAAATAAGATAAAGGTTCAAGGGTTTTGACGCAAGACCATGACCAATATTTCGACACTGTCAAGTCTTTCCATAACCCTTTAATGTGAAAGCACCACCTAATAGGTAAATTTTACCATAGAGATCTAACCTATCTAAGAATTAATTCTTCTTTGCCTGTAATCATTTAAACAGTTTTGTACTGATCTTAATTCAGTTGGAAAGAATGAAAGATGACAAGAAATTGGTACTCTTTACCCTTTGTATAATGCCATTTCTAAATTGCAATAAATAGACTGGCTACAGGTGCCTGATGCTACAAAAAGTTTGCTTATTTGATAGTGAGCATTATAGATGATTAAGCGCTAAACAGTTGTAACTGCATATAAACATATAGGCAGTTACAACTGTTTTGCTCTGAACCATCTATAAATTCCAAATTTCAAATAAACGCATTCAGTTATACCAGTTTTTGTTTTAAAAACAATGCAGATGACAAGGCTATAGCAATAACACTTTAAGATTCCCACAAGATTAAACAAGAGGACCATGATGGTCCTAGATTGCTCACCTGAATTGTCTATAGAACCTTCCCATAATCCATAAGTTTTATCTTTATGACATAACAAATATCTTGACCAAGTTTCATTACGATTGAGCCAAAATTATGGCTTCTAGAGTATTAAAAAAGAAATTCATTTCCCCTTTCCCTGTGTTTTCCAAAAGAACCTTTCTATAATCAATAGGGTTCATCCTTGTGACCTTATAATCATTCTGGCCTAGTTTCATGAAGATCGAGCCTAAATTGTAGCCTCTAGATTGTAAATAAAGAAATTGTCTCCTTTTCCCACCATATTTTCCAATGCGTATTTCCTTGGATCAGTGAATTGAGTGGTAATGGGTTAATTCTGACTGAAAAATGTTTTTGTGTATATCGGTAAGTTTATCGACAGTTGCCAGGCCACAAATCACAAAATTAATGCAGCAATTATTCCACAGTTGACTATTTATCAATGTATTTGCATGCTGACGTTCTGATTGCCTCTTAGATAGTTTATTTATACAGATCGACGTAACATTTCTGGTGAGAATTCATAAAAGAAGTTTGCTTTTGTAGGCATTCTGATTGGGGTAAGAGGTAAAAAATATACATATTATGTACCAATACTGTTCTAAAACGGTCAAAATTAAGATTTAGAAAGTAAGAGAAGACGACCCATTCCATCCCACACAATAACGCTTTTTTTGATGCACCTCAAGAAAACATTGAGTAAAATGAAGAAATTGCTTGCAATAAGCAATTTCTTCATTTTACACAATGTATTCTACCAAGAAAGCTGAAAAAATATAAAATTTCATAAGCCTTAAATTGTTGTCTGCAGCTCCTTTTAATTTGGATCAGTCTAAAATGTTGTTGTTTGGCAATGGGTTAATGATGTGTATATGTACTTAACACAACTGTAAGAATTGTTCCACTGACATGCACTAATAATATTTAAAACATATACATTAATTACACTTGATCAGCAAATCACTTCTGAAACATTGTAACTAAAGCTTGATTCAAGCTGAAGGTTTTTTTTTCAGAAGTAATCCTAAAATATACAAAAGTCTGGATAAAAGTGATTTATAGACATCAATGACATCTGATCTTGAAAAATATTAGAAATCATATTTTCTAGTCTATGGAAACATCATAACTACATCTTGACCCATTGAAGTAGAAAACATTTCCCACAGCCAAATTTTTTGAACAATTGCAAATGCGGGATTGTGTGGAATACATTGAAGTGACAGTGTTAAAAGACAAGAGGACAATGATGGTCCTAATTCGCTCACCTGAGGAATCTGCAAATTACCTTACTTTTTGTATAAAAAAAGACACAGCATGAGCCTCAGGGGCAGGGCCATTTTTGACCCCCGAGATTAAATTTCCCTTTTTCAAATGCCGACGCAACCCGAGTTTTTCACGGAATGAAATTTTTTTATCAACTTTTGTAGAACTTCACCCAAGGAACATCCCTGCTAAGCTTCAGCTTGATTGGCCTACAGGATATGGAGAAGAAATTGTGGACAGGCGGACGGACGACGACCGATCACAATAGCTCACCTCGCACTTTGTGCTCAGGTTAGCTAAAAAGTCAACAAACTCAACTTTGATATTCCAACCATTATCATTACTTTTTTTCAAAATCAGACACCATCAATGAAATAACCCCCTCTTATCTGAAACCTTGTTTAATATATAAAAACATCACTTTACACCGTTCTATATAATAATTATACAAACAAATATTACTACTATTGCACCGTAATGTAACTTTGGTAAAGCAATTTCATTTGTTTTGATAATGATGATTCTAAGTAATTTTACAAAGAATCTTGATCTCCGTATCTCTCATAGTTTGTCCAGACTGCAAACTTTTAGACTGGTCCAAATCGAAAGGAATTGCAGACGACAATTTAAAGTTTAAGTTTTTCAGATCTATGGGTAGAAAACATTGTGAAAAACTTCATTTTACACAATGTTTTCGCAATTATTTTCCTTGAGAGGCGTCAAAAGGTGTTGTGTATGAGGAAAGGGTTAACCCATACCCACACAGTGACACTTTTGGACGCCCCTCACAAAAAATAATTGGGAAAACATTATGTAAAATGAAGAAATTGCTTGCCAAAAGCAATTTCTTCATTACAAAATGTTTTCTTCCCAGAAAGTTGATAAAATTTAAATTTTCATCAACTTTAAATTGTGGTCTACAACTCCTTTCAATTTGGACCAGTCTAAAATTTTGTCATCTGGTAATGGGTGAATAGGGTATGTACAACAAAGTTCTTGGTTTCCACAATTTTATGGCCTAGTACAAGGTTTTAAGCAAAGCTGTCAATGTATGCAGAGATCGAAGCATCACCCTTTCCTGTTTTGCAAAATTTTAGACCCATCCAAATTCAATGCTATTCAGACAAAAATTTGATTTGAAAAATGATCATTCGGTAGGGTAGAAAATATTGTGGAAAAAGAAGAAATTGCTCGTAAAAAGCAATTTCTTCGTTTTCCGAAAAATATTTTCTCAAATCAGAGACCTTAACCCACGGATTAAACAAGAAAGTTTTAACCCTTGTCATGCTGAATAAAATCCTTTAAATTACTCTGGATTGAAAGGGAAAAATAGGTTGATTTTTGTCAATATCTCCTGCCAAAACGTAAACAGGGTTTTAACATTCAAACCATTCACCATACAACCATATTTTGATGCCATTGAGAAATACAACCAATAAAAAAGGGAAAACCTTACCCTAATTAAAAGATCCTGTGTAAAATTACTTGATAACAAAACACTTAATGTAATTTCCTTAACATTCTAATATTGTATGTCTTAAACAACAATTAACAAATAAAAATTCAAAACTTGAAATTCAGTTAGATTTTGGAAGTTGAATTCCTATGTGGTGAAAATTGTTTTAATCCAATACCAACCAATTCCACTTTTATATATTGCTAAAATTTTAATTGTTGTCTGGGAATTGTGTGGAAATGAGTTAAATTTTGACGTAGAAATCATGGATTGAACAGGAAAGGGTTAACTAATTACCAGATTTTAGACTGTTCCAATTTCACACATATCACAGACTACAAATTTTAGCCTTTGATTTATTTCATCCTCTTTCTTGTATACTTCAGCCGCCGCAATAGCGCAGTCGGTAGCGCGCCAGACTCCTAATCTTCAATTACAGGTGTCATGGGTTCGATCCCCGGCGGCGGCAAATATTCTTTCCGACAATTGTCTCTCACCAATGGGTTGATAATCGTAAACCTAAGTGGGATAGCAGCTGGAGGCTAGGAAAGGATGTAGTGGTAGTACTGGTGTGAGAAAAACCAGGAATCCATTGTTAGGTGCTCCAGCCGCCGCGATATGACTGAAATACTGTTAAAAGCGGCGTTAAACCCCATTCAATCAATTCTTGTATACTTCATTTCCAAAATGATGTCCAATGTTTTTGAGGGGTGTAAAAAAGCTAGATTTAGTGTAGCATAAACAAAACATTTGAAATGCCGACTGCAAACTTCTTTTTACCCATTACCAGACAGCAAATTTCAGGCTGGTCCAAATTGAAAGGAGTTAAAGATGACTATTTACACCTTATGGAATTTTAGATCTTTTCAACTATTCTGGTAAAATCATTGTGTAAAATGAAGAAATTGCTTGGTGCAAGCAATTTCTACATTTTACACAATTCATTCCAAATTTTGAGGGGCGTCCAAAGTGCCATTGTGTTGGTACGGGTCAACCCAGACCAGTCCAAAAGTTTGATGTCTGGTAAAGGATTTAGTGCTTTAACCCTTTCCCGTTACTTGAAATTTTAGACTGGTCCAAATTGAAAGAGTTTGCATACTTCAATAGAAACTGGATGCAATTTGAAATGAAACCATTCTATGTGGTAGAAAATATTGTGGAAAAAGGAGAAATTGCTTGTAACAAGCAATTTCTCCTTTTACCACCATGTTTTCTCGAGTATAAAATCACAGCAACGTAAAAACCCGTGTTCAAACAGGAAAGGGTTGACAATGTATAGACATTTAGGATGTGTAACCCATTATATGGCATTCGATAATAGACATCAATGTGATTGATTTTACCCTTGTGTAGAAACTGAGAACCCCATAATGAACCTTAACCATTTTACCTTAAACCATCACAACACAGAATTTTTTTTAAACTACTCTTAAGTGAAAGGAGTTGCTGACCACAATTTTAAATTCTAGTGTTTTTTTAACTTTCTAGGGAAAAAACAGAAAATGAAGGAATTGCTTGCTGCTACAGAATGTTTTCCCAATTGTTTTTCTTTGGGGGCTTTAAAAAGCCCCATCGAGATTGGAATTAAATAAAGGTAGAACCGAGGGGGAAACATTGTAACAAAACAATATTTTCACTTTTTTTTTTCTTTCAGGATGCTATTTTTTACAAATTGAAGAATTGCCATAGAGAAAAGAAGCACCAAAAAAGATGGTTTTAAAACATTTTATATTTGTTTTTTTCAACCAAAATTTTCCCCGTAAGGGAAACACTCTGTTGGGGATTTCATTTTGCAGACATCTAAAATGTCATAACTATCGCTTGACAGTAGCTATAATTATCTCAATTTTACATTCAGTTTGTATATTTGCTATGCATTTCAATTAAATTTTCTGCATTTTCTCAGCAATAAATGTTGATGAAGATGGGCTGATATTAGATGAAGTGCAGATGTTTTCCACATTAAATGTCTCAATCATGTAATGTAAATGAACCATAACTGAATATTTCTCTCCAATATATTACCATAGTTACCTTTTACCAGATATTCAAATTTCCAACAACGCCAGGGGTCAGTCAAAAAACGATTGTAATATAGGCACTTAACCAAATACCAGACAACTAAATTCTAGACTGGTCCAAAATCAAATAGATTTCAGACAACAATATTTAGTTGATGAAATTTTACATATGTTTGTCTTAGGGAGTGGAAAAAACAGTGGATAATAAATAAAATGCGTGTGACAAGCAATAAATGCCTGTAAGAAATATTGTTGTTGTTGAAAACTTTGTGGGGAAAGGAGAAATTGCTTGTTAGAAGCAATTTCTCCTTTTCTCACACTGTTTTCTACCTTATTTGGCACACATTTTTCAAATCCTTACATACTTTGAAATGACTGCAATTTGGACCAGTCTAAATGGGGTAAAATCAAAGGACTCATATAACTAAAAGGACTGTTTGATAGGTCACTATTTCTGGTTAAAAAATTAATCTCATAAGCACCCCTGAATGGCTTTAACGCCACTATAACAGTATTTCTGTCATATTGCGGAGGCTGGAGAACCTATCAACACCAGTACTGCATCCTTTCCTAGCCTCCTGCTGCTATCCCACTTAGGTTTATGATTATCCACCCATTGGTGAGAGACAAATGTCGGCAAGGATATGTGCCGCCGCCAGGGATCAAACCCGTGACAAATCACAGGCCCGCAACCCTAAATTAGAAAGGACAAACAGCCAGAGTAGATTAAGATCAGACTGCACATATTTGTGGTCTAACCTTTATCTATGCTGCTTACCAACACCCAAACACTCTGGGTTCTGGATAACAAGGGTAAAGGAAAACATTGATAGAAAGGGAAACAAGAGCAAAAGCATGCGTGTGCAAACCCCATGTTGCTTTCTTGAATAGGAGCATCTAACAAGAGATTCCTGGTACACACCAGTACTACATCCTTTCCCCAGCCTTCAGCTGCTCATGCAACTTAAGTTTACGATTATACACCCATTAGTGAGACACAAATGTCAGAAAGGATTATTTCCTCGACTGGGGTTCGAACCTAGGAGCTCTTGATTGAGAGTCGGATATGCTACCAACTGCACTATGTTGTTGGTGCTGGATAATGAAAAAGTGAAAATGGAATAATTCAAACAAAAATGTATGTAGAGTTACTCCTGTTGATATTATTGATTGCACATTTCAAGAAAATATCTTTGATAGAGATGTGACCAATGTTAAAGTTGGTCATGCCAGGTATGCCAAAGTGATAGCAAGAGCTTCTTTCTGCTCATCAACCTGAATCATGAATCTTATCCAGAATTGCATTAAAATCTAAAGGCTGAAAGCACTGGAGGCATCATTATATGCAGGCTGATCTTTGTCTATTCCTCCTACCAAAGCAGGAATATTCCCAGGTCAGCATAACAAGGATTAATTGCGTCAAACAAATCTATCATTCACTTGCCTGGTAATGTGTTGTGAATTTCAAGTGCTTCTATTTTCGACAGGCAAAGAGTAGTGGAATTTGTCATCCAGCTTGACGAAAGTCATTTGCAGTGCACTGTGCAGGAAAGGCATTTTAAATGTTGGAGAAAGCATTAAAATTGAATAACTGTTGGTTAATTTCATGTTTTTCCAATTAAAAGACAGTAAAACTTGATCAGACTAATCCAGGTCTGATCATCAACCTTCTACTCTTTCAATTAAGAGGGATTCTAGGAACCAAAAAATTCAGGCAATCCCTTATCACTTAGTTCCCACTCTTCAGAATCACAAGTTGAGGCCTTCATTAGCTATTCCTTTTAGTCCTACTGATTTAACCCTTTACTGTTTTTCAAAGTTTTAGACCTGTCAAAATTTAAAGGTTTAGCAGACAATTTAAAGTTGAATTTCTCTGAAAAATGATCATTTAGTAGGGTAGAAAATATTGTGAAAAACGGTATAAAACCACAGGGATGGAAAAATAAACCCATTCCCTAACAATCCCACTTTTTGATATGCCCATAGAAAAATGCTCAGGAAAACATTTTGGAATATACAATTTCTTCATTATCCACAATGTTTTCTACACCCCCCGAACAAATATTCTAAAATTCCATCAACTATAAATTGTTGTCTGTATTTATACTTATCCAGTGTTTTCTACACCAAAAGTCAAACTTCTGAAATCTAAATTGTTGTTAATGCTACTTTCAATTTCGACCAGACTAAAAATTTCTTGTCTGGTAATGGGTTAAGTAACAATTTGTTTAATGGGTTTAGTGAAGATGTATGAATATGACAACTTGTATACCATAATGAGGCTGCACCAATTCGCAAAATAACAAAATAGATGAGAATTCTCTAAGTTTGCCATGATTTCGAAGAATGAAAATAGCATTATGTGATCTGCTTTATGTACAATTGTCAACTATAATTAAGCGATTATCACATGATGTCCAACATAATATGAACGAATTTATTTAAATAATTGGCAAAGCCATGCATTTGCCATCTACAGAACTACAAAATATAAATGTACGAAACTCTGAACACCATTTTACTGTATAATTATATAATAATATATATTTCTACCGGGGCTTCAATCTAAGATTCTTTTAATTTAGCTCTTACAATCGATATCTGTCTGTCTGGGGTTTCAAGTCTAACAACCATAAAGTTGGAATTTCTGACTTGTGTTAAAAGGTAGCACATTCCCACACAACAAAATTTAACACAAATTGAAAGATACTACAGACAACAATTTCAAGCTAGTGAAAAAATCTTACAGAGAGGAAAACATTGCAGACATCGATGAAATTGCTTGTAACTAGCAATATCTTCAATGTTCACAATATGTTTCATAGCTTTTCCTTGAGGGGTGTAAAAAAGTGGCATTGTGTGGGCATGGGTCAACTCTGGCCAATCCATAATGGTTCATCCAGTTGTAAAGTTTAACTTCCAACATTTTTCTTAGATTTACCATACCTTGGTCTATAACTTGTTACAAGATACTTCATTTCAATCTTTGCATCAGACATTTTAAATTCTGTCTGGTATTGTAATGTGGAGATGACAGTAGAATAATGCATATCACAATACCTGTGATATTGTGTTGTGAAGAATCCAGTAATGCAAAAATTGAAATGTTGCCTAAAAGGATTGACATAAAGTTGGAATTTCTGACTTGTGTTAAAAGGTAGCACATTCCCACACAACAAATGTGTTCAAAAATTGAAATGTTGCCTAAAAGGATTGACACGTTTATGATATACATTTTCATTTGTAAAATACCGACAGATTAGTCAGTGGGTATTGAAAAACTTCTGGATGTCCCATTTTTCTGAAAAGAATCATTTTTGTAACCTTCAAGATCAAGTTACTAATAAATTCATCATTTTTTCTAATCCTCTCAATCCCTAGTTTTAACATTCCTGCGATTTTATAATTGGGAAAACATTGTAGAAAAAGAAGAAATTGCTAGTAACAAGCAATTTCTTCTTTTTCCACAATATTTTCTATCCTGCTAAATAGTTATTCATCAAATTAAATCCACTTTAAATTGTCGTCTGTAAATCTTGGAATTTGGACAGGTCTAAAATTTTGCAAAACAGGAAAGGTTTATCCCATATCCACACAGTCCCACTTTTTACTGGAAAAACATTGTTGGCAATGAAGGAATTGCTTGTTACAAGCATTTTTTTCATTGTCTACAAAATGGTTTTTACACAAAATGAAGAAAAAAATGTAAAATTTCATCAACTAAAATTCTCATCTGCAACTTCTTTGAATTTTGACCGGTCTAAAATTCTGATGTGCGGTAAATGGTAACGATATAACTAGATGTCAAAATTTCAGACTGGTCAGAATGGAAGGGGCTGCAGATATGTTGGAATTGAAACATAAGTGTCAAGATAAAACTAGTGGTAGAAAACATTGAGAGAAAAGCAGTTTCTCTTTTTTTCCCACAATGTTTTCTAAAGTTATTTTTTATGCATCAAAATATGTGAGTGTGGTGATGGGTTTGCTCCATCATTACTTAACGAACTACAACTATCCAGTTTTTAAATAGACAAGTCAAGTACGAAGTTCAAGTTCAGCTGCGACCATTTTCATAAATGGCAGCACAAAATTTAAAATTGATCATGAGTATTTTGTGATGTGTGATAAACTTTACTGTCATTGCTGTAGACTCTTGAGGACAAATTTATGCAAAAAATCACTTGGTGTGGGACAGCAACTACAGTTTGCAGAGTTAAATAAGTGTTTCAAGGTTAACCCTTTCCTGGACAAACCTGGGATTTTACATCACTGTGATTTTATACTTGAGAAAATATTTCAGAAAGAGAAGAAAAAGCTTGTAACAAGCAATTTCTCCTTTTTCCACAATATTTTGTACTACATAGAAAGGTTTCATTTCAAATTGCACCCAATTTTCATTGTTGACTGGAACCTCTTTTAATTTGGACCAGACTAAAATATCAAGAAACTGAAAAGGGTTAAATGAAAGGCAATCATAACTGCAAATGTTTAATCCATTACCATATAATCATGCTTTTTTTTACACTTAACTCTTTCCCATACAATCCTTTTTATGTCCCTGGAAAAATTTACTTGAGAAAACATAATAGAAAAAGAAGATAATTACTTGTGACAAGCAATTTCTTCTTTTTCCACAATATTTTCTATCATATAGGATTGTTACTTTTTTAATGTTGTCAACCACCCCATTTGACAAGCCTAAAATTTTGAAAACAGGAAAGGGTTAAAATTTATAATCATAGAAAACGTTGTTGAAAAAGGAGAAATTGCTTGAGACAAGCAATTTTTCCATTTCTCACGTCTTCTAACAAGATGTTGCAGTTATTTTCCATTTCATTCAAATTTAAAATGTCGTTTGCACCTTCTTTTCATTTAGGATCATGAAATTACAAATTTTTTCGACTTTCTGGATAGAAAATACCATAGAAAATTAAGAAATTGCTTGTTGCAAGCAATTTCTTTATTTTCCATTATGTTTTCCCAATTGTTTATCTTGAAGGGTGTCAAGAAGCATCATGTTTGGACGAGTTCACCACTCAGATAATTTGATAGATGATTTTACCCCATATAATCATACATAATTCAAGCCCACATGTGACATTTCCAACAGTTTCACTAGCACATGACACACAGGCCATATAGCGCATTAACCCATTACCCCAAGACAAAAATGTAGACAGGTCCAGAACAAAGATGCTGCAGACAAAATTTTGAGTTGATGAAATATTACAAATCCTTGTCTTTCTTGGTAGAAAAAATTGTGGATAATGAAGAAATTGCTTGTGACAAGCAATTTCTTCATTTTCTCAAATTTTTATAAAGCTTTTTTTCTTTGAATTGTGTGGGAATGCGTTAAGTGTACTCACTGATAGTCTTACGAAACTTTAATTCAGTAACTATCGACCAAGGACATAGTGAAGATACGGATCAGACTAAATAAATATAAAGGCTGATCCGAGTCTTTATTTAGCGCTCATATGCACATACTGAAACTGTCACACACGGGTACAATTCATATCAATAAAGCACTTTTCAAGCACACAAATATATCAACCAATCACAATAGTTTCAATCAGTCACTTCTCGGTTTGTATTTCTTTTTTGTATCTTCAATGGGGAAGAGTTCTACAAAGGGAGAAAAATATAATGGTACTGTTACATTCATTTTGTTCACATATCTGCAGTTCGGTGGTCAGGAATGTAACCATTATAACTATTAAAGCGATTACAATCAGCGTATGGCGGTGGCGACATTGTAGAGTTTGTTGTAGGACTCGGTGAATTGATTTTCATTTTTGAAATAGAAGAGCAGCCAGAGCTTGAACCACTGGCTACTGACTCTGGTGGTGACACTTTTGTCGTAGGTCCATTTACATTTTGTGATAATTGTGTATTTTTGGCATTCTGCTGCTGTATTTGGTTATTTTGTTGTTGTTGCTGTTGTTGTTGTATTGAATTTAAAGCACTGTAGATTTGTTTTTGACTGGGCATTCCTTGAAAGGTGACTGTAACTGGCTGACTTTGGTTGTAGTTTCCCATGCCTTGTGGTGGTGGGTTTGGCATGGATATCAGGGGTTGGGCTGCAGATGGGGGCATCTGACCATACTGTGGTAGGTCAGAGTTGTTACTGCTGCCTGTGAGCCCTGTCATTGCCGTGGTGTTACTGGGGCCCGTACTGCCCTGGTGACTAGGTCCACTCTGTAAAGAACTTTGGTGAGAGCTGGAGTTAGCGGAGTGACTCTGGGATAAACTCCAGTGTGGGTTCTGCATCATCATTTCACTCTTCCAGGCACGCAACCTGGCATGCACTTCTCGGAAATTTGGCCTGCGCGTTGGCATTTCATGCCAGCACTCGACCATGAGTCCATACATTCTAGCCGGACAGTCTTCAGGACTAGGTAAAATCTGTCGTGAACGAATCATTTCTATCACCTCTTGATTAGAGTAGCCATAATACGGCTGTAAACCAAAGTTGAAAATCTCCCATAATACAACTCCAAAGGACCACATATCACTTTCTGTTGTAAACTTTCCATACATAATTGACTCTGGTGGCATCCAGCGCACGGGTAACAAGGATTTACTCTGAACTCTGTAATAGTCTGATGAATAAATGTCACGTGACAAACCAAAGTCTGATATTTTCACAGTTAGATTTTCACCAACAAGTATGTTACGTGCTGCAAGATCTCGATGTACAAAATGATGACCGGACAGATACTCCATTCCTGATGCAATTTGAGTCGAAATGTGTAACATGTCTCCATAATCAAGTATCGCTTTTTGTGACCCATCTTCTTCTGACACGACAGACATGTCAGAATGAGGTGAATGCTGTATAAGATATTCGTGTAGATCGCCCATTGACATGTACTCAAACAACATACACATAGGCTCTTGTTTCATCACAACCCCTAGTAGACATACAATATTTGGATGCCGCATTTCCGACATCATGTCGACTTCACGTCGAAAGTCATTCTGTACTTTAGGTGCGGCGTTCTCTTTTAACGTCTTTATAGCAACCTTGGAGACGGTGTTCTCCCCATACAAACCAAGCACTTCACCTTTGTACACTTTACCAAAAGCACCCTCTCCTAAATCTTGCAGAAAACGCACCGATGATATGGGAAAATCTCTAACTCGTTGTGATGCCGATTTGGCTGTCAGGGGACACAACTCCATGTTTTGAGCCTGTTTCTGGATCGACTTAGTCTTGGCAGAGTTGTTTTTCTTTGACCTCTGACAGAAGCAGACGATGGCCAGAAGTAAGGCCAAAGCCAACGGGACAATAATTCCAGGAACAATAATCACCACAAGGTTACTGTGTTCTGATATGCCAGCTGTAAAGATACAATCAAAGTATTGAAAGTATTGTAAGCTAGCAAAGCATAGTTTTATCAACCCTTTCCCGCTTTTTGAAACTTTAGACTGGTCCAAATTGAAAGAGGCTGCAGACGACAATAAAAATTGAGTGCAATTTGAAATTAAACCATTTCATGTGGTAGAAAATATTGTGGGAAAAGGAGAAATTGCTTGTTACAAGCAATTTCTTCTTTTTCCACAATAATTTCTCAAGTATAAAAATCAAAGAGACGTAAAATCCCGGCTTTGTACAGGAAAGGGTTAAATAATCTTCTTTGCCAAATGTTATCATGATAAATAAACGAGTTAAAGTAAACCAAGAATTAACCCATAACAACCTAGCAAAAACTTAGACGGTTTCAAGTTAAAAGAAATCGCAGTTTAATTTATAAAGTCTTTCCTTTGTTGGGTAGAATACATTGTGGAAAATGAAGAAATTACTTGTTTTAAGCAACTTCTTCATTGTCCACAGTATTTTCCAAGCTAATTTCTTGAGATGCTTAAAACGCAAAATTGAGTGGGAATGGGTCAAATAGCATGCTTCTAAAAGACTATCCTGTAATTTGAATAGAGTTTGCAATATTCCTGTAATACATAAGAACTACTTTTTATGGCATAGACATTAAATGGATTCACTGGTTAAGCCTCAAGTGGCAGTTTGCATTGGTTGAACTTTGAGAAAACCTCAAAATTTTGTTGTTAACCCTTTCCTGGACAAAAGCGAGATTTTACATCACTGTGATTTTTTACTTGAGAAAACATTTTGGAAAAAGAAGAAATTGCTTGTGACAAGCAATTTCTTCTTTTCCCACAATATTTTCTCACTTGTAGGTTCGTTTATTTTCAAATTGCATCCTATTTTCATTTCATCTGCAAACTCTTCCAATTTGGACCAGTCTAAAATTTCAAAAAATGGGAAAGGGTTAAGTCACCACCCAACGATTTTACTTTTTTGCTACCTGTTGCTAGTTTTAAATTTTAAAGAATAACAACATTAAATATTGAAGAACAAATTCCTGTCAGAGTCAGTTGGCATAGAAAGCAGAGTCAATGGGCAGAGCCAGTGATATGTCAACCCAGTCCCGTCAAACCAAAATCTCCATTAGCCACAATGTTTTCAAAGCTTTTGTCTTTAGGGCCGTGAAAAGCATGAGTGTGTTAAGGGGTAAAATAATGATTATCATTTATGGTCGTTAAGAATGTGTTTGTTGTCATTCTCCAAGAAAATATTGTTAACCCATTACAACACAATGACTCCGATGTTCTGAAGAAACTTTGTGGAAAAAGGAGATAACAATTTTTAGTTGATGAAATTTTAAATTCCTTGTATTTTCGAAAAGAAAACATTTTGGATGATGAAGAAACTGCTACTAAGAAGCAGTGTTTTCATTTTCCACAATGTTTTCAATAGCATTCTCATGAGGGAAGCAAAAAAGCAGGCTTGCTCGTGAATGGTTTAATGACATAATTTTAGAAAGGACTCTCTCTCATTTCATATGCATATGCCTTGACAACATTTTTTTCATGCCGTATATAAATCAAAATCTCTCAGTATCAAGTATCATAAATATGATCCAATAAATGATTAATAGGTTTCGGGCCTGACAATACTCACCACAGACAGGGACGTCACACAGCTCTTTGTATCGAAACATACTGTCCGTGTAACACCAGGGACCTGCCAGCGTACCATTTGGATTACGACACTGATTGTGATCACCTGGAAACAAGGAAAAAAAACAATAAAACTGCATCTAAACTTGACCATCATGCTGAATACTCCTGTTTTTGCACAAGGTGTAGACACAGATTAGCCTGCATATAAGTACAGTCTGATCTTAGTCTACACTAACTGCTTCCCTTTCAATACAGATTAGTTTAACCCTTTCCAGGACAAACCTGGGATTTTACGTAACTGTGATTTTATACTTGAGAAAACATTGTGGAAAAAGAAGAAATTGCTTGTAACAAGCAATTTCTTCTTTTCCCACAATATTTTCTAACATGTAGGTTGGTTTCTTTTCCAGTTGCATCTTATTTTCTTTGTCTTCTGCATACTCTTTCAATTTGGACCAGTCTACAATTTAAAGAAACAGGAAAGAGTTAAAAGATTTAATTTTCAAAGTAAATATTGACTCACAACTAGTCACCTCAGTCCTTTTTTAATCTTTGATTTATATGCATTTCTGAAATGATTTTTTTTTTTAGCATGACAAGGGTTAATTTTTTAACAGATAAAAAAATTTGACATCAAATTTACCCATTACCTTATAATCCTGCTTTTAAACACCACAAAGAAAAATAGTTGTGGAAAATTTGAGGGAAAAAGAGAAATTACAAGCAATCTATCCTTTTCTCTGAATGTTTTCTACTTTATTCAGCACCTAGTTTCAGATTTTAGCTTATTTTAAGATGTCATCTGCAACTTCTTTGGACCAGTCTTGAATTTTGATACATGGTAAAGAGCTAAGGGGAACATATAAAATATGTAGATTTTGGATGAGAAAAGACAGAAAAACATTTGGTCCTTTTCCCAAGACGACCCGCCAAAATGACAACTTTTTTTTTTTCAAAGAATAAACTATTTTTCTGATTGAAAAAATGAAAAAAAATGTCATGTTGAAAATTGACAAAGTTAATACAATTTTGTTAATAGAGCTAGAAAAGACAAAAAAAATCTTAGACTGGTGTTTAAATTCCAAGAAAATAGATAATGAAAACATTGTGGATAATGAACCTTTTAACCCATTCCAACACAGTGGAATTTTAGACTGGTCCAAATTGAAAGAAGCTGCAGACGACAATTTCAAGTTGATAGAATTTTGAATTTTTTCTTCATTTTGGGTAGAAAACAAGCAATTTCTTCATTTTCCACAATGTTTTCAAAAACTTTTTTCTTGAGGGGCGTAAAAAGGAGGGATTGAGTTGTAATGGATTAACAAGTAATTTCTTTATTATCCTCAATTTTTTCCAAGGATTTTTTCAAAAGGGACAGAGCAATAATGAGACAATTATAACATTGTCTAAACATCTTAATTTTTTAACGCCATAAACTAACTTATTTCAGCAGGTTTTCCAGGATAATGAATCATTTACGGGCTAGGATTGCATTGCTTTGATTTTTAAGTGAAGAGTTGTTTTGTCAAGGTAAAGGATTATTAAATTGCCATATAATGCAATGGTTGACGCTCCTAGATTATAGAAGTAAGTGAAACACCATGCCAAGTAAGAGTCTTTTTTTTGGAAATTTGACCTTGAAAAGTCACCTTGACCTTAATGGATCATCTAAACCTTTCAATTAACTGATGTCTATCAATTCAAAGGAACATATATCCTAAATATGAGCCATGTTTCTTCTACAGTGTTAGAGTAACAACAAAGTGTTAATTTTTTGCCTCAAGTTGACCTTCATAAGTGACCTTGACTTTAGAACCAACCTTGAAATCAACTTATGCCTATCAATACAAGGAACCTATATCCAAAATATGAGCCCTGTATCTTGAATGGTGTTTGAATAAGAAGGAAATGGTAAGTTTTAGAGCTAAGTTTACAACATAGGTTTTCAATGAGAAATAACAATCCTAGAATAGTGTAACACCATTCTTGTCTAGACTTCAGAGTTGTTTGTCATTTGATCTTGAAAAAGACTAATTAATTGAACTGGTTTGTGATTAGGAGCATTAGACAAGAAAACTTACCGAGAATATCACTAAATGCTGGATTATCGATGGGGAATTCAGAGTTATGATTCCAGTTCATGCATTCTTTTCCTGTTTTGGTCTTTGAATGCTGACCTCTGTATGAATGACCATTGCCTTTGTAACATTTGTCTGTAAATGGGAGGGAAAATATGAAATGAATGAAAAGTATATTTACATGTATTTGGCACAATAATGCAGAAAGGTCTGAGTCAACTGTAAATTTAATACAATTTTACATAATGTAATGAGCTGCTGTGCCAAAAAGGTAGAAACACTTTGAAGTACTATGAATTCTAGTACTAGATACACTACAAAGATCAGCAATACATATAGCAAGAGAGCCTTATTCATTTTCGTATGCTTTAACTATTACATACACAATCCAAGTTTTTTTCACTCCTCAAGTAAAAAGTTTTGAAAACATTGTGGAAAGTGGAGAAATTGCTTGTTACAAGTAATTTCTTCATTATCTTCAATGTTTTATACACTAAGAGACAAAGATTTTTTATAATGTCTCAAAAAATTGTTGCCTGCAGCCTCTTTGAAATTATATCATTCCACAAGTTTGTCATCAAGTAATGGATTAAACATTTTCTGCAACTAAAAGTGATTGATTGATTGAATGGGGTTCAACATCACTTTCCTGGTATTTCTCACACCAGTACCACCATTACATCCTTTCCTGGCCTCTAGCTGCTATCCAATGCAACTTAAAGAGAGCCTTGCTTCAAATTCTTGCGATCAGAAAAAGCCTTTGACTAGGATTTACTATAAGATATTTTCACGTAAGGATTTGAAGTTCCTTCCCAGGAGTTGCAAATTATAAATTCAAAATAATTATAAAGGTCATACCAATTTGATTTTGCACATATTGACAATATGATTTTAAGTGTTTTTGTGTAAAAAGTTAGAAAGAAGTTTTACTTCAAAAAAATAACTTACCATTATACCCCTCCACTGGAACTCCTACCCTAATACAAGGGGTTCCGTAGTCAGGAAGCTGTTCACATTTTGGCAACACTTTGTTGTCTGAAATTATATGGATAGTTTAAAGGTATAAAACATATTTTCTGAGGGGATTTTGTAAAGGGCTCATTCTATTTTTCTGCTTAAACTAACATTTTTACTAAATCAACAATTAGTAGCTTTGGCTTTCGTTATAAAGTTTATTTGTGAGCAATATTTCTTGGCCTTAATTATAAAGATTATAAGCAAACAATAATCTTGGTCTTAGTTATATAGTTCATTTACTAGCAATATTCTTCGCCTTTATCTAAAATTCTATTTGCAAGCAATATATTTTGCCTTAGGTAAAAAGTTTAGTTTGCGAAAAAAAAAAAAAATTCTCAAGCATATAATAATCATAGGAACATTAGCCTGGTTATTGTTAAAATTAAGGAATTTGAGCAAAATTTCAAAATGGCTTTAAACTAAAAACAATCATTGATACATTTTACAATATCTTGACATGCGTTTTCTGTCCAGAAAGAAAAAGATATTTCAAATTTCATCAACTTTAAATTGTCATCTGCATGGTCTTTCATTTTGGACCAGTCTAAAATATTGTCAGGTAATGGACTAAAAGCTGAATTACTTACCAATCAACTGATGCTCATTTGCCACAATATATTCATTTTTACACAATGTTTGTTCTAGCATCTCGCACTCATCCTTACAGATCATACGCTTTTTAATCTGGCGACCTGGCGGGGCAAACCGGTCACATTGTGGGAACGAGTAATGGCAGATGGAAGGGATGGCAAACTTCCGACATTTGTCTGATAAATCATTCGAGTTCCCAATCACACCAAGAGCAGCTGAAATGGGTAAATGAACATTTTTTATACATAGGATCTGTAATGAGATTTTCTACAAGACAAGCTAATCTTAACCTATTACCAGACAACAAAATGTCAGACTGGTCCAAATTTAAAGAAGTTGCAGACGACAATTTTAAGTTGATGAAATTTTAGAAAAAATATTTTTCTCTTTTTTGGAAAGAAAACAATGTGGATAATGATGAAATTACTTATAACAAGCAATCTCTTCATTTTCCATAATGCTTTCAAAACTTTTTCTTCCGGGGGAGGATTGTGTGAAAATCTTAGACCTTGGATCTTTCAATTTTATTTGCTTGTTACAAACAATTTCTTCATACCCCACAATATTTCTACCCCAAAGACAAAGATTTTAAAATGTCATCTGTACTTTCTTTGAATTTGGACTTTTATAGTGTGGGAATAGGTTAACCCGTTCCAACTCAAGCCCTCCTTTTTACGCCCCACAAGAAAAAAGCTTTGGAAAACATTGTGGACAATGAAGAAATTGCTTATAACAAGCAATTTCTTCATTGTCCACAATGTTTTCTATCCCAAAAACGAAAAAAATTAAAATTCCATCAACTTGAAATTGTTGTCTGCAGCTCCTTTCAATTTGGACTGGTCTAAAATTTCACTGTGTCGGAATTGGTTATTCGACAATGTCACTACTAAAGCTTATTCACATTACGATGTTTAGGTGCCAGCCAACCATTTTACTTTTCTGCTACATTTCACTGACCATTAACCCTTGTCATGCTGAATATCATTTTTATTGTTTGCATTAGAATCAAAGGGCTGAAAGCACTGATAGATCCTAACTGCGAGTCAATATTTGTTTTGTTAAATGATTAGTAGGCAAATCTTATTTACGCAGCTCAAACAGGTGGTGTAGGATAAGATCAGACTGCACATATGTGCAGGCTGATCTTAGTCTATACCTCCTGCAAAAGCAGGAACATTCCAGGCTCAGCATGACAAGGGTTAATATTGAAAAATAATACTGTTTGATGTCCCAAGTCGAACTTCCTATTGGAGTCGGTGGATAAGGCCATCAATCAACCAATTGTTCTTTTTGGTAGTGATAAGTCTTTTTTTGTTTCTCTAGTAACACAAAATATAAAAAAAAAATTATGAATAAAACCTGATGGCTATAGCAATACCTAGGAGTCTCTTACAAAGCAGCAGATCTTAACCCTTGTCATGCTGATCCTGGAATATTCCTGCTTTGACAAATGGCTTTGGCAAGTGAATAGACTAAGATCAGCCTGCACAGACATACAATCGGATCTTAACCTACCCTACCTGCTTGTCTTGTTGTATTGAGAAAAAAAAAAGAACATGGCATTGATCTAATGTCAAAGTTCTAAAATATAGTGAAAAGAGGATAAATATTCAGCACAACAAGGGTTAAAATGAAACTAACTATAAGGTGTGAACAAAAAATATTTACCAATGACCATTTCTTCTCTAATTCCCTGAGCAAATCTAGATGTAACGTATATGGTCTTATTGACAATGTGAGTTGAACAGACGCTCCCTTTAAACAGCTGACAAAAAGGCTGTTCCGTCCTCTCACCAGATGGCTCTCCAGTGTCGATTCTGGTAAATTAGTGATAACGTAGAGAAATAATACAATGACAAATATGAAGTTAACCCATTTCCACACAATCATGCTTTTCGATGCCCCTGAAGTAAAACAATTGGGAAAACATTGTGCAAAATGAAGAAATTACTTGTAACCAGCAATTTCTTCTTTTTACACAATGTTTTCTACTCAGAAAGTTGAAAAAATATAAAATTCCATACACTTTAACTGCAACTCTTCAATTTGGACCAGTCTAAAATGTTGTTGTTTGGGAAATGGTTATGGTCGGGCAAGAGTAATGTTCAATCTAAAATTGGCCCAATAACGGGACATCAACATCTTATGGTCGGGCAAGAGTAATGTTCAATCTAAAATTGGCCCAATAACGGGACATCAACATCTTGTAACCCTTTGAATTGCAGAAGCTATTGATGGAGTAAAATCATCATCACACAAAACAATATGTGTTTGGGTCACACCATGCCTTGGAAGCAGCCTTTTTTTGTAAATATGACCTTGATTAGTGAACTTGAATTTGACGTTCTAAACCTTACACCAGACTGCCTATCAATGCGTGGAATCTATGTCCAAAATATGGGCCATGTATCTTGGGCGAGTTTGAATAAGAGCAAAATGTGAAGTTGTTTGGTTAAGTGTCGGAGACAGACAGACAGGCAGATGGACAATGGTAAAACACTATGTCCATGACCTTTCGATGTTGGGGCATAAAAAGGCAATGTTCTGTGAAACTTAGGTATAACAAAGTCATCCAAAGAATCAAGCCATTTTTAAAATTACGCATTACGTATCCCTTTCCTTAACCCATTCCCACACAATCCCACCTTTTACGACCCGCTAAAAATTGTGGTATGCAACTACTTTCAATTTGGACCAGTGTAAAATTTTGTAATGTGGGAATAGGTTAACCATAATTGCATCAATGTGCTATACAATGATCTCTAAAACTATTGCATGCACATGAACTGCAGTCTGGTCAGCCACTCTGTATCTATCAGGCAGTGGAGACTGATCAGTAAGTGTGAATGCACAGGCTGATCTAAGTCTTTACTTAGTCCGGATGTTAACCCTTTCATGTACAAACCCTGGATTTTACGTTGCCGTGATTTTGTACTTGAGGAAATATTGAAGAATTTGTATTTTATTTCCATTGCAGTCTGCAACCTCTTTCAATTTGTACCAGTCTAAAATTTCAAAAAACAGGAAAGGGTCAAATTGTTGGTGATATCAAGGCTCAAATAATATGTGAAAATTCTCATCATATATATAAAACCATTATCAAAAAGTGTGAAAGGCCAAATAAGGTAGAAAAAATTGTGAGAAAAGGAGAAGTTACTTGTTACAAGCAATTTCTCCTTTTCCCACAAAGTTTTACATGGCAGTCTAAAAGCCTCATTGTGTGCTACAGGGTTAAGAGGTTGTTGATTAATGTATTATTTCAATCATTAACAAAAGTAAGATTCTAAATTTGATAAAATGTTGAGAATTACTTTAAAGTCGAAAATAATCTGACTTAATACTGAGAAGTAGTGAGTTTGCGATCAATGTGATTATATTATGTGTGTGCTGATTTACGATGAAAAAAGCAGAATATAAAGGGAGGTAACTTACTCTTGGTTTGGATCGTATCTCCCTTTAAAGCTAAATAAATACAAATAAGCAAGTCTTAGTTTTAGTACAATAAATTAGTATTCAGAACTCATGGTAAGAGATAGTGATGAAAATTCAAAGCCAAAGATATCAATCATGATTTCAATTATACCCTAATAATTCAATGTTTTGTTTCGCCTATCAAAAACGATTGTTTTGATCTCCATGAACAAAATTTTGATCATGCAGCGACTTTGTACGCTTCCACACAAAAGAGTCCCATAAAAAAGGTATCAAATTTATAAAGCTTTTGTTTTTTTTCCCTTGATGCTATTAAATTATAAGAAATGAAGAGAATTTTTTTGTTTTCATGGAGGTATGAACCGAAAAACCTAATCACACAATGTATGAATCCGCTTTGCGTATTCATACAGTGTGATTATGTTTTTTGGTTCATTCCTCCATGAAAACAAAAATATTCTCTTCATCTCTTAATTCTTTTTTCTCATTAGGCAATTGACCAATCACGTCTATCAATCAAACTTCCTGTGGAGCCAATGGAGTAAGTGGGCTGGGCCAGCGATTGGTCAATTGATTGATCACCCCTGTCAATCAAATAAATCAATTTACCAGTTGGTGGGTAGGTAATGTTGTCATCCAACATCAATACCAATCACTTTTATTCGCTTGGTGACTTAAACATCTGACTACAGCTTATTCAAGATGTAGTTACGACAGTCACCAGTCAACAATCTTTTTCATTGTTTTATGTTCCCAGCCTTAATCTTTGCAAACTTAGGTCATTTGGTATCTTGCCAAACTATTGTGAGATGTGGCCAGCACTCAAACAAAATCTAATGAAGACCCTAAACATTGGTTTTGCAATCAATCTTCATCACACTCTATTACCTTGAGTTCTGGAGTGCACAATATAGAACATAATGACATTGATTATGTTTGCGACTGTTTTTGCGTTTTAGCCGATTCATATACATTGTAGCTTTTGATGCTCAGGAATAACTATTGGGAAAACATTGGGTAAAATGAAGAAATTTCTTGAAACAAGAAATTTCTTCAATTTACACAATGTTTTCTACTCAGAAAAAAACTTGAATTTCATCAACGTAAAATTGTTGTCTACAACTACTTTCAATTAGAACCAGTCTCATATTTTGCCCATTACCAGAACATACAATTTTAAATTAGTCCAAATTTAAAGAAGATGCCGACAATAATTTTAAGTTGAAGAAATTTGAAAAATGTATTTCATTTTGGGTAGGAAAATCTTAAAGACAAAATATGCTTAACCCATTCCCACACAGTGAAATTTTAGACTGGTCCAAATTGAAAGAAACTACAGACGTCAATTTAAAGTCGATGAAATTTTATTATTTTTTTTGTCTTTTTGGATACAAAGCATTGTGGATAATAATGAAATTGATACAAGCAATTTTTTCATTTTCCACAATGTTTTCCATGGGCGTAAAAAGGAGGGATTGTGTGGGAATGGGTAAATTTTCCTAGATGCATTCAAGAGCCTTTTTCTTGAAGGGCATAAAAAGAGCAGGATTGTGTAGTTATATGTTTTTGAATATACCAATGATATTGCATTTTAATCTGCCATAAAATTCTGACATGGAATCATTCAATGAAATTGAAATTTTCAATGCAGTAATGTTCAAAATATCTTTCAAAATGATTTTTTTTCCAAAAAAATATCTGGCAGACATTTTGAACTGTCCATATAGAAAAATATTTATCACATGAGCAGACAATCTCATATATTAATGTGTTGAAGAAAAACAACATGTAAAAACTTTGTGTGAAGAGAAAAAACTGTTTGAAATGAGCAATTTCTCCTTTTCTCATGTTGTCTTCCCGATTTTGCATGTAATCTTCTATCTAAAATCACTTTGTCATCTACAACTTTCTTATAGAAGGGAAGTGGCTTGACATTTAACCCAAGAAGCTGGGCAAACTCAAAATGTGCATTTATGTTACAAAATGTGCATGAAATTACAGAGACATGTTCTTTTCATGGTGGCAGATTAACCACTGTGCATTTTATTAAGACACCTAGGGATATATTAATATCAGGTAATATATTCAAATTGAAGACTGCAGTTGTTAAAGATCTTATTGGTTTTTTTTTTTACTTACTTAACCCTTTCCTGTTTTTCAAAATTTTAGACCTGTCCAAATTCAAAGGTTTTGCAAACGATAATTTATAGTTGATTTTATTTGAAAAATATCCATTCAATAGGGTGGAAAATATTGTGAAAAAAGAAGAAATTGCTTGTAACAAGCAATTTCTTCTTTTCCCACAATGTTTTCTGAAGTACTAAAACACAGGAATGTAAAAACCGGGAATTGTACAGGAAAGGGTTAACCCGTGTCATGCTTATACACTCTTTTTGCTAAGTAGAATAAAAAGAGACGTAAGCATAAGAAGCATTTCTTATGAGTCATTATTTCTTTTTTCTAAACAACAATGACTTGAACGAGACAAAAGGTGGCATAGACCAAGATCAGACTGCACATATGTGCTGGATGATCTTTGTCTATATCTCTTACCAAAATAGGAATAATTTGAGTTCATAATGACAAGGGTTAACGAGAAACTACATTAGAAAACATTATTGATATAGAAGAAAATGCTGTTTTCCCAGCTATGTTTCCATCTGTGGAATCTTTTTTTTTAAATCTCTATCTTAATTTTCCTGCATTAAATGCTGTAATTTTGGACCAATCAAATCATGAACATATCATTTGACATTTTTGGTCATAAAGAGATACAATGTGTAGTGTAGTTTGCCAATGGTTCTATATATGAAAGTGCACTAGCACAACCAAAGCAATTGAAAATCTAATCCATAATCCCATAATTACAAGCTATAGGTGAACATTTCAAGGGTTATATGTGATACTGTTCTTAGCGTCATAACAATGTATAGACTCTCAGAACAGCATCCCACTTAAGCCTTGATTTGAATAAAAATGCTGTCTTTGTTTTGTTGGTTGAATGGGGTTTTACGCCGCTTTCAACATTCTTTCAGTCGCGGCGGCTGGAGCACTTACAATGGAATCTTGGTATTTCTCACACCAGTACTACCATTACATCCTTTCCTAGCCTCCAGCTGCTATCCCACATAGGTCTACGATTATCGACCCATTGGTGAGAGACAAATAGTTGGAAAGGATGAGTGCTGCCGTCGGGGATCGAACCCCGGGACCTCTAGATTGACAGTCCGACGCGCTACCAACTGCGCTATGACGGCGGCCTTTGTTTTGTATGTTTGTTTTTAATGCTCATCGACCATTTTCATATGCAGCATTGTATAGCATACAATCAAATTGGGTTTTTATATCACAGACAATGCTTTTCTTGGTCTCAGTTTCAGGCATTAACAGCTTTCAATATTTCTTGTTACTGGCCAATTACCACTCAACAAAATTTCAAAGTGGTCCAAATTGAAAGATGCTGCAGACGACAATTTGAAGTTGATGGAAATAGATTTTTTTGTATAATTGGATGACAACATTGTGGATAATGATTTGTTTGTTTGTTTGAATGGGGTTTTACGCCGCTTTCAACATTCTTTCAGTTAAATCGTGGCGGCTGGAGCACCTAACAATGGAATCCTGGTATTTCTCATACCAGTACTACCATTACATCCTTTCCTAGCCTCCAGCTGCTATCCCACATAGGTCTACGATTATCGACCCATTTTGTGGATAATGAACAATTGAGGATAATGAAGAAATTGCTTGACACAAGCAATTTATTCATTTTCAAAAATGATTTCCAAAGCTTTATCTTGATGGGTGTAAAAAGGAGGGATTGTGTGGGAAAGGGTTAAACTTACTTCCTAGACTTTGATTGGTTGGAAAGTACTGGGTAGCAATATATCTTGTGCATTACTTTCTTTAACCCTTTCCTGTTTTTGGAAATTTTAGACCTGTCCAAATTCAAAGGTTTTGCAGACGATATTTTAAAGTTGATTTAATTTGAATAATAACAATTAAATAGGGTAGAAAACATTGTGGTAAAAGAAGAAATTGCTTGTTTTAAGCAATTTCTTCTTTTACCACAATGTTTTCTCAAGTATACAATAACAGCAACGTAAAATCCTGTGCTTGTACAGGAAAGGGTTAAATTAATTTGGTGTGCTTGTGAATTGTACTTTGGTGCATGTATAGACTTTAATTCTGTGTGTGTTTACCTGCTATCCCCATTGTCCAGGACCTTAGAATCGGGATTATAATCTTGCAGCCCATCTGGGAAAAAACCATCTGACTTTATACCATCATAATCATCATTTTTGTTCTTTGCCATTTCTGGAATGAAAGATTTTTAGATACCAATGTTTCTTTAACCCTTTTCTGATCTTTGGAATTTTAAACTGGTCCGAATTGAAGGAGGTTGCAGACGACAATGAAAATTGGATGCAATTTAAAAAGAAATAATCCAATGTGGTAGAAAATATTGTGGGAAAAGAAGAAATTTTAATAAGCAATTTCTAAATTTTACACTATGTTTTCTACCCAGAATGTTAAAAAAATCTAAAATTTCTTATCTTTTGAATTGTCCCCTGCAACTTCTTTGAAGTCTAAAAGACCAGTCTAAAATTTTGATATCTGTAAATGGCTTAAAAAAGTTTAACTCTTTCTTAGAAATGTATTCAAAATGGCAGCTATGTTTAGCATCATTCTTGCATATTTTGTTTTGCCGACAAGTTAATTGGATTTTAATGCCAAGTTAATTATCCCTAAAAACACATTCAGTTCCATCAAGTGCTGCAGCATTTTTAACTGCCATAAACTTTAATGAATTTCAAAGATCTATATGTAAATGGTACTTTGCAGGGGAACATAAATTTTCCCCTAAACATTTACAGATTATATAAATTACTCATATCTTTTCCCCAAATGCTTTTTTTTATATATTCTACTGGTTTTAACCCATTACCAGACGGAAAAAAGTTGAAAAGGAGTTGCAAAGGACAATTTAAAGTTCATTACATTGTAGATTTTTTTAATTTATCTGAGAAAAAACATTGTGGAAAACGAAATGTTACAAGCAATTTCTTCATATTCATATAATGTTTTCTATTTGTTTCTCTTGAAGTGTCTTTGTGTGGAAATGGGGTAAAATGACATGTCTTAACAAAGGCTATTTGCCTGCTTTTGTTATCTTCCTTGTTTCCCAAAATTCCTTTGAGCTTTGAAATATGACATCACATATTGTCTGACAAAAAAAAAAAATACTTTCCATGTTTTTACAAATATATGAATAGTACACACTCCCATGCGTTCTCTGTTAACCCATTACTTGCTGACAAAATTTTAGACCGGTCTCAATCTAAAAAAGTTTTATACAACAATTTCAAATTAGTAAAATTTCAAAAATCTTTGTCTTTCTGTAAAGAAAACATGGGAAATGAAGAAATTGCTTGTTTCCAAAGCTTTCTTCTAGAGGGCATAAAAAGGGAGGATTGTGTTAAAACAAGTTGAATCAGTTTTATGTGCGTCTGATGACTTGTCAGATGCTTTACCTTTGCTTACTGTCACATATCCCGAAGTGCTGGCATTTCCAAATTTGTTCAGGGCTCGACAACCATACATCCCACTGTCCTCTGGAGTTAAGTTCTTGATTCGTAATCTATAAATAGAAACAAAACTGAATTGTTATATTGAAATGATTTTCAGTCTAAGTCAGAAAGTGATCCTAAGCTATAAAGACTCAAAATCATCAGGGCATATCTTCAGCTCATGAGAAACATGAGTTTTGTAAAAAAAAATTTAGAGCTTTTATTCATAGCACAATGATGTAATCCATATTCTTGTCAAGATGCTGTATGCTGAAATCGTTATTAAAGTAAAAAGGTAGTTATGCAGAGAAGTATATCATCAGCTGGCTAGCAAAACCTTGTAACTACAGTTTATTTCAAGTTGTAGTTACAAGGTTTTGGTTGCTAACACACAATATAAAAGCTTAGACATGGGACAACCACCCATTGTGAAACTCTAGTACTGTCATCAATTCAGCTTAGGATCATTAACAATGTTTCACCCCTGCCCATTTAAATTTACAACCCATGCATAACCCTATTAACAAAATGTGAAATAAATACTGCAAAAATATTATCTGATTTCTTCAAATGAGCCCGGAATGAAATATTTTGTCGACTGTAAGTGGGTTATGATTTATGGCAAAGGTGCTCTCGGCAACTCTTATGACAATCTTCAAATTCTTGGGTTTTGTTTTTATTTTGGCGTAAAATAGGTTAAATCCATTTCCTTAAACCTTTTCAGTACAATCCCTGATTTTTTACATCCCCGTGATATCATACCAGAGAAAACATTGTGGAAAAAGAAGAAATTGCTTGTAACAGGCAATTTCTTCTTTTTCTACAATATTTTCTAGCACATAGGATGGTTTCATTTCAAATTGCATCGAATTTTCATTGTCCTCTGCACCTTCTTTCAATTTGTACCAGTCTAAATTCTAACAAGAGGACCATGATGGTCCTATATCGCTCCCCTGAGTATGATTGCTCAAGGCTTTATGATATAATATTCAAAATATCAAAGCCCTACACCTAATCATTTTGGAGAAGTTTTTTTTTTTTAAAGATTTTCTCTTTTAATCCTAGGTATAGTGAAACCCAACCATGTTGAGCTAATTTCAAGAGTATGGTAATTCTTTGAAGTAATAAAGCAAAGGGTCAATAGGCATTATTAATACATACCAAATATCAAAGCTATAGGCCTAATGGTTTAGAAGAACATTTTCTATGATATCCTTCTTTATTCCTTTCCGGGATTGCACAGGAAAGTTCTTATTTTCCCAATACAGTAATTCTATGAAGTATTTTAGTACAGGGTAAATAGGTATTATTACACACCGAATATCAAAGCTCTGGGCGTTATGGTTTGGGATAAGAAGATTTTTAAAGATTTCCTTCTTTAAATCTATGTAAAATCAGGGATCACACAGAAAACTAATTCTTTGAAGTATTTTGGTAGAGGGTCAATAGATGATGATTTGTACCAAACATTGAAGCTCTAGGCCTTAGGGCCTGGGAGGAGAAGATTTTTTAAAGTTTTCCTTTTTATTTGTATGTATTTTTATGAGGGATTGCACAGCAAAGGGCAAATTTTCAGAATACGGTAATTCTTTGAAGTATTTTGATAGAGGGTCAATAGATTATGATTTGTACCAAATATCAAAGCCCTAGGCCTTACCGCTTGGGAGGTGAAGATTTTTTAAACTTTTTTCACTCTGTTGCCATGGCAACCAGAGTTCTTCATGGATTTCAATTCATTTTGAAAGAGCATGACCTAAGGATCATTTCTGTGAAGTTTGGTTGAATTGTGAGTTTAGGAGGAGAAGATTATTTGTAATTGTGAACGGACAGACAGACGCCGGACGATGACCGATCACAATAGCTCACCCAGAGCACTTTGTGCTCAGGTGAGCTAAAAATCGGAAAGGGGTTAAAGTTACATCTAACATTGTTCTCAGACTACTGTTTTGTCAGACTACTGATTCAGGGAATAGATTTAGTTTGGTTTTCAAGAAAGCAGTCTCATCCAAAGTGTATGCTTATTATGTAATTAAACCTTTGACCCAAAATTAAGACTGGTTCAAATTGAAAGGAGTTGCAGACGATAATTTGAAATTTACAATTTTTTTCATTTTTTCAAATTTTTGGGTATAAAACATTGTGGAAATTGAAGAAATTGCTTGTTACAAGCAATTTCTTCATTTCACACGTTTTCCCATTTGTTTGTCACATTCTCACACAGTGTCGCCTTTGGACGCCCCTCAAGAAAATTAATTGGGAAAACATTGTGGAAAATGAAGAAATTGCTTGTAACAAGCAATTTCTTCATTTTTCACAGTGTTTTAGACCCAGAAAGTTGAAAAAATCTAAAATTTCATAAACTTTGAAATGTCGTCTGCAACTCCTTTCAATTTGTACCATTCTAAAATTTTGCCATCTATTAATGGGTTATGGCTCTTTCTTGAAAGCTTGCATGTAAAATATTTGAATTCCTACCATGTTACAATAGAAATAAATCTGAATACTTGACAAAGTAAACCATTTTTAATAAATTCAATATCATATTCTAAAAGAGTGGGGTTTTACACATTTTTAGCAATTTTTGAGTTATCATCACCGCAAATTTCTTCTCGGGTACTAATCATAGATGACATGATCAGTTTCAGATTTTTTTTCCAGATGTGTCCGGTTTTGTCTGAATGGAATGTATATGCTTACTTGAAATATTCATTGGTATAAAAAACAAAGTATTTTTCACTATACCTGGATCCCCATGGAGTAATTTTAATGCTGATTCTGTCTTTGGTGGGTTTCAGTACCTTGTCATCTTTAAACCATTGGTATTTTGGGATTGGGTAACCAGTAATTTCACAACGTAGTCGGAGATTATCATTTCTGTATCTTGTAACATTGTTCATAGCAACGTCCAATCTTACATGACCAGCTGAAATTAGAAAGACAACTGAATTACAACACAGTTCTTAAACATTCAACTTGTACTTATGCAGTCCTAGGTTATTAACCCATTCACACACAAAGACACTTTTTGACGCTTTTTAAGTAAAAAGAAAACACTTCTTCATTATCCTAAGTGTTTTCATCACCAATAAAATTGTCGTTTGCAACTTCTTTCAAATTGGACCATTCTAAAATGTTGTCATTTGGTAATGGGTTAACACCCATAGTAAGATGGTGCCATACTTCAAACTGTGGTTAATAGTAGCTTTTTCTTACTTTAAGTCTTGCATGACATTTCTAACTTAAACAGGTCATAGCTTGTGTTAAAAAGTAGTTGAACAGTGTTCAATCTAGAGGGGGCCATGGCTAAAATGACCCTCTAAAATCCAAAATGACCCCCTTCAAAATGAAGCCTGGGCCAAAATGGCACACTTCAATCAAACATACAATAAGACTTCTCTGAATGAAGTCATGGAAATAATGTCTTAACTTTTTCTAGTAGATTTATTTTGTTCAAAACAATATATTTATTATCAAATTATTATGGTTTGTTACATCTAAAACCTTGAAATTCAATAGTTTGTCTATGTACACTGCAACTCCTCTATAAAGCTATCAGGCACAGCGCTGACTCCATTATAACGCGGGGTCCCCTTGGCTCCCAAAATTTTGGAGGGGGGGGGGGGCATTTCGGGTTGCAGATGCTGAGATACGACGTTGATGCTGATTGGCCGCGATTTTTTCATCCCATCTTAGGCCCGCTCGAAGAAAAAGGGTTGCACATAAAAATCGATAATTACCCCAAGCCAGGTAAGTTTTTAACACCTTACGTGGACGGTCCTGGTCATTAATGCATTACTTCAGAAGTAATTGCTTTGTTTGATTGATGACACGCGTAGAGTTTCAATTTACAAAATCAGTTTGATTGTTTGGTCTTACTATTTGATATTGAGATGATCAATGCCTTACGTCTTTTATATTTCTAAAATCAATAGAGAATAGGCACGAACCTCGGTATCCTTCAGTTACAAACTTTGAAGGTGGTGCGATTAAAATATCAGACTGTTTCACTCTCGGCGTTCTTAATTTTCCTCAGTCCCGGGTAGGACGTGTTCTTAAAGTAATGCGCGGGCGTGAAATTAGACAAATTGACTTGAGCCTACTTTTTATTTCACTTCATAGTTTGCTGGTATCCGGAGCTCGTAGAGGATAGTGGCTTCAAGATAAAAACGCAACAATGTGCTTTGAAAACAATCAGTCGTAGTTGCGACATTTTCGCTAAATACAGAAAATAAGTGAATTTGAATTGTAAATGTCACAATATCGGATGATTCTCATCCGAAACAGGATGGATAATATAAGTAGATTAAAATAAAATACCGTTATTTTTCCGCATTTCTTTCAATAATCCGAAAATTTAATGCCATCCTGTATGATCAAACACTCGGCAAAAAGCTCGTCGACAAATTAGAAGTCAAGGTTTTTCGGGTACAGTTTATTTGATTCTGAGGGAGGAAAGGTGATCAAAGGTGCCGCCGCTAGATGTTCAGCTATTTATGGGAGAGTTTCCGGAGTTGACACATGCCAGACGCGTACCCCGTGAGAATTCATGCTAACTGAATTTTTTTACTCTTGTCGTTATGAAACCAGACATTCCGCCGTCTCGGATTTTCTTTTCGATTAAATATTTTACGATTAAAAGTTAGCGGCTACAAAGTTTAATCCAGTTTTTTATAAGTGCAACTGGTCGGTTTAAATTCTCAATTCGTAAATGACTAGTTTCAGTTAGAGTATTTTGTCGGTTTATTGTTACCGTATTTTTAACAATGGTAAAGAAATTAGACCAAGTCCATTACCGCGAAAGAGGTTCGAAGGTCGATCCATGCGACATTTTCTCAACGCTTCAGTAACCCCAGGTGTTCAACAACTCGTCGGTCTCCAAGGAGACGTCGCTATGCGGAATACTTAGATTTTACCCTTTTGTCTAAGGATGGAAATATTTACGTCCGTGTAAAACTAAATTCAATTAGATTAATGCCGACGACTATCATAATGATAAAACATGTCTCGGGTAAAAGTTCTAGCTTCTTAATATTTGGAGAAAGAGAACCACAATTTATAGACCTGTAGAAATTTACGGATTATTCAATCCTGATAGACCGGGAAGGTAAGGTAAGAATTTAATTCTCCGCACGCTGAATTTTGTCGGTTTCTGCTAAATTCTCGTAACTACAGTTGTTGTTTTTCATTTCCCGACTAGTAACTTGTATAGAATTAAACTTGTTACCGGAATTTTATCACGAATTATCCGGTGTTTGGTTCCGATTCCGACGTTTGAAAATTTCAGTTACGGCGTGGGGGGAGGGGGGGTGGACAGCGTTATAGCATAATAACTCCACTTCTTCTGCTGTTTCTTTTCTTGGACCCCACCAACAGCGTTATAGTGGAGCTGCAGTGTATTTGTATCACATGACCCCCTTGACCAAGGATCATGGGGCCATTGGGCCCCCTTTGATAAAAAGCTAGATTGAACGCTGGTTGAAAACAAAGCGCATTACCCTGTGTTGGGGTATTGGTAAGCTCTTTGAGATTCAAACTTACAAGTTAAGTTAGTACAAGAAAATCATAAGAGTTGCAATGAACAATCGCTTTGGTCTAAATGCAATCCCTAAGAGATATTCAGGAGTATACCAGAACTAAACCCTCAAATTCGTTCTTCAACAAAGCAACATAATGTGATTTTCTCAAATGACAAAATGATTCCAAAATGGAAATTAACATGTTCCCAAAAATGTAACATTTATCTGAATTTGTCAATCCTGTCATTCTGTAATTTGCTTTATTTCCGAAGATCCAAGAAAATGCCTTTATGTATCGACATTTTCACATCTTCATCTCTGCTTCCTGTAAATGACTTGTTCAGATTTTGTAGCTCTTGCCAGAAGTCTAATTCCATTCCTGTAATTACCAATCCTTGTGGCTAAATTAGGACTTCAAAATTGAAGAGTAAATTAGCCTGAAGACTTTATTACCCATTTGTGAATGTCAGCTATCTAGAAATTTAACCAATAACCACACAATGACCCTTTCTGACGCCCTGAAGTAATATGAACAGGAAAGATTTGTTGGAAAAGGAGAAATTGCTTGTACCAAGCTATTTCTTCCTTTATCACAATGTTATCTACCCTACTTGGCACATATTGTCAAAAATTTGGCACAATTTGAAATATAGTCTACAACTTCTTTAAATTTGGACTAGTCTATAAGCTTGTTGTTATTGTAATTGGTTAAGGCATTTAATTCAAAGACAATGGAGTTCTATTCATGATTGATTTTAGTCTTAATATCCATTTTGAGGATTATGCATTTTCTTATTTTAAATCACTTCTAAAGCTTTCTAATATTAGAAAAAAGAATGGCGGTTTATTAAAGCATTCCAACACAATAACTCTTTTTGGCGACCCTCAAGAAAAAAGCTTTAAAAAACAATATGGAAAATGAAGAAATTGCTTGTTACTTGTGAGTCAAGTTAGAATAAAATATTATAGATCTGAGATGTTTCTGGCATACATCTTACATTAACTGCTTCTTTAAGACAGAAGCTGAACTATATTGAACCGATTACCGGACAACAAAATGTTAGACAGGTCCAAATAGAAAGAAGTTGTAGGCGAGAACTCAAATTGCGCTAAAATTTTTAAAATGCGTTACAAATACGCTAGAAACAACCATCGTAATCATATAGCTAGAGGGCAAAATGCTTCGTGGTTTGATATTGGGTTGAGAGTGTGTTTTCTTTGCTACAGGAGTATGTAAGTTGATTATGTTCTTTAACTCTACCTGTTTTGCAAAATTTTAGTCCTGTCCAAATTCAAAGTTTGGGGACAAAAATTTAAGGATTTTAAATTGAAAAAATATATATTGAAATCAAAGAAGATGCATGAGAATATTTACTTATTTTAACGCTCAAGCCTCAAATTTTAATCAAACCCGAGTAAATGCCTCCAATTTAGATACATTCTTAACTTACACCTATCTCAGCCCTGTGATGAGAAATTTTAATAACCATTCAGTAGGTTAGAAAATATTGTGAAAAAAGAAGAAATTGCTTACCACAAGCAATTTCTTCTTTTTACACAATGTTTTCTCAATTATAAAATCACAGGGACGTAAAAAAAGGGATTGAACAGGAAAGGGTTAACCAAACATCCACTCAGAACAAGATCAGGATAGACAAAATGTGTTAGAATACTAAGGGGAGAACAATCCCAAATAAATTCTTCTTCTACGATAAAATCAATTTTTACAAGAAAACAACAAATACCCTGGGGTGTATTAAAACAACAGACTTCCAGTAATCCGATGATGGATCAACACAGAGCTGTCCTTCTTTTCGATTTTGTTTTTATTTTTAATTCCTTATTTCAAGAGTCATATTTGATTATTACAGAAATAACCTTTTAAAATTGTTTTTAAAAATTACATGACGATCAGAGGCCCAAAGCACTGAAAGAACTAGTTGCAGATCAATATCTATTTTTGAAATTTAACATAAATTCTGTAAATAACTCCCCACTTGTAAGGCTTGGACAGCCTTTTGAAAGTTGATTATAACAAAACACTTCTGGCTTGAAAGAGGCAAACAGGTGGTGTAGATTAAGATCAGACTGCACACATGTGCAGGCTGATCTTTTTCTATACCTCCTGCAAAAACAGGCATACTCTTGGTTAAGCATGACAACAGTTGAGCTGTTTTCTGAATTAATGAAAAATGTAGGCTTATGGCATGGAAAGCAAACTCTTCCACAAACAAATTAATGGATATGAGTGCCAAACTCTACTAAGTTTCTATACATCTTATACTCACTTAGAACAATCTTGTGTACACTGTTCACAATATATAGCTGTTTAAACCAATTACCAGTTGACAAAATAATAGACTTGTCCAAATTAAAACAGATTGAATGGGAAAGGGTTAAGCAAAGATTGTCACCATTATATCACAACAATGACAGAATAAAGTTCATAGGAGATCTGTGATTAAATCAAGAACAGATATCTTGAGTTTATGCTTGAACACAAGTTTATGCACCATGTAATACAAGACACAGGGGAAATCATGAATAGTGGGTCTTGATTTTCATCCAAACAGAATTTTTCTTACTTCAACAATAAGATTCATTTGATTGACTGGGTTTTAACGCCTGTTCTAACAGTATTTTAGTCATATTGCGCTGGCTGCAGCACCTAATCACTGATTCTTGGTATTTCTCATGCCAGTAACTAGCTTTTCTTAGCCTCCACCCATTGGTTGGAGACAAATGTTGGAAAAATATTTGCTGCAACCTGGGATCGAACCCTGGCCTTCATGATTTAGAGTCTGACGTGTTACAGTTTTCTATTTACCTTTCTCATGCTGAATAAAATCTTCTGTTCCAAATGGCATTTAACCCATTACCAGATGGCAAAATTTTAGATTGGTCCATATGAAAAGAGTTGGAGACGACAATTTCAAGTTGATGATTTATTAAACTCTTTGTATTTTGGGGTAGAAAAAATTGTGCTTAATGAAGAAATTGCTTGCTTGGATTTTTCTTGGGGGATGTCTAAAAGCGTTGTTGAGTGGGAATGGGTTAAATCAAAGGGCTGCAAGTTTATTTATTGGGTCAATATTTCTTTTGAAGGTTGATCTTATTAATATATAACTTGAAAAGGACAAAAAGATCATGACTAGACTAAGATCAGACTGCATTTACTGTAGACTGATCTCTGACTAGACATGACCTTCTAGAACAGCAATATTCTGGTTTCATCATTACACGGGTTAATCCAAACAAGAAAATTTAGATTGGACTAAATTCAAAGAAGTTGCAGGCGACAATTTTAGGTTGATGAAATTTCAAGAATCTTTGTCTTACAAGGTAGAAAACACTGTGGGCATTGAAGAAATTGCTTATGAAGATCAATTTCTTCAATGTCCACAATGTTTTTCCCAATTATTCCCACATTACATTTCCATCAATTTCACTGAAGCAAAGACGTGAATAGCTTAGAATTCCACACATGACTTTAAATCTTTCACTAAAACTTTTGTATTTGTACATATGAACAGGGTTCATAGTGAAGCCTCCAATAAAGCTGCTTAGAAGCACATCTGATGGAAATCTTTACTTTGCCCAAATGTTTTATAGCTGGAAATCTCATAGACAAGCGCAAGTATGATCATTTTGTGATCTTTCTCCATTTTCTACACACTTCTTATATGACAATCACAAAGGTTAAAAAATAGTTTATGAATGAATTTTAAATTGTGTGTAAATAGGTTTATAAAATGCAATTTCTTGTAAATAAAAGAAGAAAAGGTGGTATTGCTAATGTGAGAGCTGACATAATAATTTTATATGAAAATAACGAACCAGTATACATATCTATCTATGTCTGCCTTCTGTTATTTTCAACAAAATGAATATCAATTCCTTTGGTATTCAAACAAAAATGATTTTCAAAAGCTAATTTCTCAAATTGCCACTTTAGCTAACACTGCAGGTGATAATAAAGAGCAGTTCAGCAATTGCTATTTCTTCATTTCCCTAATCCAAAGCTCTTTTCTTGGGGCATGAAAAAGCAGCATTGTTTGGGAATTGGTTAACCCATTCCCACACAGTGACGCCTTTTGACACCCCTTATGAAAAACAATTTAGAAAACATTGTGAAAATTGAAGAAATTGCTTGTGACAAACAATTTCATTTTCCACAATGTTTTCTACCAAGAAAGCTGAAAAAATCCAAAATTATGTAAACTTTAAATTGTTGTCTGCATCTTCTTTTAATTTGGACTGGTCTAAAATTGTATCGTGTGGGAATGGGTAAATACCAGTAGTTTATTTTCTTGATAAAAAATTTCCTTCTCCTCTGTTTTACAAATGTTGACCAGATGTGTTCTATTGCATAAATCAGAGCACTAAAAGGCCTAATTCGTAACATAAACTTCCAGCTAAATGTAATTGAAATGTACCAGCAAAATTGAAGCCAGCCAGCTAGAATGACATTAGAGATCCCATGCTTTTTTCCTATGTCTGGACGCAAGTAAATGATCCGAGATGTTTATTTGTTGTTTTTGCTTTTTAAACCATTGAGATTTTTTTAACCCTTTCCTGTTTTTCAAAATTTTAGACCTGTCCAAATTCAAAGGATTTGCAGATGGCAATATAAGATTGATTTTATATGAAAAACATTCATTCAAAAGGGAAGAAAATATTGTGGAAAATGAAGAAATTGCTTGTTACAAGCAATTTCTTCTTTTTTTACAATGTTTTCTCAAGTATAAAAACACAAGGACGTAAAAACCAGGGATTGAACGTGAAAGGGTTAAGATTTTCATATTGGAATGATTTTAGATTAGGAAAAATTTACACAATATAAAATCTTGTTTTACCCATTATCACAAAATACTGCATTTTTAGGTGCTGATGAAAATAGCTATGGAAAGCATATATAACAAACTAATTCTCCTCTCCTCAAAATGTTTTCTAGCCAATGTTTAGCTCCTTCCAATTGACTGATCATGAGAGTCAAATAAAAATCAATTGACCAATCAAATCATTCATTGAGACCGAAAGTGAAATTTGAATTCCCGACATTGACGGACATTAAAGTGAAGTGTTTTTGTGGCTTGACAAATGTAATGTCAAAGTTTAGGTCACCAATCAATTGTTTTACTTTTTATTTACATGTTACTTCATGTTGGAGCTAAGCCGGTATGGCAAGGGGGGATTTATCTGTTACCGTAGTTTCCTTTTATATGCCCTGGCCTATTGTAATAATAGGTAAGGTTTCACAGGCTATAATTTAATTAAGACTGGCAACTAGAATGGATACAAATGTCAGAGCTTCTTTTCATCTCTCAAAAATCTTTTTCATGATTCATATTTATACCTATTACACATCTTTACGTAGATAATCACACCTTTAAATTCATAACGAGCTGTGAAATTTGTGAGGTTACCTCAGTATTTGCAAAGATTTCCAGTTGAATCGTAATTTTCACTCCATTTTATTCACGCTTGTCATGCTGAACCTTGAATATTCCTGTTTTGGCAGGAGTTATAGTTAAAGATCAGACTGCACATATGTGCAGTCTGATCTTAGTATACACCTCCTGCTTGTCCCTTTACACCTCCTGCTTGTCCCTTTAGAGCTAGAGTTGCTAACAAAATAAAATTTCAAAACAGATTGACGTGAAATTAGTATTTTCAGGCTTTTCAGTCCTTTGATTTTAATGCAATTCTGAGGATAATTTTTTCATTTAGCATGACAAAGGTTAAATAGCTAAAATGATTTGAGTTGTGTACAACAATTCAAAATGATTGTAAATTAAAAAGTAAGTTTATTCAATACCAAATGACAAGATTTTAGTCCAAAAGTTGCTAATGTCAAGTTTATCTTCACAAACTTTTTCCCCATTTTTCTGTTTTTATCTTGGCTGCTGTCATGCAAAAACAAATATTTTACTATTCTTCATGCTGAACCCGAAATATTCCAGTTTTTGCAAGATATAGACAAAGATAAGCCTGCATATATGTGCAGTCTGATCCTAGTCTTTACATCCAGTCTATCAGTTTCAAACAAGAATTGTTTGTGGTAATAATTTTCTTAAGAAGCATTGATGAATGAACAACATGTACTATCAGTGCTTTCAGCCCTATGATGCAATTCTAAAGATATATTCAGCATGACAAGGGTTAATTACTTACTGGGGCAGATCCAGGATTTCTGTAAAGGGGTTTCAAACTTACTAAGGGAGGGATTGTTTTCCTATTATTACCAAATTTAGACTGAAATTTCCCAATAAAATAAAATAACTAGGCTACAGAGGGGGAATCAAACGACCCCCCCCCCTTTCTAAATCTACCATTGACTTATGATTATTGCAGTAATTAACCCTTGTCATGCTGTGTAAACCACCTTATTGAGTTGCTGTAAAATCAAAGGGCTGAAAGTACTCATAGGACTTGTTGTTAAAAAATGAATACATTTTTCGTAGAAATCAATTTCATAAAGAATTCTAACAGAAAAGGTACAAGCAGGAGGTGTAGACCAAGATCAGACTGCACTTATGTGCAGACTGATCTTGGTCTACATCTCCTGCCAAAACCGGAAGATTCTGGATTCAGCATGACAAGGGTTGATCGAGTATGTACTTCCCTTATTGTGTGAGAATTCCAATTACCTAACATGGCACCGAGGGTCTAATGTAGAGAATGAATTAGTCAAGTTTAAACTTCATATAATTGCAATACTTCAAAATAGAGTATTTTCATTGGCCCAAATCGTATCACGTGATCAAATCAATTGCACTTTATACCTCGATAAAAGACAGAACTATTTTCGACAAAAATAGAAACAAAACAAGGTCAGGGATTTCCGATATTGGGAATTCACTTCCAAGAAATACACAACTTGTTTTGTTACTATTTATAGTCATCACCATTTGAATTTCGATTTCCTCGAATTCCTTTATACTTCCATGGATTTTCAATAAATAGATAAACAAATAGTGTCCTTATAACAATTATAATGTTCGTTTTAAACATGAAGATTTCGAAAAACTCACCTTTATTAGCCGTAAATCCGAGATGTCGATTCGGCTTCGCCACAACAGCATGCATCGTGTCCGTGTGGTAGGTTTATATTTCTTGTCTCTTACAAAGCATATATTCATAATTCTAACTGTTATCGACCTTGATATCATAATTTACAGAGTTTAAAGTTAGTATTTACTCATAATAATTCCAAATAAATCCAACGAATGTTCGAATTTCCGTTTCAAAAAACCCAAGCGACGAAATAAAATGTCCGCCATTACAACGACTCGAGCGATAAACTGTGTCAATGTATCCATACGCCTGTCAAAGAAAAAGTAACTCCGCCCACAGTTCGTTTATTTGTTTTTATTTTCATCTCTCTATCCGTTTCGGATATGAAAATAGACGTATTGCAATTATATGGGCCGAGTGTATTTTTCACTGCGTTTATTGGAGTATAAAGTGCAATTGCCTTAGCACATGGCTTAAACATAACGCCCTACGGGCGTTATTTGCCATGTGCTAAGGCAATTGCACTTTATACTCCAATAAACGCAGTGAAAAATACACTCATCCCTATATTCATTCATGAATGCTTTGAGACATTGCTGCAGAGTTATTTTATCTACAAAAACACATTGACATCTCCGTAATTGTTTAGTTATATTGTCAAGATTACTTGTGTTGAGTTAATGGAACAGCCGCTCATGTTGATCATTTATTCAATTACTTTTTTTTACTTAGGCTCTTATCAGTTTAGCTTAACAACCACAATATCCTTACTTTTGGTCTATGCCTCCTGCCAAAACAAGAATATTCCGGGTTCAGCATGACAAAGGATAAATGCAACTCCCAAGGAAAACAAGAGCCCTGCCAACGGGTGCCAACACTTGGCTGCAGGTGCTGGATTATGCAAAAATTCTAAGTCAAAAAAGGGGCATAACTCTTACCCCTTATCTCTCTTGATAGTCTAGATAGCTCTTGTGATTGTCAATACACATGCCAAGTTTCATGAGGAAATCTTCAATAACAATAGAGATATGATCAAGGTTAAATTTTGTCACGCCAGCCCCAACACTGCAACGCGAAGGAAGCCAAGGTAATCACAAAACCTTGAGTTTTCTCCAAAAACACTCAAGCTAATAAAAGGGAGAAAGTTTGGAGAATGCCAGAAGAAGTATGTCTAAATGGCTTAGAACCTCCATTTATCAAACGTCTCTGACATTTTGTGTGAAAAATGATGTCCCAGACACATGATACAATTCTAATCTGGTCCCAGCTGCAATCAAATTTTCATTATTGCCTTTCACTTGAAACAATATGTCTACACCGATATAATCTTAGGTGAATAACAACATCCTAACTTTATTCCACAAAAGTAACTCCATTTCACATGTGACTTTACCATAAAGGGAGGTAATTCATGCAACAAAACTAATCAGCCTGAGAAGATTTTATGAGAAAAAGTTAATGGTAGCTTGTTGAGCAAACAGACAAAAATATCATGATTTACCCATTCCCACACAACAAAATTTTAGACTGGTCCAAATTGAAAGGAGTTGCAGACGACATATTAAAATTTATGAAATTTAAGATTTTTCAACTTTCTGGGTAGAAAACATTGTGTAAAATGAAGAAATTGCTTGTGACAAGCAATTTCTTCATTTTACACAATGTTTTCTCAGTTGTTTTCCTTGAGGGGCGTCCAATAGCATCACCGTGTGGGAATGGGTTAATTTACTTTTTTGGGCTATTACAGTGACTACGCAATCATTCCAACATCAAAATATTTCATTCTAAATCCCTAAAATACTACAGAATCAGTTACACATAAAACATATTTTTGACAAATATTGGCCATTACAATAACCAAGCAATCATTCAAACATTAAAAACATTTTATTCAAAAGCCGTTAAATACTGCAGAATCAGTCTCGCGTGAAAAATATTTTTGAGAAAATCTATTTGAAACCTGAAATTTAAGGGTAAAAACAACTGTTTTCTGGAGTAACATCATTATCTTTATACAAGATAGTGTTAATTCTATTTACCAAGATCTCTCGAGGATTATAGAACTGCATTTCAAGATGGCCTGTAAGAAGGAATCAATACCAAATTCACAGAATAATGACTCATAAGTCATTTCCACAGTAAATTCAAATTGTTCCTCATACAATGATACCATGCCAGTTGTCCTTTGGAATATAAACTTTTAACTATTTCCTTTTTTTTGAAATTTTAGACCTGTCCAATTTCAAAGGTTTTGCAGATGTCAGTTGAAAGTTGATTTTATTTCAAAAATAATCATCCAGTAGGGTAGAAAGTATTGTGGAAAAAGAAGAAATTGTTTGTTACAAGCAATTTCTTCTTTTTCTACGTTTTCTCAAGAACAACACAGGCATGTTAAAACAAGGGATTGAACAGGAAAAGGTTAACCCATTATCAGGCAACAAAATTGTAGATCCAAATTCAAAGAAGTGGTAGAAGATAATTCATAGTTGATGGAATTTACAAAAATTGGTCTTGCAAGCAATTTCTTCATTTTCACCAATGTTTTCAAAAGCAGTCTTCATAACAGCATAAAAACTAGGACTGTGTGGGAATGGGTTAAGGACGTTTCCATTCATCTATATTGTGTCAAGTATTTCTTAATTCAATAACAAACTTTGAAGACATCAAAAGTTTTAGCATACATAATTTAAGAGGGTTCCAGTTACAAATTTAATTAAGCCTTAAAATTCAGCAAAAGCAAGAGGAAATGTTAGCTGACTATTTCTGTCTAACAACTAACTGCATATGCACATTTTCCTTTTACAACCAATCTTGATTGATTGATTGAATGGGGTTTTATGCCACTTTTAACGGTTACAACCAATCTTGAAGAATTGGACAGACCACATAAGGGTGTAATTTAAATATCAACAAGCAAAGAAAGTTCTACCAAAATAATTAGCTAGAATGAGTTTCGTTTAGGTTCAACATCTTTCATTATTTCTCGAAAGCAAACAAAATGTGATGAAAAAGACTTTGGCTCAAAATGCTTCGCACCATTACAACAAGGAAACTCCTTGAACCAATTAAGTCACATGGACAGAGGTAACTATATGCCCGTCATCATTACATGGATGGAACATAAAAAGTTTTCATCATGCAGCTTCCTTAACCCTTGTCGTGCTGAACCCAGAATTTTCCAGTTTTAGCAGGAGGTATAGACACAAGTGCAGTCTGATCTTAGTCTACATGTCCCATCTGTCCTTTTTAAACCAGAGTTATGAAATTAATTTTCAAAAGAAGTACATGTATTGACAACTGAACAACAAGTACTACTAGTGCTTTCAGCCCTTTGATTTTAATATAATTCTGAAAAGGATTTTATTCGGCATGACAAGGGTTAATATAAAGATTAATTGTCAAGGGCTCCGAGGAAAAACTTAGTATGGGTCTATACAGCATATAGACCCATACTAAGTTTTTGCTCAGAGCCTACAATGTATCATCTTCTCAGCCATCCCCATTAGGATATACCTAGCATTTTCCCTCTTCATATATTCATAGATGATATAAAGTGGATTAGCAACTTGCTTCAAGAATGTACGAGATGCCATAATGCATTTATAATTTAGCAGAGAAACAATCCCAAAAGAATAATAATTCTGAGAACTTCATTTTGCATCCTGTAGATTTTCTAGAAAATAATTACAGCTTTAAGTCCACACGGGAAATATTTACAGCATAAAAATGTTTACACTTAATATTACTTCTGAACCCATATAACCAGCTTACAATAATTTTTTTGATGGGTCCAAATTAAAAGAAGCCCCTATGAGTTACTTTTTTTTAAAATCCAGGTCACTAGCTTACGACAAATTTTTTGACAGGTCCAAATACAAAGGAGTTGCCCCTCTCATGATTTCTAGTTGACAGAATATTTTTTTTAACCCTTTCCTGTTCAATCCCTAGTTTTTACGTCCATATGAGTTTATAATTGTTTGTTTGTTTGTTTGAATGGGGTTTTACGCCGCTTTCAACAATCTTTCAGTTATATCGCGGCGGCTGGAGCACCTAACAATGGAATCCTGGTATTTCTCACACCAGTACTACCATTACATCCTTTCCTAGCCTCCAGCTGCTATCCCACATAGGTCTACGATTATCGACCCATTGGTGAGAGACAAATAGTCGGAAAGGATGAGTGCCGCCGTCGGGAATCGAACCCGGGACCTCTAGATTGACAGTCCGACGCGCTACCAACTGCGCAATGACGGCGGCTAAGTTTATAATTGAGAAAACATTGTAGAAAAAAGAAGAAATTGCTTGTAACAAGCAATTTCTTCTTGTCAAAATATTTTCTATTCTACCGATTGTTTTTTTTTAATCAAATTAAATCTGCTTTAAATTTTGGTCTACAAAACCTTTGAATTTGGACAGGTCTGAAAAGGGTTAAGTGAATCTGGGTGGACATGCAATCTGTCATCTTTTTAATTCCGGGTAGAAACACAGTGGAAAATGAATAACTGTATTTTACAGGCAATTTATTCATTTTCCACATTGATTTCCCTGGGTATTTGCTTGAAGCTGTGTGGGAATTTTAACGGGTTCATATACGAAAGCTGGTTTGAGACTGCAAGCATTTTGACTTTCATATGACTTGGCCACAGTTAGACCTGAAATACTTTTCATCTCAAAATGCAAACAATAATTTTAAGTTTGTGGATTGTTAAAATTCATTGTCTTTTGGGACAGAAAACATTTTGGGAAATGAAGAAATTTCATATTTTTACAATATTTTCAAAAGTTTATTTTTGAGGGGTGTAAAAAAGGGGGATTGTGTGGAAATGGGTTAGCCCAGTCTTTAAAATAATCTATTTGGTTATGCATGTATAATACAAAATACTATTAGTTTTGTTTCTCTTTTGCAAATGCCCTTAATGCTACAATTTTAGCCAGAACTTAACATTTTGTTTGGAGAATGTAGATAAAAAGTATTGTTTTCATACCAGATATTAACTTACAATAGGCCAGAAGGTCAAAACAGAAACTGGCAGGGTGAAAGCCCGGAATCTTTCTAAATACAGAAACATGAACTTTGAGGTTGTTCTTGGGCAATTTACCTCAAGTCAGGATTAAGGCATACGAGCAGCTGTGTACATGGATCAAATACAACAGGAAATGAGAAGAGCTCAGCCAAAATGTAGCAAAATCAGATACGTTAGTATTACTGTGACATTAGTTTCCTCGGTGAAGGCTTTTACCTATTCCCACAGAATGGTGCTTTTTGACGCCCCTCAAGAATAGTAATTTGGAAAACATTGAGTAAAATAAAGAAATTGATTTTATTTCTTCATTTTGCACCATATTATATTTTCTACCCAGATAGTTGAAAAGATTTAAAATTTTATTAATTTCGACCAGTCTAAAATTTTGCTTCTGGTATGGGTTAAGATGGATCCTCTATGGTATACTTATATAATACTGATTTCATATTTGAAGTTGAGAATTAACCCATTCCCACACAATCCGCTTTTCAAACTACTTAACCCATTCCCACATAACAAAATTTTAGACTAGTCCAAATTGAAAGACGTTACAGACGACAATTCAAAGTTTATCAAATTTTCGATTTTTTCAACTTTCTTGGAAGAAAACATTGTGGAAAATGAAGAAATTGCTTGTAACAAGCAATTTCTTCATTTTCCACAATGTTTTCCAAAACTCTTTTTCTTGGGGGCATCTAAAAGCATCACTGAGTGGGAATGGGTTAAGCTGTAGAAAATGACAAAATTTCTTATCACAAGCAATTTCTTTGATTCACATTGTTTTTCTAACCCAAGTAACTAAGATCTTTAGGTTGATTATATATCGAAAATGGTAGTTTAAATTTCAAATTTCTTTCTATTTGCAAAAATGGAAAGAGCAGAAAGTCTTCATAACTATGAAAGATTATTTCTTATTTCATACTATATAATTTACATTTTATGAATTTTAGAAAAACTATCTGTATTTTAACCATTCCTGATTTGCAAATTATAAGGCCCGCCCAAATTCAAAGATTTTGAAGACTAAAAGTTTTATTTGTATTTGATTTTAAAATAGCCATTCAGTAGGGTGGAAAATTTTGTAGAAAAACAAGAACTTGCTTTTTTCAAGCAATTTCTTCTTTTCTACAGTATTTTTTCAAATATAAATTCACAGGGATGTAAAAACCAGGGATTGATCAGGAAAGGGTTAAAGCAAACAAATTCTCTGTTTTTCGCTAAAATGTTCAAATGAAATGCGAGTAAATTAACCATTAAATAAAATTACACATATTTGACCTTTAGTTACTTAAAAGTGTTTTAACAGAATTATTTTAGATTCCACGCACTTTTAAATGCGATTTTTACATACTAAAAGTGCAAAAAACATCTTTTGAACTGACATACTGATATGTAAATTCAAGCCTCAATGCTTATCAGTTATATAATTTTTGTAAAGTTTGAAAACATCCATGCACAAACTCTTTTTGAAGATATCCCCAAGTTTTGATAAGTGATTGACAGGTCTGAGGCAGATAGGCATGCACCATGGTTCTCAGATTTGAGGATAAAAACTTAGCATCTTAACCCATTAACAAACAACAGAATTTTAGACCAGTCCAAATTGAAAGGAGTTGAAGACGATGATTGTAAGTGTATGAAATTTTAGATTTTCTCAACTTCCTGCATTGAAACATGGTGGAAAATGAAGAAATTGCTTGGTTCAATCAATTTCTTCATTTTTTACAACGTTTTCCAAATTGTTTTTGTTTAGGGGCGTCAAAAAGCATCACTGTGTGGGAATGGGTTACCTCTGTTCTTGTACGAGAATTATGTAAAAGTTTAATCCATTACCATCTGGCAAAATTTTAGACTGGTCCTAACTGAAAGAACTCGCAGTATCATGTTGGTGCAATTTAGAAAATCTCTACCTTTTAAGCAAGAAAATATTGTTGACAATGAAGAAATTGCTTCTAACATTTTTACTTTAGGGCTTCAAAAAGCGTGATTATGTGGGAATGGGATAAGACATTACCAGACAATATAAAAGACGTTTTAAAAAAGAAAATTATCGGAAACCACGCAGATTGTTTGAATTGAATAAGAACACTATACTAGGTTGACACGCAGGATTGCAGGTGATGGTATTCAGGGCTGACACACTCAGGTGATGGATAGTGAAAAAGGGATATAATTCTTACAAACATGGGTCTTGAGTTATCTCCCTTGATAGTATGGTAGTATTGATTCCCCCCCCCCCCCCTTTGATAGTGAAAAAACATGCCAAGTTTCTAGTAAATATCATCAACTAGAACTTGTCACTGAAGGTGACTAAATACCCCTGACAGAGCCAATGTGTCTAATTTCAAAGGGAGATAATTCTTGAACCAGGGAGAATTAAGACTTAAAAATTGCTTCTTGCAAATCTTTAACATGTGGTTAGTCTTTGTATTAAGTTTCAATGGTATTGAAGCAAAACTGAAGGAGGAGTTCATGACACAAAATTGGTAGTATTTTGAACACAGACAGACACACACACAGATAGATGGACAGACAGGCTGATTCCAGTATATCCCCGAAAACATTCGTTTTTGGAGGGTATAATAAAGTCAGATTTAAGACAACCATGGTTTGAATTTGACACAACAACTACTTCCAACTAATAGCGCATGACATTCCTGATACTTTTATTCAAATTTCCTATGTAGTCCGAGGGCGTCTTGTCTTATTACATAAAAATTTATGACTAGTAATTCATATAAACGTCCTAGTAAATAGGGTGTATCTCCTAATAAATTAATTAAGCACAACTCAAACACTGATTTGTTAATTAATTTAAAGGTACCCTGGACTTTGATATGGCGGGTGGTCTTGTCAAAATGAATATAAAGTTTATTGTTTATTGTTTACAGGGTATTATTTATTCATATAAACTGTTTGTAAATATAATAACCTCTATAACTTTTTTGTATGACTAAAAGAGACATTAACCAATTATCATATAATTTAATTTTTAGTTTCGTCTATCAAAAACAAGCCTTCTGATTGGTCGAAAAAATTTATTCATAACTCTATGAACAAAATTTTGAGCACGCAGCGATTTTGTATGCTTCCACACAAAATAGTCCCATGCAAAAACGTATCAAAATTTGTAAAGCTTTTGGTTTTTTTTGCTCGATGCTATGAAATTATAAGAAATGAAGAGAATTTTTTTTTGTTTTCATGGAGGTATGAACCGAAAAACCTAATCACACAATGTAGAATCCTTTACCAAACTATCCCAGAATTTGTGGCCTTCAGGGAAAAGAAGTTTAAAAAAAGCATTGTGAGAAAGGGAGTGACAAGTCATTTCTCCATTTCAATTTAAGAATTCTTTCAATGAGATTTATGCAATTTTCGACCCCAGAAGCAGAGACCTTTTTATCCTGAGAGCATATTTTCCTGTAACATAGTACAAAATTATTTAGTCATGCTACATACCAAATATGAATGCCCTCCACCTTATATTTCAGAAGAAGAAGACTTTCAAACTTGCTCTAATTGGATGTTTTCCAAAATCTTGTACATATAGGGCAGTGCCATGTTTTATCCCAGGGCTAAGATTTTAACTAACATGGTAAAGAACCTTCTGTTCATGCTATATATCAAATATGAATGCCTTAGCCTTTGTAGATTGGGTGGAGAAGATTGTTGAACATGGTCTAATTGAGCATTTTTATGAACTTTGGACACCCGGGGAAGGGGTGTTTATTAACCTACAGGCATAATTTAATCAAAATTGATAGATAACAGACAGGCTATGCTACACTCAAAATATAAATGCCCTCCGCCTTAAAAAGAAGAACTTTTTTTAACAAACTCAAATTTTGCGTTTTTCCCAATATTTGGACCTCTAGTGCAGGGCCGTTTTTGACTCTAGGAGGACAAGTTTAAGTGATATAGTACAAAACCATCTAGTTATGCTACATACCCAACTTCACCCAAGGAACATCCCTGCAAAGTTTCAGCTTGATTGGCCTACTGGTTTAGGAGAAGATTTTTAAAGATATTTAAAGAATTACTAAAGATTTCCATTTTCAAATGCCATGGCAACCAGTTTTGGACGGAATTAAATTCTTTTAACAACTTTTGAAGAACTTCACCCAGGGAACATCCCTGCAAAGTTTCAGCTTGATTGGCCTACTGGTTTATGAGGAGAAGATTTTTAAAGAAATTGTGGACGGACGGACGACGGACAACAACCAATCACAATAGCTCACCTCGCACTTTGTGCTCAGGTGAGCTTAAAATATGCACATAATTTTTTTTCTAACTCGCCTGATCATGAACCATATTTTTCACCTGAAATCTTCTAAAATCACCACCTTGAGAGTAAGAAAATTAAAACCTTCAAAAAAACATAATAATATTGAAGTCCCAAAGTTTTGCACACTTTCGAAACATAAAAGTTAAGAGTCAGGTCGATAATTTTGAATAATAGCCTTCTGATAAGTAGCACACAATTTCGACTGATAGACTTATCAAACCTATCCAATGAGTCTGATGCACTGGCGTTTCTTTGACATGGAAATGCTGTATGCAACTGTTGATCATTAATATAGGCTATCACTTCTTATCTTTTGCTTGCACTGTTTGACAACGGGAGCACAGAGATTATACATAGCAATGAGGAAAAAGTCTTCACTTATTTTTCAACAACTTTTGAAAAGGTTTCTCATATTTTGCCATCATTATTGCTCGAGATAAATGCTTTTTGACGCCCCTCGTGATAAACAGTTAGGAAAAACATTGTCTATAATGAAGAAGTTGCTTGCAACAAGTAATTTCTTCATTTCACACACAAAAAGTTTCAAAGACCTAAAATTTCATAAACTTGTAACTCCCTTCACTTTGGACCAGTCTAATATTTTGCCGACTGGTAACTAAATGGCTTAGCATGCATCATCAGTGGGCAACCAAAGTATCATAGATGTAGCTTCATTTAAGCTGTATCTATATTTGAGTCTCCAAATGACTAAATTAGCTCTCTTGTTCAAAGATATTTGCCAAAATTGAATGGCATTAACTTGAAACTTGGATTCAATCACTATCTAAAAGAGCTTCAACCCTTTTCTGTTTTGGGAAATTTTAGACTAGTCCAAATTGAAAGGTTTTGCAGACGACAAATCAAAGTTGAATTTATTTTATAAAGAGTCATTCAGTAGGGTAGAAAATATAGTGGAAAAAGAAGAAATTGCTTGTTACAAACCAGTGATTGTACAGGAAAGGGATAAGTACCAGCAAGCGAGGTAAATCTCTACATTGTCACCAGGATTCTGCACTTTTCCATACTTTGAATTATGCCTTTTTCATCTTTCAATTATGCCCTTTTCATACTTTGAATGATGCTTTCAACTTTGAATTGTGCGCATTTTGTACTGTGAACAATACCCCTTGTTGGTACTTCCAATAAAGCCGCTTGTAACAGTACCTCCAACTTCTCTTTGCTATATGAGGCATCTAAAGGTTATTATGGTAACAATAATTTTGAAATAGTCTAAAACAGTGCTAGAAATCTGAGGTCAATTTAACACTTTTCATGCTGACAAAAGACTGTCTTTTAGAATTTCATTAAAATCAAAGGAATGAAAAAACTGGTAACACTAACTTTGGGTGGAAAATCTTTGGAAAATTAATATCTATGAACAGCTTTGGCTAACAAGGACAAAAAGATGCTGTAGCCTGATCTTTGTATACACCTCCTGCCTAAACAGAATTATTCCAGGCTCAGTATGACAGGGATAGAGTGCAAGAACAACATCACAAGAACCTTCTAACAGTTCTAACACCGAGATAAGAAAAAGGATTCACTGGATTAAATTTAGAAACATAAAACAAGAGAAGACACTTAAATCTTGGGGTGTTTGGCAAAAATAGCGAACCAGATCTGTCGAAACATCACTCCATACTTCTGTTTTGTGATAATTAAAACCTAAGGCAAGTAAAAAATGAATAAAATTCAATTAAATGATCGCACCAAGAATGTCAATTAATTGAAAGGAAAAAGTTGCCTTGGTAATTAACGACACAAAATTACTAAGACAAGACATCATTAAACTGGAAACTTTGTGGATTCCAGGTTTACCTCAAACAATATTTTTCAGAATATTGTCAGTGCCTCAGCAAAATGTCTTAATTACAGCGCTTCATTAAAGCTGTAGTTACGACTTTTTGCTCACTCACTGTTTATGTGTCCATTTGCTCAAGATATACATCATCAGTTTTTAATGCATTTGGTGCACATGTATCAGCCAATATACTAATATACCTCTGCTCTTGCATGAACAGAATTAGGGAAGCAGGAATGTTGGTAAGACTAGATGGTTGTCCCTGGACAACTGCTGTCTAGCCCACAAAGTTTTTAACAACTTGACCATGACCATCAATTTTAGTGTTTGACCTTGAGCTTTGATCTTGAACTTAAATTGTAGGAGAAATGCTCTTGACAATCACAATTGTAGTGTTTGACCTTGAGCTGTGACCTTGACAGTAGAACCATCCCTGAAATTCTTTCACACAGCACATCTTCTCATGATGGAGAATAATTGTACCAAGTTAATTTGAAATCCATCCATAAATGTAGGAGTAATTGTCCAGACAAACACAATTTTAGTGTTTGACCTTGAGCTGTGACCTTGATATTAGAACTATCCCAAAAATTCTTTCAAATGGCACATCTTCTCATGATGGAGAATAATTGTGCAATCAATTTTAGTGTTTGACCTTGAGCTTTGATCTTGAACTTAAATTGTAGGAGAAATGCTCTTGACAATCACAATTGTAGTGTTTGACCTTGAGCTGTGACCTTGACAGTAGAACCATCCCTGAAATTCTTTCACACAGCACATCTTCTCATGATGGAGAATAATTGTACCAAGTTAATTTGAAATCCATCCATAAATGTAGGAGTAATTGTCCAGACAAACACAATTTTAGTGTTTGACCTTGAGCTGTGACCTTGATATTAGAACTATCCCAAAAATTCTTTCAAATGGCACATCTTCTCATGATGGAGAATAATTGTGCCAAGTTATTTTGAAATCCATCCATAAATGTAGGAGTAATTGTCCGGACAAATTCGGACAGACGGACAGACTAGAGCACTAACGAACATACACCTACTTGTCAACTACAGTGACAACTATGTCTCGCTCATCGCGAGCATGCTCGACAACAAAACTGAAATTATACATGAATAATCAAGCACTCATGTAAGTAAGCAGAGCTAAAAATGTTAAAGGAGAATGTCTTCCAGTGATCTAATTAACCAAACACACCACCATCAGACTCATTTAACTTAATTACACGGGCTAATTCAATTTTTCAACCATGTAATTCTTCAAATCCAAGCTTTTGGGTGAAATGAACTGGAAGTGGTTAAGAGTAAGCATTTTCTTGACCCATTCCTACACACCAAAATTTTAGACTTGCGGAAATTGAAAGATATTGCAGACGACAATTTAAAGTTGATAAAATTTTGGATTTTTTAAACTTTCTGGGAAGAAAATATAAGTGGAAAATGAAGAAATTGCTTGTAACAAGCAATTTCTTCATTTTTCACTATGTTTTCCAAAGCTTTTTTTGGGGGGTGGGGGGGCTCCTAAAAGCGCCACTGAGTGGAAATTGGTTAAATCTTTCCCATACAACAAAATTTTAGACTAGTGAAAATTGAAGGGAGTTGCAGACCACAATTTCAAGGGGATGGAATCTTAAATCTTTTCTTCTTTTTGGATAAAAAACATTGTGGATTATGAAGAGATTTCTTGGTACAAGCAATTTCTTCATTATCCACAATGTTTTCCAAAGCTTTTTTTCTTTAGGGGCATAAAAAGGAGGGATTGTGTGGAAATGGTTTAAACCAAGTAATCTTTAACACATTCCAACACAATGACCCTTTTTATGCCCCTTAACCCTTTCCTGTTTTTGAAATTTTAGACTGGGCCAATTTGAAAGAGGTTGCAGACGACAATGAAAAATGCATGGCATTTGAAATCTGACCATCCTATGTGGTAGAAAATATTGTGGGAAAAGGAGAAATTGCTTGTTACAAGCAATTTCTCCTTTTTCCACAATGTTTTCTCAAGTATGAAATCACAGTGACGTAAAATCCCGGGTTTGTCCAGGAGAGGATTAAAGAAAAACTATTGGGAACACATTGAGGAAAATGAAGAAATCGCTTGTAACAAGCATGAATTTCAAAAATCTGCCTTTTTCTTTTCAAACCCATTCCTAAACTACATTATAGAATGGTCCAATTTGAAAAAAAGATGCAGGTTGATGAATTTCTAAAATTCTATGTCTTTTGAGATAGAAAACATTGTGGACATTAAAGAAATTTTTTCTTGGGGGAGGGCGCATAAAATGGAGGGTTTGTGTGGGAATGGGTTAAAGAAAATAATGTGGATAATGTAGAACTTGCTTATAACAAGTTATTGCTTCATTTCCCACCATGTCTTCTAACCAGATAAAGGATATGATTTTTTTTTTAGATTTCATCAACATGAAATCATCGTCCTACAATTTAGACCTGTCTCATATTGCTGTTTGGTAAATGAGTTTAAAAGCCATGTCAACATTAGTAGGAGAAAAAAAAATCGGGGAACATCCGAAAATATTCTAGGACAAAAACCGCGTGGTAGAGAGAACATAAATCGTCTACTGCAGACACATAATCTCAAATGGAACTTAATTTGTTTTGAATGCTTATGGCACATACCAGACGCTATGGCAACAAACTTCCAGTGTTTTTTGACATCCAAAAGTATAGGTTTTCGCAATTGTCCAAGATGTAATGACGATTCCTCATTCATGACATTCGTTTTTCTTCTTTCCATGGGAACTTTTTTCTATCCATATTTTAGAGAATTTCATATGAAAAGGTTGGAATAATTGACTAATTGCTGGCCCCACCAACTGACTCCTTTGGCCCTGCCCATTACCTCAAATAGGAAGTTCAATTTTTAACGTACTGATTTTGCAAAATTTATGGCCAGCAGTATGTTACAAATAAGAAGAATGGTTGGTTGGTGACCTAAACATCGTAACTGTAGGTACGAAGTTTAAGTCACCAATCCAAAAATGATTTACAACAATGGCTACCAATATCAGGGTTCAAACTGAACTTCCAGTCTAACTGAATGTTTTCATTGGTCGACTGATTATTTGATAGACAGTCGCAATTGGTCAATTATAAATGGGACAGTTTAACAAGAGAATTGCCAAATTGGTTACTCGACGTTCTGCTATTGGGTACTGTATAGTGCAATGAAAACTTATTGGAAAAAGGAGCATAATTCTTCCAACGAGATGCCCTTCGAATATGACCTTGACCTTTATAACTGCAGAAACATCTTGTCACAAGTAATAGAGATGTGAAATATGAGGTCTCAAAGTAAAGTGATAGAGATATAGGTGAAAAGGTTTGGACCATACTGGCACAGACAACATCTGGGCTTATTAGCAATACCAGGTTTTCTTCAAAAACAGCCGAGCTAAAATAACTGTTACCATTCCGAAACCCATAACAAGATAACATCATTCAAACAGGTCCAAACTGAAAGACAACTTTTCTAACCAATTCCCACATAGTGACGCTTTTTGACGCCCTTCAAGAAAAATGCTTTGAAAAACATTTTCAAAAACCAGTTTCTTCATTATCCATGATGTTTTCTAACCAAAAGAGACAAAGATTTTTAAAACTTCATCAACTTCAAATTTTGTCTGCAACTTCTTTCAATTTGGACTAGTCTAAAATTTTGTCGTCTGGCAATGGATTAAACTGTGAAATAAGTACCAAATAGGGAAGAAAAGTTTGTTAGAAAAGAAGGAATTACTTATTCAAGTCAATTATTTTTCAGTATCATTGAAATGCGGGATTTATCAATTAAATAATAAAAGATATCATGGAATTTTCCTTTAATTTCAACAGTGTATATTCTACTCCCTAAAATTCTGATTCTAATCGACACTCTCTTAACCCTTTCCTGTTTTTCAAAATCTTAGACTTGTCCAAATTCAAAGGTTTTGCAGACGAAAATGCAAAGTGGATTCAATTTTAGATATAACCATTCAGTGGGGTAGAAAATATTGTGGAAAAAGAAGAAATTGCTTGTAACAAGCAATTTCTTCTTTTTCCACAATGTTTTCTCAATTATAAAAAATCACCAGGGATTGTACAGGAAAGGGTTAACCTTTCAATTAGTCCTAAATAAATTTTTGTCATCTTGTAAAGGGTTTAAGTTTTAATGCCAGTTAGATAGTTAATTCCTTTTTTCAAGCTAAATGCATTTAATTACCACAAATAAGTTGTAATCACTGTGTTTAATTAATGTTTTCATCTTGAAATATATAAGAAATTAAAATAATCCTGACTTAATGTTTTACACTAAACTTTTTAATGCCAGCTTACAACAGTTTATTGTTATTGTTGGTCACAGGAATTTCACCCATTGCCATACATTTGAATCACTGATGAAAACAAGGGGACCATGATGGTCCTGAATCGCTCACTTGTGGCATCTGCAAATTACAGTACTTTTTTGTATAAAAAAGACACAGCTTGAGCCAAATAACATCAATACATACAACATATCAAAGCTCTTGCTCTCATGGTTTAGGAGAAGATTTTCAAAGATTCCCTTCTTTATTCCTTTGTAAAATCAGGGATAGCACAGAAAAGGTATTCTTTGAAGGATTTTGGTAGTAGGTCATTTAACACAGATACAAACCAATTATCAAGGCTCTAGACCTAATGGTTTGGAAGAAGATTTAAAGATTTCCTTCTTTTTTCCTACGTGAAATTAGGGATTGCATAGAAAAGGGCTAATTTTCAGAATACGGTAGTTCTCTGAAATATTTTGGTAGAGGGTCATAAGGGGATGATACATACCAAATATCAAAGCTCTGGGATCTGGTATGGGAGAAGATTTTCAAAGATTTCCATCTTTAGTTCTTCCTAAAATCAGGAACTGCACAGAAAAGAGCTAATTTTCAGAGTACAGTAATTCTTTGAAATGTTTTGGTAGAGAGTCAATAGCTGAGCTCTAAGCCTTATTGTTTAGGGGGAGAAGATTGTTTGATAATTATTTACGGACGGAAAGACAAGACTCCAGACATTTATCAATCACAATGAGCTCACAAAACATTGCAGGAAAAAGAGGACATACTTGCAACACACAATTTCCTCCTTTTCCACAAATTTCTTATTCAGTTTATAATTTCATCTGCAAATTTTTATTAGACTTTCTAAAATCTAGTCCTTTGTAAGAGGGTTCAGCAACATGTTATCATTTATTGCATACCGTTTTTTTTTTTTTTAAATCCCATGAGAACATTTAAGACTGGTCCAAATTCAAAGATGCTGCATTTGACAAATTTTGAGTGATAAAATATCGGATTATTTTTTTTGTATTTTGGTTTGAAAAAAAATTTTGGATAATGAAGAAATTGCTTGTGACAAGCAATTTCTTCATTTTTCACAATGTTTTCTAAGGCATTTTTCTTGAGGAGCGTCCAAAAGTGTCATTGTGTGGGAACAGGTTAATTCAACCAATAGCAAATTGAGCGAGTCAATTCCAGGAGAAAGTTAATAATTGTTTTTTCCACCAATTTTTTTTTTTCCCTAATTAAGATCATTTAACCCATTCCCACACAATCCTGCATTTAGATGCCCCTCAAGAAAAGGCTTTGGAAAACTTTGGGAAAAATGAAGAAATTGCTTGTAACAAGCAATTTCTTCATCAGCCACACATATTCTGTCCGTAAAGACAAAGATTTTTTGAAATTCAACATTTTGAAATCGTTGTATAACTTCTTATAATGCTGACTAGTTTAAAATTCTCTTATGTGATAATATGTTAAGACCAAGCAAATTTTAGAATTTCTGTATGAAGGAAAGTATTCAATTTGCAATTAAACTTACAGATTCTGCACTTAAAACTATTAAATTCAACATTCATGATTATTTCAGTTTCCTCTTTCCTGCTTCAAAAGGACAAGTCAGCATTTACCCATCATAAGAATATTAATTGCCTCTATATATACTGCATATTTGAATTCTGAGCATTTCTTTATCAAGTTACACAAAACTTAACATCAAGTCCAGCAGCTAAATATGCGACCTCGAGTCATGACCTTCAGACCAGATAGACCTATTCCATAATTTGTTGATTGATTGAATGGGGTTTAACTCCACTTTTAACAGTCTTTCAGTCATAATGTGGCAGCTGGAGCAGGTAGCCATGGATTCCTGGTATTTCTCACACCAGTACTTGTAACCACTACATCCTTTCCAAGCCTCAAGCTGCTCATCTCATATAGGTTTACGATTATCCATCCATTGATAGGAGACAAATGTAGGAAAGGATATTTGCCATAGATAGGGATTGAACCCGGGACCCCATGGCTAGGAGTCCTACGTGCTATGGTCGTGGCTGCAAGTTGAGTTTTAGGATTTAGCACCAGATAATACTTAACCCATAACCAATGAAATAATGCTTTTTGACGCCCCTTTTGAAAAAGTACAATGGAAAACATCATGACAAGCCATTTCTTCTTTACCCACGATGTTTTCCACCATATTCAGTCCTTGTTTTTCATACTACACACACTTGGACTAGTCAAGGATTTTGTCATTTGAGAACAGAATAAGTTACTTGCAAGTGCCTTTATACACATCTCCTTTTCTCACTAAGTTTTCCATTACTTTTTTCTAAAAGTGGGTTCATGTGGTAATGGAATGTCAACCAGTTAGTTACAAATTTGTTAGATTAACCCATTACCAGACGACAAAATTTTAGACTGGTCCAAATTCAAAATTTTTGCAGACAACAATTTTTGGTTCATGAATTTTCAGAATCTTTGCCTTTTTGGGTGGAAAACATTGTGAAAATGTAGAAATTGCTTGTAACAAGCAATTTCTTCATTTTTCACAATGTTTTCCAAAGCTTTTTTTCCTTAGGGCGTCTAAAAGCGTCACTGTATGGGAATGGGTTAAAAGAAAGAGGTTTTTTTCCCTCTCAATATCCGAATCATTTGTATGCCTTTGGCAACAATTTTTGATTTTGTTATTTAAAATATTGAACAACATTGTCATAAAATGTAACAGGTTTCCATTTTCCCAAAATGAAGTGCAATACAAGATTAAAAGCACATATATTTATATCTGGCATTAAATAGAATTTCTGGAATTTATGTTTTATTTCTTTACACTAAAAGCAAACCTTTCATTTAACCGCAACATAATTTTATTCCATTTAGAAAAGTTTTAAAAGTGCTATTCCATAAATTGCTTATAAGGAATTGCTCCGTCAGCCATTTATAATATTTTACTTGCAGTTGAATAGAGTAATAGAAGAGTCTGCTAGGCTTTTTCTACAAAAAGTAAAACTTCATTCCAAGGCAAGATTGCAGCAGGTTTTCATTCTAAGTAATATAGCGCAAAATCTAAACATGCAGTTTTAATTCTTACGTAATTATTCGACATTATAACATCTCTTCATTCAATGTTCAGAGTTAATGCCAGGTTTCAACACATTCCCACACAATGACACTTTTGGACACCCCTTAAGTAAAAAGGCTTTAGAAAACATTGTGGAAAATGAAGAAATTGCTTGTTACACCTTACTTTACTTTACTTTGCTTGTGCACTTTACACAATGTTTACTACCCAGAAAATCGAGAAAATCTGAAATTTCATATTCTTGAAATTGTCATCTGTAACTTCTTTCAAATCAGACCAGTCTAAAATTTTGTGGTCTGGTAATGGGTTAACAAAATATAATGGCTTAAATGTTTTATATAATGTGGAATAAAAGAAAGGAATTTTGTGTACCTGAAGAATTATAGCTTGTCATGCTGAACTCAGAATGTAGCTGTTTTGGCAGGCTAAGCCTGACCTTAACACAAGAAAAGCTGGTCATTCCTCCCATCTTGAAGTATTTAAGAGCCCAGATGTCCAGCATGGCATCAGGAACCCAATTAAAAACAATAAAGATCCATTACATTCTTACTAGGAGGCCAATTAGCCAATTACCAGGCACGGACCAAGGAAAAGTACTGTTAAAATAACAAATAATGACATGAGGTTCTTATGCAGTCAGTCCCACTGTGTTTATAGCTTATCTCTAATTGATTCCATATTGTTCCTATTTTTAAACCCTTTACTAAACATGACCATCAAACGTCAGTTCGACAATCTACATTAGGTATTTATAACTGACGGATCATGGCTGTCCAAACCCCCTAAAACCTAAAGACAAATTAAATTATACATGAAGACTTTGAACATTGGTTGACATTTTTGTAATTTGCCAACATATATGTCATAACTACAGCTTATTCAAGCTTTAGCTACCTTGTTTAGTACACCAACCAACCAATCTAGTTTTTCCTTACAAGTTACTGACTATGAAATTTTGAAAAATAATGCTGTTTAAATACCTATGTTGAACTTCTTGTCCGAGTCCGGTTGGGTTGGCCAATTAATCAAGCGAGTAAATTATCAGTCATTTCACTCTGCTTTGATGATATTAATTCACAATTTCATTACAACCATTCAATGACTATACCTTTCAACAGTCAAAAGATAGTTCTTTAACTAATGCTTTTTCATCATCAAGTTGGTATGTGATTTTCTGATGTTTTTGAATATACACTTTTATGGTTAAGAACACCATGACATTGACATAGTGATTGATGATTTAAATGGGGTTTAAGCCACTTTTAACAGTAATTCAGTCATATTGTGGCAGCTGAAGCACCTAATTGATTCCTGGTATTTCTCACATCAGTACTACCACTACACCCTTTCCTAGCCTCAAGCTGCTATCCTACTTAGGTTTAAGATTATCCACCCATTGGTGAGAGACAAATGTCGGAAAGGATATGTGCTGCCCCCGGGGATCAAACCTATGACATCCCATGATTGAAGATTAGGAGTCGGATGCGCTACCAGACATTGTATGGTAATAGGTAACTCTGCAACTTGCATCCATTTTACTTAACCATACCCTGAATGAGCCTTTATCGAATTGAACTAGTAAAAAAAGATCAAGATTATGAGGGATTTTCATTTAGTCATTAGCTTATGGCCATAAATTTATTCCATCACTCAGCCTGCGGCTTTGAACCTCTCCCGAAAAACTTATAATTCCCTAATTTCTTTGCTAATTCTTTCTTTGCTGCACCTGTATTTAACAGCAGTAAAATTTTGAAAAAGTTTGCCAGCTTAATCTGGCTATTACTTCGACATAACATTAAAATAAAATACAACCCTCTTAGAAGTTGGCAAATTTATGAACTCTTCTTAAAATTACCCTTCGTTATGTTGGCTGTACTTTTTAAGTTTCAATCTTAACTGATGTCAAAATTAACACAATCTAATCGAGCTGTAGATAAATATATTTGAAGATATATCATTTTTTGATAATAATAAAGGCACACAATCATTGATTGATTAATTGAATGGGGTTTAATGCCACTTTTAACAGCATTTCAGTCATATCACGGCGGCTGGAGCAACTTATAATGGATTTCTGGTATTTCTCACACCAGTACTACCACTACACCCTTTCCTAGCCTCCAGCTGCTATCCCACTTAGGTTTATGATTATCAACTGATTGGTGAGACAAATGTAGGTAAGGATATGGATCGAACCCATGACATCCCTTTATTGAAGATGAGGACTCTGATGCGCTACCGACTGCGCTTACAACTTGTTAATCATCCAATATTTTGAAAGTCGTCTTTTTGATTACAAAGCATTCGGTCTTTTGAGGAAGAAAACCTGGTGGATAATGAAGAAATTGCTTGTAACAAGCAATTTCTTCATTTTCCACAATGTTTTCCAAAGCTTTTTTCCCTGAGAGCATCAAAAAGCCTTATTGTGTAGGTATTATGGGTTAAGTGGCAAAAAACAAGCTCAACACCTTTCTATGACAATATTATTGTTACCTCAAGTAGTTTAAGTGAAGGCTGTCATATATGAATTATGGCTGGCTTGTTAACTCATTGCAAGGAAGTGAATATTTATTTAATAGCGGTTTATCATCAATTTATTACGAATGGGTTTTTCGCAGAATGCAGAATGCCTGGGTGGTATATTGTTCGAAAGAAGATCTTGACAAAATTAGATTAGCAAATATAAAGCAATTTATAATAATTACATATAATGCTTAGAAACCAAGTTCTCTGTGTGATGCTTGTTTTATCCCTTTAACCCTTTCCTGTTTTTGGAAATTTTAGACTAGTCCAAATTGAAAGAGGTTTCAGACGACAATGAAAACTGGATGCTATTTGAATTGAAACCATCCTATGTGGTAAAAAGTATTGTGGAAAAAGGAGAAACTGCTTGTTACAAGCAATTTCTTCCTTTTCCACAATGTTTTCTCGAGTATAAAATCACAGGAACATAAAATCCTGTATTTGAACAGGAAAGGGTTAAGTCATGCTGAGACGGGAATATTCCTGTTTTGGAGGAGGTATAAACAAAGATCAGCCTGCACATATGTGCAGTCTGGTCATAGTCTACACCTCCTGTTTTATCCATTTCCAACCAGAGTTGCTTATGAGAAGAATTTCCAAAAGAAATATAAACCAACAACTAGAGCTTCCAGGGTTTCCAGTCCTTTGCTTTTAATGCGATTCTGAAAAGAATTTGATTCAGCATTATAAGATCAAGCTGAACATGTTAGCCCTTGTCACGCTGAATAAAATCCTTTTTCAAAATTGCATGGATATCAAAATTGAAAGCACTGATACACTAGGTACAGGTCAATGATTATTTTTGAAAAGTAAGCTTATAAATAACTGGTTCAAAGAGACAAGCAGAAAAGATTGTGAACAACAAGGGCATTTTTTACTAACCAAATTGCTAGACAAATATCTCTTAAATTTCACCCAATTCAAATTATCGTCTGCAACCTATTTCAATTTGGATAAGTCCGAAATTTCACCATGTGGTATTGAGTAAAGGGCAAAAATCCCTTAGAATACAGTGATTGAAAATTCTAGCTAATAAACCAAAAGGCTTTGGTAATATTTCTGTCTGCCCTAATCTTTGTAACCCCAAAATCACACCTACTTTATCTCCCCTTTGATAACGGTGAAAGCCAATAAGCTTCCAAACCCGCTTTTTAGCTTTTCAAGTTCTGATACGGATAACAAAATATCATTATAGCCACTTCCTTCTTTACGCATATATAATTTCTTAGAGCTTTTTTATTTCAACTATTTTTGCCTTTGTTAATGTTTTACATAATTGTTAGAGACTTGATTATAAATGATTAAATGACAATATGTTTATTTTCATACCTACTGACATAAAAGAGGCTGTGGCAAAGCAGAGGATACTAATGGTTCAGCACAAAACAGTTGTAACTGCCTATAAACATTTAGGCAGTTACAACTGTTTTGCGCTGAACCATTGATTTGACATAGCAGGCGCTGTGACATTGAAGCAGGCACTGTGAAACAATTCTTGGTAAGTGATATTATAACATTATAGAGAACTTCAAAAACATTGTTTACCCATTTTCACTCAATAATCCCCCCTTTTTATGCCCCTTGAGAAAAAAAGCACTGGAAATCGCTTGTTAATACAAGGAATTCCTTCAAATTCCACCATGTTTTTCTACCTCAAGAGACACATATTTCTTAAATTTCATCAATTTGAAATTGTCGCCTGCAACTTCTTCGAATTTGAACCAGTCTAAAATTCTGTTGTTTAGGAATGGGTTAATCAAATATGACCATAACCAAGGTTTCTAAATTTCCCAACAGATCATAAGTTAAAGAATTTTATCGAATAAAACAAGTTCGGTTTCTGCTTGAACTACATCGAATTCATGAATAGTTTCCACAAAACTCTACACAATAGAGGTTCAATGGGTAAAACGTGACAAGATCGTTCCCAATAGGGATGGCGAATATGGCAATATATTCTGATAACATCTCTGCCAAATTTGTCTTTCCATGCTTTACTCCTTAATGCCAACATGAAAAAGAAGAACCTGAATGCTCTGTCAGTGAATGGCCAATACATAACCTTCGTAAATGACCCCGACCTATTGTTAGATGACCTTTACTCATCCCTAAGCAAATCTGTACACCCATACCAAACTAGAGCATGAACTGTAACTACCAAAACTAATGTTAGAAAGATTTATGTATGGATAGACAGACAGACAGACAGACAAACAGTGAAATGATATGTCCCTGGATATTCATAAAAAATATCTTTATACAGAAATAAAAAGTTTTTAACCACCACACAATCCCAACTTTTGATGTCCCTCAAGAAAAAAGCCTGGGAAGACATTCAATTGTTTACAAGCAATAGTTACAAGCAATTTCCTCATTATCCTAAATGTATTCTATCCCAAAAGTCAAAGATTTTTTTAAAATTTCATTAACTAAAACATATCATGGAATACATCTGTGAATTTGAACCAGTCTAAAATCTTGTTATGGACAAATGGGTTTAACCCATTCTAACCCAATCCCTCCTTTTTACGCCCCTCAAGAAAAAAGTTTTGGAAAACATTGTGGAAAATGAAGAAATTGCTTTTATCAAGCAATTTCTTCATTATCCATAATGTTTTTTATCCAAAACGACGAAAAAATTCAAAATTCCATCAACTTGAAATTGTCGTCTGCAGCTTCTTTCAATTTGGACCAGTCAAAATTTTTTCTGTGTTGGAATGGGTTAATGACCAATGGACAGACAAAAAAGTTAGGTGTATGGGGTATCAGAAAAATGGTACAAAAAATGTCAAAATTCATGAATGCAGGGACATAAAAATCATAATTTGATAAATAAACGACTTACTAAATTTTGAATCCTCTCCAAAAATTCCCTCCAGAATGTCCATGATGTTTCCTAATAAATCACGGTTAATGTCCAAATTTTCTATGAAAAGTTATGTTTTTCTTTATTCACTCCCTGTGAAACTTTCTGTACTATAAAGTTACAGATTTGTTTACTGAGGCAAGGCTCCAGTCTATGCCAGATTCTTTTTCTGCATAAGCTCTAGTCTAAGGCAATTAAAGATTATCTTCTAGTTTTCTTACCAAAGCAGAAATATTCTAAATTTATCATTTCTTTACAAATTCCTTTGATGTTGATACCCGTTGAAATTGTCAATTGACAATTCAAAATGGGTTCTAAAAAAATAGAAATTTGTTAAAAGAATTTTCACATAAACTTTGAATTTTACTCTTTAATCTGACAATAAATGTAGCTCAATGCACTCCTTATAAATTGCTACTTCAATTAATACCATATAGACATGGTTTAGACTTAAACATGTTCCTTCACTCTGGTACACCGACCAGCACACAGATTTTTACACCTTCAGAACGCCTGGTTATCATGCCACCTTGTCAGTCGAGAATGCCGCTAATCAAAACTTTTTCCAGGTTTTCAGCCACTGATTAACAAAGTATGAAGCCCCAATCAATCTTCATGCATATATGATAAACTCTGGATTAAAACTGCATGAATTGTTCAGATTTCGCCATAAAGAAAGAAACAAAAACTCCATCAAAACATGCTCCTATTACAAAATAGCATGACATTAAGCCTTTACAGCATTCAAGCCATTAGAAATTTTACACTTCTTTGAAATTTGACGGTCTCATTCCACAATATAGTATTCATTCTATTGTTCCCTACACATTTTTTCTTCTTGATGAGTATCACGCTAATAAACCCATTACCAGACAGCAAAATTTTAATCTAGACTAGATTGAATGGAGTTGCAGATGACAATTTAAAGTCTACAAAATTTTAGATTTTTGGAATTTTTTCATTTTCAACTTTGTTTTTTATTTCAACTGTACATAGATATTTAAAATTCTCACAACTTGAAATTGTCGACTTAAACTTTTAAATTGGGCCAGTCTAAAATTTTGCTGTATGTAAACAGTAAATTTGTTATAAAATAATCTTCCCTTTAGAGTTCAATGATTTTCTTTAAAACCTTTGTTTCCCCAAACAAATTACAAATAAACAATGTCTAACAATTAACAAATTTCTTATTATCAATCATCGACATTTAATTGGTAAAACAAAGGAACACACATGATGTTCTCTTTATTCTTGTTGACATAAAATGAATTATTTGAAGCATAACGGCGCTGTCGTTCTAAAACCTCTTACCTGCAGCTTGATTTAAACTGTAGTTACGTGGTTTTAGATCAACAACCATGATAATCAAGAGGCAATCTGTGAGTGCAAGTATTGATTAAACAATTCCCACTCAGTGACACTTTTGGACGCCCCCAAGAAAAAAAGCTTTGGAAAACATTGTGGAAAATGAAGATTTCTTCATTATTCACGATGTTTCCTACCCAGAAACTTGAATAAATCCAAAATTTCATCAACTTTAAATTGTCATCTGCAACTTCTTGCGATTTGGGCAAGTCTAAACTTTAACTGTCTGGTAATGGGTTCACCCATTTCCTCACAATCCTGCTGCTTCCTGCAATTTCTCCATTATTCAGTGTTCTTTGCACAAAAAGACGTTTTTTACAATGCAATCCACATAAAATTATGGTCTGAAATTTCTTAGAGTTTGGATCAGTCTAAATTTTTGTCATCCAACATGCCATCCAACTATCTTGTGTCTTTACACCCTGAAGAGATTTTGGTTAAGAAAGCTATGAGCAAAAGGACAAATTGCTTCTACCTAGCAATTTCTCCTGAACTTTTTTGTGATCTATCCTACTTGTCACTTATTTTTCAATTTAATCTCTAAATAGCTTAAGAAAATATTGTGGAAAATGAAGAATTTATTTCATAAAAGCAATTACTGCATTATCCACGATTTCTTTTTTTATCCCCACATAACAAAAATCTTTCCAAGAGTTCATCAACCTAAATTTAACTTTTGACGAATCTAGAATTTTATTGTCAGATAAAAGGTTAAATGCCTTTTGAAATATAATCTGAATACTGCTCCTTAAAACTGGACAAGTTCAGCCAAGATCCCGCTTTTTTACTTCTCTAAAGTAAAAGGCTACGAAAAACATTGTGGAGAATGAAGAAATTACTTGTAACAAGCAATTTTTTCATTGCCCAAAATATTTTCTATCCAAAAAGATGACAATATTTCAAAATTTCATGTAATTGAAATTGTTGTCTGCAACTTTTTCTCCATTTGGACCAGCCAAATATTTTGATGTATGGTAATGGGTTAATAGGTTAACCCATTCCCACACAGCAAAATTTTAGACCGGTCCAAATTGAAAGAAGCTGCAGACGACAATTTCTAGTTGATGGAATTTTGAATTTTTTCGTCTTTTTGGATAGAAAACATTGTGGATAATGAAGAAATTGCTTGATACAAGCAATTTCTTCATTTTCCACAATGTTTTCAAAAGCTATTTTCTTGAGGGGCGTAAAAAGGAGGGATTGAGTTGGAATGGGTTAAACTGTATTGCAAGTTCCAACATTATTATGATCTCAATTATTAATTCATCCATTTTTTGTTTTGGAGTCACATTTTAATTCATGAATTCAAATCCTGTACAAAACATTTCATTTCCTAGAGAACCAAATATGCCATAGAATCCAAATAGCCAAAAAGGAAAAGTCCATTATCCCGTTTTGGCCTACAATGATTTCTCCGTGACACCAGCAAACAAAACCATGAATATGTAGTCAAAAATGATGTATTGTGACTGAGTCACTTAATTTCTCCATTGTGTGATTTAATTTGGAGCAACGGAAACAACTTCTCAAGTTCAATCTACGAAGCATTTTTCTATCCTTTTACACTGCTATGTATTTAAAGAACTTACTTTTTTGGTAATCTTTTTGTTCACTGGAAAATTAAATGACAATTATACTTATTGAATTCCAACGATAAAATCATTAATTTACTTGACAAAGATTTGAACAATCAAACAAAATGTCGAGAAAATTGGAATTACAAATTCGAAAAATATATCCCCTGATTATCAGATCAAGATGGTGTAAAATAAATTTTATTCAATTTCTAAAGAGGATTGGCTAAAACTTTTCAACATCTATTTGATATGATCTTAAATAGAACATTTCCAAAAAGAATCAACTAGAAAAAAAAGAGAAACCAAAAAGCACTTATTGATAGTAAGAAGGATAATTTGGTAACAGAATTGTGCTGAAATAATTCTCAAGAGTTCATAGATGTTACACTTTCTTAAATTTCCATACACGAAACCCTGCAAAACTAATTCACGGTTTTGAGTTACTGTATTATATAAGCTTGTTTTCTATCAACTGATAAGCCTTTCAGGCTTTCAAGACCAACTCATTGAGAAGATTGTACCCACAAATTTTGATAACCCTTTCACATATGCCACTCTGGTTCTGCTTGGTTTCTCAAGAATGTACATTGCTCCATTTCCGACAAATCACATCAGCAATTGAGAGCCAAAAGAATGTAACCCACATAGTACAGAATGTTGAGATACTTGTGTTATGTTTGTGAGATTGGACAGAAATAAAACTCGCCCAGAATCAGCTAACACCGAATGCTGTGTCACTCATAGCTCTGGATAGAGATCAAGTGATAAGCCCTCAGACACAAACTAAAACAGTTTCATATGGGGTTTTGCACAAGAAAATAGATTTCTTTTCCTCGGCTGACACGCAAAAACCTAGATTTTCCTACAAGCTTATGGCTCCTTGTATCTATCTAAATACTAATTGTTGAAAACAATTCTTGTTTTATCTGTATATCTGAGTATATTACATATGATTTCTTTCAATGCCTAATTTCTTGAGAGAACTGTCTGTCTGTGAGCTTTTTTTGAACAGCAATCATCATTTATGAAAATGATCTGATCAAAGAGAGTGTCTTCTGTAAATACAAAGTGATCACTTGAATTGGAACTCATTGTGTGAAATCAAATATAAAGAATATTGCAGAGATTAACCCATTCCCACACAATAAGATTTTAGACCAGGCCAAATTCAAAGAAGTTGCAGACGACAATTTAAAGTACTGTATATGTAATTTAGGATTTTTTCAACTTTCTGGGTAGAAAACCCTGTGGAAAATGAAGAAATTGCTTGTTACAAGCAATTTCTTCATTTTCCACAATGTTTTCTAAATTGTTTTTCAAAGGGTGTTAAAAGGCGTCAATGTGGGAATGAGTTAACACATATACATTGGAAGGCACTTGTCGGTAAAAAAACCCACTAATTGTAAGCTATATTGCTAAGAAAGTGCAGATAATTCCCAATCAACTACTTGAGGGATCAAAATAAATTTTGTCTCATGCACAACTAGACATGAGGCAGGTTTTGGTTCTTTCCAATTGAAAGCATAGGAGGAATTGCACACTTCCAAAACATTGCAATTTTATTTTTGCTATGTCAAGGGCAGGTAATTTAAAACCACTTGATAAAAATGATTTTCATGGTACAAACCAACGGATACCTCAGATTCATGTTAGTAAGTTTCAGTTCATCCCTGAAGGAGGAGGTGTGCACCCAAAAAAAATGCCAACTGATAGACAGACAAATGGATTGGCAGTGGGGGCCATAAGAATATGACCTTTTGTCCCTATGATAAAATAGGCTAGGCAATCAATGTGCTATGCTGGACTGGCAATATTTGTTTTTGCAGGAAGTATAGACAAAGATCAGCCTGCACATATGTGCAGTCTGATCATAGTCTACACCACCTGTTTAACCTGTTAAAGCCAGAGGTATTTATGGTAGAAATTTTCAAAGAAAAACGTAGAGCTTTCAGCCCATTAATTCTAATGCATTTGATTCAGCATGACAAAGGTTAAAAATAAGTGTTTTCTGGACAATAAAAGCCTGTCTTTGAGCTTGGCCTAAAACCCTTTCAGAATTTGCAACAAGAGGGCCGTTGGCCCTGGGGCGCTCACCTGAGATAAAGGCTCTTTTTCTTTCAACAGTCTAATTTCATGTAAAGGTTAGGATTATGAAACAAGTGGGCCACAATTACGTATAAAGACTATGAACCTGGGAATCCAAAAGTCCAAATTACAAATTCCAAGGCTTTAGTGCCGATTTGAAAGAAGTAAAAAACTTTTTCCATGGGTTATAATTTCAGAAATAAGAAAGAAGTCTGTGAACTTATGCTTCATGCCTATACCCCCCCCCCCCTGGGGCTCCGCCCCTGGGGACCCGAGGATCATGATTTTAGCTATTTTGAAAGAGGTCAATATACTGATGCTTCATGCAAAATATCAAGGCTCTACACCTTCTGGGTCAGGAGGAGAAGATTTTTAAAGATTATTTTAAAATTTCACTTTTGTTGCCATTGCAACCAGAGTTTTTAACTGATTTCAATTCTTTTTGCTAATTTTAAGAGGGACCACCTAAGGAACATTTCTGCCAAATTTGGTTCAAATCAGCCCAGTGGTTTGAGAGGAGATGTCATTTAAAAAATCGTTCTTTATTTCTATATAACCCCCCCCCCCCAGGGCTCCGCCCCTGGGGACCCGAGGATCATGATTTTAGCTATTTTGAAAGAGGTCAATATACTGATGCTTCATGCAAAATATCAAGGCTCTATGCCTTCTGGGTCAGCAGGAGAAGATTTTTAAAGATTATTCTAAAAATTCACTTTCGTTGCCATGGCAACCAGAGTTTTTAACGGATTTCAATTCTTTTAGCTATTTTTGAAGGGGACTACCTAAGCAACATTTCTGCCAAATTTGGTTCAAATCGGCCCAGTGGTTTGAGAGGAGATGTCATTTAAAAAATCGTCCTTTATTTCTATATAACCCCCCCCCCCCCTGGGGCTCCGCCCCTGGGGACCCGAGGATCATGATTTTAGCTATTTTGAAAGAGGTCAATATACTGATGCTTCATGCAAAATATCAAGGCTCTATGCCTTCTGGGTCAGGAGGAGAAGATTTTTAAAGATTATTTTAAAATTTCACTTTTGTTGCCATGGCAACCAGAGTTTTTAACGGATTTCAATTCTTTTAGCTATTTTTGAAGGGGACCACCTAAGCAACATCTCTGCCAAATTTGGTTCAAATCGACCCAGTGGTTTGAGAGGAGATGTCATTTAAAAAATCGTTCTTTATTTCTATATAACCCCCCCCCCCCTGGGGCTCCGCCCCTGGGGCTCCGCCCCTGGGGACCCGAGGATCATGATTTTAGCTATTTTGAAAGAGGTCAATATACTGATGCTTCATGCAAAATATCAAGGCTCTACACCTTCTGGGTCAGGAGGAGAAGATTTTTAAAGATTATTTTAAAATTTCACTTTTGTTGCCATGGCAACCAGAGTTTTTAACGGATTTCAATTCTTTTAGCTATTTTTGAAGGGGACCACCTAAGGAACATTTCTGCCAAATTTGGTTCAAATTGGCCCAGTGGTTTAGGAGGAGATGTCGTTTAAAGAAATTGTTGACGGACGACATACGACGCACGACGGACGGACGCCGGACAAAAGACGATCACAATAGCTCACTTGAGCACTACGTGCTCAGGTGAGCTAAAAAAATTGGATCAACATTATAACTTTTAGCACAACCAAAGGGCTGATACTGAACTTATGTGAAATAACATTGAAGTTGCCCCATAAGCAATTAATCCATATCCACTCAGACACGCCTTTAGACGCCCCCAAGGAAAAAAGCTTTGGAAAACAATGTGGACAAATAAGAAATCGCTCGTTAGAAGCAATTTCTTCATTTTCCACATTGTTTTGTACCTAGAGAGTTGAAAAAATTAAAATTCCATTAACTTTTAATTGTCGGCTGCAGCTTCTTTCAATTTGGGCCAGTCTAAAATTTGGTTAAAGATGACCCAAGGGCCTGAGTGAAAAGATTCAAGTCAGAGCTTGAAATATGACCCATGTCTGTATAATTATGTCCTTCAATTTTGAGCAAATATTAGATCATACTGGCTTCTTGCTTAGCTGTAAAGGTACAATACTCAATAACAGCGTTACTGTTTTGATTGGCCCTTTGTGGCTGCAGAAAACAGCATCAGTTCTAAGATCTTTAACTGATTTCTCGTAATAGTTGGTCAGACAAACAGACAAAAAGATTGTATCTTCGACCAAAATCTATGACACTTTGCATCCTTCTTTTAGAGTGTAACATCTTACGGACCTCCATGAAAAAATCTTTGAATCACATTCAACAAGAGAATACCAGACACATATTGGCCATAATATTACAGTCATGATTATTGTCTAGACCTCACTACCAATTTGAGTAATAGCAATTTACAGAAATCCTTCTTTCAGACCATCATATAAATGTGTTGAAAGATTTATGACTTTATGCAATACTGGCAGCAGTTCAGAGCTCTTCAAAGATTACAGAGGCCATGTGCGTTTTGTCAAGACCTGAAAATAGATGGGTTTTGCTTATCCCCATGGCATCATCTGCAGGCTTAAAGTTCGTAACCAAGATGGTGGTGATAAAACATGGTGGAGACATATTCATCTATTTCTATCCTTCTGCATGTTTTGAATATCCCATAATCCATTACCAGATGACGAAATTTTAGAATGGTCCAAATTGAGAGGAGTTAGAGATGATGATTTAAAGTTTATGAATTTTTTTATTTTTCAATATACTGGATAGAATTGTGGAAAATGAAAACAATGCTTGCTGATAAGTACAGATCAGCAGGTGTGAAAATCAAGGTAAGTGGTGTTTTTCGTGACACTTTGTAAGTCATTAATAGGATAAATCACACCTACAAATTGAAACTGGAGTTTGTACTATAATCATACTTTCTGGACTTGAAATGGGCTACGAAATTAACTATCAAGTGACCTTTGAATTGGACAAAGTTTTCAAACAAAGATAATGACAGAAAAAATATTGGGATAGTATACGAACCAATGCATGCCTAAAAACCTGTGATGTTTGAACCAACGAGATTCTAAAATAATTGTATGACATCTGACCTTCAGTTGTGATCTTAAACTTGAGAGCATCCAACACAACTTACTCATGACACAAGTGCTCTATAAAGGGAACAACAATGCAAGGTTATTTTGAAATCCATCCATTTCTGTAGATATTATGTGCTGGACAAGAATTAGATACAGACACACACATGGGCAGAGGTAGCTCTATATACCTGTAGTGATTATATGGAGGGAGCATGTAAAGGTCTTATACTTGAAGGAACATGGATGTGAAATATTGTAATGGTTTTCGTTTGAAAGAGATTTTGTCTTAAAATTCTTTAAGTATGAACCTGCCTCCATCATGCCTGAGAGAGTCCATATGTTCAGTAGCATTTCCTTCCATCATCAGATTTGAAACGCTAGTAAATACCTCACCACTTGAATTCTATGAGATGTAATGGATTTGAATTAATGATATCTACCACATTTTTTATACAATCCACACATATAAATCACTCAGTATTTCGTAAACCTCTAGAAATGTGATGGGTTACAGACGGCAGATAGCAGTCAGAATTCCTCGGCTCCTGGTCGCCCTTGAATTATGAAATGTGATTATAGTCTCCATTCTCTAAAACTTGTGATATTACATGTGTTGGATTCAGTATCATGTTTCTGCATTTCAACTCTTACACCTTTAGCATCTTACTGCCTAGAAACTTAAGTTAAACCACTCCCACACAATTCCGCTTTCAGAAGCTCCTCATGAAAAAAGAGGTTGAAAAACATTTGCTTGTAACAAGCATTTTCTTCAATTTTCAAAATGTATTCTACCCTAAAAGGCAAACATTTTCTGAATTCCATCGACAGCAAATTCCTCAATTTGGAACAGTCAAAAATTTTTAGCATATGGTAATGAGTTAAGAAACAAACAACAAGTTAATGTCTGTAAATACTTTCTATTTCAACCTTATGAGCATTTAACCCATTCCTAAATTGCAAAATTTTAGACTGGTCCAAATTGAAAGAAGTTGCACATTTAATCGATTTTTTTCAACTATCTTGGTTAGAAAACATTGTAGAAAATGAAGAAAATGCTTGCAACAAGTAAATTCTTCATTTTTTCATAATGTTTTAAAGGTCAAAAAGTGTTGTTTTTTTTTGAATGGGTTTGCAGACTTCAAATTTCAGACAACAGATTACCAACTGCCTTAGATGGTTGCCTGACACTTTGCTGTTGGTTTGGTGTAGTAAGAATAAACAAGAGGGCCAGAATGGCCCTAAAATCGCTCACCTGACTAATGTAAGATGATTCAAAATTGAAATTGGCCCAATGGTTACTGAGGAGAAGATGTTTAAAGATTTCAAAGTCAAAAACTGCCCTACCCTTCCAAGCCCTTATTTGGTCATCAATCAAAATTCAAGAACAACTTTTGAAAAGGGTCAGTCAATGAACATTCATACCAAATTTAGTTGAAATTGGCCCAATAATTACTGAGGAGAAGATGTTTAAAGATTTCAAAGTCAAAAACTGCCACGCCCATATTTGGGCGTGAAACCAAATTCTGCAAACAACTTTTGAAAAGGGTCACCCAAAGAACATTCATGCCAAGTTTGGTTGAAATTGATCCAATGCTTACTGAGGAGAAGATGTTTAAAGATTTCAAAGTCAAAAAAGTGCCTGACCCTGCCACGCCCATATTTGGGCATAAATCAAACCTCCAAGAACAACTTTTGAAAAGGGTCACCAAAGGAACATTAATGCAAAGTTTGGTTGAAATTGCCCCAACTGTTACTGAGGATAAGATGTTTAAAGATTTCAAAGTTAAAAAAAACTGCCACGCCCATATTTGGGCATAAATCAAAATTCTGCAAACAACTTTTGAAAAGGGTCACCAAAGGAACATTCATACCAAATTTGGTTGTAATTGGCCCAATAGTTACTGAAGAGAAGATGTTTAAAGATTTCAAAGTAAAAAACTGCCACGCCCATATTTGGGCGTGAAACGAAATTCTGCCAAACAACTTTTGAAAAGGGTCACCCAAGGAACATTCCTACCAAGTTTGGTTGAAATTGGCCCAATGGTTCCTGAGGTGTAGATGTTTAAAGATTTCAAAGTCAAAAACTTCCACGCCCGGCCACGCCCATATTTGGGCATAAATCAAAATTCTGCGAACAACTTTTAAAAAGGGTCATCCAAGGAACATTCATGCCAAGTTTGGATGAAATTGGCCAAATGGTTACTGAGGAGAAGATGTTTAAAGATTTCAAAGTCAAAAACTGCCACGCCCATATTTGGGCATAAATCAAAATTCCGTGAACAACTTTTGAAAAGGGTCACCCAAGGAACATTCATGCCAAGTTTGGTTGAAATTGGCCCAATGGTTACTGAGGAGAAGATGTTTAAAGATTTCTAAGTCAAAAACTGCCACGCCCTGCCACGCCCATATTTGGGCGTAAATCAAAATTCCACGAACAACTTTTGAAAAGGGTCACCTAAGGAACATTCATACCAAATTTGGTTGAAATTGGCCCAATGGTTACTGAGGAGAAGATGTGTAAAGATTCCCAAGTCAAAAACTACCATGCCCTGCCACGCCCATATTTGGGCATAAATCAAAATTCCACGAACAACTTTTGAAAAGGGTGACCCAAGGAACATTCATACCAAATTTGGTTGAAATTGGCCCAATGGTTACTGAGGAGAAGATGTTTAAAGATTTCTAAGTTAAAAACTGCCACGCCCTGCCACGCCCATATTTGGGGGTCAATCAAAAATCCGCGAACAACTTTTGAGAAGGGTCACCCAAGAAACATTCCTACCAAGTTTGGTTGAATTCTGCCCAGTGGTTACTGAGGAGAAAATGTTTAAAGAATTGTTGACGACTTCCGACGCACGACGGACAAAAGGTGATACCAAAAGCTCACCTTGAGCATGTTGTGCTCAGGTGAGCTAAAAAGTCTTAGTCAAACAAGGGGCATAGTTCTTACAAAAACATTTAGATTTAGCTCCCTTGATAATATGTTGAGCAAATAATAAGGTAAAGAAGTGACAATATCCCCTGGATATGCTCCGACCCACTATGCTTCACACAATCCTTCATTGTTGCACCAAAGAAGAATATCAGAGATAACATTGAGGGTAATGGAGAAATCCCTTGTTACAAGCAATTTTGCCTTTTCCAACATTCTTTTCTACTCTTTTGTGGAAATTATATTTCAATTCTAAGCCACTTTGTGAAATGTCATGAATATCGTTTGAATTTGGACCACTCTTATTTTAGGTTTGTTTCCTGGGAATAGGTTAAATTTGGTGCAGAGTTCTATATAGCAGAAAATTTGCAAGATCTCCCAAGCTAACACAGTCTCTCTACAGACCCATTAAATCTGCAATAAGGGGACATGGCCCATTGGCAAAGCAGATATGGCAGACATGAGAGATCTTAGATCTGTTACTTTTTTGAAAAACTTTTTTTGTTAAAATAGCATCCATCTTATTTACCTATTGCCTGTAGTCTGCCTAAGTCTGTAGAAAGTTTTTGGATATCAGGTGTGTGTGTGTGTGTGCATTACCCAATCCCACCTTTTTAACACTCCTCAGTAAGAAAGCATGGGAAAACAATGTGGAAAATGAAGAACAGTTTTTCTACCCAGAAAGATAAACATTTTTAAAATTCATGAAACAGACATTGTATCCATGATCTGTTGTGTTTCAGTGAGTAAGTTATAACCAAAGTAAAATGTGCATATCTTTGCTTCATACTCAGCATCTGTGTGAACTGAATCAAATCCATTGAGTAGTATGCAAACATCAGCAGACCAGAAAATAGCTACAGAACAGCCAACTGACCTATTAACCGACCAACGGACCAACCCTACAAGCCAACTCCTATATACCTCCAAATATAATAGTTTTTCGGATAAAATTATTTGAGGGGGGGGGGGGGGGGAGGGGGACTAAGCCCAAGCCTCCCCTTTTCAAGCCTCTCTTTCCTAAAGCCCTGTACCTTCTATTAGCTTTGTTTCAAAGGATATTCAATATTTTTTTTGTATGAAATTTAATCAAATTTTAAAACCTTGACAAATTCTGTAGACCTACATGAAATCTAGCCAGATTAAAATCACAGACTAAGTCAAATACAACTACAATAGTAGACTTCACAAATTTGACCTTAACACATACCACACAATGTTGCTTTTTGACACCATTCAAGCAAACACTTTTAAAAAACATTGTGTAAAATTGCTTGCATTAAGCAATTTCTTCATTTTCTACAATGTTTTCTACAAAGTAAGTTGAAAAAATTTAAAATTTCATACACTTTAAATTGTCGTCTGCAACTCATTTCAATTTGGACCAGTCTAAAATGATGTCATCTGGTAATGGGTTAAAGTTATAAATGAGGATAAGCTAAAAAGTTTGGTGTCATAAATATGCTAAGAAGATTATCTTTAAAATTAATGTCATTTAAGTCTTGTCTCTTTGATTACTAAAAATAAAACTTCTTCCATGCTAAATAAAATTACAGTAAAATCAAAAGGCTGAAAGCACTGATTATGGGTGAATATTTCTTTTATTGATTAATCTTATGAACAATCCTGACACACATGATGCAGACTAAGATTGGACAGCACATAATTTGGTTGCTGATCTTATTCTGTACCTCCTGCCAAAGCTGGAATATTCCAGGTTCAACAAGACAAGGGTTAATTTCTTGATTTATTGCTCATTTAACCATCTCCAACAGAATGCTTCTGTTTCCTTGGATTATTGTGACAAGCTTCTTCACAGTCAATTTAGTTTCCACCATGGTTTTCATCTACTAATTTAGATATACAGGGAGGTCTGTTCGCAAACAACAAAAACATTTTTTTCTCTATTCCCTTCTCAGAAAACAAACAATATTGTTTCACCTGCTAGGTTTATTTTGTCGATTCTTTGGAGCTTACTTCAGAACAATTATCCCTTCACAAAAACATTCTCAAAAGCGCTAAAACAAATATCTACAGACTAGAAAGTCATACAGGGGCATTACGTAACATGTTGAAACCTGCCGAATATTTGACCATAAGTTGTGACCTTGACCTTGAAGCTATCTGTAAATTTATTCAAATGGCACATCAAATTATGGTGGAGAACAATTGTGTTAAGTTTTTCTGAAATCCATCAATAAATTTAGGATTTATGGCCAAAACAAACTCTGACAGACTGATGCACTAACACATATACAGACTTGTCATTGTGAGAACTACCGGTATGTCTCACTATGGATGCCTGATGCTTGGCTATTGGGTACATGGGCAACAGAGAATAAATCCATTGGTAAATCCCTCCACTGGCCTAATCCTACTGATTAACCCATTCCCACTCAATCCCCCTTTGTTTTATGACCCTCAATGAAAAAGTGATCTGTTCCTCATCCACACAATGATGCTTTCCGACACCCAGAAGAAATATAGCCATGGAAAACTTTTTGAGCAAAAGAGAAATTGCTTGTAACAAGAGAGAAGTTTCAAGAGTTGCCGAGGTATTAATTCTGACAGCTGGACTGGAAAATAAGTTTTCAAGCAAGTCAACATCCCTCATTGAGAAGAGTAAATTGGCAGGATTTGTGGATAAGCAAAACAAAGAAGATTTCAAATTCATTCCACATGCCTATAAATATTATCTGAAATAAGTTAGTTGAAAAAAAAGACATTGCTGTCATTATGCATTTTGTAATCACCAAAAATATCCTTTCCAAGTGCATGTTTCAATTAGTCTTTATCATCAATTTAAACATCTTTTTCATATTTTTATCTCTAAGAAAGCAGAAAAACAATATAGGATTAGTTCTTGGCTTCCTGAGTATCATTTATCCCCCCTCCCCCAGCACTTCTTCCAGCATTTCTTTGCTAAATTGACAGAAGGGCGTCTCATAAAAGCCATGTTTTTCATCTGCTCAAAATTCTTTAAAGGAATCTGATAAAAGGTCTACTATGGGTCATTCCTGTTAAATTTGGTTGAATTCCGTTCAGTACTTTCTGAAAATTTGCTGTCTGAAAATGGGTTAAAACAGAAAAATGGGTGGCGTGCTTAGACTCAAAGATCAGACTGCACATATCTGCATGCTGATCTTTGTCTATATCTCCTTGCAGACCAGAAATGACACAATGACACTGGTTAAATTATACTCTTTACAAAAAAATCTTGTTTAAAATTATCATTACATGCACTCTGACCAGAAAATGTTAACTACTTTGCAAAATAAAGTTTATAAATAAATAAAGTCTTGGTTTCTGCATTATAAATTTTTGATTAACCCATTCCCACACAATGACACTTTCCGATGCCCCGAAGTAATATAATCATGGAAAACTTTAGGTGAAAAGGAAAAATTGCTTGTTTTCTACCCTGTTTGAATCTTATTTCCAAATTTTAGGACAATTTGAAAAGTTTTCTGCATCTTCTTTCAATTTAGACCAGTCCAAAATTTTGTCTGGTTATGGGTTAAGGGGTATTTGCAAAACAAATCCTTTGTTCAACTTCTCGTCTTTTATCTTTTGTTTTCCAGAAGTGTCAAAATAAATGAACACTGAATGAGAAATGGTTTTTGTTACAGATATGTTTTCTAACATTTGGTCGAAATGGAAATATAATTATAGGTTACCATTTTGAAATCGATAATTTCCGAGACTACAGCAAACAGGAATGACAGAGAGCATGTGGCTTTGACATTATCAAGCTTAACCCATAACCAGACCACAAATAGTAAGAATTTGAGCATGGTTGGGAAGAATTATGTTAATTATTGCAGATATTGTAACTAGTTATTTCTTCATTTTTCATAAAGTTTTCCAAAACTTCTTGGGGTATCAAAAGGGATTTTTGTGTACAAGTGGGTCAAAAAATTTCCACACAATCCAGCATTTTTACACGCTGAAGTAATAAAGCTTTGAAAACAGTGCAAGAAAAGAAGAAATTGCTTGAAATATGCAATGTCTTCTTTTTTTACAATGTTTTCTACTTCATATAACCCTTATTTTTCAATTTAAATCAACTTTGTTTTGTTATCTTTAAACCCTTTCAATTTAAACCAGTCTACAATTTTGTTGTGCGGTAAAGGACTAAATGAAGTGACATTTGAAATGTCTGACTACCTTGTCTGTGGCCAGTGGATGTGGCCAAAGTACTGAAAGTACTGTAAGCTAGCAAAGCATGAATTTATTGAACAATCTTCTTTGTTGAATGTTATCGTGATTAGTGGAATTTAGAAACCTTTGCCTTGTAGAGTAGAAAACAGTGTGTATAATGAAGAAATTGCTTGTTACAAGTAATTTTTTCATTGTCCACAATGTTTTCCAGAGCTATTTTCTTGAGATGATTCAAAAATGCGATTGTATGGTATTATGTTAAATAACATGCTTTTGAAGGAGTTGTCTACAATTTGAATAAAGTTAATTCATTTAGCCCTAAAAAGCAGTGGCAGATTTTGAATATTCCTGAAATAAGAACTTCTTTTTATGGTGTAGGCAATCATTGGATTTAGTAGTTAAGCCTAGAGAGGCAGTTTGCACTCGTTGAACTCTGAGAAGACCTCAAAATTTTGTCTGTTAACTTAAGCGATCAATGCTGTCGCTTTAATTGCTAGCTAATGATGAATAAAGCAAGCAGTCTATACTTACAATGATTCTTGCCGGAGATGTCATCGAAAAAGTCATGCCTGAAAAGAGAAAAACAAAAATGAATTCTTCAGTTTTTTGTTTCTTTTAACCCATTCCCACAGCGAGGCTTTTGAACGCTCCTTAATATGAAAGCTTTGGAAAACATTGTGAAAGATGAAGAAATTGCTTGTTACAAGCAATTCCTTCATTAGCCACAATGCTTTCTACCCAAAAAGACAAATATTTTAAAATTTCATCAATTAAAAATTTTTGTCTGCAACTTCTTTCAATTTGGACAGGTCTAAAATTCTATTGAAAGTAATAAAAGATTGATAATGACCATGTAGTCCTTTGAATAATATTTTGGCCAATTTGGGTATAAAATTAGTCATCTTCATTGCCAAGTCAACAATATTGTCATGATTGTTTAATGGGATTCACAATGATTTATTCAATTTGGCAAACAATTCCGCAGTAAGCCTACACTGAATGAATATTTATTTTACCAGTAACTTGAGTTTCTCAAACATACTGGCAATGGAGTGAATCTTGCCCATAGATTAACCCATTACCAAACAGCAAAATTTAAGACTAGTCCAAATTGAAAGGAGTTGCAGACGAAAATTTAAAGCTTATGAAATTTTGGATTTCTTTTACTTTTTGAGGTAGAAAACATTGTGGATAATGAAGAAATTGCTTGTGACAAGCAATTTCTTCATTTTCCACAATGTTTTCCACAGATTGGGGCGTCAAAAAACGTCACTGGGTGGGAATGGGTTAAACATGCAAAATAGCTCCTTTCAAACCTCTCATCAATTGGAAAATCAAAGTACGGTCAGCACTGTAATCATTTGTCACTTAAAGATTTCGCAATGCTGTTGTTTCCATTGTTTTTAGATACTGCAAGCAAATTCTTCTTTCTCCATAATGTTTTCAAGTATAATACCACAGGAACATCATTCTGTGAGAATGGGTTAACAAAATAAATCGAAATGGTCCTTTTCCCTAGACACATTTACTTCTGTGCCATGTCAATTGCATTTCTATAATTTCTGTACAATATTCATGATGAAGTATACAATACGTCTATGAAATTCTGAGAAAATCAGGAGTTTTGGTAATCCTCTGTAGCGGAAATGAAATTAGCCGTGTCAGACATGTAGCTATAGATTGAATAAGTTTAACCCATTACCAGATGGCAACATTTTAGACTGGTCCAAATTAAAAGGCTTTGCAGACGACAATTTAAAGTTTATGAAATTTTAGATTTTTTCAACTTTCTGGGTATAAACATTGTGAACAAGGTGCCATACTTCAGACAAGATTCAAGTATGAAAAACAACAAAATGCAATTACACAAAATATAGGCTAGGTAGAGTTATGGTTCTTGTACACTACACTCCTACTTGGTGAGCTCTATCCATCCATGAAATTTCATGATTCTAGCTATTATACTTTTAGAGATATACTCCGGACAAGATTCAAGTATGAAAAACAACAAAGGGCAATAACTGAAAAAATAGGCTAGGTAGAGTTATGGTTCTTGTGCACTGCACTCCCACTTGGTGAGCTCTATCCATCCATGAAGTTTCATGATCCTAGCTATGATACTTTTAGAGATATACTCCGGACAAGATTCAAGTATGAAAAATAACAAAGGGCAATAACTCAAAAAATAGGCCAGGTAGAGTTATAGTGATTGAGCACTGCACTCCGTATTGATGAGAAGAATATAACTGCCAAGTTTAAAGTCAATCGGACTTATGGTGACAGAGTTATCCTCGGGACAAAGAAGTGGACACTGCCAGACAACCAGACGCCCGGACGACCAGATGCCCGGACACCTGGACGCCCAGACACCACTGGTGATCCCATAATACGTTCCGTCTTCGACGGGCGTATAAAAAGAAGAAACTGCTTGTAACAAGCAATTCCTTCTTTTTCTACAATGATTTCTACCCCCATTAAATGGCTATTTTCCAAATTAAATCCACTTAAAGTTTTGTCTGCAAAACCTTTGAAATTGGACAGGTCTAAAATTTTGCAGGATTAAGCCATGATCTAAACTACTTAGTTTATCATACTTGCTTTAACCCATTCCTACACAAACAAACTGGTCCAAATCTTTAGAAGTTGCAGACAACAATTTCCAGTTGATGAAATATAAAAGATTTTGTCTTTTGGAGTTGACAGCATTGTGGATAATGAAGAAATTGCTTGTATCACTCTCCTTAACCCTTTCCTGTTTTTATGAATTTTAGACGGATCCAAATTCAAAGGTTTTGCTTATGATAATTTAAAGTTGAATTTATTTGAAAATAATCATTCAGTGGGGTAGAAAATATTGTGCTAAAAGAAGAAATTGCTTGTGACAAGCAATTTCTTCTTTTTCCACAATGTTTTCTAAAGTACAAAAATAGTGGGATGTAAAAAGAAGGGATTAAACAGGAAAGGGTTAATGTTTTCTGAAGCTTTTTGTGGGGAGGGGGGGTGTGTGTAAAACGGCGGGTTTATATGAGAATAGGTTACCCATTCCAAAACAATCTTGCTTTTTTAATTCCCCAATAAGCAATTGTTACAAGCTTTTTCTTCATTTCCCACAATATTTGCTACAAAGAAAGACAAAGATTTTGGAAATTTCATCAACTTGAAATTGTTGCCTACAATTTCTTTCAAATTGGACCAGTCTAAGATATTATTGTCTGGTAATTGGTTAAATGAAATATAAATTTTTAATCTATATGAATACCAACTACAACCCATTGCACATTTTTTGGAGTCTGTGGTCGAAAGGTAGAGTGCCGACTTCCCGATCAAGATGTCAAAAGTCTGATTCCCAGAAGTGGCTACCGATCTTTGTTTTTCACTATCCTGCACATTCAGGGTGAGTACTTGTGAATTCCCAAGGAAGCAAAAATCAAGAGAAATTAATTTAGGTTTGAAGAACTTGTTTCTTGGTCATTGTAAAATAAATAAGTTTGATCTGAAACATAACCATTTTGAACATCAGGATAAACTAAGCATATCCACTTCTAGAAGAAAGGTTGTGGCAAAGCATTCCGTCAGTAATTGCACAAAAAACTAAATGATTTTGACAAGAAATACCACCAACAATTCTTACAAAACGTGTCAGATATGATGGTTTTATGTTGTTTTATGCATAGTTTGTGCTAAACACCCATGCTGAATATTGAATGAAAACCTGTAATTAATTTCCGTATAGTTCCAAGTTAACTGGTCCAAATGAGAAAGCTCTAATTTGGGCAAAAAAAAAAGTAAGAAAGGAGAAATGTTAAAAGCTGCAATTCACCCTTTCCCACATAACAAGGCTTGTGGAGCCCAACAGAAAAACATTCAGGAAAACATTGTGTAAAATAAAGAAATTGCTTATAACAAGCAATTTCTTCACTTTACACAATGTTTTCTATCCAAAAAATTGAAAAAATAAAAAAAAATCATAACTTTAAATTTTCACCAGCTACTTCTTTCAATTTTGATCAGTCTAAAATTTTGCTGTCTGGTAATGGGTTAACAGATTACCTGATTACAACATTTAGTCTTGTTCTAAATTCCATACAAGTTTAAGTTGGTGAAATTAAAAGAAATTACTTCATTATCATTATTTTTTTATTTTTCCACTATGTTTGCAAGGCTTTCTTACTCTGGGGTGTAAAAGTAATATATTCATGTTAAAAGCTTTTGAAGTTATATAGCTTTTTTTAAAGAGATAGTATATCAGAGAAAAATATTAATCTTTTTGTTTTCTATAAAATATCACATCCTTTTAAATCGTAAATTCTTTTTTAGATTTTCTAACAGTTCTTTAAGCTTTTTTCTGGTTGTCTAATTTCAAAGGGGAGGTATTTCTGTGAAAAATTATTTTTTGTGATAAAGTCTTCATTTTCGCTCTGTTCCCAAGAAAAATTGGCGGCCTACTCTGACAGAGCAATGCCTGGTATTTTCAATTTTCTGGATAATATTTCTATTGATATCTTGAAACCAGACTTCTGTGAAAAACACCTTTTTGTTGTCTTCAATAGGTATCATGTTTTTACAGTAAAATGTCGGTGTTCAGTTTTACCCTTTTAGTTGAAAGATTTCTGATTTTTTTTTACCAGACGGTACAATTTCCACAGGTCCAAATTGAAAGGAGTTGCAGACGGCAATTTTAAGTTATGAAATTTTAGATGTTTTTAACTTTCTTGGTAGTACACATCGTGTAAAATGAAGAGATTCCTAATTTTTACAATATTTTCCCAATTTTATCCTTAAGGGGCATTCAAAAGGGTCATTGTGTGGGAATGGGTTAACAGATATTTGAGTTGACTAGCCTTTCAGAGATTTCCAGTTGAATAAGCAACTTTTTTATTTCCCCACAACGCTTTGGACCCTATCTGACATTGTTTTTCGGTTTACACCCACTTTCGACTATTGTATTAAGGAAAACATGATCCAGCATTTTATTCTTTTACAATAATATGTTACACCCTATCTGATTCAAAGTTAAAAGATTCAGCCACATTTAACATGCTGTCCATTTATGTTGTCTAGTAATGAGTTAAATAGCCTCTCTCAGCTAACAAGCAATATTTTTTGCAATTAAGAAGTATACATCTTCAATTAATGGCTGCTCCATAATCATGGTTGTCTGCATAGAGTTGACAAGGTTAATGAGAAAACCAGGGCACCCTGCTTGGAACCCAATTATGTTGATAAATACCTGTAGACATTACATAATTCATACCCAAACAACATTTAACCATGTAACAACAGCATTTTAAGTACTTTTCCAGAAAAACCCTAATTATCTGCTGTACGCCTTCACCCTTGCAGTGGTACAAGGTATGATTCTGAAATGATAATAAACCCAACAAGTTTGATAATATTGTCGGAAAAGATGCATTTTCTGTTGTCATAATAAGGCCCTTTTTTTTCCTACAGCAAAAAGTAGTCATAACAATCCAAAATTTTATTTAATTACCTCCCTTTACCACAATTAAACTCAATCTTATGAATATGTCTGGCTTCATAAAGGGTTAATGTTCAAGCTATTACATAATTAAGGCTGTTAAAAGCATCTTTGAAATTGAAAATTAGCAGATAATTATTTAAATGTTTTCTTGTTTTTGTTTATAATGTTCAATAAAACATTTTATTACCCAATGATGATTTGTTTTATTATGCATTTACCTACAGAAACAACACTTGTCGCTTAAAGGAAGCCTTTAATGCCCAAACCAAAAGACATTTTGTACACTTGGTAAAAATCTGTTTACAACAACCCATTCCCAAACAATCATCCTTTCTATTATATACCTATAATTGATATGAATTAAAATCTGGCTATCTAATACAACTCGACAGAAAAAAAATCTGTATTTGGCGTGTACAAAAAACTGTATTTGTCGAGTACTGTTAAACACGGACTACTTTTTTGTGTATTGACATTCGGGTTTTTTCAGAAAGTTGGTTATTTCTTAATGTCATGTCCTAAAAGGTATATAATAAAAGGATTATTACAACCGTGTGTTTTTTTATGTGTTGTTATCATGTTCTTGAAACGTCTGTAGGTTTTTTTTTATTGGATGAGAAAGCCATAACAACAGAAAGAAAAAGACACTGTTGTAATATTCCCTATGTATGGCCTAATAGAAACTAAATTGTAAGGAAACGTCAGAACGTGACAGAATTTGCAACTTTTATCAACTAATGATTGTCGCTTGAGGCTTCCCGTTATCTTCCGAAAGGTGGCATTTTTCAAATACTGACCTATCTAATTTTAGCATTCTGGGAAGTGTCATTCGTGACAACTCGGCCGATTCCGTCAAACTACATTCGAAATGTCAGCACCCTTGAAATGCACGCTTAGAATTTTTGATGTCTCTACTTGGAGTACAGGTAAGACATGAGTGCTTTCGCAATTCAAAATAATTATTTTTCTAATTAATTTTGGGCAACAGTTAAGTTTGATTTCTCCACTATTGTAGGTTTTATTGCAATTATCCACTTGCTACTTTTTGGCGATATAATATTGAGTTATGCGTACGACGTAGTAATATTTATCCCAAACTGGATAAGTGATATGGTCCCAAAGACAGGTCAATCTTGGGAGAATATGACATGCGCAGACAACAGAGGCTTCCTTCAATTTGGACAGGTCTAAGATTTTGTGGTCTGGTAATGGTAAAATGGATGGCTCCCCCCCCCCTTTTTATTGCAATTAAAATGCTAGGTAACTCCTGTCTGAGTATTCATACAAGATCACCCTTCTTCTTGGAGTTTTCTCCCTTGCCAAAAATCCAATGATTTGTAATTTGTGAAGGCTCACAGGGAAGGATAGGTTTTAATCCAACCACCCAAAATTGATTTCATTTTAATTTTTTTTCGTCTTTTTGGATAGAAATCATTGTGGATAATGAACAAATTGCTTTATATAAGCAATTTTTTTTCTTTTTCCACAGTGTTTTCCAAAACCTTTTTATCTTTAAACGTGTTAAAAGGGAGAATTGTGTGGGAATGGATTAAAATTTGAAGTTTTATAGCCTATAAACCTGGAGCAGTTGGTGTGTGACCATTATAGATCTACTAATTAAAGGGAGAGAGTGATCAAAGGTCAATTTTTACATATGTATGGACAAAATTGACCTTTGATCACTCACTATAACTTGTACATCTACAGACACTACCTGCAATTGGTAAGAACAAATGACTGCCGCCAATGTTGTGATTTTCAAGGTTTTAATGTTTACAAACAAATGATAATTCATCTTCACGAAGTGTTACCAAACAGATTTGCCTCTTTAATGACATTATTATTATTATTACAATAATTATAAGAAGTGACTTTCAAATTACAGTCAAATCTGTGTTAGCGGCCAACTATGCACAGCGGCCAATCTGCCGACAGCGGCCACTCGAGTTCCCCCCGTGCAAATTCTTTCTTTAATTGCACTGTGAATAGCGTGATCTCCTGAAATGCGGCCAGCGGTCACCTTAATTGGTCTATTGTCAACAGTATATCGCACCTAAACAACGGTCACCTAACAAAACACGCGAGTTCTGTTCTGTTCTTCAGTTAATTAGTCGTGTTCGAAAGAAATCGATAATCACTACTGTAGTAACTGCCGAAGTCGCATTATCGTAATGTACAAGATATAAACAGTTAATTATCGACTTAATCCCATGTAGTTGATTAATTGACGTGTAATTAGCCATAAATATTTATTTGGTCGATTTGATCTATTTGAGCGATGATTATTGATCTGAGGAGACGGAAATTTTTAAGTTGTCGGGTCTCCTTAAATAAAATGAACTTGAGCATTATTGGTTGTTTATACATTTAGAAAACCGTTTTCTTGAGGTCTTTAAAATGGATGAAAACTTGCTTTTGCTGTCAAATCTTGCTATCATGTCGCTCTCTAAACGAAAGTCCCTCTCTCTAGAGGATCGTGTGAAAGTGGTTCGTATGCTTGACTCTGAACGTTCTTCTAGGATTATTGCTAGTGAGTTCGGTGTAGGTCGTACCCAAGTCCAAAATGTTGCTAAACGTAAACGAGAATTTCTCAGGATATTTTCACTTCTGTCACAATATTTTCTATCTTATATGGTACAACTGGTACAAAGTGCCTTTTCTTTTTTTAAAAGACACTCAAAATGGAAGTTAAGAACTTGGAGTACTCTAAAGTTTTGTGATCTGTTAATGAGCTAACCCAAAATGGTATGACAAAATGGCCGCTCTATTGATATTGTGAACAGCAGCCAATCTGTGTACAGCAGCCAATTTGGCCCTCTCCCTTGACTGGCTGCTGTACACAGATTCGACTGTATATACAAAATACTGGAATAAAGGAGAAAATGCTTTTACCCATTACCAGACGGCAAAATTTTAGACAGGTCCAAATTTAAAGGAGATTCGATCAGACAACAATTCAAAGTTCATGAAATCTTAGATTTTTTCATCTTTTCGGGTAGAAAACATTGTGTAAAATGAAGAAATTGCTTGGGTCTGTTTGATTTTCTGTTTTGAATACTTTGTTAGACACTTTGATATTATTAAGCAAAAAGCGTACAATTTCGCAGAAAATATAGTCAGAATTGTTCCCTGTATAAATTGGATTTGTCTACGGGATAAATTTAGAAAACATATGTCCAGTCTAAGAAAACATATGTCCAGTCTAAGAATGACTCAGACTGTCATTTAGTCTGGCCTGGAATTAGAGGGACTGATAGACTAATATTACTAAGGAACCAATATTGACCAATTACCAGACCACAAAATTTTAGACTGGTCTAAATTGAAAGAAACTACAGTTAATTAAGTTTACATTCATAGATAGAAAACATTGTGGATAATATACAAAATAACACCATTTAATATCTTGAACAACTTTGGCATAAAAGAGAAATAATAGGTTGTGTAGACTAAGATAAGACTGTACATATGGGCTATGCCGCCTGCCAAAACAGGGATGTTTTGGAGTTCAGTATGAATAGAGTTAACCAATTCCCACACGATGACACTTTTAAACACCCCTCAATATCTAAGATTGGAAAACATTGTAACAAGCAATTTCTTCATTATCCACGATGTATTCTGACCCAAAGGACAAAGATTTTAAAGATTTCGTTGTCTGCAAATTCTGGTCTAAGTTTTTATCTGGTAGGAATGGGTCAATCATTGAGAAAACAGCATGATTTTAGCCAACTAGTCAGAGCATCTCCACAATAGAACTGCAATTGTGAAAATGTTCCGAAATATTGAAAAGTACATCTTGCAGTATCCCGGCAATGGTGCCAATATTCCGAAAATTGAATATAAATCAGCTGATATCGCGGCTGTTGTTTCAGAGAGAGTGGTCATTTATTGAAAATTACTGACTGACCCAGCGCTCTTAGACATGAAAAATTGGAAATAAGTCGCCATGGAAATTGATTTTTGGTCCATTTCTAAATTACAATGCTTTCCATTTTTACTTGAGAACCTCCTTAGCCAGTCTTTTTTTCACTCCCAATTAATTCCAGCACTGGTTTGAATTTAACAGAGGTTAATTGAAATGTTAAACTTTTTAGCTGATAATAATGTTGATGTGTTAACCGATTCCCACACAGTGACGCTTTTGGACGCCTCTCCAGAAAAACAATTGAGAAAACATTGTGTAAAATGAAGAAATTGCTTGAACCAAGCAATTTCTTCATTTCACACGTTTTCTAACCAGAAAGTTGAAAAAATTTAAAATTTCATCAACTTTAAATCGTCGTCTGCAACTCCTTTCAAATTGGACCAGTCTAAGATTTTGTTGTATGGTAATGGGTTAACACAAAATTAATGTAATGTAATACTCTTGATTGACAGATTTCGGCTGTCAGTCAAATGATTGATGGACTAATCAATTAATACATTTAGATGGGAACTGAAGTTTGAATTCAGACATTGTAAGACATTTTGTGGAGTATTTTTGTTGGTTTAGTGGTTTAGCTTAGTCAAGCTGTAGCTACGACATTTAGGTTGCCAAATAACCAATCTTTTTTGGTACATGCTACTGATTTGGCAAAATGACGCACACTGGGATACCAGCAGTTCAATGCTTGTCAGTGCTGGATGGAGGTTTGGTGGGGGCTGTCAAGTCAAAAAGGGACATTTTTAACAATTAACAATTGGTCAAGTATGAAACAGTAACTGTTGTAACTGCCTATAAATATATAGGCAGCTACAACTGTTTCACACTGAACCATCAAATTGCTTGTTCTACCACAACACAATGTTTCCTACCCTTTTAACATTTGTATGATTGGTTGCAGTAATATTGTTGTTCATTTTTTTTTTGTCAATTTGGATCTTTCTTAACCCATTTCCACTTAATCCTACATTTCAACCCAATACCAGATGACATTTTAGTTTGGCAAATAATTGAAAGACATTCAAGACAACAAATTTCAAATCAAGAAATCTAGATTTTTTTTTCTGTTTTTGGTTGAAAACATTGTAAATGATAAAGAAATTGCTTGCAGCATTTTTTCACAATGTTTTCCAAAGCTTTTTCATTTGGGGGCATAAAAAGGGTCCTGAAGAAATAAAGATAGCAGTAAAAGTAGAATCTTATTAATGGCAACGCCAATTTGTCAAAGCTCTAGTCGCACTAACTAGAAGTTGCTATTAAATGGAGCTATTTGTTCCAAAAATCTAATGTTTGTGCAAAATGTGAATTGCAATTAGCAGTGAATTGCTATTATCAGGGTTGCAGTTATGAGGATTCCACTGTATTTTTCAATAAAAGAATTCACTTTGAAATGCCATCTGCAAGTTCTATCAGCTTGGACAAGTCTAAAACTTGTTTGTCTGGTAATGATTTAACCAATTACCACACAGCAAAATTTTGGACAGGTCAAAATTGAAAGAAGCTGCAGACGACAATTTCAAGTTGATGAAATCCTAAATTTTTTCTTCTTTTAGGATAGAAAACATTGTGAATAAATGAAGAAATTGCTTTATACAAGCAATTTCTTCATTATCCACACAATGTTTTCCAAAGCAATTTTCTTGAGGGAGTGATAGGGAATGGGTTAATTGTAAAAGGTTCATAAGGGGTTTCTTTCAAACAAGAAGTTTCTCCAGCTATTTCTAGAAACCTGAGTTTTTTAATGACCAGGAATTGTGAAAAAAATGACAATTTTTTGTCAATTTCATCCTTGGCGCAGCTGTTAGTGTCATTCTGAGACAAAAACTATAAAATTGTATAGCATTCATTAATTCTTGGAGTGAAATGATTACTTGATGTAAACACAGGCTTTACCTCATTACCACACAATTATTTTTTTTGAAAACCCACAAGAAAAGAATCAGGAAAACAACACTGGAAATAAGGAAATTGCTTGATAAAAAAGATTTCTTCCTTTTCCACATTATTTATTCTCCAAAAGTATGTTTGAATGTTTGATTGGGCTTAACGCCACTTTTACCAGTATTTCTGGCTGGGGTACCTAACCATGGATTCCTGGTATAATTTCTCACACCAGTTATTTCCCCAAAAGACAGAGATATTCAACTTGTTATTGACTTGAAACTGTAATCTGCGTCTTCTTTGAATTTAGCAGTTTCTAAAATATAGAAATTGGTAAACCCTTGTCCTGCACAATGCCTCCTTTACAACCCCTACAAACAAAAAGCTTTGGAAAACATTGACAAGAACATAAAGTAGAAATTGCTTGTTTCAACCAATTTCTTCAATGTCCACAAGGTTTTCTACCCCAAAAGACAAAGAATTTTAGAATTTCATCAACATAGAACTGACATCTGTATTTTCTTTCAATTTGGACCAGTCTAAAATTTTGTCAAGTGGGAAAGGGTTAAAAGTAAAACTGACCATAGTAAAAGAACTATCTAGCAAACAAGTTTGTTGCAAATACTGTATCAAAGCATTTTAAGTTGTTCTCTTTTTCTTTTCAATATCTTGTTGCATCTCCTCACTTATCCATTCATGTAAAAAGTCAATGTTCTGTGTATCCAAATAAAGGGCAATTAAACCCATTCCCTAACAATGATGCTCTTTGACAACCCTGAAGAAAAAAGGCTTTGGAAAACATTGTGGAAAATGAAGAAATTGTTTGTTACCAGCAATTTCTTTGTTTTCCATTATTTTTTCCATCCATAAAGACAAAAAAATGTTAAAATTTCATTAACTTGATTTTGTAATCTGCAACTTCTTTCAATTTGACTAGTCTAAATTCTTGTCATCTGATAATGGGTTAAATTCTCTTATCTAGAAAAAAAGATTGATCAATCAAATTACTGATAAACCAACATTAGGGCATTAATTATGAATCGGATATTGAAATCAGCATGATTCTCAAACAAACAGACTCATTCTAGGCAAGCGTTTACAAATAGAGTGTAGTGGTAAGCAAACAACTAAGAATAAACAATTTTACAAAAGGCTTGACCTGTCTGTCTAATGAACTCATATGAAAACGTCATTTTTAATGAAAAAAGATCAACTCCTGGTCAAGTCAGATAAAAATGTTTGTCTAATACTAGAGGTTTCTAAATCCTGCAGTATCATTATTGCTGCTGAATTAACCCTTGTCATGCTGATCCCGGAATATTCCGGTTTTGGCAGAAGGTGTAGACTAAGATCAGACTGCACATATGTGCAGGCTGATCTTAGTCTACACCTCCTGCTTGTACTTTTCCTGTCAGAGTTGTTTATGAAGTTGATTTCTAAAAAGATATTGATTTTTTTGAACAACAAGTTCTATCAGTGCTTTCAGCCCTTTGATTTGACATGAATTCAGTAAGGTAATTTATACAGCATGACAAGGGTTAAAAGTGTCTGGATAAATATATGAAGTCACACTGATCAGAAGTCTGCATTAGCGTGGGTAACAGAATTCTAAATTCCTTATTTCTCCACAAAACCATATGTTGTGGGTAGTCATTTGAATCGTCTTGCAGAGACGATTCAAATGAGTACCTACAACATAGGGTTTATGGTAGTATTGATGAAATATCTAAATCTAAAATACAAACTACCCCCTCTAGCTGTAGCTCTGCACTGATTTACATTTCAAATCAGTCCCTAATGAAGAGTTCAGAAAAATAAGGTGGAAAATAAAGAAATAAAATGACCTGTCACAAATAATTTCTTGAATTTTCCACCATATTTCAACCCCAAAAGATGTATTTTCAAATTTTACCAATTTGTAATTGTCATTGAATCAGTAGCCAATCATTCATCAACTTATACTACAAACACACAGTCCACTGTCAATTTTTTCAATCGTCCCTCACATGTAAAAGCTTTTGCCCGCAGATGGCAACAACACCAAATTTTTGCAACAACTCAACTTTTCTCAAAAAACAGCCAAGCTTAGAAAATTTGAAAATTAGAAAATCCAATTAGGTGTCCACAACAGCGCATTAGCTCGTTTTAACACAACAAATTTTAGACTGGTCCAAATTCAAAGAAGTTGCAGATGACAATTTTTAATGGGTGAAATTTAAAAAAACAACAACCTGTCTTAAGATAGAAAACATTGTAACAAGCAATTTCTTCATTATCAACAATGATTTCTAAAGCTTTTTTTCTAGGGGGCTTCAGAAAGTGTCATTGTGTGGGAATGGGTTAACATTAAAATCAAACTGTAGCATTCTTAGATTTTCCGGTTACAATACTATACAATTCAAGACAGCTCCAAAATGAAAGAAGTTGCAGACGACAGTTTAAAGTGAATTCGTATCTAAAAATAAGTGCCATATTTGGTAGAAAACTTGTGTGGTGAATTTTGCAAAGCAGACTGAGCCAATAGCAAGTTAAGATTTACTTAGAAGAAGGAACAGACTTTTTCACATTTGATAAGAGTTGATTTCCAAGACCAGAATCTCTGTACAATTCTGACATGTTTACCTTATCTAAATTGGATAAAACCATGTAGAACACAGAGCTTCTGATTTTGAATAACACTTTCACGCAGTCATTAGATACATTTTGCTTTTTCCCACAATGATTTACTAAATCTGTAACTAAATTACTCCGTCACAGGCCTACTTTATTCACTGTAACAAGTAACATGCAGTTACAGTTTATCAATGTAACATCACAGTCAGGGCATAACTTGAGGCATTGAAAAGGAATTATCCATGTGCTTTGGTGAATTAAGATCTTTTTTCTCACTCAACCTACTATCAAATCATCCCTAATTGCTTGTAACAAGCATATTATCCTTTTCTCACAACATTTAAAATCCTAAATCCTCCTTATTTGTTACTACTATGAGTTTCATTTTTTTTTTCATTTTAACAACACTAACTTTGAAATGTCACGAGCAACTACTTTTCGATTTTGATCATCTTAAATTCTATATTCTAGTAACAGGTTAAAATTTAAGCTCAGTGGAATGCATGGTCTGAAATAATTTGAGTATGCAGATTTAGATCAGACCCTATAAATGCAGGTTGATCATTCTATCAATATTTTCTAATGGGTGATAATTTTATTTTTAGAATGGTTCAAAGACCTGCCGCATTTAGTTGAATGATATTTTGTAACAAAGTTCAACAAAGTGAAGTTTCTTCGTTAAAAAGACCCTGTTCAGATCGTTACACCAATGTTTTCAGGACGATTAGGTATTTAATTGTGAATAGGGAGATCTTTAAGGGCCCCCACTCCAAAATGATTAAGGAGCTGTCAATCACACCAAAACTACTTCATGGTTGATAACTGCCGATAACACCAAATCTCCAAACTTTCATCAACTTTGATAAATGCGTGCAGATAGCGTGTAGATTACAGTGTTTTTTATGTCATCACAAACATAATATTGTGAGAATGAAAACATATTAATTGGCTTTTATTATCTGGATATTTGTTTGTGCATTTCTTGTTTTATAAATAGGGCGTTAGAATTTTAGCTTACTCATCCAACAAATCGATGACCATATGCTAAAAGAGCATAAACGCTTAACCCTTTCCCGTTCAAATACGGGATATTACGTCACTGTGATCTTATATTTGAGAAAACATTGTGGAAAAAGAAGAAATTGCTTGTAACAAGCAATTTCTCCTTTTCCACAATATTTTCTACCACATAGGATGGGTTCATTTCAAAAAGCATCCAGTTGTCATTGTCGTCTGCAACCACTTCAATTTGGACTAGTCTAAAATTTCCAAAAACGGGAAAGGGTTAAATTTTAGACTCTTTGCAATTGATGGATTTCTGGTCATACCTTGTGCCTCTCACAGGAACATTGACTTAGATATTAGCCCTTGTCATGCTGAATCCGGAAAATTCCTGCTTTGGAAGTAGGTCTAGAGAAAGATCAGTCTGCACATATGTGTTGTCTGATCTTTGTCTAGACCTCCTGCTTGTCCCTTTAACGCCAGCACTGTTTATACCATTTATTTCCTATAAAAAATACCAACCCAAAATAAGTGCTTTCTGTGCAATCAGTCCTTTGATTTTTAACACGATTTTGTAGAGGATTTTATTCAGCATGACAACGGTTAAATGATCAAATGAATGAATAGTACTTATATTTTTCCATTTCCAGTAAATTTACTTCTGCATTTTTCAAAAGGTTACATATTACAAGTCATGACGGAAATTGTTTGCTTGTGTGTTATCCAAATGTGTCAAAGGGCAAGGAAAGTAATCCTAGGCAACGATTTTTTACTTTGATGGATTACTTTATTACTTCATATCGGAACCTTGTAACAGACCTGTGCTCTAATCCCCTCCTTTTAAACGAACAAGATAAATTAGTCTAGAACAATGGGTATTTAAACGTTTCATAGATACAGCATGGGTCCCAGCTATTCTAATCCCTTTGACAAATCCATACGCAGATGTTTGTCAAAATATCACACTAATGTAGGCCCAATTCACCGCAAGGTCTGAGGTTGTTCATACTAACATAAATCTTGCAAGTAATATCATAATCCTTTTAACCCATTACCAAATTGAAAGGAGTCGCAGACATTAATTTTCAGTTGATGTAATTTTAAAAAATCTTTGTAATTTGGGGTAGGAAACATTGTGGATAATCAAGAAATTGCTTCATTTTCAACAATGTTTTCCAAATTTTTTTATTGTAGGGCCCTGTAAATATATCTTATATTCTGATCATGTTAAATAAAATTCCTATGCAACTTTGTGTCAATATCAAAAGGACAGAAAACTAATTTGTGGTAAATATTTCTTTAGAAAATCAATTCTATAAACAAACCTTTCAGAAAAAGAGACAAACAAGAGGTGTAGACTAGGATTAGACTGCATAAATATTCAGAATCATCTTTGTCTATACCTCCCAAGAACAAAAATATTCCGGGCTCAGCATGACAAGAGTTAATTTGTTAAATATATTTCAGATTGGAACCACTGTATCACTTTCAGTAAACCATTTTTACAGTCAATTAAAAATTGACTTAAGTGGTTGTCCATTAAGAAGTGTGCGATTGTATGTCCATTGTGACCTAATAGGGAAACAGTATCTACAAATCAATGGTAGGTCTTCATCAAACAAATGGCTTTGACATTGATTATTGTGCTATATGGAAGTCTCTCTCTACAAATGATATCCCTCAGGGCAGTTAGTAGACTTCCTGCTTTTCACTACAACTTATAAATTTGTCTTTAACAAATGTTTACAGAATCTGTACATTCCCTTATAAAGACAAAATAAGTTCCTAAAAAAAGAGCTCTATAATTGCATGATTTAAATTCGTATATAATTGTGAATATTAATCATACAGAGTATGTAATCAAATATTAAGTGAGATTATATGGTGCAATTCAAAGCCCATGAGTAAGGAAAGCCAAACTAATTTTCATATTTCATCATGCATTATTGTTAACCCTTGTCATGCTGAACTAAGATTATTCCTATTATGGCAAGAGGTAAAGACAAAGATCAGCCTGCATTTACATGCCATCTTATCTTTGTCCACACCACCTGCTGGACACCACCTGCTTGTCCATTTTAAGCTAGGTGTTTATAGGATATTTTTCAAAAAGATGTTATTCAACAATGTGTTTCTAGTGTTTTCAGTCCTTTGATTTTATTCCAGTTCTGTAGAGAATTTATTCAGCATGACAAGGGTTAATGTAAAGATAGAACTATACAATCAAATGTTGCTGTGCAGTAAAGTTGCTGTACAGTACTGTTGCTGTATACTATAGTTGCTGTGTACTATAGTTGCTGTATACTACAGTACAGTAAAGCATATTTGCTGTGTACCATATGTGCTGTACAACATAGTTGCTGTGTACTATAGTTGCTGTGTACTGTAGTTGCTGTACATTATAGTTGCTGTTTACTATAGTTGCTGTACAGTATAGTTACTGTGTAAAATAGTTGCTGTACAGTATAGTTACTGTGTACCATAATTGATGTACAGTGCAGTTGCTGTGTATTGTAGTTGTTTTTACAGTACAGTTACTGTGTACTATAGTTGTTGTACAGTACAGTTGCTGTGTACTATAGTTGTTGTACAGTACAGTTGCTGTGTACTATATTTGATGACATTTGCTGTTGTCTGGTCAGGACAATTCCAATGAGTACCCGTCAAATTGAAAGAGGTTGCAGACAACAAAATACTTGTGGGAAAAGCAGGAATTGCTTGTTACAAGCGATTTCTACTTTTTTCATGTTTAAAATCACAGCAATGTAACATCCCAGGATTTCAACAGGAAAGGGTTAAATTAGCTTTGGGTACCATGAAGAATTAGACAATAGGGTGAAAACTAATTTACTGAACATCATAACCAAGTCGCACACATATTCTTCTATATAATTCTTACTTAAAACGGTCTAAATTGCCCTATTTAAAAAGTCTTGAGAATTTTGCTGGAAAACATACTCCTGTGTTCTCATTATGTGTTTTTCCATGAGATTAATTATTGATTGGCTAGAGACGGTTCCCTAAAATATGTTTTACGTCTCATAAAATTCCAATTTTCTGTTGTGCTATTTTCCATGGTTATTGGTTAATTTTACTCAGAGACGTAAAACAAGTAACAAAATGGATGTAAAACGCATCTAATTGCATGTTTATTGCTCTTGCAGTTAAAACAATTTTGTATGGCAACCCAAATTATTGTATTATGAATTTCCTTCGTACAACAGAGGCTTTTAAACCGATTACCAGACAACAAAATTTTAGACTGGTCCAAATTCAAAGATGTTAACAGAAAACATTGAAGATAATGAAGAAATTGTTTGTAAAGCCTTAATGTTAGGGAATGGGTTAAGCAGTAAATTCAGTAATATTTCAGAAATGCAAATTCATATATTAACCCATTCCCACACAATGACGCTTTTGGACAAGCCTCAAGAAAACATTTGAGAAAATCTTGTGTAAAATGAAGAAATTGCTTGTGACAAGCAATTTCTTCATTTTACACAAAATTTTCTACCCAGAAATTTGAAAAAAATTGAAATTTCATAATCTTTAAATTTTTGTCTGCAAAGCCTTTCAATTTGGAACAGTCTAAAATTTTGTTGTGTGGGAATGAGTTAAAATCATTTTGCTGTTTTAATTTATCTTGTGTAACAATTATCTTCTAGCAAATAAGTACAATAGATTCAGGGTATACAGGCAATACAAAATACACAAATTTATAGACATTTATTTGAAAAGAAATTGTTTTCTGTATAACTTTTATTTATACATTTCATTTATTGCCATTGGCATATCAAGACGATAAGCATTATTAGTTAACCCATTCCCACACAACCAAATTTGAAACCAGTAAAATACAAAGGAATTACAGATGACAATTTTAAGTTCATGAAATCTTAAAACCTTTCTCTTTTGAGGTAGAAAACATCGTGGATAATGAAGAAATTGCTTGTGACAAGCAACTTCTTCATTTTCCACAATGTTTTTCAAAGCTTTCATATTGATGGGGAATTTAAAAGCAACACAGTGTGGGAATGAAATAAGCAATTAGGATCTTTGGCTTGAGGGATTTTTCGTACTTGTACACTGAAAGATTTTTTTCAGGGATTCTTTTTTTCCTGCAACTTATTGACAAAGCCCAATCCAATTAATATCACTTCTCCATCCCATTTATCAACGAAGGACGTTGCATAAGAGAAGTCTATAGTACTTAAGGCCATGTGATAAGACATTTTTATCCAATTAAAAACTTTCAAGTACTGTTCAAGTATCCTATGTCACACTTAAATACCAAGCTGATGGTGGCAGGGTCAGGTTGAAGGACCTGATTCACACCAATGGGTCAGGTCTGTGGTCTAGGAATTTTTAAGAACACATCATGAACTCATGAGAACAAGACACTCTACTGTTAGCAAATTAATCCTGTGTCCCTTTTACCTATTAGCTGACAAATTTTAGACTGGTCCAAACTCAAAGTTGTTGCAGATGACCAAATGACAAATTGTAGTTGATGAAAATTTAGGGGTTTTTGCCATTTTGGTTCTAACATTGCAATTTCTTCATTTTCCACAATATTTTCTGAAGTTTTTTTCCCTGGGGGCTTTAAAAAGCATCACTGTGTGAGAATGGGTTAAGCAAATTTCAATACCACTCATACTTCCTTACATGAATTGCCTTTCACCTCACAGTTTTTTTAGGCCAGTAGAGCAGTTCAAGCTCTTAAACGCATCTTAGGTTTTTTAAGGTTAACCCATTATCACTATATTTTAGACTAATGCAAAATGAAGGAAGTTGTAGACAGCAATTTCAAGGTGATGATATTGAAAATCTTTGTTAGGTATCAAAATATTGTAGACAATGAAGAAATTACTTTTAAAAGCTTTTTTCTAAAGAGGGGTAAAAAAGCAGGAATGAGTGGGGAATTGGTTAACCCATTCCCACTCAGTGATGCTTTAAGACGGCCCAGGGAAACAAGCTTTGGAAAACATTGTGGAAAATGAAGAAACTGCTTAAAACAATGTTTACTACTCAGAAAGTTAAAAAAATCCAAAATTTCATCAAATTTATATTGTCGTCTGCAACTTCTTTCAATTAGGACTAGGCTAAAATATTGTTGTGTGGTAATGGGTTAAACACTCTTTTGAATTGTCTTCTGCACCCTATTTCAATTAGGACATGTCTAAACTTTGTTGTATGTAGATTATGGTTTTAAGAATCAGAGGCCTTCAGAATAAATTGATGCTACATTAGACAAATAATGATAGAGTACATCAGATAAGAAACAGAAATGATGTGTTACCGGATTAGGTGTTCATTTTTACGCATAATCGTATGCAAATGGGGAAACTGAAAACCAAACCCGTCTTTGGAAATGGTGCGCAAATTTGCACCTTACATAAAGCCCAGGGTACTCAAGGGTAAAATTTGATACTATAATCTATTAAAAATTAACTTGGAGGCCTGATTTTATGTCTTTTGACTGACAGTTGCATGCTCTGTGTAGCTAAGACCAACCAAGTTATTCTGCACAGAGGATTTCTTAATTACATTAAACTTGTCATTTAGTGCAGAACAAAGGAGTAGAATTATCCAAGCATGACCATTTTGGGTCTGAGAATTCTTCGTCTTTCAATTGATTGATTGGGGTTTAACGCTTTTAAACACCTCTCAATAAAAGTTTTGGAAAACATTGTGGAAAATGAAGAAATTGCTTGTCACAAGCAATTTCTTCATTATCAACAATGTTTTCTACCACAATAGACAAACATTTCAAAAATTTCATCAACTTTAAATTGTTGTCTGCAACTTTTTTGAATTTGGAATGGTCTAAAATTTTATCATGTGGGAAAGGGTCAACCCATTCTCTACCACTGCAAAATTTTATACTGATCCAGATGGAAAGAGGTTGCAGATGACAATTTAAAGTTGATGAAATTTTTAAAATGTTAGAAAAAAATAAGGGCCATATGAGGTAAAAATATTTTGAGAAAAGAAGAAATTGCTTTTAATTCTTCTTTCCTTGCAATGTTTTCCGTATCATTATTTATAGCCGGATTGTTTGGTACTAAATCAAATTATAGACACTTGAAAAATTATCTACACTATCTTTCAATTTGGACCAATCTTAAATTATGACGTCATCAATGGATTAAAAGCCTGTGGAAAGCAGCTGATGTTCTGTATTAACCCTTGTCATATGGAACCTCAAATATACCTATTTTGGTAGATGGCTGCATACAGAAAGAGATCAGCCTGCACAAATGTGCAGTATGACCTTGGTCTACACCATCTAATTGGTCTTGCAAATCTGGGTATATTTATGTAGATAATTGACCTACAATCAAGTTTTTCATTGCTTTCAGCCCTTTGATTTCAGCGCAGTTCTGGCAGGGGCTTAGAATCAACATGGCAAGGGTTAAAGCTTTTAAGAAAAGCCTGAAATTTGTCTTCATTAAGGACTTCGTAGAAAACCAATCTGCAGGTTGAGGTACATATCGTTTTGTCGATCAATAGAACATTTACTGACATGGGAGTCAATCTAGCAAATGAATGAAAAGTGCCGCACTAACCAGTAATGGCATAATAATAGTGTGCTAGAGTAATTAGTGCTTTCCATTTTGAACCCATTACCAAACAACAAAATTTTAGACTCATCCAAATTGAAAGAAGTTTGAGACAATTTATAGTTAATGAAATTTTTATGGTCTTTTTCTTTTGAGGTAGAAAATTTTTGAATAATGAAGAAATTCCACAATGTTTTCCAAAACTCTTTTCTTGATGGGCATTACAAAGTGGGATAGTATGGAAATGGGTTAAACTAAGTTGAAATGAGTCCGATACATTACCCATAAATAGATTGAACACATTCGAAACATTTAAATTTGCATGTGTACCAATCAAATAGGGTTTGATGTGTGAATGAAAAGAAATTTTACGATTTAATATTGAAAGGACTCCCTTTATCTGAAGCTCTGTCAATTGAGATTTCTGTTGACCAATCAAATCAATCATTTAGACAGGAAGTGAATCAGTTGACCCTGATCATTTATCGAGCTGATTTGTTGGCTTGGTGACTTAAAAGCTGTATGATTGAACTATTTTGAGGGCTTGGAGCAAAAACAAAGTATAGGTCTATACAATGTACAGACCCATACTATGTTTCTGGTGGATCCCTCGTATTTTGTTTTATGTCCTTGGCCATATATCTTATAAAATGTTGTTGTTTGATAACTCGATCAAACTAAAATGTCCGAGGTCACTGGGCGTGTCAATTGTCAACTGCGCTGAATTATGTTAGCTCTTGTCATGCTGAACCCGTAAAATTCCTGTTCTGGCAGGAGGTTTAGACAAAGATCAGCCTGCACATAAGTGCAGTCTGATCTCTGTCTACACCACCTGCTTGTCTCTTTTAAGTTTGGCTTGTTTATGAAATAATTTTCGAAATGAATAGACCTACAACTAGTGCTTTCAGCCCTTTGATTTACATGCTGTTTTGAAAAGGATTATATTCAGCATGACAAGGGTTAAGAAGACACCTAACTAATGTTTGGTCTTTTTATCTTTTAACTTTTTAACTTTTTCTTTCTAAGTTTGATACTTTTTCTGTTATTTTTATTTTTCTGTCATTTTTTATTCTTCTGTTATTTTTTATTTTTCTGCTATTTTTATTTTTTTTGTATAAAAGTTACATCCAATGAGTTAGAGGGCAAAACAATCTCTTGGTTTTCCTAGATAGAAGAAAAGTAAGATTAATTACTCTTGAATTTGATGACAGAATCACATTAGACTTGGAAAACAAATGATGATGGAAATTTTCAAATTATTCTGCAAGCAGGTTTTTTTTTTTCTTCTTTCAAGAAATATTGCCTTATTTACAATACCCACATAAACCCAATTTGATACAATGGTTTTGTTTGAATGGAGTTTAACGCCACTAAAACAGTATTTCAGTACTATTGAAGTGGCTGGAGCACCTAACCATGGATTACTATCTCATACAGTACTACCAACACTTCTTTCTAAGCCTCCAGCTGCTCATCCCCCTTAGGTTTTAAATTATCCACACATTGTTGGAAGACAAATGTCAGAAAGGAATCATTTGCCGCGCCCATGACTGAACCCTGGCCCTCATGATTTAGAGTCTGATGCGCTACCAACTGCGCTTTTGCTACAGCCGGAAGAAATTAGTAGTACCAAGCAACTTTTCATTTTTTGCAATTCGGAATGGTCTAAAATGTTGTCTTCTCATAATTAGTTAAGGCAATATTCAATACATGCATCACTTTAACAGCAAAGCGTAACCCATTACCTTACGACAAAATTTAGACTGAAAATAGAACTGTTGCAAAGCAGACATAAACCCAGTCAGCATTTTGTATGTCAAGTACCACAGTTGATCATTGAGCTATGTTACCCCAAAACAATAGGACACCTCCTTGGGTCATGGATATCATTTATACATGTATAAAGTTTCAATTTCCTAAGTCAAATAACTTATAAGCTAGAACACAGAAACAGTTTTCAATCAAAGTTCAATTGTGACCTTGACCTATAACCTATAATAGATTTGCACTGAACCCTACAAAAAATATTGATGTAATGAAAGTACAAATATCTTACTTACATTAGTGCCCAGTTATCAGAACCGTCTTTGATTCGTACCATCCTTTTATCACCTGTTACTCCAGCAATTTTTATAATGGCGCAGCAACAAATCGTCAAAACCCCATATAAGGTAACAGTCACCATATATATAATCTTACCACAGTAAATGTAATTATTACACCACAATATAATATCCCCCTGTCTTGTATGAACATCAGCTAGTCTTTTAATGAAACTGACACCCGTGTAAAGTTGAAATTGTTACTCATAAATTAAATCCCGATCCTTTTTTCTTTGCATATTAATTTTTCAACGCACCTCTGCAGTAATATGTTCGGACAATTTTCAAGTCATCTAAAGAAAATAACATGACAAGTATGAAATGTCTGTAACTTGGTCATAAATATTGTTAGGGTAGCGGCGGGTAAAAATGAGCTCTACAAGAACGGGAGGCCTCTAAGTCTAGATTACATGACTCAAGTCGTTCTACTCTATAAGAAACAATCCGTAAGTTTAATCCATTCTCACACAATCCCAGACTTTTTGAAACCACTCTCAAGAATAAAGCTATGGAAAACATTGTGGAAAATGGAGAAATTGCTTGATTACAAGCGCTTTCTTCATTATCCACAATGTTTTCAACCAAAAAAATATTGAAAATTCCATCAACTAAAAATAGTCATCAGCAACTTCTTTCAATTTGAACCAGTCTAAAATTTTGTTGGCAGGTACCGTGTTAAAGTAACCAACAAACATTCAGTCATAGTTTGATATGCTGGATAGCTCAATTATGCCTTATCTCTGCTGAATGCAGGTAGGTTAGGTAACAATGTAACCCTCTACACATTCTCTGGCTTTTACGTTTTTTTCCGTCTTGTGAAGGCTTAGCCAAAGACCAGTTGAAAAATAAAATAAAACCCCGTACCCCAGAAAGAGTAGTTTAAACAACAAATCTGCCGAATGCCTTAATTTTTGCTTTCTATTTATTTTTCTACTTTTGAGGAAAAGCCAAGTGCAACTTGATGATGCACAAACACTCTTTCAATTGTTGTTTGCTTTGGTGCATATTTTGCTTACAGTCAGCTTAAAACTGTTTTAAGGCTCAGGCTTTAAAAAAATTACAGCTACTACACCAAAACTTTCCCTTTTATAATGCCACGCTAACAATTACCATCATTATTAACTTACACTTGAAATGTCATCATATTTCTTATTCTAAACGAAATCGTCGTGTCTCCATGCCAAATGCATAATTCTGAATGTAAACTATATCTAAACCCATAACCAGACAAAAATGTTTTAGACTGATTCCAATTCAAAGAAGTAGCAGATGACAATTTTTTTGTTGATGAATTCTTATTTTTTTCTGTATTTTGGAATTGAAAACATTGAGGACAATCAAAAATTGCTTGTAAAAGACATTTCTTCATTGTCCACAATGTTTTCCAAACCTTTTTTTTTTGGAAAGAGGGGGGGGGGGGGCTTTTCAAAGTTTTATTGTGTGGAAATGGGTTAAATAACAGATTAATGAGAGTTTTTGGGTTTTTTTTTTTTCTTCAGCTGTTCTCTGCAAAAATGTACACTATTAAAAATTGATAATTTGGTAGACTTTCTTAACTTTATAAACAATTTGAAAAATTTGAAAAAATTGTAATAAAAGCATCCATAATTCACAATTTACATATGTTTTATCCAGAGTGAATTTTTTCATAGCTGATCCTTTTTTCAAGATTCACAGGTTATCAGATTACAACTTTAAGCTCTTCATTTCTTTATCATTTGCACTTGACCTTTAGAAGCAAAGAGAAAAATGTTGTCTTAAATTTGTTCAAAATGTATATTTTTTTTTCTAATTTGTTGACAATATTCACCAGCACAAGCCCCGCTACATGAGTGTATCGCACATTGTGAGAAGATTTAGAATTCCTGTAAGAGGAATAGCTTGGTCACTTCATGTCACAATCTTACAATGCAAACATCCCTATCTAAGTTTAGCCAAATAATCAAATATAATCCTGACAAATCGGCCAATTAAGATCAGGTAATGATATAAGCTAAGCATTGATCTATATACCTATGTGATGATAATTATTTTCTTTTATGTAAAAATGCGTAAATCCTGTATCTTTGGATGCTACGAAAATACAGCTCTAGAAACCTTGTAGTGAAGGGAGAACTTTCTTATTACAAGGAAGATCTTTTCTCACAATGGTTCTGGCATCAGTATTTTTCAAAATGCACAAGTTTTGAATGATTGGCCGCAAGTTCTTTCAAACTAGACCAGTCCAAAAGTCTATTCTCTGGTAATGGGATAACCAACTTTCCATAGATTCCATACATCATTCACTTATAGAAATAAACTATAAACTTCCAAAATGCAAACACTATTTTCCTTTTCAGGATGAACATTTGACCTATTTCCAAACAATGATGCTTTATGACACCCTTAAGAAAAAAAAATAGGAAAACATTGTGTAAAATGAAGATATTGCTTTACTTTACACAATGTTTCCTACCGAGAAAGAAAAAAAATCTAAAATTTCACAAATTGTAAATTGTCATCTACAACTTCTTTATATTTAGACCAATCTAAAATTTTGCCATGACAGTGTGGTAACAGATTCAAATTAACCTCCACAGGTACAATCGAGCACAGAAGCAAACACAGAGCATAAATCTTATGCCCATAATCAATCCCTGTCAAAGACCAATTCAACCTATCACTTCCAATCAATAAAATAGTACCACATCACAACCCAATAACGGAATCAATAATATCAACAACAATGTATGCCTACAACAATGTCTAACAGAGCACTAACCCTGGTCCTACACTGACCAATACAAACTTCCCCACCCAGGATTTCAACACCTTGTCACAAACAATTTACCTAGGGAGAACCCAGGTGGTATCACATGAATCCAAAGACAAGGTATCCACCCTTTTCAAAGGCTGCACTCCTTTTTGCTTTCACACCAATATTAGGAGCTAAGGCTACCTAATGACTCCTCCAACAAAAATACCAGACAAAATTTTTTTAGACTGGTCCAAATTCAAATGAGTCACAGATGAAAATTTAAAGGGTATGAAATTATACATTTTTTCAATTTTCTGGGTAGAAAACATTGTATATAATGAAGAAAATGCTTGTCACAAACAATTTCTCCATTTTACATACTGTATTCCCTATTGTCTTTCTTGAGGGGCATCCAAAAGAGTCATTGTGTGGGAATGGCTTTAAAGAACCTAGAACTTAGAAATAGTTTAAATGCCTTACATATTGTCAAAAATCTTTTACTTTGATTCCATGACAACTAAAAGATCAAGATTAACCCGTTCCCACAAAAAAACCCACTTTTCGGCGCCCTTCAAGAACAATGGTTTCAGAAACATTATGGAAAATAAAGAAATTGCTTGTCACAAGCAATTTCTTCATTATCCACAATATTTTTCTACCCTAAAAGAACAATAGTTTTACAATTTCATTGACTTAAAATTGTCATCTGCAACTTCTTTTAATTTAGACCAGTTTTAAATTATGTCCTCTGGTAAACTAGATTGACCTGACTTAGCTGCAGAAGAGTAAATTGCCCATCTAATATTGAGAAAGGAATTAAACATCCAAACAAGCCAACAGATCATTCATCAAACCTATCCAGTAATTACATCCCAATGTCTAGTTGAATTAATAATGATATTGACTTATCTGTTCATCTGGTAATTAGCTATGAGCAGGCTTATCCCCTTGCACCCTTCCTTCAGTACCTGTTCCCACACATTGATCCCTTTAAACGCCCCTCCAAGAAAAACAATTAAGAAAACAAAGTGCAAAATGATAAAATTGCTTGTAACAAGTAATTGCTTCATTTTACACTATGTTTTCTATTAAGAAAGTTGAAAAAATCTAAAATTTCATAAACTTTAAATTATCATCTGCAATTTCCTTTCAATTTGGACCAGTCTAAAATTTTGCCATCTGGTAATGGGGTACAATTTCTGTTGTAGTAGAGAAAGTGTACAGTCATTTTAGTGTACAGTCACTTGTAATAATGCACAAAAATACCAAGAACATGAACAAGAAACATCATATGAAAAAAAGTTACTGTATGGATGACTATTGACAACAAAGAGGGGTCCTGCCACAGACACAGACCAGTCACAGACTTATTGCACTTAAAATGTCATACAGTTATAAAGGCACTTATGACAATGTGAATTGAACGCCTTATGTGCTATGCCTAGAAGACTTGTTTCAAGAGAGGAGTTCAAAGAAATTTACCAAGCCCCTGTTTATTATTGGAGATACCCAGGAAGCACACTAATAAGTAAGCGTTGCCATGATATCAATAGGTTGATCAAAACTTGGTAAAAGTCAATCTGTACAAACAAATAACAACTATGATACAGGATAAAATGTATAGATTTACGAAGATTTCCAAAATGACAAAACTGTGTGCTACCAGATCAAGACTTGTGATGAGCATTCATAACTGAAATTCAATACACCCAAAAAGAAAAAAAAATCTGTGCATTTATGCTTTTGTTCACAAATTTATAAAATACTTCCAGCTCAGAAACTACATTTAGTGAAGGGGTTTATTATTCCCCAGGTTCTGAGGACTTAGTGTCAACCATTATGGGACTGATTGCCATCCATTAGTTTTACTGGGTCCCCTGCTGCCATGACCTGAACAAGGTGTTTCATCCGTCACCATTACAGAGTCCCAGTGTTGTCATTACAGCTTTATTACCCAGCATTGGATTGTCACCAAAATCCCCACCAAGAAACACATTATGGATTTTCTTAACCTAAAATTTCCTTTCAGGACTATTTCTGACTTCAAAGATGATCCTTAACCCATTATCAGATGGCAAAATTTTACAGGCACAAATTGAAAGGAGTTGCAAGTTTATTAATTAAATTTCAGTTTTTTTTCAATATTTTATAATATTTAATATAAAGCATCATAGTGTGGTAACTGCTAAAAGATCATTTATTTCAATAATAATGATACTTAAATATCTTTGAAAAGAAAGGTGACATGAGAAGAATATAGTTTACATCTTAATTTCAACAAATCTTTTAAGATTTATTAAGTCACAATCAGACTTAATGCTCTTCTAAAGAATAAGTTTCAAGCTTAGCCAAAATGCAACCCAAGAAAAATTTTACATAAAATATTGTGGAAAATGGAAGAAATTGCTTGCAACAAGCAATTCCTTCTTTTTCCACAATGTTTTCCACAGCCTTTTTTCCTTGGGGTGTCGTAAAGCATTGTGTGGGAATGTTCAAGCTGTAATTATGATGTTTGAGTCACAAACATTGAAGTTACAGATACTCAAAGGGACTTTAGGCTTCTTTATACATGTAAAATAAATTGACTGTTAACTGCTCTCAATCAAAAATTCAATTGACCAATCAAATCATTCATTTACACCGTAATTATTAATTTGAACTCAAACATTTATGTCAAGCATTTTTGTTCGTTAGGTGACCTAAACACTGTAACTACAGCAATTTGCTTTTTACTATATAACCCTATATTTTGCTAGAAATCAGTCAATAATTTGAAAACACACAAAAAGAGCACACCATGCACCATCACTGAAGACACCTGCTTCACAAATATAATCCAAATGAACCTTATGTTTCACAGATACAGCCACAAACTGCGGCAGCTAATTTCATCATTAGACAGTCACCTACAACTTTTAATGACTCAATCTGATGGTCAATCCATTTCCCTGTCAGTAATGTGACCTCACTTAATAACTCGGCTTTGACAATCTAGTACAAATTTCCAATGTCAATATATCAAATACCAAATGAAAAGATATTTACATGGTCTCAAAGTTATCAAAGAAAAGTTGCTGATAAAATTATACTCTAGTCCAAACTTTATCAGAGCAGAGATTCCACTAATCCTATATTTCTATGGGTTTAAATATCTCACATATATATAGCTACTATGGAATTAGCCAAGGTGGGGAATTGACACCAATTCTATTCTTTATTTTAAGTCATGCCAAACAAAAGAATTGTGCCAAAGTCAATTTATACCTTACCACAGCTTAAAGTAAATTTTGAGTCCCTTTAATTATGTAAATGTTACTGTAAAGGGCTATTGACCTTAAAATAATGTTATCTTAGGGCTATTTTCAATAACTGCAGGAAATTTAGTGCTTACTTAACACATTCTGTTTCAAGTATTTATTGACTTTTATGTATTATTGTATCATAATTACCACTTATGTGGTAAATCCAACAACCCTTTAGTAAAAGGTGCGAAACTTAACTTAAATATTCTCATTGACCCATTGAATTTTTATTTCTGTAGTATGACACAAGACTAGCTTTTTTCAACCCAATGTTATTATAATAAAACAATTGTCATAATACAAAATTGTTTTTCACAATTTTGTGTTAAAGATTCTTTCAAAATTTCCATTTTTCATTTAGATTGCAAGACACTTGGCCATGTAACCATTAAACTATTTGAAACTTTTTTTAAGACTAAAAGACAAGGGGTTTAATCCAAAATTTTATACTAGGCCTCATAGAAAAGGTTACAGACAACAGTTCCAAGTTGATGAAATTTTTACTTTTGTGGGTAAAAAACATTGTGGGAAATGAAGAAATAGTTTATCATGAGCAACTTCATTTTTCATATTGTTTTCCCAAGCTGTTTTTTTCTAGGAGCACCTATAAAAACCAGATTGTATGGGAATAAGTTAAGCTTATAATACACAAATGATGAAACAAAGTTTGCCATTATTCTTAAAAAGTAAACTCATGACCAATTTTTATGTGTCACAAAAATGTTGTTTTCTCCCTTTAACACAAGGTTTTCTAACTCATGTGACATTTGTTTTTCAATATAACCCATTGTCATTTAATGATGCTTTTGGAGGCCCCTTAAGATAAGCAATTTGGAAAACATTGTGTAAATGAAGAAATTGCTTATAACAAGCAATTTCTTCATTTTCTACAAAATGTTTTCTACTGAGAAATTTGAAAAAATTCAAATTTCATTAACCTAAAATTAAAAAACTCCTTCTAATTTCGACCAGTCTAAAATTTTGTCGTCTTGTAATTGGTTTAACCCTTGTCATGCTGAATAAATTACCTTACTGAAATACTGTCAAATCAAAGGGCTGAAAGCACTGATAGAACTAATCGTTCAAAAATCAATATTTTCTTTAGAAATCAACTTCATAAACAACTCTGACAGTAAACGTACAAGCAGGGGGTGTAGACTAAGATCAGCCTGCACATAAGTGCATTCTGATCTTAGTCTACACCTCCTGCCAAAACCGGAATATTCCAGGTTCAGCATGACAAGGGTTAAACTCTCTATGAAATGGTGTTGAACCCATTGGTTGACAAAGGCTAGCAATAGCATAACCAAAATAGTTTATGAATCTATGTAAAATCCCCCAAAAAGAAATTGTATCTTATAGAATAACAAACAAGATTTAACAGCCAGTGAAAGGACCTTAAAAATTCATCTACATTACAGGAAAAACAATTGAATAAAACCAATAATATTGATTACTGATGCATTGGAATTTTTTAGTTGCCCTGTTTTTTCTCTTGAGACATGCTTAACTGTTTTTATATGTAGATTAAGCAGTTACAGCAATATGGTTCCCGTTTTATAGTCTATCTGATCTACAGAGATAAGGTTGGATGGTTCCCGTATCTAGTTGAAGATTGAGATATATTACACATACATATATCAATTGTAGATGAAGCTTCAACTGGTCTGATAAATCCCCAAAAATCCATGAAAATGGAGATTTTATGCCAAATCCATTAACTATTTACAGACGATTTTCCCCAAGAATATATTCAGGGCTGGAAAATATGAAAAATGTTCTTTATTTCCAAAGTCATCACAGAATGTCTATGTACCTTTTTATCCCAAATATTTCTCAAGGAAGTCCATAACATTTATCAGCCCTTGTCATGCTGTATAAAATACCTTTGGAAATTGCATTAAAATCAAAGGGCTGAAAGTACTGGTAGCACTTGTTGTTCAATCATCCATATTTATTTGAAAATTAATTTCATACACAACTCTAGCAGGATAAGTACAAACAGGGTGTGTAGACTAAGATCAGACTGCACTTATGTGCAGGCTGATCTTTGTCTACAACTCCTGCCAAAACCGGTATATCCCGGGTTCAGCATGACAAGGATTAATGCACTAAATGTCCAGAGTTATGATTTAACCACAATGAATTTTTTTAAATGTATCTAACCAAATACTAAACTATTGCATATTTTTTCAAAGTCAAAGAAATTTAGGCAATTGAAATCATTGTGAGAAAAGAAGGTATTTCTTGTAGTAACAAGCTATTTCTTTTCTCACAATGTTTCAACTTCATACAGTCCTATTATTCAACCTAAATGGACATTGTGGTCTGCATTCTCTTTTACCTTGGACCAGTTATAGAAAAATTGATTTAACCCATTACCAGAAGACAAAATTTTAGACTGGTCCAAATTGAAAGGGGTTGCAGACAACAATTGTTTAGAAATTTCAGATTTTCAACTTTCTTGGTAGAAAACCTTGTGGAAAATGAGCAAATTGCTTGTCACAAGCAATTTCTTCATTTTCCACAATGTTTTCCTAATTGTTTTTCTTGAAGGTCATCAATTGGCATCATTGAGCGGGAAGGAATTAGGACAACTTTCTTGAGCTTTTTTTTTTTATCTTAACCCATTTCCACACAACAAAATTTTGGACTGGTCCAAATTGAAAGAAGCTGCAGATGATGATCTAAAATGTATGAAATCTTAGATTTTTTAAACTTCCTGGGAAGAAAACATCATTCTACACAAAGTTTTCCAAATTATTTTTCTTGAAAGACGTCAAAAGGCGTCACTGAGTGGGAATAGATTAATGTAGTCAAATACTGTATGATGTGGTTGCAAGACAAAATGGTGGAAAAATCAAGTTTTCGAATTGGGACATTTTAATCTTGAGGAACCAATTTTTGTTAGAATGATTACAGAGTGTTGTTAACATCCTTATTATATTAAGTGTTGTTATTTCAGCCAAAAGCTATTCTCACCTAGGCCATTAACCAAGAAGAGCTTCTGCTAACCTCACAGCTTCTTTGCATATTTTGGAAGATGTCCAAATTGCAGTCTTATTCTTAGCCAATTAATTGTTCATGGGTGAAAAAGTCTTGTATTATGTAGGCTCTAGTTCATTTTATTCTTTACAAAGATTTTCTTGGGCTAATGAAAGATAAGGTAAATTAAAAACTATTCTACCAATCAACAAAATTTAGACTGGTCTAAACTGAATGAGGCTGTAGACGCCAATTGTAAGTTGATGAAATCAAAATATTCTTTGTTTGCTTGATGCAATGAGACAATTTTAGATTTTATTATACAAGAAAAGTGGAAAGCTGTAAAAGCCAATTGTTTGATTCAGTTAAGATTGATTTATCTTTTATTTAGCTAACAACCAGACCTGCAATTTTGAATTTTGTTGTCCACAAAATGCATACTTTTTCCGACCAAAATATCTAAAAAGCATGTCAAATTGCACATGAATTAATTGGCAACATCTCGTTTGTCCCAGTAAAACAGTGTTAAATAGCATACTGAATAAGAGCAGGGCTGTATCCATCAAACAATTTCACTAATTTTTCAGTGAAATTAAAGTGATAATCACTCAAGAAATTTGGCCAATCAAGAAATTATGAAAATTCATTGGAAAGGATCTAATAAAATATCTACGTTCTAAATTATCAATATACTATTTCATTGTAACAAGAAATTTCTTCAATCCATAATGTTTGCCTTAAGTTGTTTTTTTTTTAGGGGGGGGGGCATTCAAAAGTGGTATTGTATGCCAATAGATTTAACCATCAAAAGGTATGAAATTTCATTGTTTAATTCAGCCAGAGAAAGAGTTGGCATTGCATTCAATTAGAACTCTTAATTTAATTTCATTATCAGAGTTTCCTTGATTGTTGGATTTGAGGCTTCTTGATAGCCATTTCTTTGATTTATCCTCATTGTCTTGTTTTTCCCTTGTTGATAATCTGTCAGTCTGATCATAATGTTACCTTACAGAATTGAAAAAACTGTCTTGTGGATGGCCTTGGTCATAGCACGTAGGACACCTAGTCAAGGGGTCCTGGGTTCTTCAAACTTCTTAGAGATTAAAGTTTTCCAAAAATATATAGAAGTTTTCAAGCCAAAGCATACTTTGTAGCTCTGTTTTAATTAGTTTTTTTCCTAGATTAGAAATGATAAACCTCCCAGAAATTGCAAGGTTTTATGGGGATAAGGAGAACTTAGATGCACCACTGTCTTCATGTATTTCGACAGCTGATGATAATCCAAGCTTTAATGTAAATACTATTAAAAAACATTTATAAATGTAAACAAAATAATGCTTTAAACATTAACTTTATCTAACATGTTTCAGAAATGTTACAAGAGTTTAAGTTGCCTTAACCCATTACCAAACAGTAAAATTTTAGATTGGTCCAAATTGAAACTCTTTCAAAAGCATGCTGTTTTACCCATTCCAACTCAATTCCGCTTTTTAAGCATCTCAAGAAATATTAGCTTTGGAAAACATTGTGGACAATGAAGAAATTGCTTGTTACAAGCAATTTCTTCATTTTCCACAATGTTTTCAACCCAACAAGGGAATGATTTTCTATCATGATTACCATTAGCAAAGAACATTACTTAACAAAAACATGCTTTGCTAGCTTACAGTACTTTCATTTCACTTTTGGGGTAGAAAACATTGTGGATAATGAAGAAATTACTTGTAACAAGGAATTTCTCCATTTTCCACTATTATTTCTATATTTGGGGCTTGTATTGGTCAAATTGTATAGACATTGAGTTGCACAGTTGGGGCCCAACCTTATACATTTATATTTTCATGTAAGAGTAATATGATTTTGTCATGTAATTGCTAGCATTTACCCAGCAATTCATGAATTCTTTTGTCTTCATTTTCTTTCCATTCATATATCAAATTGTGTCACCTGAAAATGGTGAGAAAGTGAAAGCAGAATTCCTTATAGAAAACCTCAACCTTACACCATAGACTGGAAACCCTAGTTTTCAAGATGTTTATTATCATCCACCTTATCTTGACCAATATCAACAGCTATCTGCAGTAGCATGGCTTATCAGTTCACAATCTCTGGAACTCTTGTGGCCTGATACCTAACTTATAACCCTTACCATCTTTGAACCCATTACCACACAATGATGCTTTTTAAAGCCCCATCAAGGAAAACAATTGGGAAAACATTGCGTAAAATGAAGAAATTGCTTGTTACAAGCAATTTCTTCATTTTACACAATGTTTGCTACTCACAAAGTTAACAAAACTAAAATTTCATAAACTTAAAATTGTTGTCTGAAACTCCTTTCAACTAAGACTGGTCTCAAATTTTGCCATCTTGTGATGGGTCAATCTGTCATCGGTTAATCCCTTACAATTGTAACTTATATAGTGTAGGGCGCTGTTATTAAAACAATTCACTGTAAAGGACGGGCTGAAAAAAATGATTGGTTGTCAAATCTAAATCTTTAACAATTATTTTGATAAGTCAAGACAATTAGCCAGAATGTATCAACCAATCTAATACTTGGTATAGAATTCAAATTTACTTAATTTGTGAAAAGATGGCAAGATTCAAATATGGCCTCGGAAGAAATACTTAGCCGAACCTTTCAAACACTGCACAACCTGATGTCTAGCTTATCTGATGCATGGTACCATTTGTTCGGTGCTATCAACGATAATCTACTGCACATTGCCCCCACAGGTACACACAGAGACCAACATGGACCCATTACTCCGATTATCAATTAATTTGTTATTAAAACCTTGTCCTGGTTTGGACAATCATAATTCCCTTTTGACATTTTCATTTATGAAATTGTGGACAGATTATATAATTTTTGTACCAATAAGTTTGACAAAATTGAGCCCTAGTGCTGCACAAATAACAAATAATAACAATAAATTATTTAGCATTTAAAAAACTGATAGCCTTCTGTAGACAAAAGATTGATTGAATAGGGTTTAACCCATTCCCTGTAACAAGCAATTTCTTCATTTTCCACAATGTTTTCTATTCAGAAAGTTGAAAAAATCTAAAATTTCATAAACTTTAAATTGTCGTCAACAACTCCTTTCAATTAGGACCAGTCTAAAATTTTGCCAACTGGTAATCGTTAACTGTATTTCAGTCATATCGGGGCCTGCTGGAGCACCAAACCATGATGAAGACCTATCAATTTTTGTACATTCATATATGAAAGGAAGACAGTGTTTATTTTATTGAAGAAGGGACATGACCCTTTCAAGAGGCATTCAGAATTACATCCCTTGGTAATTATAAGTATAATTAATTGAATAATGTACAAAATATTAATGTCCTTGTACAATGAAGCATTAAAACAAGAGTTAACCCATTAACCACTTTACTAAAATTTAGACTGGTCCAAATTGACTAAAATGAAGATAGAGGGGCTTCAAAAAGTAGGATTGTGTGGAAATGGATTAATTCAGACTTGGGATTATCTCAGTTTGTCAGAGGGACATAAGATAAACTTTCATATGCTTTTAACACGAAATAATCTGAAATTCTTATAATTCAAGAGATGAAGAGAAATTAAGCATGGTTGTTTTTGGAGAAAACCTTGGGTATCACTTTGCAAAATTCACATAAAAGTTTGATTATGTTTTTCTGTCAGACCCCCATTCCAACTCAAGCCCTCCTTTTTATGCCCCTCAACAAAAAGGCTTTGGAAAACATTGTGGAAAATGAAGAAATTGCTTGGATCAAGCAATTTCTTCATTATCCACAATGTTTTCTATCCAAAAAGACGAAAAAATTAAAAATTTAATCAACTTGAAATTGTCGTCTGCAGCTCCTTTCAATTTGGACTGGTCTAAAGTTCCACTGTGTTGGAATGGGTTAAAGAAAACAAAGATAATACAATACCTATCATTAAGTATTATTAAGGCATATGAATCAAGAAAAGATATAAAATAAACTATTTATTCATACATTTCATATAGAATTTATATAGAATTTCACAGGAATCCAAGAAGTTCCTTTCTTCATGGAGGTATGAAAAAAATAGTCAAGCAATCTATGATTTGAAATTTTGATAGACACCACTAAAAATATTTATTTCACCGTCAAGAACATTAAAGATAAGGGATAATAAGAGATAATTAGTTGACAGAGGTGACGGCTGCTATTTGCAGTGAGCTCTGTCTTCATTAAGAACCACTTAAACAAAACCCCTTAAGTACTTTGCTGTTAAGTAATTTGCTAATATACAACTGAGAGCAAAGATCTAGACAAGAGGTAGATATTACTCCATAAAATTGATGTTTCTTATTGAATACCTATGTTGTAGGTCCTCATTTGAATTGTCTTATCAAGAAAATTCTAATGAGTACCCAAAAGATAGTGATTAATTGAAAGTGACTTGTCATTTTTAACTTCAAAGTAAAATAGTTAATTCCATCTGGAACCCTGACTGAAAGAGGATACAGTGCGATTCAAATTACTCAACACTCAAGAAAATGAATGAGAAAGTCTGTGCAGTTAGGCATTATTTTTTTGTGGATATTTGAAGGAATTTCGAATTAAGTTGAAGCAAAACAGTTGTGCATAAAGAAGTCAACAGTTTTATGTAAGAATTTTAATTATCAGTTGAAGGTTAAAACCCTTTCCAAACCAAACCAAGGTTCTTAAAAACTAAGCCTTAGGAATTAAGTCTGATTGTTGTGAAGTTCTCAACACATAGATTCCAAAGAAATTAATTTTTTTATCCAACAATTATTTCCAATGCTTTCTGCTTCTTAAACCCATTCCCAAACGATCCCTCCTTTTTACTCCCTTCAAGAAAAAGGCTTTTGGAAAACATTGTCAAAAATGAAGAAATTGCTTGTATCAAGCAATTTCTTCATTATCCACAATGTTTTCTATCCAAAAGACGAAAAAAAATTAAAATTCCATCAACTTAAATTGTCGTCTGCAGCTTCTTTCAATTCTGACTAGTCCAAAATTTTGTTGTTTGGGAACAGCAAAAATGAGAACAGGATTATATGGTGGTCCTTTTCTCATGACCACTGATTGATGGGGTGTCATGAGACTAATGTATTTTTGACATTCATCGAAAATATTTGTTTTCCGTAAATTATACATGTTGAATAATTATTAATGAGAGTGGTACCCGGTTTTCATTACAATTACATTACTTACACAAACTATAATTGTAGTAATGAGCTTGTGCCCAGTATCTGATATTAACCACTATTCATCTGAAATTATTCAATGCGTGTTTCTATTCTTTTATGCCATTATCGATTATCAAGCGATGAAAACAGACATGTCAAATTGACAGATCATAGCTGTCAATCAAAAAATTGATAGACCAATGAAATTCTACTTTTAAATTGGAAGCGAGTTGCAGGCTACAATTCATATGAATTTTGTTAAGTAGGGGAGAAAAAAATGAAGAAGGAAAAAAAAATCTTATCACAAGTAATTTCTCATTTTATCACATTTTTTTTCAACAGTAATCTAAATTTCTTCCAACACATTTAAAATGCAGGATTGTGTTGCAATGGATTACATATAACAGTTAAATTCAACCCTTGTCATGCTGACCTGAAATATTCCGGTTTTGGCAGGAGGTGTAGACCAAGATCAACCTGCACATAAGTGCAGTCTGATCTTGGTCTACACCTCCTGCTTGTATAATTCCTGCCAGAGTTCTTTATGAAATTGATTTCTAAAAGAAATTTTGAATTTTGAACAACAAGTTCTATTAGTGCTTTCAGCCCTTTGATTTTACAGCAATTTAGTAAGGTAATTTATACAGCATGACAAGGGTTAAAATGGCTGTCTTAGACACAAAGAATTACCAAAAAGGTTTTCAAAAACTAAAAAAGGTTCTTTGGAAATATCAAAGAGAAAAAAAATTAAGTAAAAATAAATGCAATGCATGCATGGACACTTTGAACTGTCTTGCATGGGTGTGCTGTATATACAAACTTATGGAAAATTGTTGTAAAGAGTACATTAAGAGACTCCCTATTCATCGAAATCTGTCATGAACATGCCTGACAAGGATTAAAGTTAATACACTAACACCGAGATGTCAAGTGCAGCAAACCGTCATTCCTAACCAATAGAAAATTCATAAGGCGTAACAAATTTGTGACGGTAAATTTAGCATGAATAACTGAAATGATAATATCATTTAGTAGGGGGTTAGGGTGAATCAAATGTATTCTCAATCACTTGGTACTGAATTTGTGAAAATCCAGAAATTGTGAAATTTGAACTTAAATTCACCTGAGTAAAATCATGTAAAATTTAAGTTAAAGAAATTCTATTTATATTGAATTCTCTCAACTACGGCAGTGTCTCTAGTCTTTTTTCAACCCTAGTGGAATCCCATAAGAGTCAAATAATAAAGTTAAATGTCAATTCACTTCTGTGATGTGATGACATTTTAATATTCTTCGTCTTTATGGGCAGAAAACAGTGTGGATAAAGAAGAAATTGCTTGTCACTAGCAATTGCTTCATTTTCCACAACGTTTTCCAAAGCTTTCCCATTCAGGGACGTTTAAAAACGTCACTGTGTTGGACTGGGTTAAGGTTTTAGATGCAAATTAACAACAACTGACCCAATAATATATAGGGTATTTCACAGCAGGCTTAACCAATCCTACTGGTCCTATTGTATTTGACAGATTTTTTCCTTTTTGGGAGAATTTAACTTTTAACCCATTCTTTTGACCCACAGTGAGGCTTGTGAGAAACAGTTGGAAAAACATTGAGGGAAATAAAGAAATTGCTTGTAACAAGCAATTTCTTAATTTTCCACAATGTTTTCTACCTGGAAAGTTGAAGAAACCTAAAATTAGATAAGCTTTAAATTGTCGTCTGTAACTCTTTCAATTTGGATCAGTCTAAAAAATAGCCGTCTGGTAATGCGTAAATGTATGATGCCCTTGCTGTTTTTGTCCAAAATTTTGAACTGGTCACAATTCAAGGAAGTTGCAGACAACAATTTCAAATTGATTAAAATCTAGAAATCTCTCAATATTTCCAGGTAGAAAACAGAACGAGGAATGATTGATTGATTAATTAAATGATTGATTAGACGCCACTTTTAACAGTATTTCAGTCATATCGCGACGGCTGAAGCACCTAACAATGGATTCCTGGTATTTCACGCACCAGTACTACCACTATATCCTTTCCTAGCCTCCCGCTGCTATTCCACTTAGGTTTACTATTGTCCATCCATTGGTGAGAGATAAATGTCAGAAAGGATATGTGCCACTGCCGGGGATCGAACCCATGACATTCAATGATTGAAGATAAGGAGTCTGATGCACTACCCACTGCACTATGACGGCGGCCATGAGGAATGAAGAAATTTTCTGTTCTACAATTTAACACAATGTTTTTTCTATTTCTTTCTTAGGGCCGTTAAAATTTGGATTGTGTAGGAATGGATTAAGAATTCTGGGGGAAGAGATTTAAGAATATTCTCACAAAATTACAGCCATAAATACATCCTCTCTCTTCTATAAATCTTGATAAAATTGCATGCTGTTTTTTGTTTAACAATGACTAATGGCTCTTTTGGATTTAGGTTTGAAGGATTTGGGTTTGCTTTGTTTCTGTGAGAAAGTAATACAAAATCAGTAATAGTTATAATGAGGGAAAATTACACTTGACCCATAAATCATGGTCTTTATTTCAAGTGATCCTATGTCCAACATTGTTACTGTTAGATTATATAATTTTTTTATGATTAAGTTATCACCCCTGTCGTGCAAAATAAATTCCTTTTTCAAATCCCTTTTAAAATCAAAAGGTTGAAAGCACTGGAAGAACTGTTGTGGGTTCAAATTATATGTACACAAACAACTCTGGCTTAAAAACCACATCAGGTGGAATAATCCAAGATCAGACTTGGCTTAAGAGACATCAGGTGGTGTAATCTAAGATAAGACTGCACATTTGTGCAGCCTGATATTTTTCTATACCTCCAGCCAAAGCAGGATGACTGCGGGTTCAGTATAACACAGGTTGAGCTGCATTAGTCCAAATAAATATTTGATTGACCTTGCAGTGTGACCCTGACAATAGTATTTAATTTCTCATCAAAACAGCCTCATATAAGACAAAGCCAATGTATAAATGCCCCCTAGATGAGAAAGGTGTAGTCAACAAATTCTGCTGCGTACCGACCATTAATCTATTACTAGACAACATAATTTAAACTAGTCAAAACTGAAAATCTTTTTCTTTTAGGGTATAAAACATTGTGGATAATGAAGAAATTGCTTATAACAAGCAATTTCTTCTTTTTCCACAAAGTTTTCCAAAGCAAGAGGCATTTAAGGGCAGGATTGTGTGGGAAGGGGTTTAAGCCACGCATATGTCCTACCAAATCAGACATTTCATAAAAAAGCTGTAATTTCATTAGTGGGTAACCACGGACAATGTTGACCAATACAGCTCGACAGATGTTTCAACCTTGTCAAATTCTGCACCCCATCAATAGCTGTCATTGAACAGTCAAATTAATTCATGGCTAATTTTTCTGACCATAATTTGATGAAATAGTTGTTGTTACTGTGTAACATAGCACAGAAGCAGTAATGACTTTCTTTGTCTCCAATTTCAGCAGCACCAAGGACCACATGGCATTGACACAAAGGTAAGTATAGCTTTGGATGATTTAAAAGTTGGCATTATATCCAGTGATTAATTACTAATTCTGTGCATTATTCGACCCATTCCCACATAATTATCCTTTTTTATGCCCCACATGAAAAGAGCTTTTGAAAACATCGTGGATAAAGAAGAAATTGCTTGTTACAAGCAATTTCTTAAATGTCCACAATGTTTTCTATCCTTCCAGGCAAATATTTTCTAAATTTCCACCAATTTGAAATTACTGTCTTGAACTTCTTTAAATTAGGACCAGTCGAAAATTCTGTCGCCTATGCAAGTATATAGACAGAGCTAAAGAGACATTGAGAGTTTGCTAAATTAATACCAGTGCCAGCGAAATAAATATATTTCAAAGTAGTTTTGGTAAAACTGTGTTAGACATGATGGGCACAGCTTTTGTAGGAATTCAACCCATACCCACATTATGACATTTTTTGACGCCCTACAACAAAAACAATTTGGTAAACATTGTATAAAATGAAGAAATTGCTGGCAATTAGCAATTTCTGTACTTTACACAATGTTTTCTACAAAGACAGTTGAAAAAATCTAAAATTTCATAAACTTTAAAATGTTGTCTGCATCTTCTTTCAATTTTTACCCGTCCGACTCAATAATGGGGTCCAGTGTTAAATCCCCAGTTGCAGCAAATATCCTTTCCGGCAATTATCTCCAACCAATGGATTGGATGTGCAGCTGAAGGCTCGGAAAGGATCTGGTGGTAAGTACTGGTGTGAGGAATACCAGGAATCCATGGTTAGGTCCTCAAGCCACTGTGATATGACTGAAATACCGTTAAAAGTGGTGTTAAACCCAATTCAAACAAAACACATCTAATTTGGCTGACAGGTTGTGGAGAAAAAATGTTTGCGACGGATGAACTTACAGATAGCTAAAGACTGAAATGGCCAAATAGGAACTATAAACATGCCCTACCTAAAGCATAATCTTAGAAATAACATCACAATTATTACTATAGCCTAGTATATTCCTAATGATAACAAGATTCATTGTTTTGAAATTACATAAATATGTTGGGAAAACTATAATAACTATAATATTATTATACCGATTGTTTGGTTGCCCTGCATGGTGTGTGGTTAATAGGTTACATCATTACTAGTATTGGGTGATGATTGATTTATTACAAAACCGATACACAATCTAACATGGCAAAACAGGCAAAACATAGCATGATATTCTTTATTCAACCAGTAGTTGTCATACATGTTAACTACAGTACAGTTTGGTCTTAAAGGGGGAATTTCACACTGAATGTAAATATGGATATCCTTGATGACTGATCGAAACCCCACAACAACCGTCAAAATTGAAATCAGCTGCAAGTTACTAGGCTTTGGTCCTCCATTGACGAGTTTTCTAGTCGGTGATTAACTCTTTCCTAAACAAACCCAGAATTTTACGTCACTGTTATCTAATACTTGAGAAAACATTGTTGCAAAAAGCGTCTTGTAACAAGCCATTTCTCCATTTCTCACAATATTTTCAACCACATAGGATGGTTTAATTCAAAAGTCACAGACATTGACAGTTTTCAGCTCAGGGGAAAATATTTTAACCTATTCCAACACAATCCCTCCTTTTTACGCCCCTCAAGAAAAAAGCTTTGGAAAACATTGTGGAAAATGAGGAAATTGCTTGCATCAAGCAATTTCCTTATTTTTCACAATGTTTTCTATCCAAAAAGACGAAAAAATTAAAATTTTATAACTTTGAAAAATTACCGTCTGCAGTATCTTTTAATTTGGACCAGTCTAAAATTTTGTTGTGTGGTAATGGGTTAACTTTTAACCAGGTGACAAAGTATTCATAGCATATTTCGATGTCTAAAACGGCTATTACCTGGGGCTCTAGCTACATTAAATTTAGAAACAATGCTCCACGATTTGAAGGATTTTTATGAGAGAAACTCAGTCCAACTGGGCTCGCATTTCTATAGTCTTGGAAAGTGATTAAAATTTCATGAGACAATGGAAAATGATGTCTCCCCAAGGACCTTACTGGTAATTCACAGAAATACTGTGTCAGTACAAAATAACTGTTTAGGAAAATTGATTTTGAAAAGAGAAAAGACAATATCAGTGGGAAATCGATATATTTTGCATACACGCTTATACATTTTGTCCGTTGAAAGGCCATATCAGCCCTAAAGATCAGAATGCTTTTTCATGCAAGTCACAAGGATCACAAGGAAAGAACTTCTTTATACTCGATACCATTTTAAGCATAGGTGAAATATTAACCTTAACCCATTACCACACAATCCCAACTATTTGTGCCTTGAAGGAATTATATTGAAGGAAACAAGAAAATTCTCCTTTTTCACAGTATTTTCTACACTATACAGCAGTTATTATTTCACTTTGGGCATGTTTGAAATATGGCCTGCAATGTCTTTGAATTTGGTCGGAAAAAAACTTCTCTAAACATGTGGAAAATGAAGAAATTGTTTGTTTCTTAATTATCCAGAATGTATCCTACCCAAAAAAACGTTTGATGTTTGAAATTTCAATTAAAGATTCCCATTCATTTGCAGCTTATTTGAATTGGAACCAGTCTAAAATGTTGTTATCTAGTAATGGGTTAAAGATTTATAGACAGAAATATCTACTAATTCTGTCAGTTTGACTTAGAGCCGAAATTCTTGTCTCTCACCAATGGGTCGAAAATCGTAGACCTATGTGGGATAGCAGCTGGAGGCTAGGAAAGGATGTAATGGTAGTACTGGTGTGAGAAATACCAGGATTCCATTGTTAGGTGCTCCAGCCACCGCGATATAACTGAAAGATTGTTAAGCCGCATAAAACCCCATTCAAACAAAAAGAGCTGAAATTCTTGACAAAAAGAGGTCTGCAGTAATCAACCCTATGGGATTTTACATAACTTTGATTTTATACTTGAGAAAGCATTGTGGAAAAAGAAGAAATTGCTTGAAACAAGCAATTTCGCCTTTTTCCACAATTTTTTCAACCACAAAGGATGGTTTCTTTTCAAATTGCATCAAATTTTCAATGTCGTCTGCAACCTCTTTCAATTTGGACCAGTCTAAATTGTCAAAAAAAACAGGAAAGGATTATCACAGCAGCAACCAAAATCATGGACAAATTGGTCAATTACCTCACCGACACAAAACAAAAGGAGGGACATCAGTAACAAGTCAACCAAAATAGCCAGTGGTCATGGAGAACTGGTCATCCTGTCATCTCCGTCTAATTGACCGTCCTGATCTATCAGACAATCAGCTCGACAGTTATTGTGATTTACCGTATTTGAGACATGTGACCTGTCATGATTTTGACATTTAAAACTTTCTGTAAGCTCGATTGTTGAAAATGATAAAGACATCAATTCCTTTTTCAACAGTCTTAGTTTTGATTAACTCATTACCACACAACAAACTTTTAGACTAGTCCAAATTGAAAGGACTTACTGACAACAATTTAACGTTAAAGAATTTTCTTTTTTTTCCATTTACTGGTAGAAAACATTGTGGTAAATGAAGAAATAGCTTGTTGCAAGCAATTATTTCATTTTTCCTAAATTTACCCAATTGTTTTTTTTGACAGGCTTCAAAAAATGCCAATGTGTGGGAATGGGTTAAATTAAAGGTACAATAGCACTGCTGTTTTTACCCTTGTCATGCTGAACCCTGAATATCCCTTCTTTGGCAGGAGATATAGACAAAGATCAGCCTGCACACCTGCACATATGTGCAGTCTGATCTTAGTCTACATCACCTTTTGTCCATTCTTAAGACAAAATGTTTTATAACATAGTTGGTGCTTCCAGTGCTTTCAGCCCTTTGATGTTATAATACAGCATGACAAGGGTTAGGTAAATTCATGAAGCAATCCTAACCAAGCAATCTGTATGCTGCTTGAAAGAAATTGGAATAAATAGCCACCATGTTTGGCTATCAATCTGTCTGTCAGTCCATTATGTCCAACTACAGTCTCCTTAATAAATTTCAATAAACTTTATGCCTGCTTGCCTATTTTTAACTATATTATGTCCAGTGTGATCAACATATCCACATAATTACATTACATAGAATATGAAATTCTTATGCATAAAATACAGAATTTATCAAATTCATCATCCTGATGCAGTACCAGATGATAAAAATTTAAACTGGTCCAAATTCAAACAAAGAAACTTAACCCTTGTCCTGCAGAATATTTTTCCTCTTTTCACCTTGCACTCAAAGATTTCTCACTAAACAACAACAATGAGCAGGTAGTGTAGGCTAATCTGTATAAGCTGATCTCAGTCTATAGACCTACCAAAGCCATTGTCAAAGAGGAATATTCCGGGTGCTGAGCATGGCAAGGGTTAATATTTGATGAAATTTCGAAAATCCTTGGGGTAGAAAACGTGACTGATAATGAAGAAATTCTTTTTTTTTTACCAGATTTTCTACAGATTTTTTCCTTTGGGGCATCCAAAAGCGGGATAGTGTGGGAATGGGTTAAACAGATAAGACTTGCCAAACCTTGTTTTTATCCCTTTATGGAAGACTTGTTTAAACTGATAGAAAGTTCGATGAGTCCTCTTTTTATAGAGGACTTGTTTAATGAATTTGTTATTTCAAGTTACCTCATTTAAATTATACCCTCTGTTTGCTAAAGTTTTGTACTGTCTCTGAATAAAAAGTTTGAATAATTAGATTATTTACATTTTTAACACATATACATCATTAAGGTTGGGCTTATCAGCAATTTCTGCCCAATGATCCAGTTTTTCCCTATAAATCACAACTTGTTTATTTAGTTCTTATCTTCTGACACTTCCCTCACAGAAATATCCCACCCATTTAGTGTGAAAAATATATAGACATTGTGGAGGCTTAAAGGAATCCATTTTGCCTTTTCCATTCAAAATTTGTTTGAAATAAATTTTATTTTTCCATCATCCAATCCAATAACTAGTTTTTTAATCACAGCTTTATTTTTTTTTTCAACAATTTTACCAAAGGCTACATCAAAAATGCCAAAAGTACCAAACATCTAGTAGTATTTTATGGAGTATCTGTCACCATTTTTTTTTTCAGTTCGAATCAAAATTTCAAATTTAAGAAATTCTTTTTTTTATCCTCAGTGTCATCTGAACCCTGGAAAATTCCGGATTTAGCAGGAGGTATAGACAAAGATAGGCCTGCACATAGGTGCAGTCTGATCTTAATCTACACCTCTTGCTCGTCTCTTTTAAACCAGAATTGGTCAACAATAAATTTTCAAAACAGATATTAAGTCACAATTAGTGCATCCAGTGCCATCAGCCCTTTGAATTTGATGCAGTTCTGTAGAGGATTTGATTCAGCATGACAAGGGTAAAGATTCAGTGTATTATACCCTATGTATATTCCTCAGAGAAATGTTTGAATGCTATACACAAACACTCTTAGTCCTTTCCCGTTCCAATACGGGAATTTACGTTCCTGTGATTTTATACTAGAGAAATTATTGTGGAAAAAGAAGAAATTGCTTGTGACAAGCAATTTTTCCTTTTTGCACAATATTTTCTACCACATAGGATGGTTTCATTTCAAATAGCATCCAGTTTTCATTGTTGTCTGCAACCTCTTTCAATTTTGACTAGTTTAAAATTTCCAAAAACTGGAAATGGTTAATGTGCAATATTTTGGTAAAAATTGATTTTATCAAAAAAAAGAAAATAAATCTTTTATTATTAAATTTTATTTTCTTTTTTCTTGTTTAAGTCATTTTGAATGAACTATTGAAAATAAGGGTATTTGTACACAGTGCATTATGAGTTGTTGTTCCATCACAAGCTGTACATGTACCAAGCAAGGATTAACATGCTTATCAGCCACCATGGCTGATTTATCTTGTTGCTAAGGACAGGTTCAATATGCCCAGAGAAGATAGGCCAAGCTTTCTGTAACAATTAGACAAACAGAACATGAGGGTATGTACCTCTTAACCCATGACCAGACAACAAATTTCTAGACTGGTCCATTGCAGACAACAATTCAAAGTGCAGGAAATTTTATATTTTTCATATACTGGCTAGAGAACATTGTGGAACATGAGGAAACTGCTTTTTGCAAGCAATTTCTTCATTTTCCACAATGTTTTCTACCCAGTAAAGCTAAACAAGAGCACCGCCCATGTGTGCCACTGCTCGGCTGCAGGTGCTGTATAATGCAAAAATTCTAAGTCAAAAAAGGGGCATAACTCTTACAAAATGCTTTTAGAGTTATCCCCCTTGATGGTCTAGATAGCTCTTGTGATGGTCAATACACATGCCAAGTTTCATGAGGATATCTTCAATAACAACAGAGGTATGACCAAAGTTAAAGTTTGTCACTCCAACGCCGATGCACATGACGCCAAGGTGATCACAATACCTTGGGTTTTCTCTGAAAACAGCCAATCTGAAATTCTAATCTTTCAATTTTGACATCTGGTAATTAGTTAAGAGCCAATTTCCAAGATAAAACATAGATCTTTACATAAATGTATAAACTATATACATTTGATGTATGCTAATAAGACATTTTTTCAGAATTGAGAAGGTTTGGTTTCAATTTGTTCCAATTACAACTGATCAGTTATAAATATAAACACAATAATTAAACACAGCAACTAAGATATATGATCAATTCACTCACAAAATCAGACTGACTATCCTGCATGTGTATAGTTTTTCATTCCTAAACAACAAAATTTTAGAGTAGTCTAAATTGAAATAAGTTACAGACAAGACTTTTAAAGTTTATGAAATTTTCGATTTTTTTCAACTTTCTGAAAGAAAACATTGTTGAAAATGAAGAAATTGCTTGTTACAAGAATTTCTTCATTCTACACAATGTCTTCCAAATTGTTTTTCTGGGGGTGGGGGTGGGGGGTCATCCAAAAGTGTCATTGGATGGGAATGGTTTAAAAAGGTCAAGCAGGTTGTGTAGAGAAAAGATCAGACTGCACATAAATGCAGGCTGGTCTTTGTTTATACCTCCTGCAAAAACAGGAATATTCCAGTTCAGCATGCCTTTCCTGTACAATCCCTGGTTTTCACATCTTGTGATAATATACCTGAGAAAACATTGTGTAACAAACAATTTCTTTTTTCCCCACAATATTTTCTTTTGTGTAAGGTATTCATTTCTAGAATTGTATTTACTTTACCATGTGGTCAGCTAGCCCTTTGAATTCCGACAAAACTTAACCCTTGTCATGCTGTATATATTACCTTACAGAATTGCTGTAAAATCAAAGGGCTTAAAGTACTGAAAGAACTTGTGGTTCAAAAATCAATATTTCTTTTAGAAATCAATTTCAAATCTGGCCGGAAAAGTACAAGCAGGAGGTGAAGATCAAGATCAGCCTGCACTTATGTGCAGGCTGATCTTGGTCTACACCTCCTGCCCAAACCGGAATATTCTGGGCTCAGCATGACAAGGGTTAAATTTAGAAAAACAGTAAAGGGCTAAAAAGTCAATCGCCACAAATACCTATCATAACAACTTTGATACCAAGTTGTGCAGAGATATCAAGAATACCAAGATCCTCCAAAGTCCTGACATAGCTTCTTATTACATAATTGGTTACCATGGCAACAAATAATGTGAATGTCTAAAAGTAGCATTACAGAAATACTTGTAATTTTGGACCATCATCACTTCGGTAATATGTCTGACAGGTTCTCTAACTAGACTGGAAGGCTGAGCATTATTACGCAAGACTGTCCTGAATTATTCAAAATATTTCAGTCTAAATCTGTTATTTTTCACCTAAACCCTATGTGGCTGGGACTCATGATGGTTTTAAAAACTAAATCAAATTCAAAGGGCTGAAAGCAGTACTTAAGGGTCTACATATCTTTTGAAATTAAATCGTATAAACAACCCTGGTTGGAAACAGGACAAACAGGTGGTGTAGACCAAGATTAGACTTCACATATATGCAGGCTGATCTTTGAGTATACCATCTGGAAAGATAGGGATAGTTAATGCTTAGCATGACAAGGATTAAAATGGTCTTGTCAAAAGAATTTTATATTAGTACCAACAACATAGAATTTATTCAAGGAATAATTGAATTTTTGTTGAAAAATGATAGGCACCTCCTTGGGTCATGGATGACATTTTGTATAAAGTTTCAAGATCCTAGATCAAATAGCTTATGAGTTTAAACACAGTAAAGGTTTTTGATTAGAATTCAATTGCGACCCAGACCTTTGCCCTGTATGTCTCAAAAACTTTAGGGCTCTTCCCTAGATCAATGGCAACAATCATATAAAGTTTCATGGTTCTAGGTTAAGTGGTGTAAGAAAATGGAAACAAAAAAGCCAACCAACAGACAGATATGAACAGGCAGATCGAATGGATGGACAGAAAAAAAAGACAGACAGACAGACATGGTGAAACTGATATAACCTATCCTTTACTCCCTAGGTGAGGATGTACCTAGAAGACCTGTTTGATCAAAAGGCCCCGCATAGCTCATATCATTGTTTTACAGACAAGGGTAGTATTATTGGCACAAATCAAAGATTTATAATCTTGCATTATAACATCCTGGCCTGTATTGAGAACTGTTAGTAAACATTCTGATTTTATCCCCAAACAATCCTGGAATCCTGAATGACTCAAATTCTCAGGTTCACATCCTGCTTTAATGCAACATCTCCTCTTTCTTCAAATTGGCAATAGATCAGGGTAAAACAGCTTCTAATGGCCTGTGATGTAGATTTGTGAAGTATTTTAAGCAATGTTCAGCAATTTTCAGTGATTTTAACATTTTCTAAAAGTGCTCAGTTTTAAATTGTTATATATCAGTTTTCCTGAAATGGCCATTAAGGGTTAACATTTTCCCAACAAAATGATCTAATTTATCATGGTGAACTAAAATCACCCTGACATTTTCAAGAAGAAATTTACATAGAATTAAACCCTTTTTCTTTGCTTTCCAAAAATTATATCAACAATAAGACATGGAATCAAGAAATACCTTTCTAACATAATTTCGCTCTTGACGCACCTCAATAAAAGAGCTTTAGAAAACATAGTGGACATTGAAGAAATTGCTTGTGACAAGCTATTTGTTTAATGTCCACATTGTTTTCTACCCTGAAAGGCAAACATTTTTCAAACTGCACTCACTTTGTTGTTGTCTGCAACTTCTTTCAATTGGGACCAGTCTAAAATTTTGTCATGTGGGAATGGAATGATGTTCAACATTTACTATAAAATTAGTAAACAGGAAATTCTTTTCCTTTTTTCATCATAAATATTTGGTAGGCTTTGTGACGAAATTTTTGATTGATCACATATCAAAGAAGTTGCAGACGACAATTATTGGTTTGTGAAATTTACAAATACTTGGTCTTACAGCATAGAAAAATATTGTGGAGAATGAAGAAAATGATTCTTGAAAACAATTTCTTCATTGCACATTTTTTTTAAGATTTTTTTTCTTGAAGCTGAATAATGTGGGCTAATGGCTAAAGTATGTGAAATATGAAAAAAGGATTTGACTTCACAGTAGAAAACATTTTGGAAAATCAAAGAATTGATTACATGTTTTCATTTTCTGAAATACTTTTCAAAACTTTTTGCGGAGGATCGTTAAAAAGCAAGATTGTATTGTAATGTTTCCCTCATTCTCACACAATCCTGCTTTATTATACCTCTCAAGAAAAGAGCTTTGGAAAACAATATGGAAAATGAAGAAAAATGAAGAAATTTCATGGACTACATATTGTCACCTGCAGCTCCTTTGAAATTGGATCAGTCTAAAATCCAGTTGTTTGCGAATGGATTAATGAGTACATGTATACTAATACACCATCTACAACAAGAGTTAATCTGATAAAAGTTGCATGAGTTGATCAGCCTAATTGGAGTGGACAGACTACTCCAGACCTGAACTGGACATTGGTCAAGCTATTATTGGATGGAGTTTTCATTGTTATTGATTCTAAAATGATGCGTCATCCCTTCCTCCCTGCAGATTTTCAGGATTTATACATTTTTAATACAACCATATTTTGAAAATGAAGTTACAATTTGATGCTGTTAATTTTAAATGCTAAACAAAATCCATCAGAGATGGAATATGCTCCTCAAATATAGCCCTGTCACAAAAAGCATTAAATAAAAGGGAAAGGAATTAGACCGACCGATAGACGAAGATAGGGCTATATGCTCGCCTTAATCCAGACATGCAAAATTTTAACATACTTTCTTGAGCTGTGACCTTCACCTTGGAGCTATCTGAAATTTTTTTCAAATAGCATCTTTACTCATGACAGTGCCGCCATCATAGCGCAGTTGGTAGCACGTCGAACTGTCAGTCTAGAGGTCCCGGGTTCGATCCCCGACGGCGGCACTCATCCTTTCCGACTATTCGTCTCCCACCAATGGGTCGATAATCATAGACCTATGTGGGATAGCAGCTGGAGGCTAGGAGAGGATGTGATGGAGGTACTGGTGTGAGAAATACCAGGAAGCCATTGTTAGGTGCTCCAGCAGCTGCGATATAACTGAAAGATTGTTGAAAGCGGCGTAAAACCCCATTCAAACAAACAAACTCATGACAGTGAACAATAATTATTGTGCTAAGTAATCTGAAAATCCATCCATAATTGAAGGAGCTATGATGGGAACAAGGTCAATTTTAATGTTTGACCATGAACTGTGACCACAACATTGGAACTATCCAAAAACAGCGAAAAAAGTGTTGGCGCAATATCATAAGGAATTTTCTTGTGAAGTTTCATTTAATTTGGCCGAGGGATTGTGGAGACGTAATAACGTAAAGACAGATGAAGGGGCTTCAAGCTGAAAAACAACAACTAAAAAGCTTATTGAGAATTGCATTTAAATCAAAGGACTGAAAGCTCTGAAAGACCCGGATTGTGGATCAGTATTTCTTTAATGAAACAACTCTTGCTTAAAATGTCAAACAGGTGGTGAAGACTTGGATCAGACAGCACATAAGTGCAGACTGCTCTCAGACTGTACCTCCTGTCGCAGATGAAATATTCAAGGTACAGTGTGACATGGGTTGAAGTTTCCAATAGCCCTAATGATAGGATACTTTACAATATTTGATAAGCCACTGGGTGTAATTCACTTGAATCTCATGAAATATTATTTTCACACATGGAAATTTGAAAAAAAAAAGCTCTTTCAGTAACTTCAAAGCAATACCAAATTCAGTGTGAAAAACTTAGCGAAATACCGACAAATACCGACAAACTTTCAAAACGAAACAACAAAAGTTCAATCACATTCTCACCAACATGGCATCTTAGAAAATAACCATCTACCAAATCGAGAAAATAAATAAAAACATGGCTTGTAGAGACAGGAAGACTTATATAAAATCTAATCCATCATTTTTTGTCCCAAGTTTTGACAATTCAGAGAGTCAAATAAAGTCAAAATGTTCAAAGGTTATGAAAGATTTCTTTGTGTTCTAATCTCTTTCTAGGAAAATTGTCTCCAAACTTTATATACTGAGCCCCAGTTACAATAATTCAATTCAATTCTGAAACGAAAATGTTTCATATCCAAGACTCCAAACTTGTGAATACTTTGTCCCATAGTCTAATCAAAACCTACATTTTTGGTAACAACTGTCTATGGTATTGAAACTCCATTTCCTGTATTGTCACTCTTTGAATCCTTGATATTTCTGTTTTGGCAGGAGGTATAGACAAAGATCAGCCTGCACATACATGCAGTCTGATCTTAGTATACACCTCCTGCTTGTCCCTTTTCGGCCAGAGTTGTTTATAAGATAAATTTTCAAAAGAATTATTAACCCACCATGTTTGCATCCAGTACTGCAAGCCCCCTGATTTTAATGCAATTCAGAAGAGAATTTTATTCAGAATGACAAGGGTAAATTTGAATTCATATTATTAATACCCTTGTCACGCTGAAAACGGAATATTCCTGCATTGGCAGCAGGTTTGCAGATACAGACAAAGATCATCCTGTACATAAGTGTAGTCTATTCGTAGTCTACACCATCATTCTGTTTTCCTGTTTCAAGCCAGAATTATCAAATATTGTAAAAGAAATATGAACCCACTCAGTGCTTCAAGCCCATTGATTTAATTCAATTTTTAAATGGTTTTATTTAGCATGGCAAGGGCTATTTATTTAGCTTGAAAGAAAGTACAAATAATGAATAGTCAATGTAATGTTATATGGAAGTTAAGTTTCTTAACTCGATAAAATTTTTATGTCTTTTGCCATTGCTTTTGTACGCTCATCTAAATGTAAATGGGCCAATTAATACATGCACATACTTATCCAATTGGTGTTCGGAAATGAGCATGAATATTTCAAATTTGCTAATCTGAAGAAAATTTTGTCATATATCTATCTGCCAAGCATAAAGATCCAACTCTATCAATTCAATTAATGTATAATATGAAAAATATGTCTTAAACCATTACCAAACAAGAACATTTTAGAATGGTCATAATTGAAGACAAGAATTTAAAGTTGGTAAGATTTTAAAAATCTTTCATCTTTTGGGGTAGAAAATATAGCGGATAATGAAATAATTCCTCGTCACCAGCAATTTCTTTATTATCCACAATATTTTCCCAAATGTTTTTCTTGACATCTGTTAATGATTTAGCGAAAGATTTTGGTATGGTCCAAATAGATAGGAGTTGCAGGTGGCATTTAAAGGTGCGCTTAAAATGTGAAAATAAGAGTCACATAGGGTGGAAAACATTGTGAGAAATCGCTTGCTTCAAGCAATTTCTCCTTTTCCCGCAAAGTTTTCCAAAGAGATTCTTCTTTAAGATGCTAAAAAGCAGCATTTTGTGTTAAAGGGTTAAAAAGCCTAATAAAGCAATTGAATGTAGAAATTACCACCTAAATATATCCATGTTTATTTGTTGATAGATCCTATCTATATATATTCCATATATATATCAGAACAATATACAAATTCTAAAGCCAGCTAATAGACCAGCTATCATAATTCATGGACTAATTTAGCCTAAGTGAAGTTTGATATTTTCATATGGGGAAATGATGATTAGTTTATTGACAAAATGACAAATATCTGATTAAGGCAAGGTGGTCACTGTGTCCGCTGTCCACTACTAATGTCATTTCTTGACCACAAAGATTTAAGCCATAAGTAATAGATAGATGGTCAACTCATAGCCAACAAGGTTATTAATTTATTAGTCAAACAGTTGGGCCATATCCATAGCTTGACAACTTTATTGCATATTTGTGGTAAAAAAAAAAAAAAAAAACTTCCTTCATGTCCTAGTTTACATGTTATTTATTGATGGATTATACTTGTCACTCAATCAAACAATAGACCAATCAAATCATACATTTAGACCGAAAGTGAATTTTGAACTCCGACATTAGTCAAAATTTATGGGAAGCTTTTTTGTTGGTTTGGCAACTTAAATGTCATAAGTACAACTTATAAAAGCTGCAGTTACGATGTTTAGGTTGCCAACCGTTTTATTTTTTGCAACATGTAACTGGCTATATAATGCCACTAAACCCATTCCCTCACAACAATATTTTAGACAAGTCCAAATTCAAATAAGTTGCAGACGGCAAGTAAAAGTCGATGAAATCTTTAAAAGCTTTGTCTATTGGGGTAGAAAACATTGTGGATAATGAAGAAATTGCTTGTAACAAGCAATTTCTTAATTTTCCACAATGTTTTCCAAAACTTACATATTGAGGGGCGTTTAAATGCGTCACTGTATAATGGGAATAGGGGAACCATCCTACGGGTTACAGCGAATGTGGACAGTGATCAGTCAACTCTGACTTAAGATTATTCAAGAAAAGGTCCGTCTTTATAATAATAAGATTGATTGATTGATTGATTGAGGTATAACATCACTGTTTCTTCAGCTATATCACGTTGGCTAACCATTAAACATGGGTTTCTGGCATTTATCAAACTAGCGCAGTGGATTTGTTTTGTTTGTTTGTTTGTTTGAATGGGGTTTTACGCCGCTTTCAACAATCTTTCAGCTATATCACGGCGGCTGGAGCACCTAACAATGGAATCCTGGTATTTCTCACACCAGTACTACCATTACATCCCTTCCTAGCCTCCAGCTGCTATCTCACATAGATCTAAGATTATCGATTCATTGGTTAGAGACAAATAGTCGGAAAGGATGAGTGCCGCCGTCAGGGATCGAACCCGTAGTGCAGTGGAATCCTACTTATTGCAACCCTGATAATAGCTATTCACCGCTTATTGCAAGCTGACTTCATGCACAAACACTAGATTTAAAGAACAACTAGCTCCCTTTAATAGCAAGTACAAAGGTGTTGACATATTGGTGTTGCTTAACAGGATTCCATTGTACTACCACCACATCCTTTCCAGTCCTTCAGCTGCTAATCCCACTTCAGTTTCAGGTGGGAGACAAATGAAATGTTGGAATGGATTAACCCATTAACACACAACAAAATTTTAGACTGGTCCAAATTCAAAGGAGTTGCAGGCAATTTAAAGTTTATGAAATTTTAGATTTTTTCACATTTCTGGTGAGAAAACATTGTGTAAAATGAAGAAATTGCTTGTCACAAGCAATTTCTTCATTTTACACAATGTTTTCCCAATTGTTTTTCTTGAGGGGCGTCCAAAAGCGTCAATTTGTGGGAGAGGATTAATCACTGCTTCCAGGGAACGAAGGCAAATAAAAAGACAAATTTCTATATTCATATTGCAGTGTTCAGACAATAAATCCAATATATATTATCCAAGTTTAATTTGGAATCACACTGAGCCTTTAACATTTATAGATGCAATTTCAGATTTATTATGACTCTTTGTATCGAAAAGATGAGACTCTGTCTGCTGTTCTTTGAATTTTTAAGACAAACAATTTCTTGGAGGGAATTTACTGCCTTATTCATGTCAAATAAATTGAGTTTGAGAATTGAGAATTTACCATTGGAAATATCTTATTCATTCCAAAATTAAATGATATATTTCTAGTTCCACTGAATTTAAAAAGCACCTAACAATGGATTACTGGTATTTCTCACACCAGTACTACCATAGCATCTTTTCTTAGCTTCCAGCTGCTATCCCACTTAGGTTTACATCCACCAATTGATGAGAATTTTTTGGTGGATAAGAATTTTGTTTTAATGGAGGTTACAGCTGCTCTTAACAATTTTCCAGACATATCACAGCAGATGGAGCACTTAACAATGGGTTCCTGGTATTTCTCACACCAGTGCCACCATGACATCAGGGATCAAACCCATGACACCCCATGGTTGGTAATTGGAAGTCTGATGCACTACAAACAGCAATATGGCGACTCTGGTAAATTTTGCTTGATTGACGGCAAAAATAAAATTATGAGGACAATAATTCAATTTTGTGTTTCATCTATCAAAAACGAGCATTCTGATTGGTCGGAAATAATTATTCATAACTCAATGAACAAAATTTTGCAGGGATTTTGTATACTTCCACACAAAATAGTCCCATACAAAAAGGTATCAAAATATGTAAAGCTTTCGTTTTTTGCGCTTGATGCTATTAAATAATAAGAAATGAAGAGGAAATTTTTTGTTTTTATGGAGGTATGAACTGAAAAACCTAATCACACAATGTATGAATCCGCTTTGCGTATTCATACAGTGTGAATAGTTTTTTCGGTTCATACCTCCATGAAAACAAAAAATATTCTCTTCATCTCTTAATTGTTTTTATAGATCAATGATACCTACTCCATGTTAGTCTTCCATTAATTCGCCATTATTTGATCTATTGCAGCAGACGACAATATGTATGGATCCATAAAAATCTGTCCATCTATAGACATTAATAACCAAAGCAGACATTGAGACATTTTAGAGGGAGGAAATATAATGCATTGTATTCTAAGCTTACTATTGACATTAACTCTTGCTATTCTGATCCAGAATTGTACTTCCTTTGGAAGGAGGAATAGACAAGGATCATTCTGCACATAAGTGCAATCTAATCTCATTCTACACCACTTGTTACCCTTTAAGTGTAGTCAGTTGTTTGTAAGACTGATTTCTAAAAGAAATATTGACTCACAATCAGGGCTTCCCAAGTGCTTTCAGCCCTTTGATTTAATGCAATTCTGAAACTAGGACCTTCTAATGATTTAGAACAATTGTGCCAAGTCATTTTGAATTCCATCCATAGATATAGGAGATATGCTTCGGACAAATTTCTTAAGACTGACAAAAAGGAATTCATTCAGCATGAAAAGGATTAAGATCCATGTGTCAAAGCATCCTAACATACAGAAAATAAGCAGTAAGTAACTTTGTAGAAACCTGTCAAATTCTAAATTTAGTACATTAGAATTTTACTTTCCTTAATCTTTTTACTTGATATTAAAACCACAAATCATTTTTCACTCTGAGCGGATTGAACGCTTTCTTGTTTAGATGTGATTGTTCTATCATTGTAACATTTCATTTAATCCCCTTAATATCGAAAATCATATTAAACGAAAATATTATTGCTATTTATAAAATTTGAATTACCAAACTTCATGTTAACAAAAATATTATAACTAATATGGCAACATTAATTATTGGAATGATTTAACGCTGTTGATTGAATACTTTTGCTCAAGGATTGATTGATCGCATATTTGAAAACCGCAATTGCTAACAGATTGAACACTGAACGCCAATTGAACATGATTGCCTGGAATCTGGTTGAAATGATTGTCAAATGAACAATGTTCTGTACTGTAGCAATAAAGTTTCTTCCACAAAAACTAGGTAAAAAATACAACCCGAAAGCCACAATTACTACCAAACTTATTCCTCTGGGAGTCCCTAGAATCTTAAAATGTCACCTTAATTTTCTACCTTGTTTGAAATACTGTCTAATTTTGTTTGCTTTAATGTCACCTTGAACAAATTTCCAGACTAACCGGATTAAATTTCTCACCTAACCAAGTATATAATAAAAATTTTAGACCTCTCCAGGGAAATTAAGTTTGGCTTGTGGAAAGTATATGGCTTTCTTGAGAACAATGTTCACACATACTGCAAATATCAAATCTTATTAAAGAACGGTGTGAAAATAATAAAACATAGAGGAAAATCTTTTGTGATTGCATGATCCTTACATTCTAAGTTGTTTTTTTTCCTTACCCATATTCTCGGTTAACTGTATAGAATGAGGCATACGATATGTTTCAATAGTTTCGTTGTTGATTTCAAACTAGCAATCTTCAGAGAACATATTAAGTTGGCTTGACAATTTATTTTGACCATTTCACCAGGAATTACTTTTGTTAAATGTCCCTAAAAATGCATAACAAGCAAGATAAAGTTTTGTGCATTAAATAAAAAGATATTTTTTTTGTAAAAGGATGCATTTTTTTATGGTCAGTTTTTGTACTCTACTAACTGGACATAATTTTGAGGTTACAAGGATGGAATTTTGAGGATCTTTCATGTGCTTAACCCATTCCCACTCAGTGACGCTTTAAGACGCCCGAAAGAATAAAAGCTTTGGAAAACATTGTGGAAAATGAAGAAATTGCTTGTTACAAGCAATTTCTTTATTATCCACAATGTTTTCTACCCCTAAAGTAAAAAAAATTCCAAAATTTCATACAATTTAAATTGTCGTCTGCAACTTCTTTCAATTTGGACCAGTCCAAAATTTTGCCGTCTGGTAATGGGTTAACTATGTGGATGCATTTTTGAGGGTCATATTTTTTCCCTAAAAAGATTTATTCTTTTAGGATCATATTGTGTCTGAAAGGATATAATTATTATGGGTCACATTTTGTGTCTGAACAGATATAATTATTATGGGTCACATTGTGTCTGAAAGGATATAATTATCATGGGTCACATTTTGTCTGAAAGGATATAATTATTATGGGTCACATTTTGTCTTGAAAGGATACAATTATTATGGGTCACATTTTGTCTGAAAGGATATAATCATTATGGGTCATATTTTGTCTGAAAGGATATTATTATTATGGGTCATCGGCGGCACTCATCCTTTCCGACTATTTGTCTCTCACCAATGGGTCGATAATCGTAGACCTATGTGAGATAGCAGCTGGAGGCTAGGAGGGGATGTAATGGTAGTACTGGTGTGAGAAATACCAGGATTCCATTGTTAGGTGCTCCAGCCGCCGCGATATGACTGAAATACTGTTAAAAGCGGCGTTAAACCCCATTCAATCAATCAATATTATGGGTCATATTTTGTCTGAAAGGATATAATTATTATGGGTCAAATTGTGTCTGAAAGGATATAATTATTATGGGTCACATTTTGTCTGAAAGGATATAATTATTATGGGTCATATTTTGTCCCTAAACAGATGAAAATTTTGTGAGTCTCATTTTACCCATGAAAGATATAATTTTTATTTCATAGATTGGGTTGCCAAGAGGGGCTTGTGTCACAATTTCTCCTTCTCTCACAATGTTTTACTCCCTTTGGCCTTGATTTCTTGACCTATTCACGTTGAATAATGTCCCCAAGGGAAAAAAGGAAACATTACAGAAAATGAAGAAATTCCTTGTGTCAAGCAATTTCTTCATTTTCCACAATGTTTTCTACATTGAAAAAAATATCAAATTCCTTAAATTTAAATTGTTGTCTGCAATTCCTTTCAATTTGGACCAGTCTAAAATTTTGCAGTCTGGTAACGGGTTAATTCAAAAGCAATATGATTTGTCATCTGCAACTTCTTTAAATATGGACTAGTCTTAAAATTTTGTCATTTGGTAATCAGTTTAGAGACCCCCCCTTTTTATTTCATAAACAGAAAATTGTTTGCTTTTCAAACAAAATCTCAAAAGCCAATGTAAACTTATTTCTCAATCAATTAGGCAAACATACAGGGGTCAAGTATGCTATTTAATGTAAGGTCAAACTTCATTTCAGAACCTTTTTCTCCTTTCACCATTGAAAAAAAGGCACAACCTATTCTGGCTCAAATTGGTCTTGATTTATCCCATAACTAGACCTCAAATTTTAGATTTGTCCAACTTGAAAGGAGTTACAGGCAAGATACACTGTGTAAAATGATGAAATTGCTTGTTATAATGTAATTTCTCCCTTTTGAACAATGTTTTCCTGATTTGTTTTTCTTGAGAGGCAATTAACTCTTAAAGACGAAGATCAGACTACACACAAGTGCAGTCTGATCTTAGTCCACACCTCCTGTCTTTCCTTTTGAAACCAGAGTTGGTTATAATAATTTTTTAAAAGAAGTATTGAAAACTGAACAGCAAGTACTACCAGTGCTTTCAACCCTTTGATTTCATAAAATTCTGAAAAGGATTTTATTCAGCATGACAAGGCTTAGAAAGTGTCATTGTTTGGGAATGGGTTGAGCTTTCAAAAATTTCTTGAGCATGATTGAACCTTTAACCCATTCCAACACAGCAAAATTTTAGACTGGTCCAAATTGAAAGAAGCTGCAGACGACAATTTCAAGTTGATGGAATTTTGAATTCTTTCGTCTTTTTGGATAGAAAACATTGTGGATAATGAAGAAATTGCTTGATACAAGCAATTTCTTCATTTTCCACAATGTTTTCCAAAGTATTTTTCTTGAAGGGCGTAAAAAGCAGGGCTTGAGTTAGAATGGGTTAATTCCAGCACCATTTACAAGAGATACCTGGTTTTACCTTTGGTGTTTCCTTGATAAGAGAGTTTCAAAAAGCCTAACAATTAAAATTCTAATTCTTGTCACACTCATGTGGCGACACTGTATTGTTGCATCAGAAATTACTTTCTTCTTACATTGTTGAGTTCCTTTCTTACGTCAAAACTGACTGAAAATTAATACGTTCTTTCAGCATTATCTCTTGACAGTATCTATTCCTACAGGACAGATCCATTGAAATAAACGTCTTTTTAACCCATTCCAACTCAATCCCTCCTTTTTACGCCCCTCAAGAAAATGGCTTTTGAAAACATTGTGGAGAATGAAGAAATTGCTTGTATCAAGCAATTTCTTCATTATCCACAATGTTTTCTGTCCAGAACGACGAAAAAGTTCAAAATTCCATCAACTTGAAATTGTCGTCTGCAGCTTCTTTCAATTTGGACCAGTCTAAAATTTTGCTGTGTTGGAATGGGTTAAAGGAGGAGCAAAATTGTCAATACTTGAATTGAACGATCCGAGTTGAAAACAAATATTTATCACAAGATCTATACCGTCCCATGCCACACACCTTGAACAAAAAAACCTTGTCAAACACAAATCATTAAACCTTTGTTCTTACTCAGATTAACCCATTACCAGGCGTCAACATTTATAGACCCGTCAGAATTCAAAGAAGTTGCAGAGGGCAATTTTTACTTGTTGAAATTTTGAAAATCTTTGGTATTTTCCTCGTAGATAACATATTGTTTAATGAAGACATTGGTGTAGACAACATAATGTTTAATGAAGAAGACATTCTTTTCTTCGTGGTTATAGAAAAGAAGGATTGTGTGAGAATGCATTACTTGAACAACACAATTATATGATTGGATAATTTGGAAAAAAAATATGATTCATTAGCATAATTTGGCAAATGGTTTTCCTAAATGTACAAAATGAAATTAATTGTCAATTAATGCAATCATCTGTTGAAAAATATAACAGTAAAAGGAGAAACTGTGTGTCACAAACAATATCTCCTTTCATCAGGATGCATTCTGCAGTATGCAAAAAATTAACTCATTACCAGATGACAAAATTTTGGACTGGTCCAAATTCAAAGAAGTTGCAGATGACAATTTCAGGTTGAAAAATTTTGAGTATCTGAGGCTGTCTTTTTGGTTAAGAATCAAGGTTGAAAATGAAATGGCTTGTATGAAGTATTTTCTTTGGGGTTGTGAAAAAGCAGCCATGAAAAGTGTGAAAAAACTCTATGGCCGCAGCCTTGTACAAAATGGGTGAAGCCCAAATATACAAAGGCACTTCATTCTAGAAATACATGCTATGTAAAAAGTCTATATAAGACTAGATTGTTGTTCCAGGACAACTTCTGTCGAGCCCACAAAGTTTTGACCATAAACTTTACCTTGACCATCAATTTTAGTGTTTGACCTTGAGCTTTGACCTTGAACTTGAAGCTATCCAAAAAATTATTTCAAATGGTACATCTACTTATAATGGCGAATAATTGTGCCAATTTATTCTGAAATCCATCCATAATTGTAGGAGAAATGCTCTTGAGAATCACAATTTTAGTGTTTGTTCTTGAGCTTTGATCTTGACATTAGAACTATTCCCAAAATTCTTTAAAATGGGACATCTATTCATGATGGAGAATGATTGTGCCAAATTATTTTGAAATCCATCCATAAATGAGGAGTAATTATCAAGACAAATTCGGACTGACAGACGGACTACAAGACTCATGCACATACACCGACTTGTCATAGTGACAACTATGTCTCTCTCACCGCAAGCAGGCTCGACAAAAAAAAAAATATTTACTAAAATTATGCATTTGATTACTGGCGTAAAGGATAGATCAAGCAATTATGAAAGCTTAATTCCATAATTGCTTTACAATCAGGAACCTTGGTTTAAGTCATTATTTAAAAGAATGAAAGAGTTTATTGGCTGTCAAATGGTTAGATAAAGGCCCGATAAACCCCATTCATAAAACTGACAACTAGTTACATATCAATAAAGCCGGATATTTACCTAATAACATGTTTTGTGGGTATTTAAAATAGATTTTAGCTACAGAAATTGATTTTGACTATGTAAATTTATTCGTTACCCTTGAATCAAAACAAATGAGAAGATATTAGTTATATGAAAAAAAAGGTTAAAGTTTGTGTCATGACATTACCATACAATCCTGCATTTTTGTTTCTTAACTCTTTCCTGTTTTGCAAAATTTTAGACCTGTCCAAAACAAAGGATTTGCAGACGACAATACAAAATCAATTTTATTTGAAAATAATCATTAAATGGGGAAGAAGACATCGTGGAAAATGAAGCAATTTCTTCTTTTTCCACAATGTTTTCCCAAGTATAAAAACACAGGGACGTAAATACCAGGGATTAAACGGGAAAGGGTTAACCCATTCCCACACAATCACGCCTTTTTAGGAACCTCCAGAAAAAAAGATAAGGAAAACATTGAGGAAAATGAAGAAATTGCTGTCACAAACAATTTCTCCGTTATCTACATTTTCTATCCTAAAAGAAAATCAGATTTTTAAAATTCTGTCAACCTAAACTTTTTCGTCTGTAGCTGCTTTCAATTTGGACCGGTCTTAATAAATCCAACTCTGATAATGGGTGAGGAAAAATGCTTGGAATACACTCACTGCCATACAGTTTGTTTGAATGGGGTTTTACGCCGCTTTCAACATTCTCTCAGATATATCGCGGTGGCTGGAGCCGCACCTAACAATGGAATCCTGGTATTTCTCACACCAGTACTACCATTACATCCTTTCCTAGCCTCCAGCTGCTATCCCACATAGGTCTACGATTATCGACCCATTGATGAGAGACAAAATAGTCCGAAAGGATGAGTGCCGCCATCGGGGATCGAACCTGCCATACAGAGTGATTAAGTTTTTAGGTTGACAACAATAAATATTATCTTCGAATTTCTTGAACAGACCACAAACGGTTCTCCATGAACAGTCATGCTAAAATTCAATTTGCTTGATTGTCAATAGGTAAACGATTTATTTAGTTTTCTGATTAACCTACCTAAACTAAAATCTTGATTTTTTTTTCAGTCCAGTGGATAAATTATTGACATAATATGACATTATTGTGGGTTTGATCATTTGATAAACAGAAGAATGACTTTTAAAATTCATTTCTGCCAACAGCCTTTTCCCCATTTGTATTAATTAGATCAAGTCTTTGCCAAATGATTAAAAATCTCTTTCTATTTCTTTTTTACCAGGAAAAGCATTGTGTATTGCTTGCGTAAAATTAAAGTTGAGTTAATTCAGGGGTGGACCCTAACTTTGCTTCAATGGGATTCCACGGGAATCCCTAGTTACTACTTCAGGGTTCCCTCCAGGTAATCAGGGATCCCTCCTTGATATACATTAACTCATTCACACGCAATCCTGTCTTTCTGAGCCCAACTTGGAAAGAAAATGCTGGAAAAACATTGTGGAAAATAAAGAAATTGCTTGTAACAAGCAAATTCTTCATTATCCACAATGTTTTCTACAAAAACAAGTGATCAAAACATATTGAAGAATTCTGAGGGAATCCCTAGCCTGAGATCGCTGGGGACCCTTCGGGGATCCTTGGGATCCCGGGACACTGTTAGTGTCGACCCCTAGTTATTTGTTCCTGTTCATATATCATAATCTACATTACTTAGTAAACATATCCATCATTTTCCACAATGTTTTCCCATCCCTTTTTCTTGAGGGGTGTAACAAATTTGGATTGTGAGGGAATGGATTAAAGGTGTCAAGAAAGAAAAGACCAAATTTGGCCCATATCATAATTTGGGATAAAGCAAAAAGAAACATGGACAGTATGACCTGCCCCCACCCCCTTCCATTGGTTATAAAACAAATTCAACAATCTGAAATGGAGTCCAGACAAACAGACATGTTTAACAGAACATGAACTTGACGGAAATAAGTATTTGGTTGCATGTTTACATTTTCGGGTCATATGGGATCGATGGTAACAAATTTAGATTTTAACTCTTTTCTTTATATATATATATATAGGCTCTCATAGCATTTAATTTTCCATACTGTTTTGTCTTAACCAATTACCAGACATCAAATTTTGAGACTGGTACAAGTTCAAAGGAGTTGCAGGCTACTATTCAAAGTTTATGAAATTTTAGATTGTTTCAACTTTTCGGGTAGAAAACATTGTGGAAAATGTCATAAGAAGGTAAGGGCAGTACATAATCAGAGAACTGAAAGTTAGTGTAAGCTATCAAGGCATGGGTTTGTTAGTAATCTTCTATGTCAAAGGTTATCATGATAAATGATTTGGTTGGTTGAATGGGTTTAATGCCACTTTTAACAGTGTTTCAGTCTTTTCGCGGCGGCTGGATTACTGGTATTTCTCACACCAGTACTACCACTACATCCTTTCCTAGCCTCCAACTGCTATCCTACTTAGGTTTATGATTATCCACCCATTGGTGAGAGACAAATTCATGATAAATAAATGAGGTTAAAGTAACTCAGGAGTTAACCTATTTCAACATGACAAAATCTTAAGACTGGTTCTAATTGAAAGATGTTGCAAACAATATTTCAAGTTATTGGAATTTAGAAAACCTGGCCCTTGTACGGTAGAAAAAATTGTTTGCAATGAAGAAATTGCATATAAGCAATTTCTTTATTTTCCACAATGTTTTCCAAAGCTTTTTCCTTGAGATGCTTAAAAAGCGGGATTGGGTGGGAATGGGTTAAGCAGCATGTTTTTTCAAAGAGTTCTCTACAATTTGAATATACCAGAAATACATAAGAACTTCTTTTTGTAGCGTAGGCATTCAATGGATCTAGAGGTTAAGCCTCCAGTGGCAGTTTGCACTCGTTGAACTTTGAGAAGACCTCAGAATTTGTCTGTAAACTTAAGCTATCAAAGCTGACACTTTGCTAGCTAAAAAGATTGAAAGTTTGTGATAGTGTTAAGAAGAAATTATACTTTACCCTCAAAATATATATTTCACTTAACCCTTTCCCTGAGATTTTACGTCACTGTGATTTTATACTTGAGAAAACATTGTGGAAAAAGGAGAAATTGCTTCTAACAAGCAATTTCTCCTTTTCCCACAATATTTTATATCATATAGGATGGTCAGATTTCAAATTGCATGCATTTTTCATTGCCGTCTGCAACCACTTTCAAATTGGACCAGTCTAAAATTTCATAAAACAGGAAAGGGTTAAGCTATCTCTAAAATAGTAATTTTACTTGAATTAATATCTTACCCTAAAAATATTGTTTTCACTTCTATACTATCTCTAAAATAGTTATTTTACGATCTCTACAATTATTAAATTTGAATAATACGCCATTTCTTTTGAAACGAAAACAAACTTTATCCAGCACTAAGCGGACAATCATTAGATCATATTCTAAAATGATTTTTTTGTTTTTTATCTCGCTTTTTTATATTACAAAATATTTTTTGAGATCCTTAACCAGTTCCCACTCATCAAAAACTAAGACTTTTCCAAATTGAAAGCATTTGCAGCTACAATTTAAAGTCTATGAAGCTTTAGATTTGAATCACTTTTCTGGGTGGAAACATTGTGTAAAATGAAGAAATTGCTTCTTACAATTTCTTCATTTTACACAATGTTTTCCAAATGTTTTTTCCTGAGGGGTGTTCAAAAGTGTCACTGTGTGGGAATGGGTTAACTCAACCACATAATCCAATAATTTCATGCATTTAAAACCTATTACTTAGAGAACATTTTGGGACAAGAAAAAAATTCCCTATTGTTTCTCACTATGACATTGTATTCCGTTATTATCCCATTTATTAATTAAATGAAAGTCAATTTGAATTGCAATCAGCATCCTATTTCAATTCAAGCAAGACTGAAATTTTACAGTATGTCCTTAACCTATCCCCACACAATCATGCTCTTCTATGCCCCTCAGGAACAATTGTTTTGGAAAACATTGTGGACAATTTCTTCAATGGCAACAACGTTTTCTACCCTAAATTTAATTTCACCAACTTGAAACTTTCATCTACCACTTCTTTCAATTTGAGTTTAAAATTTTGTTGTCTGGTAATGGTTTAATCAGTTTTTAAAGTATACCAGATAGTTTTCTCTTCTTTTTTAACCGTTGTCATGCTGAATACAACCCTTTTCAGAAATGCAATTAAATCAAAGGGCTGAAAGAACAAGTTGTTGGTCAAAATTAATTTTATATAATCTGGCTAAAGTTGGACTGACTGGTATTGTTTCCTGCTTTTCAAGGATTTTGCAGACAAAAATTTATAAAGATTTGATTTGAAAAATAACCATGTAGTAGGATAGAAAATATTGTAGAAATAGAAGAAATTGCTTCTTTTTCTACAATGCTTTCTGAAATATAAAATCCCAGGTAGATAAAAACCAGGGATTGAACAATAAAGTGTTAAAAGATGGCAGATCTTTATCTCCATCTCCTGCCAAAATAGAATAGCATGTCAAGGGTTAACCCAAATGAAACCGGAAAAGAACTAAAATAGAATGTTATATGGCAAGGCTTTTCAGAACGATTTGTGTCGAATGTTGTCTTCAAGTTTGGTACGAATTAGAAATATATACAACAAGGCAATCATTATAATTGACAGTGGTTGTTTATTACGTCGGTAGGCTGCCAGACAGAAAGTAGATTTGGACGATCAATGTTTGTATGCTGATATGACACATAAATATAAGGTCGGATGTCAGAATTTCGCTGTCTCTTGCCAAATAACCGTCTTGTTATATATGAAGAATGACACTTTTTCATGTTCTGCCATGGTAAAATACGTCAGATCAAGTCATCAACTAAAACCTTTTTTCCTCTTGAATAGAATAAAGCCAAATCATTTTACATCCTACATTTTAAAACACAGAAGAAAAACTTTTCAAGAAAACAATGTGGGAAAAGGAGAAAATGCTAGAAATAAGCCATTTCTTCTTTTCTCACAATATTTTCTTCCCCAAATGAAAAAAATCCAGCCAATCAGAATACAAGAATTTTAATGGGCACACTGATTTTGAATTATTAATGAAATATTTTTTTTTTACCTTTTGCATAATATCTATGTTTTTTTCAGAATAAATAAACATTTTTTTCCCCACAAATTTTAAATAAATTTCAACCCATACTGCAATATAGGTGTATTCCTTTTTCAATTAAAGCTACGCCTGACCCTCAAATTTCAGCTGATATTAACCCTTGTCATGCTGTCTACATTACCTTACTGAATTGCTGTAAAATCAAAGGGCTGAAAGCATCGAGAGAACTTGTTCAAAAATCAATATTTCTTTTAGAAATCAATTGCATTAACAACTCTGGCAGGAAAAGTACAAGCAGGAGGTGTAGACCAAGATCAGACTGCACTTATGTGCATACATCTACTGCCAAAACCGGAATATTCCTGGTTTAGCATGACAAGGGTTTAACCCATTCCAACTCAATCCCTCCTTTTTACGCCCGTCAAGAAAATAGCTTTTGAAAACAATGTGGAAAATGAAGAAATTGCTTGTATCAAGCAATTTCTTCATTATCCACAATGTTTTCTATCCAAAACGACGAAAAAGTTCAAAATTCGATCAACTTGAAACTTTCGTCTGCAGCTTCTTCAATTTGGATCAGTCTAAAATTTTGCTGTGTTTGAAAGGGTTAAAGACCATAAGCTTGTGTAGGGACAAAATTTCTCACCATTTAAATTTTGTACAGATACATATATCAATAATTTCAGAATAAGTCACATTAGCCTGCTATTGAAAGCTTTGCCAAACAGAAAAAAAACAGCTTTTCAAAATTATTTCTATGACCTGTTCTGATACTTTTGATAGAGGGGTCTGTAATAAATTTTGATCAAGATTTCGGCATTCCTGAACGTCAGAAAGTTGTCCTTGCAAGAGCTATAGAGTCATTAACTTTTGCAAGGCCAAATATATTGTTCTAATTAACAGCTGAATTATGTGTTTACCTATTACCAGACAGCTAAATTTTAGACTGGCCAAAATTGAAAGAAGTTGAAGAATACAATATAAAGTTTATGATATTTTGATTTTTTTTTCAAGTTTCTGGATAGAAAATATTGTGGAAAATGAAGAAATTGCTCGTCACAAAGCTTTTTACCTTGGGCGTGTCTAAAACCATCACTGAGTGTGAATGGATTAACCCTTTCCTGTTTAATCACTGCTTTTTACGTCCCTGTGTTTTTATACTGGGGAAAACATTTTGGAACAAGAGCTTTGTCCACAGGACACAGATGCCCCCACCGGTAGCTTTGATAATAACAGAGCGCAATAACTCCAAAATTTTGCAAGCAAGAGTTGTGGTTCTTGCGCACTGCACTTCTCTTCAATGAGGTCTATCCATCTATGAAGTTTCAATTTGATAGCTATTATACTTTCAGAGATATGCCCTGGACAATTTCGGGATGGATGGAAGTAGGGACGGATGGACAAAGGCAAATCTATATGTCCCCCCCCCCACATTAAGTGCTGGGGGCATAAAAAGAAGAAATTGCTTGTAACAAGCATTTTCTTCTTTTTCCACAATGAGAATTATTTCCACTTCAGAGTGACAAAAGGCTTGATCTCTTGATTAAACAAAGAGTTGTTTTTTCTAATATTTTGATTTTAGAAACAAATAACAATCTCAACATAGAACTTGGTTTAAAATAACTCTTTAACTTATCACCAGACATCAAAGTTCTGACTAGTTCGAAATGAAAGAAGTTGCTGATGACATCTCAAATTGCACATAAATTGGAAATAAGTGCTAATTAAGTTGAGCAAAAGAAGAAATTGTGTTACAAACAATTTCTCCTCTTTCCAAAAAGTTGTCCATGACTGACCGTCTTCAGAGTATCAAAAAGTGGTAATGGGTTATCCCATTCCCTAACTGTCCCGCTGTTTATGCCACCGCAAAAAAAATATAGGCTTTGGTAAACATCGTGGATAATGAAGAAATTGCCTCATTATCCATGTTTTCTACCCCAAAAGATAAAGATTTTCATAATTTCATGAACGTAACAAATTGCTGTCAGCAACTTCTTTGAAATTGGACAAGTCTAAAAAAAAATGTTGTATTGGAATGAGTTAAATAAAAAAACATATAAGTGAATTGAAAAATCCAACTAAGCTAATTTGTTATCAGTGAAAGCCATTTAGGTGAAATTATTTTACAAGTAACATTATGATGTAATGATGCATTCTGTGCAAAAAAAAAATGATCACCCTGAAGCTCAGCTAATATTCAGGTAATAATCCCAACTTTGAAAGTTAACAAGGAATTACCTACGGAATTAAAATGCAATCACCATGAATTTGAGTTTATTTAAAAGAAAAATGGAGAGAGAGAAAGGAAACAAAAATTGATATTAATACATATTTCTGTGATTGTTTTACTTGAGAAAACATTATGAAAAAGAAGAAATTGTAACAAGCAATTTCTTCTTTTCCAACAATTTTTTCTACCACATAGGAAGGTCGTCTGCAAACTCTTTAAATATGAGAAAACATTATGGAAAAAAGAAATTGTAACAAGCAATTTCTTCTTTTCCCACAATTTTTTCTACCACATAGGATGGTCGTCTGCAACCTCTTTAAATTTGGATCAGTCTAAAATTTTAAAAAACAAGTAAGGGGTAACGCTTATTAAATAAAATATAGTTAAACGGCTGAGCACATTAATTATCTAACTTTAATATAATGCAATGTTTTAGTTTATTTCATCAACTTAAACTGATTTAAAACAATGGCTATTTTTAGTAAAATACTTTAAATGAAAATTGTTGAATTCAAATTTAATCTAAGATAATGTAAGATACAGCAAGGTTCAGGTTTCCCTGTTTAAGTTGTAGTAATTTGTTTTTCCAAGGTTTGATTACATGCGCAATAAAATTGAAAACGCATTTCCTTGTTTTTCTATAACAGAGACAACGTTCTTTTGCAAGAAACATCATGGAAATTCAATTGATTTTTGTAATTTCTCATGCATTTTGTTTAACGCATTACTAAACAGCATTTTTTTTTTGAATTTGGAAGTTGCAGAGAACGATTTCAAGTTGGTAAAATTTAAGATATCTTTGCCTTTTAGGATAGAAAACATGGACATTGAAGAAATTGCCTGTCACAAGCCATTTCTTCATTTTGCACAATGTTTTCTAAAGCTATTTTTCTGAGGGTAAAAAGGTCAGATTGTGTGGAAATAGGTCTTTCTCTGATCCGTCTTGGTGGATAATTGAGATTTCAAAGAGGTTATATAATGTAATTGTAAAATAAGTGACATATAGGCTTTAAAGCATTATCAGAAAAGGAGTGTGCTTATTACTCAGTTAAATTTCTTTTGGGTGTAAAAATTATTGCCTGTGTTGCATTATGGGTTAAAATCATACTGCATTCTATCTTGTTTAAATTTTATATATATTTATACTAAATCAAACATTAATGGAAAACCAAAATTAAGACCAAAATAATTTAATTACCTAAAATAAATTGAATCATGTTTTACCCCTTATCAAACTGAATTAATTTTTTTGGAAATTGTATTCAAATCCAAAGGACTGAAAGCAAAGAAATGCCTTTATGATTAGTTAATATTATTCTTTTAAAAATTATAAATGGAAACATCTCTAGCTGAAAGGGACAAATAGGAGGTGTGGTATAAGATCAGACACCATTTCCATGAAATTGTAAGTTTTGACAGTAATAAGTCTTGGTGACTTCAAACATTGTAATACAAAGATTAGCTCAACTTTGACAATCGAATCAGTCTACATGATTAATTATAAAGATAACAAAACATTGTCAGAAAATGTAAATTACTCAGTGAACTGCACATTCCCTCTGTCTTACTTTTCTAACATAATTAATCTACTATAAATTGTTTGGTATTTTTCTCAATCATTTTATCTATTAAAAGTACCTTTTGATGAAAGGTTCAGCTCTCAAGGTTGATAGAATACCATATTTTACTTAACCCTTTCCCGTTTTATGAAATTTTGGACTGGTCCTATTTGAAAGAGGTTACAGACGACAATGTAAAATATATGAAATTGGAAGTTAAACAACCCTATGTGGTATAAAATATTGTGGGAAAAGGATAAATTGCTTGTCACAAGCAATTCCTCCTTTTTCCACAATATTTCCTCAAGTATAAATCACAGCAACGTAAAATCCCGTATTTGTACAGGAAAGGGTTAACCCATTACCAGATGTCAAATATTCAAATGGTTCAAATTACAAAATATACAAAAAATGCTGCATATGATAATCCAAAGTTGATGAAATGATGGAATTGAAATTGATGAATAGAATCTTTGTCTTATAGGGTTGAAAACCTTTTGTGAACAAGGAAAAAATAGCTTGTTATATAGCAAGCAAATTCTTTATGGTCTACTTTTTTTCTTGTTACTATCATTATTTCTCAAGGGGCAAGAAAAAGTTGGATTGTGTGGAGACTTAACCCATTCCCACTTGACGAAATTTTAGACTGGTCCAAATTGAAAGAAGCTGCAGACGATATTTTCAAGTTGATGGAATTTAAATTTTCTTTGCCTTTTTGGATAGAACACATTGTTGATAATGAAGAAATTGCTTGATACAAGCAATTTCTTCATTTTCCACAATGTTTTCCAAAGCTTTTTTCTTGAGGGGCATAAAAAGGAGGGATTGAGTTGGAATGGGTTAAATCAGACTTGAAAAATTGTCCTCAGAGAGCAAACATTAGAAAAGAACAATAAACACAGAGTTATGATTATAATCGCAAGTAAGAATTGTTTTCTCCCCCTCTTAACCCTTTCCTGTTCAACCCCTGGTTTTCATGTCCCTGTTCATTCATAATGGAGAAAAAATTGTAGAAAAGAAGATTAGTTGCTTGTAACAAGCAATTTCTTCTTTTTCAACAATTTCTTACCAGACTGTATGCTTATTTTTCAAGGGAAATCGATTTTGAATTTTTGTCTGCAAAACCTTTGAATTTGGATAGGTGTAATATTTTGCAAAAAAGGCAAAGGTTAATTTTGCCATTTATGGTCAAACTGAGCCAGGTATATCTTTGTTTAGGGTTTTAAAATGCTGAAACATCATTTAGCTTAGACATCTTACAGTACTTGAAATAATTTATTTAACCCATCCCCACACAATGACGCTTTTAAAAGCCCCTCAACATAAAAGGTTTGGAAAACGCCGTGGATAATGAAGAAATTGCTTGTTACAAGCAATTTCTTCCTTATCAACAGTGTTTTCTACCCTAAATGACAAAGATTTAAGAAATCTCAATCATTTTAAATTCTTGTCTGCAATTTCTTTGAATATGGACTGGTCTAAAATTTTGCTGTCTGGTAATGGGTTACCTATGTCAAATTCTTAATGAATCTTTCATTATGAGTATTCACCATCTCAACAAGATCTTTAATCTTTCTTTCCTTTCTAATATTTTTTTCTTATTCAATAGCTCTGATCACGGACGTTTAGATAGAGGAATACATTGAAACTTACATTTAAACCATTTCTGCACAATCCTACTTGTTTATTCCCTCTAGAGAGAAAAAAAAAAAAAAAAAAAAAATTTGAAAACATTGTGGACAATGGTGAAATTTCTTGCCACAAGCAATATTTTCATTATTCATTAAGTTTTTTTTTCACCTAAATGAGACAACATTTACAAGATTTCATCAACTTAAAATTTTTGTTGAACTTTGATGGATTTTTTTTTCGGTAATGAGTAAAAAAATTCAGCTAAATGTACTTTGCTAAACACTGTGTTGTTGACACTCAATGGAATTGTCTTTCAACATGATCTAAAAGGGTACCCACAAAGTAGGGCTTCCTTCAGAAATAATGATTTTCGAATGTTGAAACCCCCAGCCCTTTATCAAGGCATCTGTAATTATAAATATGCTTTATAAGGCAAAACTGTGTTTGAAATGTTGAAATATGAGAAAGGGAAGCTGTGAATTGAGATTTTAAAATAAACACAATTTGAAGGTATAAAATGGCCGGATTTTCGCTAAATCATTGTAATAAGGGAGTGTAATACATACGGCAAATCGAGAATATCCAAGTATGACATTTCAACTTCTGCCAGCAAGCTAAATCCAACTGCGAAAAAATATATCTTCCACATTAGTCGTACATTTCTATGTAACACGCTAATCCACTGAAAATGTCCATTTGATATGTATCAAAAACACAATTCTTTACATATTTCTCTTGCAAACTAGAAATTAGAATTAATCACTTTTTCCTTTGTCTTTGTTATATAAAAGATCAATATATTTTAAGCCCAAAATCTTCTATATTTCAATTGAATAAAAGATATATATCTAAATCTTAATTTTTTTCTTTTCTGTCAAAATCCTTCTGAACACCAAGTTTGCAAAAATTAAGCATCTAAAAATCATTGTTCCTGATTTATGATTGTCAAATTTATAAACTAAAATCCAAAGTAACCAACAAATAATACTGTTTAAACTATAACAATGATAATGCTGAAAACGAATCTGACCAAGATTTCCTGTCACATAACTTTTCCTGATCCCTATGTATTAAAATCACTAATATCTTATCAATCCAGATAATTACTGATATGTAGAATAAACATATTATTTCCAATAACAACTACATATTCCAGACGCCGACGTTTCCGCCGACACGCTGACCAATCTGGTCACAACATCTCCAACTTCCAATAATTGTCATCGCTTCTAATCACGGATAGATTCGACTCAGTAAGCCGTTTAACCATTCTGTCTGTGGTTCATTGATAGCAAGTAGTAAAATCACTGTCACTGAGGTAGAACAACTAATATAAACCACGTCCAATATGTACTACTGCCTACTGGTGATAACAAGGCCAAATAGATCTGACAGCTCTACTTCCCTAATCCTTCCACATTTTTCAATACTTTTTTTCTTCAGTGCAACTTTTGTAGTAAACTGCTTTGAATTAACCCTTGTCATTCTGAATTATAAATCCACAACAGAATTGCACAAAAATCAAAGGACTGACAGCAAGGGAAGCACCAAATTATGGGTGAATATCTACATTGAAAAAATTATCTTATAACCAATGCTGGCTTAAAAAGACAAGCAGGTGGTATGGACTAAGATCAGACTGCACATATGTGCAGGCTGATCTTAGTCCATACCTCCTACCAAAGCAGGAATATTCCAGGTTCAGCATGACAAGGGTTAATACGAATGATATTTACTATACTTTCAAGCTGTTCAGAAAAAGGCTATATTATCCCTTGTCATGCTGTATAAAATCCATTTCGGAATCATATTAATTAATCAAAGGGCTGAAAACACTGGTAGTGTTTGTTGTTTAATCATCAATAATTCTTTTGACATTAAATTTCATAAAAAACTCTGACAAGAAAGGTGCAAATAGGAGGTGTAGACCAAGACCAGACTGCACTTATGTGCAGGCTGATCTCTGTCTACATCACCTACAAGGATATTCTAATTTAACCCTTTACTGCTTAATTCCTGTTTTTTACAACTTTTTTACACTCAAAAAACCATTGAAGATCTAGAAGAAATTGCTTGCAATTTCTGTTCTTCCACAATATTTTCTACCCTACTGAATGATTATTTTTAAAATTTTCCTGTTCAATCCCTGGTTTTTACGTCCCTGAGATTTTATTGAGAAAACATTGTAGAAAAAGCAATTTCTTCTATTTGTTTTTACCATATTTTCTACCCTACTCAATGGTTATTTTTCAATTTGATTCCTCTTTGAATTTTTGATTCCTCTTTGAATTTTTGTCTGCAAAACCAATAAATTTAGACAGGTCTAAAATTTTGCAAAACAGGAAAGGGTTCAAATAAGATATGACTTTACAATTATGTTGAAATTGTCATCTACAAAACCATTAAATTTGGACAGGTCTAAAATTTTGCAATACAGTAAAGGATGAAAAGCAGGGACCACAGCTAAATAAATGGCTTGACATGAGTATTTAACTGCTAACTCAATCTTTTGAATTGCATGTGTCATTACAAGAGATAAAAACGCTTAATAAATAGTTTATTATACTGCTTTTTACAAGCAGTCATCTTGCTAAGGTTTATTTAAGCATTTGTCTGTCAGGCCACTTTTGATATCTATCACTTTTTGTATGTGATGAAAACGCCTATAACCTTAACCCATTCCAACGCAATGATGCTTTTTGACGCCCTCAAGAAATTTCTTCATTATCCACACGTGTTTTCTACTCCAAAGGATAAATTTTTTAAAAATTCCATCAACTAAAAATTCTCATCTGGAACTTCAGTGAATTTCAATTTAGACCAATCTAAAATTTTGTCATCTGGGACTGGGTTAATTTCTGGTTATGCTTAACCAAGAACATTTCTGTCTTGGCAAGAAGGATAATAGACAAAGATCAGCTTGTAAACAAGTGCACCCCAATCTAAGTTTACACTACCTGCCTGTCACTTTAAAGCCAATATTTTTTTCAAAAATAATATTAGCTGCTGTAAGAGCTTCCAGTGTTTTCAGTAGAATGTATCTTTGGAAGGTAGGTGGTATCAATTCAATCTATTAGCTAATTTTGATATTTAAGTTGGAAAAAAGACCTTGAGTGTCAACCTATCCCAAAGTTAACCCTTGTCATGCTGCATAAAATCCTTTACAGAATTGGGAAAAAAATCAAAGGGCTTAAAGCACTGGTAGTACTTGTTGTTTGGTTGTTGATGCTTCTTTTGAAAATTAATTTCATGAACAACTGTGGTTTCAAAAGGACAGACAGGAGGTGTAGACTAAGAACAGACTGCACTCCTGTGCAGTCTGATCTTTGTCCATCTCCTGCTAGAACCAGAATATTCTGGGTTCAGCATGACAAGGGTTAAGAGAAGAAATAGTTCCTTGTTACTTTTTTTTCATTGAACAGAGAAACTAAAGCCTTTTCCAATGCATTAAGCTGCAATGAGTGATCATGCAGAGGTGAACTTGGGATTTTAATTTCATGCATCATTGAAAACATTCATTTTTATTTCTTACAATCTAACATGATCAAGTATTGTGTCATAAACAGACACCAAAACAGCAAATTGTCACTGTAATTCTGAAACCCTATATCTATAGCTCAATTCAAGCTGTAGTTACAAGGTTTTAGAATTATAAAAAATATATTTAATCAATTAAGGACTGATCTTAGTCTACAGTACTTGCTTGTAGCTTTTAAGTCAGTGTTGTTAATGGAATTCAATTTTAACCCATGTCATGCTGAACCAAGAATATTTCGCTTTTAGCAGGAGGTGTAGACAAGATCAGGCTGCACTTACCTGCACATAAGTGCAGCCTGATCTTAGTTTACACATCCTACTCTTCCTTTTCAAACCAGAGTTGGTCATAAAATTAATTCTTTAAAGATGTATTGAACGTCAAACAAGTACTACGAGTGCTTTTAGCCCTTTGAATGTAATGAAATTCTGAAAAGATTTTATTCATCATGACAAGGGTTAAAAAGAGATATGCCCTGATTTTGAATAGGGTTTTGTTCAAAATAGACTCTTTTCTTTGGAATCACATTTAAATCAAAGAGCTGAAAGCACTGAAGGCCTACATAATTTTCTTTTCCTTTTTTTTTTAATGAAATTCATAAACAACTATGGCTTAATCCATTCCCACTCAGAAATGCTTTTAGACGCCCACAAGAGCAAAAAGCTTTTGAAAACATTGTGGAAAATGGAGAAATTGCTTGTCACAAGCAATTTCTTCATTTTCAACAATGTTTTTATCCAAAATGATGAAACAATTCAAAATTCCATAATCTTTACATTGTCGTCTGCAACTTCTTTCAATTTGGACCAGTCTAAATTTTTTCCGGGTGGTAATGGGTTAATGGGTGGTATTGACCAAGATGAGAGTGTACATGTGCAGCCTAATTTTTTGTCTATACCTCCTGGTAATATAGGATTATTCAAGGATAAGCATGACCAGGGTAAATGGGTGGTGTTGACCAAGATGAGATTGTACATGTGCAGCCTAATCCTTGTCTATACCACCTGACAAAATAGGATTATTCAAGGATCAGCATGACCAGGGTTAACCTAGCATCTGAATTCATGGCTGGTTTTTTTGCCATTTGTGCCAATAAAGGATTACACAAACACAGAACAACGAGGCCTTGTTATTGTCCTAGTGTGTCATCGCCGATGGAACAGAATTTGAGATCACAGTCATCCGATTTCAAGTTGTTTTTTCATAAAACTGTCTGGGTGCCACATGCTTTTTGTAATGTTGTGATTAACACCCCTTCCATTGACAATTGACCCCGCCCATGCTGAGACGCTGAAATGAATCGAATTTGAGCTGTAAAATTTCAGGAATTCGACACCCGCATCACCAACCCCATACTGGTCAGTACAACGCCTCAAACAATGGGCATATTATTCCGCCTTGTCACCTAAAATATTTCACTTTATTCACTTCTCTTTTAATACTGTAATTATTTAAAACACCATACAGATTTAATTCATTACTAGACTTCAAAGTTAAACAGCCAGTTTGTGTGTGTGTGCTTGTGGGAGGGAGAACAGCTAAAAAACAGCTAAAGAAAGACCAAGTACAGATCTTCTGGTGATCAAGAGAAAAATTCTGCACTGTTTCTACATTCCAATATCTGGAACTTTAACTCATTACTACATAAACACGCTCTTTACACCCCTCAAGAAAACAGCTTTAAAAATAAAGAAATTGCTTTTAAAAATTGTGCTAGTAAAAAGCAATTTCTTATTTTATGCAATGTGTTGTATAGAGAAAGTCAAATTTAAAATTTCATATTATTTTGGTAACTGGCAAATTTTTAGACTGGTTCAAATTGAAAGGAGTTTCAGACAGCGATTTAAAGTTCATGAAATATTGGATATTTTCAAATTTCTATATAGAACACATTGTGGAAAATTGGCAATTGCTTGTAACAAGCAATCTTTATATTTTACACATTAACATTTGATATGTTTCTCATTCACTAGTGAACATATATTCAAAGTTTCAAGTGAATACCTTTAGTGCTACCAGAAATATTACAAAATGTCAAGATTTACATGATGAAAACAACAATAACTAGACTATAACTAGTCCAAGTGGATCAATGTCAGAAAAAAACCCAACTCTCATCACAGTAATTGAGCCATTTTTCAAGAAAGGGCCATAACTCAAACAGACCATTACCAAAGAGAATTATCGATACTGAGTGATTGGTTTATTGAATGGGGTTTAACACCACTTTTAACATTATTTCAGTCATGTTGTGCTGGCTGGAGCATCTGCAGATGTAGAGAAAATGAGCGGACAAGATTTTCCATGCATAACTCTGTAAAAAGTAAATAGACCACAGCCCAATTAGGACATACACATCTCTGCTTGATACTATCCTACCTTATGAAGTTTGTATTAACTCCATTAAATAGTTTTAATGAAACCAAGTGTCTAACAAGAGTTTTTCATAAAAGGGCCACAACACTGTAAAAAGTAAAAGGCTCTCAACCAAATTACAATATGCATAACTGGATACAGTCTATCTGTACAATTTGAATCAAATCCATGCAGTAGTTGCAGAGAAAGTGAGTGGACAATGAAACAGAGTTATTAGGGTATAATGATGACAACACAAACAACTGGCTATGGCAATACTTCGAAAACAACAGAGCTAAAAATCAATCACATAGGGGAAAAATCTAAGCTGTAACCCTACTAGAATAATGTGAATACAAGAAAATTAATAATTGAAGGTTTTTCTCATTGTGTTAGTAAAACCAACTTTGGCTCATATTCCAAAGTATTATATAGCCACAGTCAATGTTATCAAATTTCTTCATCTTTTTTTTCTGAAACTGTTCAATGAAAGGTAAATTAGACATATCAAGAGATTTTTAGCTCATCCCCTTAGGGTAGCTCTTTTTTAAGTCTTCATTAAATTCCTCCCCATTCAATAAACTTTTGAAGTTGAAAAGTGATCCCAACAGATATGTGCGAGTAAAAAGATGTCTGACTGCAGGTTTTTCAGCTAACCAGAGTTGTCGACTGGGTGGAGATCCAATATGATTTCAGGAGTCATCAGTAGTAGCAGTGCTCTTGTTGGACTCGGGTTTCAGAGCGCAAGATCTTGAAAATTTAATATTTGACATCACTGGGTTGATGAGAATTCAAATTGAAGTGGTTGTCCATCCACTGGATTGTCCTTTTGAAGATGTATATATCATGGGTGTTGGGTTTTTTTCATCCGTTTTTTTTAATTCACACTTTGTGTTTCTCCCACATACTAACAGAGATGTACAATGACCCAAATGATGTATGGTTTAACAACCTTCCTACAGTGACAGTTCCAAAGAAAATATTGTGATAAAGGACTTTTGTTTGTATAGGGTCTAAAGCAACTTTCAACATATACTAGTTATATCACACAGCTAGTGCACCTAGCCAGGTTTGCCAGTTTCTCTCACCAGTACAACAACAAACCAATCTCCCCAACCTCACGGCACTGCTCCTGCCTTGCCAATTTGTGAGACACAAATATGATTTAATCCATTACTAAATGATGTTTTTTTAGACTGGTCCAGATTTGTTGATTGAATGGGGTCTAACACAATTTTTAGAAGTATTTCAGTCATAACATGGCAGCTGGAACTGGTCCAGATTGAAAGGAGTTGCAGATGACAATTTTCAGTTTATGAAATTTTAGATTTTGTCAATTTTCTGGGTAAAAAATATTGTGTAGAATTAAAATTGCAAAAATTGTTGCAAGAAATTTCTTCATTGTACACAATGTTTTCCCATTTGTTTTTCTTGGGGATGTCAAAGAGTGTCATTGTGTGCAAATGGCTTAATGACAAATGTCAGAGAGAATATTTGCCTTACTTTAGTTCAAACTCACAATTCCAGGATTGAAGGCATCACTGAGCTCAGCTCTCAATAAAAGAAAAGTGGCATATTGCTTTTTTTCATTCTTCTTTGAATACACCTTTGAAATTCATTTTTCACATCCAAAACCACTAGTCTTGCAATGTTGAAAAGTCCGCGTAATATCCTATGGTATGGTAAAGGTTTAGATAATGCGAGACCCTAAAAATACCATTTCTACAACAACTTGAATAGACTGAAAGGGTAATAATGATCAACTACTTCAAGTAATTCATTCACACCTTGTTTGTCACCTGCGACTTAATTAATATCTTCAAGTTGTAGAAAAGAACATCAGCAAATATCAAATTACACCTTTCTTTCACTCCTGTCAACTAAACCTTCAATCAAGATTCATTATAAAACCTTATGAAAGCTTTTGCAGGCTTCCTATAATTTCTGAAAAAACACTTGAATGAATACATTAGAACTGGAAGAAAAAATGACCTTTTGATATAATAAATAATTTCAGTAAAGAGGGCCAACATGGACCTATATCAATCACCCGAGTTCAAATTCTATTGTCCATTTATTAAATCAAAATACTAATGTGAATGATATTGAATGTCATCATTTTCAATAGGGACATTCCTAGTTGATATTAAAAACATTATCAGGAAGTTTAAGAAAGATTAAAACAAAATTCTGACATGTAGAGGGCAAATCAAGAAAAAAAGGTCATTTAGGCTCTTTTTTCTATGACGTATGACAATATAAACAGCATATCTGCATATTATTCAAGCTGTATGACAATTAGGTTGCCAACAAACCATTTGATTTTCTTTATACATGTTATTGACAATAAATTTTGAAAAATTAATGCCAATTGAAGTATACTATAGTAATAATGGAATATAAACCCTTTTCATGCAGTTGTCTGCGCATGTCATATTCTCCGAAGATTGACCTGTCTTCGGGACCGTGTCACTTATCCAGATTGGGATAAATATTACTACATCATACGCATAACTCCATATATTATCGCCAAAAAGTAGCAAGAGGGTAATTGCAATAAAACCTACAATAGTGGAGAAATCAAACTTAACTGTCGCCCAAAATTAATTAGAAAAATAATTATTTTGAAATGCGAAAGCACTTATGTCTTACCTGTGCTCCAAGAAGAGACATCAAAAATATGAAGCGTGCGTTTCAATGGGCGCTGATATTTTGAATATAGTTCGACGGAATCGGCCGAGTTGTCACGAATGACACTACCCAGAATGCTCAAATAAGATAGGTCAGTATTTGAAAAATGCCACCTATCGGAAGATAACGCTTTTCATGCCGAATTAAAAATCCCAAACAGAATTGCTTTAAAATCAATGGACTGACAACACTGGAAATTTTATTGAGTGTCAATATTTCTTTTGAAAAATGATTATTCAAACAATTCCGGCTGAAAGGGAACAAGCAGGAGTTGTAGACCAAGATCAGACTGCACTTTATCTCCTGCAAAAACAAGAATATTCCAGGTTCAGCATGACAAGGGGTAATATCCAAGTCTAACTTCCTGTCCGAGTCAGTGAGCAGGGTCAGTGATCCATCAATGAATTGTCTAGAATGAAATTGATTCCCAAAAGAAACACTAGCACTGGAAAAGATTGAGTCAAATGAATAAAGATGCTAGTAACCAGCAGTAACCAAATTTTAATCAGAAATTTTAACCCATTACCACACAATCCTGCTTTTTTTTACACCCCTCAAGAAGAAAGCTCTGGAAAACATTGTATCAAGCAATTTCTTCATGATCCACAATGTTTTGTATCCCAAAGAATTGAAAGTATAGATTAACAATTTATATTGAGTGATCAAAGGTCAATATTGTCCATACAGGTTCAGACAAAATTGACCTTTGATCACTCACTATAACTTGTAACACTATATGAAGCTCATTCAAATTTTGTACTCGGAATAATAACGACAGGTAGCATAAACATCAAATTAACAATACTGGAAGAGATTAACCTATTTACAAGCATCACAGAGATTAAAACCCTTTCCCACACAACAAAATTTTAGACTGGTCCAAATTGAAAAGATTTGCAAACGAAAATTCAAAGTTCATGAAAATTTAGTTTTTTTTCAAGTTTCTGGGTAAAAAACATTGTATAAAATGAAGAAATTGCTTGTTACAAGCAATTTCTTTATTTTCCACAATGTTTTCCCAATTGTTTTTCTTGAGGGGCGACATTGTGTGGGAATGGGTCAATTCTCATTAAATTAAAGTTTTGTCATCTTTTTTAATAGGTTAAAACTCATTCAAATACACTCCTGCTTTTTTGCGCCCTTTGTGTAAACAGCTTTGGGAAACATTGCAGAAAATGAATGAATTGCTCACAACAAGCAATTTCTTCATTATCCCCTATGTTTTCTGTTCAAAAGACAAAGATTTTTGAAATTCCATTATCTTTAAATTGTCGTTTGCAACTTCTGTAAGTCCAAAATTTTGTTGTTTGGTAATGGATTAACCCATTTCCACACAGTGAAATTTTAGACTGGTCCAAATTCAAAGAAGTTGCAGATAACAACTTCAGGTTTATGAAATCTTTAAAATCTTTGTCTTCTAGGGTAGAAAACATTGTGGAAAATGAAGAAATTGCATGTAAAAAGCAATTTCTTCATTTTCCACAATGTTTCCATAGAGAGGGGTTTAAAATGGTCATTGTATGGAAATGGGTTAAAAGCAAGTTTTGACTGACTTCGTCACAATTGGCATCCTGGATGCTTTACTGTATACCAATATACTAAATATTTAGACCAAATAAGTAAGACTGGATAAAGTTAGACAAATATTGGCATGAACAGTTGTTCCAATTTAGCCAGATTAAATGTCAAAGGTGAGTTCTTGTTGGCCTATAATTGGGTGACAGGGCATTTTGAGAATATTTCATAAATGTCAGACTCATTTCACTTATTTGCTTAAGTACCATATGTCACAGAATTTATGACAGACAGGAATCTTTTACATTTAGTTGTTTCTACCTTAGCTGCTCTTTGAGAAATCTAAGTAACTTTTCCCTATAGCCAGCAATCTATAATCACAGCAACCATAGATTGAAAAAGAGATTGCCAAAGCCCTGTCCCATCAGATTTTCATGGATGATGTCTAGTGGAAGGCGGGTATCAAATTCAAATGAAGCTTTACAAATAAAACTATTAAAAGGCCCTTTCACTTTTACCCAATCCCACAACATTCAGTTTTTTTAATGCCCCCTCAAGAATAAAGCTTTGGAAAACAGAAAATATGGCGAAGAAATTGCTTGTTACAAGCAGTCTCTTCAAAATTGTTCTTAATTTTTTCTCTACAAGTGATTTCGAAAAATTGCCATCTGCAACCTCTTTGAATTTAGCAGAATCTTAATTTTTATCATCTGATAAATTGTGAACTAAATTTGTTAAATACTGTCCTTAAATTTATCTTAAAGGCTCTAATGTACTCCCCACCTAATATAAGGTAACTGTCTTCTGGTGGAGCAAAGGCCGTATTAGCAAGGGGTTAGCTATCTTATTTGTTATTTATCAATCCCCTCCAAAGATAAATTAGCTGTATTCTGGGGTCAAAGGCCATATCAGCAAGGGGTTAGTGACAAAACCACAAACACAAGTCATGTTAACTTGAGCCCAATTTTACACACCAAAAATTGTTAAAATTTTTGATCAAACATCTCCATTTTTAAGGTTCTGCTATCAATCAAATGACATCAGCGCTGTGAAAATCATTTTCATACCTCAAAACAGAAGATTATATGTTAAATTAGCATGGTATATATGGGTAAATTGTGATAAAATGAATTCAATTTTTTTCTATAATTTCATATATGAACATTTTACTATTTTTCAGATTTTGGGAGATAAATCAGCATGGGACAAAAAATGAATAGTTTAGAATTTCAACCAGTTTTACGTGTGACATCTTTTCAAACCACAGAATGGGTGTGTAATTCATGATATTGTATTTAAAACGACTGAATTGAAGTAATAAGATATATTATCCACAAAAGTCATTTCTTATGAATTTATATATGTATGCAATAAATTTGAATTCATTTAATTCAATGGCAAGAGAATTCAAATAGCAGGAGTCGGCTCTTGAACATTCAGTTTTGTTTTAAATTCTGTTGAGGTCTAAATAAGAGGGTGTAGGAGCATTCTAAAACTCTTAGTTCTCAACCAAACTCTATGTTATCGGTACACATTTGAATTGTCTCATGGAAAAGATTCAAATGAGTACCTACAACTGATACTCATAAAGAGGAACAATACTTGCTATGCCAAGCTATTTTGAAATCCATCCATAAATGTAGAAGATATGCTCCATATAAACTTTGTCACTTGACCTTCAGTTGTGACCTTTACATGAGGAGTATTAACCAGAGGTTTACAACACTATTACTTTTAAAGGAGAATGTCTGTGCCAAGTTATTTTGAAACCAATCTATAATTGTAGAAAATATGCTTCAGACAAGAATTGGACACCCACAAACTCGTTGCCACGGACAAAAAGTTTAGCCCACCAAGTTATTGACCTTGACCTGTGACCCTGACCTTGGAGCTATCTAAAGAATTGTTTAAAATGGCACAATTACCCGTGATGGAAAAAAATTGTGCCAATTTATTTAGAACTTGTAAAAAGCAATTTCTTCATTTTCCACAATGTTTTCTACCCAGAAAGTTGAAAAAATCTAAAATTTCATCAACTTTAAATTGTCATCTGCAACTCCTTTGAATTTGGACCAGTCTAAAATTTTGTTGCCTGGTAATAGGTTAAACAAACATTTCATTGTGCAGATTACATTTAGAGAGGCTAGAGAGCACCTGTATCACCTAATGGTCTGTTTTTACTATATATACTCATTGATAGATTGGGGTTTAACACCACTTTTCACAGTATATCAGTCATATCAGGGTGGCTGGAGCACATAATCATGGATTCCTGGTATTTCTCGCATCAGTACTACCACTACATCCTTTCAGAGCCTCCAACTTCTCATGTCACTTAGGCTTATGATTATCCACCCACTGGTGTGAGACAAATGTCTGAAAGGATATTTGACACAACCAGGGATTGAACCCAGTACTATTCATACAGAAATTAAAGTTTTACAAGAATTTAATATCATATCTATTCTAAACAAAGGCACATAAAAAAGTGTACCTAATGTCTCTTAATTCAGAGAAAAAGGGTTTCAAATGTTTCACACAATACCATATAGGCAAGTTGACAAGGTATATTCATACAAACATAAGAAGGGAGGTAACTCATGCAAAAAAGTTGCATAATGAGCCTATACCTTTAGATTTCCTCCCTTACAATCAATAATATCTCTTACAGAAATTAGGCCGACATTTTGCTCAAAATCGGAATTTTCAAAAAAAACGATCCAGGAAACATTTTCACCACATAACATATTATTAAACAATAGCCCTGCCCATTAGAGCAATGAATTTCATTCAAAATTTCATCAAGAAATCGGATAAAGGGTCACAAAGCTCCATTTTGCCCATTTCCACACAATGATGCTTTAGAAAAAACTATCTGGAAAACACTGTGTAGAATGAAGAAATTGTTTGTGACAAGCAATTTCTTCATTTCATACAATGTTTCCTACCCAAAAAGTTGAACAAATTTCATTAACTTTAAACTGTCATCTGCAACTCAGTTCAATTTGGACCATTACAGATGTTTTGCTGTCTCCATTTTAATGGGTTAAATTCCATAGATTATATAGTTTCTGTACAGAAAAAATATTTTCAAAATAAGTTTACAGAAAGAGTAAAGAAATCGGAAACCTGACAAGACACAGAGCTGCTTACAAGAGCTCCTACATGTCTAACCAAACCATTCTGACACCAAGACGCCCCTCAAGAAATATAATTTGGAAAACATTGTGGAAAATGAAGAAATTGCTTGTAAGAGCAATTTCTTCATTTTCCACAATGTTTTCTACACAGAAAGTTGGAAAAAACTTAAATTTCATATTATTCAAATTGCCGTGTGCAACTCCTTTCAATTTGGACCAGTCTAAAATTTTGCCATCTAGTAATGGGTTGAACTTAGTCATGCGGAATGAAATCCTTGTTCTGAATTGCTGTAAATTCAAAGTCTTATATAGTAAGTAGGTCTGGTTTTCAGGGTTCTGGTTTAAAAATGTGGTGTACACCAAGACCAGACTGCACTGACGGCGGCACTCATCCTTTCTTACTATTTGTCTCTAACCAATGAGTCGATAATTGTAGACCAATGTGGGATAGCAGCTGGAGGCTAGGAAAGGATGTAATGGTAGTACTGGTGTGAGAAATACCAGGATTCCATTGTTAGGTGCTCAAGCCGCCGCGATATAACTGAAAGATTGTTGAAAGCTGCGTAAAACCCCATTCAAACAAACGAAACCAGACTGCACATTAGTGAAGACTGATCTTTGTCTGTGCCGCCTGACAAAGCAGGAAAACTCCAGGATCAGTATGACAAGGGTTAAATTGCCTCATTAGCTTTCATCAGGGCTATTTCAGGTAAATTGCAGGGTTCATCATGACAAGGATTAATACAAAATCTTTTGGATGTTTGACAGAAAGACAGACCTAAGAGAAAACCATCATGTGATCCAACATGACCAAGTCAGAGTGACATGCCACAATCCTGGGAATTCATCTAAGACAGGAATGTAGACATAAATTTCAGAATCATTCAAAACAAGGCTTCCAGTCTGACACATGCTGTCCAATTAGCTAACCTTTCGTGTCAATTGGTGCCAAATACTATGTTTCAGTGATATAAGCCCATCACCAGACAGCAAATTCAAGTCTGATAAAAAAAGAAACAAGTGCAGAAGGTAATTTAAGATGTGTATACATATGGACGCGTGTCAATTACAGTATAAAGGAGAAATTGTTCATTAAAATCAGATTTTCCTTGTTTCCAAATGTTTTTCCGTAGCTATTTTCCTTCTGTGCATAAAAATGCACCAGAATGTGTGGTAATGGGTTAATCCTCTACCATCTAAAAGAACATGTATGATATCTAAAATTACTTCAAGATTAATCACACTCGGACAGATGGATAGCTGCTATTTCACTTTGGTTTATGATCATCCACCCATTGGTGAGAGACAAATGTCAGAAAGGATTGTGCCACCGCCAGGGATCAAACCCATGACATCCCATGGTTAAAGATTTGGAGTCTAATGCACTATCGACTACGCTATGACAGAGGCAGATGGATGGAAAGACAGATGGACAGACATTAAAAGATTTATGTGCATTCAGCATCAAAAAAGAATAAAGAATAAATCTGATAACCTGATAAAGGTATATCATAAATTGGTTAATGAATCATAACAGATAAAAAAAAATACACTAGTAATCCTCAAAATTTCCAGGAATTGTGTCTATGACAAATATGTTCTCAGCAAGAAAACAGCTTTGGTTTTTCTCAAAGCCATCTGATATGCTTATCCCAATGCATCACAAGGTATTATGTTATATAATATAACATGCTTATCAGCTGAAAAAATGATGAAGGGCTGATAAATTGTCAAGAATCATATCCGAAATATTCTATCAAAACTGACAGCATGGTAAGAGAGCTCTCGGTAATACAGAGCAATGACAACCTACTTTGTTATCTTCTTGTCCATCTGCCTAATTCTATATTGTAGGTACTCAAAAGAGTTCACTAATCCATGCACGAATCATGGCTGTAAATCAAATAATCAGTTGACAAATGAAACTATTCATTTAGACTGGGGGTTAATTTAAAAGTCCAACATAGGCTGCCATTTATGTGAATCATTTTTCTTGGTTTGGTGCTGCAGTTACAATAATTAGGTTGCCAACCAACCATTCTACTTTTTTGTTACATGCTACAGGCCACAAATTCTGCAAAACAACACCATTTACAATTAAAGTGGAACTATTTGTCAGAGTCAATGGGGGGAGCTAAGAGAGCAAGTGGGCGACAACAGCAATTATTCAATTGTCTTGATGAGACGATTCTAATGAGTACCTACAACATTCCAGTTTGGATGTAGAAAATGATAATCTTACATTTTATACCCATGTCATGCTAATCCAAGAATTATCTATCTATTGTCATTAGGTAATGACAAAAAGATTAGCCTTCACATTATGTGCAGTCTTATCTTAGTCTACATCGCGTTATATCCCCTTTAACCAATTTCAAAACAATCCCATTTTTATATGCCCTAAAGAAAGCAGCTCGGGAAATCATTGTGGAAAATGAAGAAATTGCTTGTAACAAGCAATTTCTTTATTTCCCATGTTGCATTCTACAAAGAAGGTCAAAGATTTTTAAAATTTCATCATCTTGTATTTATCATTTGCAACATCTTTGTTTTGGACCAATCCAAAATTTTGTTGCATGGCAACAATTAACTGCTAATAAGATATTTTTCAAAATAATCATTAACCAAAGTCCTTTGATTTTATTAAACATAACAATGTTAACCCCATTACCACAAAATCCCAACCTTTTTACCCCTATGGAGTGGCATTGTGAAAAACCCTTGTGACACAGAGCAGTTTCTCCTTTCCTCTTAATGCTTTCTATCAATATGACCCTAATAATATTTCTCAACACAAACATACTTTAAATTCCCGTCTTGATGCATACAAATGCAAGACTTTGTTGGAATGGGTTAAAGAATGAATTGTGAATTGAAGAATGAACTGTAAATTAAAGAATAAATTGTGAATTAAAGATTTAACGAATGAATTGTGAATTAAAGAATGAACTGTAAATTAAAGAATAAATTGTAACTTAAAGATTGAACGAATGAACTGTGAATTAAAGAATGAACTGTAAATTAAAGAATGAACTGCAAATTAAAGATTGAACTATGAATTAACTCATTCCCACACAATGATACTTTTAAACGCTGCTCAAGAAAAAATCTTTGGAAAACATTGTAGAAAATGAAGAAATTGCTTGTCACAAGCAATTTCTTCATTATTCACAATGCTTACTAACCTGGAAGATGAAAAAATCTTAAATTTCATAAACTTTAAATTGTCGTCTGCAACACCTTTGAATTCGGACTTGTCTAAAATTTTGTCGAGTGGGAATGGGTCAAGTCCATTCAATTCAGAATGCAATAATAGCAATAACCCTAGATTTAATAATGCCACATAGACTGTGAGTTATTAATAAAGCTAGAATTATAAGCTATACCGAAGTAACAAAGGAATTTAAATTAATAACAAACTGATTATGGCTTATTAGATAGGAAATTTCCCGATCAATTATGCATTTTAAAGCTAAAAACGAAAGTTTAAGAAGTTTTATCTCTTTTTATTCTGTTATTCTTTGGATGTAGAATACCACTTAACAATGTATTTCCTTATAAAAATATCAGAAATATATTATTGAATAATTAAAGACTTCACAAGCTTTAAAGGAGAAGAGCCAGTTTTTTTCCCGACAGCTGTAGACATTAGACAATATTTTTGAAAATTCGAGGTTTGACAATGTTTTTAGCTAATTGACTTCAACACTTAAATATCAAGTTAACCCTTGTAGTGCTAAATAAAATCCTTTTTTGAATTGCATTAAAATCAAAGGGCTGAAAGCACTGGAAGTGCAAGTTGTGGGGTCACTTTCTCTTTTGAAAATTGATTTTATTCACTACTCTGGCTTGAACAAGACAGACAGGTGATATAGACTAAGATAAGACTGCATTTATGTGCAGGCTGATTTTTATCTATACCTCTTGCAAATACAGAAAAATTCCTGGTTCAGCACGACAAGATTTATTTTTAATTCATATACTATGACAAGCAACTTTCTCCTTTTAGGCACTTTATTTTTAATTCAAAAGCACTTTAAAATACCATCTGCATCCTCTTTGAATTTCGACCTGTTTAAAGATTTGTCATCTGGTAATGGGTTAATCTAAGCCTCTCATCCAAATTTTAACAGCTAATCAAGCATCCATGCAAACCTAAACAAATTTGTCTGCCTTTGGGAATACTCTTCTACAATGAAAGTGTGAATGGTGTGCCGTTACCAAGGGCAACTGAATTCCCATGAATCTCCTTTCTATGAACTGGAATGACCTTAATTTATTGATAGTAAGGCAAAACAATGGCCCGGTCTAATTAAGGCTCATAAAAAAGTACTAACACTGATGATACTGGTTCCATCAAAACACCTGTCATTAGAGATAATGGACATCTTCCTTTCTGCCACAACATTGTTAATGGCATACCAATACAGCAGTCCAAATGGTACTGGTTCGGCAAATAACCTATTACCAGACGGCATAATTGTAGACTGGCTCAAATTGAAAGTGGTTGCAGGCGGCAATTTTAAGTTAATAAAATTTTGGATTTTGTCAACTTTCTGGGTAGAAAACATTATGGAAAATGAAGAAATTGCTTGTCAAAAGCAATTTCTTCATTTTACACAATGTTTTCTCAATAGTTGTAATTGAGGGGTGTCAGAAAGCATCACTGTGTGGGAATGGGTTAATATATCTGATATTTGTTAATAACCCATCATTATTAACCCTTTCCTGTTTAAACACGGGATTTTACGTCATAGTGATTTTATGTTTGAGAAAATATTGTGGAAAAAGAAAAAAATGCTTGTAACAAGCAATTTCTCCTTTTCCCACAATATTTTCTAACACATAGGATGGTTTCATTCCAAACTGCATCCCATTTTTATTTTTGTCTGCATCCTCTTTCTTTTGGATCAGTCTAAAATTTCCAAAAGCGGGAAAGGGTTAATTGATAAGCCATCTCACCACAATCCATTGGCTGCTTCTGAAGCAGTTGCATGTCAAACTTTTGAGTTTAACCCATTACTGGACCTCAAAATTTTAGACTGGTTCAAATTGAAAGGAGATGCAGACGACATTTTAGAGTTTATGAATTTTTAGATTTTATCAACTTTCTTCGTAGAAAACATTGTGGAAAATGAAGAAATTGCTTGTTACAAGCAATTTCTTCATTTTCTACAATGTTTTCTCAATTTGTGTTCCTTGAATAGGCTAACTTATACTTGTGAATCAGTCAAAATGTCATATATTACCAGACAACAGATTTTTATACCAGTTCACATCAAAAAAAATTTGGACGACAACTTAAAGATCACAAAATTTTAAACATTTCTGCCTTCCTGGATAGAAATGCAATGGGTCTCTGAACTATTTTCAGGAGGGGCATAAAAAAGGGATTTAGTGTGTAATGGGAAATCACTCCAACCTGACAGCATAGCTTTCAAGCCCAAGAGAGAATTGTCTTTAGCTTAGTGCACTGTGCTCTGCATATTTTTAGTCTTTGCCACATTCATGTGAATCTTGCCTGAAGTGGTTCTTTTTCAGCTATGCCTTTGTTGGGAAAATTACTTTATTGGTGAGATGTGGGAATGTGCAAGGCCATCAGATCCAAAAAACTGAAAGTGCAATGTATGTAAGCTAGTTGTTTAAATTGCATTACCTCAGTCTGCATGATTTGTTTGAAAAGAACTGAGGGGTTTTGTATTTTGTACTAAATGACAATGTATTTTGTACTAAATGACAAACTCAACATATCTTTTATAACTGGTAATGAATTCTTTAGGGATCCCCTTATCTCTTGTCAGGGGCTGTAAAAATAAACAATTATATTCTTTAATCAACCTTTACAGCCTTAATAATGTGCTCTTTGACATTTTTACAACGGTGTTAGCGAAATATAGTTATCAACATATCAAAAACCCTACATAAAAAAGAACTTTTTCTCTGAACTAATATTAAACAAGAGTACCGCCTACGGATGCCTGCATGAAGCTAGGCTGTTGGGGCAGGATGGTGGATTAAAAAATCTAATTTGATAAAGGGGAATAATTCTTTCAAAAATTCATTTAGAGTTATCTCCCTTTTAATGCAAGTTGCTCATTGAAATTAAATGCATGTTTTAAGTTTCAAATGAATCCATTCACAGATACCAGAGACATTACCACATGTGTAAGTTAAAGGCTCCTAATGTAATTAATTATTTTCATTATTATTTTACAAAAATTTTCTCAATAGAGAATAGTATTATAAGCAATAGAATTAAAAAGATCATTAAAAAGATCATGATTTTTATGAGTGGGACGACTTTTTAATAATTCTGTAGGAGAAAATTGCACAACAAAAAAATCTAGAAATTGTTGAAAAGCGGACTTATACCCCCTAACAGCCCTTGCCCATATACAAGTGCAATCACCGAAGTAGACTTTTTAATTAAAGGGCCATAAATCAGTCAAAAATAAATGGACCATAACCAAATGGTTGCTGAGAAATTGATCTGACAAAATTTTTAACCAAATGGTCATAACTCAGTCAAAATCAATGGACCATAACCAAAATAGAATATGCACATCTCTGCTTGATACTGATTATATCAGTGAAGTTTGAATAAAATCCGTCCAACGGTTGCTGAGAAATTGAGCAGACACGAAAAAGCTACAGATGGACAGACTGACCGACAAGCTGACTCCTACATACCCTCTAAACATAGTTTTGGGGGGTATAATGAAGACAGCAATTTAAAGGGCAACCAGGCTTTGGCAAAACAATGTTATCTTCAAAATCAGCTAAGCTGAATAATAATGATTGTTATATTGACGGGTCAAAGCTATCAATCTAAATATCAATAGAACAATCAAATAATACATTTGAATCGGCAATTTCTTCAATATCCAAAATGTTTTCAAGACTAAAAGGCAAACATTTTCAAAATTTCACCAGCTTCAAATTGTCGACTACAAGTTCTTTCCATTTTGACCAGTGTAAAATTTTGCCTTCTGGGAGTGGGCCAAGACTTAACCCCTGTAATACTGAACATAATCCTTATCTGAATTTGCATTTAAATCAAAGGCCTGAAAGCACTAGTTAAGGGTCAATGTTTATTCTGAAAATTAAATTGATAATCAACTCTTGGTTGAAGGAGTAAAACAGGAGATGCAGACTAAGATCAGACTGCACTTATGTGCAGTCTGATCTTGTCTACACCTCCTGCCAAAACCAGAATATTTCCGATTCAGCATGACAAGGGTTAACCCATTCTCACACAGTCACGCTTTTTAAACGCCTCTCAATATAAAAGCTTTGGAAAACATTATGGACAATGAAGAAATTGCTTGTTACAAGCAATTTCTTCATTGTCCATGATGTTTTCTGCCGCAAAAGTCAAAGATTTTAAAGATTTCAACAACTCTTAATTGTCATCGGCAACTTCTTCGAATTTGGACCAGTCTAAATTTTTGTCGTCTGGTAATGGGTTAAGAAAGTATCAAAAAAGAAACAATGGAACTATCAAAACCAGATGTAGAAGCTTTGACAGAATTATCTTCCAAACAATCTCATTTCCTCCCAGAATCTATTTGCTTTGGACTTGTTTTTGAAATATTCCATTAATCTGCAGGATGTGTGGACATACAGAATTCAGTAGGAAAATAAAATGTGATAGGTTCGGAATTCATTAAACCTGAATTCATTCAACCCATTACCAGATGGCAAAATTTTAGACTGGTCCAAATTGTTAGGAGTTGCAGACAACAATTCAAAGTTTATGAAATTTCAGGTTTCTTTTTCACTTTCTGAGAAGCAAAATAAGATATCCCCCCATAGCCGAGAACAATTCAAGTAGTTGTGTGCAGCAAAGCCATCAGAAATATTCTACTTAACCAAAACACTGCATATGGATGCAAAAGCTGAGCTGTTTAAATGCTTGATAGGGGGTAAATTCCTAAGTTGAAAAAAAGGGGCATAATTCAATAAAAATGCATTCAAAGTTATCCCCATTGTTGGTATACATTATCCTTTTGATATGAATATTATATTTTAAGTTTCCAGTGAACGTGTTCAATAATACCAGAGATATTACAAAATGTCACGTTTTTCAAACAACAATATAGATGAAACTTGGCCTTTGATAGCAATGCCTCGGGTTTCTCCGAAAACAGTCGAACTAATAAAACTATAGGAAATATTGCAGCAGATAAAGAAACTGCTTAAACTAGCATTTTTTTCATTTCTACAATGTTTTACAACCTTTTTCGCTTGAGGGGCATTAAAAGCCTGATTGTGTGGGAGTGGGTTTTTCCTTAACCCTTGTTCTGCTAACAATTTTTCCTCTTTTCACAATATCTTAAAACTTTGTCATAATTATATCAATATATATAGCAGGAATATTCCGTGGTTCAGCGTGACAAGGGTTAAAATGATATTATTCCCTTTTGATAATTCTACTATTTTGATTGCAATTATTGTCAATTACCTGTATAGACAAAATGACTGATTATTTGAAGACAACATACTAAGAAGGAAGAACTAAAAATACTTTGATGATTTCACATTTTTTCAGACAGTTTTACTAAACATAGATTTAAGATAATCAAAAAAGCATTAAGATATTTCCAGGGGCGTAATAAAGTATCATTATGTAATCATAAGCACACATTTATTTTGTCTAAATATGGCAAAATCTTCGATATCCATTATTTCTAAGCCTATTACATCATCAGGAATCCATTTATTAAACTCTGAGAGAAAAAATTACGATGTAATGCATCCATTAACCCATTCCCGCATGATGAAATTTTAGACCAGTCCAAATTCAAAGAAGCTGAAGACAACAATTTTAAGTTGAAAAAATCTTCAAAATCTTGGTCTTTTTGGGTAGAAAACATTGTGGATAATGAAGAAATTGCTTGTAACAAGCAATTTCTTCATTTCCCACAATTGTTTTCCAAAGCTTTTATATTCAAGGGTGTTTAAAAGCGTCACTGGTTGGGAATGGGTTAACCCATTCCCACACAATCTATCTTTTTACACCTTCCAAAAGAGTTCAGGAAAGCAATATGGACAATACAGAAACTGCTTATTACAAGCAATTTCTTCATTTTCCATATCAGAGCAAGATATTTGAAATTCTATCAACTTATAATTGTTGTTATAATTTAAATATAAACCAGTCTTGCTTTTTGTTGTGTGGTAAGGGGTTAAGAAGAAAAGCCTTCGAAAACATTGTGAGAAAAAAAGAAATTACTTGTAAAAAGCAATTTCTTGATTGCCAGCAATGTTTTCTATTCCAAAGGACTAAGATTTTTTAAAATTTCTTCTACTAGAAATTGTCATCCAATTTCATCTTGTCTTAAAATTTTGTCGCCTGGTAATCTGAATCAAGATGTATTGAGGTTTATTAGCAATATCACATAATTATGTGAAAAAAAAAAGAGAAAAATATAGGTGAACAAGAGGGCCATGATGGATATATGAGGCTCACCAGTTCTGAGTATTTGTGGAAAATGTCATGCAATAACAAGGGGAGAGCCATTTGGTAGACAGACTTGACAGTTTCCTGGTTAAATCAGATTAAATCTGACTTCAAGCAAGATTCGTGATTTGGTACTATACTAGATATACATATATAACTCATTTTTCACAATATTTTGTTAAGTATAAAATCACATGGACATAAAAGACAGGGACTGTATAGAAAAGGGTTAAGGTTACAGGAATTTTTTCCATTTTCCTACAATGTTTTCTCCAACTTTATTTTCTTGAATCATGTATCTATGTGCATAAAAAGGAGGCATATGTCCCAACGGGTTTGGCCACGAGACAATTCAATGTCCATGATCTTATGACTTAACCCATTCCCCAAAAACAACTTTTTGCACTGGTCAAAATTTGAAGAAGTTGCAGACAACATTTCAAAGTGTGTGTGATTTGAAAAATAATGCCTGAATATGGTAGAAAACATTGTGGGAAAAAAAGAAATTTCATGTCTCAAGCTATTTCTCCGTCAAAAGGCATTATTGGGTGGTATTGGGTTAAGAGGCAGAAAAAGAATCCATAAACTGAAGAATCAGAGCAAATTTGATTATAAAAAGTGGTAAAAATGGGGTAATCTAGAACCTGGTGTGTACAATAACACGATTTGACTTGCAAAGATTTCTCAGGATTACTAATTGGCTACTTATCGGCCATTTACATACTTGGTCATGATCAGAGGCCTCTCTCGAAACACTTAACGATTATAATGGTAGAGCAAAATAGGCTAGTAGAAACAATATGACAACAATTCAAGGGTTTAGAGCAAAAACATAGTATGGATCTATACAATTGTATAGACCCACACTATGTTTTTGTTCTAAACCCTCTATATCATCCACCCTGGTCATGCTATACCCGGAGGTATAGACAAAGATTAAACCTGCACATAAACTTTAGCCTACACCACCTGTTATGTCTGAAATAAATTTTCAAAAGAAATATTGGCTTACAGCTACTACTGCTTTCTGGCCTTTGGTTTTATTGCAATTCTGAAAAAACATTTTTTTTTTGAAAAAATATTAGAAAATAAAAGCAGAGTTTTACTATTCTTAGTCATTAATTCTATTTCTAAGGAAATAGAATCATATACCATTCTTTTTCTTGACAACGTTTTTCCCGCAATTTTCCATGAGAAAACAGCTAATGGAAAGTATGCATGCCACAAATAGATAATGATGATAAAAGACTCCTTTTAGAACATAATATACAGCTTTTGGAAGTGCAAAATGTTGACAATAATTTTCAATTCAACAATAATTTGCTTTTATTCTTACAACTTCACAACTCAGGTTAGCTCAGCTGAATATGCTGGGTTCTTAATTCTGAGGTCCGAGTTCAAACCTGGGCTCAGCCAAAATTCCATCCATCATCTGATAATGAATGGCATTTGCCTAACATCAATTGGCAAACGATAAGTAGTCTGTCTTATTAACCCATTCCTACATGATAAAATTTTAGACCAGTCCAAATTCAAAGAAGTTGCAGACAACAATTTGAAGTATATGAAATCTTTCAAGTAATTGTCTTTTTGGGTAGAAAACATTGTTGATAATGAAGAAATTGCTTATAACAAGCAATTTCTTCCTTTTCCACAATGCTTTCCAAAGCTTTTATATTGAGGGGTGTAAAATGTGTGGGAATGAGTCAGGAAGCCATGGTAAGGTGTGCCTGATGTCTAATATAACTGAATTTACTGTTCAAAATGACGTTAAATCCTTTTCAATCAATCAAAACTTGAAACTGCTGTCGAATGCAACATCTTCCTATTTTGATAAGCCTTAACCCATTAACAGATGGCAAAATATTTTATTGGAAAAGTTAGAGATGATAATTCAAAGCATGCCCAAATTGGAAATTGAAAGAGCCAAATAGTGATGAAAACAATGAGAGAAGAAGAGAAATTGCTTTTAATAGGAAATCAAAATATTTTTCACCTATTTTCAAGTTTTAGCATAACTTGAATGGTTGTTTGCAACCACTTTCAATTTGAACCAGTCTACAATTTTGACGTCTGATAACTTGTTTAACCTATTCCTACTCAGTGACGCTTTTAGAAGCCCCCAAGAAATTAAGCTTTGGAAAACATTGTGGAAAATGAAGAAATTGCTTTTGACAAGCAATTTCTTCATTATCCACAATGTTTTCATCCGAGAAAGTTGAAAATATCCAAAATTTGTTAAACTTTAAATTGTCTTCTGTAACTTCTTTCAATTTGTTTGTTTGTTTGAATGGGGTTTTACGCCGCTTTCAACAATCTTTCGGTTATATCGCGGGGGCTGGAGCACCTAACAATGGATTCCTGGTATTTCTCACACCAGTACTATCATTACATCCTTTCCTAGCCTCCAGCTGCTATCCCACATAGGTCTACGATTATCGACCCATTGGTGGTAAACAAAAAGTCGGAAAGGATGAGTGCCGCCGCAGGGAATTGAACCAGGGACCTCTAGATTGACAGTCCGACGCGCTACCAACTGCGCTATGACGGCGGCTAACTTCTTTCAATTCGGGCCTGTCTAAAATTTTGCATGTGGGAATGGGTTAATAAGTTTGAAGGCAAATAAACATCAGCTATAGACCAGAAATACTAAAAAGGTTATCTAGTCTATGCAATCAATGATTTTTGTATGCCAGCGAGGGCATTTAACAGATTTTTTTGCACCAAGAAGAAACTTTCAAGGTTTGGGGATATTGACAGTTTGTGAAAGAAAGCACTAAAATGAACTCCATGTTCTGTTTTGGTTAAACTTTTGGTCACCAGTAAATAAGACTACATTAGGAAATACCTCAAGCCATAAATCATCGAGTTGCTTCCAGAAGACAACAACACTCAGAGTAAACCCGCTTAATTCAACCATCTAATTCCTGAAGTTTAGAAGTCTTAATCCTTGTCATTCTGAATACCAAACCTTTCAAATTTACATTTACTCATTTCAAGATGGCAAAATTTTAGACGGGTTGCAGATGATACTTTCAGGTTTGAAAGTTTGGATTTTTTTTCTGGGTAGAACGATTGTGGAAATTGAAGATATTGCTTTTTTCTTGAGGGGCATCAAAAAGTTTCATTGTGCAGGAAAGAGTTAAAAATTTACGAAGTGATAAACTTTTCTGGCATAACTGGAACCAGCATGTCCTATTGCAAAAAATTTACAAAAAATTTACACACAACCTACGCCTTTAGTGAAATTGGGGAAAACATTGTGGAGAAAGAAGAAATTGCTTGTAAAAAGCAATTTCTTCATTTTCCACAATGTTTTCTACCCTAAAGGACAAAGAATTTTAAAAATTTGCAAACATAAATGCAACTGCATAACAAAATCTTCAAAGCTGTGTCCTTTCACACGTACATTACATGGCAACCGGATTTTTTCATCAGCGTCATCGCCGATAAAACAATAGTAGGACAAAATTGATAAAAAAACTGAGTTTATCCTTTTGATAATTTTTATTTTTTCTATCTTTTTTTAAAATAATTAATGATAAACCATAAAAAATCTCAGATATCTTCCAGAAGTTGGTGGGAATAATGACCTGTAGATAGTTCTTAACCCATTCCCACTCAATCCCTCCTTTTTACGCCCCTCAATTAAAGCTTTTGAAAACATTGTGGAAAATGAAGAAATTGCTTGGATCAAGCAATTTCTTCATTATCCACAATGTTTTTAACCAAAAAGACGAAAAAATTAAAATTCCATCAACCTGAAATTGTCGTCTGCAGCTCCTTTCAATTTGGACCGGTCTAAAATTCCACTGTGTTGGAATGGGTTAATGAATACAAGTAATAACGTCTACACTTTTTATAGATATGTTTGCCTTATTATCACTCTGTAGGCGGGTGACAAAAACATTGTAGCTACAGCTTGAATGTGCATCAGATTTTGTCACCCAATGACAAGCCCTTCTTTCTTGGCACTTGTTTGTTTTTCTTTCAAAGTCTTTGTAATTAGCTCTATCTTTGGAATAGAAGAAACAATAGAAATCCCAAGAGTCCAAATTACAAGAAGTGATTTATTATATAGATTTTACAATGTGAAATTACATTATTTGTTCGTCAAACCCTATGTTATGGTACTCTCAAAGGAATCATCTTTACTGGTTTAGAAGCATAATGAAAGATTTCGTAGTTGGATGTGCAAATGTCCTAAGTACAGCTTCAATAAAGCTGTAGTTACAACAATTTGTCATCATACCTGCTAATCTACAGAACCCTCTGAACCGTTACTTATACTAGAAAGCAATTATTTCAGACAAGAGGTGCCTTCCTTTAGCCGAGATGAAAATCCAACAAAATGAGAATTTAGAACTTTTTTGCCATTTAGAAAGGGACAATTCACCATATCACCTAGGATGCTTTCATTTCAAATTGTACCTATTTATCATTGTCCTCTGCAACGTCTTTCAAATTGGAACAGTCTAAAATTTCCAAAAACAGGAGAGTGTTTACCCTTGTTGTGCTTAATTAAATCCTTATCTGAATTTTGCATTAAAATTAAAGGCCTGAAAGGACTGGGAGCACTAGTAAAGGGTAAAAAATTATACTGAAAATTAATTTCGTAAACAACTCCGAGTTATAGAAGACAAACAGGAGATGTAGACTAAGATCAGACTGCACTTATTTGCAGGCTGATCTTTGTCTATACCTTCTGCAAATACAGGAATCTTCTGAGTTCAGCATGACAAGAGTTAACATGGAGGGGGCATAAAAACAAACAGGACCAAAATGATTGTTTGAATCATTGCTTGGCTTGAGCTCAAGTTTGTGCAGGGAAAGCATATTGATTTGAATACAACTTACTGAGCTTGTAATGAAGTTAAAGGATACTGATGGCGTGACAAAACATTAATGTCCCCTAACCAAGCCTGTAATCAGCTTTTCTTCATCACATGTAATAAACACTAACAAACATGAAGTCTCATTGATGAAGCTAAGTTTTGTAAACCCTTGTCATGGCAAACCCAGAATATTTCTGTCTTAGCAGGAAGTATAGACATACAGATCTCTGTAGACACCTCCTGCCAAAACAGGAATATTCTGGATTCAGCATGGCTTAATGTTAAAATATTCTTTAATGTAGAATACATTGGTTCTAATTTGACCAGAATTATCACAGAGCGTTTCTATTTGAAATCAGAATTCATTAATAAGTTCATGAATAAGCTGTAGTTACAACATTCAAGTTGCCAAACAATTTGTTTGTTTGAATGGGGTTTTACACCGCTTTCAACAATCTTTCAGTTATATCGCAGCGGCTGGAGCACCTAACAATGGAATCCTGGTATTTCTCACACCAGTACTATCATTACATCCTTTCCTAGCCTCCAGCTGCTATCCCACATAGGTCTACGATTATTGACCCATAAGTCGCCAAACAACAAAAAATATTTAACATGAATGTCATAGATCAACATTGCACTTCTGGCCTGTATGCACAATTAGATTGGTCTATCAAATACTTGATTGACAAAATGAATCTATCAATTTCTGAAACGGCTATAATGTGTCACATGACGAAGACCTAGCTACTTTCGTCTACACTTAAATAATGTAGGTTAAAAATTTAAGCCTTTAAAGCTTATAAATTGAAAGCATTTAATAATTGGCTGATAGACACTAATTGGTTTATTAAAAACACCATCCCCTCTGTTGTGACTTAAAGGATTTTGTTTGTAAACAAGTGACGTTTTATACCCAGTTAACTGTATACAGCCCCGTGTCATTTCACTAAGATCTATCTGCGTCTACACTCACATAATTAACCATTCCCATGCAACAAAATTTTAGACTGATCCAAATTGAATAAAAGCTACAGTCGAGAATTTCAGGTTGATGGAATTTTAATTTTTTTCCAGTTTTTGGATAGAACACATTGTGTAAAATGAGGAAATTGCGTTACAACCAATTTATTCATTTTACACAATGATTTCAAAAGCTTTTGTCTTAAGGGGCATCAAAAAGCGTCACTGTGTGGGTAAGGGTTAATGTATGTCAAAATGCAGAAGTTTTATAGTTCATAAACCGAAAACACGAAGAAAGTAATTGAAAGACTCTAACTTGTTAGATTTGTTTGTATGGGGTTTAACACCACTTCTTACAGTATAAGTCATAATGGGGTGGCTGGAGCACCTAACCATGGACTCTTGGTATCTCTCACACCAGCACAACCACTATATCCTTTCAGAAGGGATTTTAAGTATTTCCAGTATCTTCTTAATAGATTCCTGGCTTATTTACATTTATATGCATGTTCACTCGACAATGCGAAAGGACAATTCAATGAGCTGTTACAAGTCAATTACAGAACTATCACATTATGTAAATCTGGAAGATTTGGGAGGTCTCAACACGAAATTCTGTGACAAAATTCAAGCTCTCGGAGACACAATTGGGAAATAAAACAGGAAAAAAATGGTGATGAGTCATTGTTTCAAGAGTAATGCATGACATTTTATTCTGTCTTGTTTGTATTATCCCCACTTTCCAATTCAACTGTTAATGAAGCAGGAACTTTTTTTACAAGCACTATCTCCTTATCACATGTATGTCAACTTCAATCATGATCAAGTCTTTGTTTCAAGGGCTATCAGGTAAATTTTAATTTCTGTTAGTTCTAGAACTAATGCTTTCATGCCTCAGGGCAAGCTCAAACATTGTAAACTGGTTATAAAAATTCATAGTCATTTGCACTAAATACTATATTTCTTGATCACTTTCAAAAGACATTTATTAACTGGTGTATTAATCATTTAAATGAATAATACCTTTTTTTTCAGTTAATGGCATGCGCTCAACAAAACACTTTTGATAATTAGCGAATCAAATAACAAATTTCCATTCACTTCATCCCCCTTTTTAAACAGTAATCTGCAGAAAATATGACACTCAAATCTGATTGGATGTCACCTTTGATGAATGTTGCTGCGGCCATGTTTGACAAGAAAAATAGTTGATTTATTGAGATGGCATTAGCTGCACAATTTACTAAGATTTATGCTATTCTCCAATTCTCTTTCTCATTTTCAAAAAATACAATAACTTCATTAATTTTTCATTAAGGCAGTCAAGATCTGTCTTTGATAATACCATCTAAGCTGACGGAGAACTGAATAATGGCAATGGAGCTAGGAACATTCACACCTAAGTGACTGTCTCCAAAACAAGTGCCTTTTGTCTTATTCAACCCTTGTTATAATGATTGGAATTTTTCAACCCATTCCCACTTAGTGACACTTTTAGATGCCCTCAAGGAAAAAAGGTTTTGGAAAACATTGTGGAAAATGAAGAAATTGCTTATTACAAGCAATTTCTTCATTTTCTACAATTTTTTCTATCGAGAAAGTTGAAGAATCCAAAATTTCATAAACTTTAAATTGTGGTCTGCAACTTCTTTCAATTTGGGCCAGTCTAAAATCTAGCCGCCTGGTAATGGGTTAAAGAAACGCATGAACATCAAAGGGCTACAAGTACTGGAGGCACTAGCTGTTGATCAATATTTATTTTGAAACCTATTTTCATAAATAACTCTGGCTTGAAGAAACAAACAGGTGGTAAAAACTAAGATCAGACAGCACATATTTGCAGACTGATCTTTCTCTGTATTCACTGTTGAAACAGGACTGCCCCCGGTTCAGTATTACAATGGTTAATCTTGAGCATAGCAGAACCAAATCAAAACTTATTGAGAAGGAACATATAATTTAAGAAATACTTGTATCAATTTTCTTTTCAGAGAGGAAAAATATATTTTTTTTGTTTTCATGGTGGTAAGAAACTAAATATCTGAATACTTTAGAAGGACAAAAAACAGATCTACCAAGTCAAATAACTTTAAAATATATCAAATGAGCATGCAAGAATTGTACCAGTTAAACCCATTCCAACACAAAAAAGGTTAGATTTGTCCAAATAGAAAGGATCTGCAGACAACAAATGCTTATGAAATTTTAGAATTTTTAAACTTTCTGCGTAGAAAACATTGTGAATAATGAAGAAATTTCTTGTTTCTTCACTTTACACAATGATTTCCCAATTGTTTTTCTTGAGGGAGCATCAAAAAGTGTCACTGTGTTGGAGTGGGTTAAGACAGTTTGGAAATAAAGCATCATTGTGTCAGAATGATTGAAAACAGTTCAGAAATAATGTGAGAAATTACTAAGAATACAAAATAATTCAATGCTCAATTTTCTTTTCATTGAGATATGAAACAATTTGTCAGAAAATCAGAATGCAGAAATTTTGATAGACAAAACTGAAATTTTAAATGATAAAATTGTGATCATTAATTAGCCCTTGTCATGCTTAACCTAAAATAGGCCAATTTTAGAAGGTGGTTTTGATTGATTGATTGAATGGGGTTTTACCAGTATTTCAGTCATATCGCGGCGGCTGGAGCACCTAACAATGGATTCCTGGTTTTTCTCACACCAGTACTACCACTACATCCTTTCCTAGCCTCCAGCTGCTATCCCACTTAGGTTTACGATTATACACCCATTGGTGAGAGACAAATGTCGGAAAGAATAAGTGCCACCGCCGGAGGTAGTTTTGACAAGGATCGGCATTCACAAATATGCAGTCTTACCTTAGTCAACAAATTTGTCCATTTGAAGCCTGAGTTTTCTATAAAATTAATTCTCAAATAAATATTTCCACACAACTACTGGATTGAGTGCTTTCAGTACTTCGATTTTAGTCAGGTCTAAAAAAAGATTTTATTCAACATGACAAGGGTTAAATGTTGATCTCACAACTGATGGCTGCATGTCGTCTTAACTAATGTTCCAAGACACCAAACAGGGGGAAAAAACTGAGCTTTCCAATTTTATCAGTCGGAAGATACTGAACCCCAGCTCATCCAAGTTAGCAATCAACATCTTGCAGTGTTCACTGAATAGAAAATTTTATTTCACTGAATAGAAAAAATGACTTAAATGAATAGAAAGACTTCAGGAATAGAAAATACCTAAGTCAACATGGTCAGAAAAATTGACTTCTCTGACTGAAAAAGACTTTAGAAGAAGAAAATACCCAAGTAAACCAAGTCATGATGGTCAGATTCTATGACAGACAAACTGTATTGAAGGCAAAGATTGACAACATAACCAGGGAACATCTTAGCAAGCAATGGTTGTCATCTCAATTTTATCTATTCCAGGATAATTAAGTCGAGCTCATTCAGGTTTACAATCAATACTTAATTGACTTCCCCAAACAGAAAAATCTTCAGGAAATTAATATACCTAAGACAACAAAATCATGATTCATTCTTGACAAACCAACACATTAATTAACTCATTTCCAGATGACAACAATTTAAGAAATTCAAAATTCTGAAAAGTTGTGGACGTCATTGATACCTGATTTCTCTCTCTAAGAAAAAAGCTGATCTAAAAACTAGAATTGCTTGAGCGCCTGTATTGCTCCACAGGCCTGATTGTACTGATTAAGCAAATGTTGTTTTCAGGAATTCAATAAAACCAAACCGAATTCTCTATGTGTGGCAAATAAATCTTGTCAATGAAATCTTTTAAAACATTTCAAACATTTCATTGTTTTACAAAAGTCAATTCATTTACTTAGTCAGATGAAAAAGGTATTGACAACTTTTAAAAAAAATCACTCGATAATATATATGGACATAAGCCTGGACCATTAAAGCCATGTTTTCAACCAATCAAAATTAACAGATGGAATCCGAAAAAGAGTCACCAAAGGATCATTCCAGTGAAATTTGGATAAAATCCATCAACTGGTTTCTGATAAACAATTTTTCAAAGCCTTCACCAAATATGGAGATCAGCCCTGCTCATTTCAAAATTCATTGAAGGAATCCAGTAGAAGCGTCATCTGGGTATAATTCCTGTGGAATTTGGTTGAAATCCATTCACTGAATTCCGAGAAGAGGATTTTCAAAGATTTCACTATATTTGCAAATTAGCCTTGCCCTTTAAAGCCATGTTTTTAATCCTAACAAAATTCTTTGAAGGAATCTGATAAAGGGTCACCAAAGGATCATTCCTGTGAAATTTGGTTGAAATCCATCAACTGGTTTCTAAGAAGAAGATTTTTTAAAGATTTCACCATATATGGAAATTAGCCCTGACCATTAAAGCAATGTTTATCATCTGATCAAAATTCTTTGAAAGAATTTGATAAAGGGTCACCCAAGGATCATTTCTGTGAAATTTGATTTAATTCTGTTTAGTACTTTCTGAGGAGAAGATTTTTACAGTAAAAGTTCACGCAAGGACAGATGCACAATGGACACAACGCCATGACAATAGCTCGCTGGCTTTAAGCCAATGGAGCTAATAATGTAGAAATTTTTATAACCATCATTCCAAAATTGCAACAATGCCATCTTTCTATTTATTTCCTTTTTTCTAGGAAACTTTTACCAAAGGAACTCTTCAAGTTCCTTCAAACTACAGGATCTTCTAGAACATTTGTTGTTTAGTAAAGGGCAAAAACAATTAACAAACACAAATGAAAAACTGATAGCTTGGTTTTTGAGTATCATTAAAATTAATGAAACTAGAATCATAGTAATTTCCTGGCAAATCTGCTGCAAAAACTGCACATTACAGATTAAACTATCATCTTGATGACATTCCTATCAGCTTTGAGAAATGGGCCTTGTCAATCTATATCATTCTGCTATTCCTTCTAGCTTCTATCTTAACAATCTGCATAAAAAAGAAGTGATAAGTTGTTTTTGTTGTGAAACATAAGCAAGCACTATAGGCCAACATTTAATTATGATGACAAAGCCGATGGAAAAAGGCAAGCTGTTTTGCTTAACTATTCCAAAACACTGATGCTTTTTGATGCCCTGGATAACATTGTTGAAAATGGAGAACTTACTTGTTACAAGCAATTTCTTCAACACTGTTTTTTTCTCGAAAAGACAAATATTTTAAAATTCCATCACCTAAAAATTTGCCTTCTGCAACATCTTTCAATTTGGACCAGTCTAAAATTTTGTAGTCTAGTAATGCGTTAAGACCCATATAATATCCCAAGCTTTTCAAAGGATATCATAAATTAGAATTGTTGTCAGAAAAAAACAACAAAAAAAACTTGTTTATGCAACAGCAATTCTTAACATGACCAATCAGCCTGAATGAATGTTTCTGATGTCACATACACTAATGTAGAACAATTGTACAAAATATTAACCCATTCCTACACAATCCTGCTTTTTACGCCCCTCAAGAAAATAGTTCAAAAAAACAAGCAATATCTGCATTTTCCAAATTATTTTCTACCCAGAAAAACTGATATACTTAAAATTCTATCAACTTGAAATTGCCGTCTGCAACTCCTTTAAATTTGGATCAGTCTAAGATTTTTTTGTGTGGTAATGGGTTAAAATCTAAAATCTGGCTTTGAGCTGTGACCTTGATCTTAAACAAACATGAACAGTATGTTAAACAGACACATCAACTTAACTAGATGGTTGTCCCAGGACAACTGCTGTTGAGCCTGCAAACTTTTGTAGGTATCATGCTCCAGATAAGCACAATTTTAATGTTTGACCTTGAGCATTGACCTTGAACTTGAAATTATCCAAAAATTTCTTTCAAATAGCACATCTACTCATGATGGAGAACAATTGTGGCCATTTATTTTGAAATCCATCCATAATTGTAGGAGAAATGCTCCAGACAAGCACAATTTTAGTGTTTGACCTTGAGCTGTGACCTTGAACTTGAAGCTATCCAAAAAGTTCTTTCAAATGGCACATCTGCTCATGATGGAGAATAATTGTGCGAAGTTATTTTGAAATCCATCCGAAACTGTAGGAGTAATTGTCCGGACAAATTCAGACAGACAGACTAATGGACTAACTATCGCACATACACCGACTTGTCATAGTAACAACTATGTCTCGCACACCGCAAGCGGGCTTGACAAAAACCGTCCACAAAAGTGGAAAATAAGGTCCAACAAACATAGACAGTCACTGACTCATTAACTACTGCATTAATCCATCCCCACACAATCCCCCCGTTTTTACGCCCCTCGAGAAAAAAGCTTTGGAAAAATTGTGGAAAATAAAGAAATTGCTTGTATCAAGCAATTTCTTCATTATCTACAATGTTTTCAATCCGAAAAGATGAAAAATTTTTCTCATTGAAATTGTCTTCTGCATCTTCTTTCGATTTGGACCAGTCTAAAATTTTGTTGTGAGGGAGGAGGTTAAGGCTAACTCTCGTACATTGAATTGTCATTCTATTACACTCACCACAAGAAGTCTTATTCAGGAAAATCAAAGAATCTTTCATGAAGTGTAAACTGTTGAAAGGTTAGGCTATGCAAGTCATATGGTCAGTAAGTCACATCTTAGATCAGACATGGTCCATTCGTAATTAAGTTTCAAAAGACAAAGAGCCAAGAAAGGAAAGAGGAAAATCTTATGAAAGTAAAGCCAGACAGTATAATTAGACCATAAGGAATTCATTTTGACAAATACAGGGATAAATAAAACTTGTCATCAGGCTGTCTGAGCCAGAAGGGGCTTTAATTTTGTCTACAACAAACACCTTACAAAAACACTATTTACAAAGCCTAGCAAAATTCACAAAAGTAGTCAAAAATAACTGTGAAATATTTTCTTTGAAAATATAGTTTATTAACTTTACGAAATAGTCATCAAAGTTTCAGCTATTCTGAGTTGAAATATATTGTACGAAAAGTTGTTTTTCGAAGAACTTTCTGAAAGGATATTACTTTAACCAATTACCACACAATGATGGTTTCTGACACTCTTGGAAAACTTTGTTGGAAAAGGAGAAAATGTTTTCTACCTTTTTGGCACTTATATTCAAATCTTCTGCAATTTTTTTTAAAGGACCATTCTAAAATTGTCGTCTGGTAGTGGGTTAACCAGTTAAGCTGTATCAAGCCCTCTGTTGTTTTGTTCCATTACAGATGAACGTATACAATTGGCAAGCCCTCTATTGTAAAGACCAAAGATTCCATGACTGGCTATGATCTCTCACGAATAGCCATGAATATAGCTGCGGCGTCAGTGCAAATTGGGCCACGCCCAATAACCACCAAAATTCACCACTAATGTTTTAAACAGTTTAAAACTTCTTTAGGGCTTTCATGGAGTTTCCCGAATCATCATCAATTGTAAAGGTTCTACTACGAATCACCAAGGTACCCGATGATATTACAAATCATGGCTAATCGTAGCGGTACTGTAGCCAAAACTCGTGATTGTGTAAACAGGTCTTAACTTGTTTAACAAAAGAATGTACACATTTTGGCCAGTCCTCTACCGTTAGTTGTTTAACAATTGTTCCTTTTCAGAAGATTATATACAGTTTAATCAGCCCTCTATTGTAATTTGTTTAACAATTGTTCCTTTGCAGAAGAATGTATACTTTTTGGCCAGCCCTCATTTGCTAAGTTGTTTAACTCTTGTCATGCTCTTCCTGGTATTCCTGTTTATGCAGGAGGTATAGATAAAGATCAGCCTGCACATATGTGCAGTCTGATCTTAGTCTACACCACCTGCTTGTCCCGTTCAAGCCAGCATTGTTTATAGAATCATTTTTGAATGAAATTTTGACCTGCAACAAGTGCTTCCAGTGATTTCAGTCCCTCGATTTTGGTGCAATTGTGAACTGAATTTTTATTCAGCATTACAAGGGTTAACAATTATTGTTCTTCTCCATAAATGTATACACTTTGGCCATCCCTCTATTGTACCTTTATAGAGGAATGTATACATTTTGGCCAGCCCCCAGACCATGATGTAGTATCTTGTTTGGAGAGTCAAGTTAAGATTGATGATGCTTTGCTTTCTCTGGTTCTCACAAAGGAGACTTGTATAGCTCATTACATCACAACAATAGAGGACAATGGAGGACAAGGGACCTTGGTACCATGTTTAAGATAACTTGGCTTAATTTGTCTTAGACCATTTGTCCTGAAAATGGGTTGGTAAATAATCACGGTGTTGATTTTTATTCACAATGTGCCAAGTCAGCAGATGAATGGAGTATTTCTAGAGACAAGATGGAGCCAGCTATGTGTTAAAGCATGAGCATGGGCTCAGCAAAGCTTTGATATGGCATTTCATGGTATGTCTAAAATGTCAATTTATCTCTGAAGCTATCTATCTATGACTTATTTGTTTTAAGTATAATGTAGAATATAAGAAAGAAGAATCAAATAACTGATGGCTGGCCCTCCAATCAAGCTTTGACAGAAAATTCCAATCAGATGTTAAATGGTATTTATTTTCATAAAAATTATGGTCAGTGGAATAACAAGACAAGAGCCGTCGGAGACTGATTATGCTCCCCGAATAAGTCTTTTGTCACAAAACTGTATGCCATTATTGGGAAAAAAACCCTTCTTATTGAATGCAACTATTGTTTGAGAGTTCAGTTCACAAGAAATTTGGAAGTTTGACAAACATTGAAGGAATCTGTTTGGCTTCACAGGCAAACATTGAAGGAATCTGTTTGGCTTCACAGGCCTGATTCTAGTAAAAAAAAATTCGGGAAGCATAAAAAAGCTTTGTCGGCTCATAATTGAGAATCAGATGCTCTACCACTTTGCCATGGCTGCAGCAATGCCAAATTGGATGCCAATGCTAGGCTGCAGGCACTTACAGTAGACTTTTTAAAAAATAATAAAATTTTGGACGAGATTCCCTGAGAACATGACCTTGACCAATGATCTTATCATAAAACAACAGAAAGATCTTGTCACATGTAATAGACAATTATGTAAAATGTTAGATCCTATCACAATGATAGCAGAGATATATTAAAATATTAAAGATTTTGGACGAGACACCTTTGACACAGATGACATCCGGACTATTCAGTAATACCTTTGGTTTTCTCCGAGCCAGAAGCTAAAATGTTGAAAAAAGGTTAGGTTTGAAATAATGTACAGCACTGCCACCAACTTATCTTTATTAGGTGTTGAATGGATGATTTATGTGAAAAGTGTCAGAAACCCCATCTTTCTCAGTTACAAGCCAGCCTTCATGTAAAACTGATAAACCTACCCACCAAACAGGCTTTATTACACTACATTATCAGTGGAATAGACAAAAAGAAAGCATGTTCTTGTTTAATTGGCTGTGAGACCCATTAACTAAACACTGCAAATATTGGTGAGCTGTTAACCCTTGTCATGCTGAATCTGGAATATTCCTGTTTTGGCAGAAGGCATAGACAAAGATCAGCCAGCACATATCTGCAGTCTGATCTTAGTCTACACCTCCTGTTTGTCCAGTTCAAGTTAAACTGTTTATTAAATCAATTTGTAAAAGAACTACTAATCAATAACTAGGTCTTCCACTGCTTTCAGCCCTTTTATTTCAAAGCAGGTCTGAACAAGGAAGGCATTTGAGGTCTTTACTTTTATGTCTCCCTTTTCATTTGGTTACATCTGGTATTTTCATTTCAAAGATCGCAACAACACTGATATCATTAATTTCTTTATTTTCAAGCTGTTTTCTATCCATAAGGACACTTATTTTCTATCCATAAGGACAAAGATATTCAAAATTCTATCAGCTTGAAATTGTTGTCTGCAATATTTTTGAAATTCGAATAGTCTAAAACTTAATAGATTAAACAGAAAAGACATCATGGTAATTTGTCACCTTTTTACTCTCCTCCCACCTTATAAACAATAGCAATTAGTATATGGCATGTTCCGTGTGTACCAGGTGACAAATGGACATGGCAAGAGGCATATGACAAGTTCAGGAAGAGCTCTAGATGACCTGGGGGATGACACATCCGCATTTGTCATTTCTCTTGGAAACACTTTGTTGTTGGTACAGACTGTTAACGTCTCAAAAGGACATCAACAATGAGTACCCTATGTATTGTGTTTTTACATACAAAGAAGGAGATTTTTTTTAATTTCGACACCCAAACCAGCCCCTTTATATGAAGCTCTGTTAAATAATAGGAAATCAGTTTTCAGTTTTCATTCAAAATACTACTAATATGGTCTTGACATATTCAACATTTCAACATCAATATAGCAAGTTGCAACAAATTTATCCAAATGTATCAGATATGAAATAATTGTAAATGCTTATTTGTATGTACAGTATTTCACCTAATTAATGCTCCCTTCCTAAGAAAGGCTGCTTCAAATTTACCATTCTCTGAGCCCTCAAATCAACCCCATTTTGCACCCCGTCCTTTCCCACACATGAGCACCTTTTAGACACCCTCAAGAAAAACAATTGAGGAAAAATTGTGTAAAATGAAAAAAAGCAATTTCCTCATTTTCCGTAATGTGTCCTAATTAGAAAGTTGAAAAAATCTAAAATTTCATAAAGTTCAAACTGGTGTCTTCAACTCTTTTCAATTTGAACCAGTCTAAAATGTTGCTACCTGGGAATGGGTTAAAGAACTATTATGTAATTTTCAACTAGAAAAGGAAAAGGATAAATGATGATTTAATTCTATTAATGCCTTATGGAGACCAGTTATTTCAATCCATTACGGTGATTAATAGTCAAGCCTCTGACAGGAGCCATAAATTATGCAAGCTAAGACAGTGGCCACAAAAAATATGAGAACATAATTGTTTGTGCAATTCTTTAAAAGTGGCAGATGAAAAGATAGTGAATATCCTCCTCTATATCAACTTTCTGATGTACAGCCAGTCACTGAAAATTAATCACCTATGGATTCAAAAGCCAATTTACTATTGATATTGCATTGTAATCTATATGATTATAAAATATTGAAGCTAAAACAAAGCTTTTGACACTTGTTAAATGAAGTACTGCTGATGCTTTTTCAGGGAGACAGCAATGGCATTCAAAGTATAGCTACAACAGATTTTACCCACTTCCAGACGACTAAAATGTAGACTGGTTGCAGACAATTTTTTGGTTGATGTAATTTTAATTTTTGTATATTTAAAGATGGAAAAAATTTGTGGATAACAAATTCTTCGTTTTCCGCAATGTTTTCCAAAGTTATTTTTCTTGTGGGCATCAAAAAGTGTTGTTGTGTGGGAATGGGTAAACAAAGAGTTAATTTCTGTACACATTTGTTTTACTGTATTTACAGTCTTGGTTAAATCCATTACAAGACAATCTTTTTTTTTTTGAATGGTCCTAATTCGAAGAAGTTGTACATAACAATTTAATGGTGGCCAAATGTTAAAACTCTATGTCAGATAGGGAAGAAAATATAGCGAGAAAAGAAGAAAATGCTGGTTGTCAGCATTTTCAATCTTTTTCAACAATGTTTTCCATGATTATTTCTCTTCAGAATGTAATTTTTCGTCAGCATGAAAAATTGCAGGATGGAGTGGTGATGGGTTAATCTGAGTAATAAAATATTTTGGATTGTTTTCCACATCTTACCATTTGTTAACTTTTACCCTGATTTTGACAGTTAAGGTAATTAAAAAGTCAAGGACAACTAACTAATCTGATTGATAAAATTTCGAATTGGAGATTAAGTATGAATTCATAGGGAATTAAGAAGATATTGAATTCATAAAGGCCAGAATTTGACAATAACTCATGTTTTAACCCATTCCCACCCAGTGACTCCTTTAGACACCCCAAAATAATAAAAGCTTTTGAAAACATTGTAGAAAATGAAGAAATTGCTTATTACAAGCAATTTCTTCATTTTCCACATCGTTTTCTACCCAGAAAGTTGAAAAAATCCAAACTTTCATCAACTTTAAATTGTCGTCTGCACTTTCTTTCAATTTGGATCAGTCTAAAATGTTGTCATCTGGTATTGGGTTAAGTGATATAATAAAGCCTGCTGTCATAAGTACCAGGATAATTAATGATGTACACACCCTGTAGCGGGGAATATGATTCAAAACTAATTAATAATCCATTACATATTGTCTACTAATGGCCTGCGGGTCTTATTTAGAACAGTCCTGCCAATAGAATCACACAATTGATAGAAGAGTTTTCTTCTTTTTGCTTTTTATTTTAATTCAAATGCACAAAGGGTAATAAATCATAAACTATAGAATATCAACAAACTGACTTGCATCATCATGAAAAGCACTACATGTTTCTTGTCTTAGACATCAATGTGAAACACTGACGAGCAAAAACAGAAAATTTTGCAGAAGTTTGACCTTCAGTTCATGGTGTTAGAAGATGTGCATCGATGAGGGCTGTAGATGTGTTAACAACAAGATGTGGATGTACCAAGGGATGTCGGGATGGACTGAGTAGAGGATGCATTTGGTGGCTTATAAAAATTATACCTTGACCTTAGACACATGACCCTCATCATTGTACAAATAACAGGTACTTACATACCCAATATGAACTTTGAAATCTTGAAATTGAAGACATGGCTATGTTAAATTCTTTATTGGTTTGGAAATAGACAAGCATAAAACAATATGCTCCAATCAACTTGAGGTTAGCCGTAAAAGAAAATGCTTGCAAAAAGTTTATCTCCAGTCTCAAGTTTTTCATACATATAAAATAACAAAACCCGATCTTTTTTCAAATTGCAAAGGGCTGAAAGCACAAGCTATGTGTCACTTTCTCTTTTGAAAATCAATTTCATATCTTGTTTGAAAAGGACAGACAGGTGGTGTAGACTAAGATCAAACTGCACTTATGTGCAGTCTGATCTTTGTCTATTCCTCCTGCCAAAGCAGGAATATTCCAGGTTCAGCATGACAGAGGTCAAGTTACCTTTGTTGTCTTCAAACTCTATGAATTTGGATCCACCAAAACTTTCTATTCTCGATTCCCTCGGAGTTATTCCTTGTCATCATTCTCCATTCAAAATGATGCATCTAGTTTCTTATTGAGTTAAATACACCAATTCTTTAATCAGGGCCATTGACAGGGCTCATTATTCATATGCGCCATGGATTTGTGTGCAAAATCTGTGTTAACCCATTCCCACTCAGTGACGCTTTTAGACGCCCCCAAGAAAAAAAGGTTTGGAAAACATTGTGGAAAATGAACATTGTTTTCTACACAGAAAGTTGAAATAAGCAATAATTTCATAAATTTTGAATTGTCTTCTGCAATTTATTTCAGTTTGGACAGGTCTAAGATTTTGTTGTGTGGGAATGGGTTAACCCATTACAACACTTTCCCACATTTTCATGCAATGAAAAAACATTAACAAGAAAAACTATTTTGGTAAAAAAGAAACTGATTTCTACAAGCAATTTCTTCTCTGTCAATAGTGTATTCTACCAATTGCTATTTGAAGCTTGTTCTTCAAATGAAATCTTTGAATTTTGACCAGTCTTAAACTTTTTTTTGTTTGGTAATAGGTTGAGGTTAGATATTGGTTAAATAGATTTGATCCGTTATCGAGGTAAATATTCCTAAATGCCAACATTTTGATGATGTTACAAGTGCCTGATTTGATTATTGCTTTGTTCTAAAATTTGATAAAAAAGAGAGAGAGAACCAATAATTTTGTCACTTCCTTTTTTTCATGATAACAGTCTTTTATAAAGGAGATCTAGCAATAATTCAGAATATTTTATTAAATGCTTCAAGCTCCTTCTTGTTGCTCTAGTTCAGAAACAATGAAACTACAGCTTGATTCAAACTGTAGTTAAAAGGTGTTTGAAGTGAAATTTCTTTTGACAAGGACATATTATGAAACATGAGGGTCTTTAACCCTTGTCATGCTGATAAAATAATCTGAATTTGCATTAAAAATCATAGGCCTGAAAGCACTGGAAGCATGTGATAAGGGTGAAAATTTATTTATAAAATAAATGACTCTGGGTTGAAAGAGACAAACAGGAGGTGTTGACTAAGAACAGACTGCACTTATCTGATCTTATTCTACACCTACTGCCAAAACAGGAATTTTACGGTTTCAGCATGACATGGGTAAAGGTTGGTGAACTCAAGACCAGAAATTGGGAGAATGTGTGAGAGTATTGGACATATGATGCTGCATGCCAGTCTTGACCCATTCCCACTCAGTGACGCTTTAGACGCCCCCAATGTAAAAAGCTTTGGAAAGCATTGTGGAAAATGAAGAAATTGCTTGTGACAAGCAATTTCTTTATTTTCTACTATGTTTTCTACCCTGAAAGTTGAAAAATCCGAAATTTCAAAAACTTGAAATTTTTGTCTGCAACTTATTTCAATTTGGGCCAGTCTAAAATTTAGCTGTCTGGTAATGGGTTAATGGCTTTATAAATCCTACATTATCATCTTTGAGACAGCTGTATATTGTAAGTGGGCCCGTTGTCTGAGCATGTCATATTCTCAAAAGATTGACCTGTCTTCGGGACCGTATCACTTATCCAGATTGGGATAAATATTACTACTTCGTACACATAACTGTATATTATATCGCCAAAAAGTAGCAAGTGGAAAATTGCAATAAGAATTGTGGAGAAATCAAACTTAACTGTCACCCCAAATTAATTAGAAAAATAATTATTTTAAATTGCAAAAGCATTTATGTCTTACCTGTACTCCAAGAAGATTCATCAAGAATTCGAAGCGTGCTTTTCATGGGCGCTGACATTTTGAATATAGTTCGACAGAAAAAGGCCCAGTTGTCAGGAATGACACTACCCAGAATGCCCAAATTAGATAGGCCAGTATTTGAAAATTGCCACCTATCGGAAGATAACGCAGTGGGCCTCCAAAACATTTCAACCACAGTTGTTGTTGCAATGTTTTGGTTGCCCTATAATAATATGGTTGATCAACTAAGAAATTATAAACCCAGTAAGTTATCATTTTTGTGCCAAACGATATGAAAGGCCTTAAGGTATTACCAGACAATAAAATTTCAGTCCTATTTAAAGGAGTTGCAGACAACAATCTTAAATAAGAGAAATGTTAAAAACCTTTCTATTTTGAGGTAACAAGCATTTTTTTCATTTTTCACAATGCTTTTCAAAGCTTTAATAATGGGGGACATGAAAAAGTGGGATTGAGTAGGAACAGTTTAATAAATTTCAGCTCTTTACATGTGTATATCTTTAGCTATCTCAGAGTATAAACACGTTGTTCTATTCTGATGTCTATTCAGCTTAACTATTACAAAAAAAAACTTACTTTCTGTTCTGTCTGTCTATCCATTCTTGTCCTTTGTAATCATCTTCACCATAGGATGCCCCATATGAGTTGCCATAAGAGTAATCATACTGGGCCTGTCCTAGACTCCCACTGTAGCTCATGGGTGTTGAGTTATCTTGGGCTCCAACTGCAAAGATATAATGTTCACAATAAGTTGCCAGTAGATAAAATATTGTGCCTGCCCTATACTCCCACTGTAGCTCATGGGTGTTGGGCTATCGTGGGCTCCCACTACAAAGATATGAGTTGCCAGTAGATAAAATGCTGTGCCAGCCCTAGTCTTTCACTGTAGCTCATGGGAGTTATCTTCCCACAAAGATATTAATTCAACATATGAGTTGCCTTAACTCATTTCCAAACAATAAAGCGTTTAAACACCCCTCAATATAGAAACTTTGGAAACCAATGTCAAAAATGAAGAAATTTCTTCATTATCCACAATGCTTTCTAACCCAAAATACAAAGATTTTAAAAATTTCATCAACTTAAAACTGTTGTCTGCAACTTCTATGAATTTGGACTGGTCTAAAATTTTATTGTGTGGAAATGGGTTATTATAGATATTGGTGTTCCTAGACTCCCACTTGAGCTCAAGTGTATTAGCTTATCTTGTGCTAAAACTTGAAAGATATACATTAACATATGAGTTGCCATGAGATTAATAATGGGCCTGCCAAAGACTCCCAATGAGCTTACGAATCTTTGGCTCCCACAGATATAAATTCAAAATTTAAATACGAGCTGCAGTAAGATACATACTTGGCCTTTTCTAGACTCAAACCAATACCAGCTCAAAGGTGTCTAGTAATTTTGGGCTATGACTTGAATGGTACAAAATATATAATAAGAGATCCAAAAAGAGTAGGTGCATTTGGCTTATCCCATGCTACAACTGTGACAGCCAGAGACGAATATTGAAAAAAAAAAAAGAAATACAAAGAGCATTACCCAAGGAACATCCCTGCCAAGTTTAGCTCTGGTTGAGTAGAAGTTTAAAAAATAATGTTGACAATGACATATGACAACTTACTGCAATGTCCGACATTCTATCATTATCATTTAAGTTTTGGTGCTTGGTTGAGCACAAAATAAACTATGGTATATTGTTTCTAATTCTTACATCAATTTTGTATATTCTCTCTTGCAAAATGAAATATTTCAGATGGAACTGCTTAATGTGTGGGGCCCAATCATTAAATAGGAATGCTTTCACTTTTCCATTATGTCTGCAATTAACCTTCATTGTTTGGTGATAACCACACTACAATCAGAGTCCTGGGGAAATATTCCAATGGTCTGCTATTCTTTAGAGCAGTTTGCATGATAAAAAAATACCATCAACTTGAATTAACACTTTATTTCCATGATACATAGAAATTTGGTGTGACATTTGGTGTGACATTCTTAAGCAGTCAGTCCATTAAATAAAATCACGAGATGTGAAAGGGACTTCACATTTGTCTGAATCTGATGTTCTAATCTTTTACAAGATGGCCTAACCCGTTACTACATGACCAAATTTTACCCTGATCCAAATTGAAAGAATTCCTGAAGACCATTTAAAGTTTACAATATCTTTTTTACTTTTTTTAGCTTTCTGGGTAGGAAACATTTTAGAAAATGAAGAAATTACTTGTAACAAGCAATTACTTCATTTTCTGAAATGATTTCAATTTTTTCCCCTTGGGGGATCAAAAAGTGTTTCTCTGTGGGAATGGATTAACCCATTCCCACACTATAGAATTTTAGACAAATCCAAATTCAATGACATTGCAGACAACACTATTAAGTTGATGAAATCTTTGAAACTTTTGTCTTTTAGGATAGAAAACATTGTGGAGAATGAAGAAATTGCTTGTTACAAGCAATTTCTTCATTTTCCAAAATGTTTTCCTATGTTTTAAATGGAGGGGGTGTTTAAAAGTGTCACTGTGTGGTAATGGGTCAACACTCGCCATGCTGAACCCCAAAAATTAATGTTTTTGTTCGAAGAATACAAGATCAGCTTATATGCAATTTAATCTTAGTCTACCCCACCAAATTGTCTCTTTAGAGTCCAAACTTAAACCCACACTCATGCAATCATTCTTCTTTAATCCTTTAAAAAAAAAAAACTTTGGAAAGCAAGCATTGTGGAAAATGAAGAAACTCCTTGTTATCATCAGAATCTTGGCCTTTAGGGGCAGAAAACAGTGGATAATTTCTTCATTTCCCACATTGTTTCAGAAAGCTTATTTCTCATAGGGTGTTAAAAAGCAGTATTAAGTTGGAATGGTTTAAAATGTTTCTGTGAAAAGGTAGTTTAAACTTATCAATGTGTGTGTTACTTTTCCTAATGTCAACAAATTGTCTCCATGAAAATGAAATAATTAGGCTACAGAGGCGAGTTCAAACATACCCCTCGAATCCCCATGAAATTCACCACTGTATTTCTCCTAATAAACACCCCCATGATCAATCCAAAATAAAGTCAAGTAGCTTATCTTTCACCTAAAAAAATTCTGAGCGAATACTCTGTGGAATAGGTATTTTATTTGTTTTTCTCTAATTTGAAGAAATTTTTCTCTAATCAAGTGTTTAGTATCACAGGAGGAGTTTGTTTAATTGACTGGGTGAATTGACAAGCAAGTTCTTCATTTCTCACAATGTTTTCATCAAATCTAAATTATCATCTGAGAATTCTTTCAAATTGGACCAATCCAACCCTTTTTAATTGCTTGATTCTTTTTTTATATCTATCATTTCCCAAACTTTTGTTCCAATAAATCATCTCCAAATCAGGCTTTTCTTATACCTTATTAGAATCTAACAAACACTTTCAGAATCTGTCATAAAACATTAACCCTTGTCATGCTGAATTAAAATTCTATACAAATTTGGTTTGGAATTAAAGGACTGACAGCGCTGGAAAGTCTTAAAGAGAGTCAATATTTTTATTTTGCAAATTGATTATTTAAACATTTCTGGCCAAAAGGGCACAAACAGGAGGTGTAGACCAAGATCAGACTGCACATATGTGCAGGCTGATCTTTGTCTATACCTTATGCCAAAACAGGAATATTCCCAGTTAAGCATAACAAGGGTTGAATGTGATTCCAAAATATTTCCCTGTATTCCCATAAAAGGATTTCACATAAAAAATGGAATTTATTGCCATGAACGTGTGCCTCTGTCCCCACACCTTGTGTAGAAACAGATGTTGAGCTTCATAAAATTGGTAGCTTTGACGATCAAACACCCCTAAATCTGATATTCCACAGAGTTCATTATCTGCCATTTGTAACAATCAGAGTTTTTTTTCATGTATGAAACAAAAACAATTTATGATAATTCACTATTTATTCATCAATAAGCCTAACAACTATATGTAATATCTATAAGTTAATTTGGCAGTCTTTAGCCTTTGTCATGCCGTATAAAATTCCTTTTGGAATTGCATTAAAATCAAAGGGCTGAAAGTACTGGTAGCACTTGTTCAATCATCAATATTTCTTTTGAAAATTAATTTCATAAACAACTCTAGCAGGATAAGTACAACCAGGAGGTGTAGACTAAGATCAGTCTGCACTTATGTGCCAAAACTGGAATATTCTAGGTTCAGCTTGACAAGGATTAGTCTGTAAAGCCATTGCCTTAACTAGTCAGTTATTATATCAAGTGATGATTTTAACCCTTGACATGCTGTATAAATTACCTTACTTAATTGATGTCAAATCAAAGGGCTGAAAGCACTGATAGAACTGATTGTTCAAAAATCAATTTTTTTTTTAGAAATCAACATCATGAACAACTCTGGCAGGAAAAGTACAAGCAGGAGGTATAGACTAAGATCAGCCTGCACAAAGGTGCCTCCTGCCAAAACCGGAATATTCCGGGTTCAGCATGACAAGGGTTAAGAGAGCAAGTACTTAATTTGTCTTTGACAAGAATTGAATGGTGATGGCAACATTGTCTCAATAAAAGTTCAAAGTGGTCAAAATTGAAAGAAGGTGCAGACGACAATTCTCAGTTGATGAAATTTGAAAAATCTGTTGTCATTTTTGGTAAAAACCAGTGTGGGTAGTGTAGAAATAGCTCGTAACAATCATGTTTTTTCGTTATCCACAATGTTTTTCCTTACCTCTTTGTCTTATGGGGTGTAAAATAGCAAGATTGTGAGGAAATGGGTTACAGGAGGAATTACAATGTTTGTTAACCCTCCTCATGCTGAATAAAATCCTTAATTAAAATTGCATTAAAATCAAAGGGCCGAAAGTACTTGAATGCTTGATATTGTGGGGTTGATTTTTTTTTTGTAATTTAATTATATCTACAATTCTGAAATTAAAATACCAAGCAGGTGGTTTAGACCAAGATCAAACTGCACATTTGTGCAGGCTGATCTTATTCTATGCCTCCTGCCAAAGCAGGAAATTATTCCGGGTTCAGCATGCCAAGGTTTAACATACAATCTTTTATCTGCTCAGATCGACTGATACCAAACCTAAAATTTCATTCACTTCTTTACAGGGTCCATTTACACTTCAAATTCCGATATCAAAATTAAAACTTTCTCAGAGTGGTTCATTAGCAAGGTGTTATTACCCCGGAAAGCTGTCAGACATAGTAATGACGAAGTTTGTTTAGAAATGAGATGATATATTGTCAATTAGATTCCTTCTGATGCTCGTAAAACACCCAACTTTCTAAAATTGTTATACTTGTATATCAAATTCTGTATGTTGTATCCCTTATCTTCTTTAAACCTAATCCCACACAACAAAATTTTAGACATGTCAAAATTAAAAAGAAATTACAGATGACAATTTTTGCTTGATGAAATTTTAAAATTCTTTATCTTTTTGGGTAGAAATTATTGCTGATAATGAAGAAATTGATTGTCAACAATAATAAAGAAACTACTTGGGGTGTAAAATGGCATCATAGTGAGAGAAAAAGTTAAATTCTTAGATTGTTGGACAGCCTCATGATACCAAATAACCTTAGGTAAGCTATCCCTTTCCTGTACAATTTCAGATGTTTACTTTCCTATGATATTATACTTGAGAAAATATTGTGGAAAAAGAAAAGAATTGCTTGTGACAAGCAATTTCTTCTTTTCCCGCAATATTTTCTATCATACAGAATGGTTACTTTTTGAATTGTACTTAATTTATAACGCCCTCTACTACCAATTTGAATTTGGACAAGTCTAAAATTTTGAAAAAGCTAAAGGGATAATGACCAAGCAATAGGTCAGCCTACAAAATACCAATTCAGAAGCACAAGCTGTTTCTATATTCTTATAAAATATAGAAGTTATCAAATATTACGGTTTGAGACGCCAGCCATGCTCTTTTATGAGTAAATCAGGCGTTGTGAAATCTTTTGACTCTCATTTAACGAATTCCCACAAGGTGACGCTTTTGGACACCCCTCAAGAAAGACAAGTGAGAAAACATTGTGTAAAATGAAGAAATTGCTTGTCACAAGCAATTTCTTCATTTTACACAATGATTTCTTCCCAGGAGGTTGAAAAAATGTAAAATTTCATAAACTTTAAAATGTCGTCTGCAACTCCTTTCAAATTGAACTTGCAATACTGAAGTTTGTAAAATGTTTCAGTTTGAGAAAAAACAATTTAATTTCCACTTGTTATAAAAATATCAGGTTGTAACCCTCTATCAAGTCTGCAAGTTAGCCATTCCCACACAATCCCTCTTTTTTAAGCCCTTAAAGAAAAAAAGATTTGGAAAACATTTTGGAAAATGTAGAAATTGCTTGTTACAAGCAATTTCTTCATTTTCCACAATGAATTTTTTTTTATCTAAAGAGGGATTTTTTCTTTTAATTTGGACCAGTCTAAAGATTTTATGCAACAAGCCTGACAAGGGTGAGGATATGACATTGAAAACTTGTTTTTGACTGGTGTGAGCTAGCCATAATCGGCATCCCCCCTCTCTGGGAATAAGAGAGAAAGTTGTGAAATTTAATTGTGTGGGTCTTGCCTACAGCTGTGTCTATCTAATATATTTTCTACAAATTGGCAGTTCTTGTAAGAGCCAATGTCTGGTCTAGAATAATACTGATGAGAGAGCCAGGAAAAAAGGGGGAGAATCAACTTGATCACATAGTATTAAGTTGATTATTCACAAACATGAAGCTTTTGTACTGTTCCAAAATAAAAGAAATTGCAAACAAAAGTTTTAGATATGTGGAATTTTAAAAATCTTTGTTCTTTGGGGTAGAAAACACTGAAGATAAGGAAGATATTGCTTGTTACAAGCTATTTCTTTATTTTCCATAATGTTTTCCAAAGAAATTTTCTTGAAGAGTATAAAAAAGTGGGATTGTGTGGGAATTTGTTAAACTGTGTAGATTGGGTATTTTGACTGCCCACTAACGATTTGCTTTTTTGGAAGAATTTCCTGTACTGCATGACTTACGGCAACGGAAGCCCCTCAAGAAAAACAACTGAGAAAACAGTGTGTAAAATGAAGAAATTGCTTGTGACAAGCAATTTCTTCATTTTACACAATGTTTTCTACCAAGATAGTTGAAAAAATCTAAAATTCCATTAACTTTGAAATGTCATCTGCAACTCCTTTCAGTTTGGACCAGTTTGGACCAGTCTAATTTCTTCTTGTGCCATAATGTGTTAACAAATATCTGTGTTTGTATATTACAATGGCATACCATGTAGTCTCTCGTATTATCAATTTATTAGCTCGGCTGTTTTCTCAGAAATCTCAAGCCTGTACTTAGGCCAGGTCGTCATCTACGGCGAGGTGGTCTAAAAACTTTGACAATTTCTAATAATCTCTTGTATTACTGAACACATTCATTTGAAACTTGGAATATATTGTTTATCATCAAAAGAGCAATCTATACCAAAAAGTAAGATAACTCTAAATGTATTTTTAAACAATGTATGCCCCTTTTTTGACTTACATGTTTACCCACTAACTAGCACTTGACCAGTCCAACGTTGGCATCTTCATACTTTGTTTGTTTGTTTGAATGGGGTTTAACACCGCTTTCAACAATCTTTCAGTTATATCGCAGCGGCTGGAGCACCTAAAAATTGAATCCTGGTATTTCTCACACCAGTACTACCATTACATCCATTCCTAGCCTCCAGCTGCTATCCCACATAGGTCTATGATTATCGACCCATTGGTGAGAGACAAATAGTCGGAAAGGATGAGTGCCACCGTCGGGGATCGGACCCGGGACATCTAGATTGACAGTCTGACACGCTAACAACTGCGCTATGACGGCGACTTGGCATCTACATACAGTGCTCTTATTAAGCGCATAATTTTGAATAGTATCTTTGCTTTTATGAAACAAAGCCTTTGTCTCTAAGCTTTTAGCTTGTAAATTTATAAACAGCATCTCCTTGACTATCACAATGTTTTTGCCAACACGTATTTGTTGGATTTCACATGTTAAATCCATTCCTATACAATTCCACTTTTTTTAATGCCCTCAAGAAAAGACTTTAGAAAATAATGTGGAAAATGACGAAATTGCTTGTACGAGGCAATTGCTTGTAAAAAGCAATTTCTTCATTGCTCATGTGTTTTCTACCTAAATAGACAAAAGTTTTCTTAAAAATATTCAAAAACTTGAAATTGCATTCTGCAGCTTCTTTGAATTTGGCCAGGACAAAAATTTGGCTGTCTAGTGATGGGTAAATTAGTCAGCTGCTGCACTGCACCTTCTACTTGTTTTTTTTGTTTTTGATTTTTTAAGCACCAACATCCTATTCAAAGATTCATGCCAAGCAGTTATGGCATAATTTTTCATATTGCTGAATGTATTTTCTTTGCAGGCCCCTAAACATTTCAAACAAGTGACATCAAATTCAAACTGACAAGTGAAATAATGAAATGAGCTGCGAAGATGAAATTAAGTTACTAAAATAATGCTTGCCTTCCAGATTGTTTATTCTTTAAGCTGATAATGTTTATAGTTGTACAAGTTATTGTAAATGATCAATGGTCAATTTTGTTTTTACCTGATTAGACAAGATTGACCTTTTATCACTCACTTTAACTTGTACATCTATAACTCTTTAACTTGATAATGTTTACAGATGAACAAGTTATTGTGAGTGATCAAAGGTCAATTTTGTTTATACCTGTAAAGACCAAATTGATCTTTGATCACTCACTTTAACTGTTACATCTATAGTTCCTTAACTTGATAATCAATTATACCCTATGGAATCTATATAAGTTATTAGACAGAAGCAAGAGCACAGGAGCATCCCTAAAATGTCCATAACTTGAGGGGCTAGCAGAAAACTATTGAAAAACCCCTTGAAAATTTGAGAGGCTAACAGAAAACTATTGAAAAACCCTTGAAAATTTGAGAGGCTAACAGAAAACTATTGAAAAACCCTTGAAAATTTTGAGAAGCTAGTGCATAACTATTAAACAACACTAATATTCATGGGGCTCTTTCAAAAGTTTTGCACAAAACCCTTGAAATATACACTAGCCGCAATTCTTGCAGAAGGTTGCTGCATTAATTATGAAAATACAAAATTTGTGTTTTATCAAGATTTTTGAAAGAAACTGTGTGAGAACAATTTAAACATAACTTAATTCTTGCACTAATTCATTCTAACCCATTCCCACACAAGCCCTCCTTTTTATACCTCTCAAGAAAAAAGCTTTGGAAAACATTGTGGGCACAGAAGAAATTGGATGTTCACAATGTTTTCTACTACAAAAGACAAAGAATTTTAGAATTGCATCGACCTGCATCTTCTTTCAATTTGGAACATTCTAAAATTCCCATGTGTGGGAAAGGGTTAATAGCCTATGCATGTTCTGCTCTCCTTGCTACAAAAAGATCTTAGGTTGACTTAACCCAATACCAGTTTCAGAGTCCCCAGCTCCTCATCCAACTTGGGTTTACGTCCATTGGTGGAAGACAAATATAAAGATATTTGTCACAACTGGAGATCAAACTCGGCTGCACCTCATAACAGAGTCTGAAATGCTACCAACTGCATTATGAATAGCTTTAGTTTTAATGCTTAACCATTTCCTGTTGTTTTTTTAAAGTTTAGACTAGTCCAAATTGAAAGAGGTTAAAAACTGCAATGAAAATTGAATGCAGTTTAAAATTAAACCATCCTATTTGGTAGAAAATATTGTGGAAAAAGGATAAATTGCTTGTGGCAAGCAATTTCTTCTTTTTCCACAATGTTCTCTCATGTTCAAAATCACAGCAACGTAAAATCCAGGGCTTGTACATTTGTTTGAATAGGGGTTTAACGCTGCTTTTAACAATTTTTCAGTCATATTTCAGTGGCTGGAGCACCTAACAATGTATTCCTAGTATATCTTGCATCAGTATCACCATTACATCCTTTCCTGGCCTCCAGCTGCTATCCCACTTAGGTTTACGATTATCCATCCATTTGTAGGAGGCAAATTTCAAAAGGATATGTGCCACCATCGTTGGTTTGTACAGGAAAGGGTTAAAGTACCTAAAAGACAAAGTTTCTAAAATCTTCCTCATAACTGTCTCTAATTGCTGAAGATGATTTTTTCTTCCTGCAAGCATGCTGTGACTTCCTTTGAATATAATAGACAAGTAACTGGCATGTGTGGCATTCGATTTTCAACAAGTGTCAATCTCAGCCCGAGATTCCAGTATTTTCCAATTAAATTTTTAATTTACATTTTAAATGGGTCCTGGCAGATGGAGTTGCACAAGATGATGAGAGAATTCGGAGTACGTTTTCATTGATGACATTTGAAACGAAAGCAACAAGCAATTCTGACATTCTTACCAACATTCAAATACATCCGTTTTGACCCATTCCCACTTTTTTTGACACCCCTAAAGCAAATATCCCAAGAAAACATTGTGGAGAATGAATAAATTGCTTGTTCTAAAATGTCATCAATTGGTAATCATTTCTGACTTTTTCAAAAGAGTTTAACTGATATGAAATAATTTACAGATTGTTAAAAAAAGAAAAGGAAAGAAAGAAAAGAGAGAAATGGTAACAATATGAAAACAAGATGTGTTTGTGAAACACCATGCCCCAAAACAGAGTGATTTTTATTGGGGTTTTTTTCTTTGTTTTAGGGAAAAGGGGTACAAATTTTACCTTGACCTTGATAAAATGACCTTCACCCGGTTGCGCCTTGTTGAGACCTAACTACATACCGAATATAAGCATTGTAACTTTATTAGGGATGAAGTTATAGAAAAATGTTTAGTTGGCTGGTTAAGTTTTTGAGTAACATTTTAGGGAAAAGGGGTAAAATTTTAACTTTGACCTTGATGAAATGACCTTCCCCAGTTGCACCTTGTTGAGAACTATCTACATACCAAATATTAGCATTGTAACTTAATTAGGGATGAAGTTATAGGAAAATGTTTAGTTGGCAGGTTAAGTTTTTGAGTAATGTTTTAGGGAAAAGGGGTAAAATTTTGACCTTGACCTTGATGAAATGACCTTCCCCAGTTGCGCCTTGTTGAGATCTATCTACATACCAAATATTAGCATTGTATCCTATTTAGGGATGAAGTTATAGGAAAATGTTTAGTTGGCAGGTTAAGTTTTTGAGTAATGTTTTAGGGAAAATGGTTAAAAATTTTACCTTGACCTTGATGAAATGACCTTCCCCAGTTGTGCCTTGTTGAGATCTATCTACATACAAAATATTAGCATTGTATCTTAATTAGGGATGAAGTTATAGGAAAATGTTTTGTTGGCATGTTAAGTTTTTGAGTAATGTTTAAGTGAAAAGGGTTAAAATTTTGACCTTGACCTTGATGAAATGACCTTCACCCGGTTGCGCCTTGTTGAGATCTATCTACATACCAAATATTAGCATTGTAACTTAATTAGGGATGAAGTTATAGGAAAATGTTTAGTTGGCAGGTTAAGTTTTTGAGTAATGTTTTAGTGAAAAGGGTTAAAATTTTCACCTTGACCTTGATGAAATGACCTTCCCCAGTTGCTCCTTGTTGAGATCTATCTACATACCAAATATTAGCATTGTATCTTAATTAGGGATGAAGTTATAGGAAAATGTTTAGTTGGAAGTTTTGCAGACAGACAGACAGACGGACAGACAGACACCGGTAAAACAATATGCCCCGGTCTTTCCAAAAAAGGGTTACCTTGAGGTAAAAATGGAGCAATCAATGACCCATGCCTACACAATCCTCTTTTTCAACGCCCCCCAACAAAAAAGAGGCGCTTGAGCACCTGTATCGCTCTATAGGCCTGAATGTACTGATCAACCCTTGTCATGCTAAAATTCTGGTTTTGGCAGAAGGTATAGACAAAGATCAGACGGCACATAAGTGCAGTCTGATCTTTGTCTACACCTCCTGTCTATCCCTTTAAAACCAGAGTTGTTTATGAGATAAATTTTCAAAAGAGCAGAAGTATTGACAACTGAACAACAAGCACTACCAGTGCTTTCTGTACTTTGATAATACAATTCTGAAAAGAATTTTATTCAGAATGACAAGGGTTAAATGTTATTTTTAGGAAGTCATTGTAAACTGAAAAAATCAAGTCACTAAAATCTTCAAAATAGTTCTAGAGAAGAATTTCAAACTTTTCATGGTTTTCCAGAAGTCCAGTAAAATTTATATACCAAGTCAGACAAAAAGGTATCAACAAGATTTTCAAAAGCTTGGCCCTATATTATATATGGACAGAAGCCATGTCCATAAAAAACATGCTTTTAACCAATTAAAATTATATGAAGGAATTGATGAAGTCACATAAGGATCATTCCTGTGAAATTTTGTTGAAATCCATCAACAGGTTTCTGAGAGGATTTTCAAAGTTTTCAGTTATATACTATATATGGAAATTCGCCCCCCCCCCCCCTCTCACACCTTCAACATTCCTGAAATTTGGTTGAAATCTACTGGTCTCTGAGAAAAGATATTTAACATATTAAATAATACCATATATGGAAATTAGATCTAGCCAATGTTTTTCATCCTATCAGAATTATTTCAATAAAACTGATAAAAGATAGTCAAAGGATCATTCCTGTGAAATTAGGTTGAAATCCATGAATAGTTTACTGTGAAAAAAAAGACTTTCAAAGCTTTCAGCATATATTGAAATTAGCCCTGCGGATTAAAGCCATGTTTTTGAAGGAATCTGACAAAGGGTCGCCCAAGGATCATTCCTGTGAATTTGGTTTAATCCATCCATTAGTTTCTTAGAAAATTTTCAAAGCTCTCACCATATATGGAAATTAGCCCTGCCCATTAAAGCCATGTTTTTCATCCAACCAAAAATCTATGAATGAATCTGATTAAGGGTCACCCAAGGGTCATTTCTATGAAGTTTGTTTGAATTCTGTTCAGTATGGACATTGATAAAACAGTATCCCCACCCCCATTATCTTATGGATGCTGGGGCATAAAAAGTAGCAACAAGTACTCTATAGAGAGACAGTGAAGGGTATTTGTTTCTCTCAGATTGCTGAAAACAACAAACTAGCTACTGATAAACAAGGTGTCTATTTTCATATAAATTGTGATAAGGATCAGTGGAAATTACTTCACTTTGACATACAAACACCAACTGTTGAGATATCAACACCAACTTTTCTTGATATCAATTCTAATTATCCCTACCTCTTTTTGGTAGTTCTTTCAAAAGGGTGATTACTTTGTATATACAAAGTTTTTCATTGTTTTTTTTTTTTTTTTTCATGTCTGTTTGACAAATAAAGCCACACAACAATTTGGAAAGAATATTGTCTATACGGATGAAAATGTTTTCATTGATTTTATGTCTTATGTATGGTATGAAAAAAAAGACATCCCCATATTTCTGCTCTATAGAGACAAGAGTAATTAGCTGTTGTTCTTCTCCTAATCTTATCAGCTGATCTCAGCTGCAGTTCATTAACACCAAGTCAGATTAAGATTTTTTTCTTTAACTAAGTAATCATAATGCTTTTTTGTAACAATTCTGCTTCATTAGATTCCTATATAAAATATCAATGTTAGTAATCTTAGCAGGTGAAATATCTTCTTTGTCTGATAATGGCATTGTATATAATAGACAAATAATACAAATTCCATAAGAAAAAAGTTATTTCCTTGAGTTAATAAAAAGAATCAATATTGAATGATGGAGTGTTCAAAATCACACTTTTGTTAATATCCCAAGGAAAAAAAGTTTTGAAAACACTGTTGAAATCCAAAATTTACATCTTTCAATTAATTTTGGACTTATCTATCTAAAATCCTATCATCTGACAATTGGTTAAAACATCAGTCTCAAAGCTGTTGAACATACATAAAAGACTTCTAATGATGAGTAATTTCTCAAAGTTCATCATTATCTTTATTTTTAATGGACAGCATTGCAACATAAATATAAAACATAATTATCCATAAACTTGGGTAATTGTCTACCCCCCTCTTTATAATGGGATATAACTGTCAGAATTTATCATCATCCACACAGTTCTTTCTATAGTAAATGGACCAAAAGTATCTAGAATTATTTGTCCAATGGTCTTTTGGTATGTGGGTCACAGATGCTTATTTGATGTACTATCAACCAATTACCCAATGGCAAAATTTAGACCGGTCCAAATTCAAATCAAACTACCGAAAGTACTGTTAGCTAGCAAAGCATGGATATTATCAAGTAATCCTCTTTGTCAAAGGTTATCATTATTAGTGGAATTTAGAAAACCTTTGCCTTGTATGTGGACAATGAAGAAATTGCTTGTAACAATGTTTTCAAAGGTACTTTCTGGAGATGCTTCAAAAGCGCTATTGAGTGGGATTTGGGTTAAATAAAATGCTTTTGACGGAGTTGTCTATAATTTAATTGAGTTAATTCATGAGGCCATAAAAAGCTGTTACAGAATTCACAATATTCCTGAAATAAGAACTACTTTTTATGGGGTAAGCATTCAATGAATTTACTGGTTAAGCCTCCAAAGGAAGTTTGCCCTTGTTGAACTCTGAGAAGACCTCAAAATTTTTTCTGTTAACTTAAGCTATCAAAGCTGATGCTTTGCTAGCCAAAAAAATTTTAATTTACAAATTTTCAATTTTTTTCTAATAGAAACTATTGTAAATGCATATATATTTATAGCAAGTTACAATAGTTTTTCACTACACCCCATTTATATTATTTTCAATTTAGTGATGTACGGGGCAATATTTCACCTGCTATTCCTGTTTTTTTATTGAGTAAGCCGATAAATATGTCTGAATTAATCTTCATCCGCTAATTAAATCTGAAATGAAGCTATGCAATATGGTATAAGATGAGTGAATCAAGTCAGTCTAGATAACATAGGAAGTAAAAAAGACAAAGATATGCTTTAATTTGGCAACAAATTTGATTTTTTCTTGAATTCTTTCCATTCCTTTGATGTCAATTTTCTAACCTACACCATATTGCATATCTGCTTTGCTAATTAATCTATTGAAGCACACACAATTTACAGATCGGACTACCAAGCAAAGAATTAATCAACCCATTAAATTATTCATTTAGACTGGATGTGAAGTTTGAACTCCAACATTGGCCGACATTTATATGAAGCCTTTTTTGGTGGTTGCTAACTTGAATGTCGTAACTACAGCTAATATTCAATTACATACATATTAGAAAACATTGTGAGAAAAAGAAACTTAGCTGACAACCAATTTCTCCTTTTTCACACCATTTTCCCAAATTTAATTTGAGGGCAAAAATGTCCAGACTGTGTGGTAATGGCTTTACCCATTCCAAGACGGAAAAAATTTAGACTGGTCCAAATTGAGAGGAGTTGCAGACGACAATTTCAAGTTTATGCAATTTCAGATTTTTTCCACTTACTTAGTAGAAAACATTGTGTAAAATGAAGAAATTGCTTGTAACAAGCAATTTCTTCATTTTACACAATGTTTTCCCAAATGTTTTTCTTCAGGGGCGTCCAAAAGCGTCACTGTGTGGGAATGGGTTAAAAGAGTCAGAGAGAACAGCTGGACAGATAAATCATACACCCACTTACACAACGAAGAAAAAAAAAAGTGATTTCTCAAGGATTAATTCATTATGTCAGTGTAATCAGTTCACCTGCCTACATATATACTCATGTCGGGCACAATACTGCTGACATAACAAACAAACATTAGCTTGTCTTCACTCATTGTTTCAGTTTGATAGAGTTGTATGCCCTTTGTTCCAGTCAAACAGCTGTCAAAGGTGGAAATAGATGTAGAAGTGAAGAAAAAACCTTTCTCTTGTCCCTCTGTAATGATTCTGAATACCAACTTCTAAGAAAAGAATAGATAAAATTGGCCAATAATGATTATGAAAGTAATGCTTATTTCAAATATGATATAATTCAATAGTTAGTTTCATCTATCAAAAACGAGTGTTCTGATAGGCAAAAAAAAATTCATACCTCCACCAACAAAATTTTAAGTGGGCTTGAGCACAAAATAGTCCCATAAAAAAGTATCAAAACTTTCAAAATAGTTTCTTTTTTCGCTTGATTCCATTAAATTAAGAGAATATTTTTTGTTTTCATGGATGTATGGAACGAAAAACCTATTCACACATAAGTATGAATCCATTTTCTTAGTTTCATCTATCAAAAACGAGTGACAAAATTTTGACCACACTTCTGTTAAGTGGGTTCAAGCACAAAATAGTCCCATAAAAAAGTATCAAACAGTGTGATTATTTTTTTCGTTTCATACCTGTGAAAACAAAAAATATTCCCTTTATCTCTTAAATGAATGCTAGAACAAAAAAATCTATTGTACTTGAAAGTTAAAGAATTATTAATCATCTTAATTTCAGTAGTGACTGAAGTTTAACAGACTAAAGTATTTTGACAGACAGCATAAATTACAAGGGCCTGTCAGCTATTTTGCACTGATTAGTGGAAGAGACAGTGCATAAATTAATGAAAGCCATGAGCGTTGCTGATGCTTCAAACAAATTACTTCCTCTGCATTTTTGGTACTTTTGCTTATGTAAGATTCTAGAATGGACAATTCGAAACTGATTTTTGTCAGTCTTGAATTATTTTACATTATAAAATTTTGTTGATAACAGAAAGGTTTCTAAATGCCTGTAAAGATCCATCAGTCTGAACATATTTGTTATACATGGTATATGTTTTACATGTGTATTTTTCCTGTTGTTTTTTTTTTTCAACCAATTGCCACATAATCCTGCATTCTGAAGCCTCTTTGAGAAAAAAGCCAAACTTGAAATTGTGGTCTGCAATTTCTTTCAATTTGGACCAATCTAGAATATGATCGTGTTGAAATGGGTTGAAAAACTTATTACTTAGTGTCCATACTCTATCAATAATATTGACAATATTTTAGAATCTATTATCATTATCACTCAACACTGTCAGATTGTCAATAAATAGTATATGTGTATCTCAAAAGCAACGAGATCCAAAATAAGGTTACTGCAGTGGGGCAGTATTCTCTACTTGTTTTCTACACATATAAATTCTCTTCCTTACACAATGATTTCTTTTTTAATTTGAATTTTTTAATGGAGTATGTTAAGAAGGTTTTACAAGGATCATTCACTCAAATTTTGCTTAACCCATTAGCAGACGGAAATTTTTTAGACTAGTACAAATTGAAAGGAGTTGCAGACTAGAATTCAAAGTTAATGACATTTTACATTTTTTCAACTTTCTGGGTTGAAAAACCAGATGGTTCAAGCTATTCCTTTATTTTACATAATGCTGTCCAAATTGTTTTTCTTGAGGGGTGTCAAAAAAGTGGCAAGGGGTTAAAACTTCCTTTTGATGGCGTCAACATGGCTGTGTCCATAACAAAGTGATAGCGCATAGGACTCCTAGCCTTGAGTCCTGGGTTCAATCCCTGGCTACGGCAAAAATCCTTTCTGGCATAAGTCTCCCACCAATGGGTGGATAGTCGTAAACACAAGTGGTATGAGCAGCTGGAGGCTCGGAAAGGATGTAGTGGCAATACTGGTGTGAGAACTACCAGGAATCCACAGTTAGGTTCCTCCAGTTGCTGCGATTTAACTGAAACTTTTAAAAGTGGCATTAAACCCAAATCAATCAATAAAATTTAACCATAAATTATATTAAAATTAGTCCTGCTCATAAATCATTTAATTTTACATCCAATCAAAATGCGATGAAGAAAAGAACTTGTACTGAAAAGCCTGAAAAGCTTTGAATTGGAGGCATACTACCTGATGTAACTTTAACGATGTAACAAAATTTATTTCAAACCTTTTCTAACTTTATCACACAATTTGTTCACATTGCTGAAATTGTTTTAAACAATAAATCAGTCCTAACCGACATGTTTATTTAACATTCATCCCTTCAATTGCTGCTTTTGAAGTATTAAATTAGAAATTCTAGAACCATAAATTATCGCCCCTGTAGCTGAGACTGGTGGACCTTGTGGATTTGAAACGGTATCAGATTACCGTACCTGTAAAATTAGGTCTTCAGCTGATTTTATCAATGTTATACTCGTTCCTACACAATGACACTTTTAAACGCCCCTCAATTTGAAAGCTTTGAAAAACATTGTTGAAAGTGAGGAAATTGTTTGTTACAATGTTTTCTGCCCCAAAAGACAAAGATTTTATCAACTTAAAATGTCATCTGCAACTTCTTTGAATTTTAACTGGTCTAAAATTTTATCATGTGGGAATCGGTTAACCTGGTTCATAGTTTTGCTGGATTAGAGTAAAAATATTTTTACCCATCATCAGATGACAAAATTTCAGACATGTCCAAATTCAAAGGAGCTGCAGACGACTCTTTTCTTAGATGCAATTTTAAGAACTTTAGTCTTGTGGGTGTGAAAAATTGTTTATAATGAAAAAGTTGCCTGTAAAAAGTTGTTGCAAGCAATTTTTTTATTACCTGCATTTCTACCCCATCAGACAGAAAGATTTCAATACCTAAAACTGGTATCTTCAACTTCTTTAAATCAGGAATTTTCGTACATCAAAAAGTAACATCATTTAGGTAGATTTTCTTGAATAAGATTTCTTTCTAGAAATAATTGATGATACAGTATATTCACATTGTCTGTCCATCTGTATGTCCACTCAAACATGTCCATCCAGATACCAAAGGGAAATAATATTGCATCTCACTGCTCTTGTATTTAACACTTTCATCTGTACAATTTAGGAGCTTTTTTCTGAAAATCTTTAATGTCTGGTAATTTGAATTTAATTACTGAAAGAAACATATTTCTGATTTCATTTGTCAATTAATTGAAGAAAAAACTTTGAAGACATTTCTTTTCTGGCTCCCACAGTCATTGCTTGGGTAAGGGTTGTTAATTTTGTGAAATTGATTAAGACGGCATTTGGAAACAGATTCTTTTTCTTGTTTTTGAAAATTTCCATCAGCTTGTCACGAAAACAGGAAATACAATACACACACATGACATATTTATGATTTCAATAATGTCTCTCTCTTGCAATGAGGCAAAATTTCTCACAATCCTCTTTTAATTACAACCATTCAATGATTAAATATTCTTTCTATACCTTTCACCAGTCAAAAGATAGTTCTGTAACTAATGCTTTTGAGATGTTATTTTTCGTCAAGTTGGTGTATGATTTCTGATGTTTTTGAATCAATGCTTTTATAGTTAAGAACACCATGACATTGACAGAGTGATTGATTGATTAAATGGTACAGTATTGGCTGGTACACCTAACAATGGATTCCTGGTATTTCTCACAACAGTACTACCACTACATCCTTTCATAGCCTCCAGCTGCTATCCCACCTAGGTCTACAATTATACACCCATTGGTGAGAGACAAATGTCAGAAAGGATATGTGCCGCCGCCAGGTTGACAGATTGAATGAATACAGGAACGAACTGAAAAGAATATGTAATTTTAATCTCCCTATACAAAAATGCATGTATTAGTTCTACAGTCATTGTTGAATAAAATCCTCCACAAAATTACATTAACCCATTCCAACACAGCAAAATTTTAGACTGGTCCAAATTGAAAGAAGCTGCAGACGACAATTCCAAGTTGATGGAATTTTGAATTTTTTCGTCTTTTTGGAAAGAAAACATTGTGGATAATGAAGAAATTGCTTGATACAAGCAATTTCTTCATTATCCACAATGTTTCCCAAAGCTTTTTTCTCGAGGGGCGTAAAAAGGAGGGATTGAGTTGGAATGGGTTAAAGTCAAAGGGCAGGGAGCACTTATTTTTTGAAAATCAATCTTTTAAACAACTTTTGCTTTAAAGGGACAAGAAGCCGGTCTAGACAAAGATCAGACAGCACATATGTGTGGTCTGATCTTTGTCGAGACCTCCTGCTAAAACAGGAATATTCCAGTTTCAGCATGGCAAGGGCTAATTTACTCCTATCCATAATCCGGGTCAAAATATGAAATCACAGAGTTTGATTATTATGACTGAAGTGGTCATTAGAGCATCAATGAAACATTAAGCGATTTTAAAAGACGTATGTCAATTTCATGACTGAAAATTCTGCTCAAACTGAAGAACATAAATCAGCATCCATGATAAATCATTCTATTTATACTCATGCATTACTAAATAAATAGATTAATTGAATGGAGTATAACACCACTTTAACAGTATTTCAGTCATATCATGGTGGCTGGAGCACCTAACAATGGGTTCCTGGTATTTCTTACACTAGTACTACCACTACATCCTTTCCAAGCCTACAGCTGCTATCCCACTTAGGTTTACAATTATCTACCCATTGGTGGGAGACGAACGTTTGAAAGGTTATTTGGAAAGGATCTAACCCGGGATCACATGATTGAGAAACTGACACGCTTTCAACTGCTTTATGGCCCCGGCACAAGCCATTTTGAAAGACGCATGTCAATTTCATGATTTCATAACTGAAAAATCTGATCCAATTGAAGAACATGAATCATTATCGATGATATATCATTCTTTTTAAACTCTTGCAACGCTTTCAAAATTGCATGAAATTCAAAGGGCTGATAAAACTGAAAGTACTAGTTTTGTATCCAAAGATTTTTGTGTAAATAAATTCTAAGACAATTCTGATTTAAAAGTGGCAAACAGGTGGTGTAGATCAGACTGCATTTATGTGCAGGCTGATCTTTGTCTATACCTCTTGCCAAAACAGGAATATTCCGGGTTCATCATAACAAGGGTTAATATTTGAACAGATGTCTCAGTCTAATAATTCTATTTCTCAACAAAACCCAATGTTGTGGGTACTCATTTGAAAAGCCTGAATCAGAAAATTATGATGATTACTTCATGTAAGAAATGATGGATAGCAGCTATCAATCAAAGAACAAATCAACCAATCAAATCAATTAGACAGGAAGTGAACTTTTTCCTCCTACAATTGGCAGACATTAATTTCATGTGAATCATATGTGTTGTTTTGGCAACCAAAACCGATGTCATGAAGTGTCATCAAATAACAATTTTACTTTTCTGTTACAAGTCACTGATAATAAATTTTGTTGCAAAATAACACCATTTATTATCGAAGTTGAACTTCCTGTAGGAGTTTAGTGGAAAGGGTTAGCAATCTATAAATTTGTTGAAATATTTGAATACCTCTATCAAACTGATGCTCAATTCTTGTTCTGAACAAGCTAATATTTAACCTATTCCTGCACATTACCGCTTTTCTACATGCCTTAAAAAATGGCTTTGGAAAACATCATTGAAAATGAAAAAAATTCTTGTTACAAGCAATTTCTTCATTATCCACCAATGTTTCTATGCCATAAGATGAAAAATTAAGAATTTCGTCAACTTGAAATTGGTGTCTGCAGCTTATTTCAACTTGGATAAGTCTAAAATTTTGTTGTGTGGGAATAGGTTAAATATCAATTTTGATGCTTATAGACAATTACAATTATAAACTGAAAGTAAGAAAATTTTTCAACAGTAGTAACATCAGTTCCCACTAACCCCTTTTTGGGAAAGTTACATTTATCAAAGTAAATGTTAGATAAACTTTTTAGCTAGCAAAGCGACTCAGCTTTTATAGCTTAAGTTAATCAGGTAAACAGACAAAATTTTAGGTCCTCTCAAAGTTCAACGAGTGCAAACTGCCACTGGAGGCCTAACTACTTAATCCAACAAATGTATACACCATAAAAGTAGTTCTTGTGTATTTCAGGATTATTGCAAACTCTATTAAATTGTAGAGAACTCTTTCAAAAGCATACTATTTAATCCATTCCCAATCAGTTCGGCTTTTTAAGAATCTCAAGAAAAAAGCTTTGGAAAACATTGTAACAAACAATTTCTTCATTGTCCACAATGTTTTCTACCGAACAAGGGAAATATTTTCTAAAATCAACCACTTTGAAATTGTCGTCTGCAACTTCTTTCAATTTGAACAGGTCTAAAATTTTGTCAAGTTGTAATGGGTTAACTCCTGGGTTACTTTAACCTTGTTAAACTTTGTCAAAGAAGATAACCTAACGAAACTCTGCTTTGCTAGCAAACAGTACTTTCAGTACTTTGATTTATGTTTGCATTAGGAGATGCAACAAAAATAGATTAACTTTTTCTGTCTTCATTAATTTGTTTTATGTCACCATTAAAGTCAATTACACTATCCCGTGTTTCTCCACCCTTGTGATAGATTGCAGTTTTGTTTGACAATACCAGCATTACTTTCTGTCCTCTGCACAAGCCACAAATAGTCATGTGCCATTACAAACAGATTTCTAGTCTGATCAAAGGGGTACTTATCATTTTTTGCAAGTCTTTCAATCCATTATGCAACATCTGAGGTGACATTCTGCATTCCCATTGTCAAAAATAATCGACAACAATACCTTCTACAGCTCATGTTTTGATCATTGTTATCCCTTGTCATGCTGAACCCTGCTTTGACAGGAAGTAAAGACTAAGATCAGCTGTAAGTGCAGTCTGTCTGATCTCAGTCTACACCAACTTAACTTGGAATATTTCTTGTCTTGGCAGGTGGTATAGACTAAGATCAGATCAGTGTTTTAACCCATTCCCACTCAGTGACGCTTTTAGACGCCCCCAAGAAAATTTTTTTTGGAAAATATTGTGGAAAATGAAGAAATTGCTTGTCAAAAGCAATTTCTTCATTTTCCACAATGTTTTCTTTCAAAAAAGACAAAAAAATCCAAAATTTCATAAAGTTTAAATTGTCGTCTGCAACTTCTTTGAATTTGGACCAGTCTAAAATTTCTTGTGTGGTAATTTGTTAAATAATTGATTTTCACAGTAAATATTGGCCAACAATTAGTGCATCCAGTGCTTTCAGTACTTTATATAGTTGGAATTCTGAAGTAGGATTTTATTCAGCATGTCAAGAGCTAGTGCAAAGCCCATTAACCCTTGTCACGCTGTATAAATTACCTTACTGAATTGCTGAAAACCAAAGGGCTGAAAACACTGATGGAACTTGTTGTTCAAAAACCAATACTTCTTTTGGAAATCAACTTCATAAACAACTCTGGCAGAGAAAGTACAAGCAGGAGGTGTAGACTAAGATCAGACTGCACTTATGTGCAGGCTGATCTTGGTCTATACCTCCTGCCAAAACCGGAACATTCCGGGTTCAGCATGACAAGGGTTAATTTGCAAAAGATATATTAACCCACAATCACCTTTGAAATTGATATCTATGCAATTTTGAACAAGGATTTTATTCAACATAAAAAGATTTAAAACCATTGTTGTGGGGGTCTTCAATACGCAAAGCCTATTTACTGTTTCTTAACCTTATCCCACACTATGCCATATCCCCCCCCCCCACCTTGATGAAAAAATCCAGAAAAACAATTTGAAACTGAAGAAATTGCTTATAAATTTACATGTGGAAATGGATTAACCCATTCCCACACAGTCCTGCCTTTTGATATCCCTCTAGTAACAAAGCTAAGGAAAAGATTGTGGAAAATGAATAAATTGCTTACGGGAAGCGATCTCATTTTCCACTATGTATTAAACGCAGAAAGATAAAGAATCTAAAAATTCAATCAATTTGATATTGGACCAGTCTTTTGTGGTCTAGGAATGGGCTAAATGATACCTCTGCATGATTAACAATTTAAAGCCCTAGAAAGACAATAGTCTAGATAACATACATCATGACAAATTAATTTCTACACCCAGTCTAACATTGACATATGTCTTTACCAATCAGAGTGTTAGTTGAAACATTCATAAATTGTTACTTGAAAAATAATTCAGGATTTCAGTTTGTTTAATTGTTTGAATGGGTTTAAAACCACTTTTAACAGTATTTCAGTCATATCGCTGCAGCTGGAGCACCTAACCATGGATCCCTTGTATTTATCACTCCACTACAGTTAAAAGAGCTCTGCAGTGAACAAGGTCAATTTTGACCTTTGACCTTGAACTATGAACTTGACATTAGAGCTATCTGATTTTTTTTTTTTCAAATGGTACATCTATTCAGTATAGAGAACAAATATGCCAAGCTATTTTGAAATTAATCCGTAATTGAAGGAGCTATGCTGTGAACAAGGTCTATTTTGACCTTGACCTTGGAGCTATACAAAAACCGGAAAAAGTACCTTGGCGCAATATCATAAGGAATTCACATGTGAAGTTTAATCAAATTTGGCCAAAGGGTTGTGGAGATATCGGGGCGGACGGAGGAAATGGAAGGATGGACGGATAGACCAATCAGCGGCTATATGCTCACCCTTCTGGGAGCATAAAAATATTATGGAAAATAAGAAATTAGTTGTAACAAGTAAATTCTTGATTATCCACAATATTTTTAACCCTGGGAGATGGAAGATTTTTCAATAGCTTGAAATAATTGTCTACTAATCTTAAATTTTTCCATTTGATAATGGTTTAATCCATATCCACACAGTAACGCTTAAAAAAAATGTCAATATAAAAGCTTTGGAAAACATTGTGGTAAATAAAGAAATGGCTTGTTACCAGCAATTTCTTTATTATCCACAATGTTTTTTACCCTTTTGCAATGAGATTTTTTAAATTTTTAATTGTTATCTGCAACTTCTTTACATTAGGACTCGTCTAACATTTTTCCATTTGATAATGGGTTAATGTAAGACTTTTATCAGATATAAACAGTATGTCAACCGCCAATGTCTACAGGGAAGTGGCTGAGTGATTTATTGGGGAGAGATTTACAGGAAATGTAAACAGCCATGGAACTGGTCTCTATTTCCATACATTTCCTATTAAAACTCTTTAGATTAGAATTTCTGTTTCTTATTGCATTGGAGGGAAAATAGATTCGGTTTGGCCTGTCATTGTACGATGCGCTGATAGTTTTGGCAGAACCAATGTTTTCGTAACCTTACTTATTAATTTGGGAAGATTAGAGTTGTGTTAGATATGAAAAGTTCAATCCAAAAATTATGTACACTTAGTATGTTTGGGGAAAAATCATAGGAGCAATAGACCCTTTTGAAATAAAAAAAAGTTGTGGCGATGATACATACAGGGTATCATAAAGAAAGTAATGAAAATACTTAACAACAAAGGCTTTTACCAGGAGCACCATGTTAAGCTTTTGAAGGATATCAGAACTTCCTAATTTCAAGCAGACATTATTTATTTTCTTCCCTGAAATCTTTATTTGTGTTGAGGGCTTCAAGTGAGAAAAGGAATTATTTTCTTTAAGAAAATTATTTCTTCAATCTAACAAGATTGTAAGATAATATTTCCAGTCATCTTGATAACATAGGGAGAAAAGAATAAGAGACACACTCACAGTGGTCCAACATATCTTTGGGATTCAGCATTTACTGGCTTAAAATGGAAGAATCATTGCATTAACCCTTGTCATGCTGAATAAAATAAAATCCTAGGCAGAATTACAACCCTTTCCAGTTGTTTTTTCTCAAAGTTTTACATCTGTCCAAATTCAAAGGTTTTGCAGACAAAAAATTCAAAGTGGATTTTAATTGAAAAATAACCATTCAGTAGAGTAGAAAACATTGTGGAAAAAGAAGAAATTACTTGTTACAAGCAATTTCTTCTTTTTCCACAATGTTTTCTTAAGTTTAAAATCAAAGCAACGTAAAATCCTGAGTAATTACAGGAAGGGGGTAGAATAAAAGGGCTGAAAGCACTGGAAGCACTAATTTAGGGTTAATGATTACCTTGAAAATTTATTTCTTAACTTTGACTCGAAAGAGACAAGCAGGTGGTTTAGACTAAGATCAGTCTACTCATATGTGCAGGCTGTTTTTTATCTAATACTCCTGCCAAAATAGGAATATTCCAGATTTAGCATGAAAAGGGTTAACTTACACTGTGACAGAAAATTCCCTCTTGCAGGACCATAGCTGCCTTTATAGTATAGAGATAAGTATTAACCCTTTCCTGTTGATCCCTGGTTTTTACGTCCAAGTGAATTTATAATTGACAAAATATTGTAGAAAAAGAAGAAATTGCTTGTAACAAGCAATTTCTTCTTTTTCCACAATATTTTCTACCCTACTGAATGGTTATTTTTCAAATTAAATCCTCTTTAAAATTTCGTCTGCAAAACCAGTGAATTTGGACAGGTCTAAAATTTAGAAAAACAGGAAAGGGTTAAAGTGTTTCAAATTTCATACTGTGTCCATGTTAAATGAAACTTTAAAACTCTAATTTAATCTCGATTCATGGCCAGTGGCGGCATATAATGCAAAAACTTTTTGCAAAGTTCAGTTTGTAAAAACTCAAACTCAAGTATGCCATAGCACAGGATGTTCTGGCAAAGGCATTGTCTCATGCTTAACCCAGTACGAGACCTCAAAATTTCAGACTGGTCCAAATTGAAAGGAGTTGCAGACTAAATTTCAAGAATATGAAATTTTGGATTTTTTTTCTCTTCGGAGTGGAAAACATTGCGGATATTGAAGAAATTGCTTGTGACAAGCAATTTTTTCATTTTCCTCAATGTTTTCCAAAGCTTTTTTTCTTAGGAGGTGTCTTAAAGCGTCATCAAGTGGGAATAGGTTAATTCATGTAATTATGACTGTTGAAATATCCTTTTTAAGAAATAGTTTCAAGAAATCTCTCATAAATTAAAGATGTACAATATGGAAGTGAAAGCAAATCATTCAGACCTCGTAAATTTTTTATCAGGTACATGATTGGCTGTTCAAGTTTATAAGGAGGTCAGATAAGGTCATGTAGATTGGTGTAGGTTTATTATTGTGTGATTTATGGGTGATAGATAAGAACCAGTCAAGATGGCTGCCACTGATTTATATGATCTATGGTCATGACACATGCCTCTATTTAACTCCTTTTTTATGAGTTATTTGACCACTACTTATCACAGGTTACAAATTGATTTACAGGTCATATTTCGGTGTTAATTGATTTAAATTGTCCTAGCTCAATATCTTACGACTCCCTTTGAATTTGCCTTCTCCTTCTGAAATTCTGTGCTTGCCTTAAGTTAATCCATTACCACACAACCCCGCTTTTTCACACCTCTTTTGATAAAAACTTTGAAAAATATTCTTCATAATCTACAATTTTTTTTTTATCCCAAAAGACATTTTTCAAATTTTTGTTTGAAATTCTATCAACTTAGAATTGTTGTCTTCAACTTCTTTGTATTCGGACAAGTCTAAAATTTTGTTGTGCGGGAATGCATAACAAGGGTTAACCCACACAAACCACTTTTTTAAGCTCTGAATAATTATATCAAACCATTCCCAATTGACAAAAATTTAGACTGGTCAAAATTGAAAGAAGCTGCAGACAACAGTGTCTAGTAGATTAAATTTTAAAGTTTTTTTTTATCTTTTGGGACAGAAAACATTGTTAAAAATCAAGAAATTGCTTGAAACAAGCAATTTCTTCAATTTCTGCAATGCTTTCCAGAGCCTTTTTACTTATGGGGTGTCAAAAAGCGTTATTGTGTGGGAATTGGTTAAAGAAACCATTGTAAGAAAATGGAAAGAAGTGCTTGGTACAAACGATTTCTCCTTTCATTACGTTTTCTACCCTATTTGGCCCCATAAGTTTTTAATTACAGAGCAGTTTCAAACGTTATCTGAAACTTTTTTTAATTTGGACCTGTCCAAAACTTATGTGGTAATAGGTTTAGTTTAAGAGATGAGGTTTATGTCACCTGCATCTATTTTCCATCTACAGGCAAATGTTTTCTCTAAAAATAAAGTATCCTGAAATGTAAACACCTCCTCCTGTGTGATTAAATACCTCAGCCATTTATCAAACAAGAGGGTCAGGGTTGTCCTTTAGAGCTCACTTGAACAAAATAAGATGATTGTGTTTGTTACAAAAATTCACCCCTGTAAAATCTAATATTTCGATTGATTGATTGAACGCCACTTTAACAGTATTTCAGTCATATCGTAGCGGCTGGAGCACCAAACCATCCATTCCTGGTATTTCTCACACCAGTCCTTTCTGAGCATCCAGCTGCTCAACCCACCTAGGGTTAGGATTATCTGATTGATTGATTGAATGGGGTAACGCCGCTTTTAACAGTATTTCAGTCATATCGCGGCGGCTGGAGCACCTAACAATGGATTCCTGGTATTTCTCACACCAGTACTACCACTACATCCTTTCCTAGCCTCCAGCTGCTATCCCACTTAGGTTTACCATTATCCGGTCATTGGTGAGAGACAATTGTAGCAAAAGAATATTTGCTGCCGCCGGGGATCGAACCCATGACACCCATGATTGAAGATACGGAGTCTGGCGCGCTACCAACTGCGCTATGACGGAGTCATTAGGATTATCTACCTATGGTGGGAGACAAATGTCGGAAAGGATATTTGCCGCAACTGGGGATTGAACACTCTGGACCTCATGATTGAGAGTCCCATGCACTACAAACTGTGCCATGACCGCTGCCTGTCAATGGAAAAATACTATAGTGACCATGGACAACCAAGTTAAACTATTGAAGTAGTTGTAATTATAGATCATGGGTTAATTGTGATACTGTTCTAAGTATCTATAAAAGAGGACCATGATGGTCCTTTATCTCTCACCTGAATATGCGAGTTATAAGTTTTAAAGACTTTCTTCAATTTCTCTCAGACATATAAGGGATTCAACGTTTAAACAAGATTGGGCAAAAATTGTGGCCCCTGTGGCTTACCAGGCAATTGTCATTAAGATCCCCTTTTCCCATGTTTTCATAAAGAACTTTCCCGTTTTCAATAGAATTCATCCTTGTGACCAGACACACTATCTGACCAAGTTTCATGAAGATTGGGCCTTAATAGAGGCCCCTAGAGTGCTAACAAGGAGATTGTTTGTTAAGGCCCCTTTTCCAGTTTTCATTAGGGTCCATCCTTGTGACCTAACAAACTGTCTGACTTTGTTTCATGAAGTTTGGGCCAAAATAGTGGCCCAGGAGTACTAACAAGGAAATTGTCATTAAGGCCCCTTTTCCTGTTTTTTCCAATGGAATGTTCCCATTTTCAATAGGGTTGTGACCAAGAAAACATTCTGACCAAGTTTCATAAAGATTTGGAAAATTGTTGCCCCTAGAGTCCTATCGACCAAATTGTTGACAATGCATGATAGACAAGGGACATTCAATGATCACAAAAGCTCACCTTGAACACACTGTGCTCAGGTGAGCTCACAATGTATAAACACTTAGAACAGTATCGCAATTTACCATTGAAATGTATTCAATAATTAATTTCATTCTAATTAAGAATGATAAAAAGTCAAATACTATCAAATCAAATGGTGACTATGGGCACTCTATATAAGCTGGTAAGACAATTCATTGCATATTTTCTAGAAATGAATTATTTCTCCAGGAAGTTTCCTAAAATTCACATCTAGGCATGACAGCTGAGTAAATAAACTGCTGCACCAAAAGCTTCCTGTAATCTGTCCAAATTTTCTCTGAATTAAATAATTGATAAAATGGACACTGAAAAAACATCAACACTTTTTAAAACTGTTCTCGAACATTAAGTGTTAGGACTTTTGATTGGAACGTTCCTGGTTTGAAACTCCATGCCATTGGAATCTTAAGATTGCAATTGTCAATCAAAAATTTAACTGACCAATGAAATCAATCAGACTGGAACAGCAGTGCATCTTGAATTCCTTAATTCATTTCAATCATTTTTCATTAGTAAATGACTTAACCAATTACCAGATGGAAAAATTTTAGACTGGTCCAAATTGAAAGGAGTTGCAGATCACAATTAACAGTTTGTGAAATTTTAGATTTTATCAACTTTCTGGGTAGAAAACATAGTGGAAAATGAAGAAATTGCTAATACCAAGCCATATTTCTTCATTTTACACAATGTTTTCCTGACTGTTTTTCTTGAAAGGCATCAACAAACTTGATTGCGTGAAAAATCAGTTAAATGTTACTGGCTTCTGATCTTAAATTCAACAAAATGAAGCTGTTTGATATTTTTGTTGACTCTTATTCACTGTGAGTATCTCCTTAACACATTCCCTATTGGATACCCCTCAAGAAAAGCAAAAGGGAAAACATTGTTACATTGTAACAAACAAGTTCTCCATTTTACACAATGTTGTCTACCCAGAAAGTTGAAAAAATCTAGAATTTCATAAACTTAAAAACGTCGTCTGCAACTCCTTTCAATTTGGGCCAGTCTAAAATTTCACTGTGTGGGAAAGGGTTAAGGCTCTGCAAGTATTAGAAATGGTGTTCCAATTTCCACCCAGGTGTATAAAAAGGCATGGAATGGGTTAAAGAAGTATGTAACATGATTGCATGTTAATTGGCTATAACCCTTTCCTGGTTTTGAAATTTTAGACTGGTCGAAATTGAAAGGGGATGCAGATGACAATGAAAATTGGGTGTAATTCAAAATAAAACCATCCTATGTGGTAGAAAACATTGTGGGAAAAGCAGAAATTGCTTATCATAAGCAATTTCTCCTTTTTCCACAATGTTTTCTCAAGAATAAAATAACAGTGACGTAAAATCCCGGGTTTGTCCAGGAAAGGGTTAAATCAACTAGCTTCAAACTTCACAAACCCTCTAACTATTAATAGCAAGGTTAATTGATCCACCTCAGAACATTAACCTTTGTTCTGCTCAAGAAGATGACAAGCCAAAGATGTGTAGCAAAAGATCAGACTTTATATCAAAGACTACTTTTCTTTATCTATGATGTTTGATTGATTGATTTGGGTTTTTATGCCATTTCGAATAATATTCAGTTATATCAAGAAAAAATTCACTTTTTAATTGATTGATTGAAATTGAGTTTAACCCCACTTTTAACAGTATATCAGTCATATTGTCGCAGCTGGAGGACCTAACCATGGATTCCTGGTACTTCTCACACCAATACTACCACAACCTCCTTTCCAAGCCTCCAGCTGCTCACCTTAGTTAGATTTACGATTATACCCCCCGGGATTGAACCCGGGACCCTATGATTAGGAGTCCTTCCTTTGAAATCTTCAGTAATTAGGCTTGGGCTCTAAATGCCTTGCTCAATGACATTGCGTTATACCAACATGACCTTAGCACTCTACTTCTTTCACATTAAGATGAACTCATGATGACACTTTTTGATGCCCCTCAAGAAGAAAAGCTTTGGAAAACATTGTGGTAAATGAAGAAGCAACAAGCAATTTCTTCATTAGCCACAATGTTGCTCAAAAAGACTAAGGTATTTTTAGAATTTCATCAGTTTGAAATTGTTGTATGCAACTTTTTTTTTTTAATTTTGATCAGTCTAAAATTTTCTCGTGGGGTAATGGGTTAATAATAAATAATAACCATGTAAGGCTCCTTGTCAGTGATATCTGCCAACGTAAGAATTTTCTGAGGTAAACAGGAAATAATAGCTCATTACCACATGATCCAAAGTTTTTAATGGTCCTTTGGAAAACACTATGAGAAAAGGAGTTACTGCCTTTGATAAGTAATTTCTCCTTTTCTCATTTTGCTTTCTACGTTTAATATGACTGTTTACAATTTGAATAAATTTTTGAAACTTTGTTTGCAACCTTCCTGAATTTGGAATTGTCTAAATTTCTAACGGCAGGTAGCAGGTTACTAAATTACAGAAAAAGATTGGAGAAACAGTGGTATATTCCTGATTTTGAAATACTTATGTACAAATCAAAGCATTTTTTGTGTAATGAAATAGCTGCAAATGCATCTGATGTCAATCAATCTAAAATTATTTTGTGTAAAAAACTTTTTGGTTCATAAAAGTGCAAGCGCGAAAGAAATTCTCTTCATATACCCTAGAGTATAGGGAGACATTTATTTCGAAACTTTCCCTAATAAGACTCGACTTTCGCTCATTACAGAACCTTAAGTCACCATGATATAGGAATTATTTTATGTTGCCATGGTAACCAAAATGGGAGGAAACCTGACCAATCTAGCCTTGTAATTTTCGTTTTCTATCGTGCACAGGGGTATTGATTTTAAAAACACAATAATGATTTGAGTCAATGTTCTTCATTGTAGGAGCTAGGGATAGACACTAGAAAGGAGTGACAGCATATTGATAGGTCAGCACAAAACAGTTGCAGCTGTCTATAAACATATAGGCAGTTAGAACTGTTTGCACTTACCCATTAATATGCCATCACAAGAAGAATTTTAGACTAGTCCTAATTCAGAGAAAACTGTAGATGACAATTCTTTTTTGTCTTTTTGGGAAGAGAACATGGATAATGGAGCAATTAGTTGTAATGAGCAATTTCTTCATTTTCAAGAATGTTTTCCCTAAGTCTTTTTCTTCAGGAGTGTAAAAAAGCAGGATCATGTTGGAATAGGATATATGCATGCTGAAAAAATCCTAAATGTTTACAGCCCTGCGGAAGAAAAGTATACTTAATATTTAGTGAAACTGTTCCCACACAATGACACATTAAGACACCCATCAAGAAAAATAATTTGGAAAATATTTTGTAAATGAAGAAATTGCTTTCAACAGGCAATTTTTTCGTTTTTGACAATATTTTCTACACAGACAGTTTGAAAAATCATTAATTTCAACAATTTCAATTTGAATCCGTCTAAAAATTTGCTATTTGTTAATGGGTTAACTCAATACCACATGAATTTTTTTAGACTGGTCCAAATTGAAAGGAGTTGCAGATGACAATTTAAAGTTGATTAAATTTTAAAAAATTTTGTCTTTTGGGGCAGAAGACATTGTGGAATGAGAAAATTGCTTGTAACCAGCAATTTCTTCTTTTTCACAATGTCTTCCAAAACCTTTTTCTTGAGGGGCATCAGAAAGCATCATTGTGTGGGAATGGGTTAAAATAGAGATCCATGCATATCTGTTCAAAACTATTTTAAGTTTCATTTTATCAGAATCTTAACCCCTGACATGCTGATCTGGAAAATTCCTAATTTGGTAGGAGGTCTAGACAAAGATCAGCCTGCACATATGTGCAGTCTGATCATTGTTTAGACCTCCTGCATTGTCCCTTTAAATCCAGATTTGTTTATTAGATAAATCTTTAAAATTAATCATCAACCCCAAAATCTGCTCTCCATACTTTCAGCCATTTGATCTTAACCCTTGTCATGCTGATCCCGGAATTTATAGTTTTTTTTACAATAGTTGAAGCAGGTGTATAGACTTAGATCAGCCTGCACAGACGTGCAGTCTGATCCTCGTCTTCACTACCTGCATGGGTTTTCTAGTAATGAGGAAATATTTGTACACAAAGTAGAGTTATATTTGACAAATTTTGAAAATATTTGATGAAAGGATAAATATTCAGCAAGATAAGGGTTAATGCAATGCTGTAGAGAAATTTATTTAGCAAGACAAGGGTTAACAACATAATGCTCATTTAGTTGTCTGCAAGTACTCATTACTTTGCAAGGAATTATACTAATACGGATAGTCTCCATTTTCACTTCTGGCTAATATTGATTTTATTTACAATATACAAATCTGAATCCATGCAAATGCTTGCTAATGTTTCCATTTTATTATCAATTCCCACTCAATGACACTTTTTTTACGCCCTTGTAAAAACTATTGGGAAAACATTTTGTAGAGCATTTCCACAATGATTTCTAACCAAAAAGTAGGAAAAATTCTAATCCAATCAAGTAGAAACCGTCAAGAACTAGAACTGTCACATAGCAGTTTTATTAAGAATGATATAGAAATTGACTGTTCAATGTTAAAAATCCTGATTTTGTGGGACTTAATGTGGCTATGCATTAGTTTATTATGAAAGGGAAATAACCGCTGCTTAATATCCAAGTATACAGCAAATACAGTTGCATAACCTTATACCTGTTACCACACAATCCCCTAAAGACGTTCTCACAATATCTTCTTCCCTGATATGGCACTTGTGTGGAAGTTTGATTCAGTTAGAAATGTTTTATTCAACCTCTTTAAATTTTGATCTGCTAAAATTTTATGCTCAGGTAATGGTTTAACCCATTACCACACAATCCCACTTTTTTAAGCCCCTCATTTCAAAAGCCTAGGAAAACATTGTGGAATGCAGAAATTGCTTCATTATCCAAAATGTTTAACCCATCACCAGACGACAAAATTTAAGACAGGTTCAAACTCAAAGAAGTTGCAGACCACAATTTTAAGTTGATGAAATCTTTAGAATCTTTGTTTTTTGGGGCATAAAACATTGTGGATAATGAAGAAATTGCTTGTAACAAGCAATTTCTACATTATCCACAATGTTTTCCCAAGCTTTCATATTGAGGGGTGTTTAAAAGCCTCGCTGTGTGGGAATGTGTTAATACCTGAAGACAAACAATTTTAGAATCGCATTTACTGAAAATTGTTGTAGCATCTTCTTTGAATTTGGACCAATTTAAAATTTTGTTGTCTGGTGATGAATTAACCCTTTCCTTTTTTATGGAATTTTAGACTGGTCCAATTTAAAAGAGGTTGTAGATGACAATGAAACATGCATGCAGTTTGAAATTTTACCATCCTATGTGGTAGAAAATATTGTGGGAAAAGGAGAAATTGCTTGTTACAAGCAATTTCTCCTTTTTCCACAATGTTTTTTCAAGTATAAAATCACAGTGACGTAAATTCCCAGGTTTGTCCAGGAAAGGGTTGAACCAAAACCCATTTATATCATCTGATATAATCAGAATATCATTTGTTAAAGAATTAAAGGACATTACAGAGTGAGTAATCAAAGGTCAATTTAGTCAATATAGGTATCACTCTCAATTGTATTTACTTCTTTATAAAATGATAGGTTTGCCAGACCCAATAATATAATGACAAACTTAGCTCTTTACTGCACAATCCCTAGTTTCTTTGTCCAAGGCATTTTATCCTTGAGAAAATGTTGCGGGAAAAGAAGGAATAGCTTGTGCCAGTTTCTTTTTACCAATCTTTTCTATTCTGTAAATTGGTTATTTTTCACTCATTTTTAATTATTACCTGTAATTTCTATCCAATTAGACAAGTCAAGTGTTTTGAAAAAACTTGATTATATTCTCTCCTTCCTCTCTGGAATTCGGATTGAAGCGTATTAATCTAAGGGAAACAACTATGTAAATAAAGAAAACACATTTTTTCATTGTGCATTACCTCCCTTAGATTATATTTCCTGCATATGTTGAACCACTAAGTATCTGTATATTATGGGCACACTGAGCTTCGTTTTGTTTTATTTCTTCATAAATACACTTATGATATTGGTCTTCAGAGGCAAGAAACCGTTTTGGACAAGGATTGATTGATTAAATGGGGTTTCACTCCACTTTTAACAGTATTTAGGTCATATTGTGGCAACTGGAGATCCTAACCATCGATTTCTGTTTTTTCTCACACCAGTACTACCACTAAATCCTTTCCAAGCCTCCAGCTGCTTATCCCACTTAAGTTTATGATTATATATCTATCTGTGGAAGACAAAAATGCCTAGGGATTGAACCCTGGACCACATGATTGAGAGTCTGACGCACTACCAACTGGGCTATGGGGGTGCCTGTGGACAAGAAAGAAATTGAGCGCGTGCGTGATATTTCCAACCATTACACATGTGCGCCAAGTAAAGACTCAGATCAGCCTGTGCATCCGCACAGTCTGATCAGAGTCTTCACTCTGCGCTCTGTAGATAGATACTGACTCAAAGCTTCTTTAAACAATCAGCGAATATTCTAATTGCCCCAAATATTCCTAGCCTCAAGCTGTCCAGGGTGCTCAATGTGTGCGAGTCACGCACCTGCGGAATTGTTGGAAATGTCACGCACAGGCTCAATTATTTGTAACATATTTTCCAAAGACTTTTCTTGTGGGACAGAGGATTGTGTGCCCCGTTCGGAAAAAGGCTTAAAAAACAGGGAAATTCCAACAAATTCCAACACAATTCCACTTTTTGGGAAACCCATTCCAACACAATCCTTCTTTTTGGCACCTCTCTATCCCAAAAAACAAAGATTTTTAAATTTCATCTACAAAATTTTTTTCTCTGCTGCTTCTTTGAATTTGGATTTGGACATGTCTAAGATTTTGTTGTCTGGTAACCCATTACCAGAAGACAAAATTTTAGACTGGTCCAAATTGAAAGGAGTTGCAGTCGATTTACAGTTCATAAAATTTTAGATTTTGTCAAATTTCTGGGTAGAAATCATTGTGGATAAATGAAGAAATTGCTAGTTACAAGCAATTTCATCATTTACATAATGTTTTCCCAATTTTTTCCTTGAGAGGCATCAAAAAAGTGTCATTGTATGGGAATGGGTTCAGCAGGTTTAACTGATCGTAGAGTTGATCAAGTTGTTTTATCTTGGGAGTGACCAGCATTACCCCATTTGGTCACAATCCCACCTATTTACACCCTCCAAGGAAAAAGCATAGGAAAAATTGTGGAAAATTAAACAGAAATTGCAAGAGAAAATCAATTAACCTAAAAATTTCATCTGCAGCCTCATTCAATTTGGACCAGTCTAAAATGTTGTCATCAGTTAATGAGTTAAAGTACTTTGAATTTAGTCTAATTTGACTCTAAAACAGTGCTAAGAGCTTAGCATGTGGTACAAGTTAAGCACTGTGAAGTCGAGACAATGTTAATGAAGCATTGCCAGTAAATGGGCCGCACACTGATTTAGATGGCTGATTAGGGCACTGCGGCCTGTCAGGATGCATGCATATCCAGTTTAAATCTAATCCATCAATTTTACAGTCATTTATCCCTTGTTCATGTACAAACATCTGCAGGAAAGCAGTCTCAAAAAGATGGTGCCAGTATAATGTATATTTTAATTCGTTCCGGAGTGATCCTTCTTTTTTTACACCCTTAAGAAAAAAGGCCTTTAGTAAACATTGCAGAAAAAGAAAAAAAGACTAAGATTTTTAAAAATTTCATTAAGTAATAAGAGCCATCAAATGTAATATGGTACATATACTCATGATGCTCATGAGAACAACTCTGCCAAGTTGTATTGAAATCCATCCATAATTGAAGGAGCTGATCTCTGACATGCTCATTTTCTATGTTCAACCTTGAGCTGTGACCTTGACCTTGGAGCTATATAAAAATTTCTTTCAAAGTGTAAATCTACTCATGATAGAGAACAGTTGTACCAAGTTATATTGAAATCCATCCATAATGAAGGAGCTATGCTTGATTCCAACGTTTGACCTTGATCTTTGACCTTGGAACTATCAAAATCACAGGGGAAATGCCTCTGCCCAATATCATAAAGAATTCAAATGTGAAGTTAAGAAAGGAGGGACACAAAAATAGCTTTGAAAAAAATCACCAACTTCTAAAAAAATTCAATATGATATAGAGATGAGCCAAATTCTCAAAACTTAACACAAAATGGGTGTCTGTTACAAAATCCATGTGTATTTGCCCCTGTGATGCAGGCAACTGATTTGAACATGGAACATCTCACACAAAAAGGGACTTTCTGTAATTAACAAATTTATATAACCCATTCCCACATTATAAACCCCCCCCCCCTTGAAAAAAAGCTTTGGAAAACATTGTAGAAAAGAAGAAATTAGAAATTGCTTGTTACATCTGCAACTCTTTTTCAATATGAACCTGTCTAAAATTTGTTGTCTAATGGTCACCATTGATCCAATGATATAAACATATTCAACATATATAAAGAGTCTTTCACGGTTTCCTTTTATCTTCAACACAATATCATTAATCCTTTCCTGTTTTTCAAAATTTTATACCTGTCCAAATTCAAAGGTTTTGCAGACGACAATTTAAAGTGGATTAAATTTGAAAAACAATCATTAAGTAGGGTAGAAAATATTGTGGAAAAAGAAGAAATTTCTTGTTACATTATTTTATTAAGTGTAAAACTACAGGGACGTAAAAACCAGGGATCAAACAGGAAAGGGTTAACCAATGTATCTTTATCACTTCAAATTTTACACAAGCTAGAAATTCTTTTTTTTCATTTTAGCATGCTAAATGACCTCAGCTGTCACTGCTCTTTTAAAACCCATCTTTTCATGGGTTAACCCATAACCCACACAATCTCATTTTTTTATGCCCCTCAAACACCTTGCTTGTAACAAGCATTATCTCTTCAATGTATACATTTTTTCTACAATAAAAGGCATGTATTGGTTAAATTCCAAATTTCTAAATTGTCATCTGCAATATCTTTCAGTTTAGATTAGTCTAAAATTTTGTCATGTGGGTTAAAGTCATTCTAGTACAAAGAAAATACTTGCTGGCTTATCCACAGATGAATTAAATTTTCCTGAAGAAGCTTATGCCTACATCGAAGAGATTCATGGTGTACCCTTTTTTGCGTGACAGGTCACAGATGTTTTTATGACCTTCTCCACCGTTCTCAGGTCTTGAAGTAAGTCTGATAATGGCCACAGGGGTGCCCAATTTAATTGCAACAACTCATTAAGAATCACCCAATATACAGAGCATTTCTTTTAAGTATCTTCCAATACACTATGTAAGTTCTGTTGTGCCAACAATAAAAAGCCTTTCAACTCAACAGCCAGGCTGCCTTTTGCTGGGTTTAATCTGATGATGCCATTCAAATATGCCTATATTTCTTTCAAGTGGATATGGTATCTCTGAAACTTTGGAAACTTTTTTACGTATTGATAGATTGCCTCTGTCAATAAAAAGAATCAATCGACCAATCAAATCCTTTATTTAGGCCAGATCTGAACTTTGAACTCCGACATTGGTCAACAATTATGTGAAGCTTGTTTTTTGGGTAAGCAACTTGATTTATGATTGTTTGCTGAACTATCATTCTATTTGTTACAAGCTACTGACCATAAATTTTGAAAGTAACCCCTTTTAACCCATTACCAAAACATGCCACTTTCTGTCACCTTGAAATACAATTGTGGAAAACTTTATGGGAATAACCGCCCAGAAAAGTGTTCATGCTGTTGGTAAGCTGAGCTTCAGATAACCTATTCACAGATGGAAATTTTTTAGACTGGTTCAATTTTAAAAGGGCCTCCGTCACAGCGCAGTTGGTAGCGCATCAGACTCCCAATCTTCAATCATGGGGTGTCATAGGTTCGATCCCCGGAAGTGGCACATATCCTTTCCGACATTTGTCTTTCACCAAATGGTGGATAATCGTAAACCTAAGTTAGATAGCAGCTGGAGGCTAGGAAAGGATGTAATGGTAGTACTGGAGTGAGATAAACCAGAAATCAATTATTAAGTGCTCCAGCCGCCGCAATATGACTGAAAAATACTTAAAGTGGCATTAAACACCATTCAAACAAAACCTCAATTTCAAAGGAGTTGGATATGGCAATTAAAGTTTATGAAATTGTAGATTTTTTTAAGATTCTGGGTAGAAAACATTGTGTAAAATGAAGAAATTTCTTTGTTGCAAGCCCTGTGATTTTATAATTGAAAAACATTCTAGAATAAGAAGAAATTGCTTGTAACAAGCTTTTTTTCCCTTTTATCACAATACTTTCTACCCTACTGAATTGTTGATTTTCAAATTAAATCCACTTTACATTTCGTCTGCAAAACCTTTGAATTTAGACCGGTCTAAAATTTGGGAAAACAGGAAAGGATAAGACTAGAAAATGATTTGTACAAAGCTTCAAATTATAGTAATGATGGAAAGATATTTTTAGTTCTCAATAGTTTAAATTTGTTTCTTAATAAAGGTTGAGTGACTGAAAATTTGAGACAGTCTCAGTGATGTAAAAACAAGATATTGTTAAACGTTTTTGTTTTAAAAAATGTGACATTTTATCCAATTTGAAGTGTTCCCAATGAAGTATTCTTCATCGGGATGAATTGTCACTTGTTTACAAACACAAATCTTTAAAATCACAACATTGGAGATCATGCTGTTATAACAAATCAGCATATATCAATCGATAATTTGGTATTCACAGTTTATCTCTTAACTTTTTTTACTTGGGTTCCTTTGTCAGAAGACACGGAAAAAGAAGAAATTGCTTGTAATAAACAATTTCTTCTTTTTTCACAATTTTTCTACCCTACAGAATGATTATTTTTCAAATAAAAACAACTTTGAATTATCATCTGTAAAATCTTTGAAATTGGACAGGTCTAAAATTTTGAAAAATAGGAAAGGGTTAAATTTTGCAGCTGGACTCAAAATGGCTAGAAAAAATTGCTTGGATAGATGCTTATAAAACTTCAGATTTAGTGTTGTTCAGCCTCCTCTGTTATGTTACTAATAATCAATCAGTTTATCATATTTGTTTAACCCATTCCAACACAGCAAAATTTTAGACTGGTCCAAATTGAAAGAAGCTGCAGACGACAATTTCAAGTTGATGGAATTTTGAATTTTTTCCTCTTTTTGGATAGAAGAAATTGTGGATAATGAAGAAATTGCTTGATACAAGCAATTTCTTCATTTTCCACAATGTTTTCCGAAGTTTTTTTCTTGAGGGGCGTAAAAAGGAGGGATTGAGTTGGAATGGGTTAACAAATTATACTAATCAAGTTATCACGGGTGATAGGAAAGTTCAAAATCTATGCCTGTAAATCATTAGACTGGCATTTTTTCGAGCCATACTCATTTTTAATCCATTACTAGACAGAAAATTTTGGACTGGTCCAAATTGAGAGGGTTTGCTAATGGCAATACAAAGTTAATGAAATTTTAGATTTTTTCAAGTTTCTGGGTATAAATCATTGTGTAAAATGAAGATATTGCTTGTTACAAGCAATTTCCTCATTTTACTCAAAGCCTAATAGTTTTTCTTGAAAAAAGCATCGCTGTTAGAATGGATTAAACCTATTCTGAAGACAACAAAACTTGAGAATGGCAAAATTCAACAGGGATACAGCTAACAAGATGTGAATAGAAAATTAAAAATCCAAAAGCATCGAAAATATGGTTAGGAAAAAGAGAAATTGGAAATATGTGACAAGTAAAGCAATCCATAAAATGTACCCTACATTAAACCTTTCCTGTTTCTAGAAACTTAAGATTGGTCCAAATTCAAAGAAGTTGCAGACGACAATTACAATTGGATGTAATTTGAAATGAAATCATCCTATGTAGAAGAAAATATTGTGGAAAAAGGAGAAATTGCTTGTTACAAGCAATTTCTTCTTTTTCCACCATGCTTTCTAAAGTGTAAAATCACAGCAGCGTAAAATCTCGTGCTTGTACAGGAAAGGGTTAAATGTATAGTTCAGCTAATCCAAGGTAATCCCCTCTTGAATTTATGCATTGCTCTTTTACACAAGTGGATGTTTTATCAAGGTTCAAGTCCCAGACATATCTTTTTGTCTGTACAGACAAAACCCACCAACGAAATGATCCATCTGATACATAAATCTTGTACAATCCCTTATTTTCAACGTCCCTGTGATTTTATACTTGAGAAAATATCATGGAAAAAGAAGAAATTGCTTGAAACATTATCATCTTCATTATCTACCCAAAATAGCAAAGATTTTTAAAATCTCAAAAACAAACAAGATGTGTTTGTGAAACACAATGCCCCTGCAACAGGACTAAATGTTTGACCTTGGTATGTGACCTTGACCTACACATGAGGAGATGTGTATTATTTAGATGTATCATCATGCCAAATATGAGCATTGTATCTTGAAAAGGCTGGTAGTAATTGGCAATGTTAAGTATTTTGGTCAAGTTTTGTGCAGACAGACGGACAGACAGACAATATCCCCCGATCTTTTGATGCAGGGGTATAAAAATGTTGTCTACAACATCTTTGGATTTGGATTAGTCTATAATTTTGTTGTCTGGAAATATCAAAGATTGTTTTGACAGAAAACCAAATGAAAACCAAATGAAGCATTTTTTCATCACAAGACTTCAATAATTAGCTGAGCAAAGTTCACATCTCAACCAAGGATCATCCCATATAATCATCCCATATAACTGTATGAGGAAACATTAATTAACCCTAGTGCTGAACCGGAATATTCCGGTTTTAGCAGGAGGTATAGATAAAGATCAGACTGCACAGTTAGTCTACACATCCTGTATGTCCTTTTGAAACCAGAGTTGTTTATGAAATTAATTTTCAAAGGAAGTATTGACAACTGAACAACAAGTAGTACCAGTGCTTTCAGCCCTTTTATTTCAATACACTTCTGAAAAGGATTTTATCCATCATGACAAGGGTTAATTAAAGACAGGTTGACCTGGGGCACAGCATTCTAGAAGCATTCTTGTCTCTGCAGGGTAGTCCATTGGCACTATTAGTTAATCTTTTCAAAGGTTATAGGAATGAATATATAAATAGGAAACAAAACTTGGAACAAGGGGGCTGTATTGGCCCTGGTGCACTCACTCCAGACAAAGGATCTTTCTTTTCAATCATCAACAAAATTGTTATGTTAAAACATTCCCACACAATCCAGCTTTTTTACATCCCTCAAGACAAAAGCTTTGGAAAAAATTGTGGAAAACGAAGAAATTGCTCGTTACAAGATAAATAGTATTGCGAGGGAGGTTAAACACTGATTAACTGATTAAACAAGATGCAAAATAAAGTAATAAAGCAAGAGAGGTAATGCAACTGTACCCGGCAATTTTGCTCCCTAGATTATAATCTTGTTTTCTGTATAATGAGTATAATCAGGCTAATATCTCAAATGTATTTACTAATGATCCAAAGATATTTTATTAAGCTATTACCAAACAACAAAATTCTAGACTGCTCAAAATTCAAAGATGTTACAAGCAACAATTCTTTTTTTATTCTTTGTTATTTTGGGGAGAAAACATTGTTGATAAGAAAGCATTTTTTCATTATCCACGATGTTTCTAAAAGCTATTTTCAGGGGTTGGATGGGATGTGTGTCTACAAGGGAGTTTGTGTGGAAATGGGTGGATTGATTGACTTCATGGGATTCATGGGATCTAATGCCACTTTTAACAGTATTTCAGTCATATCATGCAGCTGGAGCACCTAACCGTGAATTCCAGGTATTTCTCCCACCAGAACTATCACAACATCCTTTCCCAGCCTCCAGCTGCTCTTCCTACTTAGGTTTACAATTATAGACCTGTTGGTGGGAGACAAATGTCGGAAAGGTTATTCGCCACGGCCAGGATTTAAGCCAATGACCCCAAAATTAGGAGTCCTATGTGCTACCAACTGCCCTATGGCCTGGGTCCAAGAATTTGTGGAATGAAACAAATCCAAAATGGTAAAATCACTTTTCTAACCCACGAGATGAAGTTATTTGGATCATTACACAAGACTTTCTGTTATACAGCTATCTCTCGTAAATAGGACCAAAACTAAATGTCAACAGGTGAAAGGGTAAAATATGATATGAGACAGAAAATCAAGAATTGCAAATGCAACACCACTAATAATGAATGCATTATGATGCCGATACGAGCTCATTCTAAGCATCTTTGAATCCCATAAGGCAGTATTATGGATCATTTTAAAGACATTTACCAACTAATTCAATTAATATTGAGATCATTTACAAATTAACATGAACTTATGATTCTGGTTCCCTCATTCTGGTTACCTTGTTTACATAAATATTGTATTCATCATAAAACAGTTGATAAAATGGGTTTTAAACCCACTTTTAACAGTACTTTACTTATACTACTGGTCCATTTGACTTTTGTCAAATGTTGGAAAGAATATTGGTTGAGCCCAGGGTTTAAGGATAGGAAGCACAGCCCATTACCGCTTTTACCTTCAGCCCTGTCAAAAAAGTATGAATAAATAGGGAAAAGGGTTCAGACAGGCTGACAGGTGCAGAAGCAGATGCGGGTATATGCCCGCTATATTTCAGACATGTTAAATTTAATGTATATCCTTGAGCTGTAACCTTGACGTTAGAGCTATCTGAAAAATTTGTCTCAAATGGCACATCTACTAACAGTAGAGAACAATTGTTCAGAGTTATTTCAAAATCAATCCATAATTTTAGGAGCTACGCTCTAGACATGCTTAATTCTAATGTATGACCGGAAGCTGTGACCTTGACCTTTGAGCTATCTATTTTCTTTCAAATTGCACATCTATTCATGACTGTGAACAAAATGTGACAAGTCATATTGAAATCCATCTAAAATTAAAGAGCTTATGGTCTGGACATGGTTAATTTCAGCTTTTGACCTTAGAATGAGACCTTGACCTAGAAGTTATCTGAAGATTTGTTTGTTTAAATGGGGTTTAAAGTCTTTTTTAACAGTTTTTCAGTCATATCACAGCAGCTGGGGCACCTTACAATGGATTCCTGGTATTTCTCACACCAGTACTACCATTACATCCTTTCCTAGCTTCCATCTAGTAGCCCACTTAGGTTTACGATTATCCACCTATTGATGAGAGACAAATGTTAGAAATGATATTTGCCACCGCCGGGTATCGAACACCCCAAGATTGAAGATTGGGAGTACTACCAACTGAACTCTGACAGCAGCCTGAAGATTTGTTTCAAATTGCAAATCTACTCATGCTAAAGAATAATTGTGTAAAGTTAGTTTGAAATCAATCCATATTTGAAGCAGCTATACTTTGGAAATGTTTAATTTCGATGTTTGACCTTAATTGAGCTAAAAAAAATTATATGTCATTTGAATGAAATGAATAATAAACTGTCTTTTCTAAAAGTTTAGTTCACTTTAGTGGCTTATTTCTCAGTATGAAGCATCAAGCCTGTATAATGTAGGGGTGGAGGGGAATGATTACTTTATTATTACCACATTACAATCAAAAATGATAAACAGCTTCAAAGATGAAACAGGGGATTCATTTTACATAGGTTCTTTATGGCTTCTTATAACTTTGATTCTGCATCTGCTCTCTGAATGCCAGTTTCTTCTTAACCCTTTGATTTCTCAAATAATGAAGATGACTATCAGGTGATAACAGAATGAGTTCACTCTACAAGAATATGTTGTGTCCCCTGTCATGTTACTGCAATTAAGTGTGCCTGCACGAGGAGTGTAACAGCAAAAATGCACCAGCAACAGGATCATTTTGTTAGTTTCTGCATGAGAACTCAATAAGGTAAAAACAAAGTTATCCTCCAGAAACACCTCTTGCAATGTTGTTCACGTGGACAGGACAACAGTAGGAACCAAGGGGTACAGTAAACCTGCCTGACTGCTTTATTCTGAGTGGTATAAGAGCTTGAATCTTGATCTTAAGCTCACAGGTTCATTTCCACACAATGACACTTCTTGATGCCCCCTATAGAATAAGCTGTGGAGGCCCATTTTCCCATTTTTTCCAATAGAACTCCCCATAATCAATAGGGTTCACCCTTATGACCTAGCAATTATTCTGGTCAAGTTTCATGAAGATTGAGTCAAAACTGTGGCCTCTAGAGTGTAAACACTTCAATTGTTGGTGCTGCATGCCACAAGACAGACATTCAATGATCACTAAAGTTCATCATGAGCACATTGTGCTCAGGTGAGCTAAAAAAGAAAAAAAATCATCTACTAAATTTTTTGTCCGCAACTTCTTTCAGGTTTGAGCAGTCTAAAATTATTCATCTGGTAATGGGTTAAGCCACTGCCTTACTTTCAGGGTTACGAAAGAATCTGAGTTAGGAAAGTTTGAGAGTGACTCTAAAAGCTCAAAGCTTTTGTCCCAATCAAACTAAAGTAAATTAGTATAAACTAAAACAAACCTATATAGATTAACCCTTTCCTGTTTTTGACAATTTAGACTGGTCCAAATTGAAAGAGGTTGCAGACGTCAATGAAAATTTGATCATGTAATTTGAAATGAAACCATCCTATGTGGTAGAAAATATTGAGGAAAAAGAAGAAATTGCTTGTTACAAGCAATTTCTTCTTTTTCCACAATATTTTCTCAAGTATAAAATCACAGCTACATAAAATCCTGTATTTGTACGGGAAAGGGTTAATAGACACTTAAAAACAGTTTTGCACTACTATAACCCCCAATAATGCTGTACTTTGTACCTTACTCTCTAGTTAACAAGATGTGTTTGTGAAACACTATGCCCCCTAAACAGGAATTCTTTAGAAACGGAAAAAGGGTTAAAATTTTGACCTTGACCTTGATGAAATGACCTTCCACAGTTGCGCCTTGTTGAGACCTATCTACATACCAAATATTAGCATTGTAACTTAATCAGGGTTGAAGTTATAGGAAAATGTTTAGTTGGCAAGTTAAGTTTTGCAGACAGACAGACAGACGGACAGATAGACAGACAGACGGACAGACAGACGGACACTGGTAAAACAGTATGCCCCCAATCTAATCTTTGCTGGGGCATAAAAATGCAATGGATCCCACCTAATTGCAACCTTGATAATGGCAATCTTAAGAAGAGCAAAATACTGCTTCATTTCATTCAGGCTAGAAATACATAGAACAAGTATAGTTTCTTTCAATTGCAATAATCTTTTATCTGGTTCACAATGCAAAGAAATGATACTATCTTAATTATTTGTTAGAAAAAACTTCACAAAGAAATGATACTATCATAATTATTTGTTTAAAAAAAAAACTCACAAAGAAATGATACTATCATAATTATTTGTTAGAAAAAAAAAAAAACTCACAAAGAAATGATACTATCATAATTATTTGTTAAAAAAAAAACTCACAAAGAAATGATACCATCATAATTATTTGTTAAAAAAAAAACTCACAAAGAAACGATACTATCATAATTATTTGTTAGAAAAAAAAACTCACAAAGAAATGATACTATCATAATTATTTGTTAGAAAAAAACCTCACAAAGAAATGATACTATCATAATTATTTGTTAAAAAAAAACTTTCAAAGAAATGATACTATCATAATTATTTGTTAGAAAAAAAAACCTCACAAAGAAATGATACTACCATAATTATTTGTTAAAAAAAAAAAAACTCACAAAGAAATGATACTATCATAATTATTTGTTAAAAAAAAAACTCACAAAGAAATGATACTATCATAATTATTTGTTAGAAAAAAAACTCACAAAGAAATGATACTATCATAATTATTTGTTAGAAAAAAATCTCACAAAGAAATGATACTATCATAATTATTTGTTAGAAAAAAAAACTCACAAAGAAATGATACTATCATAATAATTTGTTAGAAAAAAATCTCACAAAAGAAATGATACTATCATGATTAATTGTTAGAAAAAAATCTAACAAACTTGCACTGCAATTAACCAATTACCACACAGTTAAAATTTAGAATAGTCCATTTTCAAAGAAGTTGCAGACGACAATTTTAAATTGCTGAAATCTTAGTATTCTTATTCTTTTGTCTTTAGGGTAGAAAACAGGGATAATAAATTGCTTTTAACAGATAATTTATTCCTTGTTCACAATATTTTCCCAAGCTGTTTTCTTGAGGGGCCTAAAAGAGTGGGATTGTGAGGGAATAAGTTAAAAGGAATATATTCTAAGACCAAAACAAAGAGAACCAGAATAACTATCATTAAAGGTGATAAGTATACCCCCCCCCCATCCTTATGTCACAGGACCTTAACTAGACAATGTCATTTTAGGGATACTAACTCTGTTATCATTAGGCCAAAACTCACATGAAACTTTTAGTCTTTGAATCAGTGGGAATGTCTGATTTAGTCAAATCACGTGCAGTAACTCATTAATTCTTGTCATGCTGAACCCGGAATATTCTGGTTTTGGCAGCAGGTGTCGACTAAGATCAGACTGCACTTATGTGCAGGCTGATCTAAATCTATACCTCCCACTTGTACTTTTCCTACCAGAGTTGTTTATTAAGTTGATTTATAAAAAAAATATTGATTTTTGAACAACAAGTTCTATCAGTGCTTTCAGCCCTTTGATTTGACAGCAATTCAGTAAGGTAATTTATACAGCATGACAATGGTTTATTCTTGCTAGAAGTGCAATAAAATTGCATCTTACATATCTACAACTCAACCAAGTACCAATCAAACTTATTTGAAACAGAAGGAGAATTCGATTACACAATACTTTTTAAGTCAAATCTGGAGGAATAACTCATTAACTCCTGATAGAATTTTCACATAATTTGTATCTTGCACATCTATCTTCAGCTCCTCATGAAAACTTCTGCCAAGTATAAAGTGAATTGTACAGAAACTGTTGGAGGAGTTATCAAGACAAGCATAATTATGTCAAACAAGGGGTAATAACTCTTCATGGAGTTTTCACAAAAGTTGCCTCTTGCAAATCTACAGCTTCTAATGAACACTTCTGCCAAGTATTAAGTTAATTGGATTGAAACTGTAGGAGAAGGTGTCTGGACAAGCACTTAAAATGTAAATCAGGGTCAATAACTCAATAAGTTCATGAAAGTTGCATCTTCCAGATCTTCAACTCCTTATGGACAATTCTGCCTAGTTTACAGTGAATTAGACACAACCTGTCGCAGAAATGTCTGTAAAAGCATTTTTAAGTCAAATCCAGTACACTAACTCATTTATTCTTTAAGAATTTTTTACAAAATGTGTGCCTTGTACATCTACAGCTGCTAATAAGCACTTCTTCCAAGTGTCAGGTGAATTGGACTGAAAGTAGGAGGAATTGTATGTGAAAGATTTTGAAGACAGACAGACCTACTGCCAACCAACCAACTAAACAACAGGTAGATTCCAATATAACCCCCACAAACTATGTTTGAGAGGGTATAAAAAGAGTCCAATGACATTTTCATGTGAATTGACTCTATAGCTATAACATTGGCCATCCTTAACAAAAGAAAATATGCATCCAGTCCAATCTTGCAACTAAGCATTCTTTTCCATTAGATTAAAGTGGACAAACAATGTGTGAAAGGTTTTAGCCCCCACCTAGACCTAATGATGATTGATGACATTTTAATTGGTTCAAGCCACCATCTTTGATCTGTAGGAATTAACATGGCCATTTCTCCTTGTTTCATGTCAACTGTTGACTGAGAACCAATCTTGTTTTCCAGACTGTCAGCTTCTTTTTTATTGCCTATGTCTGAATTAGTAAATTAAATTTAAAACCATTCTATAGAAGTCCAGAAATCCTCATCGCAACCATAATCACACAGGTCACAAACACAATTCTTGAAACCTTTCTTGAATCATACCAGAGGTAAATTTTGGAGAAGTTACTGTTACTGCACTGTTGAATAAATTCTTTTTCTTTACAGTTCTTGAATAGATTATCATTTTTTTTTCAGTGGAATACCAGTTAATCGTTTCACAGAAAAAAAAAATCAAATAATGGAATTGATAAACTCACAGTTTTGCAGAATTTGCTGAGCTTTCGTTCTTTTCGAAGTACTACATGACAACTAAGTGGGGCTCCAGACAGTGATGTCATGATCAGGTTGCCATGTATTTCATCTGCATAGTGACAAGCTTTTATACATTCCCCTCCCCCCCCAAAAAAAATTGAGCTTTTGAATTTGACCCTTAAATTGCAGAAATAGAATAAAAAAAAATTGGTGCAAGATTGACTATCTTCAATTTTGGGAACAATATAAGCTTTATTTCACTTGTAGCTCCTCCACACATGAAAATATGGATTCTGTTGTTCACTCAACAAAAGACAATTCAATCATACACTGAAACATACTATTATTCTGTATATATTACAAAGATAAATACAAGAGCAAAGCCTACCGGTGCCTACGCTTGGCTATTTGGTGCTGGATAGTGGATAAAATGCATCTAGAGTTGTCCCCTTGATAGTATAGGCTGCTCTTTTGATAGTGAACAAGTATGCCAAGTTTCAAGTGAATGCCTTAAGGAGAATCAGAGAAATCACAAAATGTCAAAGTTTTCGCACGACGAAACCAAGGCTATAGCAATACCTCAGTTTTCTTTGGACAGTCTAGCTAATAAGGAGTTCTTGGAATATCTTTTTATTGTGCACATGCAGTAGGTATAAAATGGCAAAACTAGTACACAGCTTTATTCTTATGTAGATCCATAAAATAATTGACTGATTAAGGCAGCCATGTCAATCAAAGAGTTAATCTGCCAATCAAATCATTCCAGTGTGACCCTTGTGCTGCTAACAGTTCATTTTTTTAGGAGGGAGGTAGACAGAAAACATCGTGGATAATGAAGAAATTGCTTGTGACAAGCACTTTATCTTCTACAAGATTTTTCTTAATGGGCATAAAAAAAGCATGATCATTTGGGAATGGGTTAAGATGAAGAAAATGTGTCCAATGACAAGTAATTTTCCAACTTTCCGACAGACAAATTGTTATGCACAGGCATCCATCATTGGGTAATTATTGTAAACTGTTTCTTTAGATGAAATGAATAAAGACTGTCTGGAAATTATTCACAACCTTTACAAAATTGCTTTAACCCATTACCAGATGGCAAAATTTTAGACTGGTCAAAATTAAAAGGACTTTAAAAGTATGAAAATTTAGGGTTTTTAAACTTTCTGCGTAGAGAACACCGTGGAAAATGAAGAAATAACTTGTATCCAATTTCTTCAATTCCCACGATGTTTTCCAAAGCTTTCATATTTAGGGGCATTTAAAAGCGTTATTGTACGGGAATGGATTAACCCATTCAAGATACAATTCTACTATTTTTATCCTCTGGCAAGCAGAGAAATGGGTGGATTTCAATTAATTGAATAACTTTGGAAGTGCTTGACCTAAGGTACATCCCTGCCAAGTTTCATCAAGATCGGCACTCTGGTTTAAGAAAACAAAATGTATGAAGAAATTGGGGACATTGAATGACTTACATTACAGTATCACAGACGCTCACTTTTAGCCGAAAAACAATTTTCAAAATAAATATCAAACCATAACTAGTACTTTGCATGCTTGCAGCTCTTTGAGTTAACCCTTTTCTGTTTGTTTTTTTTTTAAATCTTAGACTGGTCCAAATTGAAAGGGGTTGAAGATGACGATGATTTGTTTGAATGGGGTTTTACGCCGCTTTCAACAATCTTTCAGTTATATCGCGGCGGCTGGAGCACCTAACAATGGAATCCTGGTATTTCCAGTACTACCATTACATCCTTTCCTAGCCTCCAGCTGCTATCCCACATAGGTCTACGATTATCGACCCATTGGTGAGAGACAAATAGTCGGAAAGGATGAGTGCCGCCGTCGGGGATCGAACCCAGGACCTCTAGATTGACAGTCCGATGCGCTACCAAAGATGAAAATTGGATTCCATTTGAAATAAAACCATCCTAAGTGGTAAAAAATATTGTGGAAAAAGGAGAAATTGCTTATTACAAGCAATTTCTCCTATTCCCACAATGTTTTCTCAAGTATAGAATAACAGCCACGTAAAATCCCGGGTTGTACAGGAAAGGGTTAAATTCAGTTAAGAAATTGCCTTTTATTCAGCATGACAAGGGGAAAAGCTGTGCCCCTCTTCATTTGAGATTTGGATATAAGTTTATATCTTGTCATTTACACCTTAAATCTGTGTCTGTGTTTATTCATTATTTCACATAACAGTATGAATGATAAATGAAAGTAGATGAATATAAAGCATGTTTCTGTCAAAGGTCATCAGTACAAAACAGTAAAACACCTTGATTACAGTGTCTAGGTGTATTGTCAACAGCTACCTTTTTTTTAATAATACAGAACAACTAGAGGCGCTTGAGCGCCTGTATCGCTCCACAGGCATAAATGTACTGATTAAGCAAATTTTTGCAAGAATTCAATATAAACTGAATATAAGGAAAATAGATCTAAGTCATTGAAATCTTTGAAATAGTTCTGGAGAAATATTTCAAATTTTTCATTGTTTTTACAAAAGTCAAAATATGTAAAATTCATTATGTAAAATTTTCACTGTAAACCATATATGGACATAATCCACCACCTTAATAGCCATGTTTTTTAACCAATCAAAATTATATGAAGGAATCTGATAAACAGTCATCTCAGAATCATTCCTGTGAACTTTGGTTGAAATCCATCAACAAGTTTCTGAAAAATTTATGAAGTTTTCAGTATATACCATGTATGGAAATTAGCTCTGCCCAATTAAGCCATATTTTTCATTCAATCAAAGTTCTTTTATACAATCTGATAAAAACAAGAGCTGTGGTAGACGGATTATGCTCCCCGAAATAAGGCTTTTGTCACAAAACTGTATGCCTTTATTAGACAAAAAACTTTTTATTGAATGCAACTATAGTTGCTATATAGTATACTAAGAAATTTGGAATTTTGACAAACATTGAAGGAATCTGTTTGGCTTCACAGGCCTGATTCTAGTAAAAATTCAATATCATCATATGGTAAAGGGTTAAATATTTTACCTTGACTATCAAAGTTAACAATGAAAAATGTCTCCATACAAAAAAGGAAGACTCTAACTTGAGTAGTCTTGCAGAAACACTAGACTGATTTATTTTAGAGTAGGATATATATAAAATGTAAAGCTACATGGCATTAAGCCCCCTTTTAGCATGGTCAGGCTCATTAGGTCAAAAATTGAAATAAACATTACCTAGGGCATTAAATAAAGAACATTTATGTAAAGTAACAAGAAATTTTGGCAATTTGTAAAGGAGGTATTTGAAAATTAATGACCTTCACAATTTGACCTTGACCTTGACCAATGACTATGAACTTAGTACCAACAGAAAATCTATGTAAAAAGCAATGCACATGTAAAATATGAAGGCTATATCACTTATCATTGTATACTTATGGGAGATGTTAAAGTTAAAATTTTCAAAACTTTGACCTTGAAAAGTGACCTTGACCTTGACATATGACCTTGAACTTAGTACCAACAGAAAGTCCATGTCATAAGCAATGCACATGTGAAATATGAAGGCTATGTCACTTACCATTGTATAATTATAGACAATGTAAATTTAAGATTTTCGAAATTTTGACCTTGAGAAATGACCTTGATCTTGACAGATAACCTTGAACTTAATTTCAACAGAAAGGTCATGTCATAAGCAATGCACATGTGAAATATGAAGGCTATATCACTTACCATTGCAAAATTATGGCCAATTTTAAAGTTTTAATTTCCCAAATTTTGACCTTGAGAAATGACCTTGACCTTGAATGAAGACCTTGAACTTGGTACCAACAGAAAGGGTTTGTCACAAGCAATGCACATGTGAAATATGAAGACTTCATCTGTAACCAATCAAAAGTTATTGCCAATTTTAGTTTTTGCAGGGAAAAAAGACAGTTAACGTAAAGGTAATAACATTAAGACCACTTTTCCCATGACGCATTTTTTTAAAAACGAAAATTCCCATTAGTTTAAGGTCAAGGGGATCTGATTTGCTACGCAAATATGAAATTTCATGAAATTCTAACGATTAGTCTTGGAGAAATTGGCAAAAAACTAGTTTTTACATTTAGGCCCCCTTTTCCGTGACGCAGCCTTGAAAAATCAAATAACAGGTCTTGGAAATTTCCTACGAAGATTATACAAGAAGTTTCGTCCAATTAGGCCCAGGGGTTGCTGAGATATGACTTTGGAAGGACAGAAGGACGGACGGACGGACCGCAGGCCGGCGACTATATGCTCCCCCAGAAAATTTTTCGGAGGGCATAACAATTGGTCATTTGAAGATTTAGCCAATGACCATACAATGCCACAATTGACGCCCCGAAAAGATATGATGGTGGAAACTTTGTGGGAGCAATTTGTTACAAGCAATTCCTCCTTTTCCTACAATTATTTCTACCTAATTATTTGGCAATTATTTTCCAATTTCACATCAAGTTGAAATGTAATCTGCAATCTTGACCAATCAGACGGATGGACAGACGCACAGGCCGGCAACTATATGATCCCCCTAAAAAAAATTTCGGGGAGCATAAAAACACCTAAGGATCGATCAGGTCAAATTTGGTTGAAATCCATTGACTGGTTTCTGAGAAGAATAATTTCAAAGCTTTTACCAAATATGGAAATTAGCCCCACCCATTAAAGCCATATTTCTCATCTGATCAAAATTCTTTGAAGGAATATTATGGAAGGTCACCCAATGATCATTTCTATGAAATTTAGTTGAAATCCATCCATTGGTTATTGGGTATAAGAAATTAGCCCTACCCATTAAAGCCATGATCTTCATTCGATCAAAATTCTTTAAAGGAATCTGATAAAGGGTTGCCCAAGGATCATTTCTGTGAAATTTGGTTAAAATCTATCTTCTGAGAAGATTTTCAAAGCTTTTACCATATATGGAAATTAGCCCCACTCAATAAAGCCATCTTTTTCATCCAATCAAAATTCTTTAACGGAATCTGATAGAGGGTCACCCAAGGATCATTTCTGTGAAATTTGGTTGAAATCTGTTTAGTACTTTCTGAGGAGAAGATTTTCAAAGCTTTTACGGACGGAGGACTGGACACAAGGATGGACGCACGCACGACAGACACGGCATGACAATAGCTCTCTGGCTTTCAGCCAGTGAAGCTAAAAACTGTCGGATAAAAAACTGTCGGATAAATGAAGCAGTTACAGTCAGTGCAAAATCAGACAGAAAGAGGCAAACACATTAACTCACCTGTCATTGTGACAGTTATGTCTTGGGCTTAACCCATTACCGGACGACAAAATTTTAGAACAGTCCAAATTAAAAGGGGTTGCAGAAGACATTCAAAGTTCACCAAATTTCAGGTTTTTTCAATTTCCTAGGTAGAAAATATCGTGTAAAATGAAGAAATTGCTCGTCACAAGCAGTTTCTTCATTTCACACCATGTTTTCCCCAATCCTTTTACTTGAGGGGTGTCAATAGGTGTCATTGTGTGGGAATCAAAATCAAAAGTGACTGGGGTGCCAAAATTAACAAACAGTTATCATTATCAAGCTCTTGAACAAAAATAAATCTATTTGCAAGAAAATCTCTTTGCTTAATCAAGTGCATTTTATCTATAAACTCAGGAGAGAAATATTGACATTCTGTGAACTGCATTTGCAGAGAATGTTGGAATTCGAAGAAATATGCATGAATATCTCTAACAGATATGAGAAAATAATTCAGCTAAACTCTTCTCTGAAAAATAGCAGGTTTTCAAAAGTCTGAAAGTTCTTTTCAAAACAATGTTTTCATCTGGTCAAATAATTCATAATCCGAAAGCGACATTATGTCACAAGAAGCAGAACAACCTGCATCTATGCTAACACAATGAAGGTTACAAAGAGAAATTATAATAGCTTATCATAAACTAAGAACACTTAATTAACGACCGAAAGACCCTAATTGGTTGGAACAACACTGTAATTCGTTAAGTTTTTTTTAAAAAAAGTGACTTTTTATCCCTGGTGAAGAAAACTTTCATTTTCATTTATCCTTCTACATTCTGCCAAATAGTTATTTTCTCATAACATAAGCAGCTCCTGAAATAATTAAATCAAAGTACTGAAAGTACTGTTAGCTAGCAGAGCATGGTTTGTTAAGAAAGCTTCTTTGTCAAAGGTTATCATGATAAATAAATGAGGTTAAAGTAACCCAGAAGTTAACCAATTACAGCATGACAAAATCTTCAAATTGAAAAAAAAGTTGCAGAGAACAGTTTTAAATTGGTGCAATTTAAAAAATCTTTCTCCAATAGGGGGAAAACATTGTGGACAATGAAGAAATTGCTTGTTACCAGCAATTTCTTCATTGTCTATGATGTTTTTCAAAGCTTTTTTCTCTGGACACTTAAACCAGAGGGCCAAAGTGGCCCTCAATTGCTCACCTGAGTTGAATGTCTCAAAACTTTTATTTAATTTCATTGATGACAATTGATTGGGCAAAAAAGGTGGCCTCTAGAGTGCATTCAAGGTTTTTCTAAGATTTGACCCTGTGACCTAGTTTATGACCCTAGTTGACCCAGTTTTGATTTCATACAATATTTTATCACAACAATCATTCTGACCAAATTTCAGGTTGATGAGGCATAAAATGTGGCCTCCATAGTGCATTCAAGGTGTTCCTAAGGTTAGACCCTGTGACCTAGTCTTTGACCCCAGTTGACCAAGCTTCAAACATCAAGACAATCATTCTGACCAAATTCCAGGTTGATTGGGCAAAAAATGTGGCCCCTAGAGCGCATACAAGGTTTTTCTAAGTATTGACCCCGTGACCTAGTTTTTGCCCCCAGTTGACCCAGTTTTGAACTCTTACAAGATTTCATAAAGACAATCATTCTGACAAATTTTCAGGTTGATTGGGAAAAAATGTAGCCTCTAGAGTGCATACAAAATTTTTCTAAGATTTGACCCAGCATCCTAGTTTATGACCAAAGTTGACCCAGTTTCAAACTTGCACAAGATTTCAACAAGACAATCATTCTGACCCAATTTCTAGTCGATTGGGCAAAAATGTGGCCTCTAGAGTGCATACAAGGTATTTCTAAGGTTTTATCAAATGACCTAGTTTTTTACCTCACTTGACCCAGTTATGAATTTGTCCAAGACTTCATCAAGACAATCATTTTGATCAAATTTCAGGTTGATCAGACAAAAAATTAGGCCTCTAGAGTGCAAAAAAGGTTTTTCTCAGATTTGACCTAGTGACCTTGTTTTTGACCCTAGTTGACTCAATTTGCAAATTGTGTGAGATTTCATCAAGACAATCATTCTGACCAAATTTCAGGTTGATTGGGAAAAAAATGTGGCCTCTTATGTGCATACAAGGTTTTTCTTAGAGTTGACCCTGTGACCTAGTTTTTTACCCCACTTGACCCAGTTTCAAAGTCATACAAGATTTCACTAAGACAATTATTCTGACCTAATTTCAGGTTGATCAGGCAAAAAATGTAGCCTCTAGAGTGCATACAAGGTAAATGTTGAAGAAGGACGACGGACATCCACCTTACCACAAAAGCTCACCTTGAGCACTTTGTGCTCTGGTGAGCTAAAAAGTGAGATTGGATGAGAATGGGTTAAATAACATGCTTTTGAAAGAGTTCTCTATAATTTGAATAGAGTTTGAAATACCCCTGAAATACATAAGAACTACTTTTTATGGAGTATACATTCAATTGATTAAGTGGTTAAGCCTCCAGTGGCAGTTTGCACGGGTTGAAATTCGAGGAGACCTCAAAATTTCCTCAGTTAACTCAAGCTATCAAAGCTGGCACTTTGCTAGCTTAGAATAGACTATCCAGGGATACACATGGATGGGGTAATTTGGATGTTAAACCTGTACCTCTCACACCAGTACTACCACTTCATCCTTTCCAAGCCTCTAGCTGCTCAGTGATGGGAGAAAAATGTTGGAAAAGATTTTTGCAGCGAAAGAGGATCGAACCCAGGACCTCATGATTAGGAGTCCAATGTGTTACCAACTGCCCTATGGCCACAGGCCTCCACTTGATTAACCCATTCCAACACAGCAAAATTTTAGACCGGTCAAAATTGAAAGAAGCTGCAGACGACAATTTCAAGTTGATGGAATTTTGAATTTTTTCGTCTTTTTGGATAGAAAACATTGTGGATAATGAAGAAATTGCTTGATACAAGCAATTTCTTCATTATCCACAATGTTTTCTAAAGTTTTTTTCTTGAGGGGCGTAAAAAGGAGGGATTGAGTTGGAATGGGTTAAATTACAAATTTCTTTGTCTTTGTGGGTGGTAGAATACATTGTTGGATCTGAAGAAATTGCTTATTATAAGTTATTTCTTCATTTATCACAATGTTTTCCTTAGAGGCTTCAAAAACCACGATTGTGTGGGGATGGGTTATCTGAGTATCTTCATGGGTTGACAAAACTTTAAGATTTGAATTGCATGGTAATTGATAAATCAGGCAAATGATTGTTACAAAACAACACACAATTTATGATGCACACTCTTTATAAATATTTCTGTTATGATCTACTTCATCTCGCATTTTATGCTAATGTTTATAATGAAACTTGGCACATTTCTGCATCCATTTTCACAGGGCTTCATCTCAAATCTCCATTTTATGTCAGTTTGTCGGGTGATTTAGATTGCTTTGCCAGACTTTGAAAAACGAATTTTACACATTTACTGCCGGAAATCAGGTTTTATGGCTGAAAGTTGTTTAACTGATTGTCTGCATATTGGGCTTTTATAACTTCATCCTATACAAACTTGTGACTTCAATTGGATTGAATTCAGCCCTAGAGGTATTAAAATTGACATCAACTGTATCATAGGGTAAATTAAAAGATTACTCAAGGTTTCTAATTCATATTTAACTCTTTAACCTATTACCACACAAGAAAATTTTACACTGGTCATTATTTTCATCCAATCAAAATTCTTTCAATGAATCTTAAAAAAGGGCCACCCAGGGATCATTCCAGTGAAATTTGGTTGAATTTTGTTCAAGACCTTCTGAGAAAATTTAAAGTAAAAGTTTACAGATGAACGGTCAGACAGGTGGACGCATGCATGACAGAAACAACTCCATGACAATAGTTTGCTAGCTTTCAGCCAGTGGAGCTTAAAAGGGTAAAACATAATGTGGAATTTTGCAACAAGCAATTTCTTCATTGTCAAAAATGTTTATTGTTGTCCAACTTCTTTGAATTTGGATTAGTCTAATTTTTTTTCACTTGGCAATTGATCTTAATCTTCTTCCTTTTTGAAATGGTTCCACTTTGTCTTTAATGTATGGTTCAAGGGGAGCTTGGGGTCCAGACCTCCTACCCCACCCTCCCTGAGTTTTGGAAAATTTAGTTCACCTTTTCCCCTCACAATCCTGCTTTTTTATACCCCCTATAAAAACCTTGGGAAAACAATTGGGGAGGGATTGCTTATTTCTTCCTTGCCCACAAAGTTTTGCACCCCCTCAAAAGTCAAAGATTGTTAAATTTCACCGACTTAAAACAGTTGTCTGCAACTTCTTGAAATTGGACCAGTCTAAAATTTTGATGATGTCGGGTAATGGGTTAAATGTCTTTTCTACTTCTCATAAAGCTTTTTTACTTTTCCAGTATCAATGTGAGAAAGATAAACACTCATTCATCAACATTCTGAAATAAAACTTTGGAACTATCAATCCAATCATCAGTTCGGAGTTCCAGTAAACAGTTCCAGTTAACCGACCATGGTGTCCAACAGAGGGCTTATCAATAACGGAGTTAAAGTCTCATTAAACATGATGCTCTATCCACAACTCACACCCGCTCACCAAGTTTGTTTTTTCCTCCGTTTGATAGACATAACCAGCCACTTAAAAAATTCCAGAGCTGGTAAAATCATCAAGTAAGTCTCGGAACTTGATGAAGCTATTTATTTTGTTTTCCTATGAGGCTTCCATCAACATCGTTCAAAAGCACATCCCTGCTACATGACTTCCTCTGGGATGGCTCTCCGGTTTCTATAAACTCAAAAGTGGCGGCAAATCATTATCCCATATGTTATATAAGACCCATTATCATAAAGTTTTTCAGAGAAAAAAGGACGATCTCCGCTGTGGAAGGAAATTATAGGGAAATATTGCATCTGATTTTTAAGAGTTTTGATAATGAATCATACAATGAGCTTTACTTTTGTCTGGTAAATATATCAATTGGTTAGTGTGAAACAGTTGTACTTGCCTATAAGTTTATAGGCAGTTATAACTGTTTCACACTGACCAATCAGTCTAAAACCTCAGATTTCTTTGAAAATCAACTTCCTCATCTTTTTGTAGATCTTGCATGTGCATATCCACTTTTTGAAATTGGCCAAAACTGGAACCAAATTCCTATGCATTCCACACATGCTCATAAACTAAAGTAAAATTCCAAATAATCTACTCATTTTTTTATTGCTATGTTGATTTAGTGAACCCTTGCCATGCTGTACAGACTGGCATTTAAATAGAAAGGCTGAGAGCACCAAATAGGCCCCAATGAATGTTTGTTACTCAGTTTTATAAACAATTTTGCTTAAAGCGACAAGCAAAAGGTGTAGACTAAGATCAGACTGCACACATGTGTGAGATAGGATGACAATTTATTTTGAGTTATTTTTTGGTTAGACCTTCAGTCTATCAGTAATTTACTTGCTTTTTAAGGGGATGGGGAAGAGCCATCAAATAGAGGGTACCGTATTTATAATAATCCGTTATCTTGAAATACCAATTGCATTAAACAAGTCATCTGTAAACAGTTGAATCCATGGCTTTGACGGGTTTAAATCTGTTTGGATAGAGTTTAAGAAAATTGGTATTTCATGAACAAGAACTTGATATTTCATTTAAAATATGTCATTTTTTTTGCAATAAATCAACTAGAGGCACTCAAGCGCCTGTATCATTTCACAGGCCTGAATATACTGGTAAGCGTTTTCAGGAAGTGTGTTTAAAGGAGCACACAAACTGTTTTCAAATGCATTTTAGAATATTTAAAGGAATTCAAAAAATTAGATTTGGGTTACTTACATTGTCTTCAGAAATTGATCTATTTTTAATCAATTTATTACATCTTTCACAATTTCCATTAATAACGCAATAATGATATTTTGGCGTCTGAAAAAAATAACAAAGTTAGGATTATGTATTTAGTTTAACCCTTTCCAGTTTTTGGAAATTTTAGACTAGCCCAAATTGAAAGAGTTTGCATACGACAATGGAAATTGGATGCAATTTGAAATGAAACCATCCTATGTGGTAGAAAATATTGTGGGAAAAGAAGAAATTGCTTGTTACAAGCAATTTCTTTTTTTTCCGCAATGTTTTCCCAAGTATAAAATCACAGCAACGTAAAATTCCGTGTTTGTACAGGAAAGGGTTAAACAAAACTCTATAAGAGAGTGAAAATTGCTTGTGTTGACGATTTTTTTAAGTTCTCTTAATATTTCTGTTAGTCTTCCTTTTTGACTTAGGTTTACATTTACTTTAAAATGTAATTGACAACATATATATTGATTTATCTAGCAAATAGCTAAATTACGAGTAATAATTTCTTAGATCAATGTACAAAATCATGTATACTGATCTAATAAAACAATTATTAAAATTGGCGAATATATTACTCAAAGATACGTTTTGCGTTAACCCGTTCCCACACAACAAGATATTAGACTGGTCCAAATTAAAAAACGACAATTTTAAATAGATGGAATTTTAAATTTTTTCGTCTTTTTGGATAGAAAACTTTGTGGATAGCAAAGAAATTGCTTGGTACAATTCATTTTCCACAATGTTTTCCTAAATCTTTATCTTAAGGGGCGTAAAAAGGAAGGATTGTGTGGGAATGGGTTAATCTTTCCCAAAGGTTAGACACGAGAGAAAGGATTAAAAGCGCAACTGTACACATCTGGTAGACAATAATAGCCTCTGGGCATGTGCACAAGGTAGGCTGTTCTATGAAACTCCGCCCCTTTTAACTGATTAGTAAATATCCCAATGATTGGCCAGCCTCGTTTTCCGTTAGGTGACGTCATGCCTACAGAAAATCTCTAATCAACAGGCCAAGGGTTAGATGAGTAGAAGGTTCACCGCCCTTGGTACGACAAGATGCACTATACTAGGCAATGTCATAAAACAAAAAAACTATTGGATGAAAACAAAGTAAGTCAGAAAATAGGAAGTAGATAATATGCAGCACAATGGAGGACCCAAAGATGAGCTTCCACATTAAGTTTCAAGTCAATGCTGTTAATGGTTGCAGAGCAAAAATGCGACGAAAATATACCACTATACCAGGCAATTTCCGACAATAGACACATTCTTTAAACAGGAAGTATTAAACTTGTGGACTTAACCTCAGTAAACGCCATGTAGGACCCCCAGATGAAGCATTACATAAAGTTTCAAGTCAATGCTAAAGTTGCTAAGATAAATGTGACAAAAATACATCACTATCCAATATATTTCTGAGAATAAATGGGGTAGTAAACCAGGAAGTAGTTAACTTACGGACCTGAATTCAGTAAGCACCATGTAAGACTCATAGATGAACCTCAACAATAAGTTTCAAGTCAATGCTATGAAAAGTTGCTAGGAAAAGTGCAACGAAAACATACCAGTATACCAAGCAATGTCTTAAAATAAACAGTCATTGAAAAGTAAGTAGTTAACTTGCAGACCTTTATTAAGTATGTGCCATGAAGGACCCCTAGATGAACCTTCAGTGGCACTAAGTTTCATTTCAATGTTTTATTATTGCCAAGGAAAATGCGACAAAAATTTATCACTATACCATCAATGTCCAAGATAAAGGGATGTTGCAAACCTTGCAGATTGATTAATTGAATGGGGTTTAACACAACTTTTAACAGTTTTTCAATCATATCTCGGCAGTTGGAGCACCTAACAATGGATTCCTGGTATTTCTACCACTACATCCTTTCCTAGCCGCCAGCTGTTATCCCACTAATGCTTACGATTATCCACCCATTGGTGAGAGTCAAATGTTGGAAAGGATATGTGCCGCCGCCTAGGATAGAACCCATGACATCCAATGATTGAAGATTAGGAGACTGACGCGCTATAGACTGTGCTATGACGGCAGCGTAAAACTTGCTGACCTAAATTCATTAAGCGCCATGTAAGATCCCTAGATGAACCTCCACATCTAGATCAAATCAAGGCTATAAACAGTTGCTGAGAAAAGTGCAACAAATATCAATATACCATCAATGTCCAAATTTAAAAGAAGTTGTAAAATAGGAAGTAAGTAGCTTGCAGACCTTAATTCTGTGAGCGCCATGTAAGAACCCTAGATTAACCTCCACACCAAGTTTCAAGTCAGGGCTATGAATAGTTGCTGAGAAAAGTGCGATGGAAATATTGGTTAGAGACGGACAAACGTAAAGGGCAAAACATTATATACCCACTTTTTTCAAAGTTAGGGTATAAAAATGATACATATATCTGTATATTAGATTTGTTTGTGTGAATGGGGTTTTACGCCGCTTTCAACAAGCTTTCAGTTATATCATGGCACTTGGAGCACCTGACAATGAATTCCTGGTATTTCTTACACCAGTACTGCCATCAGATCCTTTACTAGCCTCCAGCTGCTATCCCACATAGGTCTAAGATTATTGACCCATTGGTGAGAGACAAATAGTCGGAAAGGGTGAGTGCCGCCGTCGGGGATCGAACCAAGGACCATCTGTAACCATTATACCCCCTTTTTTTCAAAGTTGGGGTATAAAAATGATACATATATCTGTATATTAGACTTTCATGTCACACTTTCTAAAGTTCAAACTAGAGTAATGGGAACAGTGGTAAGGTTATGATCAACATCAATGGAGAAATCAGCCCACCTTAGTGATAAGCACATTATAATTAACCCCACACAAAGTTCTCTAGAAACATTTTTATCTGTTTCGTAAACTGGAAAATCCATCTCTTTCCTATCCTATCAGGGTAGAATATTCATTATTTCCCTTGCATCACTATATGATATCTACCTAGAAATTTGGCCAATAATCTAAAGCAGTATTATAAAACTTTTCCAATTTTTTCAAGAAATCTGATAATGGGTTACTAAAGTATAATTCCCATGAAATTTGGTTGAAATCCTTTCTGCAGTTCCCCTGAAGATTATCCAAGTTTTCCCCATATACCATATTTGGAAATTATCCCTGCCCATAAAAAATGTTTTAAACCAAACACAAATCCCAGTAACAGCAAAGATTTTTATCTAATCTAAATTATTTTCTGGAATCTGGTCACAAAAGGATCACTCCTATGAAATTTGGTTGAAGTCTGTGTAGTCCTTTCTGAAGAAAAGACTTTTGAAGTAAAAGTTAATGGTAGAATGGCTCACCCCCATGATGATATCCTGGAGCTAAATAACTTTAAAGTCATCTTGGGGACCCTGTCAAGCTTGTCAAATATTTGACCTCGAGTTGTGACTTTGACCTTAAACTTTTTTGTTTTCATTGTGGTAGGAACCTACAAGCTTAACCCTTTCCTGGACAAACCTGGGATTTTACGTCACTGTGATTTTATACTTGAGAAAACATTGTGAAAAAAGGAGAAATTGCTTGTAACAAGTAATTTCTCCTTTTCCCACAATATTTTCTACCACATAGGATGGTCAGATTTCAAATTGCATGCATATTTCATTGCCGTCTGCAACCTCTTTCAAATTGGACCAGTCTAAAATTTCAAAAAACAGGAAAAGGTTAACCATCTGCTTTGGGTATTCATACAGTTAAGTTTTTAGGTTCATACCTCAAAAGAAAATTATTTGTATCATTTAAGGAACAAGACAATTGTTCCAACATTATTTTCAGTGAAATATAAAAAGGTGGAACTAACAAAATTTAATGGCAGAGGGGCAAGTTTTTTTGCTTCATATCTCATGTGCACCTGCAATTCAGAACATTGTCTCTCTCCAAGATAATCTCCTTGTCCATCTATCGCCCCTCCTATGTTTATATTCAAAGTGACATGGGCATTTGTGCATTTAAATCTCATTCACCATGCATTTATATACTTTCATCTAATTTTAAGGTAAACAGCCTTTCCCTTTCTCTGCGCTGAAGTCTACAAAACTTAAAAAGTTATATATCCAATAAATATAATGACTATAAAAAAGCAGCTACTAATTACTCCTTGACCATCTTGCTCAAGGAACACAGTCTATATGAATCAACCCATTTCCAAAAATTTAATTTTAGACTGGTCAAAATTCCAAGAAGAGAATCAAGAGTCTTAAAAATCTTAATCTTTTGACTAACAAAAAAATTTGAAATTTGAAGAAGAAAAAAAGCAATTTATTCAATTTTCAACATCAATTTCAAAAGCTATTTTTGAGGGGCTTGATTGATTGAATTGGTTTAACACCACTTTTGACAATATTTCAGTCATATTACTGATGGTCCAAGCACCTAACCATGGATTCCTGGTATTTCGCACACCAGTAATACGACTACATCCTTTCCAAGCCTCCAGCTGCTCATTTAGGTTAACCATTATCTACCCTTTGGTGGGAAAAAATGTTGGAAAGGATATTTGCCACGGCTAGAGGGACTTAAAACAAGAGGGCCATTGGCCCTAAAGCACTCACCTGAGTCTATGACTATGGAAGTAAAATAGTAGAGGTGACCTTATTTTAGCCAAAAGTGACCTATTATCAAATCTTGTCTAAAAAATGAAGAACAAACATTCTTACCAAGTTTAAAGGTATTTGTGCAAGAAGATAGCAAGTAAACAGATATTCTGACCACATATCAAACAAATTGGGCCAAATATGTGACCTCTGGAGTGTTAAGGTATTTCTAAGATTTGGCCTACAGGGTTTTCATTAATAACCGATCTAAAACATCGGTTGAAATCAACTTTTGATCGGTTGTTTTCGCCAGAATTTAGAAATGTCAGTCACGTTTTGTTTACAAAATAAAGCTTAAATAGAAGTGTTACCGTGACACCGGTGAGATTTTACCCCACCACCGGTTTATTTACCGCGAAACCCGTCTAATTTGCGTATCTATGTTACGAGGCCTATCATTGGATACTTTAAACCAGTCGTCCAATGATATACAACGTTACGAAATTAATTTCACATGTTGGAAAACATGGACGCCAAACTAAAAAGAAAAAGTCTCTACTGAAGACAATCGTGGTTTCTCTCGATTTTGCATGAAAAAAGACGATTATTTCAATAAGAATAATTGAAATACAATAATTTATGGCTTTTAAGCGTATAGTTTTGCGTTTTAGTGTAATTTGGGTCAATTAATGCGTCTTATAGACGGTGACCGGTCAACTCGACCCATCGGAAAGTCGGCCCAACGTATATCTATTTCGTGTAAAATCAATTTAATATAGATTATTTATGAAGTATAATTATTACAAATACAAAATTATTCTAAAATATTCATTTGTGAGGAAATTTAACTATGCATCAGTGGCAGATTTAAAAATAAATTGAAATTTAACAGTCATTCAAACTGCACATATTCAAGCAATAATTCGATATAATAATAATAAAAACACAAAATAATGTTTTTTGAAAAAAATAAAGATAAACATGGTAAGGTTATACTGCCTCATTTGTACAAAACTAAAACATACTCTAAGAATTATGATATATAAGAAAATCTGCAATGTAAAACACTAAGGAGAGCTCTCCAAATGGATTGAGAAATACCTTAATTCTTTTTCGGCCGGGGGGGCTTCGCTCCCCTGGGCCCCCTACAAGGGCGTTGCCCTGGACCTACAAGGGGGCCTAAGGTGGCCCCCTTGACCCCCAGCCAATCTGTTGGTTTCCAAATTATATCTGTTGTCCCAATACTTATTGAAAACCCTGGGCCTAGTGACCTCCTTTTTGACCCTATGTGACCCAAATTTTTAACTGCTAATCTATCATCTACACTAACATTCTGACCAAATATCAATTCAATTGAGCCAAAAATGGGACCTCTAGAGTGCACTAAAGGAATTACTAAGCTTTGAAGCAGTGACCAAGTTTTTGACCCCATGAGACCCAAATTTCAACTTGGCTGAGATATCATGGACACAATCATTCTGACAAAATATTTGATTTGAGCTTAAAATGTAGCATCTACAGTGCACACAAGATTATTTCTAGGATTTGACCTAGTGATCTAGTTTTTTACCCTATGTGACCCAAATTCGAACTAGGCTGATATAACATGAACACAACATTCTGACCAAATATAATTTGATTTGAGCTTAAAATATGGCCTCTAGAGTGCACACAAGATTATTTCTAGGATTTGACCTAGTGACTTCAAATAACCCAACATCGAACTTGATAGAGATATTATGCAGACAAACATTCTGACCAAATATCAAGACATTTGAGGCAAAAATGTTACATCTAGAGTGCAAAAGGTATTTCTAAGATTTGACATAGTTACCTAGTTTTTTTACCCCATATTACCCATTATTGAACTTGTCCGATGTATCATGGAGACAAACATTCTGAAAGTTTCAAGACATTTGAGCAAAAATTGTGGTCTCTAGGGTGCACACAAGATGTTGACACACAACAGACTTTATGGTCAGGTGAGCTAAAAAGGGATATTCTGTGGGAACTAGTTAAAAGACTGTGATTATTTACAAATATTATTTACAAATTTTAATCTGTGTCTAATATAAAATCCTTTTCAGAATTAAATTATAATAAAAGGGCTGAAATCACTGATAGCACAAGTTTCTTTTGAAAATTCATTTCATAAACAACGCTTGAAAATAAGAAACAGATATTGTATACTAAGATCTGACCTCACATCACATTATCATAGAGCTATCACCTGGTCCATCAATGTTCTGCCAACCATAGTATGCATTAATAAGGATATCAACAATATCTGGTGTGCAGGGGCTCAAAAAGGCGGGACAAAGTGAACTTTATTGAGGGTGGTCAAGCATGTAGCCTGGGTGGTGACCAGGATGATGGCTTTATCTTGTCCCTAAATCTATTCACTTAACTTACAAGTGGTACAATGGACCAGCAATTACCATAAACAATTTACAATCTATGGTAACTCCCATTATACTCCCATAATGCATTGTGACAGGATACTGATTACAGCCAATCAAATGTCTTTGTTTGGTATGGCATCCTTTTACTGGCCACCATGTTTTATTGACAATAAAGTTGGAATGCATGTCATTATTAAAACCCACACTTTGACATCGGCATACATTAAAACTTAAATTTATATAAGAAACCATTTTTTGGCTTATTTCACCTCATTCTTTGGAACCTAAACATGTAAACTCTTTCCCACCTTGGACAATTTATCCTACAATCACCCTAGAAACAGAATTATAGGTCATTTCTCTCTAAATTGTGTTTTGAATGAAAGTAACTTTTATGCAAGACAATTATAATGAGTTTAATTCAAATACAACAAGATGTGTTTGCGAAAAAATCATGCCCCCAAAATAGCCTCTTTTATGAAATGTGAGGTTGATAAGTCACCAGTTGACTTACATGGATGACCTAGACCTTACAATCAACTGATGCCTATAGATGCATTGATTGATTGAATGGGGTTTAACGTTGCTTTTAACAGTATTTCAGTCATAGTGCGGCGGCTGGAGCACCTGACGATGGATTCTTTGTATTTCTCACACCAGTACTACAACTACATCCTTTCCTAGCCTCCAGCTGCTATCCAACTTAGGTTTACCATTATCCACCAATTGGTGAGAGACAAATGTAGGAAAGAACCCATGACATCCCATTATTAAAGATTGGGTTCGATATCCGGAGTATAGATAAAAGGAACCTATATCTAAATTATAAGCCATGTATCTTGAAGTCTTAAAGTAAATGTAAATGTTTAGTTTTTAGCGTTTTTTTAGGAAAAAAACGGTATTTCGAATCGATCAACCGGAAACAAGTTTTCTCGCATTTCTGCTCATTTCGACGCATGCTCATAAACGTGAAGTGAAAATCTATGTGATCGCCTCCATCTTGTTTCATCGCTGATGAAGAAAAAAACTTACTTGCTGAATGCCAACACAGCCTCCTTTTAGTCATGAATATCCAGGAAATTTGATTTAAAACTTTGACTCAATACATGTATATCCATAGTAAATTGTCTAATAAATTGACAAAATGACTGAAATAATTTCCTCGCGTTTCAAGATAGAATCTAGGTCAATGGTTAGTGGAGTTAGCAAAAACATGTAAACTGTCTGTTAGTGTTTTGACCTGGCAGGGCCGAGCAAATTTACACCCCGTATACACAGTATATGTAACTAGGTTCAACCCTGTTATAGTCGCGATTCAAGCGCCTATTTAACCCCACCGAATAAAACACCTTTTACCTCAAATTCGACTATTTTTTTGAAACAGACATGTAGTACTTCAATTGTAATAAAAATATGCTCAACGAAAAAGAATTGAATGTTAGCTTTGATTTCGTTACCTTTTATCATTTAACCTTTACCACACGACCTAAAATTTTCACGCATCGATGAAATAATATTTATGAAAACTTTGTGATTAAATCAAAATAGCACTTTCAGTAGACAGTAGGGGGTCATGATTATTTGAATAGGGCTTAACACAACTTTTGATAGTATTTCAGTTGTATCGGTGCGGCTGGAGCTCCTAACCATGGATTTCTGGTAGTTCACACACCAGTACCCAGTACTACCACTACATCCTTATCGAGCCTCCAGCTGCTCCCCCTACTTAGGTGTACGATTTACTTACTCCTATTTATGATACATGCTGGCATTATTGAGCGTCATTACTGATAAGCCAGTAAAACCGCTCTCAGGACTTTCAGTCCTTTGATTTGTTCTTTGCATTTGTGCAAACATACAGATAGTCTACCAGAAAGACATGCAGGCAATGGTACAAAAATATGCCCCTAATCTATTAACCCATTCCCACACAATGACGCTTTAAAACGCCCCTCTATATGAAAGCTTTTAAAAACATTGTGGAAAATGAAGAAATTGCTTGTTACAAGCAATTTCTTCATTATTCATAATGGTTTCTATCCCAAAAGACAAAAGATTTAGAATTTCATCAACCTAAAATTGTAGTCTGCATATTCTTTCAATCTGGACCAGTCTAAGATTTTCTCATGTGGGAATGGGTTAAGTGTCCGCACAAAAAGGAGAGTGTGAATCTACTCATAAATAAATTGTAATGATTTAATGCTGCTTTGAACAAGTTTACATAATTTACTTGCCTCCTTCGTATTATAAGCCCAAAAGTTTTGCTCTAGAAATAGTCCAATGCCAAATGATCAGTGGCACAGCCCTGATTTTAATCTATGACCTTGATTCCTCTCTAATTACAAGTCTTCTGCACAAACAACTAATTTTTTTAGGGTGCAAAGTATCAATGGACATAGGTTAAGTAGCTATGCATGAGGAAATATCTTTTCCGACAAGATCAGGTGCTCCATAATACAAACACAACCTAAATTTCAAGACTGTTTGCCAAAACTTTATCAAAAATGAAGACAATGCCATCTTTACTTCAAATTCAGTTTGATTGAATGGAGTTTCATGTCACTTTTTAAAGGTCATTTTACTTTAATCATATCGCAACAGCTGGAGCATCTATCCATGCATTCCTGGTTTTTCTCACACTTGTCAAGTACTACCACTACATCCTTTCCGAGCCTCCAACTACTGTACTTTAAATAAAAAGTTTGTACAATATACAAATTTTTTTTAGGACCTAAACTCTACAACTAATACATAGCATCTATTGATGGACTTAATTCTCTATGGGCAAGCATAAGCTCCTAAATACAGCTTGGAAAAGCTGTAGTTACAGTTTTGTCGCCCAAGTAGAAATATATCGCTAGGGGTATCATCCATCAATCAATTGAAAAGTGCAAAATGACACCTAACAACATTAATTCCTGCATTTAATCTTCCATGCAATCATTTGCATTGATTTAATGTCAATTGATTCATTATACAAAGATCATTACCCTGTTACCAAACTGTCCTGTAAACATCAAACTTCCAAGGACATTTTCATTAACCAATTACCAGACAACAAATTTTCAGACCGGTCAAAATTGAAAGAAGTTGTAGATGAAAATTTAAAGTCTATTCACTTTACACAATATTTTCCCAAGTGTTTTTCCTGAAGGGCGTCAAAAAAAGTCACTGTCTGGGAATGGGTTTGATTACAGCTTGTCATGCTGAGCCATGGAATATTCCTGTTTTTGACAGGAGGTTTAGACAAAGATCAGCCTCCGCATATGTGCTGTCTGATCTTAGTCTACAACACCTGTTTGTCCCCTTTATGCCAAATTTGTTCATAAGAATCAATTTTCAGAAGATATACTGTCCCCAAATTGAAAAAGTGTTGCACAGGAAACTTAAAATTGCACTAAAATTGGGAAAAAAGTTAAATAAGTTAGAAAACATTGCATTACAAGGAATTTCTACTTTTCTTGCAAAGTTTTACAAGATCATATTCTTTCAGGGTGTCAGAAAGTGTCATTGGATAGTAATGGGTTAACATTGGAACTTACATTTGTATCATCAGATGTGTGCTGTCACTCTCCATTTCTTATGATTTGTGTACATTTAATTTTACAACATATTTCATAATAAATGCTCCCTCCCTAACTATGTCCCGTCTGTTGCTTTTCCTCTAATTAAAGGATCAAACCAGGAATATCCATTTGACAGAAAAAACAGGAGAAATACCAAAAGTAGAAAAATTGTACAGAAGTTCATAAGCACAAACTAATTAACCCTTTCCTGTACAAACCCTGGATTTTACGTCACTGAGATTTTACAACATTGTGGAAAAAGAAGAAATTACTTGTTACCCTATAGGATGGTTTCATTTCAAATCTCGTCCAATTTTCATTGTCGTCTGCAGCCTCTCAATTTGGACAGGTCTAAAATTTGGCAAAAAAGGAAAGGGTTAAGCATCTTCAAATACACAGAGGAGCTATCCACACACACACACACACACACACACACACACACACACACACACACACATAACAGGCTGGTACCAGTGTATACCCTGGACAACATTTTTTTGAGAGATGGAGTATAATACAATTAGGGTTGACATGACAAAACCACACACAAAATTGGCAATAAAACATGGCAGAACTGACAACATTCTGAATTGTCTCTATCATGGCATTATTGCATGCAACAGACTCATTAAACCAGCCTGTCAGCCTTAACAATGACATGAAATCACAATTCCATCTTTATCTGAAAATCTGGCAGAAAATCTAAAACCTACTTACCAGTTATAAAAGAAATGTAATAGTTGACAAATAAGTTAACCAGTAATAACAGAAATGCAAGAATAAGACAACTTTGTTAACTCAGGTAATGCAAGAACTCGACAACTAAGTTTACCAGTAATTACAGAAATGAAACAATTCGACAACTATGTTTATTTGTTACAATATAACAGAAATGCAAGAATATTACTTTTGACAACTAAGCTTACCATTTAAAACAGTAATGCAAGAAAATGACAACTATGTTTACCAGTAATAACAGAAATGCAAGAACTTGACAACTAACTTTACTGGTTACAAAATAACAGAAATGCAAGAATTTGACAACTAAGTTTACCAATAATAACAGAAATTTAAGAATTTGACAACTAAGTTAGCCAGAATACAGTAGAATACAGGTTTCATTATTAAACCATAACCAGATGACAAAATTTTAGATGGTCCAAATTCAAAGAAGTTACAGTTGATAATTTTTTGCTGATAAAATTTCGAAAATCTCTGTCTTTTGAGGTAGAAAACATTGTGAATCATGACATGGCAAGGGTTAACCCTTTCCCATTCAAACACGGGATTTTACGTTCCTGTGATTTTACACTTGAGAAAACATTGTGGAAAAAGAAGAAATTGCTTGTAACAAGCAATTTCTCCTTTTTTCACAATATTTTCTACCACATATGATGGTTTCATTTCAAATGGCATCCAGTTGTCGTTGGCGTCTGCAACCTCTTCCAATTTGGACTAGTCTAAAATTTCCAAAAATGGGAAAGGGTTAATATCATTTTGAACTTCATTCAAATATTTTCCCTTCTTGTTCTGAATTATGCTGGACAATTTTCTGCAATTTGATGTGTCCTGGTGGCAAGGAGAATGCCAAGTCACTATGAATCATTAAAGGTCTATTATGTCTGACACCAGCTCACCATTAATTATCTTTGTAAATATTAGGGAGCTCAAGTACAGAATGCTTCTATCTAATTATCGGTACTCCATAGCAATAAAATTACTATAAACTATCCAAATATTAGTGCTGTGGACAAGCACACTGGTCAAGATGCAAGTGGTCAGCCTGATTTATGGCCAGTTTAGGGCAGTGGGGTCATCTCAGTTTTTAGTTTTCTATCCTCTGTGGTTGAACAACACTGTATGATTACAAGTTAGTCAATTTTTTTTTTTGAAAAGCTTAACCCTTGTCATGCTTAACCCATTACCAGACGGCAAAATTTAAGACTGGTCTAAATTGAAAGAAGTTGCAGACGACAATTTGAAGTTAATGAAATTTTGGGTTTTTTCAACTTTTTAGGTAGAAAACATTGTGGAAAATGATGAAATTGCTTGTTACAAGCAATTTCTGCATTTTCCATATTGTTTTCCAAAGCCTTTTTCTTTGGGGGTGTCTAAAGGCGTCACTGAGTTGGATGGGTTAGTAAAATCCTTTACAGAATTGACAGATCATCGCTGGCAATCAAAAATCAGACTGACCAATCAAATTCATTTATTTAGGACAAAATCGAACTTTGAACTGGGATTTTTTCTTAAAATTCGTAACAACTGTTTATTCAAGCTGTAGTTACATTTAGAATTATGAAAAAAAATGCTCTTGGAAATATCTGTCAAACCTTCATATCCAAGGTCAGCGGACTTGAACAGCAATCTGTTGATTACATCAAAATCAAAGGGCTAAAAGCACTAGTGGTGGATCAGATTACATCAAAATCAAAGGGCTAAAAGCACTAGTAGTGGGTCAGATTATTTGTTTTGAAAATTAATTTCACAAACAACTATGGATTGAAAGAGACAAAGGTAGTGTAGACTTTGATCAGACTGCACTCATGTGTAGACTCATCTTGGTCTATATCTCCTGCAAAATTAGTAATATTCTGGGCTCAGTAGGACAAGGGTTTTAAGTAAGCTTGTACAATTTCAAGCAGAAAAGAGTTACAGATTTCTTAAGCTACTTGCATAAATACCTTTTTGCAATTATCCTGCAGTAAGACAAAGAAACATGTATTCATTTTCCAAAGCCTTTTTCTTGAGGATTGTATAAATGTTTGGGCAAGAACTGCATAATCATGGAAATCACCTCCATAACATTCTCCACCTCTTAAATCTCGAGCATGACTTTTTTTTAACCCATTCCCACAAAATCCTACTTTTTTATGCCCTTTAAACAAAAGACTTAGGAAAAACAAGGTTGAAAATGAAGAAATTGCTTGTTACAACCTTGTTTTGTACCCCAAGACAAAGATATTCCTAATTCTCTTAACTTGATATTGTCGTCTGCTTCTTCTTCAGACCAGTCTAAAACTTTGCTGTTTGGTAATGGGTTAACCAATGACAGTCAAGCAGGAAACCAAAGAAGAACCAAGGGAATCATACTTTAAGCCAAAAGGTAAATGACTCGCCCTTAACTAGACATTTACGAAATTAATTTTCTTTCAAATCTCGAGATTTATCTTTTGAGAAACACCTAAGGGGTGGCAATTCTTAAGCAGTTACAGTATCATATATCATCTTATCTATTAAATTGACAATCTTTAAACTGTCAAAAGTCACTGAAATTAACATTTTGTTGGCCTATAAACTATTGCAGCGTTTCTTACCCGTGACAAATCAATTTGTTCCGCCAAAACTTTAGCCTCAGTCTCAATAAATAAAACTTTCAAACAGAATGTTAGCATTTATGCAACAGGAATTGCAAGTATCAGAAAACAATCATATTTACACTGTGTAATTTCAAATGTAACATCACTTTTTACAGTATTTCATAGTTTAGAGTCACTGCATTTTGTCAACAGGAACAACAAAACTATAGCTTTCAAGCTGTAGTTACAAGGTTTTGGTCATCTAACTGACAATATGAAAATATCTCAGATATTTTTGCCATGAGATATTTTTGCCAGATTATGAAAGTGGAAAGATCAGCAAGCAATTTCTTCCTTTTCAACAATATTTGTTTATTTCTTGTTTTATTTCTTGAAAGGTGTAAAAAAGCATGATTGTGCGGGTTAACCTTCAAAATATATAAGTCAAACCCCGTTATAACGACATACTTTGTCCCCACACAATTCCTGTCGGTAACTGAGTCAGTCGTTGTAATGGAGCACGAGATTTTGGGTACCGGGAGATTTTTCGGGATGTCGGCGAGAAATGACGGACTAGACAATGAGTGAAAGTTGTAGACAGGAACAGGCTAAAAGCTGGGAAGTTTATGTATTACGTTACGGATTGGGACAATGATAATAAAAATAACAAAGAAAATTGTTTCTCGCATTTATTAAGGACACTTCTCAAAATTCTCAGATTTCTCAAACTTCTCAAATTGCTCAAACATCTCAAATAAAGACAACCGAATTCAATAAATCATACAACACCGGTAATTTAAGTGCGAAAAACTTGCCAAAGGCATTTTATTTACATTACACTTATCAGAAGGTGTAAAAAATCGATAATCGAGTCTATTGTTGAACCTATATTGTTTACGACAACTGCGGATAAACGATTTTACGACACCCTTTACGGCATGTCAACAACCGTAAAACATGGGCTGAGAAAATTCCGATAAACAGAAGCAAAATTCATTAAATTTCGAAGATTTGTTCTGACAAATGTCCGTCGGTGTCGGAACTTGAATATGCCGTTCAAACGGGTCAAAATTACGTTAGGTGAGGTTTGTTCCCATTGTTTTTTTGTTGTTAACTGAGTTTGCCGATATAACTATGGTCGGTGTATTGCGGCCTGACTGTATTGGCAACATGTGTGAATTTTTTGTCAATACTATATTTCAACAAGATCTCCACTTGACAATGATGCTGGAATCTGGAAAAATATTAACCCATTCCCTGATGGCAAAATTTTAGACTGGTCCAAAATGAAAGGACGACAATTTAAGCTTATGAAATATTAGATTTTTTCATATTTCTGGGTAGAAAATATTGTGCAAAATGAAGAAATTGCTTGTTTCAAGCGATTACTATTTTTTACAAAATATTTTCCAAATGGTTTTTCTTGGGGGGCATCTAAAAGCGTCAGTGTGTGGGAATGGGTTTAGTCATACGGAGGGTGTAATTCCTACCAAAAATGCTTGTAGAGTTATCTTTTTTGGTTGCATGTTACTGACCATAGAGTTTGCAGAATACACCTTTTAATATCAAAGTGGACCTTTCTGTCAGAGATTGGTTGATCTGGCAAGAGATCCACAACCCACTAAGATGTAGGCAGCAATTTCAAGTAGGCAGAATCTAAAAAATCTCATTGTTTCAAGATGGAGAACATTGTGGATAATGAAGAAATTGCTTGTGTCATACAATTTCTTCATTTTTCACCATATTTTCAGAAGCTTTTATCTTGAGGTGTGTTAAAAAAAAGCGTGATTGTGTGGTAACTGGTTAACTGTACCGAGACATAAAAAATATATGAATACCATTTAATAATAGAAAAAAATACAATAGTACATAATTATTACATAAGGAATATGGAGATATGTAAAAGTAGCATACCACTTTCTGTGATCTTGCAGTAAAATTACATGCAATGATATTCGATATATAAGTACACTGCAAAATTGTGCTAATTGTAGCATTTACAGAATTTCACAAAAAATGTACTGTATAATTAGCACTGCATGACTGAGAAACAACTCTATGTAATCCCATATTGAAAAGGACAAATATGGTGTTATTCTTTGACAACCAATTGTCCTGAGCAATAAGAAATCAGCAACTAGTAGTTAGACCTCTAAAGACATCACACTGTGAAAATTTGGTGATGCAAGAAAACCTTGACAATTATGTCTGTTCTAAATATCATTAATTCTTTAACCCAATCCCACACAACCACTCTTTTATAACCTAAGTTATAAGTTTGAAGCGGTTCCGATTAAATCTGGTGACTAAATTGTGAAAATTTAAATAATTTTTTTTATAAAGCCCCTTTCCCATGATTCTTGATATACCTTACCCATTTTCAAAATCAGTGGTCCTTATGATGGTACAATCATTCTTTAAAAGTTTGGAGAGATCCAATGAAAACTGTTGACTTAATTGAGTTAAAGGGGATTTCTATATGAAATTTTCATAAGACCCCTTAATTAATTGAATGGGATTTAACACAACTTTTAACAGTAGTTCAGTCATATCACATCGGCTGGAGCACCTAACAATGGATTCATGGTATCTCTCACACCAGTACTACCACTCCATCCTTTCCTAGCCTCCAGCTGCTATCCCACTTAGGTTTATGAGTATCCACCCATTGGTGAGAGACAGAAGATCCTTATGATGGTATAATCATTCTGTGAAAGGTTGAAGAGAATCCGATGAAAATTTTAGGACTCTATAGAGTTTGAACGCCTCTAAAGAATAATGCTTTGGTAAACATTGTTGTAAATAAAGAAATTGCTTATAACAAACAATTTCTCAATTATCCACAATGATTTTTAACCCACAAGATGAAGATTTGTTTAATCCCATAAACTAATTATTGCAGTTTGCAACTTCTTTCCATTTGACCCAGTCTAAAATTTTGTTGTCTGGTAATGGGTTTCTAAATTAAACCCTTCAGTGTTTGATGCAATACAAAAATATTGATGGAAACATTGACATTGCTTGTGACAAGTAATTTCTCCTTTTCTAACATTTTTTTTCTTCTCTACATGGCACTTATTTCTAAGTTCAAATGAAATTTAAATGTATCCAACAATTTCTCTCAATTTTTGATCAGTCTATGAATTTGAATACAGGTCATGAGTTACAGACAGGGCTGACCAAAATATCAGACAGATAAACAGGTACAACATTGTGGGAAAAGATCAATACAATTAAAAATTCTCTACTCTGAACAACTTTCTTGATTAATATTCTTCTATTTAATGATCTATGAAAGCTAGACATATTAAATATTTCCCCCATTTAATGAATTTGATTAAAAGTGATTATGAAATCATACGCTTATATAAAGTTGATAAAATCTACATGGGAAAGCTCTTGCTCGATATATTTCATTTCAGCATTGTAGATTCTCAATGTCAATAAAACATTTCCTATCACCTATTCCAACACAATCACACTCTTTTTACTCTTCCCTCCCCCTCCAAAGAAAAAAGCTTTGGAAAATAGAGGAAAATGAGAAATTCCTTTTGACAAGACAAAACAAAAGCCGTCAGTGGACAGCAACTCTCAACTATTCGGAGTGCCGGATAGTAACAGCAATTCAATGTCGACATTGGACATAATTCCATTGCATGAATGTCAGAATAATGAGTACTTGTTTATTCATGACCAAAAAAAATTGTCTAAAGTTTCAAATCACTACCTTAAGTCTTAACAGAGATAGAAAATATTGCATTTCAAATTCCAAAACAAAAAGGTTTTAAAAACTTCACAAAGGTGAACTTCAGATTAATGAATATTTAACTGAAAGTTGAAATATAAATTGAAATTATGTGGTAAGTTAGACAAAGATGAAACAGTTGGAATGACTTGCACATAAAAACTTTATCAAAGAATGTGTAAAACAAAAGGGAATCAAATACTCATTAAAATACATGTTAGAGTATGAATATTTGGTAAGGGTTTGATAATAGGGCCATAGAGGCATGTTGACTGTTTCAGGCAATGGTAACATTAGGAATGACAGAGTAAGAACTCTTTGGCTAGAGAATGATACAATGGTTACAAAGGCCTGTTGAAAGTTTCAGAGCAAAAGTATTTGTAGGAACAGAGATATAACTGAAATATGGCAGTTTATAACTATTACCAAAGGTTTAACTTGAAAAGGGGTCAAAACTCCACAAACATGAAAGTCAGAGTAACAAATCCTTGAATAGGAGACGATATGATGGTCACAAGAGCATGTGAAACAATAAAAAGATGGTCTTACCTTGTCTGAATAAAACTGCTAATAGGACCACAAAGGTGACAGCATACATGCTCAGTGAACCTGAAGATAGAAAACAATGTTTTGACAATACATGAATAGAGCCAAATATCTGGAAATGGGATGAAAGATGGAAAGTATGAAATCCTCACTTTTTTCATAATTGAAGGATTTGTTTGATTGGGCTTCGATGCCACTTTTAACATTATTTCAGTCAAAAGATCGATAGGTCATTGAAATAGTTTATTTAGACCCGAGGTGCATTCTTTTCGTTAAGATTCTTATTTACATTTTTAAGATAAAGCGTTCTTTAGATTAAGGATAGTCAATCTCAATGCAAGAATACCATTTATAAACAAGAGCACTGTCCACAGGTGCCAACGCTCGGCTGCAGGTGATAGATAATGTAAAAATTCTTAGTCGAAAAAAGGAGCATAACTCTAACAAAATACGCTTTTAGAGTTATCTCCCTTGACAGTTTAGATAACTCTTGTGATGGTCAATACACATGCCAAGTTTCATGAGGATATCTTCAATAACAACAGAGATGTGACTGAGGTTAAAGTTTGTCTCGCCAACACCAACGCTGATGGGAACGACGCTCAGGTGATGACTATACCTCGGGTTTTCTCCAAAAACAGCTGAGCTAGCTAAACATATACACACTGGCCTGCTCCTAATGCCTTTTTTGAATACAGTAAGTATCATATTAACCCTTTCCTGTTTGAACACGGGATTTTACGTCTTTGTGATTCTATACTTGAGAAAACATTGTGGAAAAAGAAGACATTGCTTGTAACAAGCAATTTCTTCTTTTCCCACAATATTTTCTACCATCTAGGATCGTTTCATTTCAAATTGCATCTGCTTTTCATTGTCGTCTGCAACCTCTTTCAATTTGGACAGGTCTAAAATTTTAAAAAACAGGAAAGGGTTAAGCAACCACTCATGGGAAGACCAAAAATTAAAAGACTGGTCACTTTTAACACTTTTTTTGTGAGATATTTGAAGGATCAATTTGATTGCGTATATGAATAATTGCAAAATTATTGCTAAACACTATGTTGTTTGGATTTATTAGGATTGTATCATGTGAGATAATTGATGTTTTCAGCAAATATTACCTCTTCTTTGAGAGAGCTTTTGATGTTTAACCCTTGTCTTGCTGCATAAATTACCTTACTGAATTGCTGCAATATCAAAGGACTGAAAGCACTGATAGAACTTGTTATTAAAAAATTAATATTTCTTTTAGAAATCAACTTCATAAACAACTCTGGCAGGAAAAATACAAGCAGGAGGTGTAGACTAAGATCAGACTGCACTTGTAAGCAGGCTGATCTTGGTCTTTGCCTCCTGCCAAAACCCGGAATATTCCGGGTTCAGCATGACAAGGGTTAAAAAAGCTGCTTATGATTCTTGTTGCTAAATGGAAGTGGTTGCTTCATAGAAGTGGACGCTCAAATAAGGTCAAATAAAGTCAACTGTAATTTGTTGTTTGGTAACCTAGCTAAATATCATCAGCAAGATTTTGTTCCCAGAATGAATTGTTTCACAAAAAAATCTTTCGTGATCCCCTTTGGTACATTTGGTCACATCTATATAAATATATTTCATTTTTATTTTACCCATCACCTGAGACGGCAAAATTTGAGACTGGTCCAAATTGAAAGGAGTTGCAGACAACAATTAAAAGTATATGAAATTTTAGATCTTTTTCAAATTTTATTTGGTAGAAAACATTGTGTAAAAAGAAGATATTGCTTCATACAAGCAATTTCTTCATTTTACACAATGTTTTCCTAATTGCTTTTCTTCAGGAGCTTCTAAAAGTGTCATTTTGTGGAAATGGGTAAATAGTTTATGCCTACAATAATCTACAGGCCATTTGCAGACGACACAATTCTAGACTGGTCAAAATTCAATGAAGTTTTCACCTGATGAAAAATCTTTGTCTTTTGTAACAAGCAATTTTTCATTTTCCACAATGTTTTTTTTCCAAAACTTATTCGGAGGTGCATAAAAAAGAAGGATCGTGTTGGATTCGGTTACAGTAGAGAGGGAAAAAGCATCACAGAGGAAATTCATCAAACACAAAACTGAAATTCATCATTAATGAATTAATCATGTGAATTGCACAATTTTGTTGCATTGAGCAAAACCTTCTGAGGCTTTGTTCCACCATCAGCAAGGGGTTAAAATCAAAATGAGAAATGCATTCATGCAAAGCTCATCAGATTGAAATTGAGCATGCAAGCATTTTTGTCTTCTTTCATATTCTGTGAATGAAATATGGAATTAAGCTAGATGGGAAGTATCAACACAAGAAGATTTAATTTTTTTCAATCTCTAAGTTATGGCCAAGTCTTAACCCATTACCACACAACAAAATTTTAGACTGGTCCAATTTAAAGAACAGCTGCAGACGACAATATTTAGTGGATGGAATCTTAAATTTTTTTTGTCTTTTGTGTTTCAAAACATAGTGGACAATGACTGATTGATTGAATGGGGTTTAACACCACTTTTAACAATATTTCAGTCATATCGCGGAGGCTGGAGCACCTGGATTCCTGGTATTTCTCACACTAGTACTACCACTACATCATTTCCTAGACTCAAGCTGCTATCCCACTTAGGTTTACGATTATCAACCCGCTGGTGAGAGACAAATGTCGGAAAGAATATGTTACGACACTGGGGATCTAACCCATGACATCCCATGTTTGAAGATTAGCAGTCTGACGTGCTACCGACTGGGCTATGATGGCGGCATATGGACAATGAAGAAATTACTTGTAACAAGCACTTTCTTCATTGTCCATGTGTTCCATGGCTTTTTAAGGCATCAAAAAGCATTATTGTGTGGGAATGGATTAATTACCCATTCCCACACAATCCCTCCTTTCTTTGCCCCTTAAGAAAATAACTTCGGAAAACATTGTGGAAAATGATGAAATTGATTGTATCAAGCAATTTCTTCATTATCTACATTTTTTTTTGTCCAAAAAGACAAAAAATTTTACCCTTCCATCAATTTGAAATTGTTATCTGCAACTTCTTTCAAGTTGAACCATTCTAAATTTTTGTTGTGTGGGAATGGGTTAATATGTATTTGGTTGTACATTAAGCATGGCTTCTTCATTTTAATATTATCAGCATTCAGGTTGAAGTATGTCCAACTAGAATTGTTGCAAAGCCCAACAGTATTTTGTTGCTCAAGTAGTATACTCAAAATTGACCTTTCATAAGTTACCCGTAAACAAAAGTGCACTTATTTGGTCATGGATAACATTTGAATGTTTTACAGTCCTGGTTCAAATGGCTTCAAAGATTCAATTGTGACCTTGACCTTTGACCTATTTGATCCAAAAACAATAGGGGACTTCATTGGATCAGTGGCAAAAATTGTATGAAGTTTCATGGTTGTAGGTTAATTGGTTCAAGAGTGATAGCACAGGAACAGAAAGGTCTGCAGATGGATGGATATACAGACATGACAAAAGCAATTTATGCCCTCTATTTCTTAGGTGGGAAAATAAAAATTGAACAGGAGAAAGATTTTACCCATTCTACACAATGACACTTGAAAATCATCATGTAAAATGACGAAATTGCTTGAATCAGGAAATTTCTTCATTTCGTACAATGTCTACTACATAGAAAGTTGAAAAATCTAACATTTCATAAACTTTGATTTGTTGTTTGTAACTTCTTTCAATTTAGACCAGTCTAAATTTTTCTTACGTGGTAATGGGGTAAGTAGTGATATGCTCATAAATGAAAACAGAGAACTGTGTGACAACTGAAATTTTGACCCATTCCGACAAAATCCTGCTTTTTAATCAAACTTAACCCTTGTCATGCTAAATTACAAACCCAAACCAGAATTACATAAAAATCAAAGGACTGAAAGAACTGGAGCACCAAATTATGGGTCAACATTGATATTGAAAAATTATTCTTATAACCAATTCTGTCTTAAAAAGACAAGCAGGTGGTATGGACTAAGATCAGACTGCACATATGTGCAGGCTGATCTTTGTCCATACCTCCTGTCAAAGCAGGAATACTCTTGAGTTCAGCATGACAAGAGTTAAACAGGGTATCAATAGTAATATACTTCAACCCTTGTCCTGCTGAATAAATCCTTGTTAAAAATTGCATTAAAATCAAAGGATCAAAAGCACTGAAAACAGGCCATAACAGTGGGCCAATATTTCTTTTGATAATTTGTTTTAAACAAATCTCGCTTAAAACTTGCATGCAAGCTTATTTGAGTCCTATATCTTCTACAAAAATGGGTTCAGCATGAGAAGGGTTAATGTTTACAAATGACAAGTTTTTGTATTAATGAAAACAAATATTTGGAATCTGAGCTCTCTTGGAATACTGTAAAGCAAAGGTGTGTGCAAAAAGTGCATCGAAATACTGTACCCTCTAAATCTCTTCAAAAGCAGGCAGGATAATGAAACACAGCTGGCAAGCAGACAATTCAAAATAAATTCATCACTATTGGAAAATATTTCCTCTTTTTTAGATAGATTTTTAAAAGTGATAGAAGTTCCTGGATATAAAACTTGGTCTCAATATTGATTTGCAGATGACTATCAACTTGTAGCTTGTGTAGAATTGTCAGTTTCAATTCCAGATACAAAGTTCCCTTATTCTTCTAAATTCACCTTCAACAGGGATTTTAAATGCCCTTATTTTACAAAATTTATGGTCAGTCTGATGTAAAAGAAAAATGGTTGGTTTGCAACCGAAATGTGGCAACTTCATCATAATACTGAGAATAGAAACTTCTGATTGTATTTAATTCATAAAAAGACAGCTCTAAATTATTCTGAATCTGTAATTCATCTACTTTTCTCAGTGAACTAGTTCTAGAACATTCAAGAACATTAAATGTCATTTCATGTACTCAACAGTTCCAGTACTTAAGATCTTGACCCAACTCCAGAACTAGTGCTTGAACCAATTCTAGCCATTTAACCTTCATTAAAGTTCAAGAAAGTTATAGAACCAGTTCTTGATTTTTTGCAGGGTTTGTTGGTGAAAGAAAAGTTCCACTTTTATCCGTGAAAGTAATGTTCTGCTTTTGTCAGTGAAAATCATGTTCCATTTTTTTCTACGATGGTATCTCAATCATAAAATCACAGGGATGTTAAATACCAGGGATTGAACAGGAAAGGATTAACAGGAAAGCGTGAACATGAAAGTCATGTTCCACTTTTGTCAGGGAAAGTCATGTTGCACTTTTAGACTCTATCCTCTTAGACTGGATTTGTACAGTAAATTTCAGAATTTTGGAAACTTTTGGAAAATATACAAAATTCAACTAATTCAGCAAAATCCCCTCAAAAATAAATTGTTGAAGAATTTCTTCTTGTTTGATAAAAAGGATTCGAAAGACAGAACTTAACTTTTTTTGTGCTGAAAACATATACTTGAGATTTTTCAGCACAAACAGGGCGATTAATTGTTAAGCAGAAAAAGAAAACTGAAATTCTTAGCACTTTCGGATAGTCTTGAGCAAAAAGTTGGGATTTGTTAACCTTTTCCTTTTTTAGGAAATTTTAGACTAGTCCAAATTGAGAAAGGTTGCAAATGACAATAGAAATTGGATGCAATTTTAAATGAAACTATCCTATATGGTAGAAAATATTGTGGAAAAGGAGAAATTCCTTGCATTAAGTAATTTCTTCTTTTTCCACAATATTTTCTCAAGCATAAAATAACAATGACGTAAAGTCCAAGGTTTGTACAGGAAAGGGTTAAAGATATATACATTCAAGGCATTAAATCATTACTACCAGCACAATTTGGACTAGTCAAAATTCAAAGAAGCTGTAGCCTACAATTCAAGGTGACAGAATTTTGAAATTTCTGTCCTTTGGGGAAGAATTTAACCCAGTACCAGATGACAAAATTTTAGACTGGTCCAAAGTAAAAGAAATTGCAGATAACAATAAATAACTGATGAATGTCCCAGGACAACTGCTGTTGAGCCCGCAAAGTTTTGTAGGCATCATGCTCCCGAAAAGCACAATTTTATTGTGTGACCTTGAACTTTGACCTTGAACTTGAAGCTATCCAAAAAAATTCTTTGAAATGGCACATCTACTCATGATGGAGAATAATTGTGCCATTTTATTATGAAATCCATCCATAAATGTAGGAGTAATTGTCCAGACCTATTCAGAAGGACAGACAGACTAACGGACATACACCGACTTGTCATAATGACAACTATGTCTTGCTCACTGCAAGTGGGCTCGACAAAAAAACTTCATTTTTTGGGGTGGAAAACATTGGGTATAATGAAGAAATTGCTTGTAGCATCAGGGAAGTAAGAAGGCAGGATTGTGTGGGAACAGGTTAAACAAGTTGGAAAATATAGAAATTGATATACATGCGAAGTTTTTAGTTATGCATATTTTTGCCAATGATCATTCTTTGCCATTCCAACATCGCCTCTCAAGAAAGGTAATTATGAAAACATTGGGTAAAATGAAGAAATTGCTTCATTTTCCACAATGTTGTCTTCCCAAAAAGGCAAAGCTTTTAAAATTTCTTCAACTACACATTGTTATCTTCAACTTCTTCAAATTTGGACCACATTGTTATCTTCAACTTCTTCAAATTTGGACAAGTCTAAAATTTTGTCTAGTGGAATTTGGTTAAGAATACCTGCAACTAGTCTTCTCCAATACAATTGATTGAATGATTGATTGATTGAAAAGGGGTTAACACCACATTTAAGAGTATTTCAGTCATACCGCAGTGGCTGGAACACCTTACCATGGATTCCCAGTATTTCTCACACCAGTACTACCACATCCTTTCCTAGCCTCCAGCTTCAATCCCACTTAGGTTTACAATTATCCGCCCATTGGTGAGTAAGGAATATCGGAAAGGATATGTGCGCCAACAAGGATCTAACCCATGACACTCTAATTCAAAAGTTGTTGTTTGCAGACAAAGTGACCAGCCATATGCCCCATAATCTGTTGATATTGGGGCCATAAAAAGGTCAATCATGGTGTTTTTTAAACTTTTTCAGTTCCACCAAGGTTCCCGGAAAACCATTTCATTACGTAATAACGCAATATTTTGTTAAAATTTTAAAGTATTCACCAAGGAGTAGCCCTACAATTTGATGCAGCTGCCACATTAGATGGCCAATCAATAACTTGCAGACAAATTACAATTGTAAGGCACCAAGCATCCCCAACCCGTTCAATGAATCACTTCTCCAATTCTATTTCATTTTTTATAATCATTCATCCACAGCTTGATACCTTTTAATAAATGATCATTATTTCAGCCATTTGTTAAAGCATCTTCAATTAACCATAATTCAAGGGTTAATACCGATAATGTTCTAAGTGTGTATAAATTGTATAGATACTTAGAATAGTATTGCAATTAAGTCTCAAATTGACCAGACAACAAAATTTTAGTCTAGTCAAGATTATTAAACAGATTGATTGACAGTATTTCAGTCATATTGCGGCTGCATTGAGCACCTAACCGTGGATTCCTGATATTTCTCACACCAGTACTACCACTACATCCTAACCTAGCCTCCAGCTGCTATCCCACTTTACATTATAAAAAAAGTCTCAGAAGACTTTTGCAGTTTGATGAAATTTTGAAAAAATTGTCCTTCTGAATAGAGGGACATTAAAAAGAGAGATTAAGTGCAAAATGGTTAATTCTAAACTTGCATTTTTAAATGGAGGCCACTATTTCTCACAATGCTTTCTATCTGGAAAGCCAAATATTTTCAACCCTTGTCATGCTGAACCCGGAATATTCTGGTTTTTGCAGGAGATGTAGACCAAGATCAGCCTGCATATAAGTGAAGTCTGATCTTGGTCTACACCCCCTGCTTGTACTTTTCCTGTCAGAGTTATTTATTGAATTTGATTTCTAAAAGAAATATTGATTTTCGAACAATGACTTCTATCAATGCTTTCAGCTCTGATTTTACAGCAATTCAGTAAGGTAATTCATACAGCATGACAAGGGTTAAAACTTTAGTAACTTGAAACTATTGTCTCATTTGGTGATTGGTTGAAGATGAGCAACTTTTTAATTTTTACATAAGCAAGGTAGTATAGCAATTTTTTAACAATTTATTAACTCTTGTCATGCTGATCCCGGAAATTCCTGTTCTGACAATAGCTGTGGCTGGTGTATAGACTAAGATCAGCCTGCACAGATGTGCAGTCTGATCTTAGTTTAAACTACCTGCTTGTTATTTTACTGTTATGGAAATTTTTGAACAAAAAGTTGATCAAAATCGACAAAGAAAAATTGTGAAGAAAGGACAAATATTCAGCAAGGCAAGGGTTAAATGACAATTTTTACTCAATTTATATGGATCATTCACATAATTCTTACTATATCTAATTAAACAGATTAAATCCTCCATATCATTTTTGTATGGCAAGTCACAAAATGCATTATTTAAGCCATAAAAATTTGATGAGCCATGCCAAATGGATGCTATCGTACTGTGAACAGTTAATATTTCAAAATTGGGCTAGGAAATGAACAATTATTATGATTTATAGTATAGGTGGTAGTTTCAAAATATCAGATTCGCAGCCATTCAATTATGAAATATGGGGATAACAGGTAATTGAGAAACCCTTGCTAGCTCAGAAACCAAATTTAATTCAATATCCACTCAGGTGCTTTGTTTGTTTTTTTATTGCGGTGTAACACCACTTTTAACAGTATTTTAATTATATTGCAGGGGCTAGGGAGCTAGCCATGGATTCCTAGTTAATTTCTCCCACCTGTGCTACTACTGCATTATTTTTCCGAGCCACCAGCTGCTAACCCCACTTAGGTTTAGGGTTATTCACCCAATTGGTGGGAGACAAACGTCAGAAAGGATATTTGTGGAAACCAAGGATGTACCCTAGACCTCATGATTGAGATGTACTACCAACTGCGCTATGGCTGCGGCAAAACCACTCAGGTGAACCAGTCACCAATTATTGTAACAAACTATACAATCAGGTGAACCAGTCACCAATTATTGTAACAAACTATACAATCAGGTGAACCAGTCATCAATTATTGTAACAAACTATACAATCAGGTGAACCAGTCACCAATTATTGTAACAAACTATACAATCAGGTGAACCAGTCACCAATTATTGTGACAAACTATACAATCAGTGTCTCCCTCTATAACCCATTGCCACCCAATCCAGCTTCCAGCAATTTCTTCCTTGTCCACAATTTATTTCTTTTTCTAAAAGATAAAGAATCTTTAAATCTCATAAACTTAAAATTGTACACTGCTACTTTTTAACCCATTCCCATACTAGAAATTTTTGGACCAGTCCAATTTCGAAGAGGATGCACAGACAATTTAAGGTTGATGAAACCTTTAGTATTTTTGTCTTTTGGGGTAAACAAGATGTGTTTGTGAAACACCATGCCCCGGAACACCAGGTGATTTTCATTGGTTTTTTTTTTCTTTGTTCTAGGGAAAAAGGTTAAAAATTTTACCTTGACCTTGATGAAATGATCTTCTCCAGTTGCACCTTGTTGAGACCTATCTACATACCAAATATTGGCATTGTAACTTAATTAGGGATGAAGTTATAGGAAAATGTTAGATTGGCAGGTTAAGTTTTTGAGTAATGTCTTAGGGAAAAGGGTTAAAATTTTGACCTTGAACTGGAGTAAATGACCTTCCCCAGTTGCGCGATGTTGAGACCTCACTACATACCAAATATTAGCATTGTAACTTAATTAGGGATGAAGTTATAGGAAAATGTTTAGTTGGCAGGTTAAGTTTTTGAGTAATGTTTTAGGGAAAAGGGTTAAAATTTTGACCTTGACCTTGAGTAAATGACCTTCCCAATTTGCGCCTTGTTGAGATCTATCTACATACCAAATACTAAGCATTGTATCTTAATTAGGGATGAAGTTATAGGAAAATTTTTAGTTGGCAGGTTAAGTTTTTGAGTAATGTTTTAGGGAAAAGGGTTAAAATTTTGACCTTTACCTTGATGAAATGACCATCCCCAGTTGGGCCTTGCTGAGATCTATCTACATACAAAATATTAGCATTGTATCTTAATTAGGGATGATGTTATAGGTAAATGTTTAGTTGGCAGGTTAAGTTTTTGAGTAATGTTTTAGGGAAAAGGGTTAAAATTTTGATCTTGAGTAAATGACCTTCCCAATTTGCGCCTTGTTGAGATCTATCTACATACAAAATATTAGCATTGTATCTTAATTAGGGGTGAAGTTATAGGGAAAATTTTTAGTTGGAAGTTTTGCAGACAGACAGACAGACGGACACCAGTAAAACAATATGCCCCCGATCTATCGATGCGGGGGCATAAAAATATTGTAGATAATGAAGAAATTGCTTGCTAAAAGCGTCACTTAGTGGGAATGGGTTAATTTGAACTATTTAAAATTGTGTAATCCGGTAATAGGTTAATGAATTTCAACACAATCCCACTTTTTTATGCCCTTCATAAGAAGCTTTAGGAAAGCACTATGGACAATTTAGAAATAGCTTGATACAGGCAATTTATTCATTATCCAAAATATTTTTAACTCATAAGACAAAAGAATTTCAAATTTCGTCAGCTTTATCCCATTACCATCATTGCAAATGTTAGACTTGGTCAATTTGAAAGTTGCATGCTTATCGCGATACATAGCGTTGACGAAAATTATGAAATTTCAGATTTTTTCTTAACTTTCTGGATAGAAAACATTGTGGAAAATGAAGAAATTGCTTGTTACAAGCAATTTTTCTCCATTTTACTCATTGTTTTCATGAAATATTTTCTTGTGGGGTTTCAAAAAGCGTCATTGTATGGGAATGGGTTAATTTTTGTATGCAACTTCTTTGAATTTGTACCAGTTTGAAATTTTGTTGTTTCATAATGGATAGAGCAAATGATAAGATCAATGAAGCATTTTTCTCATGTAAACCCAGAGAAAGTCGGATGGTTTATGAGCAGATAGACAGTTTTATTGAGGTGTTCATCTGCTTTCACTTTTACGGTTATTAAAATGATAATTAATATTAAAGAAAGCTTTAAATTTCTCCTTCAAATTGACTGTTTTACTTCATCAAACCATTTGGAAGAAGTTGTGCAACAGTTCACCTTCTGTAAGTTAGTTCACATGTGAACAAAAATAGAACAGCCTTTATTCTTGGAAAGAAACAAGAGGCTCTGTAAAGTGCTATTTAACTCTACGGACTTCTTGCTGGGTAAAAAGAGAATTAATTACTTATTTCTTTTAACTTATTCCCACACAATCCTCAAGAAAAAAAGCTGTGGAAAACACTGTGGAAATTGAAGAAATTGCTTGTATCAAGCAATTTCTTCATTATCCACAATGTTTTCTACCCTAAAATACAAAGATTTCAAAATGTAACCAACTTAAAATTGCAGTCTGCAACCTCTTTGAATTTGGGCCCGTCTGAAACTTTGTTGTGAGGGAATTGATTAACGCTTTCCTGTTTCTTGAAATTTTAGACTGGTCCAAATTGAAAGAGGTTGCAGACGACAATCAAAACTGGATGCATTTTGAAATGAAACCATCTGATGTGGTAGAAAATATTGTGGAAAAAGGAGAAATTGCTTGTCACAAGCAATTTATCCTTTTTCCACAATGTTTTCTCAAGTATGAAATCACAGCAACGTAAAAACCCGGGTTTAAACAGTAAAGGGTTAAGTAAACAGTTTAGGAATTGCTTGTCACAACATTGTTTTCTACCCATAAAGACAAAGATTTTAAAAATTTAGTCTACCTAAAGGTTGTCGTCTGCATCTTCTTTCAATATAGTTGTCTGGTGATAGGTTAATTTGTGATAACTTACATTCTCTTTTTTTTCCTGATTATTTTTAACCAACTGAGATGTAGATTCAAATAGAAATTGCTATTGCTCTGGTTCTAGAACTTTTATGGAGGTTCAAGAACATTTCCTAAAGTTCTAGAACTCTGCTTCAAAAACTTTTTTACAGGTTGACCTCTTGATCTCTGTTTTTCATATTTTGTTCTTTAAACTTTAATTCAGGAAATTTCCAGTAACAGGAACTTTATGTTACCTCACCCAAATGCAGTTCCCACACAAGTTAACATCTTTTATTTGCATCTACTCATGACAAATGTTACAAATATTTTAAAAACGATATTTCCACTGGTTTTTGCAATCTTTCTCTTTTTTGCTAGTTATCTTCATCTCACAGTTTACACAATCATTCAGAGATTAGTAAAGCCCATTCACAAAGTGACATACTAATGAAATTACGCAATATTTCCAAACTACTAGCACTTACACAGCGGAGATGATCGCCTCAGATTGCTGCCTTAAATGATCTTGGTGACCTAAGGATATCCAACATAGCTCAATTAGCAATCCGGCTGGTCAGATCCTATTAAAACTCTTGGCATCCAGCAGCGTTCATCAGTTTTTATCTTACAGTCATAGATGACAAACCTTTCACGGTATGTCTTGCATTTCACCCTTACCCTGCTGAATATTTTTCCTCTTTCTACTACATTTGAAAACTTTGACATTAATTATCAGATCGACCTTGTATTCAAGGTTTGTCTCACAACAACAACAATAAGCAGGAGTGTAGGCTAAGATCAGACTGCATGTCTGTGCAGGCTGATCTTAGCCTATACACCTGCCAAAGTCATTGTCAAAGCAGGAATATTCCGGGATCGCCATGACAAGAGTTCAGAGATGGTGCTATGTTTCAGGTTATAATTAACCTCAACCCTTTTCATGCTGAGCCCGGAATATTCCAATTTTGGCAGGAGATGTAGAACAAGATCAGCCTGCACATAAGTACAGTCTGATCTTAGTCTACACCCCCTGCTTGTACTTTACCTGTCAGAGTTGTTTATGAAATTGATTTCTAAAAGAAATATTCATTTTTGAACGAGTTCTATCAGTGCCTTTAGTCCTTTGATTTTACAGCAATTCAGTCAGGCAATTTATACAGCATCACAAGGGTTAATGAAGCTTTTGTTCTTCAACAGCAAACCATTTTGGAAAAAGCCAAGCAGAAGAGGGAGAAAAGGGATAAAGAAGAGACATTGGTTGGTAGGAAGCAAAGACTTATGTAGGTTGCAATGACCAAGTCTATTTTCAATCTCATGTAGATGACAACCCTCGTGCTCTCTACCTTGGCACTAGTGAAGGGATATTGAGATAATCTTTTCCTTGAGTAGGTAAACCCTTGGTACCGTAAGAAGCTGGGTGGATTTAATGTTGCGAAGACTTTTGACCAAAGAATTAATTGCACCTACAGCTAGAGGTTTCCAAAATACGAAAATGATATTAGCGGAGATAGACACTCTTTTGTAGTCCTCTGAGTACCAAAATCATAAACTAGTCCAAATTCAAAGATTCACACAACAATTTACAGTGGTTGAAACTCCTGTGGTCAAATATCATTAAAATCTGGTCCAGTATCTATCAACAGGCCCTGCAGTGAAGATGACAGTTTTCTATTCATGTTGTTTTTTCATTTTCTCACTTTTATACCCTTCACATTTTTTAGTTATTCTTTTGTCACGAGGGCCATCCATATTTTTCCTGTACACATTGCAGGAAAATGAAGTTAACTCCATTTTTACCCAATATACTGCAAAGGAAATAACATAAGTAAGAACCGGGCAAACCTTTAACTTCAGCCATTCCTAGATGCCAAAATTTAGACTAGTCCGCATCCAAAGCAGCTGCATAAAACAACTTTAAGTGGATAAAATTTTACAAATGTTTTCCAAAACTTATTTCTTAGTTTAGTTTATACTAATTTATTTTAGTTTGATTGTGGCGAAAGCTTAAAGCTTATAGGATCGCTCTCGAACACACAAACCAGTCATGATTTCACGGCCCTGAAAGAGAGGCAGTGGCTTAACCCCACTGCTACCCACTTCTACAGCTAGGTAGACTGGGGCTGGCTATTAAGTGTCTTGCCTTTGAACACACCTCGGTGACGGTGGGGCTCGAAACCATGACCTTCAGATCACGAGTCAAGCACCTATACCACTCGGCTATCGAGGCAGTCATATTTCTTGAGGCGCGCAAAAATGTCTGATTAACTTTGAATTGCTTAACCCATTCCCACAAAGTGATGCTTTTGGAAGCCCCTCAAGAAAAACAATTGGGAAAACATTGTAGATTTCTTCATTTTCCACAATGTTTTCTATCCAAAAATACAAAGAATTTTAAAATGCAATCTACTTGAGATTGTCTTCTGTAGCTTCTTTGAATTTGAACCAGTCTAAAGTTTCACTGTGTGAGAATGGAATAACAAGCAAGCTTAAGTTTCAGGGTTTTGGTTGCCCAGTGACTGACAATATGTTGCGGCTTTCAAATAATTACCAGTGATTATGCAAATCATCTCAGATTTTTTTAAAATACAGTTCTACAATAAAATCCCCACTCTTCCCCAAGAATTATGTTAAGGCCTTTACCATGTTACTTTGACAAATTTAGCAAGCATATTAATTCCTATTACAGTAAATTTCTTGAGAGTATTTGTTATGAAAACTTAATAAGGAAAGAGCAAAGGTATTATTCAGAAAGACCTATAATTGCTCTGGCAGGGTATATAGCCAGTAATACTTTGTATAAGGTTAACCTGTGTCATGCTGAATAAAATCCTTTTCAAAACAGCATTTGTAGGTCCTATTTATTTTACCCTTTCCTGGTTAATCCCTGGATTTTACGTCCCTGAGTTTTTATACTTGAGAAAATATTGTGGGATATGAAGCAATTTTTTCTTATCCAAAACTATTTTCTACCCTAGTTGTCTGCAACTTCTTTGAAATCGGACAAGTCTAAAATTTTGAAAAACAGGGAAGGATTAAAAACTAAATTTCATAAATAACCTGACTTAACAGGGACAAGTAAGTGGTGTAGTCAAAACAGGAATATTCCGGTTTCAGCATGACAAGGGTTAATTTAGTGTTTACCTTTTTTTAACCTTTGTTGAAGAATTTCTGTAAAGGGGGTTCATACCTACCAATAAGGGGTGTGTTTACCTAAGCAAGTTACTAACAGTTTCTTCATCTCCAAAGCTAGATTTTTTTACGGTTGTAAAAGGAGTGGATATTTTTTTTGAAAATTGGGTTAAACTTGCAGGGTATTATTCCTACAATTTAATTCTTTATTCACCACCCATTACTACACAATCAATTTTGATGCCTTCATGGAAAATACTGACATGGTAGGAGCGATTCTCTTTTTCTCACAATGCAAAAATTTCTCACCTTATAAGCCTCTCTTTTTCAATTTAAGTGCATATTTGAATTTTCCTCTGCAAGTTACCTTACTTTGGTATGTTTGTTTGAATAGGGATTATTGCCACTTTTAACAAGTTTTCAGTCATATCACAGGGGCTGGAGCACCTAACAATGGGTTCCTGGTATTTCTCACACCAGTACCACCATTAAATCCTTTCCTAGCCTCCAGCTGCTATCCCATCTATCCATTGGTGACAGAAAAATACCTTAATTTGGATCAGTCAATTTTTTTCCCTCTGGTAATGGGTTAAGATATGTACTTGTGCATGCAACTTGGACACTAGTGCATTTGGCATCAATTTGGCGCCACTTAACATGCATTGCAAATGCATATTACATGCCAACTTCAGATAAAAACATGTATTACATTCCCATTACATGAGAAAATTTTAACCTAAAGCTCTATGAGCTGACTAACCCTTGTAACATTTGAAAATTATCCCATTTCACTGCTTTGACACAGAAAGAAAGGTTTTCATGAGTATATCTTATCATGTTGTTTTTTTCCTTTCCAATAGAATCTTTCATTTTCTATTTATTGAAATAGTTTTGATCTCAAAAAGTTCTATACAAATTCCCACACAGTGACGTTTTTCACACCCCTAAAGAATTAAATTTTGGAAAACATTGTGACAAATGAAGAAATTGCTTGTTACAAGCAATTTCTTCATTATCCACAATGTTTTCAACCCTATAAGACTTAATTTTGCCTCAACTTAGATTGGCGTCTGCAATTTCTTTGAAATTAGAACCAGTCTTGAATTTTGTCATCTGGTAACAGGTTAATCATATTTTGCCTTGCAGAAGTGCAGATTGCTCACAAAGGCTTTGTGTTTTGAACTTTAAACTCTGCTTGCCAAAGGTAAACTAACCACTATTTTGGACTAGTCTCAAATCAAAGAAGTTGTATACCACAATTTGAAGTTGATAGAATCTTGAAAATCTTCATCTTTCTGGGAAGAATACATTGTAGATGATAAAGATACTGCTTAATACCAGCAAGTTCTATATTTCCCGCATTTTTTTGCAAAATTTCTTTCTTAAGGGAATTAAAAAAGGGAAACTGAGTGGGAATGGATAAACTTTTTGAGGCCCCTCATGAAAAACAATGGAAAACATAGTGTAAAATGAAGAAATATCCAGCACCATAATGCCTCTACTTCATTTCATTTACTATAAAATGTTGTCTGCAACAACTTTCAATTTGAACCAGTCTAAAATTTTGTCGTCTGGTAATGGGTGAACCCTTTCTTGTTTTGCAGAAGAATATTTAAAATAGATTTAATCTGAAAACACCATTTAGTATTGTAAAAAATATTGTGGAAAAAAGACGAAACTGCTTGTCACAAGCACTTTCTTCTTTATCTACGATTTTTCTCAACTATAAAACCACAGGGATGTAAAAACTCGGGCTTAAACAGGAAAGGGTTAATTGTGCCTTTTCCTAGTGATGACATTCTAATGGGTTACGAGCACCATGTTAATTTGAACAAGGGCACAGGTAATTTGTAGGTAATATTCTAAGTACTTCTCAAGTGTTATATTATATTCTGTCTGTAATAATGTATGTGGATGTTGATTGCAAGACCTTCCCAAAATGCAGTGCACCCAGTCTGAAAAAGTGGGAGAGACCTTAGAACGATGCTCATGGCTTGAGATAAGTAGAATATGTTTATGTAAAACGAAAATGCTCCAAAACCAACTGTTTTTAGACTTTAAGCTTGAGCTTTGAGCAAGTGCAGCTACTTTATTGAACTCTAGCTTTGAGCAAATGCAGCTGTATTAATATTTTGCACAACTGAACATAAATATGAAATCTATAAAACATCAAAAATGGCCAAATAAGTGTAGAAATTTCTTCCGGTCAACCATCAGGCTTGATTTTGACCTTTCTCCTTACCTTTGACCTTGAACTTTAAGAATCATAATGAAATAATCTTTATCCCTTCCACAACTAGAGATCATACTAGACATATTTTGTGAAACCGCATTAAAAAAGATTCCAATGTGATGTCACGAGTTCGATCCCAGGGGGGGGGGGGGGGGGGGGGGGGCGCACACACATATCCTTTCAGACATTTTTCTCTCATCAATAGGTGGATAATCGTAAACCCAAGTGGGATAGCAGCTGAAGGCCAAGAAAGGATGTAGTGATAGTACTGGTGGAATCAATTGTTAGGTGCTCCAGCCACCGCATTATGACTGAAATACTGTTAGAAGTTGTGTTTAACCCCATTCAATCAATTAAAAAAGTTTCAGATTCAATCTGGCCAAGCTGTATTTTAACCCATTACCATACAATCCTGCTTTGCTATGCCTTGAAGAAGTATGGCTATTGACAACGTTATGGGACAAGAAACTGATTCTCACAATGTATTCTACATTATTCAGCACTTAATCTATTCCCACACAACAAAATTTTAGACTAGTCCAAATTGAAAGAAGCTGCAGACGACAATTCAAAGTTCATGAGATTTTAGATTTTTTCAACTTTCTGGGTGGGAAACATTTTTAAAAATGAAGAAATTGCTGGTTACAAGCAATTCCTTCATTTTCAACAATGTTTTCACAATTGCCTTTCTTGAGGGGCGTCCAAAAGTGTCAGTGTGTGGGAACGGGTTAAGCCCAAAATCTAGCAAATGTTATCTGGAACTTCTTTCAGTTAAGACTAGTCTTAAAAGTTTGTCTGTTGATGGGTTCAACTTTGACCTTTTACCATGATCTTAATTTTTGCGAAACAAATTCTTTCTTGCAAAGCAAGGATTAGACTCACTCCCAGTCTCATTGATATTTATAGTTTAATTGAAAAGCTTCATTTCCCTAGCTGTTATATCTCCATTTTGTTGATCAGTTTGTGAGATATTGATAGAATGGGGTTTTACGCCACTTTTTAACAATATTTCAGTCTTATCACAACTGGAGCACCTAACCATGGATTGCTGGTATTTCTCTCACAAGTACTACCACAATATCATTTTCGAGCCTCCAGCTGTTCATCCCATGATTATCCAACCATTAGTGGGAGACAAATGTTGGAAAAGACATTTGCTGCAGCAGGGCTCAAACCCAGGACCCCATGATTAGGACAATTTGTGAGACGTAAGGGAAGTAATTTCAAGGAATGAAATGTATTTGCATGATTGATCTACCTTACTTTCAACCCCACATTTACTGACAGCCTGGGATACAGACTCAGCTAGGACAAATATTCAATAAATCTTGCTAAGATAAGATCATCAGTCCAATTATGACCTTTCACCTTAAAATAGATCATTTTCTTGCTCAACATAAGGTTGATAATGTACAAGTGCAAGATATTGACATCAATTTGACTTTTTGTAATTTCAGAGATTTCAGGTTCAAAAGCTGAAGGACAGAAGCTGCTGCAGTATAAGATATAAATACTGTCTCCATGGAGTGAGTTTACTGGTACGTTCCTTATCAAATGTATTCTGGTATAATAAGTTCCAGTCTAATCAAAGAATAAGTAACAATGGCTCTGATTGGACAAAACAAATGTCTCTTCCAATCAGTGTACTATAATGCAATTCAGTAACAAATGAATTCATTTAGGACTTAAGTACTCCAGTACTTTAAAAATGTATTAGTTACAACTTGTACTTGAAGCACATTAACCCTTGTCATGCTGAATAAAATCCTTTCCAAAATGTCAGACGGATAAAAGCAATGAAAGAGTTGGTTGTCAGTCAACATTCATTTTGATAACTAAATTCAATAAACAACTCTGGTCTAAAAAGGACAAGCAGGTAAGATCAGACTGTACTTATGTGGAGACTGATCTTTATACCTTCTGCCAAAATAGGCATATTCTGGGTAGAGCATAAACTTGAGGTTAAGATGACATTCATTCATAAAAAAAAGGCAGGTATGAAAATGTCATTTCTTAATTGATGGTATCCCTTGGATGTAATCACCTAAATCTCTCTTGATAATACAACACCTCATATCTTCCCATTGTCAAACTTTATGGAAATTTCAGTTTTTATTGTCACATCAAAGATCGTTTGCATTTAAATCACCCAGGTCCTTTGATACTTAAATGAAAGAAGGACCAACTTTTTGCAGGTTTAATTATGTTTTTAAAAGCTGTTTCAACACCTTTCTTAGTTGGTCGGAGTATCTATCTTAAAACTCTTTTTGTTTGGGGGTATAAGGTTTACTTCTTCACCTTCTCTTATAACAGAGTTTCAAGGTACCGTAAGATCTTAGACCTTGGCTGTTGACAGGGATCAAAGATGTGATTCAATTTGATTTGTTTAAACTTCCCCATTTTTCATTATACAGAGAATTTTGCAGATTAGATCAGACTTTGCAAGCCCATAATAAGTTAACCCTTTCCTGGACAAACCCGGGATTTACGTCACTGTGATTTTTATACTTGAGAAAACATTGTTGAAAAAGGAGAAATTGCTTGTAACAAGCAATTTCTCCTTTTTCCACAATATTTTCTACCACATAGGAAGGTTAGATTTCAAATTGCATGCATTTTTCTTTGTCGTCTGCAACCTCTTTCAAATTGGACCAGTCTAAAATTTCATAAAACAGGTCAGGGTTAAAAAGTAAAGACTTGAGTCTGAGGATTAACCGTGAGGATTAACCGATTCTCAATCTAGAGAATTTTAGACTGGTCCAAATTCAAAGAGTTGCAGACTACAATTTTAAGTTGAAATTTTATTTTTTGTTGTTGTTTTTAGTAGAAAATATTGTGAATAACGAAGAAATTTCTTGTTACAAGCAATTTCTTCATTTTCCATGATGTTTTTCAAAGCTTTATACTTGAGGGGCGTAAAAGTAGGATTGTATGCAAATGGGTCAAAGAGTCCTTTATTCTTTGTTCCATTCATACAAAGAACAAGTCATTCAGATTTGAACATTTGGCTTGTCCAATATTGGATGATGGGTTTAATATCAATTTTCTGGAAACAACAAACTCACAACAGCTTGACCTGGTCTTTTTTGTTATTTCACGGTTCAGTGAAGTACTTTGCTGCTGTTTAAAGTGGCGTGAAACAGCTTTGAATAGTACTTAAACTGGTTTCATAAATGTCACATCAATAGCTTTAAAAAGGTTGTAGTTACTTTATTTTGAAACTTACTGATGCAATACACAAGTCAACATCTTGACAGTAAATAAAATCACTGACCCTGACATAAATCTTTTTTCATCTTTTTGTTTTTTAACCCATTACCAAATGTCATAAATGTAACCTAGCTTAAATTGAAAGTCATTGCAAACAACATTCAAAATAGCTTGTTAACTTGAAAACAATCTAGGACCTAAATAGGTTAGAAAACATTTTGAGAAAAGGAGAAAATGCTTGTAACAAGCAATTTCTCCTTTTCCCGTAACATTTTCAATGAAATATTCTTCAAGGTGATAAAAATGGTAATTTTACCATGGTCAAAACCAGCTTTCAACAACTCACAGGGGGTCAAAGTTTTTGGTGACCAATGAAAGCCCTATCAATAGCCTATCAAGTGATGAGTTTAGATGTGAAGTATGATGGCTAGGAGGAAGCATTCAGGAAATTAAACTTGGTACAGTTTTAGGTAAAAGTTTTTTTTTATGGGTCAAGGTCAAGTCCACAAAGACTCAAGGTCACAGGTCTTGATGTTAGATTTAGGGCCATCATCTGAGTTGTCTGTGTGAAAATTGAACACATCAGTATGAATAATAACAGAAAAACTTAAAAATACTTTAACCCAATACCAAATTGCAAAATTTTAAACTGGACAGGGTAGAAAAGACTTTGTGAAATGAAGAAATTGCTTGTCACAAGGAATTTTTTCAATTTACGCAATGTTACCCCATTCTTTTTTCTTAAGGAACGTCAAAAAGCATCATTATGTGGGAATGGGTTAACAAAGATGGAAGCTGACACCGAGGGTACAATATTTGTACCAGGCGAGCTTAAAAGCACAAATGAGATAAATGACACAATAGGTAAGTTCACCCATGTCTGCTCAGGTTAGCTAATGATGCCATTAATACATAGCGAACATTTACCACATATGAACATTTACCGAGATGAAAAGGATAATATAAACAATGAGTCTTTTTTATAAAGCAGCAACTTGATCAAGTGCAAAAATATAAATTCAGTAAATTGGATTAAGCTTTTTCATAAAATTCAGCCTCTCAGGATCATTTGGCTGATTAGAGCTTACATATGTAGCCACAGCAGTTGAGACTTTTTGCTTTTCTAAACTAATCAGAATATTTTATTTTGAATTGGCCACAGTTCATGAAGATGTTCACTGTACAGTTCATGGTACAAATTATTCATGATTTATTTCATTACTTGAAAGCTTATGAACTGTACAATTACCATTCATGGGACTGTTCATTAACTGAAATTCATGAATAGCTCAAGAACTGAAGTACTTTTTCGGAGAGGGAATTTCTTGCGAAAGCTTCCTAGGATACTAATGATGACTATAAGGCTTTCTTCGAAAAACCTTCATGCAAAAAGAGTGCCATTAGTCACAATATATGTTAAGCAATATGCCCAATACATAAAGGGATACAAGTCTGACAAAAGCATTTAGAGTCATCTCCCTAAATAGTATGGATTGTTCTTTTAATACTGTACACATGTGTCACGTTTCGAATCAATATCTTCAACAATAATAGAGATATGACCAAGTTTAAAGTATGTCTTGCCTACATTGCTGATGATGCCAAGAAGACTACAAAATCTTGACCTTTTGCTCCAAAACAGAGCTAAGGAAATAACTCGCAAAATCATCAGTGATGAAATGGTTAATAGCGAAGTAAGGAATTTTTATTCAATCAAAGTTATTGCAGTTAGGAGAGCATTTTTATGTCTTTGAAGTTTAAGTGTTGCACATAAAATAAGCATAAAAAAAAAGAGATAAATCTTTAAAAAAAATCTGACTTCACAAGCTTGGATAGTTTTATGCTTATATGTCTTATTCTGAAGGACAGAAGGGGATCAAAATATTTTCAATACTTCGGTCTTGAAACTCGTTGTATTGAATTATATAGAAGATGTAATAATTTTGCATTTGCAGGTAAAGCTCCATTGTGAATGGATTATTGCAGTTAATCAAAAATAAGAAAAGCAAATAACATTAAGGCCCCATTTCCCATGACACATTTTTTTAAACATAAATTTTCGATAGTTTAAGGTAAAGAGGGTCTGATTTGTTACTCAAATATGAAATTTCATAAAATTCTGGTGATTAGACGAGAAGAAATTGGCAAAAACTATTTTCACATTAAGGCCCCTTTTTCCATGACACAGTCTTGAATTGAGAAAATTAAAAAAGGTCTCTTGGACATTTCCTAGAAAGATTATATATGAAGTTTCATCCAAATAGGCCCAGGGGTTCCTGAGATATGACATCAGACGGACGAACAAACAAACGGACAGATGCGTGCACAAGCCGGCGACTATATGCTCCCCCGAAAATTTTTTCGGGGAGCATAATAAAAGGAATGAAATTAAGTTTACTTTATAAAAGATGATCCTTTTTTGTTAGAAAAACCTTGATGCCAGTTGGGCTAATGAGATTAGCAGACCAAGTAGAGGCAAGGTGAGAAGCGAATCAGCTGCCGAGAACACAGGAAAAGAAATCACCCAATGTCTGAAAGCACCTGTTGAGTTCAATCAGCTACTTAATAAAGATGTAATGATAAATGGGGGAGAAGACATTGTCCCAGTTACTGAGGTGTTAACCATCCAGCCATCAACTCATTTACCAGATCAGCCTTCTCAATTCCAATCATTTGTCAGCATGCCAATATTATCACTAGATGCCCTGATAATTCATTTAATCCATTGGACATAACCACAAAATTTTAGAATGGTCAAATTTAAAAGAAGATGCAGACAGAGTTGTTTTAAAGATAATTTTTCAAATTTATACTAACCAAAGGTTTTCAATTCCAGTTTTCAGCCCTTCAATCTTGAAATGCAATTCTGTAGAAGGTTTTATGCAGCTTGACAAGGGTTTATAAATAAACTTAATATGATATAACTGAAAGTTGTTACAAGCAGTGTTAAATCCCATTCAAGCAAAGCTTTGGAGGAAGTTGAAAACCCTTCAAATTCCTTATCAAAATTTGAATTAAATTTTTAGTTTGTTGAAGGAATATAAGGAAATGAAAGACACACAAATCTGCGTATCTACTAAGCAAATACAGGTACCATAATTCCAGTGGTTCTAGGCTTGACAAAAGAGGGCACAAAAATTGGAAATGCAGCCTCTGGCAACTGTCAGATTGCCAAGACCAACTAGAAGTGTATTGAAAACAATTAGACCTAACCTAATTGGCAATTACAACAAATTTTCTTAAAGACAGACAGATTCTTTTACAAAAAGTTGTTAACTTGTTCAGGAAACAATAATCCAAGTTTTTTCCCAGTTTTCATTCATGAATATGCCCTTCCCATGCTAAGCCAGCCTACTACTTATTTAACGTTTAAGCTATAGTTGTGTAAAAAATAAATCAAAACAAGAAATATTGACCCGTAATAAAGGTCTTCAAGTGCTTTCAGACATTTGAATTTAAGGCATTTATGAACAGAGATTTCATTTAGCATGACAAGGGTGAAAGTATTTTGATTGATTGATAAATTGGGATTTAATGCCACTTCTAACAGTATTTTGGTCATATCGCAGTGGCTGGAGCAGAAAGTATTTTGATAGAATACAATACAGCATTGATTGATTGAATGGGGTTTAACGCCGCTTTTAACAGTGCTTCAGTCATATCGCGTGGCTGGAGCACCTAACAATGGATTCCTGGTATTTCTCACACCAGTACTACCACTACATCCTTTCCTAGCCTCCAGCTGCTATCCCACTTAGGTTCACAATTATCCACCCATTGGTGAGAGACAAATGTCTGAAAGAATATGTGCCGCCGCCGGGGATCGAACCCATGACAACTTATGATTGAAGATTACGAGTCTGATGAGCTACCAACTACACTATGACGGCGGCACTGGAAACTAAAAGAGGCCTGACAGGTTAAATGACAGACCAACAGACATGCTGAAACCTCTACTTAGTAGTTGGAGGGGGTGGGGGAGGGTGGGGGGAGTACAATAAAGTATACAATCAGAAGACCATTCATTCACAGAGTTGAGTTCAAAGGAATTATGCATTCAAAATCAATAAATTATCAGAGATAATATCATATTTAGCAATGTTTTTAAGTGGATTTTACTGTATATGCTAATAGAAAAGCCATTAACACCTCCAATTTGACAATAATTATAAAATAGCTCATCTGTATTGTACTGATGACCAAGCAATAAATGCAAATAATTAATCTTCTTCAAAAACTAACAATCCTTTGACATTTTTACCTGATGCATTTGACATTTTCCATCATATTTACACATTCCAACTCAATCCCTCCTTTTTACGCCCCTCGAGAAAAAAGCTTTGGAAAACATTGTGGATAATGAAGAAATTGCTTGTATCAAGCAATTTCTTCATTATTCACAATGTTTTCTATCCAAAAAGACGAAAAAAATTCAAAATTCCATCAACTTGAAATTGTCGTCTGCAGCTTCTTTCAATTTGGACCAGTCTAAAATTTTGCTGTGTGGGAATGGGTTAACACATGTCAGTGGTGAATCTGAAATATAGTTTAATCCTTTTAATCGCAACTCTGATGATAACAATTAACTACTTTATTGCAACTGACTTTATGCAAAACATTAGATTTTGAGCACAAATAGTTCCTTTTAATAGCAACTTCTGGTTAATTGCAACAAAAGTGTTGACAAATTGGTGTTGGGATAAACAGGTTTCTACTGTATACTTGTTTTACCAGGAGGTATAGACAAAGATCAGCCTGCACATTAGTGCAGTCTAATCTTTGTCTACACCACCTATTAGTTCCTTTAAAGCTAGAGGTGTTCATCAATTGAATCACTTGCCAGAAGAAATACTGACAAAAACAGTCTTTAACTGTGCTTTCAGTACTTTGATTGTTGCATTTCTCAACAAGGATTGTACTCAGTATGGTAAGGGTTAACCCTTGTCATGTTGAACCCAAAATATAACTTTTCGCAGGTGGCAGATACAGATCAGATAAAGATAAACTGCAGTCTGATCTTAGTCTACACCTCCTGTCTGTCCTTTTGAAACCAGAGTTGTTTATGAAATTAATTTTCAAAAGAAGTATTGACAGCTGAACTACAAGTACTTTCAGCTCTTCGATTTTTATACAATTTTGAGAGGGAATTTATTCTTAATAAGATTGATCTGGCTACCCCAGTATACAGCAAGGGTGCTGCGCTTTCAGTACAGATTGTGTTACTTAATGCTAGGGCTTTATGTTCTTATCTTTAAGGATAATTAACAACAAACAAAACAATTGTTAGTAAGAATTTTGTGATTTCTTACTGATTTAAACTTGGTTTTACCATAAACAAGAGGACCAAAATGGTCCTTGATTACTGACCTGATAATGATTTTAACTAAGCCCTACCTGCCACATCAACATTTTTTCAAAATTTCACGAACAAGTTTTGAAAAGGATCACCCAAGGAACCTTCATGCTAAAATTGGTCCAAATTGGCTCAGTGGTTAAGGAGAAGATTTTTAGGAACTATCTTATGATAAGCTTGGTCAAAGCAATTTCTTTATTTTTCCAAATGTTTTCCAATTTTTTTTATTTTTGGGGGGGCATGTCATTGTGTGAGAAAGGGTTAATAACTGTTTGAAAGTTTTAATTAGTTGCAACTTTCACAGATGACCGTGAAAATCAAGTACTATATCAAAAAAAGAAATCTTTCTATAAGATGTGCACTGATACCACTAACAGTTAAAAAAATTATGACATCATTTAGTTCTATTTTGCGCAAACAACAACTGTTTTTGTTAGTTGGGCCAGCCCTGGACTTGAATCTGCGACCTCCAGGTTTGAAGTCGAGTCCTCTACCAACTGAGGTTAACGGGCAACAGGCTGAATATGTAATGCATTAAAATCAAAGCACTGTAAGCACTAGTTGTAGGTAAAATTTTTTTAAGAAAATAGATCTAAACTAGATTTTGTCACAGGAGGTGACTTAACCCTTGTCAAGCTGAATCCAGAATATTCCTGTTTGGGCAGGAGATATAGACAAAGATCAGCCTGCACTCAAGTGCAGTCTGATCCTAGCCTACACCACCTGCTTGACTCTTTTAAGCCAAAATTGTTCATTAAAAAAATAGATCTAAACTAGAATTTGTCACAGGAGGTGACTTAACCCTTGTTATGCTGAATCCAGAACATTCCTGTTTTGGCAGGAGATATAGACAAAGATCAGCCTGCACACATGTGCAGTCTGATCTTAGTCTACACCACCTGCTTGTCTCTTTTAAGCCAAAATTGTTTATGGAATCAGTTTTCAAAAGAAATATTGACATGCAACAAAGGCTTCCAGTGATTTCAGGGCTTTGACATTAGTGCAAATCTAAACGGGATTTTATTCAGCATGATGAGGCTTAATACCCCTTCCACAGTCTTGTGTATGATAAAGTATTCAAGTCCAAGGGGAGATTATTTTTCTGCTATAGGAAGGTTTATTATATGTAAAGCAATATTGTAGGAGGAGCTTCGGACACAAAATAATTTTTTGTACACAGACGTACGGACAGACGGACATACAGATAAACACTCTGGCAGATTCTAGTATACTCTAGACATTTTTAGTTTTGCGGGTGTATAGAAACAATTCTGGCTGGAATTGGACAAACAGATGGTAGAGACTAATATCAGACCGCACTTTTGTGTAGTCTGGTTTTTGTCTACATCTCCTGCCAAAACAGGAATATTTTGTCATTCAGGATTCATGTCAACCATTCTCAATCCAAAACAACCAGTGCTGAATCAATGTCTTTGATCTAATGTTGCATTAGCCCATTATCAGAGGACAAAATTTTAGACTGGCCTAAATTCAAAGAATTTGCAGACGAAAATATTTAAGTGATGAAATTTTGGAAATCTTGGTATTTTGGGTTAGAAAACATAGTGGATAATGAAGAAATTGTTTGTAATCAGCAATTTCTTCATTTTCCACAATGTTTTCCAAAGCAATTTTCTTGAGGGTTGTCAAAAAGCAACGTATGTGAATGGGGCAAACAAATACATGAATTAGGTTGAAATCTTACAAACCAAAACAAACAATTATTACCCTTTGTCATGCTGAACCCAGAATATTCTGGTTGTGGCAGGAGGTATAGACAAAGATCAGCCTGCAAATAAGTGCAGTATGATTTTGGTCTACACCTCCTGCATCTACTTCCTGTCAGAGTAGTTCATGAAATTGATTTTCAAAAGAAATATTAATTATTGAACGACAAGTACTGCCAGCGCTCTCAGCCCTTTGATTTTTATGCAATTCCTTAAGGATTTCTATTCAGCATGACAATGGTTACCAGAGCATATAATACCAAGAATACTTTCAAATAAATTCCCATTCCCTAAAAGACATTTGCTGGAAAATGTAGGCAAAAAAATCAAGCTCGGTACAAGATAATTTGTGGAAGTTAATATTGGGTGATGCTAGTTTATTACAGTTGATATGATTTTGTAATCATGGATCAAACAAATTTACTAGACTAATGAGATATTGGGGGAAATATGCAGTCAAGAAAGTTGGGTGTTTCGATTAAATCATCCTAGATTACCCCAGTACAACATAGAACAGGCTCCAAGAATTTCTTTGTGAAACTCTTTGGTTGAATGAATAAGTAAGGATCAATTTCTTTTATAATTTTTTACTAAAATTTCACTAAAAAAGCTGACGTCAGAATTGAAATACATATTGACCACAAAATTTCTAACAAACACTTGGAACTTATCTTTAACTTATTTTGAAAGAATAACAACTAGCAGTGTAGTCCCTCAAGAACATATAACACGAGCCATATGCAATGACCTGTCCTCGGCCACCTTTTGCGAAGTTGCTCATTTCAATATGTACCTGTGCCTCTAAAAACTTTATGAAGACTATTCAGGAAAATAGGTCAATCTGCTAAGTATTATAATGCTTGTGCATCATGATTCAGACTTGATCGAGTTCCTGATACTTTTGTGCTGAAACAAATCCCAATTATTACCTAATTTGGTAATGAAGTAGTATACAGTCGATACAATTGAAGTACTTAATAAAATTTACATTCGTCAGATGTATGGTTTACGAGGTAATAGACATTATACAACAATTGGAGATAATAAGTAATTATTCAAATTAACTCATTACCATTTGAAAAAATTTTAGAGTGGTCCAAATTGAAAGGAGTTGCAGACGACGAATTAAAGTTGATGAAATTTTAGATTATTCTAACTTTCTGGGTAGAAAACATTGTGTAAAATGAAGCAATTGCTTATTACAAGCAATTTCTTCATTTACACAACAATGTTTTCCCAAAAGTTTTTCTTGAGGGGGTGTCCAAGCGTCTTTGTGTGGGAATGGGTTGATTATCCCTTCTCTATGAGAAACATAAAAGATAAAGAATGTCCTTACCCATTACCAGATGGAAAATTTTAGACTAGTCCAAATTGGAAAGGGGTTGCAGACAACATTATATAGCTTATCAAATTTTAGATTTGTTCAACTTTCTGGTCAGAAAACATTGTGGAAAATGCATCATTGTGAGGGAATGGATTAGATGAAATAATATTTACCCAATTTCTATGTCATTAAATTCAGGCCTATAAGAGATATTTCGACAATTTAAAATGCTTACGCACAGTCTGCTAAGAGTCCAAAGTTTCTAAGGAAAATAGATTTAAAACCTACATGCGCTTCACTCGTCAACCAACCATTGTACTTTTTTGTTATCTACTATTGGCCATTAACTTGCAAAATATATAATGCTGTTAACTTGCCGTAAGAGTCTCAGGGCGGGGCAAGCAATTGGTCAAATATATCATGGCCAAATTCACTTATTTGTGTCCTTCCAGGGCTCTGAATACATGCAGTACCTAATGATACCTCTTATGACCAGCATTGTGGCCAGGCCTCAAACTTGCGGATAGCATAAGTTACAATTATCCCCCTCCCAATCAATGATGTTTTTTGACATTTTTTGAAAGCTTTAGAAAAAATTGTGGAAAATGAAGAAAATGCTTGTGGCAAGCAATTTCTTCATTATCCACAACATTTTCTACTCAAAAAGTAAAATAAAATAAAAATTTGCCGTCTGCAACATCTTTTAATTTGTACTAAGCTAAAATGTTGTAAAAAGTATATGTTCAAGAAACGGTTCAGGGATTTACACATTTGCAATTTCATTTCTTCCTTTTTATCTCTTTTTTCAATGTCAGAAAAGGATTTTTATGGGAGAAAAGACCGCAACATCAACAATAATAATAATGGTGTAATTTTAAGGAAGATTACACTAGATAATGACAGGGCAATTTGTGGTTTATTCGTTTTGATTCAATTCATGTCTACAATCTAATCAAAATTGTGTCACTTTCACTAAATATCGACCTATCCTAATTCAACATGACCCTAATCGATTACCTATCTTGTATACAGATTTCTCTTTGGTACCCCCAAACAATTAACGAGAAACTTCTTCATTATCCAAAATATTTTCTAAACCAACACCCCCTCCCATTCCCCCCCCCGCCAAAAAATGTCTACCAATTCAACATCTAAGAGTTTGGACCAGTCTCGTGTCATCTGGTAATGGGTTATCTCCCACATAATGACACTTTCTGACGCCCCGACGAAAAACGATCACAGAAAACTTTGAGGGAAAAGGAGAAATTGCTCATAACAAGCAATTTCTCAATGTCTCCTACCCAGTATTTGTCAATCATTTTCCAATTTTAGCACAATTTGACATGTGGACTCAAACTTCTTTGGGATAGGCTAAAATCGTGTTGCCTAGTAAGTTAAATAGGTGAAAATGGGTTAAATAGGTGAAAATGATATGAAAATGATCTGAACCAACCATTAAAATTTCTAATATGTAAGCTGCCGTCATAGCACAGTTGGTAGCGCGTCAGACTCCTAATCTTCAATCATGGGATGTTATGGGTTCGATTCCCGTTGGTGGCACATATCCTTTCTGACATTTGTCTCTCACCAATGGATGGATAATCTTAAACCTATGTGGGATAGCAGCTGGAGGCTAGGAAAGGATGTAGTGGTAGTACTAGTGTGAGAAATACCAGGAATCCATTGTTACGTGCTCCAGCCGCCGCGATATGACTGAAATACTGTTAAAAGTGGCGTTAAACCCCATTCTATCAATCAATTCTAAAATGTAAATGAAAATCGGAACCAACTATTGAAAATCTATCAAAATGTAAATGAAAATCTGAGCCAACCTTTCAAAATCTATCAAAATGTAAATGAAAATCGGAGCCAACCTTTCAAAATCTATCAAAATGTAAATCTGATTCATTCAATGAAAATCTTTCAAAATGTAAATGGAATTTCAACAAAATTTCACAAAAAAAACTCAACTAAATTTCACTTAATGAAAGATCACAAAATGAAAAGACACTGATATTTCATTAATTTTTTACTGAAATTCTAGTATAATTTTCTCTGCTGTTATCATTAGAGAATCATATAAATTAAGTGGAAAAAAACATTGTCAGCTAAGAAAATAATTACTATGAATTCATAAGCATAGAACCTGTATGGCTGCTCTTATCAAATTCCTTCACAAAAAACTTTTTTTAAAGCAAGTAGTTTCAGAAAGATTTGGAAAATGAAGAAAGTTTTCTCATTATCCACACTGTTTTCTACCCCTATGGTCAAAGATTTTGAAATTTCACCAACTAAATCTTATATCTGCATTTCTTTGAATGTGGTCAAGTGGTAATGGGTTAAGAAATATTTAATAATGACAATGAATGAATATTATCCAAGACAATGATACTCGATAAGGAATCTTGTCTTGAGTGTCAAACTATTTTTGAATCCTTCAATTTTGAAACAAGACAAGAAGTCTTTATGAAACACTACGCCCCAGTAACAGCCTTTTACAGATATCAGATGTTGACAGGTGACCTTGACCTTGTTGGTTGACCTTAACATTACAACAAACCAATGTCTATTAATGCAAGCAAGCTAATCCCAAATATGAGCCATGTATCGTCTATGGTGTTTTGAGTTAGCTAATGTTGAGTTTTTGCGAACTTGTGACCTTGATAAGTGACCTTAACCTTAATACAAGACCCAAACCTTAAAACCCACTGATGCCTATCAATGCAAGGAAACTATATCCCAAACATGAGCCATGTATCTTGAATGGTGTTCGAATAACAGCAAAACAATAAGTTTGTGTGTTAAGTTTACTGCTTGCAGACAGACAGACAGACATTGGTGAAACAATGTGCCCCCAATCTTGTCAATGTAGGGGTATACAATTTTTTAATTAAATGTTACTTTTTGCATTTTCAAATATGTAACATAAAGTACTTGATAGAGGATTTATACAAAATATCATTAGTGTTCTGTTATGTAATTTCAACAGTCAGACAGATGGTTTTTGTTGCCGTTTTATTGTGAGGCTCTCCACAGCATAAGAACTGTGTTTGTTTCAAAACAAATGTTGTTGCTCATGCTGCCAGATTTTTATCAGAAAGATTCAAAGGATAATATAGACTTTGATTTGTTTGTTTCTAAATTATTGTAACTACAGCTTTTATCAACTTGTAGATACATTGTTATAGAAACAAAATAGGACTGATGACTGTTCATACTGTGTTTTAGAAGTGAACATTTAACATTTAGACATATTTGTTTTACATTACATTTAACCCCTTCCCACACATATCCACTCTTTTTGTAACAACCCTTAATAAATGTGTCTGAGAAAGCAAGCAGTTTCTTCATTTTCCAACATTATTTCTTACCCAGAAAGACTAAAATATTTAAAAATCCATCAACTTCAAATGGTCTTCTGTGACATCTTTCAATTTAGACCAGTCTAAACTTTTGCCATCTGGTAATGGGGGTAAATGCACAAATGCATAAATTAATGTTCAAAAAGGGTAAATTTTCAATCAGTCACAAAATGTACCCAAAACAATGATAATGTATTTTTATATCAACCCAAATCTACAATTGGTAGGCAGAAATAACATAGATGTCTACAGATTACAACTGGCGACAACTTGAATGGCTGAATTTTCAATTGTGATTTTAAAAGATTGGTAACACCTTGCCTTTTTGTGTACCCATTGTGAAATTATTTTTTATAAGTTGTTATACCGCAGTATAAAATTTGACAACGGAGCAATATTTTTATATCTTTAGTAGAGAGTAACTAAAGGATACAACAGATTGTCATTCTAAAACCTCATAACTACAGCTTAAATCAAGCTGTAGTTATGAGGTTTTAGAATTACAACGAGGAAATGTAACATGGGACTTCTAGGACATGGTTTGTAAGAAATTTTTTTCTAAAAGATTCACTTCTTTGTAACTATTTTTTTCTGAAAGATTTACTTCTTTAACATTCTGACACAACAAAATTTTAGACTAGTCCAAACTGAAATAAGTTGCAGACGACAATTTAAAATTTTCTACTTTTTGGTTAGAAAATACTTTGTGTAAAATAAAGAAATTGCTTGTAACAAGCAATTTCTTCATTTTACATAATGCTTTCCCAATGGTTTTTTTTTGAGGGACGTTCAAAAGCGCCACTGTGTGGGAATGGGTTGAGTCTAAGTGAAAAAGGGTTTCAACAACTAAAGTATATGACCATCCTAATGCCACATGCAAAATATCAATCCTCTACACCTCATGGTTTGTCAGGAGACAAGTTTAATGCAATCCCACGAAAGCCCTCCTTTTTAAGACCCTCCAGAAAAAAGCTTTGTATCAAGCATTTCATTCATCATCCACGATGTTTTCAAATCAAATATACTTTAGAATTTCAAATTCCATCCAGTTGAAATTGTCGTCTGCAATCCTCTTTCAATTCGGACCAGTCTACAATAAATTTTGTAGCGTGGGAATGGATTACAAGAGTCCACGTAAAATAGAATGTGCCTAAGCAATCCCTAAACTACAACTAAAGCAATTTACTTTAACCCATTTCCACAAAAAGAAGCTTTTGGACACACTCTAGAAAATTAGGAAAATTGGGAAAATATTTTGTAAAATGAAGAAATTGCTTGTCTGGGAATGGGTCGACACATTTTTTAGAGTTCTACTTTTGGTGCTGCCAAATACGAAATCTATATGCCTCATGTGATGGGTTCTCAGAAGATTTTTCAAATGTTTCCTTCTTCGTTTCTATATGAAATGGTGTCAAAATTTCTGTTGCAATGGCATTGGAATGGAAATATTTAATATATCCATGCAAAGTTTTAGCCGGATTTGCTTACTGGACAGACAATAACTGATCACAACAGCTCACCTGTCATTTCAAACTCAGGTTAAATTAATCCATTCCCATATAATCCCACTTTCCAACACCCTCAATAAATAAAAAGCTTAGGAAAACATTGAGGAAAATGTAGACATTGCTTGTCACAAGCAATTTCTTCATTATCCACAATGTTTTCTAACTCTTTAGTCAAATGTTCTTACAAATTAATTGACTAAAAACTGTTATAACAAGTCATTCCTTCATTTTTCCACAAGTTTTTCCAAAGCTTTTTTTCTTTTGGGGTGTCAAAAAGTGTCTTTGTGTGGTAATGGTATAAATCAGTTATGAAAATACAGTCCAGAGGGTTACAGGCTGTTCATGATAGAGAGCCCTTTCATAGTGTAGGTTCATAGAACATGAATCATATCGGACTGACATTTTTATGATCTAGCTTCTCAATAGAAATGAATAGGAGCAAAATAAGATGAAGGGAAAGTTGATGATACTGTTTCTCCCTTGGTTTGTAACACATTTTTGTGATCCCTTTATAATAAGTCAAGGCCACAAAATTTGTGATTGGCCAAAAAATGACTAGAAAATATGGGATCAATATGTTTAACATATATCAAGTTGTTGCATGAGCTAAATAATGTAAAAATACAGCTTGAATAAAGCTGTATTTATGAGATTTTGCTCATGCAATGTCATATGTATACATGTGTATGGTTTAGGAAGAAAAAACTTTGCAACTACACCCTAAAAAATAGCTTAAAGCCCTGCAAGTGATAGAAAGGTTGTGACAAGCCATTCCTCTTTTTTTTTGAATTTTTCTCCACCCAATTCCCGACACTCTTGCTTATTTAAGAAATAAGAAAAGGTATTTCTTCATTCCCCACAATGATTCCTTCTTAAAGATATTAAAAATTCTTTGATTAAATTATGTTGCCTGCAACTTATACTTATTTGAATTAGAATGTCTTTAAAACTATGTTGTCAGGCAATGTGTAAGCCCATTTACCAATTGACAAAATTTTGAGGTAGAAAATATTGTGGATAATGAAGAATTTGCTTGTAGAGTTTCTTCAGGGTAAGGAACAATGGTGAAAAAGCATGATTGTTTGGGAATGGGTTCCTTGCAGCTGCATTCGATTTTGACCACACATCAAGGATTATTCTTCATGCAAAGGGTGTAACTTGAGCTTTAAAATAACTTGCACATTAAATAGATTGAAGAATTTTATCAAACTCACCATTACTTTAAATGGGGATGTTACATTAAATCTAGAACTATTTTGAACATGTAAAATTGTTATCAGGATTTTTAATGTAACAGTAGCAATTAAAATCTGCAATTAAATTTCATGGTAGACCAAAAACTGATAGGTTTCCTAAACATTTTCAAACCATTTAGCCCTTTCAATTTCCCTTCATGCAAAGGTTCATTAGCTCATTACCTTATGGTAAAAAATTAGACTGGTTCAAATTGCAAATTGCTGCAGACAACAATTTCAGGTTGGTGGAATTTTAAAATTGTTTGCCTTTTTGGGAAGAAAACATTTAAGATATTGTAGAAATTGCAATTCCTTCATTATCCACATGTTTTCCAAGTATTTTCAACATTTACAAAATAGTTGCAGATAAAAATTTCTAGCCAGTGAATTTTTAAAAATCTTTTTCAACTTTGGAAGAAAAAAATGTGGGAAATGAAGAAACGAATTGCTTGTAACAAAATTATTATCTCAATTTTTTCCAGAGATTCTTTTCTTGGGGGGTGTCAAATACAATGGGTTCATGGTTGTTTTGAATTTAGGTCTGACAGCAAATCTATTGCAAAACCCAAAATATTCATAGGCACTTACAATAGTTTTGCACAGTTTTGTCCAATCTTGAATTTGTCATCGGCATACTGCATTAACCAATTCCCGCACAATCCTGTTTTTTTACACCCCTAAAAAAAGGCTATAGAAAACATTGTGAAAACTGAAGAAATTGCTTGTTATAAGAATTTTTTTCATTATCCACAATATTTTCATCCCAAAAACCAAAGAGTTTTACGAATTCATCAACCTGAAATTGTCATCTTCAAACTTCTTTAATTTGGACCAGCCTAAAATTTTGTTGTTTTGTTATTTGTTTAATCAATGATTGAGCCCTCTAAACTGAAATGGCTTGATGGTTTAGGCACTTGACTTGTGATCGAGGCTGGAGACCAACTGTCTCAAAAGTGTCTTCACTAAACGACTGATGCTTTTGAATGCCTCTCAATATGAAAGCTTTTAAAACATTGTGGAAAATGAAGAAATTGCTTATTGCAAGCAATTTCTTCATTATCCACAATGTTTTCTACCCCAAAAGACAATGATTTTTAAAGATTTCATCAAATTAAAATTGTAGTCTGCAATGTCTTTGAATTTGGACTGGTGTAAAATTTCATTTTGTGGGAATGGGTTTATAGCAATCCCAAATCAACCCAGCAGTAAAATTGTGTGGCAGTGGGATTAAGTTACAGCCTCTTTCTCTGTCTGTTTGAATAGGGTTTAATGCCACTTTAAACAGTATTTCAGTAATACTACAGCGGCTAGAGCACCTAACAATGGATTCCTGGTAAGTTTTACACCAGTACCACCATTCCATCCTTACCTAGCCTCAAATGGGAATGTGTTAAAAAGATGATAAAAATATATCACATTTCAGCTTTCCTGCACAACATGTTAACCCTTTCGCATACAATGACGCTTTTTGGCGCCCCTCAAGAAAAACAATAGGGGAAACATTAAGGTAAATGAAGAAATTGCTTGAGACAAGTAATTTCTTCATTTTACACAATGTTTTCTCAGAAAGTTGAAAATATCTAAAATTTCATAAACCTTAAATTGTCATCTGAAACTCCTTTCAATTTGGACCAGCCTAAAATTTTGTTGTTTGGTAATGGGTTAAGCATTGTCATATAGAATACGACCCTCTTAAGAGTTGAATAACTAGATGGTTATCCCAGGAAAACTGCTGTCGAACCCCCAAAGTTTTGTAGGTATCATGCTCCAGACAAGCACAATTTTAGTGTTTGACCTTGAGCTTTGACCTTGAACTTGAAGCTGTCCAAAAAATTCTTTCAAAAGGCACATCTACTAATGATGTAGAATAATTGTGCCAAGTTATTTTGAAATCCATCAATAAATGTAGGAGTAATTGTCCAGACAAATTCGGATTGATGGGTGGCCTAATGGACAGACTAATGCAAATACACCTTCTTGTCATAGTGACAAATATAGTCTCCCTCACCTCAAATGGGCTTGACAAAAAGCAAAGGGTAGTCTTATTGATATTTTGAACTATAATTTGAAAATTGATTTAAAAAGCAATATTTTGATTGCTTGATTGAATGGGGTATAACGCCACTTTTAACAGTAATTCGGTCATATCATGGCGGCTGGAGCAACTAACAAGGAATTTCTGATATTTCTAACACCAGTACTACCATTACATCCTTTTCTAGCCTCAAGCTGCTATCTCACCTAGGTTTACGACTATCCATCAGTTGGTGCGAGACAAATGCCGGAAAGGAATAATTATGTGCTGCATCCAGGGATCTAACCCATGACATCAAATGATTGAAGATTAGGAGTCTGATGCGCTGCTGACTGCGTTATGACGGCAGCGGCAATAATTTGAAAGGGCCAAACACATGGTTTATATCAGATCAGGCTGTATATAATAATAATTATGTGCAAAGTTCCAGCTGTAACGGGAATCATTCTAGATTCAGCATGGCATGGGTTAACAATAAGCTTTTTCATCTAACACTGATACGGATTTAACACATTACCACACAACAAAATTTAAGACTGGCCAAAATTGAAACCAGTTGCAGACGACAATTTATAGTTTATGAAATTTTAGATTTCTTCAACTTTCTGGGTAGAAAGCCTTGTGTAAATGAAGAAATTGCTTATTACAAGCAATTTCTTCATATAACACAATGTTTTCCCAAAAGTTTTTCTTGAGGGGGCGTCCAAGCATCATTGTGTTGAATGGGAATGGGTTGATTATCCCTTCTCTATGAGAAACATAAAAGACAAAGAATGTCCTTACCCATTACCAGATGGCAAAATTTTAGACTGGTCTAAATTGGAAAGGGGTTGTAGACGACATTATAAATCTTATCAAATTTTAAATTTGTTCAACTTTCTGGTCAGAAAACATTGTTGAAAATGAGCCATTGTAAGGGAATGGATTAGAGGAGCGTCCAAAAGCATCACTGTGTGGGAATGTTTTAATAAGTTCAGCTGATTAGAACATTCACATAAAATATAATATAATGAAACTGATTATAAATGCAAGATCCAATCTAAATGAAATCTAAATTCTTTTTAATTTAAACATCAAGATGATAGCGATATTGTTACTATTTCACACTGTTGAAACTTATTCCAATCTTTAACCCTTTGCATGCTGAAATAACCTACCATTACCAGAAGGCAAAATTTTAGATTAGTCCAAATTCAAAGGATTTGCAGACTACAATTTAAAGTTGATGAAATTTCAGATATGTTCAACTTTATGAATAGAAAACATTATGGAAAATGGAGAAATTGCTTGCTACAAGCAATTTATTTACCTTACACAATGTTTTCCCTATCGTTTTTCTTGAGGGGCATCAAAAAGCATCATTGTGTGGGAATGGGTTAAGATTCTTCTCTGAATTACATAAAAATCAAAGGGCTAAAAGCACTGAAAGCACAAATTCTCAGCTTATATGTCCAAAGAATTTAACTTGCCTTGAAATGGGTTAACCCTTTCCTGTTTTCTGAAATTATAGATTGGTCAAAATGAAAGAGGTTGCACAAACAGTGAAAACTGCATATGATTTGAAATTACACCATCCTATGCGGTAGAAAATATTGCGGAAATTGCTTAGATTTTTGAGAAAATGGCACTAAGTTCAACCCATTACCAGAAGACAATATTTGAGACTGGTTATAAGCAAATTCTTCTTTTTCTACAATGTTTTCTCAAGTATAAAATCACAGTGACGTAAAATCCCGGCTTTGTACAGGAAAGGGTTAAATATATTGTTAACCCTTGTCATGCTGAATAAAAATTCTTTTCAAAATTGAAAGGATATCAAAAGGCTGGAAGCATCAGAACTGCTTATTGTGAGTCAATATTCTTTTAAGAATTTCAATTCTCAAACAAATCTGGCTTGAAAAGGGACAAACAGGGGTTGTGGAGTAAGATCAGACTGCACATATGTGCAGGCTGATCTTTGTCAACACCACCTGCACAAACATGAACATTCCTCGTTCGGCATGACGAGGGTTAATTTACTATGAATACTAATCGAACACATTTACTCATGTTTTACACCTTGCGAAATTATGATTTTTAGTAAATAAATATACTTTATACAAAATCTAATATCTCTAATCTAACTTGATGCGAGGAATAGAATCGCCATAAAACATAACGATAAAAGAAAAGTTTGCAGCTGTATAATTAACGACAAATTTATGTACAAATCATCCTCTACAAATATATATTGCCTTAAGCTAAATCTCACTTATTTTGATAAATCCACTGATTTTCTGTCATTTCCGTCAACATTAAATCTGAATGACATCTATTTCAAATACTATGTACATGTATTACGGTCACTTTATCTGTCCTATCACAACTTGGGAAACATTGTCAGAAGGGGAGAAACTGTTTATTACAGTAATATTTGTTTTTTCAAGCTTACCCTTTCCAACACAACAAAATATCAGGTCTGAATTGAAGATAGTTTAAGATGACAACTTTTAGTTGCCGAATGTATAAACACTTTTGCCTTTTTTAGTAGCAAATATTGTGGAAAATGAATAAATTGCTTGCAGGAAAGGGTAAACACATTCCAATAAGCGATTTCATTTTTCCAAATGTGTTTAAGAGAATTTTTCATGAGGGATGTTAAAGATGCCTTTCTTGAAGACAGTAGGAAAAGGAGAAAATTGATATTATACAACCACAAAATAAGTGGCAAATTTCCACCAAAGTAAAAGTCTCTTTAAATGATTTTCAAATAATTTTGCTGTAATAAACTTGTTTATCAATTAAGACCACCCTAACTCACCCATCCCCACATACAAGAACTATTGCTTCAACAAGCTTGTGTCTCTGTAGGTTAAAACCAGGCCTATTTTATTGCTGCAATATGTATGGTGCAGGCGCATTTTATTGATGTAACATGGCAGAGGCTGTAACATATTTCTCTGAGAGGGGAGGGGTAATGTGTACACAGCATAAATAACAAAGCTGTCTTTTAGTCAAAGCTATTTAGCCAAAGCTGAATTATGCTGCAGGGGTTGACACTAACCTTGCTTCAATTGGATCCCACAGGAATCCCTACTTATTACCTCAGGGTTTCCTCCAGATAATCAGGGATCCCTCCTTGATATAAATCAATTCATTCACACGCAATCCTGTCCTTCTAAGCCGAGCTGGAAAACAAGCTTTAGAAAACATTGTGAAAGTGAAGAAATTGCTTGTTACAAGCAATTTCTTCACTATCCACAATGTTTCTACAAAAACAAGTAAACAAAAAATCAGGAGCATTAGTTGATACATAAAAGTTGTACTGGAGAAATATTGAAGGATCCTGACCAAATCGCTAGCCTGAGATTGCTTGGGTCCCTTCCAATTTTCAGGGCTCCTCTGGGTCCCTGGACACTGTTAGTGTGGACCCCTATGCTGTTCTGGTAGAAAAACATGAAGGTCTGTTAGATTACCAGAACTTTCTCCTCAGAAGTCAACAATTGGTCATTTGAAGATTTAGCCAATGACCACACAATGCCACTTTTCGACGCCCTGAAAAGATATGATCGTGGAAACTTTGTGGGAGCAATTTGTTACAAGCAAGTCCTCCTTTTCCTACAATTATTTCTACCTTATTTGGCACTTACTTTCCAATTTCACAGCAATTTGAAATGTAATCTGCAATCTTGACCAATCTAAAATTTTGTCTTATCAATTAACAGATTTACTCAAGGAATTAGCCAAATTCATTTTGAGCTTAGGTAAGCTAAATTAAGGTAGGATGGTTAAAATAACAGACCCTTTTCATGGTCTGATCAACATGTGTTGTTAAATTAATGATACACAATTACAACAATGATGAGGGGTTTGGGGTTTAACCATGTTATAAACCCAGTCGGCCATGCAAAAATTACAGCTTGGGTTTTTAATTACAACTACAAAGTAATTCAGCAAAACCCATGTTTGGTTTATGTACCAAAAAAATGTTTGACTACTATTTTATATCAGCACATACCTCTGCCTGTTTTACCTTTATTTCTTATTTGATTGATTGATTGAATGGGGCTTAATACCACTTTTAACAGTACTTCAGTCATATCGTGGCAGCAATTAACAATGGATTCCTGGTATTTCTCATACCAGTACTCCCACTACATCCTTTCCAAGCCTCCAGCTGCTCATCCCACTAAGGTTTATGATTATCCACCCAAAAGTGTTGGATAAATCTCTGCGACCAGGGATCAAATCCCTGGCTATTCTTTACTGGAGCCTCTTCACATCCCATTACCAGATGACAAAATTCTAGGCTGGTCCAATTTCAAAGAAGTTGCAGATTACAATTTTCAATTGAAATTTGAAATATATTTTTTCTTTTGGGCAAAAGAATTATTCAGTATGGGCTTAAAAAAGCCAGATTCTGTAGGAATGCGTTAGTATTTAACAAAAAAATAATTTGTGGCATCATCACAGTCTGGTCAGAATCTTCAGTATGCTTTATTTGGTTTGAATAGGATTTAATACCATTTTTTAACAGTACTTCAGTCATATAACAGAGATGGAGTACCTAACCATGAATTCCTGGATTTTCTCACACCAGTACTACCACTACATCCTTTCAGAGCCTTCAGCTGCTAATCCCACTTAGGTTTATGATTATCTGCAACTCCTTTCAATTTGGACCAGTCTAAAATTTTTGTCATCCGGTAATGGGTTAATGTTAAGAATTAACCTTTTAGTAAAAGGACAGAGGTAACAAAATCTGTATTTTCACTAGTGGCTCTGATTTTTATCGGATAAGTTGTGTGATGAGCAATTCCTCATTTTCCTGCAATATTATTCTCATTATAAACAAGGGGTTTGAAAATCATGAATTAATCGAGAGAAGATTATCAGATATCATGAATCAACATTCATCTCATGGTGACATGTTTATTTCAATTAGGTTTAAATATTCAAGTATTTTCAAGTAAAAACTAACTGGTGAGTGCTAAAACACAATATCTTCCTTAAAGAACAAAACTGCTACCAGATTTGTTTTTTATGCAATAGTCAGTTTCATAACAGCCAACTGTTGGGCAAGCAAAACATGAAAGAACAAAGAAAGAAGCAGCTTGAGTTTGTTTCATTGAACCAATGACATTCATTTGTCAGATTTTTTACACATGATTTGATGCAATCAATATTCTATTTGATAGTTCCAAACAATTTCCAGGGTTCCTGCTGTTTTCAATAATTCCTAAAAATTCAAAGCACAGATGCCATTCTCATAACTTTTTCCTTGGTACAATAACCCATTCCGATTCAACCCTCCTCTTTTATGCTCTTCAGAAAAAACACTTAAGAAAACAAGAAATTGCTTATTAAGAGCAATTTCTTCATTATTCACAATTTTTTCAACCTCCCCCATTTTTTTTTTTTTGAAATTCCATTATTAAAACAAAAATTGTTGGCTGTGACTTCTTGTAACCTTTTGTGGTCTTATTAAGAGCAATTTCTTCTTTTTCCACAATATCTTTTTGCACATAGGATGGTTACCTTTTTAATTGTTCTTATTTTAAAAATATTGTCTGCTATACTCCTTTGAATTTGGATGAGTCTAAAATTTTGATAAACAGTATGGGTTAATGCATTTTTTTCAGGGAGCGACTAAAGGCAACAAGAGGGCCGTTGGCCCTGGGGTGCTAACCTGAGATAAAGGCTCTTTTTCTTTCAACAGTCTAATTTCATTTCAAGGTTAGGATTATGATACAAGTGGGTCACACTTGCATATAGAGACTATGAAACTGGGAATCCAAAAGTCTAAATTACAAATTCCTAGGCTTTAGTGCTGATTTGATAGAAGGAAAAAAATTTTTGCTCTCTCTGGATCCATGGGTAATAATTTCAGAATAAGAAAGAAGTCTGTGAACTGATGCTTCATGCCTATAACCCCCCCCCCCCTTGAGGCTCCGCCCCTGGACCCGAGAATCATGATTTTAGCTATTTTGTAAGAGATCAATATACTGATACTTCATGCAAAATATCAAGGCTCTATACCTTCTGGGTCAGGAGGAGAAGATTTTCAAAGATTATTTTGAAATTTCACTTTTGTGGCCATGGCAACCAGTTTTGAAGGTATTTCATTTCTTTTACCTATTTTCAAGGGGGATCACCTAAGGAACATTTCTGCCAAATTTGGTTAAAATTGGATGGATGGTTTGGGAGGAGATGTTGTTTAAAGAAATTGTTGACGGACCACGCACAACGTACGACGGCCGGACTTGGTGCTCAGGTGAGCTTAAAAGCAGTTGCCCTCATTAATTGTAAGAGCAGTAATGGCAAATTCTCTTTCTTTGTTTTATTCAAAGAACCAAAATGTCAAAGGCACAATTATACTTATCAATTTATTTTTCGTTACTATATGCAGTTGCAGCCTTGGATAACTTTCCAGTATGATTATTGAAGCCTAGAATAATTTTCATATGTTATTGCAGACCTGCAGAACTAGAAGAATTTATACATCATAATTGTAACCTAGAATATTTTCCATCAGTTGCAATTAAAATATTTTGTTTGTAGAAGCAGACTCCATATTTCAAATTGTTTCATTATATATCTAGCAGTATTTTAACACTTTAACACATTCCCACACAATTCCCCTTTGTACACTTTGTAGAAAACGAAGGAAGTGTTTGTTACAAGCAAATTCTTCATTACTCACAATATCTTCTACCCCAAAATACAAAGATTGAATTTGGACCTAAATTATTGCCTGCAACTTCTTTAAATTTGGACCAGTCTAAAAATTCATCAGTTTGTAATAGGTTGACTGATTATCAAACAATCCCGCATTTACTGCACCGAAGAAAAATAAGCAGGGAAAATATTGTGGGAAAAAGAAAATGATCCTATCTAGCTTTTCTCCCTTTTACCCAAAGTATTTTTTACCCCATCTGATACAAAATTCAAACATTGTCCACAACTCAGATGCTGTCAGTAAATCACTTTCAATTTGACCTAGAGTAACAATTGGTCATCTGGAAATGGGTTAAACCATTACCACACAATAACGCTTTCTGGCTCTCTGAATAAATACAATCATGGAAAAGTTCATGGAAAAAGGAAATATTGCTTGTAACAAGCATTTCTTTTGTTTTCATAATGTTTTCTACCCTATTTTCTAATTCTAGTGCAATTTTAAATGTTGTCTGCAACCTCTTTCAATTTGAACCACTCTAAAATTTTATCATCTGGTAATGGGTTAACCCATTCCCACACAGTGACACTTTTGAATGCCCCCCAGGAAAAACAATTGGGAAAACATTGTGTAAAATGAAGAAATTGCTTGTGACAAGCAATTTCTTCATTTTCCACAATGTTTCCTACACAAAAAGTTGAAAAAAAAATCTTAAATTTCTTCAACTTAAACTTTATCGTCTGCAACTCCTTTGAAATTGGACCAGTCTAAAATTTTGTCATGTGGTAATGTGTTAAAGTAAATACATACCTTTCCAAAGGTTAATATATCCAGGGTCCTTCATCTTGTTCATAATCCAATGCACATGCTTTACACAAAGACCAAGATGCTTTAATTCCTTTGTTATTTTTTTTGTTGATACAAACAAGTGCAATTATCTTCCCGTTCAAATCACTGTAGCACTGAATATCTCATTTGATCCTGAAAGTAGACCACACGGAATATATAAATCCAAAATTTCCTAACAAGGTATCTATTTCCAATTATCTTTGTCTACTATCCAAAAATTAATTAGTATGAACTAAAACCCAAGTTCATTACCGATGATTGACAGTTTCTAAATATATCACTGGATATCCTGCTATATAGAAGGTAATCCTTAATTAAAGGCAACAGATTTCTCAATTTACCCATTTCCTCAAAATCCTGCTTTTTTACATTGAAAATCATTTTGGAAAATGAAGAAATTGCTTGTGACAAGCAATTTCTTTATTGTCTACAAATATTTTCCACTCCATCAGACAAAGATTTCATCAACTGACAATTCTCTGAATTTGGACCAGTCTGGTAGTGTTTTCTGGAAATGGATTAATTGATTGATTGAACAGGGTTTCACGCCACTTTCAACAGTATTTTAGTCATATCAAGGTGGCTGGAGCACCTAACAATGGATTTCTGGTATTTCTCACACCAGTACTACCACTACATCCTTTCCTGGCATCCAGCTGCTATCCCATGTGAGAGACAAATGTCGGAAAGGATATGTGCAGCCGCCGGGGATCGAACCCATGACACCCAATGATTGAAGATTAGGAGTCTGACGCGCCACCAACTGCGCTAAGACGGCGTCTCCTGGTAATGGGTTAAACCCCAAGAAATAGTTCCCACAACAAAAGGCCTTCCAAAGGCTTTTACCAACTGATACACAAGAACTCTTACTTCATTAACTCTTTCCTGTACAATCACTGTTTTTTTTTTTTGTCCCTGTGATTTCATACTTCAGAAAACATTGTGTGAAAAGAAGAAATTGCTTCTAACAAGCAATTTCTTCTTTTTCCACAATATTTTCTACCCTACTGAATGGTTATTTTTCAAATTGAATCCACTTTAAATTTTTGTCTGCAAAACCTTTTAATTTGGACAGGTCTAAAAAAATTTAAAACAGGAAAGGGTTATCCCAATGGTTTTAAAAGTGAGAGGTAAAAAAGAAAGTTTTAATCATTATAGCAATTTCTGCCACTTATCACAATATTTCCAACTTTTCCACAGAAAAAAAAATCATATTTTTATTTGTTTAGTAATGTTTTCAATTCAGAGACAAGTTGAAATGATAGATTATCAGCGGTTAAAAAAATCATTTCCATTTTTTCACAAACACTAACTGTATGCTTGATCAACTTAACAGTTTCTATGACACCCTTGTGAAAATTCAATACTAAAATCCAATTAACATATTAATGTTTGCATGTGCCATAATACTAAGGCACATTATAGCTGACAAAGATACAATTCATGCTCTTATTTCCACACCAGAAAAAAAGATCCAATATTACAAGCACCTTTGAAAATCGAAAACATACACAAACAGGAAAAAATTTGTATATATATCATGAAATAATTTTCAACACCAACAGACTCCTGTATATAAAACACACATCAGCAATGTATACAATACGGTAAGTGAACTAAGTTTAATAGGGTTAAACATGAAGTTATAGCCCTATAATTTACTACAGTAGGCTAGTCTGTCTTTTGTATCGGTCCAACCATTTGCTACTGTTTTTATCCTCTCAAATTCAGAGCAAAACGCTGTGAAAGGGAATTTTCATACCCAACAATACATCAAGTTTAATGCCTGCATCAATAAACACCACCAGTAATACAATCCCTATCATGCCATTATTCCGATTTCTTCTTCTGCAAGATTTTTTGTACTTAAGATCACTACTTAAATAACCCATTACCAGACGGCAAAATTTAAGACTGGTCAAATTCAAAAGAGCTTCAGACGATAAATAAAAGTTTTTTTTTTCAAACTTCTGGGTAGAAAACATAGTAGAAAATTTAGAAATTGCTTTTTGCTGCAAGCAATTTCTTCATTTTCCACAATGTTTTAAAAAGCTCTCTTTTTTTGGGGGGGGGGGGTCTAAAAGCATCAATGAGTTGGAATGGATTAACAAAAAGTTTCCCATAATTTGATAGATGACATTACAAATTCATCTTGTTGCCACATTTCCTATATTTTGATGCAATGAAGAAAGACAGCTTTTGAAAACATTGTGGTGTAAGAAGAAATTGTATTAAATGATTTCTCCTATCATCAGAATGCTTTCTATCCTATATGACACTTAATTTTCAATTTTAACCCTTGTCATGCTGTATTAATTACCTTACTGAAATGCTGTCAAATCAAAGGGCTGAAAGCACCGATAGAACTTTTTGTTAAAAAATCAATATTTCTTTTAGAAACCAACTTCATAAACTACTCCGACAGGAAAAGTACAAGCAGGAGGTGTAGACTAAGATCAGTCTGCACATAAGTGCAGTCTGATCTTAGTCTACACCTCCTGCCAAAACCGAAATATTACGGGTTCAGCATGACAAGGGTTAATGGACATTTATGAAGTGTGACTAACCTTTTTCAATTTAGAGCAGTCTCAAGCCCAATTGTCGTGCTGAATAAAACCCTATACAAAATTGCATAAAAATCAAAGGGCTAAAAGCACAGCAATCATTAAATTTTGTTCGAAAATTATATTGGTAATTTATCTTATAAACATCTCTGAACTTTAATGTAACAAAAAGATCCCATGTAGACATAGATCAGACTACACATATGTTGAGGCTGATCTTTTGTTTCTCATGCAAAAACTGGAATTTAGTCATCCAGTAATTGGTTGCTTAATGACAACATTTAGAAACTGATCACACCGAAAGAAGTTACATGTCTAAGGGTTTAACCCTTTACCCCACAATCCTGCTTCTTGACATCCTGAAGAATTTTGAAAACCTTTATGGTAAAAGAAGAAATTACCTGTGACAAGCAATTTCTCATTTCTAACCTTATTTGGCACTTATTTACCAATTGTAACCCACTTTGTAATGATGTCGTCAATTTGTATCAGTATAAAGTTTTGTCATCTAGTTATAGTTTAATACTGAAAAGATTCTTGTTAAAATTTTCATGGAAATCATTGGAAAAAGAGAAACTTGTTATCATATTATCAATAACACAATACCCTTTAATTTGGACCAGTCTAAAATTTGGTGACTAGTAATGGGTTAAATGCACCTGAAAAATATAATCTGCAGCTTCTTTCAGTTTAGCACAGTCGAAAATGTTGTCATCTTAAAGCGTCAACAGTGCATAAACTATAAATTGTATATGACTTAAAATTGTCTTTGAAACCTCTCATCTTAAAGATCTCTGTTTTGTTTGGTTCTTGGATTCTGTTTTGATTTCACCAGCACAAGACAAACCATTCTTGAATTGCTCTTAAACACTGTACTTAAGTTCTAGAACATGCAAAAACTAGAACCAAGTTCTAGAACTTTGAAGGTCCTTGAATCAAATTTCAAAAACTATAAGGTTCTGTAACTCAAATTCTAGAACAGGTTCTTCAGTTCTAGAACTTGCCAAGTTTTTTAACCTATTGTTCTAGAAATCTACAAGTTGTAAAACAGAATTTCTTCAATATTTGACAAGTTCTACAACTCCAGTTCTGTAAGTTAAACAAAGTTCTAGAACCTCAAAAATAAGCTCTTGAAGTTCTAGAAAAGTTCTGTAAGTTCTAGTTCTATGACCCACGAGTCATTAAGTAAAGAATCTTGTCGAGGTTCACTAGGAGGTTCTACGTGCCAAATATCAATGCTCTAGACGAGAAGATTTTTAAAGTTTTCTTCTTTGTTTGTGTGTTAAAATAGGGTGCACTCGGTCCAAGCCCAAATATGACCAAAAGGGCATCTAATGAACAAACTTTGTGGAGGTTCACTTGGAGATTTTACACACCAACTATCATTGCTCTTGGTTTCTCATTATTTTGGAAGTTTTCAGTCTTTGAATTTTGAATCTTTTTTTTGGGGGGGGGGGGGGCAAAATATGACCAATGGGGCATCATACTGACAAGATGATATGTTGCATACCAAAACATTAATGCTCTAGGATGTCTGGTTTCAGGGGAAATTTTTAAAAATTGTCATTCTTTGTAAGGTGCTGCATGCGATATATCAAAGCTTTGGATGAAAACAGAAAGGTTAATCTTAATTGTTAGGAAAATCATCAGATAGACATTTTGACAAAGTTCAATGAAGATAAGGCAAAAATGTGACCAAAAGCATGTAAATAAGAATTTTCTGAGATTTGACATTAAGTGACCTATTTTTTACCTTGTCACACCTATTTTAACCAATTCCCACACAAGCCCTCCTTTTTACGCCCCTGAAGAAAAAAGCTTTGTAAAACATTGTGTAAAATGAAGAAATTTCTTCATTATCTACAATGTTTTCAATCCAAAAAGGAGGGAAAAAAAAGATTCCATCAACTTAAATTGTCTGCAAATGTTTTAAATTTCAAATTGGACCAGTCTAAAATTTTGTTGTGTGGGAATGGGTTAAAAAACAGTTGTACATTAAGCCCTCACATTTTCCACTTACCATCATTAAACCCATTAATGTTTAAAACATAAAATCTCATTGCCACATTTTTTTTCAACACACATAAAAACACTGAGGGGCTGGCAGCTGGTCTTCATGAGAGCCACACTACAGGAACCATTCAATTCACGTAATTTTTTTTTAAATCATTTAGTAGACCAATATCAACCCACTGTTAATCCATTCCCATTAAAACAAAATTTTAGACTGGTCCAAAGTGAAAGAAGTTGCAGACAACAATTCAAAGGTGTTGAAATTTTGAAAATGCTTGTCTTTTGGGGAAGAAAATGTTGTGGATAATGAAGAAATTGCTTCTAACAAGAAATTTCTTCATTTTCAACAATGTTTTCTAAAGCTCTTTTATTGAGGGGCATAAAAAAGAGGGATTGAGTGGGAATGGGTTAATAAGCTGGAGAAAACAAAACTTATGCAAATACCGTAGGAAAGCACTAAACTATAGGTTAGCCCATTTCCAGACATCATCATTTTAGACCAGTCCAAATTGAAAGATGCTGCAGATGTCAATTTAAAAGTTAATGAAATTTTAGTGTTTTTTTTTTTCAACCTCCTTGGTAGAAAACATTGTGTGAAATAAAGAAATTGCTTGTTACATGAAATTGCTCCATTTTACACAATTATCCATTCTCTCATATTGTTTTTCTTGAGGGGCGTCAAAAGGCATCATTGTGTGGGAATGGGTTAAGGCATTACAACTCAATCCCTCATTTTAACGCCCCTCAAGAAAAAAGCTTATGAAACAGTGTGGCAAATGAAGAAATTGCTTGTATCAAGCAATTCCTTCATTATCCACAATGTTTTCTACCCAAAATGATGAAAAAGTTTAAAATTCTATCAACTTGAAATTGTCATCTGCAGCTTCTTTCAATTTGGACCAGTCTAAAATTTTACAGTGTGGGAATGGGTTAACCCATTCCCACACATCAAAATATTAGACCAGTTCAAATTGAAAGGAGCTGCAGACGACAATTTCAAATTGATGTAATTTTAAATTTTTTCGTCTTTTGGGGTAGAAAACATTGTGGATAATGAAGAAATTGCTTGATACAAGCAATTTCTTCATTATCCACAATGTTTTCCAAAGCTCTTTAATTGCGGGGCGTAAAAAGGAGGGCTTGAGTTGGAATGGGTTAAGGCAAAGATCAAGCCATACATCTGTGCAGGTTGATATTTCTCTATGCCTCTTGTCCAAATAGAAATAATTTAATTTTTAGTTTCGACTATCAAAAACAGGCATTCTAATTGGTTGAAAAAAAATATTCATAACTCAATGAACAAAATTTTGAGCACGCTTTTGTATGCTTCCGCACAAAAAAGTCCCATACAAAAAGGTATCTAAATTTGTAAAATATTTGATTTTTTTGCTTGATGCTATTAAATTATAAGAAATGAAGAGAATATTTTTTGTTTTCATGGAGGTATGAACCAAAAGACCTAATCACACTTATGTATGAATCCGCTTCGTGTATTCATACAGTGTGATTAGTTTTTTTGGTTCATACCTCCATGAAATAAAAAATATTCTCTTCATCTCTTAACTCTTCATCTCTTAAATATTCCAGAATCAACATAAAAAGGGTTATAAGAGTTACTGAAATATTTTTGCCAGCAGACAATGGAGCCCCTTAAATTTTGAAACTACTGTAACATCGCCTAGCACTTCAACAATCACAACAAAGGCCGATATAAAATATTTTTCTCTTTTCTCGTTCTTTATTGATGCATTAAAGAATCTTCATTAAATTATCATTTATCTTTCCCAGTTTGATATCTGTCATTTTCTATCTGATTGTCTGAACTACAGAAATAAGCGAAATCTATTCTGTGTCAACCGGAGCTAGCATATAAAGAAATATCTCAGACGTTATAAATTAATTTTAAATGAATTTATACTTGTGTTTGTTTAACCCACTTCTACACGGTAAAATTTTAGACTGGTCCAAATTCAAAGTTGCGGACGACAAATTTTAAGTGATAATTTTTGGAAAATTTTTTTATTTTGGGTTGGAAAATTCTTTGTGGATAAGGAAGAAATTGCTTGTAACAAGCAATTTCTTCGTTTTCCACAATGTTTCACAAGGTATTATTTTTTAGGGATGTTGTGTGGGAATGGGTGAACTACTTTAACTTTTAGACTGGTCCAAATTCAAAGTTGCAGATGACAATTTTAAGTGATAATTTTTGGTAAATCTTTTATTTTGGATGGGAAAATTCATTGTGGATAAGGAAGAAATTGCTTGTAACACGCAGTTTCTTCGTTTTCCACAATGTTTCACAAGGTATTATTTTTGAAGGATGTTGTGTGGGAATGGGTAAGCTACTTAACCTTTTAGACTGGTCCAAATTCAAAGTTGCAGACGACAAATTTTAAGTGATAATTTTTGGTAAATCTTTTTTATTTTGGTGGGAAAATTCATTGTGGATAAGGAAGAAATCGCTTGTAACAAGCAATTTCTTCGTTTTCCACAATGTTTCACAAGGTATTATTTTTGAGGGATGTTGTGTGGGAATGGGTAAACTACTTAACCCTTTCCCGTTCAAATACGGGATTTTACATTCCTTTGATTTTTTTTACTTGAGAAAACAGTGGAAAAAGAAGAAAATGCTTGTAAGCAATTTCTCCTTTTTCCACAATATTTTCTACATACGGGCTCATTTCAAATGGCATCCAGTTGTCATTGTCGTCTGCAACTTCTTTCAATTTGGACTAGACTAAAATTTCCAAAACGGGAAAGGGTTAATTTAAATGTTTTTTTTCTTTTTCTTATTTTTCAAATATTGAGCAAGGCACAGTTGTATCTCATTTTGATAGTGGTACAGTGGAATCCTCTATAATGTCATGCTGTATAAAACCCCTTTTGAAATTACAATAACAGATTTTGAAATCAAAGGGCTGATAACACTTATTGTTGGTCAATCACCAATAATTAATTTCATAAAAACATTAGGCAGGAAAAGTACAAGGAGGTGTAGGATCTTAATCTATACCTCCTGCCAAAACAGGAATATCTTTATTGAAAATTACATCAAAATGAAAGTCTGCAAACACTGTCAAGGCTCTAATTGCTTGTCAATATTTCTTTTGACAACTGATTTTTTTTACAATTGATTTCATAAACAAGAGACAAAAGAGACAAACAGGTGGTATATACAATGATCACACTGCACACATGTGCAAGAATATTCCAGGTTCAGCATGACAAGAGTTAATTCAATCCCTGATAATAGCAGTCCACTGCCTTAGTGTTAGGTTTTGTTTGAATGGGGTTTTACGCCGCTTTCGACAATCTTTCAGTTATATCGCGGCGGCTGGAGCACCTAACAATGGAATCCTGGTATTTCTCACACCAGTACTACCATTACATCCTTTCCTAGCCTCCAGCTGCTATCCCACATAGGTCTACGATTATCGACCCATTGGTGAGAGACAAATAGTCGGAAAGGATGAGTGCCGCCCTCGGGGATCGAACCCGGGACCTCTAGATTGACAGTCCGACGCGCTACCAACTGTGCTATGACGGCGGCTGCTCAAATGAGCAGACAAAAGTCAACAGATCAACTGACCAAATATAAGACCTACAGTGTGACTTTCATTCTACTCTTTCTACTCTATATTTGTGAAACTATGTTTCAGTTGGCAATAAAAAGTTTAATTGCAAATGAGCATAAAGAAGGTCTATTACATCTTAGAAATTGCTCTAATTTAATGTGCATCACAACCTAGAAAAAGCATCTTTATGACATGGATACAGTCAAGACTCTGAAACCAGAAACTGATTTCTATTGATCTCTGGGTGTTTTACGGGGCTTACTCAGATTATTGAAAATATAGATGAAAAGAAAAAAGCCCATCATAACTGCACCCAAAATTGTTTTCTTGACATCAATTTTCCATCTGAATCCAGGAATATCTAAACTTGTTACATAACCAGCTGCTTAACCCTTGTCATGCTGAATCAGGAATATTGCAGTTTTGACAGGAGATGTAGACCAAGATCAGCCTGCACACATGTGCAGTCTGATCTTGATCTACACCTCCTGCTTGTAATTTTCCTGCCAGAATCATTTATGAAATTGATTTATAAAAGAAATATTGATTTTTGAACAACAAGTTCTATCGGTGCTTTCAGCCCTTTGATTTTACGGCAATTCAGTGAGGTATTTTATACAGCATGACAAGGGTTAATAGCAAAATTTCTGACTGGTCCAAATTCAGGATGACAATTCGAATTGATAGTATTTAGATTGATAGATTGATTGAATGGGGTTTAACGCCACTTTGACAGTATTTCAGTTATATTATGTTGCTGGAGCACCTAATCATGGATTCCTCACACCAGTACTACCACTACATCCTTTCCGAGCCTGGGCTGCTCAACCCACTTAAGTTTATGCCTATCCTCCGATTGGTGGGAGACAAATGTCAGAAAGAATATTTGCTGTGAATTGTGAACCCTGAACGTCATGATTGAGTGTCTGACGGGCTATCAACTGCGCTATTGCTGCAGCTGGATTTATGTTGAACAATAAGAGCAATAATATGGAGAAAATAGGGTGGTAGATATTGTGAGAAAAGGAGCAATTAGCTGATGAAATGCTCAGTTGTGTTGTTAAAGGCTCTACCATTCTAAGTTAACCCATTAACAAACAATAAAATATTTTACTGGTCCAAATTCAAAGAAATTACAGTAAAATCCCTCTAATAGGACCACTTGCGGTACTTTCAGAAAGTGGTCGTAATAGCGGGATGGTCGTATTACTGAGGTTTGGTCGTTTGTTGTCAAGTAATGCATGTTTATTTTTTTTTGTTATTTGAATATATAAATACTATACATACAAAAATGAAACTATAAGAACATGTATTACAGCGGAATCTTATGTCATTTTCAAATTTGCGATCTTCGGTAAGTTCTACTTTCTCTACTCTCCATTTGGATCTGATTAAGAACTCCGACCTCAGATTATTTATTCATAAGTACAGGTTCAAAGTGTCAAACTGTCGATATCATATCTTCTATAATGCGAATACCAAGCATCAGTTACGTTAAAATCAAAATTTAATTGCTAATTAAGTGTTCGGAACGCCGTAAACAAACTAATCATAACTTCTCGGATACGTTTTCCCTTTCGAATTTATTACTCGAGTCAAAACCTGTGAAACATTCAAATAACAATTAAAAATAATACAAACTATAATTTCTAAAAGTGATCGGCCACTTTAATCATAACACCTATTATAATAAGGGTTCTGTATCACATAATCAAAAATCCGATAATCTATTTACATGGTATTCGTACCCAATTAGTGTCGCTCTGATCAAGTGTGAAATTCGGGTGATCGGTCTCAATTGTGAAAACTGGTCGTTTTAGTGGGGTTAAAAATAGTGCATCAGCTATGGTTGGTACTGAATTTAGTGGTCGTAATTCGTAATAGCGGGGTGCCCGTTTTAGAGGGGTTCGCGACCATTGAAATAAAGAACAAAAAAATCCGTTCTGTAAAAATTCGGTCATAATAGAGGGGTGCCCGTATTTCCGGGGTGGTCGTAAGGAGGGGTTTTACTGTATAGATGATAATTTCAAGTTGGTAGAATTTAACAAGAGGACCATGATGGTCCTATATTGATGCCCTGAGTATGATGGATCAAGGCTTTATGATATATGCAAAATACCAAAGCCCAAACCTAATTATTTTGGAGGAAAAATTTTATAAAGATTTTCTCCTTTAATCCTAGGTATGGTGAAGATCCAACCATATCGAGCTAATTTCAAGAGTACAGTAATTCTTTGAAGTATTTTAGTAGAGGGTCAATATGCATTGATACATACCAAGTACAAAAAACCTCTACGCCTAATGGTTTAGAAGGAGAAAATTTTCTATGATATCCTTCTTTATTCTTTTCTATAATCTATAATCTTTCATGAAACATGACATTCAGCTGTGACCTTGAACTTTAAAGCATCCAACAGAACTTTGGGCATGACACTAGTACTTTTCAAAGGGAACACATGTGCTTAGTTACTTTGAAATACATCCATAAAGGTAGAAAATATGCTCAAGACAATAATTTGTACACATACATCCACCCACCCACTCACACACAGACAGAGGTAAGTCTATATGCCCCTCCCCATTATATGGCAGTGGCATTAAAAATATTTTGAAATAGTTTGGCAGAGGACTATAATAATACTGCTACATGCAAATCTAATGTTAACCCATTCCCACACAGTGACGCTTTTAGACGCCCCCAAGGAAAAAAAGCTTAGGAAAACAATCCAGGAAATGAAGAAATTGCTTGTGACAAGCAATTTCTTCATTTCTTACAATGTTTTCTACCTAGAAAGTTGAAAAAATCCAAAATTTCATGTACTTCAAAATGTCGTCTGCAACTACTTTCAATTTGGGCCAGTCTAAAATTTGTCTGTCTGGTAATGGGTTAAGGAATGTAAATATTTCTAATGATTCTCTGTGTCTGAATACATAATCCAGGTTAACAAAACAAAGGGCTAATTTCAATCTTCTGGTAATAATTGCGCATGTTCTTGAAAGGGATCTACATACAAAATTTGAAAGCTCTACAATAAAAAGTTTGGGAAAAGATTTTAAAATATTTCATGTAAAATCTAGGATCTCACTACATAGGGCTTATTTCAATCCAAGAGTAATTCCTTTCAAATTTTTTGGAGAGTACTTGATAAGGCAATACAGCTTGCAGAATTTGAAAAGGATTTGACAGAAAAAAATATTTTTCAGATTTTCTTCTTTATCTCTATGTAAAATCTGGGATCTCTAGTTGATCAAAGAGCTATTTATTCAAAGTATTTTGGTAGAGTACGATTATAAGATACATGTAAAATTTGGAAGTTAGCCTGAAGGTTTTAGAGAAAATTTTAAAGATCTCTGTCAAGATCCAAGGGTAAACATGGTAAATGATAGCATACAATAGGGCAATGCTAAAAATTGACCCTTTCCCATTTTTCAAAATTTTAGACTGATCAAATTTTGAAGAAGGTGCAGACAAGAATTAAAAGTTGTTGCAACTTGAAAAGAAGCCAACCTACAGGTTAGAGAATATTGTGGGTAAAGAAGGATTTGCTTTTTACAAGCAATTTCTTCTTTTCCCACAATGTTTTTCAAGTATGAAATCATACAGACGTAAATACAAGGAATTGTGCAGGAAAGGGTTAATACACATTTTGGAAGCTCTATGCCTAAGTGTTTTGGGAGAAAAATGTCTTTAGAGATTTCCCTCATTATGACCCAAAAAGGGCTAATATGTTGATCTGTAATTAATGATTTGTACTAATTTGGTATGGTACAAGGCCATAATGGCATAGCTCTAGGCCTTATAATTTAGGCAGAGAATTTTAAATATTTATCACTATTACAATGTTTTCTATGGCTATTTTTCTTCATTGCATGAAAAAAGGAACTGTGTAGTAATAGGTTATGGTTTCCATGACTAATTTTTTTCATCCCATGAAAAATGCAAATGTGTGGTAATGGGTAATGGTTTCCATGGCTAATTTTCTTCATTGCACAAAAAAAGGGAATAAAAGGTTAGGGGCAATTGTTTCCATGGCTATTTTTCTTCCATATATGAAAGAGGGACTCGACGAATACAGTTTTTTGTACACGCCGAATATTGATTTTTTTTCTGTATTAGATAGCCAGATTTTAATCCATATCTCTTATAGGTATACAATAAAAGTATAAACGCAATACAGTAGAGACACAAATCTCTGTTGATCATTGTTATTTCTCAAAATATTCAAACAAATATTGACATATTTTCATAGATCAGTTAGAGCTTATATAAATATTTATAGGTGTCTTTATTAAATGAGTGGATGAATTAAAATCCTGAAGTTCATAAGGCGGAAACATGATTAATTTTATCATGAATTATTATCTTGTTACATCATAAAGTACTGCAAACCATAATCCTTCTCCCAAAGCTAGCAATTTTGAGTAATTAACCAATTCCCAGAACACAAAATTCTAGATTGGTCCTATTTCATTGACAATTTCAAGTTGATAGAATTTTGGAAAATGAATAAATTGTTTGTAAGAAGAAATTTCTTCATCTTTAACATTTAACTCTTTTCTTTAAGGATAATTGTGTGGGAATGGGTTAATGAAAAAGGACTAATCATACTCTCTAGGAACTATGTTACAAGGATGTTTCTGAAAAATACACTTAATAGTATTCATGCAGAAGCTGTAACTTCATCAATGTAACAAGGTTACAGGTATGGTAGAGACACACTTTCTTGCTGTCACAGTTATCAAGCAGACACACTTTATCAATGTTACAGGTATGGTGCAGACACACTTTATTGCTTTAACTGGTATTGTGCATAGACACCTTATCACTCTAACAGGTATTGTGCAGACACACTTTATCAATGTAGGAGATATCCTGAAGACAACAATTAATGCTGTAAAAGGTGTGGTACAAATATGTCTTTGCAGTAACAGGTATCATGAAGACACACTTTATCAATGTAAAAAGGATCATGCAGACTCACTTTATCAATGTAACAAGAATCATGCAGACTCACTTTATCAATGTAACAAGGATTATGCACACACTCTTTATCAATGTAACAGGTATCATAAAGACACACTTTATCAATGTAACAAGGATCATGCAGACTCACATTAACAATGTAACAAGGACCATGCAGACCCTATATATCAATGTAACAAGGATTATGCAGACACACTTTATCAATGTAACAGGTATTGTGAAGACACACTTTATCAATGTAACAAGGATCATGCTGACTCACTTTATCAATGTAACAAGGATTATGCAGACACACTTTATCAAAGTAACAGGTATCATGAAGACACACTTTATCAATGTAACAAGGATCATGCAGACTCACTTTATCAATGTAACAAGGATCATGCAGACTCACTTTATCAATGTAACAAGGATTAGCAGACACACTTTATCAATGTAACAGGTATCATGAAGACACACTTTATCAATGTAACAAGTATCATGCAGACACACTTTGTCAATGTTACAAGGATCATGCAGACACACTTTATCAATGTAAAAAGGATTATGCAGACTCACTTTATCAATGTAACAGGTATCATGAAAACACACTTTATCAATGTAACAAGGATCATGCAGAAACACTTTGTCAATGTAAAAGGATCATGCAGACACACTTTATCAATGTAACAGGTATCATGCAGACACACTTTATCAATTTAACAAGGATTATGCAGACTGACTTTATCAATGTAACAAGGATCATGAAGACACACTTTATCAATGTAACAAGGATCATGCAGAGTCATATTATAAATGTAACAAGGATCATGTAGACTCACTTTATCAATGTAACAAGGATAATGCAGACACACTTTATCAATGTAAAAAGGATTATGCAGACACACTTTATCAATTTAACAAGGATCATGTAGACGCACTTTGTAAATGTAACAATGATCATGCAGACACACTTTATCAATGAAACAAGGATTATGCAGACACACTTTATCAATGTAACAGGTATCATGCAGACTCACTTTATCAATGAAGCATGGCAGAGCTTGGGTAGTAATCAAACTTGTCTAAAATTTTGCAATATGGTGATGGATTAACCCATTCCAACTCAAAAGTCTTTGAACAAAAAAATGTGAGAAATGAAGAAATAGTCAGGGAGACAATACCACTTCAGTTTGAAAAATCCTTTAACAAGTGACTTGACCTCTGAATCGGTCTCACTTGTATTGATTCTGTAAAAAAAAATATATCTTTTCATCTAGCAAATAAAATGGATGGACAATTAAAATTTAACCAATTACCAGATGACAACATTTTAGACTGGTCAAAATTGAAAAGAAGTTGCAGACGAGATATCAAATAGCCCTAAATTTGGTAAGTAAGTGCCAAATAGGCTAGAAAACATTAAGAAATGAGAAATTGCTGGTTACAAGCAATTCATCCTTTTTCAACAAAGATTTCCATGATCATATTACTTCAGGGTATTGTGTGTTAATGATTGAAGAGAGGAAACTAACACCGGATTTGTTATTTCGACATGCAATTTAATACGATACTCTTGATATTGCTGATTACCTCCAGTAGATGCGTTCAGTCAAGCAAAAAAGGACCATCTAGGATTTTCACAATTAAAAACAAATTAACCCATTCCTACACAACAAAATTATAGACTGGTTCAAATTCAAACAAGTTGCAGACTACATTTTCAAATTATTAACATTTTCTTAAATCGTTGTCTCTCTCAGAAGAAAACAATGTAAACAAGAGGGCCGTTGGCCCTGGGGCGCTCACCTGAGATAAAGGCTCTTTTCCTTTCAACAGTCTAATTTCATGTTAAGGTTAGGATTATGAAACAAGTGGGCCACAATTACATATAAAGACTATGAACCTGGGGATCCAAAAGTCTAAATTAGAAATTCCAAGGCTTATGTGCTGATTTGAAAGAGGGAAAAAATTTTTTCCATGGGTTATAATTTCAGAAATAAGAAAGAAGTCTGTAAACTGATGCTTCAAGCCTATAACCCCCCCCCCCTGGGTCCGCCCCTGGAGACCTGAGGATCATATTTTTAGCTATTTTGTAAGAGGTCAATATACTGATGCTTCATGCAGAATATCAAGGCTCTACGCCTTCTGGGTCAGGAGGAGAAGATTTTTAAAGATTATTTTGAAATTTCACCTTTATTGCCATGGCAACCAGAGTTTTAAACGGATTTCAATTCTTTTAGCTAATTTTAAGGGGGACCACCTATGGAACATTTCTGCAAAATTTGGTTCAAATCAGCCCAGTGGTTTGGGAGGAGATGTCATTTAAAAAATCGTTCTTTATTTCTATATAACCCCCTTCTGGGTCAGGAGGAGAAGATTCTTAAAGATTATTTTAAAATTTCCCTTTTTGTTGCCATGGCAACCAGAGTTTTTAACGGATTTCAATTATTCTATCTATTTTTGATGGGGACCACCTATGGAACATTTCTGCCAAATTTGGTTCAAATTGGCCCAGTGGTTTGGGAGGAGATGTCATTTAAAAAATCCTTCTTTATTTCTATATAAACCCAACCCCCCCCTGGGGCTCCGCCCCTGGGGACCCGAGGATCATGATTTTAGCTATTTTGAAAGAGGTCAATATACTGATGCTTCATGCAGAATATCAAGGCTCTACCCCTTCTGGGTCAGGAGGAGAAGATTCTTAAAGATTATTTTGAAAATTTCAACATTTCTGCCAAATTTGGTTCAAATTGGCCCAGTGGTTTGGGAGGAGATGTCATTTAAAAAATCCTTCTTTATTTCTATATAAACCCAACCCCCCCTGGGGCTCCGCCCCTGGGGACCCGAGGATCATGATTTTAGCTATTTTGAAAAAGGTCAATATACTGATGCTTCATGCAAAATATCAAGGCTCTATGCCTTCTGGGTCAGGAGGAGAAGATTCTTAAAGATTATTATGTGCTCAGGTGAGCTAAAAATGCAGTAAGAAACAATTTCTCCATTTTCCACATCATTTTCCAGAACTGTTTACTTGAGGGGCATAAAAAGGAGGGATTATGTGGGAATGGGTTAAACCTATTCTAATACAATTCCGCTTCTTTGCACCCCTCAAGAAAAAAACTTTGGAAAATTTTGCAGAAAATGAAAAATTCTTGTTACAAATAATTTCTTCATTATTCACAATGTTTCCTACCTTACAAGCGAAGAATTTTTTAAATTATATCGGCTTAAATTTGTCTTTGTCTTTGAACCATTCTAAAATGTTGTTATCAGGTGCCGGTTAACCCTTTTCCGTTTTTAAAATTTTGGATTTGTCCAATTTGAAAGTAGTTGTAGACGACAATTAAAAGTGAGTGCAATTTGAAATGTAGCCAACCTATGAAGTACAAAATATCGTGGGGAAAGAAGAAATTGCATGCTACAAGCAATTTCTTCCTTTCCAAGAATGTTTTCTCATGTAGAAAATCACAGGGATGTTAAAACCAGGGATTGGACAGGAAAAATTTTGGGAGATTTTCAGGTGGGTCTGTGTTACTTATGTATCTTGGGTAGAAATTGCCCTTCTGCATTAACCCAGACGGCAAAATTTCAGACTGGTCCAAACTGAAAGGAGTTGCAGATGACAATTCAACATTTATGAAATTTTCCATTTTTCTCAATAGAAAACATTGCGTAAAATGAAGAAACTGCTTGTTACAAGCCATTTCTTCATTTTTCACAATGTTTTCCCTATTGTTTTTCTGGAGGGCATCCAAAAGCTTCCTTGTGTGGGAAAGGATTAAAAAAAGTATTCATACAATCCTGGTCCAGCCTGCTCAGCTCATGCAGGCTGAACTTAACATACTTTTCTGGATGGACCCATTGCATTTAACTGGTCACGAATGCATTCTTCATAGGTACTCTAATTGCAATCCATCAAAGCGCAGCCCTAAATCAAGTCACCTGCATGATTATCTCATATTATCTAATGAATTGAAACACGAACCATGTTCTCTCCACATGATATCTTTGTTGATGGCATTTTATCTTGTTGCTTGTTTTTTCCCCATTCCATTTCCCTTAATTTATTAACCCATTCCCACAAATGACGCTTTTTGATGTCCCAAAGAAAAAAAGCCAAGAAAACATTGAGCATTTTCCACAATGTTCTCTAGCCCCCAAAAGTTAAAAAGGATCCAAAATCCCACCAACTGAAATATGTCTTCTGCATATGAACACGGATAGAGGTAAACCATCATACAAAAATTCTACATATGAACAGACAGGGGATGGTGAAACCAGTACAGTATGTTCTCTTCCATTTATTTCCCTCTTCTATTCTTGTCTCAAGTTCTATGCCTTTTGACAAATTTAGGTAAATCAAAGGACTGTAAGTCCTACAAGTAGATTTATGTTTTAACTGGTTTATAGAAGAATCTGTTAAAAACAATAAAAATAATCTGTTCATGAGAAGGGATCAGATATTTAACATAGGATTCCTATTTATATCCAAGGTTACAAAAAACTGCTAGTTTTGAATTATAACAAAATTTTGGACAGTTCCAATTGAAAGGAATAGAGTTCAACACCACTTTTAACAGTATTTCAGTCATATCCCCCTGGCTGGAGCATCTAACATTAGATTCCTGGTATTTCTCATACCAGAACTACCTTTACATCCACTCACCATTTCTGAGCCTCCAGCTGCTCGTCCCACCTAAGGTTTATGATTATCAAACCCCATTAATTGGAGACACAAATCATGTCAAAAAAAATATTTGCTGCTTCTGGAGATCAAACCCTGGACCTCATGATTGAGAATTTATCTGCCAACTGCACTATGACAGGGGCCAGAATTCAAGATGACAATTTAAATGTGGACAGATCCTTGCAGTTTGTAACAGATAATGTACAAAGAAATGGTAGAAAAAGAAACAAAAATGCTGGCAATCTGCATTTTCTTCTTCTTCCACAATGCTTTCCTTAGTTTTTTTTGTCGTTTTCATCGGCATGAAAAAATGCGGGATTGTGTGGCAACAGGTTAATGACAAATCTGCAAGATGCAATTTAGTTTAAGAACTGTACATCAGTTTCTTTTTTACTTAACCAGATATATGTCTTCAAGGTAAATAACAAATGCTATACAATATAGCAGATATCATTTTCCAAAAAGCAAATTGGAAAGAAATGAACAATTTAACCTTTTTAGCACTTTTTAGACTGCTCCAAACTATAAATCAAAGTATCTTAATTTAACCCATTCCAACTCAGCAAAATTTTAGACTGGTCCAAATTGAAAGAAGCTGCAGACGGTAATTTCAAGTTGATGGAATTTTGAATTTTTTCGTCTTTTTGGATAGAAAACATTGTGGATAATGAAGAAATTCATTTTCCACAATGTTTTCCAAAGCTTTTTTCTCGAGGGGCGTAAAAAGGAGGGATTGAGTTGTAATGGGTTAAGAAATAAGAGAAAAGTAAGTGCCATAAATGTTAGAAAAGAGAGAAAGAAGAGGAGAAATAGTAGTTACATGCAATTTATCCCGTCTCACAATGTTTTCCACCCACAGCAATTTTATTTTTCAGCTCGTAAAATGATAGGATTATGTGGTAAATGGGTTAATTGTGAAAAGAGGAAAATACCACCATCTTTTTCTCAATTTTTTGAAAAGAATTATCTTGAGATTGTTAAGCACTTAACTCATTCCCACACAATAATACACTCGGAAGAAAAAAAAAAGGTTTGGAAAACATTGTGAAAAATGAAGAAATTGCTTGTTACAATGTTTTTACCCTCCCCCCAAAAAATGAAAAAAATTCATCAACTTAAAATTGTTGTCTGCAACATCTTTGAATTTGGACCAGTCTAAAACTTGGTCATCTGGTAATGGGTTAAGGTAAGTTTTTCAGCAGAATAAATTCTCACACAAAAAAAGATGTTTTTGAAACAGTTACAATGATAGATGGGGTAACACCTTGGGTGCTCCTTATTTGCATTTTGTATAATGTTGTATGATGACATAATAAAGGACTTGACTCTCCAAAGATGTTATCATAAACCATTTCAATACTAAAGGTATACTAGATGCTTGAAATACGATTATTCATTAAAATTCAAGTATCTTGAATTGCTTTCCTTAACCTGTTCCCACACAATCCCACTTTTTTATGCCCTTCAAGAAACACGAGGGCTGGATATGCTAAGATACTGCAAAAGTCTAAATTTCAAATGTCAGTATCTTTTCAACAAGTTTTCCTTGACAACAAAGGGATGATATAAATCACATCATCATAACCTCCAGTATTTTGGTACATGACAATCAGGCAATGCTACATGCAAATTTAAAAGCTCTAGGCCTTATGGTTTCAGAGAGACTTTCTTAGACTTAGCAACCAGAGTCGTTCCCTTTTTTATAAAGAACATCAGATAAGAATCATTTTTGTAAAGTTCAATTGAAATCAGATTATTAGTTTAGGTGATGATTTTTAAAAGAATTTGTTCCTATGTAAATTTCACGTACCCGCAACATAGGGCTTATATAATTTAAACAACCACAACCAAAAGTGTTTTGGAAGAACACCATAAGATGGTGCTACATATAACAATTTGAAAGCTAAAGACTTACAGTTTAAGTCCTATGATTTAGAATATTTTTCAAGAATACCTTAGAAATTCCTTTCGGTTGCCATAACAACCAGAGTTTCATCAATTACAATTCCTTTAAGTATTTTAGAAGGCAATTACCAAATGATCATTTTTGTAAAATTTCATTGAAACCTGATTGGTCATTTTTGAGTAGAAGACGGACGAGGGACAACCACTGATCACAATAGCTCCCCAGAGCACTTCTTGCTCAGGTGTGCTAAAAAAAGCCTAAGAAAGCATTGTTTAAAATGAATGAAAGAAATTGCTTGTAAAAAGCATTTTCATCTGCCCCATTACTTTCTACCCCAAAATACAACAACACCAACAATGAAATCAAATTGCATCGAATAAAAATGGTCACCTGCAACTTCCTTCAATTTTTGCCAGTCTAATATTAAGTCATCTGGTAATGGGTTAACTTTTCTCAAGATCTTCAATACTTAAGAGTTATCCAACTTAAAACAAGACTATGATGTTACCCTTTTCATCAAATCCTTATCAAGTTTTGCATTAAAGTCAAAGGGATGAAAGTACAAGAAGAACTGGTATTTCTTTTGAAAATGAATCTGGCACGATGTGGGACAAATAAATGGTGTGGAAAAAGATCAGACTGCAGATCTATTTAGGCTAATCCATGTCTATCCCTAGGCAAAACTGTTCCAAGTTCATTATGACAAGGATTAAAATTCAACAAGTGTCTTGACTTGCTTTCTCAAACCATAGCCATTCCCAAAATGGTGACAAGACGGCAGTTTGACCTGGGGCACTCACCTGAGATAAATGCTTTTTTCATTCAACAGTCTAATTTATGTTAAGGTTAGGATTATGATACAAGTGGGGCCTGACCATACTTTATATATATAGGCTCTGTACCAGGGGATCCCAAAGTTCCAAGGCTTTAGGACTAATATGAAAGGAGGCCTCCCTCTGGATCTATGGGTAATAATTCAATGAACTCATGATGCTTCATGCTAATAACAAGGCTGAAGCCTAACTGGGCTAGGACTGGAGAAGATTTTTAAAGATTAAACTTTCATTGCCATGGCTACCAGAGTTCATCCACTAAATTGCTATCACTTTAACTTCTGTGAAAGAGGAATGATCTACATAACATTTCTGCTAAATTTGGTTCAAATTGTCCAAATGGTAAGGGAGGAGATATTGTTTAAAAATCATTTCTGTGAAATTTGGTTGAAATCCATTGACCGATTTCTGACAAGATTTTTAAACCTTTCACCATATATGGAAGTAAGCCCCATCCATGATAGCCTAGTCTTTCATCCCATCAATTCTTTGAAGGAAACAGATAAAGGGTCACCCAATGATCATTCCTGAAAAATTTGATTGAAATCAATCGACTGGTTTCTGAGAAGATTTTTACAAGTTTAACCATATGCTATGGAAATTAATAAATTTTCATAAGGCCCCTTTTCTCGTGTTTCTTGACGGATCAGATGAAAACTGTGGACTCTAGAATGTTATCGGACAGACGGTGGGACAGACAGACACAAAGAAGGCAGACAGGAGACAAGCATGGCTATAGAAAATGAATATAATGCAACCAAAATAAAATGTACAAATCTGTTTGCCACTGAGTGCCTGTGTGAAATTTGCAACCAACCGACTGACAATTACTTTAGGGGTATGACAAAAGATGTTATGATTGATCTTCATTAAAAATCAACAAGAGGTGGACACAGAATTCCATATACTTCATTTTACATTGTTGGGTAGTGGAAAACACCGGTAAAAGCATATATAAACAGAGGCACTTACAATAGTTGTACATTAACCTTGTGATATACAAGCTAAAGAACTTGAAAGGCTTATGGTCTTTTTGTAGTTTTAACCAATCACATGTCAAGAGTATAATTTCATTCCTTGCTACTTTCCTCATTCAAATCCAGTATAACCCATTCCCACTCAGTGACGCCCTTAGACTCCCCAAAGGAAAAAAGCATTGGAAAACATTGTGGAAAATGAAGAAATTCCTTGTTACAAGCAATTTCTTCATTTTCCACAATGTTTTCTGACCAGAAAGTTGAAACAATCCAAAATTTCATTTTCGTCTGCAATTTCTTTCAATTTGGGCCAGGCTAAAGTTTTGCTGTCATGCAACGGGATAAAGCAGCAGCAACAAATGGAATCCATCGGCATACACCTACACCAACTAGAGATGTCACAAAGCTGACTTCTACTCCCCACCAGCATTTTGCCAATTGGGTAGCATAGTTGACCTTTGACCTACATTACCAATAACATCAGGGCACACTGGTGGGTGATGGATAACAATCGTATACAAGGTCAAATGGCTTATGAGTTAGATCATGGAATAGTTTTCAATCAAGAAACAATTATGACCTTGACCTTTGAGACTAAAAAACAATAGGAACTAAAAATATTCCTTGGATCATGGATAACAATTTCATGTAGGTTCTTTGGTTCTAGAGGTATAGCTCAGATATGAAAAGTCTACAGACGGACATTATGTGGAATAGATTCAGTCAGACACGGTAAAACCAATTTACCCCCTTCTACTTCATTGGTTGGGGTTATAGACAAGCATAAAAAGACTTCGATTTCATTAAAGCTAATGACAAATGTAAAATAACCATATTCTAAAGAATTTTGTTCTTTCAATGTTGTAAAATAGTTTGGACAGGATCAAGACTGGGTACTCTTGTTTGTATATTCACCTATGATCAATTTGTTCCCCGTAAACCATAAAAGACTATAAAATCAAGAGACTGAAAGAGTACAGCAAAACAAACCGATAATGATATCTCAGCACATCGAAATGGGGGATTGTGCGTTAATGGGTTAAGTTAATGTGTGTACGCAAATGTTACATTCTTTCTGGTAAATTATCCTGAAAGCTCATTACACAATATGTCATGCATCCAACTCTATACAATGAAAGGTACAAATTACTTTTGACCTATAACAGTCATTTACACCAATTAGTTATTCTAAATCTGTACCATGTTAATTTCTCATTTAACCCATTCCCGCAACACAAAATTTTAGACTGGTCCAAATTGAAAGAAGCTGCAGACGACAATTTCAAGTTGAGGGAATTTTATTTTTTTTTTGTCATTTTTGATAGAAAACATTGTGGATAATGAAGAAATTGCTTGATACAAGCAATTTCTTCATTTTCCACAATGTTTTCCAAAGCTCTTTTTTTAAGGGGCGTAAAAAGGAGGGATTGAGTGGGAATGGGTTAATACATTTACATTATTAGCCCATTCTTAAAACAAAGAATATATAAACTTGTCCTAAAATAAGTTTCATACGACAATTTAAAGTTGACAAAATCTTAATTTTGGGGGGGTCTTTTGGGGAAGTGAAGATTGTGAATACCGAAGAAATTACTTGAAAAAAGGTGTTTTCTTAAATGGTGTTTAAAAGCTGGATTGTATGGGAATAGATTAACTTATAATTCTCAACTTTATACAGTTCAAAGAACTAAAAGTCTTGATATATCAATACACTAAAGTCATCAAGGGACACTATTTCCACCCCACCAAGTATATGACCTTGAACTGTGACTTTGATGCTATTTTAGCATTTAATTAAAAATTCCAAAATTATTTTGAAATCCATGAGATTTGTTGTTGATAAGCTTGATTTTGAGCTGTGATCTTGATCATTGAGATAAAAAAAAAATTGTTTCAAATGGCACAAATAATCATGATGGAGAAGAATAATATGTGAAGATAACCCTTTGAATAAATATCCATTTAAACCAAATGACTAAAAGCACCAATTGGCTTCACTCTTGGTCATTATTTCTTTTGAAGATTGATTTTCATGGACAACTTTGGCTTAAAGGTGACAAACACTTGTGCAGGCTGATCTTTGTCTGTACCTCCTTCCAAAACAGGAATTTTCTGAGTTTGGCATGACAAGGGTTTGAAATCAATCCATTTTATAGGAGTTATGGTCTGGAGACACAATGGACTGACAACTTGGGACACTAATGCACATACACCAACATGTCATCCTCCCTTTCTCACCTCAAAATGGCCGCCAAAAATTGTCAGAAAGGGCGTAATAAGCAATTTCTCCTTTACATACAATTACCTCTACCATATTCAGTTTAACTCTTGTCATGTAGATCTTAGTCTACACAACCAGCTTGTACCTGTAAAGCTGTATCTATTTGTGAAATAAATTAAGTCCTTTTTTCCAAGAAAGTGTGCAGTATTTTTTTTTCAAAATCCTACGTTTCAGACACATTAACCCATTTATCAGATGGCAAAAATTTTAGACTGGTCCAAATTGAAAGGAGTTGCAGACAAAAATTTAAAGTTTATGAAAACATAGATAAATTCTTTTTTCAACTTTTTGGACAGAAAACATTGTGCAAAATTACAAGCAATTTCTTCATTTATGCAATGTTTTGCCAATTGTTTTCCCTGAGAAGTGTCATTGTGTTGAAAAACTCGCTGAGATTTGATCAGTCCAAATTGATAGTACTGCAGATGAGAATTAAACGTTATTGCAAATTAAAAGACAAGAGCCGTCAGATATGGATTATGCTCCCAAAATATAGATCTGTCACAAAAAGTATGAAATATACGGCTAAAAGGGCCTGGACCGATAAACAGATAAAGTAGCTGCTATATGCCCTGCCTTCTCATGACAGCTTAATTTCAATATTTGACCTTGAGCCATTACCTTGACCTTAGAGTTGTCTGATTCTTTAATCTTCAAATAACACATCTACTAATTATTGAGCCATTGTGCAAAGTAATTTTGAAGTTCATCCGTAATTTTTGGAGCTATGCTCTGGATATAGTCAATTTTAACATTTGACATTGAGCTGTAACCTTGACCTTGGATCTATCTGAAAATTTCTTTCAAATGGTACATCCTTCCATGATAGAGAAGGATTGAGCTTAGTTATATTGAAATCCAGCTATAATTGAATGAGCTAGGCTCTGGACATGCTTCTATTAATGTTTAGCATTGAGCTGTGACCTTGATCTTGAAGCTATCCATTTTTTTTTTTTTCAACAAGAGCCATGTCAGACATGGCCATCCCCCACCGTAAAAGCTTGATAGTAAACTGAAGCCAGTTAGATTTAGGCTTCTTGTGCACGGCATTTCTTCTCAATGAGTTGGATGATAGCTATTATACTTTCAGAGATATGCTCAGGACAAAATCAAAGTCTTTAAAACAACAAAGGGCAAAAAATCCAAAATTGTGCAAGCAAGAGTTGTGGTTCTTGTGCACTGCACTTCTCCTAAACGAGATCTATCCACCTACGAAGTTTCAAGTTGATAGCAATTATACTTTCAGAGATATGCTCTGGACAAGTTTAGTGACCAAGGACAGAATGACAGAAGGATGGAATGACGGAAGGACGGAATGACGGATATAGACCATTACTATATCCCTTTGGCTGAAACAGTGGGAGATATTAAGCATATCATTCTACTCAAGACAGAGAACAATTGTGCAAAGCTATTTTGAAATCCTTCCATTATTGGCTTAATTTTAACTTCATTATGGGTATGAATATTTTTTCAAATGGTACATGTACTCATGATAGAGAACAAATGTGCCAAGTCATATTGAAATCAATCCATAATTGATGGAGCTATTCTCTGAAAAATCTCAATTTTAATGTTTGATCTTGAACTGTGACCTTGACCTTGGAGCTATCCAAAAATCGGGAAAAATTCAATGGCTTAATATCATAAGGAATTAGCTTTTGAAGTTTCATCCAATTTGGCCCAAGCATTGTGGAGAAATCGAGGTGGGTGGATGGATTGACTGACAGAAGAAGACATGGCTATATGATCGTCCTTAGAGGAGCATATAAAAGTGTAAGATAGTATTGAAAATGTGAGTACAAGACAAATTACCTGTAACAAGCAATTTCTCCTGTTCTCACAACAATTTCCACTGTTAATTACCTGTAGCATAAAAAATGCAGAATGATGTGGTAATAGGAAAGACCTGCCATTTTTTTCTTCTTTTTTATAACCAATCTTTTTCAATATTGTAAAAATTTGGCAAAATGTTTTAGATAACTAAACAATATGCTGAAAATAGCATTTGGTCTCAAATCTCACTCATATTTCATTCAGTTTCTGCAATCTTTCTCCCTCCTCCTCTATCTCTGTCTGTCTCTCCTTCACATTTTTCCTAAATCTAATCCCATATATTCACATCTAAATCAGAAATTAAAGTAGAAAGCTGCCTTCTGGTTTTTGTATCACCCTATAAATCTTAAATACAGATTTATTAAAACCCATTTGTAGTATTAGCAACAATAAACTGAGGATAAAAAGAATTTTATGCTAATTTGGTCATCTAATGAAATTCAACCTGCCCCAGTGGAAGGAAGGTACCTATTTTTCAATTAATCATGACTGTGTCTCCTCCCCATACTGCATTTAGTTATCTTTGTTGAGCTGAACTTCTCTTTAAAAAATATTTTGTAATTTTTACCTATATTCAAACAACAGAATATGAAACAATCCTGTAAGTATGTATATGTGTAGAAATTATTCATTTATTTTATTGATTTAGTCTACAAAAAATAATTAAAAAATCAAATTATCACATTGTGCATTTAGCTTACTTAGAGACGGTGTTTTCCTAATCTACATAATTCCTTCAACAACATACAGGATCCCATTACTGAGCTTGTGCACCATACCAAGTTTCAAGTTGCTGTGATTCAAAGTAACAATGAAAAGTGTATGAAAATTTGGCACTTTAACCCTCTTATTATAGTAGAGAAAATACTGTGGATAAAGAAGAAATTGCTTGAATTACAAAATTGTCTCTAAATTGTGATCTTTTAAACCTTTGAACTTGGACAGGTCTAAAATTTTGCAATATAGTAAAGGCATAAAGCCCTTTCTCCCTCGATATTGGTTGGAATCCCCATAGCGTGATCTACATCTCTTGGCGGTCAAAAAAGGCAGGCTATGTTATCAATTGTACATGATGGGACCCTATTCAGAGGGGTCAATTTTCCTTTTCCTGTATGCCTTTTCAGTATTGCAGTATTTAACAGTGTAAGTCATGTCATGGGGGCTGGAGCACCTAATTCATGGTATTTCTCACACCAGTACTAACACTAAATGCTTTCCAAGGCTCCAGCTGCTCATCCCACTTAGGTTTACAATTATCCACCTATTGGTGAAAGACAAGTGTTGGAAAGGATCTTTGCCGCGACTGGGGATCAAGCCCTTGACCTCATGATTGAGACTCTGATGCACTACCAGCTGCACCATGGCCTTGCAAATACTTTGATAAAGGATGCAACCAAAAGCCAGATACAGCTAGTCTATTTTTGCAGAGCAATTTAGGTTACAAATTTTGCCTTTATTTACAAATTTTGTGATCAAAATTTCATCATAACCCTTGTCATGCTGATCCCGGAATATTCCAGCTTTGGCAATGGCTTTAGCAGGTGTATAGACTTAGAACAGCCTGCACGGATGTGCAGTCTGATCTAGGCCTAAATTACCTGCTTGTTCTTGTTGTGTTGAGAAAATCTTGGGACTCAACATCTATCTAACTATGTCAGTTTGGAAATATAGTGAAAAGAGGATAAATATTCAGAATGACGTGGATAAGTGATTGTCACATGGTCTCTGAAAAGATTTTATTCAAGGATGCAACAAATAACCAGGACTTAGCCAGCTGTCAGATACAGCTGGACCCCCTTTCTTAAGGGTTCAATGTCGCCTTTTACCCTTGATGTTTAATTTACAAATTCTTCTACTCAGAAGCTTTATCAACCATATTCTGTTGACAAGCTTATTCCATGTCCCCTGATTTTTATCTACATCAAAGCAGTTGTAAAAGATGTATGTGCTCACCTTCACCCCAACTTTTCAAGTTTTTTGTTTGAAATCCTAGCTTTACAATCAGACAGGCATTTAACCCTTGTCATGTTCAATTAAAATCTTTTAGTGAGTTTAATTCAAAATCAAAGGTCCGAGAGCACTTCACACACTAGTTGTGGGTCAATATTAATTTTTTTGAAAAAATTGAATTTTAAACTTGGAATTAATGGTTGGTGTAGACTAGGATTAAACTGTACAATATTGCAGGCTGATCTTAATTTATACCTCCTACTAAAACAGAACTATTTCTGGTCCAGCATTACAAGGGTTTTAAGTCAAGTGATTAAAACTGGATAAAACTGGTCCAAAAAACTTCTATTTTACTCTTTTAAATCAAAAAAGGGTATGTATAATTCATTACACAAGAGGACTATGGCTGTCCTATATCCCTCTCCTGATTATGATAGCTCAAGGCTTTAAGATATATACAAAATATCAAAGCTCTTTGCCTAATTACTTTGAAGAAGATTTTTAAAGATTTTCTCCGTGAATCCTAGGTATATCAAAGATCCCACACTATGTCACTGATTTCCAGTTTGTTTAATGTCACTGTTTACAGTATTTCAGTTATAATATGGTGGCTGGTGCACCTAACCATCGATTCCTGGTATTCCTCACACCAGTACTACCACTACATCCTTTGCGAGCCTCCAGTAGAGGGTCATTAGGCATTGATACATACAAAATGTTAGAGCTAAAAGCCTAATACTTTAGGAGATTTTCAATGGTTTCCTTCTCTATTCCTGTGTAATGTCAAAAAGGGATAATTTTCAGAGTACAGTAATTGCGCGGCGTACCAACGCAGCGCTGCTTGTGGTTAGATTAAAACGAGGTCATGTATGACAGTGTTTGTATTTTTCAATGATATAAGCATTTTACAAAAACACAAATCAATTTTGTATCTAAACAAAACATGATTTTTTTTTTTTTGATGATTTTTTCTTATAAATCGATTCAAATTAGTTTGGTAACAATTAAAACTCTATTTTAACTGTGTTTTTAAGATGAACTCGGAAGTATTTAGTTGTTGAAAGGACAGTCAGATTCGAATTGATATTTTCAATTCAGAACTTATATTGGTAAATTTACGATTTCAGTTTTTTGTAATCAGTGTTTACGTCTAAGTATTACCAAAATATGATTTACTGTATGGGATAGTGATTAAATTATCGGATTTGAGCTATATCTGTGTACCGTAAGAAACCCTTAAATAGACCATTCGGAAATCTCTCGACCGCTTTCGGGAATTACCGATCGTGTTCCGATTGGTTAATCGACAATCATTTCGTACCTTAACCATTTCATAAAATAACTTGTGTGGTTATTTCGTACCATGATAAACTGGCCGGAAACGTGTGTGACATAGGGAATGAATCAGGTAAGATTAATAAACTGTAATTTGTATTTTAGCCCCAAATGTCTGAAAGCCTTCGAGCTATTGTAGTGGCTTTGTGTCCGCTCCGTCTGTAAACTTTTAATTTTAAAATCTCCACAGAAAGTGTTGTACAGATTTCAATAAAATTTCACTGGTACGATCTCTTTATGAAGAATTTTGATCGGAAAACATTTTTGTATGACTTTAATTGGTGGGACCTATGCCATATTTTCATTTATTTATTTATTTTGTGTGTGTGTGAAAACTTTGAATTTATTATCCTCAGAAGCCATTGGATAGGTTTCAACCAAAGTTTACACGAATGATCCTTGGGAGCCCTTTAACCGGATTTGTTGAAAGAATTTTGATCAGATGAAAACAAAACACAGCTTTAATGGGTGAAGCTAGTTTTATACATGGCTAAAATTGTGAAAATCTCAAAACTATTAGACGGATTCCAACCAAATTTCACAGGAATGAGCCATGACTGACCCTTTTTCAGATTCCTTTAGAATTTGGAATGGTAGAAAATATGGTAATCCTTTGGTCAGAGCTAGATCCCATTTAATGTATATAGTGAAAACTTTGAAAGTCTTATTCTCAGATACCACTTGATGGAATGAAATATCACAGACATTTACCTTTTTTGATTTTTAACATATTCCTGTTAAAAGATTTGATCAGAATAGGAACATGGCATGGATGGGGCTAAATTTCATATGTATGGTCTATAGTGAAAATGTTTTAAGATCCTCTTCCTAGAGATCATTGGATGAATTTCAGTTAACTTTAACAGGAATTGACCTTTGGTGACTCTTTAAATTGGATTCCTTCAAAAATTTGTTGTTACAAAGAACAGGAATTTGACACATTCCCACTCGATGACACTTTTAGATACCCACAAGAGAAAAAGCTTTGGAAAACATTGTGGAAAAGGAAAACATTGCTAGTTACAAGCAATTTCATGATTATCCTCAATGTTTTCTACCCCATAAGTATAAAGAGTCCAAATTTTCATAAGCTTTAAATTTGTCATCAGCAACTTCCTTCAATTTGAACCAGTCTAAAGTTTTGCCATCTGGTAAAAGGTGAATGGGTTGGGTTAATGTCCATATATGGCATATAGTGAAAACTTTGAAAATAATCATCTCATATTCATCTAAATTTCACAGAATTGATCTTTTGATGACCCGTGATGTCAGTTTTTTTAAGAATTCATTAGCTTAATATAAATTTACCAAATTTCAATAGAGAGCACATATTGTTATGCAATGAAAACTATTGGAACTGCACCACTGATGATATTTGTTGAATGAAAGAAAGATGCATCCCATCAAGTGACTTGAAAAAGTTGTGTTTTTTTTCCCAAAATGCCTCCTTTGTAAATGAATACCAAGTTACCTGTATCTTAATCCATTCCTATACAACAAAATTCTAGACTGGATGCTGCAAATGGTAATTTCTAGTTTTGAACTGTTTAATCTTTTTGGATATAAACATTGTGGATAATGAAGATATTGCTTGATACAAGCAGTTTCTTCATTTTCCGATATGTTTTCAAAGCCCTTTTCATGAAGGGTGTAAAAAGGAGAAATAGTGTGAGAAAGTGTTAAGTATATTGTACATTTGTATATCTGGATGATGGAGCAAATCAAACGCTCAAGCGCCTATAGTTTCACTGTAATTGAACTTACTTTGTGACTAGTAATTTAGTTGAGGGAAGTATGCTAACTTTCATTGTAAGTTGTTAATGCTTATACATGTATATACCAAATTTACTTTAAATTGTTACTGAATTTGTATTTGTCTTCTCTACAAATAACCATTGCATGGTGGGCTTTCCACTTTCATTAATAAACATTTTTAATATAGAAAGATGACAGGAGCAGATCACATCTTGCTATTATAAAATGAAAGATTAAGATTTTAATTCCAATTAGCAGTAGTGTTTTATAATTGATGGAAATTAAATCAATGAAGATTAAGGTACTTCCCATCAAAGGCATGTTTCAAAGACCATTGCCACTTACAAGGGCAAAATGTCATAATTTGACAGCACATAGTATCTTCTCAATTCCTTTCTTGAGTGTTATTTTATTGTTTAACAGCCTGTTGGGAAAAGAAGTTGATAAAAATAACTGTGTCAGCCCTATTAGCTCAGTTGGTAGAGCAGTTGACTTCAAACCTCAAGATAACTTGTTCGAGCCCTAGGCTGACCATATCAACTAGCACAAACAATTGACTTTCGGATATGATGTGTGACAAGTGTGACGATGCTATTCGTCAAGCATGTTAAAGAACCACGCAGAGTTCTCATGAGTTTCGTCCTGTATCCTTGCACTATCCCCCGTAACAACTAACCGTCTTCTAGCGTGTCACTCATATGGGCATGTGCTGCTGTATTGACCATGAATCAACGGAATACATACACACAAAGCCATATGTTTGACAAAACAATCCTTCTGTTGCACTGCTTATGTACTTAGTTAAGCTGTAAGTTGAGGATATGAGATGAGAAGACACTCTATTTTACTCAGAAGTAAGGAAGCTGCTTATAGATATGTTAGCATTATCTGCTAAATAGACAAATTTCCTGCACTTAAGGCAGAAATCAAGTTGGCTCTCAATACAATGCAAAGGAACATTTCCAGATGGAAATTCAAACAAACTTAAAAACAGTTTCCTGAAAGAAGGCATCAACTTATATAGAATTTAGACTCAGTGTAAATGAAAGTGATGAAATGTACTTTATAAAATATTAAAGGTTGTCCATTTGTTGAAAGCAATACATTTTTGGTAAATAGGACCTATTTCAAAATCAACTATTTTCTCCTTTCATCAACATTTTTCTCTTTTGATATTGAAATATCAGTGATTGTATAAAAAAGAGTTAAAATTTGAATGAGTTGTCTTTTTCAGTCAACAATAAACTTGATTTAAAATTGGCATTTTGAATGGTCTGAGACAATTTGTATTTACCCATTCCAACACAACCCCACTTTTTTATGCCCCTCAAGAAAAAGGATTAAGAAACATTGTGGAAAATGAAGAAATTGCTTGCTACAAGCAAAGTCTTCATTATCCACAATGTTGTCTAACCTTAAACAAAAGGCTGTAGAATCCTATCAACTGTAAATTGTCATGTACAACTTTTTTGGATTTGGACCAGTCTGAAACCCCGCCTTTTTATGCCCCTCAAGAATAAGGATTTAGAAACATTTTGGAAAATGAAGAAATTGCTTGCTACAAGCAGTTTTTTCATTATCCACGGTGTTGTCTTACCTTAAAACCAAAGGCTTTAGAATCCTACCAACTGTACATTGTCATCTACAACTTTTTTGGATTTGGAAATTTTGGACCAGTCAGAAATTTTGCTGGGTGGGAAAGGGTTAACTTGATATTATAAAAGGCATTTAAAACTTGGAATATTATATTGTTTTGAGTATCTTTTTGGACTGTATCCACTGCCCTTTTGGTACTAAACATAAAATGTTCCATGTTGCAAATCAGATAGTCTCTAATGTATTTAGTAGGAATCACTCCTTATTCTAGATTCTTTATATGTCCTATTAATCACAAGACAGCAAAGGGTCAGACATGAGTTTAACCCTTCTTATTTTTCAAAAATTTAGACTGGTCCAATTTGGAAGAAGTTGTAAATGGCAATCAAAAGTTAGTGCAATTTGAAAAGGAACCAACCTGAAGGGTAGAAAACATTGTGGGAAATGAAGAAATTGTTTGTTGAAATCATGATGTTTTTTCAAGTATAAGATCACAGGCACATAAAATCCTAGGATTGTACAGAAAGAGTTGAGGTCAATCTGGAATGTGTGAAAAGCATCCTTTCAGACTTATCTTTGTAAACTGTGCATTCTGAACAGGGTTGAACACTTTTCTCAAAGCATTTTCTATATGTGGGATGCTTATTATGACTACAATACTTTCTTTACTTGATGTCCTCTGGTCTGTATAAGATTCATCTTTAGCTCTACTGGCCAAAGCCCAGAAAGCTATTCTTATAGCATTGTGTCCATTGTGCATATGTCTATTAGTGATTAACTTTTCTTAAAAAATATTTTTCCTAGGAACTGCTGGTCAGATCTAAACCAAATTTCACAGGATGGTTCTATAGATGATCTTCTTTCAGATCATTTCAAACAATTATCTTCCAAAATAACTTTGGTTGCCATGGCAACAAAGTAGATATCCTTTAAAAATCATCTTAGTCAAACTGTCTATATGATTTCATAATTCCTTTGCAAGAATGTTCCTTGCACCAAGACAAAGCTAATTACATAGCATTCTTTGGATTTGTCAAAAAAATAAAACCCCTGATTTTATAGGTGGGGCTTTTTTGTCATTGTATAGCATAAATATGTAGTCGATATATTGCATTTGATAAATGTCAAAGGGAGATAATGCATGGATTTTATTATTTAGGAAAACGGTCCCATTAGTAAAATATCTCCCCTGTATGTTACATCTTGGTAGGAAATAAAGATTTTTTCACTTGCAGAGCTAGTTGATAATAAAAAAGTCCAAATGAAAAAATGTTGAAGATGTTGATTTAAGTTGATGAGACTTTGAAAACCTCCTTTTGAAAATTGTTGGATTATATTTGATTAATGATGGAAGAGAGATAGCTTACTTTTTGATAAAACTGTTATACAAATGGATAAAGTCCGTTTTACCTTAGATTTAAGTTGGATATAACACTACTGCTCATATCAAATGTACACCAGGTTGGTTACAAGAAGTAAAGAAAAATTTGTCCATAGAAAAAAATGAGAGCTCATTCAACCCATCAATAAATAACGGAATTGTATGAATACAATCTTGAAATTGAAAGATGTTTCAGAAAATTATTAAATTTGTGTCGGGGTTATTTGTGCCATGACAAGGGTAGCCAATTGTAGTCTACACAAATCTTGGATTGTCTCTTTGAGCATGACTTATCATTTATTTTTGTTTATTAGCATAATGGGTTTCATTCTTTGAATAATAAACGACCCATACCTTGTTCACACAATCACAAATAATTTGTTGCCAATGGTATTTCAGTTTCTAGTTAACCTTTAAATTTTTTACATCCATCTTTTTTATACATGTACCAGTTTATTGTTTGAGATGTTTAATTTTTATGAAATATTAAATTACTTCTTCAAAGAAAATAATCTTTACTCTTGCCAATACTACACTGGGTGAAAAACAACAAAGTATTATTTCCTATAGCTTTATCATTGACTGTTTCTTCAGATCTCTTAACACTCACATTGACAACTCGAAATATGTGCAAACCTCTCTGAACTTAAACCATTGTCCCGATCAAATCTGACAGTTTACACCATGTGATGATATAGATGTCTTCAAATTCTTTGAATTAAAAAATCTTAAAAAATTATCTTATTTGGATATGCATTAATGAAATTCTTTACTTATTAAGTCTACATCTGTATCAAGAATTCTAAAAAAGTTTCTTTCCGCCGCGCTAAATCCTTTGCTCCACCATGGAGCAACTTTATACTTGTTCTTTGAAGTATTTTACAACAACTACAGGTCAGTGGGACAGGAGCCAGTCTATGCCTTCCCCAACTTCTCGATTCTTTCATTTATGATAATTGGAATAACAGTTCATGCTTTAATGAATAAACACATGAAAAATCTATGGACTAGTCTAAATTAAAAGATATTGCAAACGACCACCAATTTCAAATCAGCAAAATTTAAAAAAAGTTTTGCCACTGTTAGGGTAGAAAACATTGTGTACATTCTAGAAATTGTTTCAAGCAGTTACTTCATTGACCAAATTTCAAAAGCTTTTTTTCATGAGAGGCATAAATAGGCATGATTGTGTGGGATGGGTTAAAACAACAATGTACAAACAAGAGTGCCGTAGTCACAGTATATATCCCCTTTTGTAGTAAGCCATTACCAGACAGCAAAATTTTAGACTGGCCAAAGTGAAAGGTGTTTTAGATGACAATTTGAAGATTATGAAATTTAAGATTTTTTCAACTTTCTTGGTAGAAAAAGTTGGGTAAAATGAAGAAATTGCTTGGATTCAAGCAATTTCTTCATTTTACACAATGTTTTTCCAATTGTTTTTTTTCCAGAGAGGCGTCAAAAGGCGTCATTGAGTGGAAAAGGCTTAGGTCCCCTTCTTCTGTGACACTGCCTAAAATGGCAAAACCCCCAACAATATGCACAAGGTCTGGTGACAAGGTACATTCTATAAAAATTCCATTCAAATTCATCCATAAATGTTGATGTGTTAGCAAGATATAGAGCAACGAACATCAGGACAGAAGCATGGATAGACTGAGATTATGTTACCAAAATATGTCCATCTACAGTGGTGTATAAAAAAGGACCCTGAATAGCATCCTCGTCTGAGTTTGAATTTTCTTCCAAGATGCCTATATAACTCTAGGTACTAGAAATGAATGTGCCAGTGTAACTCTTACAATTCTATAAATGACTGAAAAGAACGTTAACCGCTTGTCAAGGAGAAACCATTACATACAATTTATAAAGGAAATAACTTCAAACGGACATGCCTAAATAATTTACAGATAGCAACAGTTTAATTTTTCAAAGTTCCCACCTCATTGATTTTGCCATTAATCACACTCAAGGTCTACTAGAGTCCCCAAGTTATCAAATTAATCAGTTTTGATGGAGAAATACTTAGTTTATGGAGGCATTTAACACAACTTTGGTGGTCTTACAACTAAACAACCAGGTTTCACCTGTAACTTAGTACACAAATGGAGGTGCTCTGTTGAAAGGATGCTAAATGCAACTACCAGTATTTAACTCTTGTCATGCTGAACTTGGAATATTCCCGTTTTTTGATTTGAGGAATAGACAAAGATCAGCCTGTACATAAGTCCAGTCTGATCTTCATCTCAACCTCCTGTTGTCCCCTTTCAGCCAGAGTTGTTTAAATAATTAATTTTAAAAGAAATATTGACTATCAATCATACCTTTCAGTGCTGTCAGTCCTTTGATTTCAATGCCATTCTGTACAAGATTTTAATTCAACATGACCAGGGTTAAGTACATTTCAACTGGAGTTAGTATAATACAAAAAAATATCATACTAATTCTCTAAACAGACATAATTGCCAATCCTAAAGTCTCAATTTTGGATGTTATATATTACATTGTGACCAGTCTAAATACAGCATTGCATTCTTAGGACAGAAATCTGTACTACCAATCCCCATTGCTTTTCCTCTGCTGTGTGGCCACTGGATTGCTCAAACTATACATGTTATCATTGCATTATCACGGTTTGTGTCAACTTTTCAAATTTCAAAATGCAAACTTCTAAAGAAATACTTTATATAATATTGTCAGTGGGGAGCAAAATGTCATCGCTAAAGCTTTAACTAGATGGTTGTCCCAGGACAAATGCTGTCAAGCCTGCAAAGTTTTTTAAGCATCAAGCTCCAGAGAAGCACAACTTTACTGTTTGACCTTGAGCTTTGACCTTGAACTTGAAGCTATCCAAAAAATTCTTTCAAATGGCAACTCTACTCATGGTGGAGAATAATTGTGCCAAGTTATTTTGAAATCCATCCATAATTGTAGGAGAAATGCTCTTGACAATTACCATTTTAATGATTGACCTTGACATAAAAATTATCCCTAAAATTCTTTCAAATGGGCATCTACTCATGATGGAGAATAATTGTGCCGTTTTATTTTGAAATCCATCCATAAAAAATAGGAGTAATTTTCTGGACAAACACAATTTATGGGTTTGACCTTGAGCTGTGACCTTGACATTAGAACTATCCCAAAAATTCTTTCAAATGGCACATCTACTCATGATTGAGAATAATTGTGCAAAGTTATTTTGAAATCCATCCATAAATGTAGGAGTAATTGTCCAGACAAATTCAAACCGACTAACAGACTAACTAACGGACTAAGGCACATACACCGACTTGTCATAGTGACAACTATGTCTTGCTCATCGCAAGCGGGCTTGACAATCAAGCTGTACTTATGACATTTTGCATGCCCAATGACGATTAATCAGGAGAATTGTGAAATAAACAGTTTTCAAGAAAGAGATCAGTGGTGTGCATGTGATGGTTGTAGCCAATCAAAATTTAAAGGCTCTATGCCTCTTGCAGGAACAAAATTTCTCGCAAAAAGGAATCCTGAATCATTGTTAAAATCATTTACAGACCCCTATTCTGGATTCATTGAAATAGTGGTCTGTAAAGAATTTTAACAACAATTTCAGGATTCCTTTGTGTGAGAAATTTTGTCCTATAAAAGGCCATAGAGCTTTTAAATTTTTTTTTGTTATGGGAAATCTGCTACAAAATTAGTGGCTCAGAAGCATACCTCTACCATCCTGCAAAATAGACTTTGCAAATTTGTACAAAGTTTACAACCGTGTTATGCTGAAGCCAGAATATTCATGTTTTAGAAGGAAGTATAGACATACATATGTGCAGTCTAATATTGGTCTACACCATACACAACTATGTGCATGCTTTTTTACCCATTGTTTCAATATAAAATGGAGTGTGTCGGGCAGGGGCAAAATATAACCCAGAGGTTATCATTTGAATAAACTTGATAAATGTCCCCAGGAGGTGCTGCATACAAAATATCAATGCTCTCGGTTTTCTGGTTTCAGAGAAGGAAGATTTTTTAAGATTTCATTAATTTCATCCTTTTTATTGCCATGCCAGAGTTAAGGGTGAATTTCACTTACACTGAAACTATTATTTTCTATCATAATGATTGTAGCAATCTTGTATATATTTCAAGATTAACTTGTCTGTTAAGCAGATATATTGTTTCAGAATGAGTTACACAAGTTTCATAGTTTACAAATATTTCTTTAGGAAAGCATTTTGAATACTTTTACATGACAATATTCTTTCTAAAAATAATCCTTAAGCGTACAGGGAAAGTCCAGGCTCAGATTGTTTTCAAGAGGCATTGCACATGGTATTGCATAACAGTACAAATTACCTCCCCTAAAACTATCCCATTGTCAACACTTTTATTACAATTATTCAGAATTTGCTATTAAAAGGAGATATATGTTCTTTAATTAAGTAATTTGAATAACCCAGTGAATTGCTATTATCAGGATTATAATAAAGGGGATTCCACTGTATAATAGAAAACTTCTTCAAGATTACTCCAAACTCCTTTGATTTGTACTCAACTGATCCCAAATAGATTCTATTAGTACAGTAATTTGAATAAAAAATTATGTGATCTTTGAATTTCTTGAGAAAAAAAACAAAATCTCTGTTTTTACCCAGCCCACTGGGATACCATGTTTTATTACACATGGAGCTAGCAAGCAACTAATTTTCATCCATCATCACATCATAATTCCATGCAAAGAAAATTACAAGACTGCCATAAAAAATCCAGAAAATCTTCAAAGGATTTCTTCTAACTCATGCCTGCAAATTCCGGAGAGTTGCTTGTAACTGGTACTTGTCAAAACAAAGGAGAAATCTGAACTCTTTTCATGAACAATATTGTGTGTTTTGTTTTTAATTCATTTAGGAGTTTTCTGTTAACCCATTCCCACACAGCAAAATTTTAGGCCAGTCCAAATTGAAAGGAGTTGCAGACGACAATATAAAGTTTATGAATTTTTTTATTTTTTTCAACTTTCTGGGTAGAAAACATTGTGTATAATGAAGAAATTGCTTGTTACAAGCAATTTCTTCATTTTACACAATGTTTCCCCTTTGTTTTTCTTGAGGGGCGTCCAAAAGTGTGTGGGAATGGGTTAATTTATGATGCTTAAGCTAGAATATTCCTGTTTTGGCAGGAGGTGTAGACAAAGACCAGCCTGCACTTACATGCAGTCTGATCTCAGCCTACACCACCTATTCGCCTCTTTCAGAGTTGTTTATAAAGTTTATTTCTAACAGAAATATTGAACCATTGCTAGTACTTCCTGTGCTTTTAACCCTTTGATTTTAACAAATTTCTGATAATTTATTCAGTAAGACTAGAATTATGTAGAAGTTCAAGCAGGAACAACATGTCAAGCTTGACCTTGAGCTGTGACCATTAGCCATGCAATAATTAGTTTTAAATGGGGCACACCCACCCTTGATGGAGAACAAATGTCAAGCTCTGACCTTAACCTTTGAGCTATCCGAAAATTTGTTTCAAATGGCACATCTACTTATGATGGAGAACAGTTGTGCCAAATCAATTTGAAATCCATCCTTAGATGACATGGTCTTGGATAAGTTTGAATGGACTCGCACATAAACAATGACTTGTGATTGTGATAACTATGTCTTGCTCACTGCAAGTAGGCTTGACAGCATGCAGACGGTGTTACATGGAACCTTGATCTCGGCAATGTAAGCTTCATGTTGATTTGTTTGAATAGGGTTTACCTAACCATGGATTCCTGGTATTTCTCACACCAGTACTACCACTACATTGTTTCCAAGCCTCCAGCTTTTGAGGCTACTCCCCACACATTTGTGGAAGACAAAAGTTGCAAAGGATATTTGCTGTCATCGAGGTTTGAACCCAGAACCTCATGGTTGACAATCTGACATGTTACCAACTATGCTGTGGTCGCGGCCCCAGCTTCATGGTGAGATTCAAGTTTTGCTCAGACACTGAATTCATTTCAACAGTAAATAAACTAGATATGTGTTACGCATTACGTTCGTAAATGTATTCATTATTATTTTATTTTTTTTCAGATTGTTTCAAGATACCGGCAAAGACGACGTGAATTTAAGAACATTCACTGATTAAAAACCTCAATAAACGATTTACTTTTCTAAACTGTTGTTTTTCTTCGTTTTAACGATTGATAGAATTCCACATATCACCATAAGAATACGACAAAATCGTAACTGCAGCATAATCAGGCAAAATTGTTACGACGTTTATGTTGTCAAAGTCTGATTTTGAGAGGATGGTAAATTCTTTTTCTGTCATTTATATACAATCATTGTCGGTTGAATTGAAAAAAGGGATATTGATATGGAGAGCTAAACAAAATCTTCGCATTTTAATTGTTCATGTATTAAAGTCACCAAGAGATAAGAAGTAATTTGTTAGAATAAAATCACGGCATCGGTCAATTACGACAGTTTTCTCTTATCTGCTTCACATAAATCATCGCGTAATATTCCCCGCAAATTTAAAGTAAATGCGGTGGCTTACCTGTGAGAAAAAATCTTTTTTTTTTAAATTATATCCGTAATGTTTGACGAGTATTCAGACAGTCGATTAAACCATGTAAACTTTCGGCATAATGACAAGGGTAAAAATTCGGTCACCAAGAATTCTCACAGGGTACGCGTCTGGCACGTGCCTACTCCGGAAACTCTCCCAAATATAGCTGAACATCTGGCGGCGGCGCCTTTGATCACCTTTCCTCCCTCGTAGTAAAATAAACTGTACCCGAAAACTTTACTTTATATTTGTCGAACGAGACTTTTTACGTGTGTTTTTATTGAACAGTATGAGATTAAATTTTCGGATTATTAAAAGAAGCGGGGATAAAAAAGGTAATTTATTTGAATCTACCAATATTATACATCGGATGAAAAGTTAATTATTTTGTGACAAATTAACAAGTAAAATTCTCGCATTTTCCGTATATAGGGAAAAGGTCGTAGCTACGACTGATTCTTCTCAAGCATATCATTGCATTTTTTTCTTGATTTGATACGGCCGATCACAATACCCTCGATGAGCTCCGGATACGAGGAAAGTGTAGTAAAATCGAAAGTAGGTTCAGGTCAATTTGACTAATTTCATAGGGTCGCACATGTTAATCGTAGCCATCATTTTAGAGCATGTCCTGTCGGGGATAGAAAATTAGGAAATCAGAGAGAGAAACCAAGCGTGATATTTTAATTGCATCACCTTCACGGTTCGTAGCTTAAGCATATCGAGGTGCGCGCATATTCTTGGTCACTGTTACAAACAATATACACCTGTTGACAGTTAACCCAGACAGTTTGGAGATACTGATCGCCAAGATTCCAAATTACCGATAATGGATGCGGTATTTGTTAACCTGATATTTTATGTTCGTAAATTCGGTGTCCGAATTTATAGATAAATTCCAGACACCATTTGTCCGAAATTAGAGGCAAAAAATTAATTATTTCATGAAATAATTAATGGTGTCCGAATTCTTGGAGTGTCCGAATATATGGACAAATTACGGTAATCTAAGTTGGAAGAACTTGTTTCCCAATCGATGTAAAATAAATAGGTTTAAACCTAAAACAAGGGTCACTTCAGTACTTATTGTAAGTATAGCTCTGCTTGAATTTCTCCTTTTCTCCTTTTTTCCAAAATGTTTTCTCAAGTATAAAATCACAGTGACGTAAAATCCCGGGTTTATCCAGGAAAGGGTTAAAAGGATTTTCCTTTATTCTATTGGCCTATCCATTAATTGATTGACAACTGCGATCCGTTTATTACATTGGCTTCTGTACAATACCGAAAAGTAACAGCCCTTGGACTGAAGGAAAAAAAAGGAAATTTCTTCATTGCATGATGGTTGGTAAGCTCTAAAAAATATGTTTATTTTATTTGCATATTGATCTTGTTAACTGAGAAAACAATTGGCAAAACAATCTACATTACTCGGTCTACCATAAACTGTAAGCGTCAAAAAACACAAACATTTAGTAGTAATGGCAACACCAGTTATTTGGCACAGTAAAATATAAATTTTAAGTTCTACAGCTAGTTTTTCTAGTTGTTGAACCCACAACCACATGACAATATGTAAGGTCTAGACCTTTTCATTTTTCTAACCAATTCCCATATGACAGAATTTTAGACTGTTCAAAATTGAAGGGGATTCTAGACATCAAAACAAAGTTGATTTTAAACTGAAAAAGAAGTGCCATAAGAGGTAGAAAATATTGTGAAAAAAGAAGAAATTGCTAGCAGCTATATTTCTTCAGCATGTAAAAATGCAGGACTGTGGAAAAGGGTATAACCTTTTCCTGTTTAATCCCTGGTTTTTACGTCCCTTTGATTTTATGATTGAGAAAACATTGCAGAAAAAGAAGAAATTGCTTGTGACAAGCAATTTCTTCTTTTCTTACAATATTTTCTACCCTACCAAATGGTTATTTTTCAAATTCAATGCAGATAAAATTTTCGTCTGCATAATTTTTGAATTTGGACAGGTCTATAATTTTTAAAATCAGGAAAGGGTTAATTGCAAAATATTTAACAAAACTGTTATTTACCAACCAATTCAAAAAAATAACAGCAACCTGACTGCTCAAGATTCTGACCTTCACATACTTTGTTTGTTTCCTACACAGACAGAGCAATTACAATAAATGTTGAGAGAAAATTCAGGAACTCTCAGCAAGAACTCGAGGAATGATGATGATTTTAGTAACATGGGGAATAGACCTTTCGAACAAAACAGAGAAACTATTCAGGAATTATGTAGATGAATGGGCAAGAGGTTGACCAAGTTCAATATGTTATAGAGTATATAGACACCCATCCATCACTTTCCAGTTGGGCAATTTATTCATTTCTATCTTCTTTCTCTTTACCCTTGTCATGCTGAATAAAACAGCATTAAAATTAACCCATTACCAAACAACAAAATTTTAGACTGGTCCAAATTGGAAGGAGATGCAGACCACATTTTAAAGGAAATTTTAGATTTTTTCAACTTTCTGGATAGAAATCATTGTGTAAAATGATTCCTATGCACTACCAGATTTGTCATAAGATATTGAATGCCAGAGTGTCAAAGATGTCCCCCTTTTCTTTACTTTGGTCAAAACCATTTCTCTTGACTTGCTCAAAATCCCAAGTAACACACATTTCAAATATGAAGCTCAATACTTCAAATGCTGAACTTTCGAATAACTTTTTCCTTAATCCACTCCCAACACCCCTTCAGAAAGCACTGTGGAAAATGAAGAAATTGCTTGTAAAAGATTGGTAATCTCAACAATTAGTATCAGCATTTTCATTTTCTAATGAATATGGCCACATCTTTGACTAAATCATTTGGTAAAGATTTACATTTGCCATGAATCTATTCAAGAAACAACTCCAATCCATTAGTAACTGACTTAACATGTTATCACTTTGTCATTTGTGTTTCTTATCTGTTCTAAGGAAACTGCAAAAAACAAATCTTGTTACCATATCACTGCTAGCATCTTGTCACGCTTGTAAATCACTTGTAATCGCTTTATGCATGAGAATCAAGTGTGGCCGATTGTCTTGATGAAATCAAAGCTGGAGATAATCATGACTTCAATGGAAACCAACATTCTAAAATCTTTGTTGCTAAATAAAAGCATATATTGTGTATACCCATTTTCAAAACCTCAACGTAACAGTCCTAACGAGAACCCACAGCAAAGATAAGAGCAGAAAGTAGAGAATATAAATCCGAAATCTGAATTACGCCCTGTATCTCAGGAACTTGCAAGAATGAAGAATAAAGTAAACTCTCCAGATAATGATTTGTACACAAAGATCATGATAAATCTTATATGAAACAAAACTTAATCTAAACTTATACAAAGGAAGCATGAAAACACATAAACAAGAGGCCAATGAGGCTCTGAGACGCTCTACTGGCTATCAAGTTTTCCTTAAAAGTAATCTAATAGTTAATGGAAGTTAATTGCTTAAAGATATGCACTGGGCAATCACAACATCTTAAATAGACAATTTGACCTTGTATGTACAATAACATGCATGGACAGAGAATGCAAATTATAGCACAAAGGCAGAAAACAAGAGCATCAAGATAAGAGTTAACCCATTCCCAAACAATGACACTGCATTTTGTACAATGTTTTAAACCTAGAAAGTTGAAAATAATCTAAAATTTTATAACTTTAAACTTTACAGCTCCTTTCACCTTGGATCAGTCTAAAACTTAATCGTCCAGTAATGGGTTAAAGTTCATTTATTTACTTAAAAGGCATCAATCTGCACAATACAGATGCACACAGGTTGCTCTGTGAGCCTTATAGCAAGCAAAGCCATAACAAGTTATCAAGGTTTAAGTTATTCACAATTATACACAATTACGCTTGACGCACCTCTAGAAGAACTAAAGGGAAAACATTGTGTAAAATGAAGAAAAGTGCTTGCAACAAGCAATTTCTTCTTTATCCAGTGATTCCTACCAAAAAATTGAAAAAATCTAAAATTTCCTAAATTTTAAATTATCATCTTCAACTGGTCAAAATTTGAATTTTGACCAGTCTACAATTTTTCTGTCTGGTAACAGGTTAATAATCTACAAGTATAAGAGAAGGGACAGACTGACATTAACATGTTAACTAGATTTATCCTGATTGTTGTGTTGTAAGTTTATCCTGAAGGTTGAGTTTTTTCACATCGGCAATAAGATTATAATTTGCTAGAACATTGAAGACAAGATACTAAACCTATCAAAATAAAGCAATATTTATTCAGGCATTAAGCTCAAAGAAGAGATTTGAAAGTGTGATAAGCAGGGAGAGTTCTAGATGAGGGCCTGTGAAGGTCAGATGGATAATCTCAAACAAAGCGGGGAGCCAACACCATTTCTGTCAGTCATAATAATGGAACCAGTCATGAAATACCCAGAAAACCTCATCAACTTCCTGACACTTAACCTTATCCTAAAACTTGACAAAGGTATATGTACCGAGTTTCAATACAACAAGCAAAACTGAAGAAGTTTGAGGCTCAAAGTTGCAAGTAAAAGTGTCTTAGATTATACTTCAACCAAGGGAATTTGACCCTTCATATTTGCATCTTGCAAGTTTTACAATGTGATAAATGTTCTTTTGAAGTTTCAGTGCAATATAATGAATGCAGAAGGAGAATTTTGCGGCACAACATTACAAGTGTGAATGTATACAATGAGAAAAAATATATCTAAATTCAAGGATAAAATGATTTTTCAACTGGGAGGAGTTAACACTACAAGATTTGCATCTTGCAAAACTTCGACATGTGATCAATGTGTAAAAAGTTACAACTAAAGGAAAACTGAACAAGTTTACAACACAAAATATATCACATTTAGTACACAGACAGATTCCAGTATACTCTTGAAATCAGCCAATTTTTAGGGATGAGGTGAACGGAGTGTAATAATAATGCATCCATAAAGCTATTTCATGTATTCTTAGGGGCATCTGAATGCTGTACCCTTGTTATACCGATTTAGTAATCGTCTCAAAAAATGCATCAAAATCAATGGACTGAAAGCACCAATTGTAGGTTTATATCTATTATATCTATTGATCTGATAAAAATCACCTCTACTTTGAACGGACAAGCAAGTGATGTAGACTACAATCAGACTGCACAAATGCAGGAATATAACTTATCAAGCATGACAAGTGTTAATTTGTACAGTGCGTTCCTAAGTAGATTTCTACCAATCAGATAACAGATGATGGACAGGTGACCCCCAAGAAGCCCTTTTGACAGGATCTATTATCTGCAAGTCTCAAGCTCCTTATCTGACCCTTTATCAAACTCTCATAGGATAGTTACATATCAATTTCAAGATAGTATCAGATAGGATATATTTTGTGTAAAGCAGGAAAAATTCTCATAGCTTCTCTTAACCCATTACCAGACTGCAAATTTGTAGACTGGTCCAAATTGATTGATTGAATGGGGTTTAACACCACTTTTAACAGTATTTCAGTCATATCGTGGTGACTGGAAAACCTAACAATGGATTCATGGTATTTCTCACACCAGTACTACCACTGAATCCTTTCCTAGCCTTCAGCTACTATCCCACTTAGGTTTACGATTATCCATCCATTGGTGAGAGACAATTGTCGGAAAGGATATGTGACACTGCTTGGGATCAAACCCATGACAAATCATGATTGAATATTAGGAGTCTTGTGCGCTACAGACTGCGCTATGACAGCGGCAAAACAGATACAATGTCCAAATTGAAAGGAATTGCAGACAACAAATTAAGTTTATGAAATTTGAGACTTTTTCAACTTTTCTGGGTTGAAAACTTTATTGAAAGTGAAGAAATTGTTTGATTCAAGCAATTTCTTTAATTTTCACAATGTTTTCCTGATTCAATTTCTTGAGGGACATTAAAAAGCAGGAAAGTGTGGTACTGTGTTAAGACTACTGCAATACATCTTAACACACATCTGAACCTGAAATATTCCTGGTTGAACAGGAGGTATAGACAAAAATCAGCCTGCACACAGTCATGTCAAAGGAGTCTAGAAGTTGAGTACCCTTGGAGTAAGACCAAGACAACTTTGGTTAAAGTTTTTCATAGATTGATAAGGGTCAAGGTCACAAGGTCAAAGGGTTCAGTTGATTGTCTCAAAGAAAGCCCCTCTCTCGCTCTCTGCCCATGTGAAATATGAGTACTCTCTAGACAGAAAGAATTTAATTTTCCGGTAAAAGTCAATTTGTTTGTTTGAATAGTATTTTAACCCTGCTTTTAACAGTGTGTCAATCATATCACAGAAGTCGGTGCACCTATCCATGGATTCCTGGTATCTTCAAACCAGTACAATTGTCAGCCCGATTAGCTCAGTTGGTAGAGCACTTGACTTCAAACCTCAAGATCACGGGTTCGAGCCCTGGGCTGACCATATCAACTAACTAACTATTTGTCTTTTGGATGAGATGTTAAACTGAGGCCCCGTGTGACGATGCTATCCATCGAGCACGTTAAAGAACCAGGCGGGGCTCTCAGTAGTTTTGTCCTGTATTCTTGCACTATCCCCCGTAGCAACTAACCATCTTCTGGGGGCATCGCTCATATGGGCATGTGCTACAGTAGCGACGATAAATAAACGGAAATACAAACAAACCAGTACAACAACAACATCCTTTCAGAGCCTCCTGCTACTTCTTTCATTTACTTCACTGATTGGTGGGAGTGTAAATGTTAGTAAATATATTTGCCACTACCAGGGGTCTAACCAGGTACCCAACAAATGAGTCTGATATGCTACTAACTGCACTTTGACCTGGACAGTTAAAAGGTCAAGGTCCAGGTCATTGTCTAAAATGAAAGCCCCCTTCCTAAAGATTGCATGTGTGAAACATTGAGCCCCCTCACACACATTATAAAAGAGATATAAAACCTTTAAACCATTCCCACACAATAAAGTTTTAGACTGGTCCGAATCAATTGATTGATTGAATGGGGTTTAATGCCTCTTTTAGTATTTCAGTCATATTGCGGCGGCTGGAGCACCTCACACTGGACTCCTGGTATTTCTTACACCAGTACTATCACAGTACTATCACATCCTTTCCTAGCCTCCAGCTGCTATCCCACTTAGGTTTACGATTATCAACCAATTGGTGAGAGCCAAATGTCTGAAAGGATATGTGCCGCCGCAGGGAATCGAACCCATGCCATCCCATTATTGAAGATTAGGAGCTGCATATGATATATTATACTTCATGCAAATTAAGACATGCAAATTAAGACATTTTTCAACTTTCTGAGTAGAAAAAATTGTGTAAAATGAAAAAATTGCTTGTTACAAGCAATTTTCATTTCACACAATGTTTTCTCAAATGTTTTTTCTTGAGGGGCTTCCAAAGGCGTCACTGTGTTGGAATGGTTTTACCTTTTGGATGCCGGCACCGAAGGTACAACAATACCTCCTCCAAGAAAAAGGATTTCGTGGGGAATGAGTTAAATGTAAATCATGAATTAGAAAAATCTATAGTAACTGCCAAGTTACAGTGGTATCAGTTGGCAAGCATGTGAAAAGAAAAAATAATAACCCTAATAATGTCATACTGAATTAAATCCTTCGCAGAATTGCACTAAAATCAAAGAGTTGAAAACACTGAACTATTTTCCTACCAGGTTGATGAAATTTATTATTTGTGTTAAATTTTCTAAGTGTAACTAGGGCTCTAAAAAATGTTTTCATTAAGCCCCCTTTTCTTGTTGCACAGCAGTAATCATCAAACCCATATAACCATTGCCATGCTGAATTAAATCCTGTGCAGAATAACTTTAAAATCAAAGGACTAACAGCACTGGAAGATCTTAATGAGAGTCAATATTTCTTTTGAAAATTGATTATAACAATAACTCTGGCTGAAAGGGGACAAGCAGGAGGTGTAGACCAAGATGTATGAAATGAGAGAAAAGAAGCCATTGTCTTTTCCAGACAATTTTTTCTTTTCCCACAACAACTTTTTATCTATTTTCCCAATAAGAATAAAAATGTTGAGTTTAGTTTAGATATAATAGGTTAACCCATTACCGAAGGGCAAAATTTTAGACTGGTCTAATTTGAAAGGAGTTGTAGACAACAATTTAAAGCTTACAAAATATTGGACTTTTTTTACCTTTGGATTAGGAAACATTGCAGATAATGAAGAAATTCCTTAAAACAATTTCTTCATTATCTGCAATGTTTTCCGAAGCTTTTTTTCTTTTGTTTGTTTGTTTGAATGGGGTTTTACGCCGCTTTTAACAATCTTTCAGTCATATCGCGGCGGCTGGAGCACCTAACAATGGATTCCTGGTATTTCTCACACCAGTACTACCATTACATCCTTTCCTAGCCTCCAGCTGCTATCCCACATAGGTCTACGATTATCGACCCATTGGTCAGAGACAAATAGTCGGAAAGGAAGAGTGCCGCCGTCGGGAATCGAACCAGGGACCTCTAGATTGACAGTCCGACGCGCTACTAACTGCGCTTCGACGGCGGCATGCTTTTTTTTTCTTGGGGGTGTCTAAAAGCATTACGGAGCAGGAATGGGTTAAAGTGCTCCACCATTATTTCACAGCATGGAGCAGCTATTTGTTCTTGAAACAGTTACCAAAGCCATGTAATCTATCTTGCTATCAAGGAATAGAAAGAAGCCCAGAATCTTAAAAGCCAACTTATCTTCACTGGCAAATTTTGTGTGTAAAGATTGAAATAATTGATTAATGAAAAAAAGATTCTGGAGAATTTCAAGTACGGGATCCTCTACTTCTTTCCAAATTGCTTGCCCCATTATATTTTTTGACTTCCATGAATTATTGATTCAATATGAACCTTAGTCATGCTGAACCAGGGATATTTCTGTGTTGGCAGGAGGTATAGAAAAAGATCAGCCTGTGTAGGAATGAAGTTTGATCTTAGCCTACACCAGACCTGCTTGTCCTATTCAAGTTAGTGCTGTTTATAGTATTGAATTTTTTCAAAAGAAATAATGACTGAGAATTGGTGTGTCTAATGCCATTTTCACTTTAATGCAGATCTGGAAAGGATTGGTTAATTGAATGGGGTTTAACACCATTTTCAACAGTATTTCAGTAATATCAAGCAGATTGGAGCACTTATCCATGGATTCCTGGTATTTCTCATACCAGTTCTACCACAATATCCTTTTGGAGCCTTCAGCTGTTCATCCCATTCAGGTTTAACCCTTTCCTGGTTTTTGAAATTTAAGACTGGTCCAAATTGAAAGAGGATGCAGACGACAATGAAAATTGGATGCAATTCTAAATAAAACCATCCTATGTGGTAGAAAACATTGTGGGAAAAGGAGAAATTGCTTATTATAAGCAATTTCTCCTTTTCCCACAATGTTTTCTCAAGTATAAAATCACATTGACGTAAAATCCTGGGTTTATCCAGGAAAGGGTTAAAATGATCCAAGGACCTCACGATTAAGAGTCAGTGGATGAGCAATTTGGCGTAACTCTAGCTTGGACAAAGCTGTAGTTAAGACATTTTGGTTGCCCACTGACAATAGGACACTTTGATATCCAGATTTTCTGAATCTTATAACTATATTTTTGTAAAAAATCCAGGTCGGGTCTTGACCATCAACATAGAATTGTTGTCTAGTAAAAGATTTGATACAGTTGAACGCAGTCAAATCACAGCAGGCCGAACAAAGTGTCATAACTACAGCTTAAATAAAGCCGTGTTTCTATTGCCCGACGACAAAATGCTAATCAATAAGGTTATCACTTTTGGTTTTATAAAGTAAACAGACATATATATCAACAAAATACTTGGCAACATTTTGTACATACTATAAACAGTCCCCCCACCTGTATTAACCATTTGCCACAAAACAAAATTAAGACTAGTCCAAATTGAAAGAAGCTGCAGACGACAATATCAAGTTGATGATTTTTTTCTTTTTTTTCAAATATCTGGGTAGAATATCATGGTGGAAAATGAAGAAATTGCTTGTAACAAGCAATTTCTTCATTTTTCCACCATGTTTTCCCCATTGTTTTTCTTGAGGGGTGTTCAAAAGCATTTTTTCGTAGGAATGCATTAAGCATGCACCTTAAGGGTATACAACTAGAGGCCTTTGAGCACCTGTATTGCTCCACAGGCCTAATTGTACTGATTAAGCAAATGGTACTTTCAAGAATTCAATATAAACCAAATCATATTCACCATGTGTTGAAATTAAATCTTGTCAAAGGAATTTTTTAATTTTTCAGACATTTCATTGTTTTGCACAAGTCAATTTAGTTACTGAGTCAGATGAAAAAAGTATTAACAATTTTTTTTTAAAAATTCACTGTATACCATATATGGACATAAGCCACAACCATAAAACTATCTTATCAACCTATAAAAATTATTGACGGAATCTGTAATAGAGTCACCAGAGGAATATTCCAGTGAAATTTGGTAAAAAATCCATCAAAGATTTTAAAGCTTTCACAATAAATGGAAATTAGCCCTGCCAATTAAAGACATGTTTATCATCCCATCAAAATTCTTTGAAGGAATCTTATAAAGGGTGACCCATGGATCATTTCTGTGAAATTTGGTTAAATTTTCTGCATTGTTTTCTGAGGAGAACATTTTTAAAGTAAAAGTTTACGGACGGTCAGACGCACGCATGCATGCACACACAGACTGACGCACGTGACATTAGCTTGCTGGCTTTCAGCCAGTGGAGCTAAAAAGTGCTTGATTAATGCAGGTGCATACTTTATACATGTTACTTTATTAAATTTCTTTATTTGGGAACTGAATGATTGATTGCTTAACCCATTCCCACACAATGACACTTTTTGATGACCCTCAAGAAAAATTCATTTTCACAATGTTTTCTTCTAAGAAAGTTTAAAAAATCTAAGAAATTCATGAACTTGAAATTGGCGTCTGCAACTCCCTTAAATTTGGACCAGTTTAGAATTTTGCACTCTGATAATACAGGTTGTTTCCTTGCTTGTTATAATCAATTTTGTCATCCACAATGTTTATGTCATCCAATGTTTACTGCTTGAAAAAATAAAGATTTTTAGATGTTGTCTTAAACTTCTTTGAATACGGACCGGCGTGAAATTTGGTCTTTTTGTAATGGGTTAAAAAGAAAGCAAATAAAACTTGATCTGCTATCAAAGGCAGATTCATTAGAAATCCCAATTGACAAACATCATTGACTCACCTGATGAGGGGCCTTTATAATAGATCCAATAATCAATAATTATACAATGATAATCATCAATGATAATTCCTTATTATGAATCACTCACAGAATATAGTCAAGTCTTGAGACAACAAAGAAATTTTCACAATGTTTTTTAGCGCTCAGATGTTGAAACTAGTATTTTTATATCGTGCTATTTTTTGTAAATTCAAATGATTTGCAATAAAATCACTTTTTATTTTTACAGTATCAAATGTACACGTCTATTTTCAAGGTTGCAGTAGATTCAAGCCTCAAGTCAAAATTATACAGATAATATGATTCAATATCTAGAATTTCCCAAGAACTTGTAACGAGAACAAAATAAACATTTGTTTACTTAATCCAATCAATTTACATAATTAAGGCACTCATGATAACATGTCTAGCCCCTCTAAAATCTTGCGTAGAACTGTACAAGTTGAACTGCCAGAACGTGTGTGGATTCCATTCCATCTCCCAATAGAGCGGTCTATCTTACCCAGACTGCTTGATTACCCTTGAAAATTTGAAAAAGCCATGCTTGATTGGATTTTACAGTACCAGGACTAAAACCCTTTACCAAGCAAGCATATCTTTACTTGTTTTAAAAGTACTAGTAATATTTCATCTTTTAACAGAACTACCCAAAAGATAACAGGTTCCTAGTTTGATCCCCAATCGAAGGGGATATCCTTTCCAATATCCTTGTCCCACCAACTGGTTGATAATCATACACCTAAGTGGGATGAGCTGCTGAAGGCTTGGGAAGGATGATGTGGTTGTACTGGTATGAGAAATAACAGGAATTCATAGTTAGGTGCTGCAGCCACCGCAATATGACTGAAATACTTTTAAAAGTGGCATTCAACCCCATTCAATAAATCAAAGGATAACTGACTCATAAAACTTCCGTATCTTTTAACATCTTATATTAAAATGAATCAAAAAATTTTATTTTGAATTTGAAAAAATTTGCAATAAGTCTTGTGATTAATGCTAGAATGAGAAATAGGCATTCTTTACTGTTAAGTATTAATTTGAAAACTGTTACTACATTATAGGTAATATCTGACGGGAAGGAGGATTTTTTTTTCATTAACAGTCTTTCCTTTCCTCAAAATATGCTTCTTTCTTTTTTAACCCTTTCCTGTACAAACCTGGGTTTTTTCATAGGTGTGATTTTATACTGTAGAAAATATTGTGGAAAAAGAAGAAATTGCTTGTAAGCATCTTATATTAAAATGAATCAAAAAATTTTATTTTGAATTTGAAAAACTTGCAATAAGTCTTAAGATTAATGCTAGAATGAGAAATAGGCATTCTTTACTGTAAAACTGTTACTATATTATAGGTAATATCTGACAGGAAGGAGGATTTTTTTTTTCATTAACAGTCTTTCCTTTCCTCAAAATATGCTTCTTTCTTTTTTAACCCTTTCCTGTACAAACCTGGGTTTTTTCATAGGTGTGATTTTATACTGTAGAAAATATTGTGGAAAAAGAAGAAATTGCTTGTAAGCAATTTCTTCTTTTCGAAATTGCTTGTAAGCAATTTCTTCTTTTCCCACAATACTTTCTAGCATATTGGACGGTTTCACTTCGAATTGCATCCAATTTTCATTGTCATATGCAATCTCTTTCGATTCGTACCAGTCTAAAATTTCAAACAAGAGCACCACCTACGGGTTCCTACGCTTGGCTATTGGGTGCTGAATAGTGGACAAAATGCATCTATTGTTATCCCCCTTGATAGTTAACAAGTGTGCCAAGTTTCAAGTGAATGCCTTTGGTAGAACCATAGATATCACCAAAAATTCAAAGTTTTTGCACGACGATGACACCAAGGCTATAGCAATACCTTGGGTTTTCTCTGAAAAAGCTTAGAATGGGAAAGGTTTGATAAACCCTTTATATTGGCAATGGTCTCCAGCTACTTGTCTAAAACTTCTTGTCGAGCATTATGTGATGAACCCACTGTTGACAATTCAGACACAAAACAGCAAATTTGTGCAAATTTCTTATTAACCCTTTCCAGTTTTGTGAAATTTAAGACTGGTTCAATTTGAAAGAGGTTGCAGACAACAATGAAAAATGCATGCAATTTGAAATCTGACCATCCAATGTGGTAGAAAATATTGTGGGAAAAGGAGAAATTGCTTGTTACAAGCAATTTCTCCTTTTTCCATAATGTTTTCAAGTATAAAATCACAGTGACGTAAAATCCCGGGTTTATCCTGGAAAGGGTCAAAAATCAGTTTTACACACTAAATAAGTATCACGGTGCGCTGACCATGATTGGATTGAATGAATGTGGTAGAGCACCTACCCATGATTTCCTGGTATTTCTTGAACCAGCTTTCTGAACCTTCAGCTGTTCATCCCACTAAGGTTTGCAATTATCCTACCATTGGTGGTAGACAAATGTTGAAAAGGATATTTGCCAAAGCTGGGGATCGATACTAGAACCCTATGATAAGGAGTCCTAGGCTCTACCGAATTGCCCTATGACCGCAGCAACCATGATGGGGGATCATGAACTGCTTAGCTCAATACAGTGACACTTTTGGACAGGCCCCCAACAATTGGGATAATATTGTGTAAAATGAAAAAATTGCTTGTAACAAGTAATTTCTTCTTTTTCCACAATGTTTTCTACCCAGAAAGTTTAAAAAGGTAAAATTTCAATAACCTGGAATTGTTGTCTGCAGCTCCTTTGATTTGGACCAGTCTAAAATCTTGTCATCTGGTAATTAGTTAAATTCCCAACTTATAATCTTGGTTACTGTTACAATAGTAGGAACAATGGCCCTGCCCATCTAGCTTCACTTCAATACTAACTCATTCCCACACAATGACACATTTGACACCACTCAAAAGAAAAATCTGAAAACATTGTGTAAAATGAAGTTATTGCTTTGCAACAAGCAAATTCTTCTTCTTACACAATATTTTCTATCCAAAGTTTAACAAGATTTGTTTGTGAAACACAATGCCCCCGCAACAAGACTAAATGTTTGACCTTAGTATGTGACCTTGACCTTATCACATGATCTTGACTTTGAAATGAGAAGATGCGTATTATGGAGATGTATCATCATGCCAAATAGCATTGTATCTTGAATAGGCTGGTAGTAATTTGCAATGTTTAGTTTTTTGGGTAAGTTTTGCAGACAGACAGACCGACAGACAGAAAAACGGAATGACAGACAGATAGACAGACTTACAAACACAGACAACAGTAAAACAATATGCCCTGATCTTGGTCATTACGGTGGCATAAAAATCTGAAATTGTATTATTTTTACATTGTCATCTGCAAGTCCTTTCAATTCAGACTAGTCTTAAATTATGCTTTTTGGTAAAGAGTTATTTTGAAAAATATATGACCAGACTAACTTGTAACAAGAGCACCGCCCACGGGTGCCAACGCATGGCTGCAGGTGCTGGATAATGCAAAAATTTTTAGTCGAAAAAGGGGCATAACACTTACAAAAACGCTCTTAGAGTTATCCTCTGATAGTCTAGATAGCTCTTGTGATTGTCAATACACATGCCAAGTCTCATGAGGATATCTTCAATAACAACAGAGATATGACCAAGGTTATAGTTTGTCACTCCAACGCTGACGCAAATGACGCCAAGGTGATCACAATACCTTAGGTTTTCTCTGAAAACAGCTGAGCTAAAGAGGGTAAAATGGTTGGATGGCAAACCTAAATTTTCTAACTACAACCAAAGTGTTTTGGTAAACTTGTCTTGCTCACCGCAATCAGCTCTGCAAAAAGCCACAAACTAGCTTAACTAGATCAAGCTCTTGCTGTGCAATTTCCATTTTTAGGAGACTATATGTTAATTTGACTTAAATGAAAGAAAAATTCACTTGCATAAATTAATATTGGCGATAACCATCAATTAACTGTTTAATAATTGAAAGAAAAAGTTGCTAATAAATTCTTATCTTTGATTAAATCACTTTATGCTTGCACAGGTTAAAGTTAAGACACTCTTTTCTAACCCATTACCACAAATAAAAATTTAGACTGGCTCAAATTGAAAGAAGTTGCAACCAACACCTGATTGAAGGGGTTTTAACCCATTCCCACACAGTGACACTTTTTGACGTTGCTCAAGAATAACAATTGGGAAAACATTGTGTAAAATGAAGCAATGGCTTTCAACAAGCAATTTCTTCATTCTAAACAATGTTTTCTATCCAGAAAATTGAACAAATCTAAAATTTCATAGGCTTTAGATTGTAATCTGCAACTCCTTTTAATTTGGACCAGTCTTAAAGTTTGTCGCCTGGTAATTGGTTAATATTTTTTGTCTTCTGGGGTAGAAAAGATTGTGAATAATGAAGAAATTGCTTGTTGTAAGAATTTTCATTTTCTTGTTTTCTAAAACTTTTTCTGGTGTTGCATAAAAAGGATTCGTATTATTTCTCACACCAGTACAACCACTACATCCTTTCAAAGCCTCCAGCTGCTCATCCAACTTAGGTTTACCAATTGGTGAAAAAAATTTGTTGGGAGAGGATATTTGCAATGACTGAGGATGGAACGTTATACCTCATGATTGAGTCTTGACGCACTTCCAACTACACTATAGTTGCGACTCAACATCATTTGATATTTCAGATTAATCCATTCCCATACAATGGTGCTTTTGGAGCCCCCCTCAAGGAAAACATTTAGGAAAACATTTTGGGAAATGGAGAAATTGCTTGTAACAAGCAATTTCTTCATTTTTCACAATGTTTTCTACCCAGAAAGTTGAAACAAGATGGCCGTTTGCCCTGGGGCACTCACCTGAGATAAAGGCTCTTTTTCTTTCAACAGTCTAATTTCATGTTAAGGTTAGGATTATGAAACAAGTGGGCCACAATTACATATAAAGACTATGAACCTTGGGATCCAAAAGTCTAAATTACAAATTCCAAGGCTTTAATGCTGATTTGAAAGAAGGAAAAAACTTTTTCCATGGGTTATAATTTCAGAAATAAGAACGAAGTCTGTGAACTAATGCTTCATGCCTATAACCCCCCCCCCCAGGTCCGCCCCTGGAGACTCAAGGATCATGATTTTACCTATTTTGTAAGAGATCAATATACTGATGCTTCATGCACAATATCAAGGCTCTACGCCTTCTGGGTCAGGAGGAGAAGATTCTTAAAGATTATTTTGAAACTTCATTTTTGTTGCCATGGAAACCAGAGTTTTAAACGGATTCAATTCTTTTAGCTAATATTAAGGGGGACCACCTAAGAAACATTTCTGCCAAATTTGGTTCAAATTGGCCCAGTGGTTTGGGAGGAGATGTCATTTAAAAAATCGTTCTTTATTTCTATATAACACCACTACCCCCTGGAGCTCCGCCCCTGGGGACCTGAGGATCATGATTTTAGCTACTTTGAAAGAGGTCAATATACTGATGCTTCATGCACAATATCAAGGCTCTATGCCTTCTGGGTCAGGAGGAGAAGATTTTCAAAGATTATTTTAAAATTTCACTTTTGTTGCCATGGCAACCAGAGTTTTTAACGGATTTCAATTCTTTTAGCTATTTTTGAAGGGGACCACCTAAGCAACATTTCTGCCAAATTTGGTTCAAATCGGCCCAGTTGTTTGGGAGGAGATGTCGTTTAAAGAAATTGTTGACGGACGACGCACGACTGATGGACACCGGACAAAAGGGGATCACAATAGCTCACTTGAGCACTACGTGCTCAGGTGAACTAAAAATCTAAAATTTTATTATCTCCTTTGAATTTGGGCCAGTCTAAAATTTTGCCAGTCTGGTAATGGGTTAACTGAATGGTCATTGACTCAGCATGGCAAGCAATCCATTAAAATGCCAAAGCTCTATCCATCCATGAAGTTTCATAATTCTAGCTATTAAACTTTAAGAGATATACTCCGGACAAGATTCAAGTATGAAAAACAACAAAGGGCAATAACTCAAAAAATAGGCCAGGTAGAGTTATGGTTCTTGTGCACTGCACTCCCCCTTGGTGAGATCTATACACCCATGAAGTTTCATGATTCTAGCTATTATACTTTGAGAGATATACTCCGGACAAGATTCAAGTATGAAAAACAACAAAGGGCAATAACTCAAAAAATAGGCTAGGTCTGGTTCTTGTAATCTGCACTCTCACTTGGTAAGCTCTATCCATCCTTGAAATTTCTAGCTATTTTACTTTTAAATATACTCCGGACAAGATTCAAGTATGAAAAACAACAAAGGACAAAAACTCAAAAAATAGGCCAGGTAGAGTAATGGTTCTTGTGCACTGCTTTCCCCCTGGGTGAGATCTATACACCCATGAAAGGTCATGATCCTAGATATAATACTTTAAGAGATATTCTCGGGACAAGATTCAAGTATGAAAAACAACAAAGGGCAATAACTCAAAAAATAGGCCAGGTAGAGTTATGGTTATTGAGCACTGCACTCCGTATTGATGAGAATAATTTAACTGCCAAGTTTAAAGTCAATTGGACTTACGGTGACAGAGTTATGCTCCAGACAAAGAAGTGGACACCGCCCGGACAACTGGACGCCCGGACACCACGGTGATCCCATAATACGTCCCGTCTTCGACGGGCGTATAAAAATTGATTGAGAGGAGAATTTTCTCCTTGGAAAATGATAATTATTCAGTGAGATACTTTGATTTTATTTCATATATTCTATAAATTGTTGAGTACAACAATTTTCAGTTTATATCTGAATTTTTTGTCTGCTAAAGGGCTATAGTTACATTATTTATTAAGGGCCATACATAATTCCAGTTATTAGCTTAGGGTTGAATGAATTGGAAATGATTTATTTTTCTTATTTCATTTTTTTGTTTGTTTGTTTTAGCTTACCTGAGCACATCATACTAAAGGTGAGCTTTTGTGATCATGGAATGTCTTGTCTACGGTCTGTTGTGTGTCGTCAACAATTCAATTGTTAGCACTCCAGGGACCAGAAATTTGGCCCAATCTTCATGAAACTTAGTCAAAAAATTTTTTTAGTCACAAGGTTGAACCCTATCGTAAATGGGAATATTCCATGGGAAAAAGCAGGAAAAGGGGCCTTGATTTCCTTGTTAGCACTCCTAGGGGCCACAATTTTGACTCAATCTACATGAAACTTGGTCAGAATGTTTGTCTGGTCACAAGTATGAACCCTATTGTAAATGGAAACGTTCCGTTTCAAATCACAGGAAAAGGGACCATAATGATAATTTCCTTGTTAGCACCCCTGGGGCCACGATTTTAGCCCTATCTCCATGAGATTTTGGTCAGAAAATTTGTTTGGGCACAAGGATAAACAGTATCTAAAATGGGAAATGTTCTGTTGGAAATCATGGGGAAAGGGGCTTTATTGATAATTTCCTTATTAGTACTCCTTAGGGGCCACGGTTTTGGCCCAATCTACATGAAACTTGGTCTGAAGGTTCGTCTTGACACAAGGAAGAAGCATATCTAAAATGGAAATGTTCCACTGGAAACACTGAAAGGGGCTTTAGTGATAATTTCCTTGTAAGCACTCCTGGGGCCACATTTTGGCCAAATCTTCATGAAATTTGGTCAGAAAGTTTTTCTGGTTACAAGGTTGAACCCTATTGAGTACGGGAAGGTTCTTCTGGAAAACACAGGAAAAGTGGCCTTAATGGCAATTTTCTTGTTATTACTGTAAAGGCCACAATTTTGGCCCTTTCTTTTCTTAACTTGGTCAAAATGTTTGGCATGTCAGACGGATGAATCTTATCAGTAATTGGACAGTTCAATTTGAGAACATGGGAAAAGGATCTTGATGACACTTCCAATAGTTTTGCACTAATGCCTCATGCTTTTTGTGCACTGAAAAAATGTTATTGAAAACTTTATTGAAAAAGGAGAAATTGCTAATAAAAAGATGTGCCTGTGAAACACGAATGCCCCCAAACCAGCAAATTTTTCATATGTTTGACCTTGACAGATAACCTTGACATTGTCACATAACCATGAACTTTGTACCAGCAGATGTGTATCACTGTGATCTGTCATCATGCCAAATATGAACATTGTATCTTGAATAGGCTGGTAGTAATTGGCAATGTAAATTTTTTTGGTTAAGTTTTGCAGACATAAATGACAGACAGACAATGGTAAAACAATATGCATAAAAAGCATTTTCTCCTTTTCTCATAATGTTTTCACCCTTTCAATTCTAGAGCACTTTCAAACCTTGTCTACATCTTCTTTCAAATGGATCAGTCTGAAAGTGTTATGTGAAGACATTGCAGAAAAGGAGAGAGTTCCGTTGATAAATTAGTAAATTTTCCCTTTCTCACTCAAGATTTTCTTTCCTCTCAGATTCCTCCAAGTTGGTTGTTGAAAGTTAAAGTAATCTAGGAGATTTCAGTTGATTCATGGTTGCAGTTTCTGAGAACGTAGTTATATTTTTGACATTCCATCCAAAATCATATTGATTCTAGGCCATTAATATCTTGAAATGCAGGAAATAGGGAGATATTTTGAATCGATAATTTAATCTCCAGTTTCCGAAATGCTTTGAATTTCATCAAATACGACTTGTCATACAAGTGCAAAATACAAGCGGTCTATTGGGAACCGGTTATTGAATTTGGAATATTTTGTGCAAACTTACCTTTCATATGTCTCTCACATGCTGCTTAGAATGTTGCCTTCAACAATGGCTGTCTGGTAAACATGATTGCATCTGCAAAATTAAGGGGGACATTACCTTAACATGTCCCTTATTTAACCAATTACCAGATGGCAAAATTTTAGACCAGTCCAAATATAAAGGAGTTGCAGACAACCATTTTAAGTTATTGATATTTTAGATTTTTTCAACTCTTTGGGTGGAAAATATTGTGAATAATGAAGAAATAACTTGTTAAAAGTTATTGCATCATTCTTCAAACATTTAGCAAGTCATAAAATTTTTTTAGGAATTGAATATAAACTGAATCACCTTTGCCAAGACAAATCTGTTCACTGAAATCTTTGAAATAGTTTCAGAGAAGACTTTACATTATTTTAAACAGTAAAGTCAAGTAATATAACAGTTGGTTGAACACCATCATACAGTTTTCCAGAGATTTTCGATATTTTCACTATAATTATGACATACATGGACATTGGCCCTCACCAATTAAAGCCATATTTTTTACCAATTTGTTTGAATGGGGTTTACGCCACTTTCAAAAATCTTTCAGTTATATCGCGGCGGCTGGAGCACCTAACAATGGAATCCTGGTATTTCTCACACCAGTACTACCATTACATCCTTATCTAGCCTCCAGCTGCTATCCCACATAAGTCTACGAATATCGACCCATTGGTGAGAGACAATTAGTCAGAAAGGATGAGTGCCGCAGTCGGGGTAATTTTTACCGAACAAAATTCTATGAAGGAATACTTTAAAGGGTCACAAAAGGGTCATTCCTATGAAATTTGGTTGAAAGCCATCTACTGATTTCTTAGAAAACAAATTGCAAATTTTTCACTATGTACCACGTATAGAAATTAGCACTACCCATGCTTTTCATACAATCATTTCTTTTTCTTTAAGAATTCTGATAAAGGGTCAGCCAAGGACCATTCCTGTAAAATTTGGTTGAAATCCATTTACTTGTTTTTGAGAAGAAGATTTCAACTGTTTTAACCATATATGGAAAATAGCCCGTTCATAAAAGCAATGTTGTTTATGAGATCAATTTTTTTGTAAGGAATCTGGTTACAGGTCAACCAAGGATCATTCCATTGAAATCTGTTCAGTACTTTCTGAGAAGATTTCTAATATACAAGAGGGCCAGAATGGCCCTAAAATCGCTCACCTGAATAATTCAAGATGATTAAAAAACAAGAGGATCATGATGGTCCTAAATCGCTCCCCTGAGTATGATGGTTCATGGCTTTATGATATAAACAAAATGGCAAAGCCCTCTGTCTAATTATTTTAGAGAAAATGTTTAAGGATTTCTCTTTTAATCCTAGGTATATTGATGATCCAACCATATAGCACTAATTTCTTGAATATGGTAATGCTTTGAAGTATAGATATCAATACATACCAAGTATAAAAGCTCTAGGCCTAATGGTTTAGAAAAAGGCTTTCAAAGAAATCATTATTTATTATTAGAAGAAGATTTTTAAAGATTTCCTTCTTTTATTCTATGTATAATCAGGGATTGCCCAGAAAGGACTAATTTTCAGAATACAGTAATTCTTTGAAGTATTTTGGTAGAGGACCAATAGATGATGGTTTGTACCAAATATAAAAGCTCCAGGCCTTATGGGTTGGGAGAAGAATATTTTTAAAGATTTCCTTCTTTATTTCTATGTAACATCAGGGATCACAAAGAAAAGGGATAATTTTCAGAATACAGTAATTCTTTGAAGTATTCTGGTAGAGGGTCAATAGATGATGATGTATAGTAAACATCAAAGTCTTAGGCCGAATGGTTTGGGAGAAGATTTCCTTCTTTATTTCTATGTAAAATCAGGGATCACAAAGAAACGGGCTAATTTTTAGAATACGGTAATTCTTTGAAGTATTTTGGTAGAGGGTCAAAAGATGATGATGTATACTAAACATCAAAGTCTTAGGCCGAATGGTTTGGGAGAAGATTTTTAAAGATTTCCTTCTTTATTTCTATGTAAAATCAGGGTTCACAAAGAAAAGGGCTAATTTTCATAATATGGTAAATCTTTGAAGTACTTTGGTAGAGGGTCAATATATGATGATTTGTACCAAATATCAAAGCTTTTGGCCTTACTGCTTGGGAGGAGAAGATTTTTTAAGTTTTTAAGCCATGGAAACCAGAGTTCTTCATGGATTTCAATTCTTTGATGTATTTTGAAAGCATGACCTAAGGATCATATCTGTGAAGTTTTGTTGAAATTTCATGGTAGGAGGTGAAGATTTTTTTGTAATTGTGAACGGACGGATAGATGGACGGACAGACGGACAGACGGATGATGACTGATCACAATAGCTCCCCCAGAGCACTACATGCTCAGGTGAGCTAAAAAAGAGTTTACAGAAGGATGCTTGCGGGACAGCCACAACACCATGACAATAGCTAGTTGGCTTTAAGCCAGTGGAGCTAAAACTGCTTAACCCGTTACCATCTTTTTAGACTTGTCAAAATTTAAACAAGTTGCAAACGTCAATTTGATGAATTTTAAACAAGAGCACCACATGCGATTGCCAACACTCGCCTATTCTACTGCTTGATAGTGGGTAAATTTTATAGGTCAAAAAAGGGAAATAGTTGCTTCAAAAAGCATTCACAGTTATCACCCTCATAATTATAGATTGCTCTTTTGATAGTGAACATATTGTTTGACACTACCAGATGACAAAATTTTAGACTGGTCCAAATTGAAAGAAGATGCAGACGACAATTTCAAGTTTGCAGAATTTAGAAAATCTTTGCCTCCTAGGATAGAAAATATTGTGGCCATTGACAAAATTGCTTGTAAGTTCTTCAATGTCCACTTTGTTTTCCAAAACTTTTTTTTCTTGAGGGGCCTCAAAAAGTGTCATTGTGTGGGAATCTTTTAACCCTTTCCTGTATAATCACTGGTTTATACTCCCTGTGATTTTATACTTGAGAAAACATTGTGGGAAAAGAAGAAAATGCTTGTAACAAGCAATTTCTTCTTTTCCCACAATAATTTCTACCCTGTAGATTGGTTACTTTTGGAATTGCACTCACTTTTAATTGTCATCTGCAACTTCTTTGGATTTGGACGAGTCTAAAATTTTGAAAAACAGGAAATGGTTAAGTGAATGTGTTCAGTAATACCAGAGATTATTATACACAATGTCAAAGTTTGGATGCGGATACAGACATGGATGCAGATGCATACTTGGCCATAGTATTACCCTGGGTTTTCTCCAAAAATACAGCCGAGCTAAAAATCATTGGATTTGATGGTAGAAACAGGAAAAGAATTGTGGTTCACAAAGAAATTGCTTGGAACAAGCTATTTCTTCATTTTCCACAATGCTTTACAAAGGTTTTTTGTGAGGGGTGCTATAAAGTGGGATCATGTGAGAATGTATTTATTTGACCTGCCTTCAAGGTTCGCAATCCAACCTCTTTTTATTAACCCATTCTCAAACCAAAAAAATTAGGCTCAGGTCCAAATTGAAAAAAGATGCAGACGACACTTTTTTGTTGATGAAATTCTTAATTCTTTGTCTCTTGGGATAAAAAATGTTGTGGACATTTAAGAAATTGCTTGAGACAAGCAATTTCTTCTATGTCCATAGTGTTTTCAATAAAAAAAAAAATTCTTTGGGGAGAATAAAAAGGAGGACTTTGTGGGAATGGGGTTAAACCCTTTTCTGTACACACACCTGTCTTCACAAGTACAAGTTGCACAAAATTGTGGTTGAAGAATAAAATGCTTTGCACAGGTAATTTCGTTTTTCAACATTAATTTCTACCCTATAAGCCGGTTATTTCACTGTTTACACAAATCTTGTCATCTGCAATCTCTTTCAAATTGTACCAGTCAAAAGTTTTGTCATCTGGTAAAGGTATAACATAGCTCTTCAAGTGACTGTACTTAGCTTGGAGATTCCAAATATCTTATATAACACTCGCAGACCACAAAAAAACACAATCTCATAAAAAATGGAAGACAAAATTGCTTCTTGTCTTGAGAACACAATCTAGGATTATGATTGATATCGGACTCGGATATTTGATGTGCCAGGATTAAAGATCAAGTGTAGGAATAGTGCTATCATTTCTCAATTTTCTGAAGAGAAGAGGTTTTATGATAGAAATGATTCGATTAAATTGTGCACAGGAACGAGATTCTGGTCAATCCAATCAAACCGGCCTATCAATGATATATAAGGATATCTGTCCTCCAAATGCCAAACTCTTCCAGAATAAAGCTAGGTCATCATAACCGAGACAACAGAAAACTTGGTATTGACTAGCCACTCAAGGGACTACAATTTAAACCATTCCCACTCAGTGATGCTTTAAGACACACACACCCCCAAAAAAAACAAAACCAAACTTTGGAAAACATTGTGGGAAATGAAGAAATTGCTTGTTACAAGCAATTTCTTCATTTTTCACAATGTTTTCTACCCAAAAAGTTGAAAAAATCTAAAATTTCATAAACCATTAATTGTTGTCTGAAGCTTCTTTCAATTTGGGCCAGTCTAAAATTTTGTTGTCTGGTAATGGGTTAAAGGAGACTAAATGCAGTATTTTTTTTAACAAACAAGGATTTATTTGATTGAATATTTAAATTATAGTATAATTTAAGCTTTATCATGTGTTTTTGAACTAATTAGAATCAACTCATAGGGACACATCTAACTGGTGCAAATAAAGAATTCAGATTTAATTTTCAGAGCAAAAAATCGGCTTTGTAAGAACAATTGTACAGATAATCTTATTGAGTTGTTTGTTTGAATGGGGTTTAACGCTGCTTTTAGCAATTTTTCGGTAATATGGCAGGGGGTTGGAGCACCTAACAATTGATTCCTGGTATATCTCGCACCAGTACCTAGTACACATAAACACATTTAGACAAAGTTTCATGAAGATTGGGCCAAAATTGTGGCCCCAGGAGTGCTAACAAGGATTTTGTCATTTAGGCCCCTTTACTTTTGTTTTCCAACAGAACAATTTCATGTTCGATATAATTCATCCTTTTGACCAGACAAACATTCTGACCATGAAGATTGGGCCAAAATAGTGGCCCCTAGAGTGCTAACAAGAATATTGTTGATGACCCATGAAAGTTGACATATTCAATGATCACAAAAACTCACCTTGAACACAATGTGCTCAGGTGAGCTAAAAATAGGTTTGGTAGAGTTATGGTTCTTGTACAATCCATAATTGTGCAATGAATACAACTGCCAAATTTCTCACTATTCCAAAATGTATGGTTTGGTAATGGGTTGAATCATAGATAATGTATATCATCCTTTAATTTAACCCATTACATACAAAAAGTTTTTTAGACTGATCCAAACTGAAAGTTGCAGACCCCAATTTTAAGTTCATGAACCCACTCTCACACAATGACATTTTTTGACGCCCCGTAGAGAAAACTTATTTCATCATCATGCATGTTTTTTTACTAAAGGTGAAAAATCAGAAATTTCACAAAATAAGATTTGTTGTCTGCAACATCTTTAAATTTGGATCAGTCTACAATTTTGTCATCTAGTAATGGGTTAAATTGTCTTGGTCTTTTAAAGGAGACGACATTATATTAAATGAAGAAATTGCTTGCTACATGCAAATTCTTCAGTTTCCCCAATGTTTTCAAAAGCTTTTTTCTTAAGGGTTATAAAAAAGTGGGATTGCATGGAAATGTGTTTGGCAATTTCTTCTTTTATTTCAAAAAGTCATTACCCAATATGATAATCAATGGTAAATTCAAAGCACATATTTTGAAACTAATCCACAGTAAATTTTTGAAAAACTGGACTTTTTTAATAATATAATGTCTGGTTATATCCTGTATCCAGCTACAAGTTTTTTTCAGTCCGCGGACCAAGTAATTTACGGAAGTTTGGTAAACTGTAGAAGCTATAAGCCAATCAATAATAACTGAATAATTTCACATGATATCCATATTCATTTAGAACCAGACAACACCAGCCTAACTTTATTAACCTTACACTGCACTACTCGCTTGGGTATTTTTGATGAAATGATGTTTTTGGTTGTTCTTTTTCTAAATGAGAAATGTCCCAAAGACATCTATCATCTATTCTTCTTTTTCAGTACATTCACTGGTTTTCACTAATGTTTCAATATTGTATATTTGCATATTTGAAAACAAGAGGGCTGTTGGCCCTAAAGGACTCACTTGATCCAGTGGCAACAAATGACCCCCTATAAAAATACAAGTGACCGAATATTTCATCCAAGGTGAGACTATATCAAAATTCTGTTCATCAAGACATTTGAGGCAAAATGTGACCACTAAAGTGACTATTGAGTTAGAAGATATGAAAAAAACAAGATGTGTTTGTGAAACACAATGCCCCTGCCATACATGAGTTGTTTTTTGGGGTTTTTTTTGCATTTGACCTTGGTATGTGACCTTGACCTTATCATATGATCTTGACCTTGTCATGAGGAGATGCGTATTATGGAGATGTATCATCATGCCAAATATGAGCATTGTATCTTGAATAGGCTGGTAGTAATTGGCAATGTTAAGTTTTTTGGTGTTTTGCAGACAGACAGACAGACCAACAGACTCAATGACGGACAGACAGACTGACAACAGTAAAACAGTATGCCCCCGATCTTTCCATGCAGCGGCATAAAAATTACACCAAGTCCCTTTAGGCGTGATGCAGTCATAAACTGAGAAACAGGGCAAAGTTATATTGGAAATAATTCAAGGATTTCAATTTGGTCCAGAGGCTGTGGAGAAATGGCTTTAGACAGACAGACAGACAGAAGGCCTGATGGGCGGACATATACTCAGCATGATGACTATATGCTGCCCCAAAAAAATTGGTTTTAAAAAAAACAAAAAACAAGAGGGCCATGGTAGCCCTAGACTGCTCACCTAAGATACTGCAAAAGTTTATGTATTGGCAATGTTTTAACTTATTTCAAACTTTTTTTACCATAGTTGTTTTATTCAACTTGACTTTCTTCTGAAAAATTAATGATTTATCTTAAATTCTCAACTAAATTGGGCACAGTGTTCAACAACCTTTTTTAAAGAACTTAAAGAACTTATGTCAGTATCTTTCCAGCAAGTTTTCCTTGAAAATCACCAAGGTGTTCACAACAAAGGGCTTGTATAATAACATCATCATAATTTTGGTAGGTGACAATCAGGCAGTGCTACATGCAAAATTGAAAGTCTTACGCCTTATACTTTCAGAGATATTTCCTAAGAAACCCCTTTGGTTGCCATAGCAACCAGAATTATTAATGGATTCATATTGTCTTAAGTTTATTGAAATAACTCATCTAAGAATGATTTTTGTAAAGATCAACTGAAATCAGATGATTAGTATAGGATAAGTATAGGAGATGACTTTTGAAAGACTTTGTTTCTATGTAAATTCCAAGTACCCACCACATACAGCTTATTTGAATAACATAACAAATTCCTGAAGTGTTTTGGTAGAAGACTATTAGATGATGGTACATACAAAATTTTAAGCTCTAGGCCTTACATTCTAGAATATCAACCTTTTATAATTCCTTGGAAAAAAAATTTGGAACCCCATTCAATGAATCTGTATATGTACATTCCAAGTACCCACATATATACAAATCCCAACATCATAACCTTAGGTTTTTTAGTAGAGGACCATGTGATAATGCTACATACAAAATTTGAAAGCTCTAGGCATTATTGTTATAGAGAAGAGTTTTTAAAGGATCTCTTAGAAATCCATTGGGTTGCCATAGCAACTGGAGTTATCAACTGATTATGATTCCTTAAAGTGATCAAAGTTTCATTTCTGTAGAATTTTATTGCAATCTCAAGTATTTAGTACAAGATTTAAAAAAAAAAAGAGCTTTGTCCACAGGACACAGATGCCCCAACCAGTAGCTTTGATAATAACAAAGGGCAATAACTCCAAAATTATGCAAGCAAGAGTTGTGGTTCTTGTACACTGTACTTCTCCGCAATGAGGTCTATCCACCTGTGAAGTTTCAAGTCGATAGCTATTATACTTTCAGAGATATGCCCCAGACAAAATGTAAGTCTTTAAAATAACAAAGGGCAATAACTCCAAAATTATGCAAGCAAGAGTTGTGGTTCTTGTGCACTGCACTTCTCCTCAATGAGGTCTATCCACCTGTGAAGTTTCAAGTTGATAGCTACTATACTTTCAGAGATATGCCCCAGACAAAATGAAAATTTTTGAAAAAACAAAGGGCAAAAACTCCAAAATTATGCAAGCAAGAGTTGTGGTTCTTGTGCACTGCACTTTTCCTCAATGAGGTCTACATATCTATGAAGTTTCAAGTTGATAGCTATTATACTTTCATAGATACACTCCGGAAAAAATGGAAAACTTTAAAATAACAAAGGGCAATTACTCCAAAATTATGCAAGTAAGAGTTGTGGTTCTTGTGCACTGCACTTCTCCTCATTGAGGTCTATCCACCTATGAAGTTTCAAGTTGATAGCTATTAAACTTTCAGAGATATGCCCAGGACAAAAAGTAAGTCTTTAAAATAAAAAAAGGGCAATAACTCCAAAATTATGCAAGCAAGAGTTGTGGTTTTTTGTGCACTGCACTGCACTTCTCCTCAATGAGGTCTACCCACCTGTGAAGTTTCAAGTTGATAGCTATTATACTTTCAGAGATATGCCCCGGACAAAATGTGTTTAAAATAACAAAGGGCAATAACTCCAAAATTATGCAAGCAAGAGTTGCGGTTTTTGTGCACTGCTCTTCTCTTTAATGAGGTCTATCCATCTATGTAGTTTCAAGTTGCTAGTTGCCCCATACAATTTCGGGACGGACGGAAGGACGGAAGGAAGGAAGTACGGAAGTAGGGACAGACGGACAAAGGCAAATCTATATGCTCCCTCCCCCACATTAAGTGGTGGGGGCAAAAAAAGTTCTTTATTTCTATGAAAATTCTGAGTACCAACTACATAGAGCTTAAATATATCACATTACCATTACCTGAAGTATTTTGGTAGAGGACCATGAAATGATATTACATACAAAATTTTAAAGCTCTAGGCCTTACAGTTTATAAGTAAAAAAATTGAAATAATTCTCAATTACAATTCCTTAAAGTATTTTCAAAGACCATCACCCAAGGATCATTTCAAAACTTTATTGAAATCTGTTGGGTAGTTCAGGAGGAGAAGATTTTTAAAGATTTGTTCACAGATGGACAGAAAGACAGACAACCATTGATCACAATAGCTCACTAGAGCACTTCATACTCAGGTGAGCAAAAAAATATAGTAAAAGAAAGAATCAATTGCTAGTAACAGCTAATTTCTTCTTTTACCATAAATTGTATCTTGTACAAGATGAGGCATTATTTTCTCTTTTCTTCATTTAAATTTTCAAGTATTCTCAGAGCTACAGATAGAGAGCGCATTTTTAGATTTAACCCATTCCCACAAAATGAAATTTCAGACTAGTCCAAATTGAAAGAAACTGCAGACCACAATTTAAAGTGGATGGAATCTTAGATTTTTTCATAATTTTGGATTGGAAACATTGTGGATAATGAAGAAATTGCTTGTATCAAGCAATTTCTTCACTATCCACAATGTTTTCCAAAGTTTTTTTTCCTTGGGGGCATCTAAAAGCGTCACTGAGTGGGAATGGGTTAAGATAAAATAATTCAAAAATACTCACACAAACCCTTTGATATGGTTACTCAGCAGATTTTAATGAGTACCAAAAACATAGGTATTTGTTGAAAAGTAACAATTTTAGATTGGCAAACCTGCTCTTATGTAGGATATCTGCAACTTTACTTGCCAGTTGGACCAGTCTAATGATTGCAAAGGAATAGGGAAACATAAACAGACAAGTCTTCCAAAGCCACTTTCATCTGGTTCATCAAAATGATGCAGTACAATGTGATTGGTTAAGGAAGTTGTGCATGACAGCAAATAGACATATGAACAGACAAGTTATAATCACACCAAGAAAAACTAGTTTTCCCCCATATATATCAATGTTATATTGAAAACATTAATATTAACCCTTGTCATGTGGAGTAAAATCATGTAATGAATCACATTCAAATCAAAGCAATTACAGCACTGGATGCTCTTAATGTAGGTAAGTTATTATGTTGAAAATTTATCTTTTAAACAACTCTGGCTTAAAAGAGAAAAGCAGGAGTATAGACAAACATCTTGGTCTATACCTCCTGCCAAATCAGGATTATTCTAGGTTCAGCAAAACAAGAGTTAATTCAACTGTTATAGCAGCAGTAATCAATGAAAGGACGTCATTTGCACCATCAAAATGATGTAGTAGTAATGGATTAACTGATTACCAGAGAGCAAAATTTTAGACTGGTCTAAATAGAAAGGAGTTGCAGACGACAATACAAAGTTTATGACAATTTAGATTTTTTCAGCTTTCTTGACAGAAACATTGTGTCAAATGAAGAAACTGCTTGTTACAAGCAAATTCTTCATTTTACACAATGTTTTCCCAATTGAGGAACGTCCAAAAGCGTCATTGTGTGGGAATGGATTAAAGAACTTGTAGATGATATCGAACAGACACATAAACAAACAAATTAATGATACACCCAGCAATACAAGTTTGCCCTCAAATATATTGCTGTCGAGATTGAAAATGCTAATATAAATTCTATTTCGATAGCAGAAGAACTATATGCAAGAATGGATACCACAAATCTTCTTTCATTCAGTGCATCAAAAAGATGTCATGGCAACAGATTAACCCATTCCAACAAAAGCCCCTCAGGAAAAAGCTTTGGAAAACAATGTTGGAACGAAGAAATTACTTGTTACAGGCAAATTATTCACAATGCTTTCTGCAGTAGTAGACAAAGATCTTTAAAATTCCATCAACTTAAACTGTCAGCTGCAACCAACTTCTTTCAATTTAGGCCAGCGTAATATTTGGTCATCTAGTAACTGGTTACAGAAGTTAAACAGACACATCAACAGACAATTGAAAATCATACCCAGCAAAACTAGTGCACACACACGCACCCCTGCACACCAAGACCCACACATATCAATTTCAACTTTGAAAACATTGATACAAATTCAATTTTGATAGCAGTAGGATTCCACATAAGGACGGATCTCTCAGAGACAAGGCTAATAAACGTGATAGTTTTTCATCCTTATATGACAATTACAATTATTGGAATGCCTGCCATTTTTTCCCATTTAATTGACATTCATTTTATTCATCCATCCCTGTCATAGACCCAGGATCATCCTAAGTTTGTTATATTGAGACTATGACATTCTCTGTTAATTGACAGCATCCATCAAATAAATTTATAGGGTCCAATTTTGCTCTTATTATTCAACCCATTACCACACAACATTTTTGACAGGTCCAGATTCAGAGAAATTATAGCTAACAATTTAAAGTAGATGTAATTTTATAACAAAAAAACTTGCATATTGGGGAAGAAAATATTCTGGACAATGAAGCAATTTTTTCATTGTCTGTATTGTTTTCCAAAACTTTTCTCTTGAGTGCTGGTAGAAAGGATTGTTTGGGAAAGTGTTAAATGACAGAACCCATCAAATAGTTTTCCCAAACTGTTATCCAGTTCACACACATTCCCACTTTTTTTATGCCTTTCAAAAAAAAAAAAAAGAAGTATCATAATCTGCAATTCAATTTCAATTTTAACCCGTCTGAAATTTTGTTATCTGGTAATGTGTTGACCCATTTCCAATCCATGACACTTAAAAACACCCCAAGAAAAAAAAAGCTTTCAAAAACATTGAGAAAAATGAATTGCTTGTCACAACCAAATTTCTTCATAATCCACAATGTTTTCTATCCCCAAAGTTAATAAAATTTCATAAGCTTTAAGCTAAATAATTGTCTTCTGAAACTCAGTTGAATTTGGACCAGTCTAAAATTCTGTTGTCTGGTAATGTGTTAAATTGAGTAACAAAGGATCATTAGGTATAGACAAGGTCTATATTTGACTTTTGAACTCTTGCTATGACCCTGAGGAGGAGAATCTGAATTAAGGACCAAAACACTTGTCTCTTACAAGCAAATAAAACATAAGGAGAATCACACCAAAGAATCTAGAACTAGACAATTATTAAATCTAATTAATCCTTGTCATGCTTAATTATAAAATTCTCTACAGATTTGGTTAAACCTTTTCCCGTACAATCACTGGTTTTTACGTCTCTGTGTTTTTTTATACTTGGGAAAACATTGTGGAAAAAGAAGAAATTGGTTGTAACTACTGAATGATTATTTATAGAATAAATTCAACTTTGAATTGTCGTCTGCAAAATCTTTGAATTTTGACCAGTCTAAAATTTCAAAAAACAGGAAAGGGTTAAAAGTGATAAGCAGGTGGTGTTTATGCAGGCTGATCTTTGGATATACCTCCTGCCAAAGCAGGAATATTCCGGGGTTCAGCATGACCAGTGTTAATACCTCCCAAGTGGCCCAATGTCACAAAAAACCATTTTGTAGTTAGATTGATTGATTAATTGATTGATTGAATGCAGTTTAACCCCACTTTTATGAGTATTTCAGTCATATCGTGGCTTGAGCACCTTACAATGGATTCCTGGTATTTCTCACACCAGTACTACCACTACATCCTTTCCTTAGTCTAAGCCTCCAGCTGCTATCCAACTCAGGTTTACAATTATCCACCAATTGGTGAGAGACAAATGTCTGAAAAGATATGTGCTGCCGCTAGGGATCAAAACCATGACATCCCATGATTGAAGATCAAGAGTCTGATGCGCTACCGGCTGCGCTATGATGGCAGCCATTTGTGCTAGAATCAATAACATAGCTTTGGAGGGTATAGATATAAGCAATATTTCACCTCGTCCTTTTGCTGTGGCATTCACCAGCCTTAAATCAAGAACAGCACACTCTTGTTTCATCAAGTGTGTGAATTATGAGGTTTCAGAGATAACTAAATGTCAAAGTGTTTCCATGCAAACAACTGATTCAGTGCTAGCTTACTTGACAAAAATACAATGAAATTTATCTGCATAGATAATTTACAATTGTTTTTTTTTCTCAGTATATCATTCATTATTCTTGATTATAAAAGAGAAATATTTACAGTAAACCTGTCTACTGACCGCCCTTCTTTGCTCTGGCTGAGAGAAACAGTCGGTTTGTAAATGGGATGGGATTTACCAAGGGATGAAGAATGGATAAAGTGACTTGCTGAACCTTACATGGCTATTTGTGAAAAGAAAAAACTCTTAGAACTGGAATGGACGATTATTCAAGTGGAGGTTTTGACAGGTTGTACTATATTTTCTAAACCTAATCCCTAACAATCCTGCATTTTGATGGCCCAAAATGCTCTTGAAAACATTGTGAAAATAGATGTGTTTGTGAAACACCATGCCCCTTAAACAGGAATTCTTTAGAAATGGGTGATTTTTATTGGGGTTTTTTTCTTTCATTTAGGGAAAAGGGTTAAAATTTTGACATTGACCTTGATGAAATGACCTTGTTGCACCTTGTTGAGACCTATCTACATACCAAATATTAGCATTAAAACATAGTTAGGGATGAAGTTATAAGGAAATGTTTAGTTGGCAGCTCAAGTTTTTGAGTAACGTTTTAAGGAAAGGGGTTAAAATTTTGACCTTGACCTTGATGAAATGACCTTCCCAAGTTGCGCCTTGCTGAGACCTATCTACATACCAAATATTAGCATTGTAACTTAATCAGGGTTGAAGTTATAGGAAAATGTTTAGTTGGCATGTTAAGTTTTGCAGACAGACAGACAGACAAAAGGACACCGGTAAAACAATATGCCCCGGATCAAAATTGCTTGTTTCAAGCAAATTCGTTGAATTGATATCCACGGCTGAAAATATTTTGTTTGTCAATGGAGTATATCAATCTTAGGATATCACTCTGTATGTATATGGCTTCACCAATCAGGGGCAGTAACTCTAAATTTAATAATCAAACCGGGTAACCCCAGCGATATGCACATCTCTTTGTAGTGAAGCTTTCCAAGAAGATTAATTGAAATCCAGCCAATGGTTTCAAAGAAATAGTGCGGAAACGAATGTTATTCTGCTTCACCGATCAGGGGCAGTAACTCTGAATTTAATAGTTGAACCGGGTAACCCCAACGATATGCAAATCTCTTTGTAGTGAAGCTTTCCACAAAGATTCATTGAAATCCAGCCAATGGTTTCCAAGAAATAGCGCTTAAAGAATATTATTCAGTATGTTTAAGGCTTCACTAATCAGGGGCAGTAACTTTAAATTTAATAGTCAAACCGGATAACCCTGACGATATGAGCATCTCCTCTTTATAGTGAAGCTTTCCACAAAATTCATTGAAATCCAGTCAATGGTTTCCAAGAAATAGTGCGGAAACAAAACTGAGACGGACCAAAGGACGGATGAACTGAAGGACGAGGCAAAAACAATATCCCCCCTCATGATTTCATCGGTGGGGGATAACAACCAATTTCTTCATTATCCACAATATTTTCTTCCCAAAAAGATAATTATAACCCTTGTTATGCTGATTTTTTTTCCAAGAATTCAATTTAAATCAAAGGGCTGAATGCACTGTAAGGGCAAAAGGTGGGACAATATTTATTTTGAAAGTATTCCTTATAAACAACTCTAGCTTAACCCTTTCCCGTTCAAATACGGGATTTTACGTTCCTGTGATTCTGTACTCAAGAAAACATTGTGGAAAAAGAAGAAATTGCTTGTAACAAGCAATTTCTCCTTTTTTCACAATATTTTCTACCACATAGGATGGTTTCTTTTCAAATGGTATCCAGTTTTTATTGATGTCTGCAACCTCTTTCAATTTAGACAAGTCCAAAATTTCCAAAAACAGGAAAGGGTTAAAAGTAACAAACATGCAGTGTAGGATAAGGATGGACTGCACACATGCAGTCTGCTCTTTGTCTCTACCTCATTTCAATACAGGAATACTCTTGGCTCACAATGATAAGGGATAAATTCAACTAAAATTTGTTATCTGCAATTTGTTTGAATTTCGACCAGTCTAAAATTCTGTCATTTGGGAATTTGTTAAGATATATAAAGAACACACAGCTGTGGTGAAGATACTTAAGCAATTAACACAAAATCCTTTTTTTGCTTTTTATTTAGCTTTGGAAAATATTGGGAAAAAAGAAGAAATTGATTTTTTACAAGCAATTTTCTTTCTTTTTGCACAATGTTTTCTACCTCACTTTTTTCTTATATTTTCAAGTCTGCAATCTCTTTTCAATTTGAATCAATCTAAAATTTTATTGTTTAGGAATTGGTTAACCCATTACCAGAAACAAATCTTTAGACTGGTCAAAATTCAAGAGTTGAATACAACAATTTTTAAATGATATAATTTTGGGTCATAGATAATGAAAAAATTGCTTGCAACAAACAATTTCTTCTTTTTTTCTCTATGTTTTACAAAGCATTTCTCAAGGTCGTCAAAAAGCAACATTTTGTGAGAATAGGTTAAGTGACAGCAATAACTTTGGTTTCCTCAGAAGACCGTTTAACAATAAAAGTTTGAAATATTACAAATAAATGTACCAAGTGTTGTTTCTAACAATATCCTATTTTCTATAGAAATGAGAAATTTATTTTTGAGGAATTCAACATTGGACTTTTACCAGCTCAGTTCTCCATAACAGAGACTGAGAGTAGATAAATCTGACATATTAACAAATTGCAGCAGTGTCATATGTACCATGCTAGAGTGATGATTGGCTCCCAAACATACCTGCACTCAATCAAATGTTCCTCCTCATTCCAAAAGGAACCATCTTGTAACACCGATATAAATGTTGTGCAGCTGGATGAATTAAGCAATTACAAGACAATGAAATATAAGACTGGCCCAAATTCAAAGAAGTTGCAGACAACAGTTTCAAGTTAATGAAACTTTCTATGTCTAATAAAGGCATATGAAGAAATTGCTTGAGATAAGCAATTTCTTCATATTTCAACTTGTTTTTCAAAGCTTTCTTCTTGAAAGGCTTAACCCATTCCCTCACATTGACTTTTTGTCGCCCCTCAAGAAAAACAATTGGGAAAACATTGTGCATAATGAAGTAACTTTGACAAGAAATTTCTCCATTATCCACTAATTTTCTACCCAAAAAGACGAAGCTTATTTAAAATTTCATCAAGTCTAAAATTTTCTTGGGTTAAAAAAGTTGAATAGTGTGAGAATGGGTAAAGAAAATGAGATTTTAATTCTTGCTTACTTGCAAAACTAAAACTCAACAATATCAAAATTGGCTCTTGGATTTATGAAAGATTTTCTGATCAAAAGCATCAAACAAGGTCTTACCTTTGAACTTCAACTTTGAACAATAACTACCTTCACTTTGAGCAAATGAAACCATTTTTGTTTCATATAACAAGGACTAATATATTAAATGTGTGAAATTCTATCAAAACTTCGACACATTTACCTAAAAAGCAAAATATTTGTTGCACTTTAAAATTCAATTTTGAAAAATAGTAAGGTAGAGTCAATGAAAAAAGCAGTCAATTTGTGTCACATGTCTTACCCACGTGATGATAAAGTTGTCGACCTTCCAATGCGCCTGAGGAGTCACATGATCAAATTTCAAAACCGCATCATTTGACCTAAAGCTCCACAGGAAGAAGAAACATTTAAGAATAGTGTTTCATGCAAACAAGAGTCAAGTGAAGAAAATAATGAGATAGCGACAGTTGCAGCCGATACTTTTTCCCTTTAGTCATAAAGCATCTGCAAAAACTATAAACCCGCATAATCATTTTGATTACAATAATAATTCTGACACTGGGGCAAAACAATAACTGAAAACTAAAGGAAAAGGAGAAATTGCTTGGTACAATTAATTTCTCACAATGTCTTCTGACCCTCTTTGGCACCGCACCTGTCTCTAAATTCAATGGCTCTAGGCCATTGGTGACCCAGATTATCGACCCATTGGTGAGAGACAAATAGTCGGAAAGGATGAGTGCCACCGTTGGGGATCGAACCAGGGACCTCTAGATTGACAGTCTGACGTGTAATTGATATCCAAATAAAATATATTTATTTTACATATTTAGGACAGAATTGAACATTGAACTCCTGCATTTACATTCAGCATTTGTGTTTGTTGACTTAAATGCTGTAAGTACAGCTTATACATATGTTAAGGTCTGGTCAAACCAACTGTTTTATTTAATTTATTTTTTGTTACAATCAAACGAAAAAAGAGAAACACATTTACAAATACAAAACTCTACAAGTATTCAGTGAAGACCGATTACAGTGCTCACAGCACTTTGATTAGGTTTGGAATTTTATTTTTTTGTGTGTATGTGTCTTTTGAGAAAACATGGATAATGAAGAACGATTTCTTCACTTTCACAATGGTTTCTGAGGTTTTGTAGACAGGGGCAACCTAAAGTGGCATTGTTTGGGAATGGTTTACCCCATTCCCAAGGAATTGAAGACAACATTTTAAGTCAATGAAAATTTAGATTTTTTCAACTTTTTCAGAAGAAAACATTTTGTAAAATGAAGAAATTGCCTGTCACAAGCAAAAATAATTTCTTCTTTTTAGACAATGTCTTCACATAAGCTTTTCTTGAGGGGTCAAAAGGCGTCACTGTGTGGTTGATTGATTGAATGGGGTTTAACGCCACTAATAACAGTATTTCAGTCATATCCGGGCAGCTTGAGCACCTTACAATTGATTCCTGGTATTTTTAACACCAGTACTACCACTACATCCTTTCCTAGCCTCCAGCCTTGTCCTTCTTAGGTTCATGATTATCCACCCATTGTCGAGAGACAAATGTCATAAAGAAAAAGTGCCGCCGCTGAGGATCGAACCCACGACACCCCATGGTAGAAGATTAGGAGTCTGACACAGTACAGACTGCGCTATGACGGCGGCACACATCCGTGTGTTGGAATGGATTAAGACAAGCAAAGTGGATAGTTGGACAGGCATACAGAATGTTGCACCTCAAGTACAGCATGATCTATTTTCATTGTCTGATAATGAATTAAGGGTTAATGAACAGTCTATGGTGCTACATTTTATCATTTTTTCTTTCTATCAAGGTATTAATTTTATGAGTTTTTCTGCTCCAAGAAAATGCACAATGTTATAACTATTTGGATGCCAGCAATTCCTATCTGTAAGTCATAAAACACATCGAATTTTCTGCAAGCATTTCATTACAGCATTTATCCAACCCTTGATCAAATGCTACTTTTGCATACGTATTTTGTTTGCATTTTATCCCAATGTCTCTCATAGCCAAAAGATAACTATAAAAGGAATCGACCTTCATTTGCAATATGTTTATTTTTTGGATTAAATAACCCATTACTATGCAATCTTACTTTCCATGACCCAAAGATATACACAAAGTGTGCCCTTTCGATTCTGCAATTCATACACAAAATAAAAAGGTTAGGGTCTCTTTCTAAATCCTCCTAACTACAGCTTGATTCAAGCTTTAGTTACAAGATTTAGAATTAATCCCATAATATGCACCTGACAAACATGTGACAAACTTAATTTAACAACTTTTTTAATATTTGACCTTGATCTGTGACCTTGAAAAACAAGTCATTCCAAATGACAAATATGATGGAGAACAGCAAGCAAAAACTATAGCTCTTACTAAAATTAATAACCCATTGTCAGAAAATATTTTAGACTGGTTCAAATCAAAAGAAATTGCAGACAATAATTTCCAGTTGATTGTATTTTGGGAAGTTAATTACATACACACTGACCACAGACCATGGTTTCTTGTCACAGAAAATATACTTTGATATCTGAATCATGCAATTTTTAACCAGATGTATCAAAGAATATATATTACTCCATTTAGATTAATGTTGTACTATTTGGGTAACTGTAATAAAGACCGTCTTGAAGATGTCGTAACATTACAAAAGTTTACAGCACACATCACACTCAATGAAATCACTTAAATGCCATCTGAATTTTGTTAAAAAAAACTGGAATTGATGATGTTTAACCCGTTGTCATGCGATAAAATTTTAGACCAGTCAAAATTCAAAGAAGTCGCAGACAACAGTTTATGAAATTTTAGATTATTCCAACTTTTTAAATAGAAACCATCATGTAAAATGAAGAAATTGCTTGTTACAAGCAATTTCTTCATTTTACACAATGTATTCCCAATTGTTTTCGAGAGGGGTGTCCAAAAGCGTCACTGTGGGAATGGGTTAATTTCAACAACAGGTCCATGATGGTCCTATATTGCCACCCTGAATATGATGGCTCATAGCTTTATGATATATACAAAATAGTAAAGCCCTCTGTCTAATTATTTTGGAGATGTTTAAGGATTTTCTCCTTTAACCCTTTACTGTACAATCACTGGATTTTACGTCCTTATGATTTTATACTTGAGAAAACATTGTGGGAAAAGAAGAAATTGCTTGTAACAAGCAATAATTTCTTCTTTTTCCACAATATTTTCTACCCTACTGAATGGTTATTTTTTAAATTAAATCAACTAAAAATTGTTGTCTGCAAAACCTTTGAAATTGGACAGGTCTAAAAAAATTTAAAACAGGAAAGGGTTAATCCTAGGTATATTGTTGATCCCACCATACAGCGCTAATTTCCTGAGTATGGTAATTCTTTGAAGTATTTTTGTAGAGGGTAATTCTTTAAAGTATTTTGGTCAATAGACATCTACACTTATTTCTTGTTTTTGTTGTGTTGAATAAATCTTTGAATTCTGCATCGATATATCTGTGTCAAAGTTTTGAAATATAGTGAAAAAGAGGATAAATATTCAGCAGAACAAGAGTGAAGTATCTTTAATTCGAATCCATAAGGATTTCAAATGTACAGAACATTATACTTGGATCTTCATCAAATCATGAATAACTGGTACACAAACAAATACTTGAAATATTGTTTTTATTTTCAGTATAAAATCAATCTATCTTTCACTGAGTGAACAACAAAAGCTATATTTTAACTCTGCCACTCATGAAAATGGGGAGCAACCATATAGAACATTCTTTAGTTGTGCAGACAGACTGACAGATGGACAGAAAGACAAAAGTAAAACAATATGCCCCTGTACGTACAGCTTATACAAGTACATCACAAAAATGTCCACCAATGTTGGAGTTCAAAGTTAACATCCAGTCTTATTAATAATTTTATTGGTCAATTGATTCTTTATTTGACAGGAAGAGAGTCCTCCAGGGAAAATTGGACTACATAACGTGCAGCCTCTATAAATGAAGACATCACAATTACTTAACCCATTCCCATACAGCAAAATTTTAGACTGGTCCAAATTTAAAGGAGTTGCAGACAACAATTTAAAGTTTATGGAATTTCAGATTTTTTCTGCTTACTTAGTAGAAAACATTGTGGAAAATGAAGAAATTGCTTGTAACAAGCAATTTCTTTATTTTACACAATGTTTTCCCAAATGTTTTTCTTTAGGGGCGTCCAAAAGCGTTACTGTGTGGGAATGGGTTAATTGCTATAACTACTCTTACAAGATCTTATTATGCATACTATAGAGAGACAATGACTTCTAAGCCAAAGCTACCTTTTTTTTACTGGTAAGTGGACAAGGGCTCTGTTTGTACAGTGTCCTGCCCATATACACAATCAATCAATGGTTTGACTCCAACCTGCAATTGTCATATTACCAATTGGCCAACAAGCCTGACCTAACTAAACAGACTTTGCAGTCTGATCTTGCAGTAACATTTAAAACTGTTGCTTATAATATTTAACTCATTACCACATGACAAAATTTTAGACAGGTCCAAATTCAAATATGACGCAGATGTTGGGAAATTTTGAATAGCTGTTTTTATTTCTCAATCTTCAGTTTTTATCTTTTCCCAGGCTTTTTTTTTTCTTTAGGGATGTCAAGATGTGATATTGTATGGGAATGGTTTATTGATATACCCATTCCCACACAACAAATTATAGACTGATCCAAATTGAAAGAAGCTGCAGACAACAATTTCATGTTGGTGAAATCTTTAATTGTTTAAGTCTTTTAAGAAAATGAAGAAATTGCTTGATACAAGCACTTTCTTCATTCTCCACAATGTTTTCTAAAACTTTTTTCTTGTGGAGTGTTAAAAGGAGGGCCTGTGTGGGATTGGGTTAAAGATTGGGTATAAGATATATTAAGCTTTATACAGTACAACAAATGACAAATTAAATTTTACACAATGTTTTCTATCAAGAAAGTTGAGAAATCTAAAATTTCATGAACTGAATTGATGTCTGCAACTCCTTTCAATTTAGAACGGTTTAACATTTTGCCATCTGATAATGGTTTAGTTTAGACCAGATTATCGCCTGTTATTTAAACCAAGGAAATCTTCCAGTACTTTCCTGGTATCTTCAACTTTACTTTCCTCGTCAAGACAGGGAAGTTTTACAGACACAAGGAAACTTTTTTACCTAATTTGCCCACTCTGATTGATTGACTGATTGGGGTTTAACGCCACTTTTAACAGGCTGGAGCACCCAACAATGGATTCCTGGTATTTCATACACCAGTACTACCAATACATCCTTTCCTAACCCCCAGCTGCTATCCCACTTAGGTTTAGATTATCCACTCATTGGTGAGAGACAAATGTCGGAAAGGACATGTGCCGCTGCGTGGTTGCCCACTCGGAAGAGCTAGAAATATGTTAGTATGTATGTATTCAAAGAACATTTTTAACCCATGTCATGCTGAACTGGGAATATTCCTGTTTTGGCAGGTGTAGACAATGATCAGTCTACTCTTATGTGCAGACTGATCTTAGTCTATACCTCCTGTGTGCTGCTTTTTATACACAGTTGTTCATTAGAAATATTTTGAAAATAAATATAAACCCGCTTCAAGTACTTTCAGCCCTTTGACTTTAACGCAATTATTGAAGAGGATCTTATTCAGCATGACGAGGATTAAGATTAACCCATTCCCACATGATCCCACTTTTTTAAGCCTCTCAGACGAAAAGGCTTCTGAAAACATTGTGGAAATGAAGAAATTCCTTATTAAATGTGATTTCTTCCATTCACACAATGTTTTCTACCCAGAAAGGCCAAGTTTTTTTTTTTAATTTCATCAATTTGAAGTAATGGTCTGCAGTTTGCTTCAAACTGTCTTTTTTTTTTATCTAATTAGGATTAACACCACTTTTAACAGTATTTCAGTCATATCATGGTTGATTGAGCACTTAACCAATGATTCCTGGTATTTCTCGCACCAGTACTACCACAGTATCCTTTCCGATCCTCGAGGTGCTCTTCCAGCTTAGGTTTACAATTATCCAAACTTTGGTGAAGAAAAATATCAGACAGAATATTTGCTGTGGCCTTGGATTGAACCTGGGACCCTATGACCAGGAGTCCTATGCACTACCACTGCTCTGTGGCCTCGGCCCTGCTTCAAACTGGACTAGTCTAGAATACTGTTGAGTGGTAATGGGTTAACCCATTCCAACTCAAGCCCTCCTTTTTACGCCCCACAAGAAAAAGCTTTGGAAAACATTGTGGACAATAAAGAAATTGCTTGTAACAAGCAATTTCTTCATTATCCACAATGTTTTCTATCCCAAAAGACGAAAAAAATTAAAATTCCATCAACTTGAAATTGTCGTCTGCAGCTTCTTTCAATTTGGACCAGTCTAAAATTTTCTTGTGTTGGAATGGGTGAATACCTCTAAAACATTATTTAAATTCTTCTGGTAGAACTTTAAACTGTAATTAACTGCATTTGCACCTGTTTTCTACTTTCACAAGTCTTTTTCTGGATACATGAAAAATATTTTTTATGGCAGAAGCAATTAGCTATGAAAACAAAAATATGCATTTCATAATGTTCCCATTTACCAAATGTGCATTTTTTCACGATTAACTTATGCCTTTCAAGAGTTACAGTTAAAGAGCATCTTGTGGATAGTTAGCCCTTAACCTGATGACAAACTTTTAGATTTGCCCAAATTCAAAGAAGTTGCAGACTACAAATTCTAGTGAATGAAATTTTGAATTTTTGTCTTTTGTTGTAGCGAAAATTTCTTGGAAATCACTGAATTGCATTCCACAAGCAATATCTTTATTTTCTACCATATTTTCCAAAGCTAATTCTCCGAGATCTGTAAAAGCACGTGTTTTGAGAAAAGTTAACCCTTCCCTGATCAATCCCTGGATTTTATGTCCCTGTATTTTAAAACTTGAGAGAACATTGTGAAAAAGAAGAAACTGTTTGTAAAAATCAATTTCTTCTTTTTCCACAATATTTTCTACACTATTGAAATGATTATTTTTAAGATAAACTTGATTTAAATTGTCGTCTGCAAAACCTTTGAACTTGGACCACTCTAAAATTTAAACAAGAGGACCATGATTGTCCTATATCGCTCCCCTGAGTATGATGGCTATAAAGTATTTTGAAAACATTTTCAAAGATATCCTTCTTTATTCTTCTCTTAAATCAGGGATTGCACATAAAAGGGCCTATTTTCAGAATACGGTAATTACACAAAGTATTTTGGTAAAGAGTCAAAAGGTATTGATACACACCAAATATTAAAGCTCTTAGCCTTATGGTTTGGGAGAAAATTTTCAAAGATTTTCTTCTTTATTTGTATGTAAAATCAGGGATAGCAAAGGAAATGGCTAATATTCAAGATGCAGTAATTCTTTGAAGTAATTTGGTAAAGGGTCAATAAGAAAATGATTTATACAAAATATCAAAGCTCTAGGGCTAATGGGTTCTGAGAAGAAGATTTTCAAAGATTTTCTTCTTTATTATTATGTAAAACAGGGATCGCTTAGAAAAGGACTAATTTTCAAGATACTGTAATTCTTTGAAGTATTTTGGTAGAGGGTCAATAGATAATAACTTATACCATGTATCAAAGCTCTAGGCCTAATAGTTTGAGAGAAGATTTTCAAAGATTTACTTCTTTATTTCTATGTAAAATTAAGGATCACACAGAAACAGGCTAAATTTCAAGATACAGTAATTCTTTGAAGTATTTTGGTAGAGGGCCAATAGATGATGAATTACACCTAATGGCATTATGGTTTGGGAGGAAAAGATTTTTTTTAAGTTTATTCATGGCAACCAAAGTTCTTCATTGATTTCTATTCTTTAAAGTATTTTGAAAAAGCATGACCTAAGGATCATTTCTATGAAGTTTAGTTAAAATTCCACTGTTAGTCTTTGAGAAGATATTTTTGTAATTGTGAACAGATGGACGGATGATGACCAATCACAATAGCTCACCCAGAGCACTTAGTGTTCAGGTGAGCTAAAGATTAGCTGACAGAGTTAGTTACAATATTCTGATGGCGAAGTTTGATCACTAAAACCAACCTTTCTACCAATAACTCATATCTCTTAGCTACTGTAATAATAAATGTAAGTAAATCTTGATGGCTTACCAGCGACTATTTTGAAGAATACACTGATAGTAGCCAGTAAGAGCCATTTTTCAAAGCTGGAAGTAGGGCGATCAATTTCATTTTTCCTATCTTGATTTGCATGTCCCTGAAACGTTTTTCAAGTTTCTATTGTTAGAGGATGGCTGTTTTTGTTCAACTCCTTGTTCAGTACTCTCAGTGCTTTGATTTTGTCTGGTAATTGGTTAAGAAGTCTTCAAGACCCTACAGGTGGATACAAATACATAAATTTATTAAGATAATTTTCTTGGTAATCTCTCCTTATCTCTACATACTTCCAGAAAATTAGTTTTTGATATTCTTTGGATTAGCTGACCATAAATGCTCAGTTATGCTAGTTTATTGTTGTAATCCTATCAGGGAAGCTATTTCTTGATGAAATATAGGAAAACACGTCTAAAGCTCTAAGTAATTCACAAGCCTTTACAGCAGTTTGACTTCTCCAAACATACACACTTTCTGTTTAATATTGAGCTTTATAAAAATGATGGTTATTCATACATCATATCTAAATTAAGCTTTAACCCATTCCCACATGATCCTTCTCTTTTATGATCCTCAAGAAATAAGTAGCTTGCAATAAGCCATTTCTCACTATTTTTTCTAGCTCAAAAACTTAAACTTTTAAGCTTTTCAACAACTTTTAAATTGTTGTCTGCAGCTTCTTTAATTTGATCAGTCTAAAGTTATATAATGTGATAATGAGTTAACCCATTTGTGTTGTTTTTTTTAATTTTAGACTGATCCAAATTGAAAGAGGTTGCAGACAACAATGAAAGTTGCATGTAATGACCTATGTGGTAGAAAATATTGTGGAAAAAGAAGAAATTGCTTGTTACAAGCAATTTCTTCTTTTTTCCACAATGTTTTCTCAAGTATAACATCACAGCAATGAAAAATCCCAGGTTTGTACAGGAAAGGGTTAATTGTTGTCTGATACCTCTTTCATTCTGGATGGGTTTAAAATCTGCTGTCTGTTAAAGAGTCAGAATCTTCCCACAATTAATCCACCTAGAACTGAAAAGAGATATGACTTGTAGAGTGAAATAAATCACGATGGAACTGATATGCTGATTGCCAAGCCTGATAACAGTTTTGATCTTGCTGATAAGCCCAGAAAAAAGAGGAAATTTGTAGCAAGTAAATGACATAAGCATTATGTAAACACGTTCTTAGGATGTGTTAATCTTTTTTGTAGCAATTCCTCAGTCTGATTGAATTATGTGAGACTTAACAGTTTCTAAGAAATTCATAATGTTTTAATTTCAATCTCTCATTTTGAAATGCTGAAAAAGATTGATTGACTTGTTACCACATAGTCCCATACTTTGTTACAGTTAAAGCGTATGAAGTGGTTAACCCATTACCAGAAGAAAATTTTTTGGATTTGTCCAACTTCAGAAGATGAAAGATTAGCACTTATGTGCAGGCTGATCTTTGTCTATACCCCCTGCCAAAACAATTCAGCATGACTAGGGTTAAATTTATGATTTATGGTATTTAATCCTGATGCTCAATCAGCTAGAAAACAAGAGCTTTGTCCACAGGACTCAGATGCCCCCACAGGTAGCTTTGATAATAACAAAAGGCAATAACTCCAAAATTTTGCAAGCAAGAGTTGGGGTCTTGTGCACTGCACTTCTCCTCAATGAGGTCTATCCACACATGTAAGTTTTTAAAATAACAAAGGGCAATAACTTCACTGCACTTCTCCTCAATGAGGTCTATCCATCTGTGAAGTTTCAAGTTGATAGCTATTATACTTTCAGAGATATGCTCCGGACAAGATTAGTGACTGAAGGACGGACGGAGACCATTATTATATCCCCTTTGCGGAAACGGCAGGGGATAATAAAAGTCTTTAAAATAACAAAGGGCATTAACTCCAAAATTATGCAAGCAAGTGTTGTGGTTCTTGTGCACTGCACTTCTCCTAGATATGGTCTATCCACCTGTGAAGTTTCAAGTTGATAGCTATTATACTTTCAGAGATATGCCCCAGACAAAATGTAAGTTTTTAAAATAACAAAGGGCAATAACTCCAAAATCATGCAAGCAACAGTTGTGGTTCTTGTGCACTGCACTCCTCCTAGATATGGTCTATCCACCTGTGAAGTTTCAAGTTGATAGCTATTATACTTTCAGAGATATGCCCCAGACAAAATGTAAGTATTTAAAATAACAAAGGGCAATAACTTCAAAATTATGCAAGCAAGAGTTGTGGTTCTTGTGCACTGCACTTCTCCTAAATGAGGTCTATCTATGAATTTTCAAGTTGATAGCTATTATACTTTCAAGGATATGCCCCGGACAATTTCGGGACGGACGGAAGGACGGAATTATGGATGGACAGACAAAGGCAAATCTATATGCCCCCCCATTAAGTGGTGGGGGCATAAAAAGCCACAGTAACATACACATGCTACGCAAAAATTGACATCATGACTGCAGTGATGCCTTGTGAACCCATGCCGATTCTATTTAACATAGAAAAGCCAGTATTTGTGGGAATCGTAAAAGGATACATTTCATTATGCAACAATAAAGTGTTAAAACAGGGTTCTGCAGCTGCATCTCTTGTAGCAGACTGTCTGTCTCAACCAGGCTGTAAAACTAAGGCTTACTTTTCCCTTTTTGATGGGTTTTAACCTTTCTAATTCACATTGAATCAAAAGTGGCTCTAAGCTCATTCCCATACAACAAAATTTTAGACTGGCTCAATTTAAAAGAACCTGCAGACGACAATTTCAGGTTGATGGAATTTGACTTATTTTTTTGTCATTTGGGATATAAAACATTGTGGATAATGAAGAAATTGCTTGTCTCAAGCAATTTCTTCATTTTCCACAATTTTTTCCAAATTTTTTTCTTGAGAAGTGTAAAAAAGAGGTACTTAATAAAGGAAAAGTATCTACTTTTTCAATAGTTATGTCATTCTCACAATAAAAGTTCTTTCTTTGTGTAAAACCTACTTAATTCATCATAAATTGCAAATTAAAATAATATTTTCCTTTTGTCATACTTTGAAATATCTTCAGGTGATGTCAATAACAACTGAATTGCAAGCAAAAGCCAATGAAGTAGCTGATACGTCACAGAAACCTCAAATAAGGCTTTGTTTGGTGAAATCTAAGATAGCATATTTAGCCAGATGAATTCTGGTTCTAATCAGGATATATTTGTGTTACACAATGCATTTTTGCTTGTTTTTTTTCTTTTTTAATGTTACAGCTATTTTCATTACAAAATTAGCTTAATCCTTTTCTTTCAATTGTCTTACACGATCATAGATAGAAATTCGGAAATTGAGAACCAAACTAAGTTTCATCCATAATCTATTCACACATTGCCAGACGACAAAATTTTAGACAGGTCAAACTGCACTGAAATTGGAAAATGGGTGCCAAATAGGATAGAAAACAGTGTGAGAAAAGGAGAAATTGATTGTTAAAAGCATGACCTGTCACAGCCTTTTTACAGAAATATGACCTTGACCTTGATGGATGACCTACACCTTACAACCAACTGATGCCTATCAGTGCAAGGAACCTATGTCTTTAACATGAGCAATCTATTTTCAATGGTATTTGAATAAGAGCAAAATACAAAGTTTTGCTTTAACCCATTACCTCATGGTAAAATTTTAGACAAGTCCAAATTGAAGAGTTGCAGACGACAATCTATAGTTTATTAGATTTGAAATTTTTTCTGTGTAAAAAACATTGTGTAAAATGAAGAAATTGCTTGTTGTTACAAGCAATTTCTTCATTTTCCACAATGTTTTCCCAATTGTTTCTCATGAGGGGCGTCCAAAAGCATCACTGTGTAGGAATGGGTTAAGTTGGCTTTGATAACTGACCATTACTTGATGGATAATCTTGACCAATTATGAGCCATATATCTTGAACGGTGTTTGAATAACAGTAGATTGTTAAAATTGTTCTTCCGGTTGCCGTTCAACCACAGTTCTTCATGGAATTCAATTCTTTGAAGTATTTTGAAAGAGCATGGCCTGAGGAAAATTTCTGTGAAGTTTGCATGAAATCTGATGGTTAATTTAGGAGAAAATTTTTTTGAAATTGTGAATGGAAGAGATGGACAGATAGACTGATGGTTGACATAAATTGATGACAGTACCTTATCTTGAGCACTTTGTACTCAGGTGAGCTAAAAAGTGTTCTGGTTGCAAAAGACATATCTCAGACAATCTGGACTCTTGTTATTAAGATCAAAAACAATACAATAGATTTAGACTAGTTAGTTAATACACAATTTGTTTTATAGACTGGTCCAAATTCAAAAAAGTTATGGAACATTTTTTAATTGATGAAATTTTAAAAATGTTTAGTTGATGGAATTTTTTATTCTTTTTACTTTTGGGTAGAAAACATTTTGGATAATAATGAAATTGCTTGTAGCAATCAACTTTTTTACTTTCCACATTTTTTACAAAGCTTTTTTTTGTGGGGCGTCAAAAAGCGTTATTGTGGGGTAATGGGTTATATCACAATTTTGTTTTCATATTTTCTAACTTACACAAAACAATTTATTTCTTATAGCCTTTTTGTTATGACCAAGTATAAAATTTCATTAAAAGCATTTCACATTAAAAACATCATGTTTGGCACATGGGACCCAATGATTTTCATCAAAATCTATAAATTCATAATCTATAAAATCAAAGCCAAAGATACCGTAAAGAAACTAATGAATGCCCATTCTCTAAAAAATACCCATCCCCCACTTCAGATATAAAAATCAACCAAATTTTGTATAAATTTGGAAATCTTGTCACTACATTGTGTGTTTCAAACTATAGAACAGTTTACAAGGATAGGCCTTTCGCTTTTTGTCAAATGACTAATAAAAAGAATAAGAAATAACCCTGAATAGAATACTCAGTGCTCCAGATAAGGTCCGTTTTTCCGTAATTTACGGACGTAAATTGGCTGGTTACGCATATGTTTAAGCGAATTGCCGTACAAGTTACGGACCGTTAATCAAGTGTACGGACATTATTACGTAAGAACGCGTAAACAAAAGGGAACTTACTCTTGTAGCATTTCATGTAATCACTCGGCTATTTCCGATATTGCCGAAAATCCCCGTTACTTTGTTATTGCCTTCCCTAATTACCGGTCGATTTTCCGTCTCTTTCCTTGACATTGGAATGCAGACTGTGGGAAAATTCTTGTCAACAAGGACGGTACCCGGCATTGAATCTCTTTATAATTTAATGTCGTGAGGGATGTGAAACCAGGCGTTCCGACTGACTAAATCGCAAAATGTCGAGACAGAAAACTTTGATGAGTTTTTTTCAGTCGTCTACGGACAAATCCTTCCCAAAGCCAGAAGAAATCATAAGATCAATTATTGAGGAAAGTGTTTGCTCCATCGTGGAGAAACATTTTCTAAGGCATGGTAAGTCTAGGGCGTAATACGTATATATTGATTCACTCACAGCAGTTTCGTTCTCGCCGGTTTGGACATCTGTTTGAAACGAGAAATCAGTGATAATTCTGAATAGAAATGGTTTCTTGTTTAATTAAATGGAATTTGTGATACAAAAACGAAATGAAAATAGATTTAAAGTTTTGTTGTAAAATGTAAAATGCATGTAAAATCGATTCCATACGATTCATAGAAGTTAAAGAAGAGTTCGGGTGTCTACTACGGTAGATACTCGTAATTATAAAATGTCATGTTGTCTATTTGTGACAAGCAATTCCTTCATTTTCAAATTTCACCACTCCTGCAACAATTCTTGGCAAAATCATGTTTACCCCTTTCCATTAACCCATTCCCTCTCAGTGACGCTTTGAAACGCCCCCCCCCCAAAAAAAGAGCTTTGGAAAACATTGTGAAAAATGAAGAAATTGCTTGTCACAAGCAATTTCTTCATTTACCACAATGTTTTCTTCCCAGAAAGTTGAAAAATCCAAAATTTGATAAACTTTAAATTGTTGTCTGCAACTTCTTTCAATTTGGACCAGTCTAAAGTTTTGCCGTCTGGTAACGAGTTAATTGATGAAGCAGCTTTGATTTTGGACAAGACTCAGAACTAAATCAGTGAAATTGCAACTTCTGCAAAAATAGACTACCAATCAAATTTCTGACACAAATTCAATCAAAACTTTGAACCAATGCAATTGCAATGTCAAACAATTTCGTTCCTTTAGTATGTTTCAAAATTTCCCAATCATTTCAAAGGAAATTTTGTCTTCTTTACTTCTCTACCAGATCCCCTATATTACTCATTAACCCTTTCCTGTACAATCCCTGATATTTACATCCATGTGATATTCATTCGAGAAAACATTGTGGAAAAAGAAGAAAATGTTTGTGACCAGCAATTTCTTCTTTTTACAAAATAGTTTCTATCCTATAGGATGGTTATTTATTTTACTTTATACATCTGCTACTCCTTTGAAATAAAGGTAGGTATCGATGTTTTTTTCATGTCACAGATTTTAATCATTTCTATTTGCTCTCATATACTATTTGAATACAATATGTCGAAAAGCAGTTTTGCAAAATTCTGAGGTCGCTTATCAGAAAAAAGCAGGGTATTTCTTTAATAGCCTACGTAGGCTATTGATCCATTTTTAGATTAATCCGAGACCGTTGCGAAGAATATATGATCATTCACGTGGTGCGAATAACCGTTGTAACCATGAATTCAGTTTAAATAACATCACACTTACGTCATCGTTACGTCATCAGGAGTAATGTTCCCTAGCCGGTCTTTAATTCTGTAAAGATCAGTCCACATCTGTTGTAAGCGTTTATTTCGAGAAAAAAAACACTTACCGTAGTTTTGTGCTAACCCTTTCATGTGACATTAATTAGAACGTTGGCTATTTCGCTAGTTAATTTGTTACCTTCAGTTGACTTTGGATCATATGCAAATGAGGTCATTCGATGTCGACAGCCGAATTCCGTGATATCTAAAAATAGCCTGGGATTTTGCTGGCCCTTTCTGATATAACCACAAAAAGCCACTTTATGCCTATTAGATTACAACCAAGAAAATACCTGACTCAACTTAAAGTATTAAATATTCGATGGAGTATATTTTTCGGCACTTGGTACAGGGGTTGAAAAATTTCTTCAAACCTACTCTGACTTAGCTCTGAATTTCTACTCGCCCTCAAGGCAACCCAACTCGCCCTTAAAGATGAAGAAAATTACTGGCTTGCCCCTGCCCAAAAAACGATTGGATGTCCGATGTTCCAGCCATGAGTTTTAAAACAGACGAATTTTATCTAGATCAATGTATTTTTGCTTTGCAATACACATTACAGTGATCATTCAAGCATTTAAAGATATGGAATACTATGCAGGCTGAACTGGAGATCCTGTCTATACATTATCAAGTATTTCGACATGGTCTCCAGTCTACAAATCAAGCGTCTATGAAGATTTGATCAACATAAACAGTGAACGGTCTAATTTTACAGCGATTATTATTGTTTCGGATACGAAGTTGTTCGAAATAAATACTTTCTTTTTCGATCCTTTTTTTTTTCCCCTCAATCAGCGTGATTCAAGTCCTAAATTTGCACTCACCCTGTCGGACTAGTTCGTCCCAAAATCTACTCGCCCTATGGCATTTTCTACTCGCCAATGGGAGCTGACGAGTGGATTTTTCAACCCTAGTGGTATTTTTTTCTTATCTAAGTCTCAGAAACATCGATACCTCGCTTTAAGCAAGTCTTAAATTCTGAAAAATAGTAAAGGTTTGGTTTGCTAAAATTTGTTTTTAGTATATATAATGCTCTGAGAGGCCAAAATGGAAGATTGGACAACCAGAAGTGTAGCCTTCGTAACCCATTCCCATTTTTTGAAATTTTAGACCAGGCTAAATTGAAAGCGTTTGCAGAAAATTGGGTGCAAGCAATTTCTTCTTTTTCCACAATATTCATAATTCTATCCCTCTGTAATTGTCTTATAATTCATTCACTTTGAAATTGACAAGAATTTGTTAAAGTCTAAAATTTTGTTATTTGGTATTGCATTACATTTTTTCATAGACATTCAAAAACACATTTAGGGAACAGCAAGATCAAAGTAGTTATGAACAACTGCTTTTTTTAACCCTTGTCATGCTGAACCTTGAATATTCCTATTTTAGCAGGAGGTATAGACCAAGATCAGCCTGGACATAAGCCAGGTCTAAGCCAGAATTGTTTGAGTAGTCAATCTTTAAATGAAATATTGACCCTCATTAAGGCCTTCCAGGGCTGTCAGTCCTTTGATTTTAAAGCAAACCTGCATATGATATCAACCCAGCATCACAAGGGTTAGATTCATCTTTAATTCACCAATAGAACATATTCATGACAATTTGAAGAATTCTAGAAATTTTAATTTTTTCAACAAAAGTGTGGTATGGATTCCCAATTTTTGTAACCTGCATATTATGTCTATGGAATCTCACCTGCTTCAAAATCCAGATTAGAATAATCCTTCAAATATATGAACTTCTCTTAATAGTGCCAACTCTTGACATCTGCCATAATAAAAAAAAGAAAAAATAGACAAGTTTGACATGCAAATATATTGTCAGTTTATATGCAAAATGTTGTAACTACAGATTTTATAAAGTTGAGTTACGGCATTTTACTTATGCACCGACAATTTTGGACTTACTCTGGAAAAAGGGATTCAATTCAGAAAGAACTGAATTTATAAATGAATAAAATTTTGGAAATGCTTAGTCTAACCCATTCCCACACAATGACGCTTTTGACGCCTCTCAAGAAAACAATTGGAAAAATATTGTGCAAAATGAAAAAATTGCTTTGCACAATGTCTTCTACCCCAAAAAATGAAAAAATCTAAAATTTCTTAAATTTTTTGTCATCTGCAAATCCTTTCAATATTGTCGTCTTTTAATGGGTTAACGAAATATATGTTGACGACCGTTATTGAGAGCATTGAATATACTAGAGAGTCATTAAGGGAAAACATTTCAAACCCATCTAATATTTAATATTGAGCTGTGAACTTGACGCTATCTTAAAATTTGTTTCAAATGGCACATCTATTCATGATAGAGAACAAATGTCCCACATTACAGTAAAACCCCTCTAATACAACCACTTGTGGTACTTTCTGAAAGTGGTCGTAATAGCGGGGTGGTTGTAATACAAAGGTTTGGTATTTTGTCGTCGAGTAATTCATTTTTATTTTATCTTCGATATTTGAATATATTAATACTTGACATACAAAAATAAAATGTAAAAACATGTATTACAGCGGAATCTTATGTCATTGTCAAATTTACAGTCTTTGATAAGTTCTACTTTCTCTATTCTCCATTTTGATCTGATTCAGAAGTCCAAAGTCAGATTATTTTTACATAAGTACAGGTTCAAAGTGTCAAACTGTTGATATCATATCTGCTATAATGCGAATACCAAACATCAATTAAGTTGAAATCTAAATTTAATTGCTAATTAACTGTTCAGAACGCCGTAAACAAACTAATCATAACTTCTCGGATACTTTTTCACTTTCGACTTTATTACTCGAGTCAAAACCCATGACATATTCAAATAACAATTAAAAACAATACAAGCTATGCTTTAATTTCTAAAGGTGATCGGCCACTTTAATCTTTTTAATAGAAATAACGTCTATTATAATAAGGGTTCCATATCGCATAGCCAAAAATCCGATATTGTATTGACAATGCATTCGTACCAAATAAGTGTCACTCTTATCAAGTGTGAAATTCTGGTGGTCGGTCTCAATGTGTGAAGTCACTGGTCGTTTTAGTGGGGTTCAAAATAGTGTTTCAGCTATAGTTGGTACAGAATTTGGTGGTTGTAATTCAGAATAGCAGGTTGCCCGTTTTAGAGGGATTCGCAACCATTGAAATAAAGAACAAAAAAATCTGTTCTGTAAAAATTTGGTCGTAATAGCAGAGTGCCGTATTTTGGGGGATGGTCGTAAGGAGGGGTTTTACTGTATTCTGAAATGCATCCAATTCAGGAGTTCCACATAAATTTGGATACACACACATGTGACAGCTTGTCATAGTAACAAGCAGGCTTGACAAAAAAGCTAGGGATCTAGATTTGACCGTAGGTGACCAAGCAAGGTGCTATCAGATGTTTCCCTAGATTGACCTTGTAACCTACTGTTTGTCCTCAAAGGGCCCAATCAATGTCAATGTCTGGAGTGGTTAGCGTGCTTGACTCCTAATCTGGTGGTTGCGGGTTCGAGCCCCACGGGAGGCAGGTAGTGTATTTGGGCAGGACACTTTACAGACAGAGCCCCGTTCAATCCAGCAGTAAAAGTGGGTAGCAATGGTTAAAATCCATTGCCTCTCTCTATATGTGCATGAAAAGATCTTGTATGAGATAGGACCACGATGGAAATAAGAGTCTTTTGACCCTTTATCGTGTTATCCTCGAGAAAAAAAAAAAATAGTCCCTGGACTCACTGATTATAAATCACATTCCAACCAAGCTTCCAGGCAATTTCTTCATTTTTCACAATGTTTTCCCAATAGTTTTTCTTGAGGAGCGTCAAAAAGTGGGAATGGGGATGGGATTGGGGATGGGGTTAAGTTACCCCCTAACTTATTCAAGCTATAGAAACAATATTTAGGGTGCTTAAACTTGTTTATGTCTGCGACCATTTCCCTTGAAAACTAACAACATGAGGTTCTTAAAACTGCTTTGTCCCGACGGCGGCACTCATCCTTTCCGACTATTTGTCTCTCACCAATGGGTCGATAATCATAGACCTATGTGGGATAGCAGCTGGAGGCTAGGAAGGGATGTAATGGTAGTACTGGTGTGAGAAATACCAGGATTCCATTGTTAGGTGCTCCAGCCGCCGCAATAAAACTGAAAGATTGTTGAAAGCGGCGTAAAACTCCATTAAAAAAAATTAAATAATAAAACTGCTTTATCAGAGGTCAGTGGACAAGGCCAGCGATCCATCTTACCTTCTGTGAGAAAATTATGCTGGAATGCTCAAAAAATTCTTTTGAAAACTGCATTAGAATCAAAGAGCTAAAAGCATTGGAAACCTTGGTTTGGGCTAACAATGTCTTTTGAAAATTTTTCTCATGAACAGTTCTCATTTGAAAGGGGCAAGCAGGTGGTGTAGACTAAGATCAGACTGCACAAATGTGCAAGCTGGTCTTTTGTCTAGACCTCAGGCAAAAACAGCAAAATTCTGGGTGCAGCATAACAAGTTTACCAATACAGAATACTAATGATAATTTGATGAATTCTGAATACATCAGAAATCTAAATCTTCATTATCTCCCAAGATTTGATCTGTTAAAAGCACCCATTACAAAAGGATGTTTTGTATTATTATCAAAGACAGTTTTCAACTTTTGTCATAGTAATTTGCTTACAATCCCTCCATATGGTTCTATTGTGTTCCCATTAATCATACCCGCCCCATTTTCAAAATTAAACAACCATGTGACTCTTTCCCCGCCCCTCTCACCTGCCCTTTTCCCCTCACAGTAAGAGACAACATGACCCGACTTTGAAGTTTTTAATCAGATAATTTATAGGGTAAGCTGATATCCCTATTTCTTTTTCATTGAAGAAATATATTTTGTTGCCAAGGTAATATGACTAGCCTAACTATTTTAATTGACAATTAATGGAGTAACCTTAGACTGGGCCCCACAACTGTCACCAATTCCTATTTGCTTCCCTGTGATTAGGAAAAGATTAATGACTTAGCACCAGTCTGTTTTTTTGTGTGTCATTGATTACAAAGAGAAAATAATTTAGAATTTATCAGCTGTGGATTCATTTGACCATTCACTTTATTTCCTAACAACCAAAGCCTTGCAAATGCATGAAACTCTTGTCTTCGCTTTTTGGTTTGAAAATCGCTGTGTTCAAATGTGTACTATTTAAAATTTTGTTGTCTTTTTATGGTAGTTGCACGTAAGATTTAACAAAAACATCACACTTACGCCCTGAATACCCCCCCACCCACCCACTTTTCTTTGAATAGTCAAGCTATAAAGTGTAATTGTGTAGGAATGGGTTAACCACTTACCTGACAAGATTGCTTTAAACTGATCCAAATTGAAAGAAGTTTCAGACAGGAGTTGCAAGTTCATGATTTTTTTTTTTAAATATTTGTCTTTCAGGGAATAAAATTTTGTAGAAAATGAGGAAATTGCTTGTTACAAGATTTTTCTACATTTTCCAAAATGTTTTTCAAAGCATTTTTCTTGAGCATCATTAAAAGGCAGAAAAGTGTAGAAATGGGCTGACTCACTTTTTTGTCACTTTCATATCCCAGTATAGAATTTTGCTAGATGGTTTAGCTTTCAAAAAGCATTTTCATGGATTAGAGAACTCGACAGACAAAATGTCTACGCCAGAAAATTAATTTTTTTGTGACAGTGTAATCTACTGCTTTGATGTTATATTGCCCTCTTGAAATGATTCACAAACTTAATTGCAGTGAAAGTAATCATACTTGTGCAAATGCTACACCCTGAAGCAAACAATTTCGTGCATACAACTTTCAAGTTATCATCAAAAACTTGTTGGTGATCATCAAACACATGTGTTCAACAAGAGTCATCTTTTCATACTTTGTGCGAAAAATCAACTTAGCCTCTAAAAACCATTGCGTAATCTAATACAGTGCCAGCAGCAGGTCGAGTAAGAGCAAGTTATCCTTTTTTAACAATGTCTTCAATCCTGTATGATATGTTCTTTGTCAAAACCTGGTATACTATTGAATTACCACACAATTGACCCTTTCCTGTTTTATGAAATTCTAGACTCATACCATTTTGAACAAGGTGCCAAATTGTCACAAGATACGCCCGTCACACTGCTTAATATTAGCTGGGGGTTTGAATAGAACTGAGATTATTTGAATGAATATTTTTTGTCAAACAAAGTATGAAAAACAACAAAGGACAACAATTCAAAATATACACTAGGTAGAGTTATGGTTCTTGTACACTGCACTCCCAGTTGGTGAGCTCTATCCATCCATGAAATTTCATGATTCTAGCTATTATACTTTTAGAGGTATACTCCGGACAAGATTCAAGTATGAAAAACAACAAAGGGCAATAACTCAAAAAAAAGGCTAGGTAGAGTTATGGTTCTTGTATACTGCACTCCCAGTTGGTGAGCTCTATCCATCCATGAAATTTCATGATTCTAGCTATAATACTTTTAGAGATATACTCCGGAAAAGATTTAAGTATGAAAAACAACAAAGGGCAAGAACTCAAAAAGTAGGCCAGATAGAGTTATGGTTCTTGTGCACTGCACTCCCCCTTAGTGGGATCCATAAACCCATGAAATTTCATGATTCTAGCTATTATACTTTTAGAGATATACTCCGGACAAGATTCAAGTATGAAAAAAAACAAAGGGCAATAACTAAAAAAATAGGCCAGGTAGAGTTATGGTTCTTGTGCACTGCACTCCCCCTTGGTGAGATCTATACACCCATGAAGTTTCATGATCCTAGCTATAATACTTTGAGAGATATACTCCGGACATGATTCAAGTATGAAAAACAACAAAGGGCAATAACTCAAAAAATAGGCCAGGTAGAGTTATGGTTATTGTGCACTGGACACCGTATTGATAAGAAGAATATAACTGCCAAGTTTAAAGTCAATCAGACTAGCTATTATACTTTTAGAGTTATACTCCGGACAAGATTCAAGTATGAAAAACAACAAAGGGCAATAACTCAAAAAATAGGCCAGGTAGAGTTATGGTTATTGCGCACTGCACTCTGTATTGATAAGAAGAATATAACTGCCAAGTTTAAAGTCAATAAGACTAGCTATTATACTTTTAGAGATATACTCCGGACAAGATTCAAGTATGAAAAACAACAAAGGGCAAGAACTCAAAAAATAGGCTAGGTAGAGTTATGGTTCTTGTACACTGCACTCCCAGTTGGTGAGCTCTATCCATCCATGAAATTCCATGATTCTAGCTATTATACTTTTAGAGATATACTCTGGACAAGATTCAAGTATGAAAAAAACAAAGGGCAATAACTCAAAAAAATAGGCCAGGTAGAGTTATGGTTCTTGTGCACTGCACTCCCCCTCGGTGAGCTCTATCCATCCATGAAGTTTCATGATCCTAGCTATTATACTTTTAGAGATATACTCCGGACAAGATTCAAATATGAAAAACAACAAAGGGCAATAACTCAAAAAATAGGCCAGGTAGAGTTATGGTTTGTGTGCACTGCACTCCCCCTTGGTGAGATCTATACACCCATGTAGTTTCATGATCTTAGCTATTATACTTTTAGAGATATACTCCGAACAAGATTCAAGTATGAAAAACAACAAAGGGCAATAACTCAAAAAATTGGCCAGGTAGAGTTTTGGTTCTTGTGCACTGCACTCCCCCTTGGTGAGATCTATACACCCATGAAGTTTCATGATTCTAGCTATTATACTTTTAGAGATATACTCTGGACAAGATTCAAGTATGAAAAACAACAAAGGGCAATAACTCAAAAAATAGACCAGGTAGAGTTATGGTTCTTGTGCACTGTACTCCTCCTTGGTGAGATCTATACACCCATGAAGTTTCATGATCCTAGCTATTATACTTTTAGAGATATACTCCGGACAAGATTCAAGTATGAAAAAAAACAAAGGGCAATAACTCAAAAAATAGGCCAGGTAGAGTTATGGTTATTGCGCACTGCACTCCGTATTGATAAGATGAATATAACTTCCAAGTTTAAAGTCAATCGGACTTAGGATGACAGAGTTATGCTCCGGACAAAGAAGTGGACACCGCCCGGACGACCGGACGCCCGGACAACCGGACGCCCGGACACCACGGGTGATCCCATAATACGTCCTGTCTTCGACGGGCGTATAAAAAGGTCGTAGACCATAAATTGAAGTGAGCTTTATTTCGAAATGTTACCAGTGATAAGTTGAGAAAATATTGTGGGAAAAGAAGAAATTGCAATGTCGCCAACAAACGCTTTTACTATTTTGTTACATGTTACTGGCCGTTTGATATCCCAAGTGGAACTTCCTGTTTGAGTCAATGGGCTTGGCCAGGGGAGTTAGTGGACAAAGCTAGCAGGCAGAGCCAGCTGTCAATTTTAAAATACATCCATAAATAAAGGAGTTCCTGATCCAGACAAATCTGGTAGGCAGACAGATGCAGGCAGACTCGTCATCGGACAATTACGTCTCACTCAAGCAATATTTAGCAAGAGCTGTCACAAAGGGGTAAAATACTTTCAAAAAGCACAATGCAAGACTAGAATAGCATATTGAAGGGTCAGCACAAAACAGTTGTAATTGCATATAAACATATTGGCAGTTACAACTGTTTGAAATGACTCAGATATATACAGACAGACCAGATCCATTTCAAACATAATTTTAACGCCTTCTCACACGATAAAATTTGAGACCAGTCAAAATTCAAAGAATTGCAGACAACAATTTTAAGTTGATGAAATCTATAAATTTTTTTGTCTCCTGAGGTAGAAAACATTGTGGATAATGAAGAAATTGCTTGTAAGAAGCAATTTCTTCGTTTTCCACAATGTTTTCCCAAGCTTTCACATTGAGGGGCGTTTAAAAGTCGTTTTGTGGGAATGGATTAATTTGTGACCACTGAGCATGTGAAACTAAAATGTAATGTAATTACAAAATATTTACAGAAATCTTCAGTTAAATGGCTTTTGAGTTTTTTTAATTTCGACCAATTCAAAAATTTGGTTGTCTGGCAATGGGGTTAATTGGAAGAAGACAGACTAATATCATGTTGGCATCTCAGTGATCAGTAATAATTCTGTGCAGAACAAGCAGGCAAGGGTTTGCCAAACCTGTATCTTTTAAAGTTTAATCCTTTCATTAATGATGCTGCGCAATTAACAACATTACACATTGCAACCATTCACCTGGAATGCAATTTACAGTTTAAATCTTTTGTGTTATCCTTACCATTGTATTACAAATTCATTAAACATTACCTGAAAACAGAAGATTAAACAAGTCCAAATTGAGAGAGGTTGCAGAAGACAATTTTGATTTGAAAATAAAACAAGATGTGTTTGTGAAACACTATGCCCCCGAAACAGGAATTCTTTAGAAACCGGTGATTTTTATTGTTTTTTTTTCTCTTTGTTTTAGGGAAAAGGGTTAAAATTTTGACTTTGACCTTGATGAAATGACCTTCCCCAGTCGTGCCTTGTACATACCAAATATTAGCATTGTAACTTAATCGGGGATGAAGTTATAGGAACATGTTTAGTTGGCATATTAAGTTTTGCAGACAGACAGATAGACAGACAGACAGACAGACAGATGGACACCGGTAAAGCAATACGCCCCCAATCTCATCGATGTGGGGGGCAAAAAATTTAGAAAGCATTTAGAATGGCGTCTTTTCTCATAGTATTGGAACCAGGACTGAAACAAGGCATATTGGGATGAAAATTTTGTTTTCTTAAAAATTCGGGAAAACATTTCCATCCTGTGAATTAATAGCTCCTTTGCCCCTTAACTCTTTACTTTTATTAAACAAGAGGGCCGTTGGCCCTGGGTTGTTCACCTGAGATAAAGGCTCTTTTTCTTTCAACAATCTAATTTTATATTGAGTTTAGGATTATGATACAGGTGAGCCATCCTTTCCTGTTTTTGGAAATTTTAGACTAGTCCAAATTGAAAGAGTTTGCAGACGACAATGAATACTGGATGCCGTTTGAAATGAAACCATCCTGTGTAGTAGAAAATATTGTGGAAAAAGGAGAAATTGCTTGTTACAAGCAATTTCTTCTTTTTCCCTAATGTTTTCTCGAGTATGAAATCACAGGAACGTACAATCCCGTATTTGAACTGGAAAGGGTTAATGACAACTTCCAAGGCTAAAGGGCTAATATGAAAGGAGAAAACATTTCCCTCCCTCTAGATCCATGGGTTATAATTTCAGAAATAAGAAAGAAGTCAATGAACTGATGCTTCATGCAAAATATCAACTCTATATGCCTTGAGGGTCAGGAGGAGAAGTTTTTGAGGATCCAAGGGTCATGATTTTAGATATTTTTAAAGAGGTCAATATACTGTTGATCTTGCAAAATATCAAAAATCTTCGCCTTCTGCATCAGGAGGAGAAGATTTTTACAGATTATTCTAAATTAACACTTCTGTTGCCATGGCAACACCACATAAGGAACATTTCTACCAAATTTTCTTTCAAATTGGCCCAGTGGCTTGGGGGGAGATGTTTTTAAAAGTCAATCTTAATTTTTATATAAACCCCTCACCCCCTGGAGCTCCGCCCCTTGGGACCCAATGGTCATGATTCTAGCCATTTTGAAAAAGGTCAATAAACTGATGCTTCATGCAAAATATCAAGGCTCTACCCCTTCTAAGTCTGGAGGAGAATACTTTTAAAGATTATTTTGAACAAGATGTGTTTGTGAAACACTATGCCCCCGAAACGGGAATTCTTTAGAATTGGGTAAAGGGTTAAAATTTTGACCTTGACCTTGATGAAATGACCTTCCCCAGTTGCGCCTTGTTGAGACCTATCTACATACCAAATATTAGCATTGTAACTTAATCAGGGTTAAAGTTATAGGAAAATGTTTAGTTGGCAGGTTAAGTTTAGCAGACAGACAGACAGATGGACAGACGGATGGACAGACAGACAGACAGACACTGGTAAAACAATATGCCCCCGATCTTATCGATGCGGGGCATAAAAACACACTTTTGTTGCCATGTCACCCAGAGTTTTTAACAGATTTCATTTTTGTAGCCATTTGAAAGAACATTTCTGCCATTTAAAAATTGTTCCTAATTTCTATATAAACCCCACCTCCCTTGGGGCTCCACCCCATAGGGACCTGAGGGTCATGATTTTAGTTATTTTGAAAGAGGTGAATATACCAATGCTTCATGCAAAAAATCAAGGCTCTACGCCTTCTTGGTCTGGAGAAGATGATTTTTAAAGAAATTTTAAAACTCACTTTTTTAGCCATGGCAGCCCAAATTTTCAACGGATTTCAATTCTTTTAGCTTCTTTAGAGGGAACTACCTAAGGAACATTTATGCCAAATTTGGTTCAAATTGGCTCAGTGGTTTGGGAGATGCCGTTTTAAGAAATTGTCGACAGACTACCGACAACACAAGACAGATGGAAGCTGAACAAAAAGTGATCACAATAACTCACTAATTTCTGTTTCCGTTTCCGTGAAAGGGATATAGTAATGGTCTCCGTCCGTCCTTCCGTCACTAATCTGGAGCATATCTCTTAAAGTATAAATGCTATCAGCTTGAAACTTGATAGGTGGATAGATCTCATTGAGGAGAAATGCAGTGCACAAGAACCACAACTCTTGCTTGAATAATTTTGAAGTTGTTGCCCTTTGTTATTTTAAAGACTTAGATTTTGTCTGGGGCATATCTCTGAAAGTATAATAGCTATCAACTTGAAACTTCATAGGTCGATAGATCTCATTAGGGAGAAGTGCAGTGCACAAGAACCACAACTCTTGCTTGAATAATTTTGAAGTTGTTGCCCTTTGTTATTTTAAAGACTTAGATTTTGTCTGGGGCATATCTCTGAAAGTATAATAGCTATCAACTTGAAACTTCATAGGTCGATAGATCTCATTAGGGAGAAGTGCAGTTCACAAGAACCACAACTCTTGCTTGCATTATTTTTGAGTTATTGGCTTCAGTTTACTATCAAGCTTTTACGGTAGGGGATGGCCATGTCCAACATAGCTCTTGTTCATTTCGTGCTCAGTAGAGTTAAAAATATACACTTGTCCAAATTCAAAAGGGTAGCAGATGACATTGCAAAGCAAGTACAATTCACAGAGAAACCATCTTTTATTATAGAAAATATTGTGAAAAAAGAAATTAGTTTTTTCCCAAATATTTTCGCAAGCATAATATCACAGACGTAAAATCGGGGATTTTACAGGTAAGGAAGGAACAAGTTTATAATCTTTATTCATACTTGTTCGTATTGGTCCTGGGAAAGAAATTGTCATTTTTGGGGGATCAGGAATGGTCCCTTTCTACATGCTTGTTTCCCATTGATCAGGGTTTTTTTTCATATTTATCTGTGTTAAGGTTGATTGATTGGGGTTAAACACCACTTTTAACAGTAATATCAGTCATATCGCGGTGGCTGGAGCACCTAACATTGGCAACATTGGAAAATTCCTGGAATTTTCTCACACCAGTCCTACCATTACATCCTTTCCAAGCCTCCAGCTGCTATCCCACTTTCAATGATCCATCCACTGGTGAGAGACAAATGTCTGAAAGGATATGTGCCACTGACAAGGATCGAACCCATTATCTGTTTAAGGATTTGCATTGAAACTGAAACAATTAGTAAAGACCTTGGTAAAATGTACACACTATGTACTTTATAAATATTTCAAATAATTGCACAATGATTAAAACAAAATATGAAGATTAACAAATTTAATTAAATCTGATGATAATAAAAGGAGAAAAAAGTTAAAGTGCAGGCATTTTTAATATTATGCACTTTTTTAAATATAATTTCAGACTTTTTGTTGGAATAACATTTCATATGAATTTGGTAACGGGAGAGAAAATAAGTTATAATCAAAGGACTGAAAGTCCTGAGAGCGGTTTTACTGGCTTATCAGTAACCGCGCTCAATAATGCCAACATGTATCATCAAGATGAGTAAAAATAAATAATACCTAAGAGGGATGAGCAGCTGGATGCTCGATAAGGATGTAGTGGTAATACTGGTGTGAGAACTACCTGGAATCCATGGTTAGGAGCTCCAGCCGCCCCGATATAACTGAAATACTGTTAAAAGTTGCGTTAAAATCCCATTAAATTGATCATGACCCTTTTACTGTTTACCGAAATCGCTATTTTGATTTATTCACAACGTTTTCTTTAATATTATTTCATCAGTGCGTGAAAGTTTGTGGTTGTGTGGTAAAAGGTTAAATGATAAAAGGTAAAGCAATCAAAGCTAACATTAAATTCTCTTTGCTTTGGGCATATTATTATTACGTACTACATGTTTGTTTCAAAGGTATATTCGAATTCTAGAGGCAAAAGGGTGTTTTACTCTGTGGGGTTATATATGCGCTTGAATCGCGACTATAACAGGGTTGTAACTTGTAGCATAAACTGCGTACATGGGGTGTAAAATTGCTCAGTCCTGCCAGGTCAAAACTAACAGACAGGGTTAGGAGTTTGTTTACTCCACTAACCACTGACCTAAATTCTATCTTGAAACGCGAGGATATTATTTCTCTCATTTAGACAGTTCATTGGACAATTTACTATGGATATATTAAGTCGAAATTTTAAACCATTTTCCTTGATATTCATGACTAAAAGGAGTCTGTTGGCATTCAGCAAGTAAGTTATTTTTTTCATCAGCGATGAAACAAGATGGAGGCAATCAAATAGATCTTCGCTTCAAGTTTATGAGCATGCGTGGAAATGAGTAGAAATTTCGTAAAAACTTGTTTCCGGTTGATCGATGTGAAATACCGGTTTTGTCCTACAAAACCGCTAAAAAAGGGTCTTTTTTCTGCTATTTTCACATCATGTAAGTTATAACTCTTTATCTGACTAACATGAAAAATAATCAAAGTGAACATCATTTTTTAATCAAAAGGGCCAAAATGACCCTGAATTGCTCATTTGAGTTAAATTCATATTCGATACAGGCAAGTAAACAGAATTTTTCAGACACATACTTATTCATGCCATTTTGATCCAAATTTGCTCAATAGTTTAAAGGTAGATTTTTACAGAATCATCTCATGGGTCAGCCGATCACCAATTTAGGGTTTAAGCAGGACACCCAAGGAAAATTCCTGCCAATTTTGGTACAAAATGGCCAAGTGGTTTGGGAGGAAGGGATTTTTAACCCTTTTTGTATAATCCCTGATTTTTATGTCCCTGTGACATACTTGAGAAAACGTTATGGAAAAAGCAGCAAGCAAGTTCTTCTTTTACAACCATACATTTCATATTAGATGTTTACTATTTAAAAAGTACTTACTTTAAAATGCAGTCTGCTACCCATTTGAATGACAAGTCTATTATTTTGAAAAAGAGGCTAATGAGGGCCAGAGATGCTCTACTGACTATCAAGTTTTCTGTTAAAGTAAACTGGTATTTAAGGAAGTTAATTGCTTAAAGAAGAATACATCAAATGAAAATAAATTGGATCTTAACACCTTTATTATTTTGAGCAACAACCCTTTAGGCCCTTTAACCCGTGTTCATGATGATTCCACTCCATTTTGAAAAGGAAGTTTCCGTATGACCCTACAATCATCCTGTGAAATTACAATAGAATCAAATAATAATTGTGGACTTCTTCACGTAAACAGGATTGTTTTAAGTATAAATCCACAAGGCCCCTTTTCCTGTGTTTTCTAGAGCATCCACTTCGTTTCCAAAAGGAACTTTCCTTACGACAGTACAATTGTTCAAAGACAATTTCCATAAGTCCCTTTTCCCATGATTCTTGATTGATCATATCCAATTTCAAAAAGAACCATCCTAATGATAGTTTAAATTCTGTGAAAGTTGAGTAAAATGTCGAGGCTTCATTGTGTTAACCGGCATTCCAACACAATCCCTCTTTTTTACTTCCCCAAAGAAAATAATTCAGGAAAACAATGTGGAAAATGAAGAAATTGCTCGTTACAAGCAATTTCTGCATTTTCCACATTGTTTTCAATCCCAAAAGACAAAGATTTTCAAAATTTCAACAATTTCAATATATCGTCTGTAACTGCTTTCAATTTGGACCAGTCTAAAATTTCACTGTGTGGGAATTGGTTAACTAGAATATTTAGATAAAAAAATTTAGGGCCCCTTTTTATATACTTGACAGATTGTACCCAATTCTGAAAAGAAACATCCTTAAGATTGTATAATCATTCTGTGAATGTTTGAAGTGAATCTAGGGAATCTAGGGACATCATTGTCTGTCACTAGCATATCTATATTTGACTTTCATAAAGCACCTTTAAGTGATACTTGAGGGTTCTGATCCACTGTCAAACTCAACAATCATAATGATTGTACTATCAATCAGTGTAATCTGTCGAATTTACAATGTACAAAGGAACAATCCTTATGATAGTTTAATCATTCTAAAAGTTTGAAGAAAATGATAAAGACTGGGGACTTTATTGTAATAATGATGTGTTTGTAATAAAATTTTCATAAGGCGCCTTTTCTTGTCAAACTTAACAGATCAGACTAAATTTAGAAAAAACAATCTAAATGATGGTACAATCATTCTATTAAAGTTTGAAGAGAGGACATTCTTGTGTCAATGAGGATTTTTCCAGTGATACTAGACAGATCAGGCCCAATTTGGAAAGAAACAATTCTAATGATGGTATAAACCCTCTGTGAAAGTTTTAACAGAATCCGATGAAAACTGTGGACTTGTGTTAACAAGGATTTCATGACAAAATTTTCATACAACCCCTTTTCCCCCGACACTTGATGGAACTAACCAAATTTCAAGGGGAACAATCCTGATTATGTGGTACAATCACCCTGTGTAGGTTTGAAGAGAACTGGATTTTTTAATGAGATTATTGTAATGTTCCTTTTCCCATGATACTTGATGGGTCAGACAGAATTTGTAAAGGAATAATCCTAATGATGGTACAATCATTCTGTGAATAATTAAAGGCAATATGATGAAAACTGTTGACTTTATTGTGGTACAAGGATTTTAAAATGAAATTTTCATAAGGTTCCTTTTCCTGTGATATTTGATGGATAAGGTCTGATGTAAACATCAATGAGTGTTATTATTGTGAAATAATACTGTGAAAGTTTGAAGAAAATCTGATGAAAGCTCAGGCCTTGGTAACAAGAATTTTTCAATGAAATTTTCAAAAGGCCCCTATTCCTGTTTCTTTATGGAAAAGGCCCAATTTCAAAAGGAATGATCCTGATGACGGTACAATCATTCCGAGAAAGTTTGAAGAGAATCTGATGAAAACTGGACTCTAGAACTTTAACAAGGATAGTTAACAGACAAACAAATGACAGATGGATTGACATAAGGACATCGGATAGGAAACACCATTGCCTTTGGCCAGTAGAGCTAAAAATTATTGTTACACAGAATTTCCTGGTACCTTATGTAGGTTTTTTCTTCTCTTAACCCTTTCCTGTTTTTCCAAATTTTAGACTGGTCCAAATTGAAAGAGGATGCTGACAGCGATGAAAACTGAATGACACTTGAAATGAAACCATCCTATATGGAAGAAAATGATTTGTGGAAAAAGGAAGCAACTTCTTTTTCCAAAATTTTTTCTTAAGTATAACATCACAGGAACATAAAATCCCTTGTTTGAACAGTAAAGAGTTAACTACATAGTTGTCCCAGGACAACTGCTGTTGAGCTCGCAAAGTTTTGACCATCAACTTGACCTTGACCATCAGTTTTAGTGTTTGACCTTGAACTTGAAGCTATCCAAAATATTCTTTCAAATGGCACATCTACTCATGATGGAGGATAATTGTGCCAAGTTATTTTGAAATCCATCCATAAATGTAGGAGTAATTGTCCGGACAAATTCGGACGGACAGACTAACACACTAAGGCACGTACATTGACTTGTCATAGTGACAACTATGTCTCGTTCATTACAAGCATACTGGACAAAAGCCAAGAATTTAGAAAAACTTTGTACCGTTCCAAATTGAAAGAAGTTTCAAACATTTCAAACTCAATCTTAATTCAAAAATAAGTATGGTTTGGGTTAGAAACATAGGGAGAGCAATTTCTCCCTTTCTACCATTTTTTCCTTCAATGCGTCAAGTTTCGTGGAACTGGGTTGAATTACAAAACTGAAAATTATCCTCTCCTATTTCTTACAATTTAGACCAAGCCTTAATTTTGTCTTCATGTAATGAGTTCACATATCTATAAATAAACTCAAATTGACAATGTGCAAGCATTTTCTTTGAAAATTTGTAGACAAAAACACATTGAGGCGGAAGTTGTTCGGAGGTATCTCCTGCCTTGGAGTGACAAGAACAGAGATTTGCTCTGTAAATTTCCTAAGTCATGGATGATTTCAACAAATATTTGCAAATGATTCCTGATGTTGGCTTATATCAATTAATCTTCTATATAACCACAAGTCTGGAAAACACATTCAAAAGAAAGCTACTCCTTCTGAAATTTCCTTCTTATATATATATGTGTGAGGCAAGTCACATTAAAATGAAACAATCCTTGGATATTGCCTGTTTATTGCATAAATTATGTAAGTTTTCTGTCAAAGAATTAATGAGAAGAAAAGAATATATTCTTACCCATTCCCACACAATGACACTTTTTTACTCCCCTCAATAAAAACAAATTAGGAAAACATTGTAGAAAATGATGAAATTGCTTTTACAAGCAATTTCTTCATTTTCCGCAATGTTTCTACCCAGAATGTTGACAAAATCTAAAATTTCACAAACTAAAAAATGTTGTCTGCAACTCTGTTCAATTTGGACCAGTCTAAAACTTTCCAGTCTGTTGATGAGTTAATCAGTAAATTCAAGTGGCGTTAACTTCTTGCCTTTTTATTTCAATAATCTGGATCAATTCATCTAAAACAATGTAAATTGATAGAATCCTCAAGATTTCATTTGCACAATATTTTTTGTTGTCGAAATCATTGAAATCAGTTAATCCATTATCACATGACAAATTTTTAAACTTTTCCAAATTTACAGATGTTCCAGATGACATATCTAAGTTAATGAAATTTTAAAATTTTAAAAGTATTTTATTTAGCATGACCCGAGTTAAAATTCCATCATAATCTATCAAGGAACAAAGATCATGAATAGGTAGTCAAAAATATCGGTGAAACATATCAAGCCAATATCTTGTTTCGGAAACAGTTACCTTGAATTCCAACTGCCAGCCTTAAAATATTATTTAGTGAGGAGTTCTTTGGTGTAATGAGCATACCCTGGTTAGGTAACCAAGAAATTGTAACTGCAGCTTAAAGAAACGGTAGTTACAATCTTCTACTGCAGGCCACCAATGAAATAATTACATTCATTATACTTTCCAGTAGAAAGCGCTTGATTTACTCTGCAATCAATGTGCAATAAACTTACGTAGAAAATGATTAACTTGAAAATAGAATATTGACAAAAAACAGCCAAATATAACAACAGACATACTGTTTCACTTGCATTTTGACAAAAATTAGTTATTTTTAAGAGATGAAGAGAATATTTTTTGTTTTCATGGAGGTATGAACCAAAAAAACTAATCACACTGTATGAAGACGGGAAGCGGATTCATACATAAGTGTGATTAGTTTTTTCGGTTCATACCTCGAGGAAAACAAAAAATATTCTCTTCATTTCTTATAATTTAATAGCATCGAGCGAAAAATACAACAACTTTTCAAATTTTGATACCTTTTTGTATGGAAAAATTTTATGCTGAAGCATACAAAATGGCTGCGTGCTCAAAATTTTGTTCATGGAGGTATGAATTAAATTTTTCGACCAATCAGATCACTCGCTTTTGATAGATGAAACTAACAATTAAATTATATCAGAATGAAAACAAGAGGGCCGTTGGCCCTGGGGCGCTCACCTGAGATAAAGGCTCTTTTTCTTTTAACAGTCTATTTTCATGTTAAGGTTAGGATTATGAAACAAGTGGGCCACAATTACATATAAACACTATGAACTTGGGGATCCAAGTCTAAATTACAAATTCCAAGGCTTTAGTGCTGATTTGAAAGAAGGAAAAAACTTTTTCCATGGGTTATAATTTAAGAAATAAGAAAGAAGTCTGTGAACTGATGCTTATTGCCTATAAACCCCCCCCCCCAGGGCTCTGCCCCTGGGAACCCGAAGATCCTGATTTTAGCTATTTTGAAAGAGGTCAATATACTGATGCTTCATGCAAAATATCAAGGCTCTACGTCTTCTGGGTCAGGAGGAGAAGATTTTTAAAGATTATCTTAAATTTTACTTTTGTTGCCATGGCAACCAGAGTTTTTAATGGATTTCAATTCTTTTAGCTATTTTTGAAGGGGACCACCTAAGGAACATTTCTGCCAAATTTGGTTCAAATTGGCCCAGTGGTTTGGGAGGAGATGTCATTTAAAAAATCGTTCTTTATTTCTATATAAACCCCACCCCCCTGGGGCTCCGCCCCTGGGGACCCGAGGATCATGATTTTAGCTATTTTGAAAGAGGTCAATATACTGATGCTTCATGCAAAATATCAAGGCTCTACGCCTTCTGGGTCAGGAGGAGAAGATTTTTAAAGATTATTTTAAAATTTCACTTTTGTTGCCATGGCAACAAGAGTTTTTAACGGATTTCAATTCTTTTAGCTATTTTTGAAGGGGACCACCTAAGGAACATTTCTGCCAAATTTGGTTCAAATTGGCCCAATGGTTTGGGAGGAGATGTCATTTAAAAAATCGTTCTTTATTTCTATATAAACCCCACCCCCCTGGGGCTCCGCCCCTGGGGACCCGAGGATCATGATTTTAGCTATTTTGAAAGAGGTCAATATACTGATGCTTCATGCAAAATATCAAGGCTCTACGCCTTCTGGGTCAGGAGAAGAAGATTTTTAAAGATTATTTTAAAATTTCACTTTTGTTGCCATGGCAACCAGTTTTCAACGGATTTCAATTCTTTTAGCTATTTTTGAAGGGGACCATCTAAGGAACATTTCTGCCAAATTTGGTTCAAATTGGCCCAGTGGTTTGGGAGGAGATGTCGTTTAAAGAAATTGTTGACGGACGACGCACGACGCACGACGCACGACGCACGACGGACGACGGACGGACGCCGGACGAAAGGCGATCACAATAGCTCACTTGAGCACTACGTGCTCAGGTGAGCTAAAAATTAAAAAAATCTGTCTGTGTTATCAACTCTTGTAAAGCTGAATAAATTCCTCTCCAGAACTGCATTAGAATCAAAGGGCTGAAAGCACTGGAAGCACCAACTGTGGGTTAATATTTATTTTGAACAATCAACTTAGAAACAACCCTGGCTTAATCCATTCCCACAACAACACTTTTTGATTCCCTACAGAAAGACATTTAGGAAAACATTGTGTAAAAAGGAGAAATTGCTTGCAACAATTAATTTCTTACTTTTACACAGTGTTTCCTACACAGAAAGTTGAAAAAAATCTAAAATTTTACAAGCTTTAAATTGCCGTCTGAAACTCCTTTCAATTTGGACCAGTCTAAAATTGAACAAATTGAAAGGAGTTGCAGACGGCAATTTGAAGCTTGTGAAATTTTAGATTTTTTCAACTATCTGGGTAGAAAACATTTATCTAACATCTAGTTATGGGTTAAAAAGGATAAGCAGGTGGTGTAGACTATGACTAAACTGTACGTCAGTACCTCCTATAGCAATGCAATACAAAGAGAAATTTTGTGTATCACCTTTTTTTCTACAATATTTTGTAATTTAGAATTTGTTCCTAATTTGCATAAAAATTATAAGTTCAACTTTGTCTTTAGAAGCATTTTCTTCTCAGGAATTCTAAAACAAATGGCTATATTGATAGCCAATCAATAGTCATTTGGTGAGTCATTACTTAAATGAAAGAAAATACAGAAATGAACTCTGGACTTAATTGCTTGTACTCATGCCAAGCAAGTTGTGAAAACATTGCGAGAAAAGAAGATTCCCTAACCTAAAATTCTGCAAAGCATGGTCAGGAAAAATTGATTGAATGGGGTTTAACGCCACTTGAAATAGTATTTAAGTCATATTGCCACAGCTGGAGCACCTAACAATGGATTCCTGGTATTTCACACACCAGTACTATTACTACATCCTTTCCTAGCCTCCAGCTACTATCCAACTTAGGTTTACGATTATCCACCCATTGTTGGGAGACAAAAGATATGTGCCACCGCTGGGGATCAAGCCCATGACATCCCGTGGTTGAAGATTGGGATCAGCATAGAACCCTTGCAAAAACAGGAAATTCCAGGTTCAACATTACAAGAGTTAATTTGTTCCTATTCAATTCCACTTTTCATGATCCTCAAAACCTTGAAAACATTGTGAAACAAGAGCATCGCCCATGGTAGCCAACGCTTGGCTGCAGGTGCTGGATAATGAAAAAATTCTATGTCAAAAAAGGGGCGTTGCTCTTAAAAAAACGCTTTTCAGAGTTATCCCCCTTGATAGTCTAGGAAGTTCTTGTGATGGTCAATACACATGCCAAGTTTAATGAGGATATCTTCAATATCCACTTAGATATGACCAAGGTTAAAGTTTGTCACGCAAACGCTGACGCAAACAATGCCAAGGTCAAAAACAGCAGAGCTAAAGACAGACATTACTTGTTACAAGCAATTTCTTCATTGTACATAATGCTTTCTATCCTAAAAGACAAAATTATTGAAGTTTAGTCATCTGCAACTTCTGTCAATTTGGACGGATCTTTTTTTTTTTGTTGAGGTAATGTGCTAAAGCTAACCTATTCCCTTACAACCCAAGAAAAACCTTTGGAAAACATTAGAAATTGCTCTTTACAATCTGGAATCAATCTTTAAAACAAAGCATTCAATCAAAAGCTTTCTGAGATCATTCACATCACTCAATCGGTTTCAGAGCATTAAATAAACATTTAAATCAAATTTGATAATTTAACCCATTACCAGATAGCAAAATTCTAGACTGACCCAACTTAACAGGAGTTTCAGACAGCAATTTAAAAGTGATGCAATTTTAGATTTTTAAACTTTAATGGTTAAAAACATTGTGGAAAATTTTTCACAATGTTTTTCCATTTTTTTTTTCAGGGGTATCAAAAAGTGTTTGTGTGGGAATGGGTTAAAATAAACAAACAAGAGGCCCATGAGGGCCTGAGACGCTCTACTGGTTATCAAGTTTTCCGTTAAAGAAATCTGATATTTAAGGAAGTTAATTGCTCAAAGAAGAATGCATAAAGAAAAAAAAGGGGCTTTATCCCCTTTATCATTTTAAGCAACAATCCTCAAGGCCCCTTTTCCCATGTTTCATGACGGATCCATTCCATTTCCAAAAGAAAGTTACCTTATGACCCTACAATAATTCTGTGAATATTTCATCAGAATATGACAATAATTGTGGACTTAATCACATAAACAGGATTGTTTTGAATGAAAATCAATAAGGCCCCTTTTCCTGTGTTTTCTGACGGATCAATTTCATTCCAAAAGGAACTTTCCTTACAACCCGACAATTGTCCTGTGAAATTTAAAAGACAACTTGATAATGATTGTGATCTTCATCACATACACAAGAATGTTTTGAATGATAATCTGTAAGGCCCCTTTTCCTGTGTTTCAAATGCCACAATTATTCCATGCATCTTTGAAGAGAATCCAATAAAACTGTTGACTTTATTGTGTTAACAAAGATATTAATTCAAGTTCTCATAGGGCCCCTTTTCCCGTGATATTTTACTGTTGGTTTTATCATTCTATGAAAGTTAAAAGTGAATCCGATGAAATATTGGGAATTCATTATGTTTACTAGAATATTAAAAAAAAAAAAAAATCATATGTCCCCTTTTTACATGATACTTGATGGATTGTACCCAGTTCTGAAAAGAACCATCTAAGTATTTGTACAATCATTCTGTGAAATTTTGAAGTGAATCCGGTGAAATCAAGGGACATGATTGTGTTAACCAGAATGTTTAAGAGAGTTTTTCATAAGGCCCCTTTTTATGTGACCCTTGCTATAGTCAGATCCACTGTCAAAATCAACAGTTGGAATGATGGTACAATCAATCTGTTTAATCTGTGGAATTTATTGTTAATGAGTTTATAGTGAAATATTCATAGGGCCCCTTTTCTCATGATACTTTACAGAACAAACCAAATTTCAAAAGGAACAATTCTAATGAAGGTAGAATCATTCTTTAAAAGTTAAAGAGAATCAATGAAAACAGTGGACTGAATTGTGTCAAGAATTTTTGTAACTAAATTTTCATAAGGCCCCTTTTTCTGTGAAACTTAACAAATCAGACCCAATGTACAAAGGAACAATCCTAATGATAGTTTGAAGAAAATGATAAAGACTGAGGACTTTATTGTTATATTGATGTTTTGTAATAAAATTTTTATAATGTCCCTTTTCTTGTGTCACTTAACCAATCAGACCTAATTTACAAAGGAACAATCCAAATGATGGTACAATCATTCTATTAAAGTTTGAAGAGATTCTGATAAAGACTGAGGGCATTGTTGCGTTTATGAGGATTTGGTAATACTTTTTCATACAGCCCCTTTTCCTATGATACTAGACAGATCAGGCCCAATTTGGAAAGAAACAATCCTTATGATGGTACAAACATTCTGTGAAAGTTTGAACAGAATCTGATGAAAACTGCAGACTTTATCTTGGTGTCAAATTTTTAAAATAAAATTTTCTTAAGGCTCCTTTTCCTGTGATACTTGAAGGATCAGGTCTCATGTCAGCATCAACAATCATGATTATTGTAGAATGATTCTGTGAAGGTTTGAATAAAATCCAATAAAAGCTCTGGACTTCGTTACAAGGATTATAGATAAAATTCTCTAAAGGCCCCTTTTCCCATGATACTAGACAGATTACGCCTAATTTGAAAAGAAAGAATCCTTATGATGGAATAATCATTCTGTGAAAGTTTTAACAGAATCTGATGAAAACTGTTGACTTTATTGTGGTACAATGATTTTAAAATTAAATTTCATAATGCTCCTTTTCCTGTAATACTTGACGGATCAGGTCTAATGCAAACATCAACAATCATTCCATCAAGCCATGTGTTTCATATGGGTTCCCACGAGAGAACGGAGCGTGTCGGTCAAGGTCATTACGGAAAGTGCTTGGAATTGGTCATTCTGCAGGGATAATTATCGTTGTTAATTTCGCGTTTTTTATTTTGTTTCTATCGAAGAGCAGATTTAGTTTAGTAAAGAACTGCTATTTAAACACATTAGGATTATATTGCAAAGAGTGGTTTGTTCGGAATTATTCGGAAACGCCGTAAGATTTGGATTTTTCTGGAAGCTCCTGACTTTCTTTGTCTCTCAGACATTTTCGCGGTGCTAACAAGTGGCCGAAATGGCAAGTTCGAAAGAACTTTCACTTGTTGAAAAGGTCATGCAACAGACACGAGAAATCTCCCTTATAAAAGCTGGGAAAGCCAGCGAAACGCCGGGAAATCCGGAGAATAGTAATAATATTGATTTAGAAGTAAGCGAGGTTGGGAGAATTGACGATTCGCCCAGCGAAAGCGCGGGTGCGCACAGTGATGAAAATTCGGACAGTTCAGCGCAGGGCGGATGTTCTAAGGAATTGTGGGAAAAATAAACAATATGGAGGCCTCCAAGGCAAAATTCGAGGCCGATCAGACAAATATATTGTCACATCTTGTTTTGAATGTCGCCAAAATTCAACAACAAATGGAAAAATCATCGCAAATAAATTTGCCACCAACTTCCATGGACTCTAGTGTTTTATCTTCGGTGTACGACGATGACATTGATCGTTTGAGCACTGTTATGGATTCCTCAACGACTACCGAGTCGGATTTCTTGACAGAATTCGAGGGTCTGTATGAGAATTCCAAGAAATTTGGACCAGACATGGACGACCAACTCGCAAATTTATGTGATCGGGCCATTGATAAACCTATCTCAGAGGAAAATCTCAAGTCCTTGATGGATAAATATCTCGTTCCGGCGAATTGCAAAAGGTTAGACGTACCTGCAGTCAATAAGGAAATTTGGACTGCATTGAAAGATAAACGGGAAGGAGATCTCGCCATGCAAGCAGTTCAGAAGTATCTCCATCTAGTAATGGTTCCGGTCTTAAAAGGGTTGGAAGTTTACAAAAATAAAGGAGACACAACTATCGTACCATCCCTTCTTAAAGACATGTTTAAGATAGTAACTAGTGGAATTTACCAGTCTAATCGGAAACGCAAATTACTTATTAAACCTGGACTGCCGTCTAAATATCGGAAGGTATGTGATCTGGACATTCCGGTTACTGATTATTTATTTGGTGATAATATTGATTCACGGGTTGAAGAAATTGAAAAAGAAGACAAACGTGCCCAAAAATTGAGTGCACATACCTCTACAAGCCGTCCTTTTTTATGGGACAGATCTGCCCAAAGGGGCAGACACCGTTACCCCCAAATGACCAGGAACCCGAGAGCTCCCACTTACCAAAAATCAAAAGGCCAAGATCAGAGGGGAAAAGCTCCAACAATGACTTACAAGCGCAAAAAAAACGTATTGAATGTAAGTACACTTCAGCTTACGAATACACCTCTATCTTTTGAGGGGGGACAATTGCGTTATTATCTGCCTTGCTGGGAGAAGCTTACTTCTGATGACTGGATTTTGAGTGCAATATCTGGATATAAACTCGAAATGAGTTCACAGCCAGTACAGTCATTTATACCCAAACCAATAAAATTTGGGATTGGTGATCAGGCAAAAATTCAAAACGAGATTGATCATTTTCTACAGAAAAACATCATTGAAGAACTGACTGATCATGAAACCAATGGGTTTTATTCAAACATTTTCTTTACCCCAAAGAAGGATGGTAGTGTGCGTTTGATTTTGAATCTAAACATTTTCAATGATTACGTAGATAGACGACATTTCAAACTGGAAACCCTTAAGACTGCCCTGTCAAACATTAAACCTGGTGATTTCTTTGGATCAATTGACTTAAAAGATGCATATTACAGTGTTCCTATTCATGAGGATGATAGAAAATTCTTGCGGTTCATCTGGAATGATAAACATTATCAGTTCCGGGTACTCCCTCAGGGTTTATCTTGTAGCCCTAGAATATTCACAAAAATCTTAAAGCCTGTGTATGCAGCCCTGAGGAAGATAGGGTACTTCAACTCACCCTACATTGATGACAGTTTACTTAAGGGCCAGACTTCTCTAGATTGTTTGGAGAATATTAATGCTACAGTTCAGTTAGTTGACAGCTTGGGTTTCACGGTACACCCTGAAAAGTCAGTGTTAATTCCTACACAAGTCATAATGTTTCTAGGTTTTGTCTTAAATTCCCTTGAAATGACTGTTAAACTGACGCCTGAACGTGTACAGAATATGAAAGCCTTGTTTAGCCATGTTTGTAACCAACAGTATATTACCATAAGGGAATTTGCTAGAGTCATTGGTAAGATGGTCGCGAGTGAAGCTGGTGTACAATATGCCCCTTTATATTATAAAGATTTGGAACATATCAAAGATAAATTGTTAAAACGTCATTTAGGTAATTATGAAGCTCAGGTAGAAATTACACCAGATATTAAATTCAACTTACAGTGGTGGATATCTAACATTGACACCTGCTTTAATTACATCCATCGGCCAGAACCCTCTATCTTTTTACATAGTGATTCCAGTCAAAAAGGATGGGGGGTGTAAATGATACAACTGGATTAACAGTTGAAGGGACTTGGTTGATAGATGATCTATCGGAACACATTAATTACTTGGAATTAAAAGGTGCCTTTTTGGTGTTGACAAGATTATGTTATGAGATTTCAAATACTCATGTTAGAATTTACATGGACAATACTGTTGCCATATCTTATATCAAAAATTTTGGGGGAAAAATAGACAAATTGCACAGTCTGGCTAAGCTGATTTGGTTTTGGGCAATTGATAAAAACGTATGGATCAGTGCAGCCCATGTTCCGGGGGCAGACAATTTCGAGGCTGTTCGGTTATCGCGCAATCTAAGTGATGATATGGAATGGATGCTTAAACCAGACTTATTTACAGACTTACAACAAGTTGTTGGTCCTGTTGACATCGATTTATTTGCCTCTGACAAAAATCATCAGACACCTAGATACGTTTCTTTTCATCCTGACAAAAATGCTTTTGCAGTGGATGCTTTTAGTTTATCTTGGACATTATATACTAATGCTTATCTTTTCCCACCTTTCAGTGTAGTGGGTCGGACTTTACAGAAGATAGCACAGGAACAACTGCATCGAATCCTCTTACTGGCACCAATTTGGCCGACACAAGTGTGGTTCTCCACCTTACTGCATCATGTCGCCAGTCAGTCCTACATCCTACCAAAACACTGTCTCCAGCTACCGACTCACACGGGCAAGAAACATCCAATCCGCAATCTGCGGCTGGGTCTTTTTGTATTATCCGGGAAGAACTCAGAAATAGAGGAATATCAGAGGACACTATTGAGATCATCTCAAATTCCTGGCGAAAGTCCACTAAATCCCAATATGGGTCATATCTCAAAAGATGGCTGTGTTTTTCATGTAAAGAACAAATTGCTCCATTTGATCCACCTACCGAGTCAGTGTTGAAATACTTAGCGAGTTTGTATGAGGAAGGGAAAAGTTACAGTGATATAAATACTGCAAAATCATCCATCTCTTCCATTTGTAGTTTATTGAATAATAAGGATATAGGGAATACAGTGTTAATAAAGCGCTTCATGAGAGGTATTTTCAACAAAAGGCCTCATCTTCCCAAATACTCTACAATTTGGGATGTCAATATTATTTTCAATTATTTGCTTTCCCTACCTAATAATTCAGAATTGACACTGCTACAGTTGTCTGAAAAGTTAAGTTTGCTTTTGTTATTGCTTAGTGCACAAAGGTGCCAAACCATACATTTATTGAAAGTACAGGATGTTGATATTAAGGGTGAACAATTGGTAATCTATTTCTCTAGCTTGTTGAAACATTCTAGACCTAGTTCACATTTAGAACCGCTTTGTTTAGATAGTTACACTGTAAATAAGAAATTGTGTGTAGTACAAACTGTAAGGGATTATTTAGAAAGGACAGAAGCTCTACGTGGGGACACAGAGTCCTTCTTTATTTCTTCAGTTACACCGCATTTAGGTGTTACTAAAAGTACAATTAGTCGTTGGCTTAAGAGCATTATGACAAAAGCTGGTATTGACACCTCAGTATTCCAGCCTCACAGTTGTAGAGCAGCAACTACTTCGGCTGCAGCTAAGAGGGGTCTACAATTAGGCACCATCTTGAAAGCAGCCGGATGGAGTTCTGCAAAAACTTTCAGAAGATTTTATCAGAAAGTTATTACTGAATCTTCAGCAAATAAGGGCATTCAACATCTAGTGACTGGTGATTGATTAATCAGCTTTATGTTATCATGTATAGTTATTTGACTATTATATAGTTGTATTGAATGATGTAATTTGTTGTTTTGAGCCTTGGTAAATAGAGACTGTGGTAGCTCTGAAATCTCGTGGGAACCCATATGAAACACATGGCTTGATGGAATTGTTAAATTAATCGAGACTTGATGAAGATTGATTGTAATTCCATCAAGCCAGTGTTTCTTAGGGTTTACACGCCCACCCCTTTTACATCATGCATAACTTTTATCATTACGCAACCCTCCCAATGAATTTCCACAGTCTATATTTATCTCTAAAGAATGACCTTGACCGACACGCTCCGTTCTCTCGTGTAAACCCTAAGAAACACTTGCTTGATGGAATTACAATAAATCTTCATCAAGTCTCGATTAATTTAACAATTATTATTGTACAATTATTAAGTGAATGTTTGAAGAAAATCCGATGAAAGCTCTGGACTTTGTAACAAGGATTTATAAATGAAATTTGCATAAGGCCCCTTTTCCTGTGCTTCTTGACAGTTCAAACCCTGTTATGAAAAGAATGATAGTTATGACCTTCCAATCATTCTGTGAAAGTTTCAATTAAATCTGATCAAAGCTGTGGGCTTTATTGTGTTAACAGGGTTTTATTAATTGAATTTTCATATAGCCCCTTTTCCCATGTTACTTGATGGATCTGAACCAATTCCAAAGGGAACTCTTCTTACAAAAGTATAATTATTCTGTGAGTATAAAGACAACCCCATCTCATCTGTGGACTTACAAGCATTAATTAAGATTTTTTTAATTGAATTTTCCTAAGGCCCCTTTTCATATGTTTCTCAATGGATCAGACCCAATTTGAAAGGAACAATCCTTATGATGGTACAATCATTATGTTAAAGTTTTAAGTCAATCAGGTGAAATCTAGGGCCATTACATGTTAACTAAGATTTTTTTTATTAAATTTTCATAGGGCCCCTTTTCCCATGAAACTTGATGGATCAAACCTACTTCCACAGGAACAATCCATTTAATGTAATAATCATTCGGGGAATGTTTGAAGAGAATGTGTTGAAAACTATGGACTCTATTGTGTTTTCGAGGACTTTTTCAATCCTGTTTTAATCGGGCCCCTTTTTCCCGTGGTCCTTGACTGATCATACCAAATTTTGAAAGGAACAATTCTTATGATGGTACAATCATTCTGTGAAAGTTTGAAGTCAATCAGATGAGAACTGTGGACTCAAGAGTGTTAACAAAGATCTTTGAATTAAATTTTAATAAGGCCCCTTTTCCTATGTTTCTTGAGGAATCATATCCGATTCCAAAAGGTACAATCCTTATGATGGTACAATCATTCTGTGAAAGTTTGAAGAGAATCCGTTGTAAATTGTTGGCTCTAGATTATTAATGAGAATTTTTTATTAAACATTTCATAAGGCCTCTTTTTCCTGTGATTCTTGAAGGATCAAACCAAATTTCAAAAGGAATAATCCTTATGATAGTACAATCATTCTGTGAAAGTTTGAAGGGAGTTCGATATGACTCCAGAGTGTTAACAAGAATTTTTTAATTAAATTTTCATAAGGCCCCTTTTCCCGTTTCATAACAGATCAGACCCATTTTCGAAAGGAACATTCCTTATGATTGTAAAATCATTCTGAGAAAGTTTGAAGAGAATCCGAAGAAAACTGTGGACTCTATCGTGTAAACGAGGATTTTTTAATTAAATTTTCATAAGGCCCCTTTTCCCTTGTTTCTTGAAGAATCATACCCATTTTCGAAAGGAACGATCCTTATTTTGGTACAATCATTCTGAGAAAGTTGAAGAGAATCCAATGAAAACTGTGGACTTTATCGCGTAAACGAGGATTTTTAATTGAATTTTTAATGAATTTTCATAAGGCCCCTTTTCTCATGTTTCTTGACGGATCATACCCATTTTCGAAAAGGAACGATCCTTATGTTGGTACAATCATTCTGTGAAAGTTTGAAGAGAATCCGATGAAAACTGTGGACTTTATCGTGTAAACGAGGATTTTTTAATTAAATTTTCATAAGGCCCCTTTTCCCATGTTTCTTGACAGATCATACCCATTTTCGAAAGGAACGATCCTTATGTTGGTACAATCATTCTGAGAAAGTTTGAAAAGAATCCAATGAAAACTGTGGACTCTATCGCGTAAACGAGGATTTTTAATTGAATTTTTAATGAATTTTCATAAGGCCCCTTTTCCAGTGTTTCTTGACAGATCATACCCATTTTTGAAAGGAACGATCCTTATGTTGGTACAATCATTCTGTGAAAGTTTGAAGAGAATCTGATGAGAACTGTGATCTCTATCGCGTAAACAAGGATTTTTTAATTAAATTTTCATAAGGCCCCTTTTCCCGTGTTTCTTGACGGATCATACCCATTTTGGAAAGGAACGATCCTTATGATGGTACAATCATTCTGAGAAAGTTTGAAGAGAATCCGATGAAAACTGTGGACTTTATCGCATAAACGAGGATTTTTGATTGAATTATTAATTAAATTTCATAAGGCCCCTTTTCCCGTGTTTCTTGACGGATCATACCCATTTTCGAAAGGAACAATCCTTATGATGGTACAATCATTCTGAGAAAGTTTGAAAAGAATCCGATGAAAACTGTGGACTTTATCGCGTAAACGAGGATTTTTTAATTAAATTTTCATAAGGCCCCTTTTCCCATGTTTCTTGACAGATCATACCCATTTTCGAAAGGAACAATCCTTATGATGGTACAATCATTCTGAGAAAGTTTGAAGAGAATCTGATGAGAACTGTGGACTTTATTGCATAAACGAGGATTTTTAATTGAATTTTTAATTAAATTTTCATAAGGCCCCTTTTCTCATGTTTCTTGAGGGATCATACCAATTTTCGAAAGGAACGATCCTCATGTTGGTACAATCATTCTGAGAAAGTTTGAAAAGAATCCAATGAAAACTGTGGACTCTATCGCGTAAACGAGGATTTTTAATTGAATTTTTAATGAATTTTCATAAGGCCCCTTTTCCAGTGTTTCTTGACAGATCATACCCATTTTTGAAAGGAATGATCCTTATGTTGGTACAATCATTCTGTGAAAGTTTGAAGAGAATCTGATGAGAACAGTGATCTCTATCGCGTAAACAAGGATTTTTTAATTAAATTTTCATAAGGCCCCTTTTCCCGTGTTTCTTGACGGATCATACCCATTTTGGAAAGGAACGATCCTTATGATGGTACAATCATTCTGAGAAAGTTTGAAGAGAATCCGATGAAAACTGTGGACTTTATCGCATAAACGAGGATTTTTGATTGAATTATTAATTAAATTTCATAAGGCCCCTTTTCCCGTGTTTCTTGACGGATTATACCCATTTTCGAAAGGAACAATCCTTATGATGGTACAATCATTCTGAGAAAGTTTGAAAAGAATCCGATGAAAACTGTGGACTTTATCGCGTAAACGAGGATTTTTGATTGAATTATTAATTAAATTTTCACAAGGCCCCTTTTCCCGTGTTTCTTGACGGATTATACCCATTTTTTGAAAGGAACGATCCTTATGATGGTACAATCATTCTGTGAAAGTTTGAAGAGAATCCGATGAAAACTGTGGACTTTATCGTGTAAACGAGGATTTTTTAATTTAAATTTTCATTAGGCCCCTTTTCCCGTGTTTCTTGATGGATCTGACCCATTTTCGAAAGGAACGATCCTTATGATGGTACAATCATTCTGTGAAAGTTTGAAGAGAATCCGATGAAAACTGTGGACTTTATCGCGTAAACAAGGAAAAGTTTAATGGACGGACGACGGACGGACGCACGGATGCCGGACGGGAAAAAGCCATCGCTATAGCTCTAGTGGCATTCGGCCAGTAGAGCTAAAAACTAGACCTATCACTGAAGGTGATGAATCCCCTCCCCCCCAAACTGCTCCATGTCACAGAAAAGAAAGTAACTAACTTGATAAATGCCCGACTTGAAACTGAGTCTATCTGCAAAATCTGAATCAATGGATTATAATGACATAATTTGAGGTTAAAGCTTTTAACATTTTGTATGAAAAACTAGAGCTTGTCACAGTATGTGACTTAATACCCCTGCAAGTTGAGAGCTTTAACAATTCAAGGACATAGCTACTGACTTTGCTTTTCTAGAAAGGAGGAGTTCGCGACACAAAATTGGTACTATATTGATTGAATGAATGAGGTTTAACACTGCTTTCAACAGTATTTCAGTCATATCACGGTGGCTGGAGCACCTAACAATGGATTCCTGGTGTTTCTCACACCAGTACTACCACTTCATCCTTTCCTAGCCTCCGGCTGCTATCCCACTTAGGTTTAAGATTATCCACCCATTGGTGAGAGACAAAAAGTTGGCATTATAATTAGCTGTATATGAGCACAAAGCATAAATAATGTCTAAGTTCAAGGGGAGATAATTCTTGAACTGGGGGGAAATAAGACTTCAAAATTGCGTCTTGCAAAACTTCAACATATTGTTAATCTTTTTATGAAGTTTAAATGGTATTGAAGCAAAACTGAAGGAGGACTTCGCGACACAAAATTGGTAGTATTTTGTACACAGACAGACGGACACCCAGATTCACAGACACACAGACAGACATTCGTTTTAAGGGGGTATAAAGTGTAGTCTGTCTAAAAGTTTGATAATTCATGCTTATCAATTCAGCAAGGGCATAGTTACAATGAAAATCTGAAACTAGAGGCAAAAATTATGTGTCTATTCTATATGGTTGGTCCATTCATTTAGCATTTGCCGACCAATTGTTCTGTCAAGAATTATCATCAAAAAGGGTAATAACATTTTGAAAGTCAATGCACTGTTAACAAAATAGAACTAGACATTGTCGCAAAGCGGACTTATACCCCCAAACAGCGCTTGTCCATATACAAGTGCTATCTGCAAAAGGGCCATAACAAAACATAGACTTTTTTTAATTCAAAGGGCCATAAATCCGTCAAAAATCAATGGACCATAACCAAAATAAGATATGCACATGTCTGACTTATACTGAGTGTTTCTGTAAAATTTGAATGAAAACCGTCCAATGGTTGCTGAAAAATTGAGCAGACACAATTTTCCACTAAAGGGCGATAACTCCGTCAACAAGAGGGCCAGAATGGCCCTAAAATCGCTCACCTGACTAATGTAAGATGATTCAAAATTGAAATTGGCCAAATGGTTACTGAGGAGAAGATGTTTAAAGATTTCAAAGTCAAAAACTGCCCTACCCTTCCAAGCCCTTATTTGGTCATCAATCAAAATTCTAGAACAACTTTTGAAAAGGGTCACTCAAGGATTATTCATACCAAATTTGGATGAAATTGGCCCAATAGTTACTGAGGAGAAGATGTTTAAAGATTTCAAAGTCAAAAACTGCCGCGCCCATATTTGGGCGTGAAACCAATTTCTGCAAACAACTTTTGAAAAGGGTCACCCAAAGAACATTCATGCCAAGTTTGGTTGAAATTGATCCAATGCTTACTGAGGAGAAGATGTTTAAAGATTTCAAAGTCAAAAAAGTGCCTGACCCTGCCACGCCCATATTTGGGCATTAATCAAAATTCCAGGAACAACTTTTGAAAAGGGTCATCAAAGGAACATTCATGCAAAGTTTGGTAGAAATTGACCCAACTGTTACTGAGGAGAAGATGTTTAAAGATTTCAAAGTTAAAAAAACTGCCACGCCCATATTTGGGCATAAATCAAAATTCCAGGAACAACTTTTGAAAAGGGTCATCAAAGGAACATTCATGCAAAGTTTGGTAGAAATTGACCCAACTGTTACTGAGGAGAAGATGTTTAAAGATTTCAAAGTTAAAAAAACTGCCACGCCCATATTTGGGCATAAATCAAAATTCTGCGAACAACTTTTGAAAAGGGTCACCAAAGGAACATTCATACCAAATTTGGTTGTAATTGGCTCAATAGTTACTGAGGAGAAGATGTTTAAAGATTTCAAAGTCAAAAACTGCCACGCCCATATTTGGGCGTGAAACTAAATTCTGCGAACAACTTTTAAAAAGGGTCACCCAAGGAACATTCATACCAAGTTTGGTTGAAATTGGCCCAATGGTTCCTGAGGTGAAGATGTTTAAAGATTTCAAAGTCAAAAACTGCCACGCCCGGCCACGCCCATATTTGGGCATAAATCAAAATTCTGCAAACAACTTTTAAAAAGGGTCACCCAAGGAACATTCATACCAAGTTTGGATGAAATTGGCTCAATGGTTACTGAGGAGAAGAATTTTAAAGATTTCTTAGTCAAAAACTGCCATGCCCTGCCACGCCCATATTTGGGCATAAATCAAAATTCCACAAACAACTTTTGAAAAGGGTCACCCAAGGAACATTCATGCCAAGTTTGGTTGAAATTGGCCCAATGGTTACTGAGGAGAAGATGTTTAAAGATTTCTAAGTCAAAAACTGCCACGCCCTGCCACGCCCGTATTTGGGCGTAAATCAAAATTCCACGAACAACTTTTGAAAAGGGTCACCCAAGGAACATTCATGCCAAATTTGGTTGAAATTGGCCCAATGGTTACTGAGGAGAAGATGTTTAAAGATTCCTAAGTCAAAAACTGCCACGCCCTGCCACGCCCATATTTGGGCATAAATCAAAATACCACGAACAACTTTTGAAAAGGGTGATCCAAGGAACATTCGTACCAAATTTGGTTGAAATTGGCCCAATGGTTACTGAGGAGAAGATGTTTAAAGATTTCTAAGTTAAAAACTGCCACGCCCTGCCACGCCCATATTTGGGAGTCAATCAAAAATCCGCGAACAACTTTTGAGAAGGGTCACCCAAGGAACATTCCTACCAAGTTTGGTTGAATTCCGCCCAGTGGTTACTGAGGAGAAGATGTTTAAAGAATTGTTGACGACTTCCGACGCACGACGGACAAAAGGTGATACCAAAAGCTCACCTTGAGCACGTTGTGCTCAGGTGAGCTAAAAATCAATGGACGTAACCAAAATAGAATATGCACATCTCTGCTTGATACTGATTATATCAGTGAAGTTTGAATCAAATCTGTCCAGTGGTTGCCCAGAAATTGAGCAGATTTAAAAAGCTACAGACAAACGGACCAACCGACCAACCAACAAGCTGACTCCTATATACCCCCCCTAACAAAGTTAAGGGGGGTATAATAAACACATCTCTGCCTGGTACAAATTTATCCAAGAAGTCTGAATTAAATCAATCATGTAGTTGCTGAGAAAATTTGAAAGCAAGAACTTTCTTCAAAGGACGATAACTCTATGAAAGGTAGTGTATTAAAACTAAAATAAGATATGCATTTCTCTGTTTGTTCTTGAGTCTACCTGTGAAGTTTGAATCAAATCTTTTGATTAGTTTTAGAGAAAACTACGACAAGTTTTTCATTAAAGGCCCTTAGGACCTGACAATTATGATGTTAGCAATTTTGGAAAAGGTCATATACTTATGCCAAAATATAAAGGATTTACCTCTTTTGGCTCAGGAGGAGAAGATATTTTAAACATCTTTAAAATTTCAAAAGATCTTTTTAGATTTTGTCACCATAACAACCAGAGTTTGGGAGGAGATGTCATTTAGATAACCTACTTAGTTTCTATATAGAACCCCTCTAACCTGAGGCTCCGCCCATGAGGACCAAAGGGCAATGATTTTAGCTATTTCGAAAGAGTTTAATATACTGATATTTCATGCAAAATATCAACGCTCTTTGCCTTCTTAGTAAGAAGAAGCATATTTTTTTCTAAATTTCACTTTTGTTACCATGGCAACCAAGTTTTCAATGAATTTCCATTCTTTAAGCTATTTTTGAAGAAGGCCACCTAAAGAACATTTCTGCCAAGTTTACTTGAAATTGGCCCAATGGTTTGGGAGAAGATGTCGTTTGAAAATCCTTCTGTTTCTAGATAGAAACCCCCCAGGGGCAGAGCCAAAGGTATGGTTTTGGCCATTTGAAAGGGGTCAATATACTGATGCTTCATGCAAAATATCAAGGCTTTAGGCTTAATGGGTCAGGAGAAGATTTTTAAAGACTTTTTTTTAAATTTCATTTTTGTTGCCACCAGGCAACTGAAGTTTTCAAGGGATTTCAAATCTTTTAGCTATTTGAAAGGGGTCAATATACTGATGCTTCATGCAAAATATCAAGGCTTTAGGCCTACTGGGTCAGGAGGAGAAGATATTTAGAGACTTTTTTTAATTTTCATTTTTGTTGCCACCAGGCAACTGAAGTTTTCAAGGGATTTCAAATCTTTTAGCTACTTTTGAAGGGGCCTCTTAAGGAACATTTCTGTAAAATATTGTTGAAATAGGCCCTGTGGTTTAGATGTTGTTCAAAAATTGTTGATGATGGTGGAACAAATGCCAGACGTTGGACAAAGGGTGATCACAATAGCTCACATGAGCACTGTGATGAGCTTTAAAGCGACTGACTGACCTTACAACAAGCTGACTCCTATATACCCCCAAACAGAGTTTCAGGCGCCTGTAATGATGTTCAGTGACTGAATGAAACGTTCCATTGATTGAACGTTGCCTGAAAGTGTTCAATATGTTCACGGAAAGCAATCAATATTCAATCACTTATATTCAATTACGATCAGGTAGCCTCCATGTCCAATCAAATTGTAAAATTCAAAGATTTGCTTTCTATTACTTCTCCCTGGTGAATCTATTTCTGAGATTTAAAGAGATCTGTAGACTAGAAAACTTTGACACCTGAAAATTATGTAAACGACATGGAAAACCCCATATAAAGTTTATTGTCTACCTTTCAATGGTGACAATATAAACCGAGTATAAGGAAAATAAATCTAAGTCACTTAATTCTTTCAAATAAATCTAGAGAAGCATTTCAAACTGGCCCTGCTGTCTTTAACCTATTACCAAACAATAAAATTTCACACTGGTCAAAAAGCAAAAAAGGTTTCAGACATCAATATTTTGTTGATGAAATTTCATTTTCTTTTTTCCTTTGAGAAAGAAAACATAGGGGATAATGAATTGCTTGAAAGCAATTCATTCATTTTCCACAATGTTTTACAAAACATTTTTTAGAGGGCATCTAAAAGCGTCAATGTATGGGATTTGGTTCAGCCAATGAAGCCAAGTCATAATTTATCAAGAAATCTAGATTTGTAGGCAATTGTTAGATCTGAATCTGAAGACAATGACACACTGTAGAGTTTTTCAAAAAGCTATAATCATGAGCTTGAGTGTGTAATTGGACTTTCAGAACTTCCAGTCCTTTGATATAATTTCATGTGTGATTTATATCCAGTGCATACAGAAATTTCTGAAACTAGTCATTTTCCTTACAAAATGTACACACTGCAGAGTTTTTCAAAAAGCTATAATCATGAGCTTGAGTGTGCAATTGGACTTTCAGAACTTCCAGTCCTTTGATATAATTTCATGTGTGATTTATATCCAGTGCATACAGAAATTTCTGAAACTAAAGTCATTTTCAGTACAAAAAGTATTTAAACTTTTGGAAGCAGTCAGTTCTCTTAGCCTCAAGCTAGGGTAGAATGTCGAGAACATATAATGGGTTATTACAAGAAAGTTTTTTGATGCTTCAAATTTTTCTACAATTCTTCCTTATAAGATACGGTTCTTTTGATATCAGTCATGCGTATTCATACAGTGTGATTAGGTTTTTTGGTCCATACCTCCATGAAAACAAAAATATTCTCTTCATCTCTTAAGTAAACTACACGGTCAGGGACTTAGATCTATGGGCAAATCATTGGTGGGCTACCTAAATGTTGTAACTACAGCTCGCACAAGGTCAAGTTACCATTTTTTCATCACCAACCAATGAAAATGCTTGACATTAGTGTCCAAGGTCAGCAATACTCTTTAGGTCTGAATGAATGATTTGATAGGTCAGTCTATTTCTTTTTACTTTCAGTGGGGATCTATCAAATGACTGACTGCTGCTGTCAATCAAAGAATCAATCGACCAATCACATAATTCATTTAGACCGGAAGTGAACTTTGAAATTCAAATTGACTGACATTCATGTGAAGTATTTTTGTTGATTTGACACCATTAAGGTCACCAACCAACAGTTATTTTACATTTTAGTTACCTGTCACTTGCTAATATTGAAGTGGACCTTCCTGTTAGAGCCAGTGGACATTGCCAGTGGAGTCAGTGGGTGGGGCCAGCGATCTGTCAATTTGAACTTTATATTCCAATTTGTGCAGTCTGGTGATAACTAGGTCTGTTACAATCTGTTATTTTCTGTCAAAGATAATTAGGTAAAAAATCTTTCAGAAAGATGGATGCTCCATGTTTGACTCCCCAACATTATAATTGGCTCTGGAATTTTCTAATCTATAGGATGATACATTATGGCATTTCAAATGCAGTTTTTTGCAGGAGTCAGAATGTCATTTTGGAAATTATTGTGCCAGAAGTTATAAAAGCCAAGAGGGCCAGAGTGGCCCTGGATTGCTCACCTGGAATTATCATGGCTACATGGTTTAAAAAAAATTATATAACTTAAAGTGGAAAAAGCTAAAATATGTTATCCCCTTCTCATGAAACAATCAAAATATTCTTCAGTTAGCTTCAAGAAGGATCATGCATGGAAAATTATTGCAAAATAGCAGCTGTGGTTCAAGCAACTTTATATGATTCAAATGAAAAAAAAACACACCTGACATTCTAATATTTAATTGCAAATCTACATTATACAACCCAGTTTTGAGAAAGGTCAGTCAAGGTTAAACATCCCTGCAGAAATTTGATTAAAATTGGTCAGCTTTTTTATCTGATTAGAAAAGAAGTCAAAATGTAAAATGCCTAAAAACAATCATTTTCAGAACCAGTTATGTAAGTATTATGCATTGATCTCTGAGGGCAGGAACTGATTAAAACTATTACTTTTTTTTTCTCATCATTGAGATGTTCTATCATTCTCCCTAGGGCTACCTAAAAAATAAAACTCCTGACAATAATCAGAAACAAAGACTAGAGATGGTTAGCCATCAAAAAGTAACTATTGCATTCTTCAATAATGGGGTGTCATGGGTTCGATCCCCAGCAGAGGTACATATTCTTTCTGACATTTGTCTCTCACCAATGGGATGATAATCACAAACCTAAGGATAGCAGCTGGAGGCTTGGAAAGGATGGAATGGTGGTACTGGTGCAAGATATACACTGCAACTCCTCTATAACGCCACCAAGCACAGCACTGACTCCATTATAACACAGGGTACGCTTGGCTCCCAAAATTTAGGAGGGGGGGATAATAACCCGGAGCCAGGTAAGTTTTTAACACCTTACGTGGACAGTCATGGCCATTAATGCATTAGTTCAGAGGTAATTGCTTTGTTTGATTGATGACACTTGTAGTGATCAATTTTACAAAATCAGTTTGATTGTTTGGTAGTACTGTTTGACATTGAGACTATCAATGCCTTAGGTCATTGATATTTTTTAAATCAATAGAGAATAGGCACGCACCTCGGTATCCTTCAGTTACAAACCTTGATGGTGATGCGATTAAAATATCACACTGTTTCTCTCTCTGCGTTCTTAATTTTCTTCAGTCCCTGGTAGGAGGTGTTCTTAAAGTATTGCGCGACCGTGAAATTAGAGAAATTGACTTGAGCTTACTTTTCATTTCACTTTAAAGTTTGCTGGTATCCGGAGCTCATAGAGGATAGTGGCTTCAAGATATGAACGCAACAAAGTGTTTTGAAAACAATCAGTCTTAGTTGCCACATTTTAAGGATTGAAATATTTACGTCAGAGTAAAACTAAATTCAATTAGATTACCATAATACCACAATAATAAAACATGTCTCAGGTGAAAATTCTAGCTTCTTGATATTGGGAGAAAGAGAACCACAAATTGTAGACCTGTAGTAATTTACAGATTATTCAATCCTGATAGACCAGGAAGGCAAGGTTAGAATTTAATTCTCCGCATAATGAATTTCGTCGGTTTCTGCTAAAATCTTGTAACTACAGTCGTTTTTCATTTCCTGACTAGTAACGTGTATAGGATTAAACTTGTTATAGGAATTTTATCACGAATTATTGGTGTTTAGTTCCGATTCCGATGGTTAAAAATTTCAGTTGAGGTGGGGGGGGGACAGCGTTAAAGCATAACTCCACTTCTTCCGCTGTTTTATTTCTTGGACCCCACCAACAGCTTTATAGTGGAGCTGCAGAGTACCAGGAATCCTTTGTTAGGTGCTCCAGCCGCCACAATTTGACTATGCAATTCTTTAAACAATTTCAAAGTGTACCACCTATGGAACATATCTGCTAAATTTGGTTGAAATTGGCCCCATGGTTTGGGAGGAAATGTTGTTTTAATAATCCTAATCTACCCCTTCTAGGTCAAGAGGAGATAATTTTTTAAGAATTTTTTTTTAAATTTCAGTTTTGTTGATTTTGTTACTTCTTTTGTTACATACTACTGGCCTTTCGAAAGGGTTAAGTAACACAAGAAATGGGATGTGTATTTGGGCAGGATACTTTTAACAGAGATAGCTCCCGTCCAGGAAGCTGTTGGAATCAGAAGCAGGGTTGCAAATCTTTCTCTTGCACATGATATAACAAGAATGGACTGTACTTCTTTCATTCCAGATTGGGATAAATGTATTACTTCGTCTTACGCATAACTCCATATTATATCGCCAAAAAGTAGCAAGTGGGTAATTGCAATAAAACCTACAATAATGGAGAAATCAAACTTAACTGTCGCCAAAAATTAATCAGAAAAATAAGTATTTTTAATTGCGAAAGCACTCATGTCTTACCTGTGCTTCAAGAAGAGACATTGAAAATTCAAAGTGTGCGTTTCATGGACAGAATTGGCCAAGTTGTCATGAATGACACTACCCTGAATGCTCAAATCAGATAGGTCAGTATTTGAAAAATGCCACCTATCGGAAGATAACGCTAAAATTCCATAAACTTTGAATTGTAGTCTGCAACTCCTTTCAAATTGGACCAGTAAAAAATTTGGCCGCCTGGTAATTGGTTAACCCTTGTAATGCGGAATAATTGTTTGATTGATTTAATGGAGTTAAAGTTCAGTCATGTCGTGGCAGCTGGAGCACTTAACAATGGATTCCTGGTATTTCTCACACCAGTACTACCACTACATCCTTGCACATGATATAACAAGAATGGACTGTACTTCTTTCATTTCAGGCCATTTTTCAAGGGAAATAGAGGGCTACTTTAAATTGAAGGTTTAAATATTCTAGAAAATATTGTTACTCTGTAATGAGTGCACCAACTGGAATCATCTCGTTAATCCATTCACCCCCCACCCCCCCTCCAACCCCTAATTTTTTGTCCCAAAGAAAAAAGCTTTGGAAAACATAGTTGACAATGAGGAAATTGCTTGCAACAAGCATTTTTTCATTATCCACAATGTTTTCTACCTTAAAAGTTGAAAGATTTGTCAAATTCTGCCTACTTGAAGATTTCATCTGCATCATCTTTGAATTTGGACCAGTCAAAAATTTTCTGGTGTGGGAATGGATTAAGGTAATCCAAATAAGTACCCACAATTTATGTTTTATATGAGAAATAAAGAAATTTGCAATGTTGTTACCTCCCCCCAAATCTCGATCTCTGATTATTCCCTCTCACACAGCTCATCTATCAGGTGCAGTGTATCACCTTTAAAGCTCCAGTAGGGCTCTTTTCGATACCTGACACGACACCCGGGTGGTAACTGATTGATGAAATACTGACTCCGCTGCTGTTTGGGTTTGCTAAAATCATCAAATCTACAATAAAGATAACAAAAAATAAAGAGGTGATAACGCTGGTTACGCATGTCAGATTTTCGGCTCTTTTATATCAACGGGGTCTGTTGATTTAATTATCGAGATTCACAGAAGTAAGATAGACCATAACTCTTTCCATATTCCAGAAAAAATATATTGTATAGGCTTAACCCTTCTTTTTCGTGTCCCTATGATTTCATATTTCAGAAAAAATTGTTAAAACAAGATGTGTTTGTGAAACACTATGCCCCCGAAACGGAATTCTTTAGAAACGGGTAAAGGGTTAAAATTTTGACCTTGACCTTGATGAAATGACCTTCCCAAGTTGCGCCTTGTTGAGACCTATCTACATACCAAATATTAGCATTGTAACTTAATCAGGGTTGAAGTTAGAGGAAAATGTTTAGTTGGCAGGTTAAGTTTTGCAGACAGACAGACAGATGGAGAGACAGACAGACGGCCACCGGTAAAACAATATGCCCCCGATCTTTTCGATGCGGGGGCATAAAAAGAAATTGCTTTAAACAATTTCCTTATATTATTTTTTACCACTAAATTATCATTGTTGTCCCTAACTTCTTGAATTTGACCATTCTAGAATTTTGACAAAGGGGAAAGGGTTAACCCCTTGCCAGACGACAAAATTTAAGCCTTGTCTAATTTTGAAAAGTTGCAAATGAAAATCTTTAGTTGATGAATTTAAATTTTTTTCAAAAACATCATCTATTCAGATTGAAAACATTGCCGAGAATGAAAAATTTGCTTTTCCACCATGTTTTCCAAAGCCTTTTTTGTGGAGGTGTCAAAATCATTAGTTTGTGGGAATGGGTTAACCCATTGCTAGATGACAAAATTTTAGTATGGTGCAAATTCAATGAGGTTGCAGATGATAATTACAGTTCGAAAAAAAATCTTAACAAGCAATTTCTGACTTATCCCCATTGTTTTCCAAACCTTCTTTGTAGAGGGTCATAAAAAGGGGGATTATGTTAGAATGTGTTAAGCTATTACCAAATTGCAAATTTGTAGACACCTTAAAATGGAAAGACATTGGAGGTACCAATTCTCAAAGAGAATTTTCCCACAATAGTTTTTCATTTTTTCTAGAGGATGGTGAATAAAATCAGAAATGAGTAATTGTTTCATGCAATTCCTCCCCTTCTCACAATCCAAAGTCAAAAATTTTGTCATCGGTTCATGTGTTGAGCTATAGTAGTAAATATTCTGCTCTGTATCAAAGGCTGTACTGATACTGAAACTAACAATAGATTGCCTATCTTAACTAATTCCAATACTGTGGAATTTGAGACAGGTCAAAATTGAAAGGAGCTGCAGACGACAATTTCAAGTCGATTGAATTTCAATTTTTTTCTTCTTTTTGGATAGAAAACATTATGGATAATGATGAAATTGCTTGATCCAAGCAATTTCTTCATTTTCCACAATGTTTTCCAAAGCTTTTTTGTTGAGGGGCGTAAAAAGGAGGGATTGTGTGGGAATGGGTTAACCCATGCCCACACAGTGACACTTTTGGACATCCCTCAAGAAAACATTTGGGAATTTGTAACAAGCAATTTCTTCATTTTACACAATGTTTTCTATCCAGAAAGTTTAAAAAATCTAAAATACCCGTTGTCTGCGCATGTCATATTTTCCGAAGATTGACCTGTCTTCGGGACCGTATCACTTATCCAGATTGGGATAAATATTACTATGTCGTACGCATAACTCCATATTATATTGCCAAAAAAAAGTAGTAAGTGGGTAATTACAATAAAACCTACAATAGTGGAGAAATCATACTTAACTGTCGCCAAAAATTAATTAGAAAAATAATTATTTTTAATTGCAAAAGCACTCATGTCTTAACTGTGCTCCAAGAAGAGACATTGAAAATTCGAAGTGTGCGTTTCATGGGCGCTGACATTTTGAATGTAGTTCAACGGAATTGGCCGAGTTGTCACGAATGACACTACCCAGAATGCCCAAATAAGATAGGTCAGTATTTGAAAAATGCCACCTATTGGAAGATAACGCTAAAATTCCATAAACTTTGAATTGTAGTCTGCAACTCCTTTCAAATTGGACCAGTCAAAAATTTGGCCGTCTGGTAATTGGTTAACCCTTGTAATGCGGAATAATTGTTTGACTGATTTATAGGAGTTAAAGTTCAGTCATGTCGTGGCAGCTGGAGCACATAACAATGGATTCCTGGTATTTCTCACACCAGTACTACCACTAAATCCTTTCTTAGCCTCCAGCTGCTATCCCACTCAGGTTTAAGATTATCCACCCATTGGTCAGAGACAAATGTCAGAAAGAATATGTGCCTCCGCCAGGGATCGAACGCATGACATCCCATGTTTGAAGATTAGGAGTCTGGCGCGCTACCGACTGCGCTTAAGGCGGCCCATGCGGAAATAAAGTCCTTTTCAGAACTGCATTGAAATCAAAGGTCTGAAAACACTGGAAGCACTTATTGCAGGTTAACACTTCTATTGAAAAAACATTTAATTAATAAATCTGGCCAGAAAGAGACAAACAGATGATTTAGACTAAGATCAGACTACACAAATGTGTAGTCTGATCTTTGTCTATAACCTTCCGCAATACCAGGAATATTCCAGGTTTAGCATGACAAGGGTTAACTTCACAGTACCTGATATACATTTCCCAAGAAATCATTATTATTCGCTGGAGGCAGGCTAGAAGTTTGCCCTTGTCAGTCAAAGTTTTGTGTTTTTTACTTGACATCTATGCATTCAAACAGCCTGCAATGGAAATAGACTCAATGATAAACATTCTACTAACAATTCACCTTATAACAAGACCTCCTGGAGAAGAATATGAGCCAAAATAAAACTTCACTAAAACATCCTACAGATTGGAAGATAATGATTGTTAGATTGATTGATTGATTGAATGGGGTTTAACACCACTTTTAACAGTATTTCAGTCATGTCGCAGCAGCTGGAGCACCTAACAATGGATCCTGGTATTTCTCACACCAGTACTACCACAACATCCTTTCCGAGCCTCCATGTGCTCATCCAACTTAGGTATACAATTATCTAGGATATTCGCCGCCGATTATCGAACATGGGACCCATTGATTAGGAGTCCTTTGCTCTAACACTGCCCTATGGCCAAGGCCTCAATAATTTGAGATAAACAGAAACTAGACTAAAAAGTGATAATTGTTTATAAAAAAAATTATCTTGTGATAGTACATAATATCATTCCGTCAAGAACTGTAGGAGTAAATGCACACACAAGAATTTTGAAAATAAGCTTCCTTTTTAGCATGACCCAGCATTGAATCACAAAACACTGCTATTTAAGTCAAAATGCTATATTAGGTCATATGAAGACAAAAATTTGGTGAAGATTTCATCAAAATCCATCAAAAATTGTTAAAGTAATTGTGATAACATGGCAAACTGAACTTTGGTAGTTGAAAAAGTTTGCAATTTCTACGACTTGAGTACTTGAGTTCTAGAACTAGTGTTTTAGAACCCATATTTTATGACCAAGCAATTTCTTCATTATACCCCTAAAGACAAAGATTTTTTTAAAATTTCATCAACTTGAAATTACTATCTAAAACTTCCTTCAATTTGGACCAGTCTAAAATTTTCATCTGTAGTAATGGATTAACCTAATGACCTTCATTTTGACCTAGCTTGACTTTTTTTTCTTGGCTTAGATAAAGACTCTAAACAATTTCAAAAGTGATTAGGCAAAAACTATGAAATCCATAGCATAATAATTTAATTTTCAGTTTCGTCTATCAAAAACGAGCGTTCTGATTGTTCGAAAGAAATTATTCAAAACTCCATGAAAAAAATTCTGAGCACGCAGCGATTTTGTATGCTTCCACACAAAATAGTCCCATACAAAAAGGTAGGAAAATTTGAAAAGCTTTTGTTTTTTTTTCGCTCGAACCTCTTAAATTATAAGAAATGAAGAGAATATTTTTTGTTTTCATGGAGGTATGAACAGAAAAACCTAATCACACGAAGTATGAATCCGCTTCGCGTATTCATACAATGTGATTAGGTTTTTCGGTTCATACCTCCATGAAAACAAGAAATATTCTCTTCATCTCTTAAATAAGGTTTTAGTTTGATTTGCCCTTGTGATCTACTTTTTGATCCTGCCTGACCCATTTTCAAAATGACATAGATATCACCGAAATAATTTTGACAATGACTGAGCAAAAAAAAGTTACCTTTTGTGCCTAAACAAGGATTTTCTAAATTTGATCTGATTATCTACTTTTTAAAACTACTTTTTGAAATTTTGTTAAATTCTACCTGCTTTTTAGGAGGAAATTTTTTTGTACTTGTTGAAGGACGGACAGACACGCACGGATCACAATGGCTCTACCAGACCATGTTGTGCTCAAGTGAGTAAAAAGTATGAAAGATGCATTAAAAATAGCAATTTCAATTCTCTACTCAGAAATTTCGAGAAGGGTTAATTTTTTTAGTGTTTTGTTCCATTAACTCATGATATTAAATCATTCCACTTTTTGCTCATTGCAGCCATGAGATCAGAAATAATATCCTTGAATTCCAGCATAAAATGTCATAAATTCTTAATAAAGCCTGCATGAGAAGTTGATTCAAATTGACATTTAACTCGGTTTTCATTGCAACGATATTTCATCCGGCCTGATAATTTGTCTGCAAAGTGAGAATTACTTGTCTATCTTAAAAGCAATCTGTGAGTGATGAAGTTGAAACTGAAAATGCACCAATTTAATTTTTTATATCTGATATAAATGAAAGGCTAGCACACTTGTAATTGAAATCATTTTTATAAATGATTCAATTCAATGAGAAAATCAACCGTTTGTAGAAACCAAATTGGAATTGAATAACATGCTAGAATTTAAAGTAGGATTTAACCCATTACCACACAGTGATGCTTTGGAAGCCCCTCAAGAAGAACAATCAGGAAAACATTTTGTAAAATGAACAAATTGCTTGCAAACCTATTCACATACAAAACAACTCTTTTATGCCTCGCAAAACAATGCTTTTGAATACATTGTGGAAAGTGAAGGAATTATTTTTAACAAGAAATTTCTTCATTTCCCATAATGTTTTCTACCCAGAAATGCAAATATTTTTTTTCAAATTCCATTTAATTCAAATTACCATCTGCAACTTCTTTGAATTTGGAAATGTCTATAATTACCTCCACTGGGAATGGACTGCCGTAAAGATAATATCGATTGTTCTAGTAAATGATTCAAAGCTAATTTTTTTCAAGGAATTAAACTAGATTATTTCGCCTCTTACTATGTCATCAGGTGTACCATGCTTTCTCTCATAACTTAAGATGGATCAAAGCTTTCTTGAAAACAATCTTTCATAACTTTGATGGATTGAAGCTTTCTTGAAGACATTCAAAGCACTGTCCAAATGAATATTTCTGTTAGGATGTCCTCTAATTTGATAATTTCCTTTAACCCTTTCCCATTTTCGGAAATTTTAGACCTGTCCAAATTCAAAGGTTTTACAGACGAAAATATAAAGTGGATTTCATTTGAAAAATAACCATTCAGTAGGTCATGAAATATTATGGAAAAAGAAGAAATTGCTTGTTACAAGCAATTTCTCCTTTTTCCACAATTTTTTCTCAAGTATAAAATAAGAATGACGTAAAATCCCGTGTTTGCACAGGAAAAGGTTAAACAACCATTGAAATGTGGGAAAAGCAGAAATTACTTGTAATAGGTATCTTTTTTCTGATGTTTTCCACCATATATGGCACTTATTTTTCAACTTAAATGCACTTTTGAGTTGCTGTCTGCAGCATCTTTGAATTTAGACTAGTCTAAAACTTTCCTCCTGAGAGTTGAGTTGCTGTCTGCAGCATCTTTAGAATTTGAATTTAGACTAGTCTAAAACTTTCCTCCTGAGTGTCCGATGTATACAACACTGATTTCTAGAATTTAACCACACTTTTCTGAAATTCTAGGACCAAAACTTTAAATCCCTGCATGAATGAATCAAGGATTACATTATCCTATCAACTAGTTAAAAAATTTGATAGATTCCACAAACAGTTGGATGGTCAATAAAATTGCAGGGAATTTACTCTGATGCTGCAGTGATCAATTTAGATAAGTGTATCATTGAAATTTATGGCTCTTTTGTCTGCCTCTTCACAGACACTTTTTGATAGATGTCTTGCAGCTTTAACACCTACATCTCATCACACTTACCTTATCATTTAGCAATAGCACCTTTTGTTGAGAGATAAATATTGGCTATGCAAAGGGTTGAACTTGTGACTCTTTTGTCTAGCATGCTACCGACTGCCCTATGATCACAGCCAGGGTCAAATATTGAAGAGATATCTACTTCTTGTAAAAACTTTTTATTTAGAAAATGATTGATTTTGGCTCACTTCATGGTGTCCTCTAATATTTTTCTATGACCAAGAATCACATGTACAGATGCAAAAACCTTCTGAAAACTGACCATCCACCGGCTTTATTCTTCAGTAGTGCACAAAAAATAATCAGCCATAGTATTCCAAGTTTTGAAAGGAGTGGATTTGGTGCCCATTATAACATCTGGAATTAGTGTCCTACTGCCAATAATTATGTGAGCCTATATGTGACATTTCCAACCATTTCGCATGTGCGTGACTCGCACATATTGAGCACCCTGGATAGCCATTCAGGGCAATTAGAACATTCGCCGATTGTTTATAGAAAATTTTGGGTCAGTATCTATCTACAGAGCGCAGAGTGAAGACTCTGATCACACTGTGCGGATGCATAGGCTGATCTGAGTCTTTACTTGGCACACATGTATAATGGTTGGAAATGTCACGAATGCGCTCATATGTTATTGCAAACCACCAGTCTAGGTTTTCAAAGGGGTGGCATTGTAGCCCATAGCATATGCTCCAAAGTCTATCAAACGTTGAAAGGGGTGGCTTTAGTGCTTGTGATGTCATCTGGCATGAGTTTGTCATAGCCCATAATTATATGATACTGCAATCCACCTGTCTTCAAAGTTTTTTGGATCTTATAGGTTAACTAGAATTTTGCAAAAATTCTTTATACAACTGCTTGGCTCCTTAGGTATTCAACCCATTGCCCCACAATTCCCACACAATCCTGCTTTTCTGCAGACTTAAAGATCGAGTTTTTCAAATCAATGAAGAAATTGTTTTTCTCAAGAGTTTTTTCATAATTCAAGAAGTTTTCTATCCAGAAAGTCAAGAGACATTTAAGATTCTATCGACTTGAAATCTTTTGTGATAAAATCAGCGACATAAAATCCTTGGTTTTGTACAGGAAAGTGTTAATTTCTAAAACAAGGGTTTTATTCAACATAACAAAGGTTTACCCATTCCAACACTATGATACTTTATGATGCACCTAAGATATATAAAAGCTTTGCAAAACATTTTGTAAAATGCAAAAATTGCTTGTTACAAGCAATTTCTTCATTATCCAAAATTTCATCAACTGGAACTTCACTGTTGTCTGCTATATCTTTGAATCTGGACCAGTCTAAAATTTTGTTGTCTCCAAATGGGTTAATGCATGTTGCCATTTTCTTCCAAACGAGCAAAATTGTAGATGAATTTTTGGGTATGTGTCCTGATGAAGTTGATACATAGTGTCGGTGTTCGAACAAAACCTCATAACTACAGCTTGAAATAAGGTTTTGATTAAACACATCTTTCTTTGTGCAACCAACACATAATTACTACAGCTTTCAGTATGAAGTTTTGGAAGCCCATTGATGAACTGCTATTTGTTGGCAAGCAAGACAATATTTGCTGTCAGCTGCTTGAAATCACAATAAAAGGGAGGTAAATCAATGGACAAGACTCCTTCAAATAACAAAAAGCTTAAAGTCTGGTTTCATTCAAATAAAATTCTGATATCTTATTTATAGATCTTTACGACAAGAAACAGCAAATATTGTTTTTCAACAAACTTAATCAATTACCACACAGTGACGCCTTCTGACAAGCTTAACAAATTCATTCATGGAAAACATTGTGAGAAAAGGAGATGTTCCTTGTAACAATGAATTTCTCCTTTTCTCACAATGTTGTTTACTCTATTTGACACTTATTTCCCGTCTTTAGTGCAGATTCCAAATGTTGTCTGCAACTTCTTTCAATTTGGACCAGTCTAAAATTTTGTTTGTTTGAATGGGGTTTTACGCCGCTTTCAACAATCTTTCAGTTATATCGCGGCGGCTGGAGCACCTAACAATGGAATCCTGGTATTTCTCACACCAGTACTACCATTACATCCTTTCCTAGCCTCCAGCTGCTATCCCACATAGGTCTACGATTATCGACCCATTGGTGAGAGACAAATTGTCGTAAAGGATGAGTGCCGCCGTCGGGGATCGAACCCGGGACCTCTAGATTAACAGTCCGACGCTAAAATTTTGTCATCTGGTGAATTCTGATTCCTGTCTATATAAATTTTGACTGGTCCAAATTGAAAGAAGCTGCAGAGGACTATTTCAAGTTGATGGAATTTAAACTTTTTTTCACAATGTTTTTCAAAGCCGTTTTTCTTAAGAGTCGTTAAAAGTAGGGGTTGTTTGGGAATGGGTTAATCCACTTCCATACAGAAAATTTTGACTGGTCCAAATTCAAAGATGTAACACAATAATTTAACATTAATGAAATTTTAGATTTTTTCAACAGTGTGGAAAAAGAAGAAATAACACAATATTTTCCCTTTTGTTTTTCCTGAGGGTTATTAAAATTGCTATTGTGAGGAAATGGATTGAACAAATATTTCACCAAGGAATTCAATTTGCTCTCTCTCTCTCCTCTCCACTCCACCCCTCTCCCTCTCTTTCAAAGTATTTTTCTAGTAGAGCCAATTGATTGAATGGGATTTAACGCCACTTTTACAGTATTTCAGTCATATCACAGCAGCTGGAGCACCTAGCAATGCAGTCTTGGTAATTCTCTCACCAGTACTACCACTACATCCTTTCTGAGCCTCAAGCTGCATATCCCACTTAGGTTTACAATTATCCGTCCATTGTTGGGAAACAAATTTTGAAAAGGTAATTTGCTGCGGCCAGGGATCAAACCTGGGACCTCATGATGAGGAGTTCTATGCACTACCACTGTGCTTTTCCTGGGCCGCTAGTGGAGTTAAACAAAGCAGGATTGGGTTGGAGTGGATTAAGCCACTTTCAAAAGTATTTCAAATATAAGGAAGAGGATGGTTAACTCACTATGGATTTGTTTTTTGCTTGCACAAAATTCTGAGCCAACACCTGTTCATCCAATAGAGGTGCCCTATGTATCACTTGACATGTAGTTCATTCCAGTGTACACCCTCGCACCATAAGGGCATGTTTTTCATAAATGGCAAATATAAGGTGCTACAGGCAACGTTACCACAATACTATGTAATACTGAATAAAAATTGACCCCCAATTTAGTGAAAATTAAAAGAAGCTATGATTCTGCCAATGATTCAGTAAACAGGTGCTTGCTAATTAGATAAAACGAGAGATTAAAGGAAGTCATGGTGATCAGGTGTGACTTAACAACCACTACACTGACCTTTGAATCTTTTGATTAATTTTTACACACCTTCCTCAGTATGTCTGGAAATTCAGTGAGGAATGTTACAACACTTTCAAGCATTGGATGCCCGATGCAGTACTCAAACCTTTGATCAGAGAGTTTTGAAAAGTCTGGCAATAATCAACCCCAATGTAGCAGGTACTTTCAGCCTGATTATATTTTCTCTTTTAGTTAAAGCCAAGATAATCACCTTTTTATTGGCTGAAAACAGCAGATTTCTTCTCTTGGAACAGTGCTTGGATGTTCTTCTCGGACAGTCAATATAATACAGTAGTCAGATAAATAGACTGACAGCACTGAAAGGATTGATTGTGGGTCAACATATTTCATTTGAACATTGAAATGATGAACAACTCTTGCTTAACTGATTATCATCCAATCCCCCCTTCTGACACCTCTAGATTTTAAAGGTTCAAGAAAACAATGTGGAAAGGTAGGATTTGCTTGTGACAACTAATTTGTGCATTTTCAAATGGTTTTCTGCCCAAAAGTATTTGAAATTCTTTTCACTTGAAAATGTCTTCTGCTTGATCTTTGATTTTGGAGCAGTCCAATTTTCTGCCGTCTGTTATTGGGCTTAAAGGGACATATAGGTAATGTATACTATCATTAGATTATAATTTGTGCACGCAGATCTTTATCAACACCCCCTCCCCGAAAAATGGAATATTACAGTTCAGCACAAGGGCCAATATTGTTGGAAAAATGGCGTTTTCGTCGTAGTTTCTTTAAAGAGGGGTTTCAGATTCAACATCTGGAGGAAGTTTCAACATCTGGAGGAAGTCAAACACTTTTTAAGTTCGAAACTTACCGGGTAAGTTGTTCTGTTTTTCTGAAATTAACAAACCATGTGTCATGGTCAAGGGAATTTTCTGCATGGCGACAACAGTCACGTGCTAAATCACAGGTGGCGCTGAAATACATTTCCCGCCAATTCAAGAATGAAAGAACTTTTTGATAATGATCTATGACGTGTACATATTTGCCCATTATGTTATCCTCATATATAACCTGTAATTAGACAAAAAATCGACTGGTCAAAATAGAAAGAGGACTGCAGATTACATAAAATGGAGAAAAGTGCCAAATTCAGTTGAAAACATTGTGAGAAAAAGTTAAGCGCATAAAATGCATGCATGGTGACGAAGAAATGGGTTACATGCCTGTAGGAATCATTTCAGGAAATGGCAGATTTTCTTAGTGCGTATATGCAAATCTGTACATAATAATGATTCAATTTTTTGTCTGAATTATGGGGTAGCACCCACCAACCCCAAGTTCCAACGGACCTTTATCATTCTTCGTATAGCAGATAGCAGCATCAACCCCACAGATACACATCAGAAGCCCCTGTCGAAAAGATTTCAACGATTATGCCATTTTACTCATTAACACAAGCCTATAACACGGCAAACCCCGTTCAGTGCCCAAATCCATAGCTCACGATATCCCCTCGTCAGATCGCGATAGTTCGAAGGAAAAATCGTGACGAATTCTTCTGCACAAACAGATTAGTATGTATATAGGCCTTTAGAGCTTTGTTAAGCTGTAATAAAGACATTTTGCATTAAATAAAAAAAAAACCGGACCCGCGCATGCAATAGGTGGGCCTAAGCCAGGACTTTCCTATCCAAAATGCGAACAACGCATACGCTAGAATCACGAAAGTCGGTAGTGTATGACAAAAATAGAAACTGTTCGAGTCTCGCCCAAAAGGTTGGAGGTGAGGTGTCGAACATGGCACCCCCGACACCGCCATTCAACTCATTGGCACTAGACCAAAAATTTTCCCCATCTTGTGTCCATATTTCTTCTTTAACGGTTGATGACTATACATTTGAGTATGTGTGTCCGTGATCTAACCTCAAGGACCAAGAGCGAGAATGGAATGGATTATGTTACAAGGAGACCATGGTTTAACGGATTCCCACACGATTCCTCCTTTTTATGCCCTCAAGTAAAATGCTTTGGAAAACAATGTGGAAAATGAAGAAATTGCTTGAATCCACAATGTTGTATATCGCAAAAGTAAAAAAGAAAATCTACCAACTTGAAATTGCCGTCTACAGCTTCCCTCAGTTCGGACCAGTCTAAAATTTTGTTGGGTGAGAATGGTTTATACGCCTAGGAAACAATTAACTATGACAAGTCCCTGTGCAGTAAAGCACCGCTACGCGCGAGGTCTAACCAGAGTTGGAGACAGCAAGTTTCTGAAGAATCTTATCAAAACCTTATCAGAATTGACAATTCCAATACTGTGCCATCAAACAGCCCCCCTATAGATAGGTCCTGCGTCGATGACTCAGTTTTCTAGTAATCTGCACGCCGCCCAACAAAACGAGCACATCGGAATCAATCAAAAATGTAAATATTTGGAGGTAGGTTGCTGTGAATTACTGTTTTAGGTCAAATAAAGGCTTCGTGCTTCTATGGCCCATTCTGTTTCAGTTCGCCTCTCTTCGTTGATATAGCATTCAGTAGTGAAAGTTTGGCGTGTTGGTGCTAATGTATATTTGTTATACAATGAATTCACTACATCTTTTGAAATCGTAGATTCCTTCGCCTTTTCACTCGTGTCTATCCTGTCCTCTTAACAGTCGCGGTGTACAATGTTTTCTAAGGAAACATTATTGGACTGATGAGGAGTTTTACAAACGTGGTAGACAACTACTGGGTCATGCTAAATTTCAAATATAAATGCTTAAGGCCTTATAGTTAAGAGGAATATTTTTTAATTGCTCATATTTTAGCGAAATTCTCAACTTTGGATCCCAGGTGGAGGGCCATTTTTGACCCTATGGGCAAAATTTTCGATAACATTCTATAAAACCATTTAGTCATGATTCATGATAAATATCACAGACCATATAGTTAACCCATTACCAGACGGCAAAATCTTAGACTGGTCCAAATTGAGAGGAGTTGCAGACGACAATTTAAAGTTTATGAAATTTTAGATTTTTTCAACTTTCTTGGTAGAAAACATTGTGGATAATGAAGAAATTGCTTGTAACAAGCAATTTCTTCATTTTCCACAATGATTTCCAAAGCTCTTTTACTTGGGAGAGTCTAAAAGCTTCACTGAGTGGGAATGGGTTAAAGAGGAGAAGATTTTTGAACTTGCTCTGAGTGTTTTTCCCAAACTTACTCCTCCGGAGCAGGGCCCTTTTTGACCCCAGGGGCCAAATATGAATGTCCTATGCCATATACAATGTTGTTAAGGAGAAGAAGACTTGAACATGCTGTAATTGAGCATTTTTCCAAACTTTGGATCTCACAGGTGGGGCCATACAATTTCAAGCAGAAATTTTGGGAGGAGATGTAGTTTAAAAATAGTTCTTTATTTCTATATAAACCCCAACCCCTGGGGCTCCGCCCCTTGGAACCCGAGGAACATGATTTTAGCAATTTTGAAAGAGGTCAATATACTGATGTTTTATGCAAAATATCAAGGCTCTATGCCTGCACCTTCTGGGTCAGGAGGTGAGGATTTTTAAAGATTATTATAGAATTCCTCTTTTGTTGCCGTGGCAACCAGAGTTTTCTACGAACTTCAATTCTTTTAGCTATTTTTTTAAAAAATCTTTTTGAAAGATGTTTCTCATGATTTTCTCCAAAATATTGGAGCATATTTAACACCGGCTTTGAGTATAGGCGCTACATTTGACTTATTCGATTCACTGGCACGCTTGAGGAACTCATAGATTTTTATACCCACAAAGGGTCGTATGGCCTCGGTCGGACGTCCATCTGTTTGTTAGCATTTTTGTGTGCTACCATTTGTAAAGGAATAAACTGAAACCTGCACAATGAATCTCTATGATGGCTGATGGTACATGCAACAAAAACTATTATGATGTCTTTATCTGCCCTTGACTTAGCGAAATAGCTAAAATTGCAGTATATTTTATATACCCATCCCCCCTAAATATTCATTTCGAATGAACTGAAACTTTCCACAATCAAGTTTTTTTTTATTTCTAGTTGTTAACTCTTTCCTGGTTAATCCCTGGTTTTTACGTACCCGTGATTTATAATTGAGAAAACATTGTGAAAAAAGAAGAAATTGCTTGTAACAAGCAATTTCTTCCTTTTCCACAATATTTTATATTCCAGTAAATGGCCATTTTTCAAATTAAATCCTCTTCAAATTTTCATCTGCAAAACCTTTGAATTTGGACAGGTCTAAAATTATGCAAAACAGGAAAGGGTTAATGAGGTTAAAAAAAGGGATATTTTGATCCCTCGAGTCGCTTTGCATTTGACGGATCGCGGTTGTCAGTCAGACAACCTATCGACCAATCCAATCATTGATGCAGTCAGAAAATAAACATTAAACTTCACATTGGCAGAGATTTATGGAAGCATTTTTGTTGATTTGTCGACTTAAATGTCAAAACTACAACTTATTCAAGCAGTAGTTACGACGTTTAGGTAGTCATCTAATAATTATATTTTTTGTTACACGTTACTGGCCATAACTGAAGTTTGAAAACAAAAATAACACCACCACCTTTTGAAATCTAAGCGGAACTTCCTGTTGGAGCTCAGTGGGCGTGGCTAGCGAGCCGTTAATTATTTACCCTTTCACCGACAATCTTCTTCGGGGTGTATATTTGCCGCTCTACGAGGCTCTTGTCTGAAATGGATAAACCAGTGTTTCGTATCATTCAACGATTACTTTGAGGTGTACTATATCTAGTACACGAGATTTATTTTATTTTGTTAGATTTAGCACTTTCGGCACTGTATTTTCATCTATTACAATGTCTTCAAGCTCCTGTTTCCTGAGAGGACAGGAAAGGACAGGACCAGAGAGGTAATATGGGAACCATATTTTACCTCGAATGGCATAATATTGCCCTTATCGGTCCCACATATTACCTGATTGATCAATCGCGGTGTCAATAAAGGAAAATATCGACCAATCAAAACATTCATTCAGCCCGGAATTGAGATTTAAACTCCAACATTGGCCACCATTTGTGTGAAACATTTTAGTTGTTTCGCGACATAAACGTTGTAACTAAAGCTTAATCAATCTGCATTCACGGTGTTAAGGTCGCCAACCAATGATTCTACTTTTTTCTTACATACTACTGACCATATATTTTGTAAAATAACGCCTTTTAAAATCGAAGCGGGACTTCCTGTCGGAGTCAATGGGCGTGGCGAAAGGAGTAAGTTGGTTGGACCAGAGACTTGTCAATTATATCCCCTAGAATCCCGGTTGCACATACAACCGGGTTCTAAACTTGGCAGCCCATATGAATTTTCACAAGAGCCCATAAATTGGTCCCATATTTTTGCTGGCTGGGTTGATATTGATTCACTTATCATCTCTTTCCAAGTAGTGGTTATCAAAACACCTTTGTCTGTCAAAGCATTGAATGTACTGAAGGGTGGGAGCTTTATAACATCAATCACGTACAGTTTGTTCGTTTCAAATACCAGATATTGATTAATCTACGCATTATCCATTTTTTTTTTACAAACCGACGAAAACTCAATAAGTGACAGATAAATGTTAATTAATTAGAACAACACATTCTCAAATGTATGCGAAGCGGATTCATAAACAAGTGTGATTAGATTTTTTCATTTCATGCCTTCATGAAAACAAAAACATTCTACTCATTTCTTAGAATTTAATATCAAATGAAAACCCCCAATATCTTACTTATGTTGATACATATTTTGTGGAACTATTTTTGTGTGGAATCATACTAAATAGCTGCGCGCTCAAAATTTTGTTCATGCAGGTATAATTATTTTTTATTCGGCCAATAAGGACGCTCGATATTGATAAACAAAACCAGATATTAAATTTTAGCAAATATGACACGACTATCTGTTCGTGCAACCGACTCTCTGAAGACCGCCTTTGAAACGGTAGTGCGAGATCGACTGATCGGTAAACGTACCTTTAACCCATTCCAACACAGTGGAAATTTAGACAATTCCAAATTGAAAGGAGCTGCAGACGACAATTTCAAGTTGATGGAATTTTAAATTTTTTCGTTTTTTTTTGATAGAACATTGTGGATAATGAAGAAATTGCTTGATCCAAGCAATTTCTTCATTTTCCACAATGTTTTCCAAAGCTTTTTCGTTGAGGGGCATAAAAAGGAGGGATTGAGTGGGAATGGGTTAAATTATATAAAATCATTTCAAAATTCGCATAAAAGTCACGTATACATATATGTATCGCAAGCAAGCGAATAATCTGCAGCTAAACGACTGCATTTAGCCAAATACGTCTGGTAGCAACTATATTATAACCCTTAAGGAGAATTGGCGAGAAGTTAACGTGATCAAGCAATACAAAGACCCACAATTTTGCTTTGTCCAAGGCCGATAAAAATATTTGATATATATTCTCCAGCTAATAATTTAGACCATTGTTTACGCCACACTTACTCTTTGAATACGCTCTTCTTATTATATCAAACACATTACCGTGTAAGCTTTCTATTGTCCTTCGCCGAATTTTATCTATAAAAATTTCGGACCTGCCGGGATATTGAGCACAGAGGAAAAAGCCCTGTTCTGCGTACCATAATCTTTTTTACCTGCTGATTAATTGAATGAATGGAGTTTAACGCCACTTTTAACAGTATGTCTGGCATATCGCGGCGGCTGGAGCACATAACAATGGACTCCCGGTATTTCTCACACAAGTACTACCATTACATCCTTTCCTAGCCTACAGCTGCTAATCCCACTTGAGTTTACGATTATCAACCCATTGACGAGAGACAAATGTCGGAAAGGATTTTTGCCGCCGCCGGGGATCGAACCCCTGACATCCCATGATTGAAGATTGGGAGTCTGATGCGCTACTGACTGCGCTATGACGGCGGTCGTGTTGATTAATGCATGTTAAGTCTCTCTGTAATGGTCACGATCATAGACTATGAGATTTCGGTTGCATAGATGAGTTTGCTTATGGAAATAACGTCCTCAACTACGAAAGGGGTAGGAAGGGTGTTAGATGTTCATTTGGTGATGTTGAATGCAAAATATGAATATCAATTTTTATGCGCATAAAGTAAGGTGTATGAAGGAAATCATTGTGAGGACAGGAGAAATTGCATGAAACAAGCAAACTTTCCTTTACTTTCTGCACAATACGGTTATTTTTCAGTTTAAGATTAGTTTGAAACGTCTTTGCATTTTTTGTCTCCCGGTCGAAAATAGAATTTCGGGAGTGGGAGGGTCTTTGTGCATAGTTAAAGTCTGTCCGTTTATTCTTCTGTACCAAATTTTGTCTGGATCAAATTTTGAAAGCATAGTAGCTATCAACTTGAAAATCCATGGATTGATAGATCACAGTGAAAAAAAGCAGTGCTTACGAACCATAATCCTAAAATGCCCAAGTTTTAAGTTATTCTCTTTGTAGTTTTATCCGGAGCATATCTAAAAGTGGGAATCACCTTGAGGTCATAGGTAGATGGATCTCATTGGGACAAAGTGAAGTGCACTGGAACCATACGTCTTGCTTTCGTAATTTTTGAGTTATTTTCCCTTGTTGATTTTCAGAATTAAATTTTATCTCATACATATCTATGATAGTAAAGCAGTAATCAATTTGAAAATTCATGTAGAAGAAATGAATGCAGTGCACAAGAACTGTAACTCTAGCCTTTAACATCTTTGAGTTATTGCCATTTTTTGTCTTTCAGACATAAATCTTTTATGGAGCATATCTCTGAAAGTATCGTATCTATCAGCTTAAACTTTAAAGATGGATAAATTTCAACGAGAAGATTGCAGTGCACAGAAGTCTGGCTTGCCTAAATTTTAGACATTTCCCTTTTTTCGCTTTTTGTTTGGAGCATAATTATTTAGTACAGTTATCATTATGAAACTTCATAGGTGGATGGATCTTTAATGCACGTGATCTTTTAATATTGTGAGCTCGTTTTTGAGTTATTTCCCTTTTATTGTTTTCTGCATAAGATTTTGTCAAGGGTACAGTTCTGAAAGTATAGTAGTAAATCAACTTGAAAGTTTCTTTTTTAGTTAACCCATTACCACTCACTAAAATTATAGACCAGTCCAAATTCAAAGAAGTTGCAGAAAAGAATTTTCAGTTGGTGAAATCTTTAAATTCTTTGTCTTTTAGGGTAGAAAACATTGTGGATAATGAAGATATTGCTTGTCCACAATTTTTTCAAAAGCTTTCATATTGAGGGGCGTTTAAAAGCATCATTGTGTGGGAATGGGATAAATGCTTGACACAAATGTTTGGAGTCATTTCTTGTCACAAGCAATTTCCTCATTTTCCACAATTTTTCTAAAGCTTTAATATTATATTATTGTGTGGGAATGGGTTAATTCTCTTTAATGAATTTGCTGACAGAAATCTTGTCTGGAGCATATATATGAATGTGTACAGGCTATCAATTTGAAAATGCTTGAATAGAGCTAATGCTTGAAAAGAAACTATATCCAGAAGCTGGCTTGCTGCACTTTTCAATGATTTCCCCTAGTGTTTTTTTTACATTTGCAATTGACCACTCGCTGGCCCCGCCCAATGACTCTTTAGGCCCCGCCCATTAACTCCAAAAGGAAGTTCTGCTTCGATTTTCAATGGTGTTATTTTGCAATAGTTATGGCCAGTAGCGTGTAAAAAAGTAAAATAGTTGGTCGGTGACCTAAACGTCGTAACTACAGCTAGAATAAGCTGTAGTTTCGACGCTTACATCGCCAGACCAACAGTAAAGGTTAACAAAATGGTGGCCAATTTCGGAGTTGAAAAGCTCAGGTCCGGACTGAATGAATTATTTGATTGGTCAGTTTATTCCTTGATTGAAGGCTACGAACTGTCAATTAGTCAATTGACTGATTAATGGCCACTCTGACCCCGAACAAGGAAGTACATCTAATGGCGTAGGGTTTTATAACTTATGTTCAGGAACATAAAACAAATTGATGACTAGTAACTACTGCATGATCAAGGCTCTAGTTATGACATTTGTGTTGCCTAACCCACTTAACCCATTCCCACACGATAAAATTTTAGACCAGTCCAAATTCAAAGAAGTTGCAGACGACAAATTGAAGTTAATCAAATCTTCAAATTCTTTGTCTTTTAGGATAGAAAACATTGTGGATAATGAAGAAATTGCTTGTCTACAATGTTTTCAAAAGCTTTCATATTGAGGGGCGTTTAAAAGTGTCATTGTGTGGGAATGGGATAAATGCTTGACACAAATGTTTGGAGTCAATAGTCATTTCCGGTCTTAATGATTAACTTGATACTTTTAGAGATATGCTTCGGACAAGTTTAGTGACAGAAGGACGGAATGACGGAAGGACAGACGGAGACCATTACTATATCCCCTTCGCCGAAACGGCGGGGGATAACAAGCTATTTCTTGTTTTTCCACAACTTTTCTACCCTATTAGATTAAAATGGATATTTTTCAAATAAAAAACACTTTAAATATTTGTCTGCAAAACATTTTAATTTGGAGTGGTCTCAAACTGCAAAACAGGAAAACAGAAAAAGTAGCAGACAACAATTCAAACGGGAATAGAATGCAAGTATCTCTGTTATTATAGGAAAAAGACAAAGTGAACTAGATGGTTGTCCCAGGACAACTGCTGTCGAGCCCACAAAGTTTTTTAGGCATCATGCAAAATTTTAGTGTTTGACCTTGAGCATTGACCTTGAAGCTATCCAAAAAATTCTTTCAAATGGCACATCTACTCATGGTGGAGAATAATTGTGCAAATCTGTTTTTAAATCCATCCATAATTGTAAGAGAAATGCTCTTGACAATCACAATTTTAGTGTTTGAGTGACCTTGAGCTGTGACCTTGACATTAGAACTATCCCAAAAATTCTTTCAAATGGCACATCTACTCATGATGGAGAATAATTGTGCCAAGTTATTTTGAAATGCATACATAAATGTAGGAGTAATTGTCCAGACAAATTTGGACGGACAGATGGACTAACAGATGTAGGACTAACAGACTAACACACACACACTGACTTGTCATAGTGACAACTGAGCCTAGCTCGATGCAAGCGGTCTTGACAAAAATGAAGAAATTACTTGTATCAAGCAATTTCTTCATTTTTGTTTTCTTGTTAATTGTTTTCCAACTTTTTTTCTTGGCGGTTGTAAAGAGCGGGATGATCAGACGCTGATCAGACCAAGAGGATGTGCAGCTCAGGCAGTATATAAGTACTTATGTAACCCAACGCCCTACAGCAAAGTTTTAGGCTGGTCCAAATTGGAAGATATTGCAGAGGACAATTTAAAGATTATGTTTTTTTTTTATTTTTTCAACTTTTTGGGTAGAAAATGTTGTGTAAAATGAAGAAATAGCTTGTTACAAGCAATTTCTTCCATTTACACAATGTTTTTCCAATCAATTTTCTTATGGGGGTGTCATAAAGACACATTTAGTGGGAATGGGTTATGGAATACATGCTCTATATAAAGAAAGCTTCATGACAGCTTCAAGTACCTAGGGACACTGATTAACTATACCCTAAGGGGCACAAAATTATTCTTTTGGGATGGTTCAGAAAGAAATTTACAGAACAAGACTTTCTTCAAAGAATACTTGTTAGCTCGGCTGTTTTTTTGAGAAAACCCGAGGTATTGTCATCAACTGAGCGTCGCTGACGTCAGCGTTGGCGTGACAAACTTTAACCTTGGTCATATCTCTGTTGTTATTGAAGATATCCTCATGAAACTTGGCATGTGTATTGACCATCACAAAAGCTATCTAGACTATCAAGGGGATAACTCTAAAGCGTTTTTGTAAGAGATATGCCCCTTTTTCGACTCAGAATTTTTGCATTATCCAGCACCTGCAGCAGAGCATTCCCGACCGTGGGCGGTGCTCTTGTTAAATTCAATGTTTAATACTAGAAGCAAATGTCCTTACTTCCCTAATTTTTCTTTATATTTCATCAAACATTCATTCTGGCTTTTTTCCATTCGGATACAGCTTAACAATGGACTGTTTTTAATTTTTTTTTAGACTTTTTTGAAATTGAAAGAGGATGCAAACAACAATTCAAAGTGTGTTTAAATCTAAAAGTTTGGTTAGAAAACATTATGAGAAAAGAAGATATTGCTTGTTATAAGCAATATCTTATTTTCTCACTAAGTTTTCAGCAATTTTATTTCATCTTTGCGCCAAAATGCCGAATAGTGTTACAACACAATGTTGTAGCCCGGTAGCAACGTTTTCTTTCTTGTATCCTTCACTGTAGATTTCAAAGTCACAAAAAAAAATATGCAATTGTCAATAAATAAAATAAATCTAGAGTTGAAATCAGTGCCTATTGCAGGGTCCCTAATGTTGCCATTGCATTGGTCAATTTCTCAATCTCTTGCGACAGCTCTTCTTGCTGAAATGTAACAGAAATCAACTGAATGGATTTGATTTTTACACATTTTACAGACATCTAAACATGACAAGAGCAACCAAAACTCCCTATCAGTTCTTATTCTTGCTATGTATACAATATCCAACCTGAGACATCAGTTCATCCTTGTATAAAAAATACGAAAAAGCAAATGTGACTCAAAGCATGCTGTAACAGGTGACAAAAGGGGCACATTAACTTTTTAATTCATCATCATAAATATTTCATCATGTCTCATTTTTTTCTTCTTTTTTTGATGTATTTCAGATTTTTCAAATGTCTTGAAAGCAAAAGCAAATCCTTGTGGCAAAATATATCAATGGCTTTCTGCTTTTCACCTTTATAAAGGCTTTCTGCTTTTCACCTTGATCAGCCAAGTCCTTCTAAATAATTATTGGCTTGTGGCTGTCAGTCAAAAATGAACTGACCAATAAAATTTAGAGCGGAAATGAATTTTAACTCCCATCATGTATATTGAGCATTTTTGTAGTTTTGGTGACTTAACCCATTCCCTCACAGTGACGCTTTTAGACGCCTACAGAAAAAGCTTTGGGAAAACATTGTGGAAAATGAAGAAAGTGCTTGTGACAAGCAATGTCATTATCCACAAGGTTTTCTACCCCAAAGGTAGGAAAAATCCAAAATTTCATCAGGTTTAAATTGTCGTCTGCAACTTCTTTCAATTTGGACCAGTCTAAAATGTTGCCGTGTGGTAATAGGTTAAACTTTGTAAGAGTTGGTGGGCCAAGCCAAGCAATCTGTCAATTTTACCACAGGATCAGAACTTTTCATAACTACCAAGAATGTCTCATTTTTCTAAATACCATTTTTTTACCCTATTACCTTTTCTACATTTTTCTTCCGTATATCCTCTGGGACTTTATTTTCATAATCTGCTATTGACATAGCATCTTCTACTTTTTTCAGCTGGCCTGACAATCTCTCCTTTTTACTAGCCAATTTTCCTAGCTCTTTATTCACATCTATCAAACCCTGAAACAAAATGTGGAAGAAAGTTTCCTACCAGTGTCCATACCAAAACATTCAATTTATTTTTGACCCATCACATCCAATAAACAAATATTCACACCATTGTTTACCTCTTTCCTGCTGAGTCCCTAGTCTTTATGTCCCTGTAATTTTGTAATTGAGAAATCATTGTAGAAAAAGAAGAAATTACTTGTAACTAGCAATTTCTTCTATATCCACAATTCTTTCTACCCTACTGAATCATTATTTTTCAATTAAATTCACTGTAATTTTTAGTCTGCAAAAGCTTTGGATTTGGACAGGCCTAGAATTTGGAAAAACAGGCAAGGGTTGTTTTCTTTGATATAGCTCCAATTAGTGAATTTATCATACATTTATTGTTTGGAAATATCTTAATCCTTGTCATGCTGAACCCGGAATATTCCGGTTTTGGCAGGAGGTGTAGATCAAGATCAGCCTGCACATAAGAGCAGTCTGATCTTGGTCTTCATCTCCTGCTTGTACTTTTCCTGCCAGAGTTGTTTATGAAATTGATTTCTAAAAGAAATATTGAAGAACAAATTCTATCAGTGCTTTCAGTCCTTTGAATTTACAGCAATATAGTAAGGTACTTTATACAGCATGAAAAGGGTTAATACTACAGTAAAATGTGTGTGCTACAAGCCTGTTTCGATATTCGTACCATGTGTATTCCGATTCAATCAAATCATATTATTCCATTGCAACACGACCCCCAAGTTAACCCATTCCCAAATGACCAAATATAAAACTGGTCAAATTGAGAGAAGTTGCAAATAACAATACACTGTATTTACTTGATTGAATTAAAGAATCTTTCTCTTGAGATTGAAAACAGTGTGGATAATCAAGAAATTGCTTGTAACATGGCAGAGGCATATCAACATTGTGAAAAATTTGTCTTTTTCTAACAATATTTTCTACTCTATATGTCACATTTTTGCTATGCACTTTAGAGTGTTGTTCGCAGCTTCTTTCAACCCGTATCAGTGTAAAATTTTGTTGTTTACTCCTGGGTTTAGAAATGCACAATATTTCCTAATATTCCAGCAAATTGAGGAAAAACTACAATTGGGACCTGCTTGGTAATCATGAAACCCATTAGCAAAGACAAAATTTAGACTGATCCAAATTCAAAGATTTTGCAGACGTCAATTTGAAGTCCATTGATTTTAAATTTCACTTGTATTTTGGGCTAGATAACATTGTGAATAATGAAGAAATTGCTTGTAACAAGCAATTTCTTCATTAACAACAATGTTTTCAAAAAAAAAAATTCTTGAGAGGCGTCAAAAAGCATTATTGTGTGGTAATGGGTTAATTAGAAAATGAGAGAATCAAAATGTACAAACCTTGATCATAAGATGGGTTTCACATTTTGCAGAGACTGTTTGTACAGCACAGCCTGTGGGTGGGGTTTGGTCCACCATTATTTCAACACAACTCGTAAGAGCTAAAACACGGATCAGATCTGGATGGGTGCGGATCAGATTGGCTGTCTCCTCATCAGAACACTTGATATATACTGAAATGTAAAGCAATGACCAAAGGGTAGTCTCAAGAGAGAATATCACCTTTACCTATTCACACACAAATCCTCCTTTTTTAGCACTTGAGGAAAAAAGCTTTGGAAAACAGTGTAGAAAAAGAAGAAATTGCTTGTATCAAGCAATTTCTTCATTATCAACCATGTTTTCTATCCAGAAAGATGAAAAAATTCAAATTCCATCCACTTAAAATTGTCGTCTGCAGCTTCTGTCAATTTGGACCAGTCTAAAAATTTGTTGTGTTGGAATGGGTTAACTTGCAAAGCTTTGGTTTTCTTTGTAACAATGGGGACAACAAAATCAGCTGCATTTGCTGGAAAGTAAACAAGATGTGTTTGTGAAACACTATGCCCCCGAAACAGGAATTCTTTAGAAACAGGTGATTTTTATTGTTTTTAGCTAGCAAAGCGTCAGCTTTGATAGGTTAAGTTAAGAGATAAAATTTTGAGGTCTTCTCAGAAGTCATTGAGTGCAAACTGCTACTGGAGGCTTAACCACTAATTTAATTGTATGTCTACGCAACAAAAAGTAGTTCTTCAAAAGCATGCTTTAAAACCCATTGCCACTCAATCTCGCTTTTTAAAGAATCCCAAGTAAAGGCTTTAGAAAACATTGTGAACAATGAAGAAATTGCTTGTTACAAGCAATTTCTTCAGTGTCCACAATGTTTTCTACCCTACAAAAGTCAAGAAGATTACCTAACAAAACCAAGCTTTGCTAGCTTAAAGTTCTTTCAGTATTTTGATTTTTCTTTGTTTTAGGGAAAAGGGTTAAAATTTTGACCTTGACCTTGATGAAATGACCTTCCCCAGTTGCGCCTTGTTAAGACCTATCTACATACCAAATATTAGCATTGTAACTTAATCAAGGTTGAAGTTATAGGAAAATGTTTAGTTGGCAGGTTAAGTTTTGCAGACAGACAGACAGACAGACAGATAGACAGACAGGGTAAAACAATATGCCCCCCGATCTATCGATGCGGGGCATAACGAGAGGCTTAACCCATAAAAAAGATCAACTGAGATATAAAACAATAACAGTTTGCATAATTCATAGTCAGCGTCATAAAACAAGAATCAGATTTTTGGTTGGCAACTTAAATGTTGTAACTACAGCTTCAATAAGCTGTAGTTACAGCATTTAATTTGTCAAACCAACAAAAATACTTGACGCAAATGTCTAAGATCAAGATACACATCCATTCTAAATGAATTATTTGATTGGTCAATCCTTTTTTGGATTGACAGTGGCTAATCGTCGATTCATATGCTGTAATATAACACTCACATTCAGGTTTCATCTTTGTAGTAATATTGTAGTCCCCTCTAACAGATCGTACAGATTTTACAACATTTTGTACAAACTCAACTTCCTCCTCGAGCTTAGTGTTTCTCCATGGACACTGAAAACAATAATTCAGAAATCTGAGAGCTATCTGAAAACTTCTTTCAAATGGCCTATCTTCAAATCTACAACTGTCCTTACTTTGAAATTTATCAAAGATTATAAGAGTTATGACCCAAACAAATTTGGACATATTAATGCAATTTTACACTTATGCACATATACTGACTCGTCATAGTGACAACTATGTCTTGATCATCCCAAGCAGTAGCTTATTTGTTGATTCCAAGTTTTAAATAGTTTGCAAATAATAAGGGTGACCAAGCAGGCACTGGTTTATATTTTTAGTTATGTTTTGATTTTAACCCTTGTCATGCTGAACCCAGAATATTCCAGTTTGGGCAAGAGGTATAGACCAAGATCAGCCTGCACATAAGTGCAGTCTGATCTTGGTCTACACCTCCTGCTTGTACTTTTCCTGCCAGAGTTGTTTATGAAAATGATTTCTAATGAAAATAGTGTTTATTTAACAACACGTTCTTCCAGTGCTTTCAGCCCTTTGATTTTACAGCAATTCAGTAAAGTAATTTATACAGCATGACAAGGGTTAAAATGTAGTCCTTCTACTCCTTACAATTAGCTTATATTGAAAATACTTGAAGATTGAATATACATATGCATGCTAGCCAAGACTCATACAATCCTACTGTTTTATAATGAAAAAGCATAGGAAAACATTGCGGATAATAAAGACATTGCTTGTTACAAGCAATGTCTTTATTATCCAAAAAGCTGTCTGCAACAAAAGACAAAGAATTTATAAATTTCATCAACTGAAAATAGTGGTCAGCAACTTGTTCAAATGTGGACCAGTCTGAAATTCCGTTGTCTGGTAATCAGTTAACCAACCTGTTCTGGCAATGGATACGGTGTTACACATAGACTAGGTGGTTCATTTTCCGTCCTTCGTGGTAATCGTTGGAACAGTTCCTCTGACACAAATGGCATCATGGGATGTATCAGTCTTAGACCCGTATCTAGACACGTATAGAGAACATCTAGCGTGACTTCCTTAGCCTCTGCATCTTCTCCATACACAATGGGCTTGATGTATTCCTAGTGAGAAATGAAGTAAGTTGGTTTAACAGATTTAGCAAAAGATAAATCTTTTCTTCATGACACTCTCTGTTTAACCCATTCCCAAATAAGCTTGTAGACTAATCAAATTTGAAAGAAGTTGCAGATGACACTTTTTAGTTATGAAATTTTAATAATATTTGTCTTTTGGGATAGAAAATATTATGAAAACTGAAGAAATTGCTTGTAGCAAGCAAATTCTTCACTATCCTCAATTTTTTCAAAGATTTCTTTTTTTTTTTGGGGGGGGGGGGCATCCAAAAGTGTCACTTGCAGAAATGGGTTAAGTTTAACATTTTGCAAATACTACAAAAGAACGAGTGATAGGAGAGTAAAATTCTGTATGTGTTAGTGAAACACTTACACCTCAATAAAAGCCAAGATAGAGACATATCACCTATATAATTGATCTTGTCGGATGACCTGGCTTGGAAATTAAAACTACCAAATCAGTAACATCCTAGAGGAAATTTCGTTTTGATCATAGATTTCATCAGTACTAGCAATCTTTTTGCCAGTTGAATTAAGTTTGGCTATTTATATTGTTTTGAGCACTTTTTACATTTCAAAAGACAAAAGCTTTGAATGTTTCAATTAAAATGTTTAATAAGAACTGTTAAAAAGATAACATTCATACTGAAACTTGAATCACACAGCATGTCAACCAGAAAGAAGTTTACTGAAGGAATACAATTTCGCTAGTTGAAATTATGCCTACTTGCAAATCCCCCCCCCTCCAGCTTTTCAAGTAATTTGTTGTCACATAAATAATCTCTCTTACCAAATACCAATCACACAGTTCATACAACCAGAAGTTGTAACAAGCCTGTGTGACTGTGGGAAAGTCGTAGTTGTCAAATCCTGTCTTACAGCTCTGTACAGCTGCGGACATCTTACTGAGAATCCATAGGTCCATCTCTTTCTCCTTACCACTCAGCTGTAATGTACAAAAAAAAAATTAAAAAGAAAATTATTCAAAAGGCTCCAAGAGTGACAAAACAATGTAAAGATGAAAAAGTGTGTTAGAACTAAACATTCACCCACAAAAGTTCTCAAAGTAAACTATTGTCTAAAATTTGAAATTAAATCAAAATGAAAGGGTTTGTTTGAATGGGGTTTAGCGCCTCCTTCACCTTGGTGGGAGACAAATGTTGGAAAGTATAATTGCTTCAACTGGGGATCAAACCCTCATGATTGTGAGTCCAACATACTACCAACTCTGCTATGGCCGCGGTCTAAAATCGAAAGGCTGGTTAAACAGGTGGTATAGACGAAGTAAGATCAGACTGCACATATTTTCAGACCTATCTTTGTCTATACCTCGAACCAAAACAGTAATATTCCTGGTTTGGCATGCCAAGGGTTAAAACTGGTATGGTGGATGTATGGCTATCAACGACTGAAACAAATGGCCCATCTCTGCCAAGTTATGGCAAGTAAAGAAACCATTAAAAAAAAAGTACAGACAATTTTCAGTAGCTTCTGGACTGAGAGTGACTCACAACCAACACTGGCTGATCCTCTTAATATGGATTTACTGGAATGAAATACTTTACTGGATTTGTTTTTGAGTGCAAATCTGTTGATATGAGAAATAGTTAAACATAACGTTGCAAACTCAATATTTGAGGATTTTAAAAGTGGCAAGTGGAAGAGAAATACTTTCTTGATATAATATTGAGTTAATACATTTCTATGAACATCTCAGAAAACTTTCCTGTATACGGAGAAATTGCTTACTACATCGTACCTTCAATTATTCCCCTCTACCACATTCCTAAACAATTCTTGCAATCTTTAAAGAAGAGGGACATTGGCCCTAAAGCGCTCACCTGAGTCAATGACTATAGAAGCAAATTAGCACAAATGTCCTTATTTTAGCCAAAAGTGACCCTTTATCAAACCTTGTCTGAGAAATCAAGAACAAAAATTCTTTCAAAGTTTCAAGGCATTTGTGCAAGCAAAGAAGCTTGCAAATTGAAAAGATTTCTTTATATTAGACTTAGCAAACTAGTTTTTGATCCAATGTGACCTAACATCAAACTTGACAAAGTTTTTTATGGAGACAAACATTCTGAATAAATATCCAGTCAACTGACCCAAAAATGTGGCCTCTAGAGTAAAAACAATATTCTTCTAAGATTTGACCTAGTGACCTAGTTTTTGACCCAAAGTGATACGAATTTGAATATGTTGAGATATTTTGAAAATAGACTTTCTGACCAAATATTGAATCAATTTAGCCAAAAATAGGGCCTCTAAAGTGCATACATAAGGTATTTCTTTTTTGACCTTTTGAACTATATGACCCAAACTCTAGCTTGGCTGGGATATCATGGAGACTAACATTCTGACCAAATATCAAATTAATGGAGCCAATAAATGGGAAATTATCAGTATGGAAATTAACACACACCCCATCATTTTTTTATCCAATCAAATTCATTGAAGAAATCTGATAAGGGGTTTCCAAATGATAATTCATGTGAAATTTGGTTGAAATCAATTCATTGGATTCTGATTTTTTTTTAAAAAAAAAATCTTTTTTTTTTCACTATAGTTATACCATATGAAAATTAGCCCCCATCAATTAAAGCCATGTTCTTTATATTCTTTGAAATAATCTTATAGAAAGTCACCAAAGGATCATTCCTGTGTAATTTGGTTAAAATCCCTCAGGTAATTTCAAAGAAAAAATTCATAACTTTCACCGTAGATGGAAATTAGCCCAGCCAATTTAAGCCATGTTTTTCATCGGATCAAAATTTGTTTCAAGAATCTGATAAAGGGACTCCCAAAGATCATTCCTATGAAATTAGGTTGAATCCATCCCCTAGTTTCTGAGAAGAAAGAATCCTATACAGGGGCAACTAAGGATCATTCCTGTGAAATTTGGATTAAATCCATCCACTAATTTCTCAGAAGATTTTTAAAGCTTTCACCATATATGGAAATTAGCCATGCCCATTAAAGCTATGTTTTCATCACATCTAGGTTCTTTAAAGGAATCTGATTAAGGGCTCATCTAACTTATTGACAGACCGACAGATTAAATGGTTGGATGGATGAACAATGGACAACATTCCATGACAAAAGACCTTCTGGCTTTCAGCCAGTGGAGCTAAAAAATCTAGAGTTATCTGATTTTTCCTATAAAACTCAGTAGAGTAGGAAATGACAGTGTTACCAATATTTATAGTCAGTCTGTTTCTGATTAGCTAAGTTTGTAGAGCACTTGACTTCAAACCTTTGGTATGAGCCCAATAAAACCCAACCAACATCTGTTTGTCTTTTTATTACAATACTCTACAGAGAGCACTTCAAACAGAGATCATAATACCTAGTTTCATCCTGTATCCTTGCACCATCCCCCTAACAATCAACCTCACTCATATGGGCAAATGCTACAGCAGGGGCAATAAACGATGACAATATAAATTGTTTGAACACAAGGTAGTACGAACCTGTGAAGTTGATTTAGGTTTGAATTCTTCACCTAGGACATTCAGGGCAAATCTTGTAGCATTCCAAAGTTTGTTACAAAAGAATCTATAACCTTGAATACGTAGAACATCTAAGTTTATATCACGACCTGGAAGAAAAAAAATTAGTACTTAGTAAATTTTGAATCCTAAATAACAGAGGCCATAGTTTGTAGAATTAAACTGAAACAGTTTTACCAAACAACAAAATATTAGACATATCGTATTATTCTGAAACATAACATAGAATGAATATAGAGAATTTAAAGCGATATAACAGAAATTGCCCTTTAGTGTGCAGGAAAACGAATGTAGACTTTTGGTTGGTTTGGCAACTTACATGTCCAAACTCCAGCTTATTCAAGCTGTAGTAACAACTTATTGGCCACTAACCAACCATTTGCTTCTTATTCCAAACCATGAAGTATAACTGGAGGCGCTTGAGCACCTGTATCACTCCACTGGTCCACTGATTTTCCTGATCAAGCAAATGTTGTTTTCAGGAATCCAATATAAACCTAATCATATTCACCATTTAAAGCAAATAAATCTTGACAATGAAATCTTTTAATATTTCAAACTTTTGTTTTACTAAAGTAAATTCATTTAATAAGTCAGATGAAAAAGGTATAACAAATTCAAAGGGGTCACCACAGGACCATTCCAGTGAAATTTAGTTAAAGTCATCAACTGGTTTCTGAGAAAAATATTTTCAAAGCTTTCACCATATATGGAAATTAGCCCTGCCCATTTAAGCCATATTTTTCATCTGGTCAAAGTTCTTTGAACGAATCTGATAAAGGCTCATCTGAGGATCACTCATGTGAAATTTGGTTGAAATCCATTTACTGGTTTCTAAGGAGAAGATTATCAAAGCTTTCACCATATATGGATACTAGCCCCGCCCATTTAAGCCATGTTTTTCATCTGATCAAAATTCTTTGAAGGAATCTGATAAAGGATCACCAAATAATCATTTCTATAAAATTAGGTTGAAATTCAACACTTGGTTTCTGAGAAAAAAGTATTTAAAGCTTTCACCTTAAACAGAAAATGTTTGAAGGAAAATGAATTCTGTTCTCTTTCTAAGGAGAAGATATTTAAAGTAAAAGTTTTACAGACAGAATGATGGACACATGGTGGACACAACGCCATGACAATAGCTCGCATGCTTTTAGCCAAGGAGCTTAAAACTGATGTCGTTTTATAAATTGATGATTGTGTAATGCCAAGGTGTTTTAAATCACATATAAAATAACAATTCCGAAACAATTCTGAACTCACGTACCCTTAAGGCCTTTATTCACACATTGTTGGAAAAGAAATTACTTGTGTCATATACTTGAAATAAATACTTTCTTCATACCCCTAAATGATTACCCAAACCTTATCTTCGGGGTTGTAAAAGAGTGGAAATCATAGTGGAATTAAATATTAAGCACACATCTGGATTAATATATGTCCAGGTTGATCTTTGTCTATACTTTCTGCCTATTCAAGAATTTTCAAGGATAAGCAGATTAAATATATGTACCTTGAGCAGTATAAGCAATAAGGGCAAATCTCAGAGCATCAGTGCCACATTCTGGAATTCCATTGGGATAATCAGATTTCTGAAAATATATCAAACAAAGAAAAAAATAATCTATCTATCGACTATGGGTACCTACACTCCGATTGATTGAATGGGTTTAACGCCACTTTTAACAGTATTTCAGTTGTATCGCGGCAGCTGGAGCAGCTAACAATGGATTCCTGGTATTTCTCACACCAGTACTACCACTACATCCCTTCCTAGCCTCCAGCTGCTATCCCACTTAGGTTTACAATTATCTGCCTATTGGTGAGAGACAAATATCGGAAAGACAATGTGCCACCACTCGGGATTGAACCCATGACATCCCATTATTGAAGATTAGGAGTCTGACGTGCTACTGACTGCGCTATGACGGCGGCGGCCTACACTTCGAATCCCAATGTAAATACTCAATAGTCTTCAGTCAATAGAGGGATCACCTTGTGACAGTACTTACTGTATGGGGTTTAATGCCACTTTCAACATTATCTGCTGTATCATGGTGACTGGATCACCTGACCAATAATTCCTTGTACTTCTAGCACAAGTAGAACCAAAACATCCTATCTGAGCCTCTAGCTTCTCATCCCACTAAGTGACTATTTTCCCCATAGGAGACAGACAAACGACAACTATATCAACATACTGAGAGATAGGCAGACAACAGTTAAATATTATGACATATCTTATCCATGTAAGGGATTAAATGTGAGATAAATTTGCCTTTCAAGCCCCTTCCTTTTCAATTTGTGGTTTTACGTCCCTGTAAATTTATAAATGAGAAAACATTGTAGAAAAAGAAGAAATTGCATGTAACAAGCAATTTCTTCTTTTTCCACAATATTTTCTACCACAATTAATGATTATTTTTCAGATTATTTACATTTTAAAATTTTTGTGTGCAAAACATTTGAATTTACACACTTCTAAAATTTTGCAAAACAGGTAAGGGTAAACCTGGGTTATTTTTGCAACAGCATAATTGTACTACTTAATCCAAGAATATTATTGAGTGACTGCTTGCTTTCAACATAACAGTTTAACCCATTCAAACACAGTGGAATTTTAGACCTGTCCAAATTGAAAGGAGCTGCAGACGACAATTTCAAGTTGATGGAATATTTAATTTTTTCGTCTTTGTGGATAGAAAACATTGTGGATAATGAAGAAATTGCTTGATCCAAGCAATTTCTTCATTTTCCACAATGTTTTCCGAAGCTTTTTTGTTGAGGGGCGTAAAAAGGAGGGATTGAGTGGGAATGGGTTAAGAGTCTGTAAACAACATCATTTCGTAAAATATTTAGTCGAGGACAAGGAATGAAAACAAATTTGACTGTAATCTTAACTTCTGCTTGAATAAGCTGTACTTACAACACTTAGGTCACTAAACCAACAAAAATGCTTTACATAAATGTCAGAAGTCAATACCCACTTCTAGTCAAATTGAATTTGATTTTACAAAGAATTTACTTTTTTGATTGACTGTTTATAACAAGCAATTTCTTTATTTTTCGAAATGTTTTTTACCCCGAAAGACAAAGATTCTCAACATTTCATCAACTTAAAATTGTCATCTACAACTTCTTTCAATTCTGATTTGTCTAAAATTTTGACCTCTGGTAATCAGTTGATAAGAAAGAATTGTTCACACTGTTCTATGTGCACAAGGATTTGATGTAACATGTATTACCTGACCAGCCTTGGCTCTCTCAACTTCTTTTTCATCTAAGTTACCTTCTAATAACCTTGCATGGAGATTCTGTTACAATTGGCAAAAGAGGATTTATAAATCGAGTATACAAAACATGCAAGTTGTTTATAATTCCATTTAAGTTGTGCAAAAGAGATAGAAATACAGACTTTTGCAAAGATGAACAAGTCCGTATTTCTATCCCTAGAATCATTCATTCACATTTAATGAAATTCAACAATAGTTATTTATGTTTCAAAATATCCTTAATCCTTTACTAAACATTCCCAGCCTTAATGCCATCAAGGAATTATAATGCGAAAAACATTGTTAGGAAAGGAAAAGCTGCTTGTAATTAGCAATTTCTCTCCTTCTCATAATGTTTTTGACCATGTCTTTCTTTTTCAAACCACTTCAAATTATTATCTGCAACCATGGCTCCCCCCTGGGAAATTTTATTCTTGTGCCAATGAATTTGCCAACTGCAAAAATTCGGAGCCACTTGGTGCCAATTGGAGACAAAAGTGGAGCCAGTATGAATAAATGATTGAAAGAAATCTACTATATTGAAAACAAATAGCCTGTTATGTACATGTATATATATTCTGCTGAATAATTTATCAATTATCTGACTATTTAAATTAAAAAATGTTTTGGAAGTGACAATACTAAATGAAACCAGAAAGAAACTGTCTACAATCATTTCTCTTTTGTTTGTGCTACTTTTATAACCAAGAGATGCTCTGTTGAACCCTTTTAAATGTTAATCCTGTGATATATGATTTGGATCAATAAAGCTTTCGAAAACATTGTATGAAAAGAAACATTGTTCCACAATGATTTCTTCCATGATTAATGTTAATTCATCAATAGATAAGCAAAATGTTGTCTACATTTTAATCGGTATTCAAAGGAATCGCAAAAATGATCGAGGAATAAAGATCATCAATGTTTTAGCCCAAGTGTTGTGACTCTCCACCATTTTGGTTTACTTGACGGTTCCAAGCGAGGTGCTGGGCACTGGAGTGATGTTAGAATCAATAAGGTCAGTGATGCGAAACTAATCTGTCTTTATTGATATGTATATGCAATGGTTTGATGGTCGGGTGTCTCCCAAACAAATCAACAAAATTGTGAATGATAAGAGTCTTGTGTTGGTAATCGTTTCAATGGACTCAACATCCCTTTGCCTTATTTTGAAAGTTGTTGCTAACAAAATCGCCACATTGCCGATTTTGGAGCAAGAATTTTTAAATTGGTTCCATTGGTGGTTGGCAGAGGGAGCCCTGGCACCCTCTTTGAATTTGGTACAGACTAAATCTTGTTGTCTGGTAATGGGTTAAAAGTCATTCTTTATTGTAACATTTGTCTAGTAACAAAAAGCAAGTCTCTAGGGTATTCCTTCTATTGCTAGGTAAACCCTTTCCTGCTCTGCAAAATTTTAGACCTGCCAAAGTTCAACGGAAATTTAAAGTTGATTTAATCTGAAAAATAACTAGTCAGAAGGGTAGAAAATACTGTGAAAAAAGAAGAAATGCTTTTCACAAGAAATTTCTTCTTTTCTACAATGTTTTCTCAATTATAAAATCACAGAGGCATAAAAACGAGGGATTGGACAGGAATGGGCTGATCCAGGGCTCCAGAAATTTTGAAAGTTAAATCGGTCCGAGACAATGCCCCCCCCCCCGGCCGACAAAAACGAATACTCCCCCCCCCCTCCGCCAGCAAAAACGAATACCCTTTTTTCACCTTTCCCGTACGTAGAAAGGTTGATCATTCATTCAGATGTTGCCTTCTTTTTTAAATTTTCTGAATATGATTGTAATCTTCAACGAGTGGAAGATAGATGAAAACAACTGACAGATCCTACTTTTATTTTGTTTTTGAAAATTCGGCTGTGTATAAATTGCTATTCCTGCATTGTACGGCAGTCCACAAAATTGCAATATATTGTAAACTTAGACAAATGATTACATCATTAAAATTTCCGGGTTTTACAGAATATTTCCGTGCCGAACGCTTCAAATTTACGGGTTTTACAGAACATACGCTTCCGCCCCCCCCCCCCCCTCCCCCAAGAAACCAATTTAATTATAGTAATGATATACTTTTTCATAAGCTAGTTATCAAAAGTTCTATTAATTCAACACAGTCATTGCGATTTTCTCTCAACACGAGCCTCTGTTGATGGAAAAACACAGCTGACGTCACAAAAATTTCGGGTCATTCCATTCTACCGTGACGTACATCAAAAGACTGACGAAACAAACTCGAGTTGGTCGCCCATGTGTATTTTCCAAGAGTAGAATTTTTGCACAAATCTCGATCATTTATTAATTACAGTTGATTTGCGATTTATTATTCAGACCTTTTCAAACCCTGAAGTAAGATTTCATGATTCGTTGTTTCTTTAATTTTATTGATGGAACTAGCGATATTATTAAGCAGTCGTTTTTCGTTTATATTCAAATTATCTGCATTTTTCTGATATCCACTTATTGTTTGAATTCTATCAGCTACGTTTCTTACCGTGAATTAAAAACTGTAAAACATATATTAATGACGTGAATTTTTTATACAAATTTCGAACAGGGGCTCACGCGCTTACTTGTGATAAATCAATTCCATAAAAGCATTGTGTTGAGCTTTTCCGACTTTATACGAACGGCAACTGAAGCCTGTTCATGTCTCAATTCATATACCTATCCTATATTTTAGTAAAAAAAATGTTCCGCGAGTAATTGCAATTTAAATTGACGCAATACTAGATGTCCATTTTGATAAGATCTCGAACGTGTGCAAGTCAAACCGATTCTCTATTGCAAATAGTTTACAAAATTCGATAACCAAGGTTTGGTCAAGCAAGAAAATGTGGCTGACTGCAAATTAGGTACACGTGCGGATGGGCACTTGACTGGCCGGCGGATAAATGAATTATCAATTTTTGGCACTTTTGTTAATCTCTCAATCTGCAGGTAAATGTGTGAAACCCTTAAATCATTTTGGTTTCAAATGGATTCTGATAGATGATGGGCGAGTTTATCAATATTTCAGCGTGAAATTTAATAATTTTGGACCGATTTTGGTGTTATTTTTGGGATTCCAATCGGTCTGGCAATTCAAAATTCGGTCCAGACCGGCAATTTATCGGATTTCCAGAGCCATGGGTTGATCACTTATGAGAAATGCACAATTTGAAAAAAAAAGAAAAGAGTCAAGACAATTTGTAAAAATAAATTCTTACCTCTAAACTAATTCCTTTTACAACATCTAAAGGATCGACAACATTGCCTAGTGTTTTGCTCATCTTTCTGCCATGGGCATCTCTGATCATAGCATGTAAAAATACCTGTAATGAATCTCTGAATCATTAGTTTATGGAGAATGACATCAGTAAATCTAATTATCTCACTTCAAAATGTGGATAATGGGGTTAGGGTTAGCTTTAATGCTGTTCAGTGGATAATTGAGATTTCTTCCTGGATTATCATTTGATAGTATCACCGAAAAAATAGTGAAATTATCAAAACGCTTAACTCATTATTTTGGTGTATTTGTCCATTTTGTGCTACAGAACGTCATCGCTTTGAGACCAAAGACGCTGATGACATCATTGAGTAGCCATGTAATTCACATGTGAATCGACGCACTTTTATAGAGAATATATAAAATATAATATTTTGTCTCTTTTTTGCATGAAAGAAGTACAACAATTGTTTTTTCTTCATGTAAGATTGATAAATCTTTCGTTTCTTTATTGAAGTTTGCAAGTTGGAGAGAACAAGCAACCTAACTTATTCCCTGTCATAAAGAATGGTATTACAATCAAAGGGATGAAAGCATTAATTGTGGGTTAATATCTATTTTGAACCATTTTTTTATCAACAACTCTGGCTTAAAAAGGACGGAGTGGGTGGTGTAGACTAAGATCAGACTGCATATATTTGTAGACTGATCTTTGTCTACACCACCAGCCCAAAACTGAGATATTCAGCAGGGTAAGGGTTAAAACTCTCGGCTTATTGAAAGTATAGGAAATGAACTAGATTCGCCTGATTCATTACTTATACCTGCTTAAAAAATCAAAGGCTGTTTGGAAATCTGAGTTGCGTTGTAATATTTACCACTACAAGCAATTTCTTTTTTTTCCACAATGTTTTCTCAATTACAAAATCAAAGGGACGTAAAAACCAGGGATTAACCAGGTAAGGGTTAAGCCGAAGATACATAAAATACTACATCTTGTGTAATGGGGTAACTTTTAATATCTTAGTTTTCTGTCTGGTATAATACTTTCAAACTTTTAAACAAATCAGATTTCTTTCACAGTAGACAAGTAAAGAGTTATGGAAATTATCGAAGGAATATCTTGTCAAAAATACTAACCTCTTTAAACGGAAGATCCCCTAACAGCTGTGACCCTAAAGTAACCATTCTCGCTACCCAGAAAAACAAAATGTCATGTCCTGTTTCTAACAAAGTCCCTGGATAAAACTTTTCTAACTCTGGTGTCTGAAAAGTAAAACAAGGAAGCTGGAATAAACATTGGATCGGAAACAAAAGAGAAAGAAGACCCTGAGGCTTTAATCTGTTACCAGACACAGTGTCTATTCTAGGCGGGAGGATTGTGATTTTTAGAAATCCCCCCTCTTTTTCTTGAGAAAAACAGAGGTACTTTTTACATACACAAAGAGCAAAGAATTTCCTTTTTTTTTACAATTTACCAGCTCAATTCCAAACTACTCTTCCAATCCTAGAATGGGCACAGAAGACAGACAGACAGACTGGTCCAAATTGTCCAAACTAAAAACTTTTTGCAACAAACAATTTCAAATCCATTGAATTTTAAACAAAATATCTTTCAGAGAAGAAAACATTGTCGAAAAGAAAGAAATTGCTTGTTACAAGCAATTTCTTCCTTATCCACTAAGTTTTCAAAAGCTTTTTTCTTAAAGGTCATGAAAAAGCAGATTTGTATAGCAAATTAGCCACGAATGTGTGTATAGTATAATAAGAAGAAGCAGTAACTTCAGGTCTTATACATTCATATATAACAGTGATACAGAAGCCACCCAAGTTATTTCTAAAATAGCTTAGCTTAGGCAAATTTCATTTTTGCTTCTTTGGAAGCAGAGATATCAACCTGATTCATGCTGCTTTACTACCGATGTTAACCCTTTCCTGTTTTTTTTTGTAATTTAGACTGGTTCGAACTGAAAGAGTTTGCACCAGACAATGAAATTTGAAATTAAACAGTTCTGTGTGGAAGAAAATATTTTGGGATCAGGAGAAATTGCTTGTTACATCCCCGGTTTGTACAGGAAAGGGTTAACACATTCCCACATAGTGACATTTTTGAAAGTAAAGCAATTTGGGAAAAAATTGTGTGAAATTTTATACAATGTTTTCTTGCAAGAAAATTGAAACAGGCATGAACGTACTGAATAAGCAAATTTTTTAAAATAAACTGGATATAATGAAAATAAATATAAATCTTTGAAATAGTACTAGAGAACCATTTCAAACTTTTCATTGTTTTTACAAAAGTCAAGTCAAGTTATGTAAAATTCATTATGTACAATATTCCATGTATACCATATATTGACAAAACCCACCACCATAATAGCCATGTTTTTCAACCAATCAAAATTATATGAAGGAATCTGATAAACAGTCATCTGATTATTATTCCAGTGAAATTTGGTTGAAATCCATCAACAGGTTTCCAAGAAATTTACAAAGATTTCAGTATATACCATATATGGAAATCAGCCCTGCCCATAAAAGCCATATTTTTCATCCAATCAAAATTCTTTTTTATATTCTGATATAGGTCACTCAAGGATCGATCCGGTCAAATTCGATTGAAATCCATCCACTAGTTTCTGAGAAGAAGAATTTCAAAGATTTTACCATATGGAAATTAGCCCTGCCCATTAAAGCTATGTTTTTCATCCGATCAAAATTCTTTGAAGGAATCTGATAAAGGTTCAACCAAGGATCATTTCTGTGAAATTTGGTTTAAAATCCATCCATCGGGTTCTGAGAAGAAGAATTTAAAAGTTTTACCATATATGGAAAAAAGCCCCGCCCAATTGAGCCATGTTTTCGATCTGATCAAAATTCTTTGAAGGAATCTGATAAAGGGTCACCCAAGGATCATTTCAGTGAAATTTGGTTGAAATCCATCCACCAGTCTCTGAGAAGCAGATTTTCAAAGCTTTTACCATAAATGGAAATTAGCCCCAGTCCTTAAAGCCTTGTTTTTCATTTGATCAAAATTTTTTCAAGGAAACTGATAGAGGGTCAACCAAGGATCATTTCTGTGAAATTTGGTTGAAATCTGAGTACTTTCTGAGGAGAAGATTTTCAAAATAAAAGTTTACAGACGGATGACCAGATGAACGGATGGACACACGCACACCGGACACAATGCCATGACAATAGCTGTCTGGCTTTCAGCCAGTGGAGCTAAAAAACAAAAATTTAATAAACTTTATATTGTCATCTGCAACTGCCTTCAATTTGGACCAGTCTAAAATTTTGCTGTCTGGTTATGGGTTTACACACAGTGAATTGGCCATAAGGGAGATAACCTGATGTAATTGAAGGTTCAAAAGTCCAATAACTTATCAAAACATTCATTTAGAATATTTTAAAAGCAATGTTTACTTCCTACATTTGTGTCAACCATTTTCTTTGAATTTGAATTTAACCCTTGCTATGCTAAATATAATCCTTTTCTGAATTTGCAATAAAATCATAGGCCATAAATTTTGCAAAATTACACTGTTTAACCCATTCCTACACAGTGAAATTTTAGTCTGGTCCAAATTAAAAGAAGTTTTCGACAACAATTTTCAATCGTTGAATTCTTTAAAATGTTTGTCTTTCTGGGTAGAAAACAATGTGGAAAATGCAGAAATATAGCTTGTAACAAAAAAAATTCTTCATTTTGGACATAGTTTTCCAGAGCTATTTTCTTTGAAGTGTAAAAAGGGATTGAGTTGGAATGGGTTAATATCTAGGTGGAACTTCTACATGGAGCTCAGTTGGTGGGGGCCAGCTATCCATCAATCATATGACAGATAGGACATAGAGGAAAATCAACTGGTTATTCAAGATATGAAAAAATATTTCACGAGGATGCGTTGTTAGGTGTTGAAAAAACGAGTGCGTAGCATGAGTTTTTTTAACGCCTAACAACACATCCGAGTGAAATATTTTTTTTCATATCAAGTATAACAAGTTGATTATTCTATTTATAATATACCTTATTATTTTATTTTTTATTAAAATATCGAAACCAATCTTTTTGATAGACTCTTTATAATGTCAATGGGTTGGAAAAAAGGTAGTTCCTAAATTACGACAGAGAGTGAAACTGAAAAGAGTTAACGTCACTCCAGTGACGTTATCAAAATTTATTACACTGAGAAATTCCAAGATTTCACAGCAAGGTATACAATAAAGTGCATTATCCATCGAGTAAACCTAGGTTCACAGTTGAGAAGGTAAAGGGAAGAACAAACCGAAAATACCTGCTCATATTGTAAAGTGTATTTTTTCACTTTATCCTTCCCGTTTTTTTGAAATTTTGGCTGGTCCAAATTAGAGATTGCAGACTACAATGAAAATTTGAAATAAAATCATCCTATGTGGTAGAAAATATTGTGGAAAAAGGAGAAATTGCTTGTCACAATCAATTTCTTCTTTATTCACAATGTTTTCTCAAGGATAAAATCACAGTGACATAAAATCAAGGTTTTGTATAGGAAAGGGTTAAAATCAAATTCCTACTCACCTTTTCTGGCCAACCAAATATAGAAAATGGAAAAAGAGCTGAAGAGAACCAAGTATCTAAGACATCAGGGTCTGAAAAGGAAGAATAAGATAATGTTTAACCCTTTCCTGTATTTCAAAATTTTAGACCTGTCAAAATTCAAAGGATTTGCTGACAAAAATTTACATTGAATACAATTTGAAAAATAACCATTCATCAGGATTGAAAATTTTGTGGAAAAAGAGGAAATTGCTTGTCTCAAATAATTTCTTCTTTTTCAACAATGTTTTCTCATTACCAAATCACATAGGTGTAAAAACAAGGGATTGAGCAGGAAAGAGTTAAGTTGTAATTTGCCTAGTGTAATGTTTTTGAAATAACTTAAGCACACTTGGGACTGGCTTGAGACATCGTAGGGCTCAAGATTGCCCAAGTTTACAAAGGCACTGCATGCCTCTATTGTTCATATTTGAATAATGTCAAGTTTTAGAGTATTTTGGATAAATGCCAATGTTCAGTAGGAAAAGAACATTGTTTGAATATTTTTTCTAGAAAATGCTTGCTTTTTTCCCCCAATAAGTTTTCGACAAATGCTGCATTTCCTCAGTACCATTTGTATCTGCAAAAAGAATCTTCATCAGAGCACTGTTAACACAACGTAAGATATACTATTCCAAAGTCCCCACCTTGCACTAGTGTTATCTTATCCAAAGATACGCTGAACTTCTTTGCAACCTTCTCCTTTGCCTCAACTTCCGTTCTTCCGGAAAACCAATAATCACCATCTGTATCCTTTCCAGCAGGAACATTCGGATCATCAATTTTTGCAAAGTAAGCAGGAATTCGATGTCCCCACCATAACTGACGAGAAATACACCAATCCCTGAATAATACACAGAAAAAGCCTTCTCAATACCAGACAATAAGATTTTAGACATGTCAATATTGAAAGAAGTTGTAGATGATAATTTCAACTTAATGAAATTCGAAAAGTCTTCCTTTATATAAATTCATTTGGGAAATATAAAGCTTGAATTTCACCCATTCCAACTCAATCCCTCCTTTTTACGCCCCTCAACGAAAAAGCTTTGGAAAACATTGTGGAAAATGAAGAAATTGCTTGTATCAAGCAATTTCTTCATTATCCACAATGTTTTCTATCCAAAAAGACAGAAAAATTCAAAATTCCATCAACTTGAAATTGTGGTCTGCAGCTTCTTTCAATTTGGACTGGTCTAAAATTTTGCTGTGTTGGAAAGGGTTAATCCCTCTCTCAAATCCTTGTTTTATTGACAATTGACAGATTGCGACTGTCAATCAAAGAATCAATCAACCAATCAAATTATTCATTGAGACCAGAAGTGAACTTTGAACTTTGATGTTCACAAACATTTATGTGAAGCATTTTTGTTGGTTTGGCAAACTATAAGGATATAACTAGATCTTATTCAGGCTGTAGTTAGGATGTTTAGATTGCAAGTCAACAATATTACTGTTTGTTATATGTTACTGGCTATGAAACTTGCAAAATAACACGGCTAAATATTGAAGTGAAACTTTCGGTCGTAGCTCAGTGGGCGTGGCCGTCAATATGTTAATTGATAAAGGATGTACTTATGTAACGGAGGCAGTCCAGTGTTGCTATATCATAATTCTATCCTTAACTCATTACCACATAATGACACTTTTTGACACTCTTCAATATGAATAATTGGAAAAACGTGTAAAACGAAGAAATTGTTTGCAATGAGCAATTTCTTCATTTTCTACATGTATTCTACCACAGTCATGAGACAAATGCCCCCAAAGGACAGGGTCAAGCATGTAGCACTTTGATTTGTTTTGTAAACACAACCACATGCATTTGTGATCTATACGTCTGGGTTTTTAATAAATGAAATTTTAATACATATAATAATTTCTATAAATACAGAATGAAATCGAGAATTGCATCATGGACGGATTTTTCTGAGGTCAAAAGTAGGTCAAAGGTCAAGGTCACTGGGTCAAGGTCATGTAAAGTGGTCCACCCAACTAAGCATCTGTCCAAATATGGAAGCAATCCAATGAAGAATAAGAGAGTAAATACAATTTAACCATTCCGGACACAATTTAACCATTCTGGATGCCCATTTGACCGCAGATTGTGACCTTGACCTTTGAGATAGGAACCTGAGTCTTTTTCACGACACGTCGTCTGAAGGTGGTGAACATTTGTATGAAAGAAATTTGCACCTGCGTGCATGTTTATAGAAGTTACAGAGCGGACACGGCAAAAAGTGCTGATTTTTTACCTTTGTCCCCAGATTGTGATCTTGACCTTTTAGATAGGAACCTGGGTCTTTTTTGTTACACGTCATCTTAAGGTGGTGAAGATTTGCATGAAAGAAATTTGTACCTGCGTGCATGATTATAGAGGTTACAGAGCGGACTCGGCAAAAAGTGCCGATTTTTTACCTTTGTCCCTAGATTGTGACCTTGATCTTTGAGATAGGAACCTGGGTCTTTTTCACGATACATCGTCTTATAGCGGTGAACATTTGTGCAAAGTTATAATGAAATCCACGTTTGCATGTAGAAGTTACAGAGTGGACACGAAAGCGGGACGGACGGACGGACAGACGGACAGTTTGATTACTATATGCCTCCCTTTGGGGGCATAAAAAACCCACTAAAATTTCTAGAAAATTAATTTTTTATTTGTGACTTCTTTAAATATGGACCAGTTTCAACTTTTCTCCTGTTGTAATGGGTTAAGACATACAATAAAGAAATTACCTTGAATTTTCTAACCAATGATACCAAGTTTTCTTGTGTGCATCTGGTATAATTTTCAGCTCATCTTTTTGTACAACCTTTTAAAAAAGAAATTATTGCTAGAAAAGTGTCACAGACAAGGATGCCTCCACATAATTGGTTGTCAAATGACCATCATTTGGTACCCCAAACTTTGAGGTATCTGACACAACGTTACACATGACTCAAGTACTCTCCAAAGGGTACAACCTTGCAGTTTTCTTTGAAATCCATCAGTTAATAATTTAATTTTTAGTTTTGTCTATCGAAAATGAGCTTTCTGATTGGTTGAGAAAAATTATTCATATCTATGAACACAATTTTGAGCAAGCAATGATTTTGTATGCTTCCGCAAAAAAATAGTCCCATACAAAAAAGTATCAAAATTTGTAAAGCTTTTAGTTTTTCCCTCGATGCTATCAAATTATAAGAAATGAAGAGAATATTTTTGTTTCCATGGAAGTGTGAACCGAAAAACCTTATTACACAATGTATGAATACACTTCGCGTATTCATACAGTGTGATTAGGTTTTTCGGATCATACCTCCATGAAAACAAAAAATATTCTCTTCATCTCTTTAATTGTAAAATATGTTGCCATCACATTGTCGGGCATTAAAAATATGAATGAAAATCTTCTTTACAATACCATTGATATCTCATATATAGAATCATTTTGATTTATTTATATACTTTGTATATTTTTTCAAATACACACAGCGTAATGCAATAAATGAGTCATAAAGGATTTATCCCAATTTAAAACATGTAACTTTATGAGAGGATTTTGATAGAAAATGACTTATTCCTGATCCTCAATTACCTCAAGAACAAACTCTACCTTGCCTGGAATGATGTTACTTAATTCTATATTAGAAGAACTTAATCCTTTCTGTTTTTTTGAAATTGAAGACTGTCGAAATTGAAAGAGCTTGTAAACAACAATGAAAATTGGATGAAATTTGATATGAAACCATCCTATATGGTAGAAAATTTTGTGGGAAAAGGAGAAATTGCTTGTCACAAGCAATTTCTTCTTTTTCGACAATGATTTCTCAAATACAAAATAACAGCAACATAAAATCCTGGATTTAAGACAATTAACATTGTCCGTTTTTGCATTTGACGGTTCTGAAGGGGGTATTACGAAATATGATGGCCTAATTTAAATCATCAGAGGGTAATGTGACCTTTTTAAGTTTATTTACAAATGTTATACATTAGGACTCCACTAAAAACTTGACTTACTTTTGGCACAAAGCTGTCCATCTAGATTGCTATTGAGCTGGGCTTCATTGTACAATTTTTTTCCCATATAAAACTCATTTCAAGTAAAACTGGGTTGAGCTTACCTTGACAGCTTTTGCACTCATGTCCTTCATATCAACATACCACTGGGGCTTTAACAATGGCTCTATCACATCTTTTGAACGACTGTATAAATATTTATTCATATCTTCAGTGAGTGAGCAAATTGTTTTTCATTCATCTCAACCCATTCCCACTCTACAAAATTTAACACTGGTCCAAATTAAAAGAAGCTGCAGACGACAATTTCAATTCAATTAAATTTTGAAAGTCTTGGTCTTTTTGGGTAGTACACGTTATAGTTGTTGAAGAAATAGCTTGTAACAGGCAATTTCTGCATTTTCCTCAATGTGTTCCAAAGCTTTCTTCTTCAGGGGCATAAATAATTGTTTGGAAATGTATGTATATGGTTAAATAAGGCTATATTAACAACATGTTGGTCACCCTCTATAGCATGTTATGAATACAACAAAAATATTTTATTTACTCAAATATATAACAAAATGTTAGACTGAGGAAAGATAATCATAATTGTTTATCACCTGAATGACTTCACAAAATTAGAGAACTGAAAAGTACATAATATTAGTTTTTCATTCCATGTATTCTACCAACATTTTGTGTAGTTTTATATAACCACCAAAATCGTTAAAAAAGGAATGATAAGCAATTTAACATGAGTAATCCGAGAAATATGTTGACTATCTTGATTATACTTTCTAATATTTCAGGACCAAAAAGCTTTGAAAAATAACCCTTGTCAAAATAACCCAAAAATATTCCTTTATTGGCAAGATGTCTACACCATCTGTTTGTCCAATGCAAGCCAAAATTATGTTGAATGGGGTTTTATGCCGCTTTCAACAATCTTTCAGTTATATCGCGGCGGCTGGAGCACCTAACAATGGAACCCTGGTATTTCTCACACCAGTAATACCATCACATCCTTTCCTAGCCTCCAGCTGCTATCCCACATAGGTCTACGATTATCGACCCATTGGTGAGAGACAAATAGTCGGAAAGGAGGAGTGCCGCCGTCAGGGATCGAACCCGGGACCTATAGATTGACAGTCCGACGCGCTACCAACTGCGCTGTGACGGCAGCTATTGATTTTAATGCATTGCTGAAATTATTTTTATGATTCAGCATGAAAAGTGGTAAGTTTCTTCTACTTGTAGTGAAGTATTTTAGCTGAAAGAAAAACAACAACCCTTGAATGCTATTCATGTCGAGCATACTGAGGGATTAGTGCAAAATTGTCTTAAGTGCTTGTACAAATATGTAATTATAACCGCCTTACACTAAGCTCTTAACATGTTTAAGCCATTACCAGATGGAAAAAATGTAAACATGTCAAACTTGAATGCAGGCTACAGTTTAAAGTTTATATAACATTTCATTTATTCATTTATTTAACATTTTCAACATTTTGAGAAGAAGACATTGTGGAATGTTTTTTCTTGAGGGGTGTCAAAAAGCAACTTTACGTGGGAACGGATTAAATCCATTCCTATACAATCCCTTTTTATGATGCTCCCTAAGAAAAAAGCTATGGAAAGCATTGTATAAAATGAAGAAAGTGCTTGTTACAAGCACCTTCTTCATTTTCTACAATGTTTTCAACCTGGAATAGCAAAGACTTTACAAATTTCATCAACTTAAAATTGTCATCTGCAGCTTGTTTGAATTTGGATTGTCTTAATATTTCATCGTTTAGAAATTGGTTGAAGTGAAATGGTAGCCCTTTTCAGTAATAGCAAAATTACCTGCATATTGGTACAACCATAGGATTTTCCTTAGTCTCTCTGTATAAACCTTTCTGTTTTAAGGCCTCCAAAACAGCTTTTCTTGCTTCAAAACGTTTCATTCCCTAGAAAAATATGCAACAACCAATGAACCGTTATTGTTGCTTTCACCCAACACCACAAAATTTTAGACCGGTCCAAATTCAAAGAAGTTGCAGAAATTTTTCAGTAAAGATACTTTGAAATTCTTCATCTTCTGGGGTAGAAAACTGTGTGGATAATTAAGAAATTGCTTTTTACAAAAAAATTCTTCATTATCTACAATGTTTTCCCAACCTCAATTATTGAGGGTTGAAAATATGTAGGATTGTGTGAGAATGGGTTAAATGACTTAATTTTTGAAGAACTTACTGTATTTAGTTCACTTTTTACTACACTTCACTAGCTTTTGACATCACAAAAAAACTATGCTTTGTATATCATCATAACAAATTTAAGAAATGCAAAGAACTACTTTTTTGTCTCTGATCTTAAGACCAATTTCATTTTTTCTATCATTTATAAATATAATTCATCAAATTGATCTTTCTTTAATGTGCCAACTAACGTCGAATTCAAAAACACTACTAAATCTTCCAATTTCATGTAATTAGGATAATTATCGAGACCCATTATGAGATGAGGTACAATCTCTGCATGAAAAGAAGAGCAAACCAGGGTTGAAACATTTGCTTTCTTGACAAGTCTACAATATCAATTTGTTAAATTCAACCCTGATTGACCAGTGCTGGATCTCATTTTTTTTCAAATATTTGCATTACAAATTTCCAGCAGTACCCTTTAACAGTGATTAGTTACATGTTTAGTTCCCCTGACTATTCACTTACAGAAAATTCTCAACAGTCTCTTGTTATAAGACCTTTGTCATCAAAAATTGTGATAAAAGGGAGATTGTGTTTGAGAAGAAAGTTTGTTTACTGTTCCCCTCTCCTGTTTTCCAAAATTTTGGACTGGCCCAATATAAAAGATGTTTTATTTACTGTAAAAATTCCCAGATGTACCCTTTACGAGTGAATGGTCACATTTGTTAAGCATTCCTGCAGGTTCTACTTACAGAAAATTCTCCACAGTCTCCTGTTATAAGACCTTTATCATCAATAATTGTGATAAAAGGAAGATTGTGTCGTACCCCAACTTCATAATCGTTGTTATCATGGGCTGGTGTGATCTTCACAGCACCTGGTTGGACAAGAAATTAGGTTTTCATTTCAACCTGTTTTATGTAACAAAGTTTTTCATAAAATGAAAAAAAATAAATCAACAAAAGATTTGTACAGCACTTTTTATATTAATACTATTTTTTTCAAAATTAAGATCTTTCTCTAAATCAATTTAAAAAAAAACAACATTATATTTGGCCATTCTAGCTCTGAAGGATCTGAAATATAAACTACATGGTATTTTCTTAATAGGAGGCATGTTTTGTTTAAGAATTACAAAAAATGTCTAGACTTGTAAGATAATATCTTTTGATATTGGGAACAAGTTTTGATATTAAGTAAGATCAAATGAATGATAGATGGAGTTAAATGCTAGTTTCAACAGTATATATCAGTTATAGTGTGGACACTGGTGCACCTAACCATGGCTTCCTGTTGTTTCTCACACTATTTCAACCTCAAAATTCTATAAGAGCCACCATCTGCTCATCCCACTTTGGTGCACAAAAGATAATAAAAGAAAATGAAGTGTTGTAAAAATGGAATTAGCCATGTAAAAGATGCAGTGGTGATATTAACTTTTTACAACTGTACAATTGGTTTTATATATGGGTGAAAAATTTAGCAGTTTAGAATATAGATAGTACAAATGATATTTTTGGCTTAAAAATTCAGTAAATGCGAATCTTACAAGGTGACACAATTCTGTATCATTATAATGCAAAAATTTACTTGGGAAAGGAAGAATTTGCTTGTTACAAAATGTCATTATCTACCAATAAAACACTTTTTTTCTGTATATGAAATTGCAAATAAAAACTTTGAGGCCATACATCATCCTTGTCTAGTCCTTACAATCTACCCACCTGTACCAAATTCCATATCTACAAACTCATTACAAACAATTGGCATCCGTCGCTCAATCAGGGGATGTTTGACGTATTTCCCATGTAGATGTTTATAACGAGCATCATTAGGATGTACAGCAACCCCGGAGTCCCCTAGCATGGTCTCTATACGAGTTGAAGCTACAACTATTTCTTCATCTAAAAGGTATATACTTGAGGCATCACATTAAATGGGCTTTAACTCATATCTAAATCAATTTATATATCATTTATGGGTATTTACAAGAATCTCTTAACATATAAATCCTTGAAATTGACATTTAACCCCTTACCAAACAACAAAATTTAAGATTTTTCCAAATTGAAAGAAGTTACATACGATTATTTAAAATTTTCTTCGAGCAAGCGGAAGATGGGTTGAAAAATCTCGTACAAATCAGGGTTTACGTAGTATCTCAGCATCAGCAACCAAAAATGCTCCCCCCCCCCCAAAAAATTTGGGAGCCAAGTGGACCCCGCGTTATAATGGAGTCAGTGCTGTGCCGGGGAGCGTTAAAGAGGAGTTGCAGTGTATTTGTCTTTTTGAGTAGAAAACATCGTGGATAAAAAAGAAATTCAACAAGTTTTCTGAAGCTTTTTTCTTGAGGGGCATAAAAAAGTGAGATTGTGTGAGAATGGTTTAAATGAAATATCTTGGAATCCAATATGCTGACCATGACAGCTATTACCTAGACTAGTATACCACATAAGGCAAAAATGCTGAGCTCTAGCTATGAGGGAGAGGTCCAGTCTAAATATGTTATTTCTCTTCAAAATTCTATCTTGTATATACTTAATGCACAACACATGGTTTAACCCATTACCAGACAGCAAAATTTTATACCAGTCTAAATTGAAAGTAGTCACAGACAACAATTTAAGGTTTTTGAAATTTTAGAATTTCTTAACTTTCTGGGAAGAAAACATTGGGTAAAATGAAGCAGGGTTCTCCCCAGGCCTTTATGGCGTATCGGCCCCGATACGCCTTCATAAGTTAAGAGAGTTTGCCGATACACCTTCAGATCGCCGATACGCGTAAATTTGGTCACCGATACAGCTTAATTTCTAGCTGAAGAAAGGGTCAAGCAAGCCACTAAAATTGGTTGCAGAAGCGTGGACACGACAGGCTCTTTATCTATAGTGTTGTTTACCGTATATTACGTAACACCTTTATTGATAAGACCCTTACACTCTTACTAATTGGTGATTATTGATTTTTTCTCGCGTTTACCACTGGTACTGCGCTATCAGTCACCAAGGATGATAGGTACCAATATGTAAACAATGAATTCAAAATGGCGACCCAGTCTCGGAAAATTGTCACTTCGGCTGAGATTTGCCGAGGTAAAATATGTGGTTATTTGATGTGACAACTATCAAACTAAAGCCATAGTGGTTTGAAAAATAATTTTAGGAGGGAAAGATTAATTTGGTCAGTTTATTTTATACACTGATCGCTGAAACATGCCATTTTCGCGATCTTTTTCTTTACGAGAATTTGCCGAAATAATGAAGACAGATTGGTATAGAAGCCATCCTAGTTATACTTAGCGCTTGTTTCCAACCCACTTTAATAATTACATACATGTATCTTTCTGATTAAGTCCGTTTATTTTTTATCCAACATGGAGGGTATTATCTCACACATTCGTACCCTGGTTTGTTCAACCCCTTTGTAAAAAAAAAAAAAAAAAAATAAAAAATGTTTTTAAATTTTGATTAAAAGTATTATTATAATTTTAGTAATCATGTAATATCTCGCCCTCTCATGATTTTTGCTTAAAAAGAAATAATACCGCATAAAAATCAAAGTGCTAAAGCACTTCAAGAAAAGAATGCCTTAGACCAATTAGGTTTTCTTTTTACCAAAAGTAATGGTTTAATAATTATTTAGAATCAGGAAAAGATTATTCACTCTATAAGATTCTGAAAACAAAAAACTTTTGAAAATCAAAGTGCTTGAAGAAGAAAAGAGTAAGGACACTTGGTTTATGAATTTGATCAAGTTTCATTTTATAATTTAAGAATTAAGCTAAGATTGGACACTGCTGATATATACTACATTTTTGATTAACTTATTGAAATCAAAGAGCTGAAAGTTCTGTTAGAAGAATAGTTATAGTGTCAGACAGTCAAAGGATTCTGAATGGGCAAATAATGAACCTTTCAAATTTGACACAGAGAATCTGATTGAGATCTTTAAGATGCAAAATTTGAAGATGAAACCAGGTATTTCACACAGGAATCTTATAAATACATTTTTGAAAATACTGAAAATAATATCTATATTTTTCTGAAGAAGGGCAAATTTTTCAATCCAACACTCCATGCTTTTTTTAAAGAGTCCTCAAGGATAGGATTTTTGGACAGACTTGTTAAAATGGCCAATCATGAAAAGATATTCCTATCTAACAGACAAGCAGCTGACACCTTTTTTTTACTCATTCCTTTGAGACTTTGTGATTTATTCTTTCATTTGACCAATTGATACCTTGATTTTATTAGACTCGCTGTATTTTTATGGCTTTTGGATATATTCTTTCATTTTCTTTCCTTTTCACATCCTTTTTAATGGGACAATTTAGTGCCATTTCTAACAAATAGGATAGAGAGGCAAAATAAGTTGAGTAATGTCACAATTGATTGGTATCATAACCAGCCTCAGAGTAGAGAAATAAAGCTATAATAATTAAAAGGTTGAAGCATATTATTCAAGAATAAAACTCAATACAAATCAAGATATCAATAAACAAGCTAAAAAGCACTTTTAATGACCTTTATTATGTATAGTCATATCATATGTTAACTGACAACATGCAGCGCATTTGCCACTACGCCTTAAAAAATTTCTGGGGAGAACCCTGTGAAGATATTGCTTGTTACAAGCAGTTTCTTCATTTTACACAATCTTTTCCCAATCATTTTTAGTTGAGGGGCGTCCAAATGTGTCATTGTGTGGAAAAGAGTTAATGAACATGTACTGGAATTTTACATATTGAAATTGATATCACCCAGAGTTAGAGCATTGTAACCAAAAAGTCTACAGACCAACGGATGGATGAATGGGCAGACAGACAGACATGGTGAAATTAATATATCCCCATCAACTTTGTAGGTGGAGGGTATAAAAATCTGCTTCATACCTGAACCTTCAACAGGATAAGCAAATGAGATCAGCACTCCAAATTCTACTTTATCTTGGTACCCAGGTACTGGTAATAACGTTCGACCTGTCAGCTCCTTTTTGTCCACTTCAATGTCCGATATGGCAGAGTTTAAAGTACACGACCAGTTGACTAGACGAACACTTCTGTAGATCAGACCTTGTTCATGTAATCTGACAAAAGCTTCTGTGACTGCTGTACATAGTTTCTGAAATTGATTAAAGATTCATTTATGTCTAGAAAAATTCATATACACATGATTTGTGACACAAAATTAATTGATAAAAGGAATGCACTTTCATGGATTTAACCCTTTTCTGTTTTTTACAATTTTAGACTGGTCCAGTTTGAAAGACATTGCAGACAACAATGAAAAGTGGGTGCAATTTGAAACAAAACCATCCAATGTGGTAGAAAAGAGAGTGAGAAAAGAAGAAATTGCTTGTTACAAGCAATAACAACTAAATCACAATATTTTCCTCAGTGTAAAATTACATAGACGTAAAATCAGTGAGGGTACAGGAAGGGATTAGCTATAGTAAGAGCTCTTGCTTTTAAGGAAGGGATTAACTATCGTTAGGACTTTTGCTTGCTAAGGTTTAATGATCAATTCGTACATTTTATGAAAAATTCTCAATCTGATTTTACAGATGCAAACATGAAATGTCCTGGTAGCCGCAAGTTGATTTCACTGTCATAACATACCATTACTTTAGTTAAAGTGACATATATCACCTAATAGAATATAAACATATAGGCAGTTACAACTGTTTCGCACTGACCCATCAAATTATGTGTTCTCAACTTACAGGGTCCATTGTAAAGCAAGCCCTATCCCAGTCATAAGACCCTCCTAGCTTCTTCAACTGATGATAGATTCTGTCACCTTTTCTGAAACAGTCAATAAACACATTGAATTTAGCATTTAATTTTCATTATACTTTTAAATCATTGACCCAAAATTACCCTTGACCATAAATATGGGTACAATTTTCGAGTTTGAAAATCCCTGTACCATTAATACACAAAGCCGCCACCAGATTGACTGGAAATGGATGTATTTTATTGTTTTATGATACATTCATTTCTTTGAAACAAAATTGTTTGAAGCATGTGAAAAATGAATTTAACCATGTTAGATAACCTTGACCTTTACCATAAGTGATATGTTTGATGAGAGGCATCAGTATTGTTCATATTTAACCCTTTCCCGTTTTTGGAAATTTTAGACTAGTCCAAATTGAAAGAGGTTGCAGACAACAATGACAACTGGATGCCATTTGAAATGAAACAATCCTATGTGGTAGAAAATATTTTGGAAAAAGGAGAAATTGCTTGTTACAAGCAATTTCTTCTTTTTCCATAATGTTTTCTCAAGTATAAAATCACAGGAACATAAAATCCTGTATTTGAACGGGAAAGGGTTAAACAATGTAATGTTTCCTGACTAATTTTGTACATATTCAACAGTTTTGATGCAAGAATGTAAAGTTTCCAGACTAATTTTGACAGGCAAGATGACAGACAGACAACCGATATTTAACCCTTTCCCGTACAATCCCTGCTTTTTACGTTCTTATGATCTTATACTTGATAAAACATTATGTGAAAAGAAGAAATTGCTTGTTACAAGCAATTTATTCTTTTCTCACAATATCTTCTACCTTATAGGATAGTAGAATTTTCAATAAAGTACACTTTAAATTGCCATTTGCTACCTCTTTCAAACTGGACAAGTCTAAAACCTAATAAAACAGGACAGGGTTAATTTGCTCCAAATCTTTGCTCCAAAAAAAAAAAAAAACACTGCCGATACAAAAGCACATGTATTTGTTTCATATTGCCAGAATGTTTAAGTTATATCATAGAAAGAGTTTTAAACTCACTCATTTTTCCATTTCCATACTTGCTCAACAAACTTCTCTCTCCCAAGATCATGGCGTGTGATCTTCTGTTCCTTCATGAGTTTTTTCTCCACAACAACCTGTGTGGCAATACCAGCATGATCACATCCAGGGTTCCAGAGCACAATCTTCCCATTCATTCTGTGCCTGAAACATAAAGCTTGACCTTGATACATGACCTGTCACAATAATCATAAAAACATGTTCATAACAAAATCATAGCTGAAACATTTGTTTGTTTGAATGGGGTTTTACGCCGCTTTAACAATCTTTCAGTTATATCGCGGCGCACCTTATATCGCTGGAGCACCTAGCAATGGAATCCTGGTATTTCTCACACCAGTACTACCATTACATCCTTTCCCAGCCTCCAGCTGCTATCCCACATAGGTCTACGATTATCGACCAATTGGTGAGAGACAATTAGTCGGAAAGGATGAGTGCCGCCCTCGGGGAATAGCCGAAACATGAGTGAGCCTCTAACTAATGTGTTTGAGAACCAAAAGATTATGAAAACAGTGTCCTAAACCTTGAGATAAAGAAAATTTCTCCCTAAAACACTTATAAGGCAATGTTTTCTAAATCCATTTGATTGAGGGACTTAGAAGAAGGCATTGTTTGGGAATGGGTTTAGCTTAACTAATAATGAATTTGATGCACTGAGAACAAATCTTTGAAAATATAGTTGGATAAGAATTTATTGTTTGCTACAAGCATTTCTCCTTTCTCATATTTTTTTAGCTTTTATGAGGCACTTATTTTCAATTCTAACAAATTTTGAATTTGTTATATGCAATTTTTTTTCATTAACCCTTTCCCGTTCAAATACAGGATTTTACGTTCCTGTGATTTTATACTCGAGATAAAATTGTTGAAAAAGAAGAAATTGCTTGTAACAAGCAATTTCTCCTTTTTCCACAATATTTTCTACCACATAGGATGGTTTCATTTCAAATAGCATCCAGTTTTCATTGTCGTCTGCAACCTCTTTCAATTGGGACTAGTCTAAAATTTCCAAAAACAGGAAAGGGTTAAGACCTGTCTGAATATAGTAATTAGGTCATGGATTACCCAAATTCCCAACTCACCATCGTGAGAGACAATCCTGGACAGAACTAGTCAGGGCATGTCCAAGATGTAACGATCCTGTAACATTTGGTGGTGGTATGACCATAATGAATTTCTCTCTCTTAGACAGGTCCATATCTTTATCCTATATATGTTTCAAAATATGGAATATTACAATTCCACTTAGGTATTAACCCATTCCAACACGACAAAATCCTAGACTGGTCCAAATTGAAATAAGCCTCAGACGACAATTTCAAGAAGATAGAATTTCATTTTTCGTCTTCTTTTTGGATAGAAAATATTGTGGATAACGAAGAAATTGCTTGTTACAAGCAATTTCTTCGTTATCCACAATGTTTTCCACAGCCTTTTTCTTGAGGTTCTGAAAAGGAGGGATTGTGTGGGAATTGGGTTAAATAAAACAGACAATGCTATTTAACAAGCTTTTATTAAATTGTTCATTATATGTGACAAAATGCCACAGACACACATGCCCCCATAAAATCGCTATTCACCTGACCTTCAGTTGTGACCTTGAGCTTGGGACTATCAATCAGATTGATAGAATTCAGGGTTCGCCCTGCCATTCGCCATTGTCGCCAAATGCGACAAAAATAAAATTCTGGCGCTAGTTTTTTTCATTTGGCGAAAGTTCCTGGCGCCAAAAAAATGAAAAGATTTTTATACATACTTTGACTAATCTCCGGAAATCAAGGCCAAGGGCTAAGTGTGTATGATTGCTCGCAGGCTTGTATATCGGGTCAATTATGTCATCGAGTCTGAGACAATACCGACACATTGACTAATTTAACTACAGTTCTGATTGACAGCAAATCAGATTAATGAAATGTGCTCATTGGTTGGCGGGTCGTATTGATTTTGTGTTGAGGGCGTGTCATAGTTTTAGGGTTGACTAGATCAAACTTCTTAAATCACGGCTATCAGTGAATACATCGGAAGACCTCATATATCACGCATAAATTGGCTCTCTTTAACAAAAATGTATTTAAACTGGCCACTATTTGCCCTTTCTTGATGAATACAATTGCCGTATTTGTGCAAATTTTCGTATATTTCTGCTGACTGTTTCAGTCAGTTTCTAATCTCAGCATTCATGGGTTATAAGAAGGATATTCTGATGAGCTGTTGATAGTAACAGTGGTAGTTTGTCAAAATTTGACAGAAATTTCAAGAGTTCTACTGTCCTAAAAGCAGACAAACCATTTCTTTTTTATTCATTCGTACCCAAGAATATACATCCTTAAGCCGATTTTTTTAAAATACAGGTGTCTACGTTTTTCTGCTATCATATCAGGCATATTGTATAAGGCTCATTACTATTTTCTTCTCTCCTTTTTTCTTGTCAAAGTCTCGATTTTCTAATCAAAGTACTGAAAGCACTGTTTGAAGATGAGTAAACTCATTCTAGGTGTATGACTTAGCTACATTCATTCAAGAATAAATTATGAATGAATTACCATGTTTACAACCTCTTTAATATGTATATTCTTTATTTTACCACATATAAGTTAAGAAAGTAAATGTGCAGTTAAGAAATGTTCGACTTTGGCCCCAACTTTTTCATTTTGCCCCAACTTTTCTAATTTGGCGAAAGTGATGGCGACAACTTTTTTCTAGCCAGAGCTAACCCTGGAATTGGTTAAACATCACTTTAACAGTATTTCAGTCATAATGTGGCGGCTAGAGCACCTAAAAATCGATTCCTAGTATTTCTCACACCAGTACTACCACTACATCCTTTCCTAGCCTCCAGCTGCTATCCCACTTAGGTTTATCATTATCAACCCATTGGTGAGAGACAAATGTCAGAAAGAATATGTGCTGCAGATGGGGTTCGAACCCATGACATCCGATTATTGAAGATAAGGAGTCTGAAGCACTAACGCACAATAAAACAGAACAGGTCTACACTAACACCAGTCCTTTGGCCCATGACCTGGGGTTGTTATAGGACTGGCAGTATCTTTTATATCATAGTGCCTTTGGGCCTGTATCTTTTCACATCAATAAACCCATTAAAAGACAATTAGTTTAGAAGGAAAGAGGCTGCAGACAACAATTTGAAGTACAAATATTTGAATAACAAATAGACAACAACATTATGGAAAAAGGACAAAATACTTATAGCAAGCATTTTCAATTCTTTGCACACAATACGTTGACTACCTGTAATTATTTTGGAGGAACAAAGGTAACACAAGATCATCTCAATCCGACCAGTTTAACCCTTGTCTTGCTGAATGAAATACTCTACAGAATAGTATTAAAGGGCTTACTTCACTGGATGCACTGAAAATTGATTTTATTATGAACTCTGGCTCAAGGACACAACATGAGCTATAGACAAAGATCAGACTGCACATATGTGCAGGCTGATCTTTGTCTGTAGCTCATGCAAAAAAAGATTATTCCGGGTTCAGAATGACAATGCTTAAAATACCGACTGACAAAATTTTAAATTAAAAGTATATATTTATAACCATACTTTAAACTATTACCACACAACAAAATTTTAAATTTGTCCAAATTGAAAGAAGTAGACGACAATTTATATTTCATAGAGTTTTAAAAAATCTTGGTCTTTTATGTAAGAGAACATCATGGAAAATATAACAAGCAATTTCTCCATTTTCCATAATGTTTTCTCACTCAAGTTTCTTTTACAGGGTCGTCAAAAGGCAGTAGTATGTAGGAATGGGTTAAAAGCAAAGCTTAGAGGATGTTCAAATAGTTGAATTTACCAATCTAATAGAAAATACTGCTGGGTAAGAAGCTCTTGTCCTACTTATTACACTACAGCTGACGGATCCACGGCTTGCCAACTGACCTCTGGCATGGTAGTTTGTTTGTTTGAATGAGGTTTAACGCCACTTTCAACAATCTTTCAGTTATATCGCGGCGGCTGGAGCACCTAACAATGAAATCCTGGTATTTCTCACACCAGTACTACCATTACAACCCTTCCTAGCCTCCAGCTGCTATCCCACAGAGGTCTACGATTATAGACCCATTGGTGAGAGACAAATAGTCGGAAAGGATGAGTCCGCCGTCAGGGATCGAACCCGGGACCTCTAGATTGACAGATCGACGTGCTACCAGCTGCACCATGACGGTGGGTTCTGGCATGGTAGTTTAACCCATTACCAGATGACAAAATTTTAGACTGGCTCAAATTGAAAGGAGTTGCAGACAACAATTTAGTATTTACGGAATTTTAGATCTTTTAAACTTTCTGGTTAGAAAACATTGTGTAAAATGAAGAAATTGCTTGTAACAAGCAATTTCTTCATTTTACACGATGTTTTCCTCATTGTTTTTCTTCAGGGGTGTTCAAAAGCATCATTGAGTGGGAATGGGTTAACAGAGGTTATAAATTACACCATTTTGAAAAATAAAGGAGGGGGATACAAAACAAAAAACAAATAATTTGTTGGGGCCTAAAGGTCTTAATTACAGCTTGAATAAGCACCAAAACATCAAATATGCTTTACATATATGTCTGAGATCATCATTAACCCCTTACTTTAAATTTTAGACCGGTCCAAATTGGTTTCAACTTGAAATGAAACCAGCCAGTGTGGTAGAAAATATTGTTGCAAAAGGAAAAATTGTTTGTTACAAGCCATTTCTTCTGTTTTCTAAAGTATGAAATCATAGTGACTTAAAATCCTGTGTTTGTACAGGAAAAGGTAAATGAATGATTTGATTGGTCAATTGATTTTTAGATTGATAGTCATGATCCATCAATTCGGGCTTGTGCTAGCCTTTAAACTTCAGAAGTCGGCGACCACTAATCCATAAATTTCAATTGGTTAAAACTTTTTAAATGGATCAAAACAAAAAGTGCCTGTCATAAAAAGTATGAAAATTATGAAAGAGATAATTATTCAGTAAAATTTTCATTGATGCAACATTGAAATTTTTGGGGCCATTCAAATGACTCCCTGAAAGAAATTTCTGAGAGTCAAAACATAAAAAAGTTTACTGACAGTAACAGACAAAACATGGTGACAAAATTTTGTATAATCTGAAATGAAGATTAGTTATGCTATGTGGGCTTAGTTTGAAAATAACTTACATAATATTCTGGTTTAAAGAAACCTTGCTCAACCCACCAATCATACCATGCTGCTTCAACGTATGCAGGGCTGTAGCCATCTGGCATGGGACATTTAGTATCTGTGGAAATAAGCATACAAATTACCCTTGTCATGATGAACCCTGAATATTCTGGTTTTAAGCAGGAGGTAGAGACAAAGATCAGACTGCAATAAGGTGCAGTCTGATCTTTGTCTACACCTCCTGTCTGTCCTTTTGAAACAATAGTTGTTTATGAAATCCATTTTCAAAAGAAGTACTGACAACTGAACAACAAGTACAACCAGTGCTTTCAGCTCTTAGATCTTTATACAATTCTGAAAGGATTTAATTCAGCATGACATGGGTTAAATAATAAATCAATCCCAAACAGCCCCTCTTTTTCTACATCCCTCATGAAAACAGCTTTGGAAAGCATTCTGGAAAATGAAGAAATTACTTTAACAAGCAAATTTTGTTTTGACCTTCGAGATTTCTCTCAAGAGGGGAAGGGGGGGAAGAGAGAAATTTCTTAGAATCAAAACGGGATATTTCAGAATTGTGAGGGTCAAAACCCTAGTTTACAAATCAAACCAAAGCCCTGAATATCTCCAAAACTTCTCACATTTGAAGTCTTATACATTTGACCCATTAACACAAAACAAAATTTTAGATAGGTTCAGTTTCAAAGAAGCTAAAACCAACAACTTAAAGTTGATTAAATTTCAAAAATCTTTGTGATTTAACCCTTACCTGTTTTGAAATTTTTTTAGACCTGTCCAAATCCAGATTTGCAGACGAAAATTTAAAGTAGATTTAATTTGAAAAATAACCATTTAGAAAGTATTGTGGAAAAAAATTGCTTGTCAAAAACAATTTATTCTTTTTCTACAGTGTTTCCTCAATTATATAATCACAGGGGTGTAAAAATCAGGGATTGAACCAAAAAGGGTTAAGGGAGAAAACATTGCAGGCAATGGAAAAATTGCTTAGTACAGGTAAATTTCTTCATTCTTCACTATGCTTTCCAAAGATTTTTTATCAAAGGGCATCAAAAAGTGGAAATGTGTGGGAATGGGTTAAATCAAGTTTTTAAATCCCTTGACCAAAGAAATACCACATCATAATGATGACATCATTAAACGGAAGGTTCTGCATATACGTTAGACAAGGATATTAATGATGTCTGCTAGCTATAGAAATCAAGGGAAGTAATGTAGGAATTTGATTGTTATGAGACCTTCAAATATTTTGAAATATTGTGTTTTGACCCATAGAAATTTCTTTCAAGGGAGTCATTTCTTTCAAGGGGTCAAAACATGTAATTTTTTAATCCCTTAAGTTTTCAGTGATACATATTATATACTATTGAAAATTATATAGATTAAATTTACTGCTAACTAAGGCAAAATTTTAGACTGGTCAAAATTGAAAGGAGTTGCAGACAACAACTTAAAATTAAGGGAAATTTAGATTTTTGCATCTGACTTAGTAAAAAATATAGTGGTAAATGAAGAAATTGCTTGGTTCAAGCAATTTCTTCTTTTTACCAAAATGTTTTCACAAATGATTTCTTTAGGGGCATCAAAAAGCGTCACTGTGTTGAAATGGGTTAGTAGAAACAATAAAGTGAATCAACATAAACAAGAAGAGAAAATATACATATTTGATTTACTCTTGATGAACAGACCCCTTCCAAATCAGTTTCCACATCTAGAATTTCACGGTCAAGGAGTCAATGGCTAGCACATGACTTGACCCTATATGAAATGGCTTTTTAAAATCAGTGAATTTGGTGACTGCATCATCTGAATTTGGGCCAGTCTAAAAAGTGTTTGTGTTTAACCATTATCAAACCATTCCGTATTTTCAAACACTCAAAATATATAGAATCGAAAACCATTGTGAGAAATGGGTAATTTGGTTGAAACAAGCAATTTCTCTTTTCCTCAAGATATTTCTCCCCCGTCTGTCGCTAATTTCTCAAATTGGAGACAATTTATTTTGATGTTCACATCTTCTTTCAATTTGGACCAGTGTAAAAATGTTCTCTCGTAAAGGCTTAGTAGTTACACACCCTGAGCCAAAAGAGAAAATTGTACCTTTTTTTTGGCCCTTAGGGGTTGATACGTCATAAGTCACAACTTTCTTCTTGACCTCTTGTCCATCTTGTTCCTAAAATGGGGAAAAAATTTGAAGAAAAATTTCTAAAGCTATTTGCATGGCATAAGAAATCCGTCATTCAATATTGACACAAAAAATGAGAAAGAAACTAGATAAAATTAATCATTCCCACACAATGACTCTTTATGACACTCCTCAAGAAAAACAATTTGGAAAACATTGTGCAAAAGGAAGAAATTCCTTGAATCAAGCAATTTCTCAATGTTCCCCTATGTTTTCCACCCAGAAAGTTGAAAAATCTAAAATTTAATAAACTTTAAATAGTCGTCTACAACTACTTTCAATTTGTTTTAGTCTGATGTCAACAACTGGGAACCAAAGGTCTCAAAGACTTATGATAGTCCTAATTCCTAAAGATGTGGGAGTTCCTGCACTACAAATGAATGTGTTTTTAGTTCTATAGCTCTAGATAAGAGTGCTTACAGCATTCTGAAATCCTTACTTCGATGAGACAATTCAAATGAGTACCTACAACATAGGACAGGGTTTTCATTAGTTCCCAAAAGTCAAGAGTCATTGACCCTTGGGCCAAAATTTTCAAGAGTCAAAATTGAAATCCCAAGCGTCAAAATGCGATATGTTCCCCCTCCCAAGAGCAATTCAGAAAAAAAATGTTTATAACTTTTTCAGCAATGATGCCTTAAAAATGTTACGCCCTCTTCCTGTAGCTTTGAATTCTTAAAATTTTCAACATCAAAGTATATAACACTCACATAAATCATAATGAATCAGGGTTCGCGCTGCCGATCGCCATTGTCGCCAAATGCGACAAAAATAAAATTCTGGCGCATGTTTTTTTCATTTGGCGAAAGTTCGTGGCGCCAAAAAAAGAGAAAAGTTTTTGTTATTCATACTTTTACTTTGACTAATATCCAGAAATTAAGTCCGAGGGCCAAGTGTGTCTAATTGCTGGAGGGCTTGTATATCGGGTCAATTATGTCATCGAGTCTGACACAAGATTAACACATCACCAAATTTAATTACTGTTCTGATTGACAGCCAATCAGATGAATAAAATGCGCTCATTGGTCTGCGAGTCATATTGACTTTTTGTTGTGGGCGTGACTTAGTATAATGGAGGAGCCGATGAAACTTTCACATAATCAATCAGAAGACCTCAATTATCACGCATAAAAAGGGTCTCTATAAAAAAAGTGTAATTAAACAGGCCGCCATTTGCCTTTTCCTGATGAATACAATTGCCGAATTCGGGCATATTTTCGTATATTTCTTCTGACAGATTCAGTCAGTTTCTAATCTCGGCACCGCTACCGCGATTCCTTGCTAAAACACTGAATCATCATTTATGGGTCATTAGAAGGATATTCTGATGAACTGTTGATAGAAACAGTGGTAGTTTGTCAAAATTTGACAGAAATTTCAAAAGTTATACTGTCCCAAAAGCAGACGAACCATTTCTTTTTTGTTCATTCGTACCCAAGAATGTTCAACCTTAAACCGATTTTTTTTTTAAATTACAGAAGTCTACATTATTTTACTATTAAATCAAGCATATTTTACTAGGTTCATTACTATTTCCTTCTCTCTTTTTTCTCATCAAAGTCTCGATGTTCTAATCAAAGTACTGAAAGCACTGATTAAGATGAGTAAAAATCAATGAAGGTGTATGACTCAGCTACATTCATTAAAGACAAAACAACATACGAATTGCCATATTAAAAACCTGTTTAATATGCACATTATTTATTTAACAGCATATAAGTTAAGAAAATAACAGTGCAGTTAAGAAATGCTCGAGCTTGGCCCCAACTCCTCAAATTGGCCCCAACTTTTTCCATTTGGCCCCAACTTTTTTAATTTGGCGAAAGTGATGGCGACAACTTTTTTCAAGCCAGAGCTAACCCTGTGAATTTACTTTTGCAAAATGGTGAAAAATTATTAAAAATTTCAACAGTTATGCCAATAAACAGTGTTCAATTCTTGACTGAAATTATACAGCAGCAGGTCCATGGAACTCCCATCAGACAGTTTAAACCCATTACCACACAATGATGCCTTCTGACACCTGTCAAGAAAAGAGTTAGGAAAACATTATGGAAAATCAAGAAATTGTTTGTAAGAAAGGGTAATAGCATTCTAAAATCTTTACTTCTCAATGAAACCCTATATTGTGTTTACTCATTTCATTAGTTCCCAACTATTTAAATTTAAAATGAGAAGCTGCAACATTATGGCATTATTCGTGAGACCTTTAAATCTAAAATACATTATTTGATAAATTTTTGTTTTTATCTCAATTTAGAATTTATAGATGGCTTATCACCTGTAGAAAAAAGACATAACTTCAGAACATTACTACACCAGTTCAAACAGAGTTTTTAGATGACATTTCATACATGGATAGAATTTGGAAAAATACCATTTCATTAACCCTTGTCATGCTGAGCCCGGAATATTATGGTTTTGACAGGAGGTGTAGACCAAGATCAGCCTGCACATAAGTGCAGTCTGATCTTGGTCTACACCTCCTGTCTGTAATTTACTTGTCAGAGCTGTTTATGAGATTTATTTCTAAAAGAAATATCGATTTTTGAACTACAAGTTCTATCAGTGTTTTCAGCCCTTGATTTTACAGCAATTCGGTAAGGTAATTTATTCAGCATGACAGGGTTAACATTAGTCATGCACTGATATTTCTTGAATGCTGTTCATTTACACAGATTTTGAATGCAAGGCTAAGTCATTGGGATTGTAAGGACTGAAAATGAAAGTAGCAGCTTTCAAAGGCAAACTTGGATTCATTCAGAATTTCTCGTCTCACCTTTTTATCTTCTTTGGGGGCTTTTTTGGGTTGTTCTTGTCCCTTCTTTTGTTTCTTCGCCTCGAATTTGGCAAGTTTCTCTAGCTTCTTCTTTTCTTTGGCAAGTTGTTTCTCTGTCTTGATTTGGTTCACACCGGCTTCACCGCCGGTGATCTGACCATTTCCGTCGTCTGCCATCGCGTAAAATGTTAATTTTGAAAATTTGTAACTTCTCTGTTTCTTTTAATTTCTTCGATCTTTTAGATATATGATGAAAACAGAATGGAAATCAGTTAAATTCAGATGATGTTGCAAATGTTGCATGAGACTCGTGGGTCACAATTTGACCCGGAAGTAGAAATATCTTATTAGACTAGACAATCCTTAGACTGGATATAAATATCAACATAGGGCATTCGATATCTTTCTTTGTCCGCCCAAAACGCAAATAAATGTTGCAGACGACAGATAAAAAAGATTGTACGTTTTGAAAAAGGAGACTCACCATGTTGCGAGTAAAACATTCACATTTAGTTTCATTTTTAACAATTTCGTGCCCTTCTCCCTGATCACGGTTAGGCCGGTCTTTTATCTGATCACGGTTAGCCCGGCCGGGGTCTTTCTGACAGCAGAAGTATCATCGTCAATGCCAAGTTTAGTGCATCTGCACAAAACTATCGCCACTTACCAGATAAATATTGCATAACTGAAAAAAGAAAAGACAAGTTCGGATATCGCATTTTTTCCTTTTTTGTGAAAATAAAAAGTCAGTAAGTCAGTCGAACGTTCGCCGCCCTTGGTACGACAAGATGTTGTCGGATTTCTGGACTATATAACTAATACGAAATTAGGCAAAGCCTAGAAAACGGGCGAACAATAAAGCTCTTCTAACAAGTAACCTTGCTCAACAAAAGATTTTGATATCACATTGTAATGATAATCTAGTTTTGAATCGTTTTACTTTATGTCTGTACAGCATGTTTATCATATGTCTAGGTCCTGTGGCACTAGGGCTCTTAATTTGAGAGAAATCAAGGATTGTGGGTTTGAATGTAAGCTGTGCCGCTGGTTATATGGATATGTTTTTTGGCAACACATTTCAGAGCACCTCCCTAGTACTTAGTATACCCAGGCAGCACATGAGTAAATGACTGAATTCTGTTTTGATATAGCCGAAAGATTGTTAAAGGAGACGTTTAACCCCATAAAAACAAACAAATTATCCTATCTACCTATTTCTTTTCTAACATCAGATTAAATCTCTTTACAGTAGCAGTAAGCGGGTGAAAAAAAGAACAAGAACAGTATTAAAATAATCAAATTGATGATATTAAAAGCAGACTCTATACTACAACATATGTGTATTTATGTTCAAATCCAAAAATAAGAAAAAATATAGTATATTGAATGTAGGTTTAAAGCAGTCATGATTTATCTAAGTTCTGGCCATTAGGACTCCCCTCCCCCATTGTTGTGGATAGCATCTGCCTTTTGATAGTTGGTGTATCACTATCTAATCATTCTTTATCTAATTGTATTCTAAAGATTTTTTTTCAAGCAAGTCTTTTCTGAAATACAAAAGACAGTCATATAGAATAAAGAAGTAGTGGAATGCAACCATAATCAGTTGGTATCAGTAATGGTAATGTTAGATCTTTTTTCTATTTTTTAAAATTTTTATCCGCCTTTCTTGCTTAAGTGCCAAGAATCCCTTGTAAAACATAATGGTTGTGCATTTTTGAGAATCCTACGATTACCATGAAGTTAGGTAGGTATTTTATTCTAAAATTCGTTGAACCGGAAGTACCGAAATACGGTTGACTGCCTCCATAGCAGTACGTGACTCCATGACGTCACGATTTCGACTGCAAAAGTTTTATGTTGACATTTTTTCAACACGAATTTTTTGTCGTCTAAATAATAAAAGAATTAACTTTACGCATTGTTATAAAAAAAAAAAAAAAAAAAAAAAAAAAACACCTACAGAATTCTATTTGCTTATCGTTTATCATCCGGGTAAATTGACTGTTTTCTTGAATCGTGTTTTCGTGCGTATTTTAGTTTTAGAGGAAGTAGATGTTGAGTACCCGTCAAAACTTGACCAGTGGAAAGAGAAAAATGGCCACCGAAAAGTCTTAAGGTAGTCTGAGTCTGTTATACGTGTAAGCTATATGCGGTCTATGATTTACTTTTATTCCCAAGCAAGGGCCCCTCTTTGAAGTTTCAGTTGGTAAGGACAAAATAAACATTCACACTTTTCCGACCCCAAGGATCAGAGTGTAAGTGACCAATCGCAGCTGTCAATTAAATGATAGTTGACCAATAAATCATTTGTTCTGGTCAGAACTCCAACATTGGCCACCATTTTTGTTAATCTTTTTTGTTGGTTTGGCGACTTAAACGTCGTAACTACAGATTATTCAAGCTGTAGTTACCCCGTCTAGGTCGCAAGCCAACTATACTACCTTTTTGTTACATGCTACTGGCCATGAATTTTGCAAATAACGCCGTTTAATTTCGAAGGGAGACTCCCATTAGGAGTCAGTGGGCGTGGCCAAAGGAGTAAATGAGCTGGACCAGCGATTGGTCAATTTCGTTTCGTTACTGGAAGAAAGTAACAGAGTTTTACGGTTCTGTTAAGTAATTTAGTCACGGTGGAACAAAGGAACACCTCTTTGTTTCTTTCCGACAAAGGAACAACTTGGAGTTAGAACCATTGGCTACGATGACAAGGGAAAAACAATCTCTTTAACCTATTCCAACACAATCATTCATTTTGAAGAGCTACAGAAAAATAAATGTAGAAACACATTGAGAAAATAACAAATTGCTTGTAACAAGAAACTTCTCATTTTCTCTCAATGTTTTCTACCCCGGCTATAGTCGATTTTTTTCAGTTGACGAGCACTTTGAAATGTCGTCTGCAAACCCTTTCAGTTTAGACCAGTCTAAAATTTTGTCTTCCAGTATTTGGATTAAAGAAAGATTTAGTTAAGGTTTTATGCAAATACGCAGTATATAGACACAACAAAGGTAATCTTAGGTAAAAAGTTCAAAGCAGTACAAACAGGTTTTTGAATATTATCGGTAAAATTGTGAAACGCTATAAAAGGGAATATTGTTGATTATAAATGACAAGATAATAAAGCACACCAAGAAGAAGGAAAACTTTAAAATTCCCAAATTTGAACAAGTGAACTCAGTGACAAGTGGCACTGGTTTCGTAACTAGATTAAAGTAGAATTTATGACATTCTATAGGTAAATAATTTCGTTGTATGGTGTAACAGTCGTCTATCTGGCTTCGGACACTATTTATAATTAGCTTCAAAAGGGATCGAAAGGGTAAGTGTAATTTTGGTTTATTTTTGTTGGCTTCTCTTCAAACAAAACACAAAATGTTCTGTAATGTTTCGGGAAAATGTGACCCAAAGATAAGAAATCCTTCGAGTTTTTCTGCGCCCTTGCGTCTTAGATAAGACAAGAAAGGACATGTGCTAACCTAACTTTTGTATTGTTAGGTAGAGTAGTAATTCTTGATACAAAATATTGCCAAAGAGCGATGACGTTTCTATCTAGACCATGCCGTGCAGTCTGCACGCCCGGTAATCTCGGGCTCCATCTCTTTTTGGAGAACAGTGCAAAATGGAGACAATGATACTTCCGATATGGAGCCAAGGACCGGAACTGAACAGAAAAGGTAAATAATGCAGTGCACCTCGCGTACAATTTGATCTCCTATTAACCTATTATACATTTTCCCAAAACGTCCAGAGTTTCATACCAAATAGAAATGATTATATTATTCGTTGGCAGTGATAGATTTCAAAAATGATTCCGTTTGTGAATAGAAACTTGAATCAAAGTTTGGACATCGGACCCGATCAAACACGAAAATGCGTGTTGAAATCGTTCAAATCCATGTAATCAACAGTTCTGAAAGATTTAAGCGGCAATGACTGTGAAATGAATGATAACTCGTTGATATACAATAATATAACCACAAAGAACTGCGTTTTCCTACCCCTTTTGCGGATTTTCTTAGATGAGAAGGAGACCAGGGTGCGGTGCGGGAGACAAGATTCAGAGGGAGAGGCGATGCATATAAAGAATAAAGTGAATGATTTTCTAGGACTGTAACTTTATGCATATTACAGGACACTTTTTCTTTCCCTTTTACACAGCAAATGTGTCTCTCAGACTCTCTAGAACAGCCATGTTTATATCTGGTCTATATTTTTCTCCTTTCTCCAAACTGACTTACCGGGCCACAATGGTGAATATAAAGTGAACGCGTAATAATTTTTGTAAATCTATTCTAACGAAACATTTCCAAAGAAAAACAAATAGCTAATTTGAGAATTCACAAATTCACAAAATTTGAAAAATACGCTAGGTTCTTAGAAATATGTTACGCGGAAGGAGTTCACATCTGCAATAAACGGACGTTCTGTGCCTTATACGTTGTAAAAGCTCTATAACAACACCGATGGTTTATAAGAATTTTCACACTTCTTTAAAAAGGGGTGGGTGTTAATTACAGGCTACAGATGTTAAGACGGAAAAGGGGGGAGGCGAAGATTTACTTCGACTGCAAAGAGCAGATGGTTCATGACTAGAATGAATTTACAGTATACATAGTATACAGTTAGTAACATCGTGAAATTGACATTTACATCGATCAAAACCATTCAAAATCACCCACACAGCGCTCCAATCATTCATTCCAAACCGGCACTCACTCAAACCATTAAAAAACGCTCAAAATAGCTCAAAAACATTTAAAAGCGTCCAAAATGAGCAGAATTTCATTCAAATCGATAACAATTTTCCACATTTTTTACTGGCAGCTGTGGGTTTAAAAGCGTCTGATTGGTCCGTGAATACACACGAACACAAAATCGCGTATATTTTTATAGAAGGGGATAAAAATATTGCAAATTGGACGAAATTAGCGATCTTGGATTACATACTTTTAATTTCATTCAAAACTCGCTCCTCTATCTCATTCAATTTCATTCCAAAATCATTCCCAAATCATCCGAAAATTGTCAATTTCACGGTGTTATTAACTTAAGCAGTGAAGTTTTTTACCTTTTGACATAATCTAGGATAAAGCCCCTTCTAAATATAAAGAGAAAAAAATTTAAGCAAACCAATTATCTAAGCATTTAACCATCACAAAAGGGGACATTTGGTTGAGAACAGTTACATTCACCCTCTATTGAATTCATTGTGGCATTCATTTGTTGGGGATTGTGGTTTATTACAGGTTATAAGTTTTCCGAAAATCATACAATAAGGGTCGGCTTTGACGTCCGTATAGGGGCTGGGGTTACATAAGAGTATGGGGTCCTAAAGATAGTTTTCAGTACATTTATATATGCATCGCCTCTCCCTCTGAATCTTGTCTCCCGCACCACATCCTGGTCTCTTTCTCATCTGAGAAAATCCGCAAAAGGGGTAGGAAAACGCAGTTCTTTGTGGTAACATTATTTTATATCAACACGTTAACATTCATTTCACAGTCATTGCCACTTAAATCTTTCAGAACTGTTGATTACATGGATTTGAACGATTTCAACACGCATTTTCGTGTTTGATCGGGTCCGATGTCCAAACTTTGATTCAAGTTTCTATTCACAAACGGAATCATTTTTGAAATCTATCACCATCAACGGATAATATAATCATTTCTATGTGGTATGAAACTCTGGAGGTTTTGGGAAAATGTATAATAGGTTAATAGGAGATCAAATTGTACGCGAGGTGCACTGTTTTATTTACCTTTTCTGTTCAGTTCCGGTCCTTGGCTCCATATCGGAAGTATCATTGTCTCCATTTTGCACTGTTCTCCAAAAGGAGATGGAGCCCGAGATTACCGGGCGTGGTCTGGTCAGGATCGAAACGTCTCAGCACTTCTCATAGTCCTTTTTCACCTGAGGGTATTAGATCAGTCCAGCAAAAACAACCAACGTCGGTCATTTCTCGGAATTTGTGTTTGCTTATTGATTCGAATTCGTTTTGTGTTGCTCTCTTCTCTTGCGACATATGATGAAAAAATAACCCCTCCACGGTTTTTAGTCGAGTACGGATGGCAACTCACTCGACTATACCAATCAGTACTGATGGATTATTTAAATATATTTGGCAACTTTTAAGAGACCTCAAAGGTACTAGACTCCTAATAAGTCAGGCAAGGTCAATAAATATCGGATTTGTTCTCGGGAGCTTTGTTAGTATGTTAATTCGTTTTGCTTTGGTCTTCTTTTTTGCGACAAGTTATGAATGAATAACCCCATCCACGGTTTTTATTCGAGTAAGGATGGTGACTCACAGGACTACCAATTAATACTGGTGGATTTTTCACATATGTTTGGCAAGTTTTCAGAGTCCTAGAAGGTATTAGACCCCTAATATGTCGGGCAAAAACAATCAATATCGGTTTTGTTTTCGGAAGCTTTGTTAGTTTATTGATTCGTTTTTGGTTTGCTCTCCTCACGTGCGACATGTGACGATAGAATAACCTTTCGACGGTTTTTATTCGAGTACGGATGGCGACTCACAGGTCTACCAATTAGCACTGATGGATTTTTCACATATGTTTGGCAAATTTTCAGAGTCTCCAAAGGTGTCAGACCAGTAAAACAATATCGTTTTTTTCTCGAAATCTTTGTATGCTTGTTGATTCGTTTTGCTCTCATCGTTTGCGACAAATGTTGAAAAAATAATCTCTGGACGGTTTTATTCGAGTACGGATTACGAGGGATGGGACTACCAATCAGAACTGATGGATTTTTTGGTAATTTTATAACAGGTTCAATTTAGTTTAACGGGGTCAACCCTATTAAAGGGACCAGTCAGTTTTGGCTATTGAGACACAATTTGGGGGTATCTTCCCGAATTTAATCATTAACCGGACACTTTGCGTATTCATACACTGTGATTAAGCTTTTAGGTTTATAGCTCAATGAAAAAAAACCTCTTCATTCCTTAGATGAAAGGATATTAGGAACAGATATTTTTGTATGATTGTGCACGAAGTAGATCCGTAAAACAGCCGCCTAAAATGATACAATCTTTGTTTTATTACGTCTTGTTTACGATGTATGCATTGATTGCATAAATTGACACGAAATGAAGAGAATATAATTATGTTTTTTCTTCTTCTTTCGTTATAAAACTAAAACTCTAATTAAACTTCTGTTTGAAACCGCTTCGAGAAGCGGTTTCATACAGAAGTTTGATTAGGTTTTTAGTTCCATACATTAATGAAAAACAAACAAAACAATAAATAGATAAAAAAGAGTGAAATAAACAAACAGACAAATTCTGCAATTTTAAGCAATATCTTCTTTTTCCGCCATGTTTTCTATCCCAAAATTTGAATTGTCGTCTGCAACTCCTTTGAATTTGGACCAGCCTGTAACTTTTTCGTCTGGTAATGGGTAATCTATATACAATCACCGGCGTTTGTGTGTTAGAAACCTAGAAAAACATTGTGCAAAGATAAGTCATTGCTTCTAACTAGAATTCCCAGTTATTCTTAACATTACCATTTATGATTTACTTTTTGCATTTTGCAGTGTGTTCTTTCCTTTTAAACCATATAATTTAAAAAAAGATGGGTCCGAAAAACCCCATGACCTTGTAATAAATCCGCTCGTGATGGGAAATACTTTTGAAACACAGATATGACTTCATTTCCATGACAGGTCATACGAAAATGGGCTTCCAGGAAGCTGCACGAAACAAGTACAAGTAATCGGAAAAAAAGATCGACCCCAGCAGAGGTTATTTAGAAAAGACGTTTTGAGAAATTAGAATACATATATTCTGTAGTTACGACATGTTGCACTCCCAACGATCAAAAATGTGAATGTCGCGGACATGGCGCAGTTGGTAGTGACTCGGACTTCCAATCATGAGGTGCGTTGTTTGACTTCCTGTCACGGAAAATGTCATTCCCGACATGTGTCTACCACTAATGTGTGATTAATCGTAAACCTAAGTTGCTAAAGCAGCTGGAGGCTCGGAAAGGATGTGGTGATAGTACTGGTGTGGGAAATGCTTTTAAAAGAGGCGTTTAACCCACTCCAAACTAACGAACAAGCATGTTAATGTATACACAAGCCTAACAGTTTCAACTGATAGATTGAATGGGGTTTAACGCCACTTTTAACAGTACTTCAGTCATATCGTGGCGGCTGTAGCATCTTTTAATGGATTCCTGGTATTTCTCACACCAGTATTACCACTACGTCCTTTCCTAGCGTCCAGCTTCTGTCCCTCTTAGGTTTACGATTATCCACCCATTGATGAGAGAAAAATGCCAGGGATCGAACCCATGACATCCCATGTTTGAAGATTTGGAGTCTGACTCGCTACCGACTGCGCTATGACGGCGGCTCCCAAATAGATTCAAACATACTTATAGGTCGATCAAACCATATATAAGACAAAGGCAAGCTCTAATGCTTAAAAACTTAAAAAGACAAAATAACACCCTTCTAACATTGAAAATACCGTTACTCGATATATTATTTCCGTCTCAGCATTACACACATTATATCCAATCTTATTTCCGTCGCGGTAGGGCTGAAAATGTACTTTGAATATCATGTTACACGATAATCTTTATTCGTCTCCGAAATCGACAAATCGCTTGTCCCGCCCACTTACTTCGTTGGCCACGCCCCACTGACTCAGATAGGAGGTCCCGCTTCGTTTTCTAAACGACTTTTCTTTCAAAATTTATGGCTAGTAGCATGTAACAAAATAGTAGAATAGTTGGTTGGCGACCTAACCGTTGCAGCTGCAGTTTGAATAAGCTGTAGTCACGACGTGTAAGTCGCCAAAACCACGACCACCAACAACAAAAAACTTCACAAAAAATGGCGACAAATATTGAAGCTCAAAACTCACCACCAGTCTAAATAAATTATTTAATTGTGCGACTGGTTATTTGATTGAAAACCGCGATTGGTCGGTTCCTCAGACGGACATAAAACTCACGGGTAATGTGTAGACGGAAATATTATATCACAAAATAAGCTATATCGTCGTGTTTCTGTAGACGAATTCTACAACCCAAGGTCATTTAAGTTCCAGGGGTGTGGAAATACGGGTTTTGTCCACTTGTCCCTGGACAAGTAAACTGCGATTTTCTACTTGTCCGGGGTTAGAATGGACTTGTCCAAAAATATGAGAATAGATAGATTTTGGAACAAACATTGTTTTTACAGAAGAAAATGCTGAACTCAGCATTTTCTTCTGTAAAAACAATGTTTTCTACCCTTAGATACAAATATTATGCTAATCAATCTCTAATATCTATTAGGACTCCAAGTTTGCCCTGATATTTACTTGCCCATGGACAAGTAGCCTAAAAGAATTTACTTGTCCGCAGGAAGAAAAGCCCAGGTTGGACAAGTCGGGCATGAGAATTCCACACCCCTGATTTAACCCATTCCCACACAATGACGCTTTTTGATGCTCGCCCAAGAAAAATAATTTGGAAAACATTGTGTAAAAGGGAGAAATTGCTTGTGACAAGCAATTTCTTCATTTTACACAATGTTTTCTTTCCAGAAAGTTGAAAAAAAACCCCACTAAAAATCCATAATCTTTAAAAGGTTTAAATTGACGTCTGCATCTCCTTTCAAATTGGACCAGTCTAAAATTTTGCCGTCTGGTAAATGGGTTAACCCATTCCCACACGATAAGATTTAAGACCAGTCCAAATTCAAATAAGTTGCAGATGGCAATTTAAAACTGATGAAATCTTTAAAATCTTTGTCGAATAAGGTAGAAATCAATTTCTACATTTTCCACAATGTTTTCTTAAGCAATTTTATTGAGGGGCTTAAAAAAGGGATTGGGTTAAGGTGAACTATTATTATTTGTGTTATAAGGTCATGTTTGTAAATACTTATGTATCGTTATCATCTCACGCCGCATTGAAAAAGGGGGTGATTCTGACTAACAGTTGATTGATAGACTAAATGGATTTTAACACCATTTTAAACAGTATTCAGGTATATCGGGGCGGCTGGAGCACCTAAAATTGGATTCCTAGTATTTTTCACACCAGTACTACCCCCATCCTGTGGTACATCCTTTCCTAGCCCCAAGATGCTCACCAACCTATTGGTGGGTGACTAATGTCGGAAAGGATACTTGCCGCGACTGGGAATCGAACCCGAAAAGAGAATAGACATCTTCTTTATTTATCAAACGCCGCAGGAGGCGGTCGTATATTGGCGTAATCTTCTCCGTCTGTCCGTCCGTCCGTACGTACGTCCACTTTTCTCGTGAGCGCAACTCCTCCTAAGTTTCTGGATTTTGCCTGAGTTATGCCCCTTAAAACTAAGTCTCAGGGCCTTATTGAAATTGCAGCCTTGTGAACGCAACTCGAACCTACAATTCTGGCTAGATTACAATGAAACTTGGTCGATGTTATCACCTTAATTGGTAGATGTGCATGAAGTAAGGATTTTATGGTTCATTGATGATTTTTGCCTTAGTTATGCCCCCTTAAAACATAGTCTCTAGGGCTTTTTGAAATTGCAGCCTTGTGAACTCAACTCCTCCTTCAATTCTGACTGGATCTAATGAAACTTGGAAGATGTTATCACCTTAATTGGTAGATGTGCACGAAGTAAGGATTTTATGGTTCATTGATTTTTGCCTTAGTTATGCCCCCTTAAAACTTAGTCTCTGGGGCTTATTGAAATTGCAGCCTTGTGAACGTTACTAACTCCTACAATTCTGGCTGGATCTAATGAAACTTGGTGGATTTTATCACCATAATTGGTAGATGTGCATGAAACCGACAGTTTGAACTTGACAATTTAAAAAGGTAGTCTGCTAATGTTTTGAATTTGGCTCTGTCAAAATAAGTAGTGTCTACAATTATTTTTTCTTGAAACAGCAGCAAAGTGGCGGCGTATATTGTGATGATGACACTCTTGTTTTTTTTATTGGAATGGGACTTAATGCCATTTTTAAGAGAGACATTTAGAATTATATCAATGAGCAGGCGATAAAAAAAACCACAGACAGAAAAATGTTACTTGTTTTCATACAAAAACAAATAAAAGCACAACATAAGCGGCTATAATTGTCATCATACAGTCATTTACAATGTGTCCTCGCATTGGGTAGATAATCGTAAACCTAAGTGGGATAGCAGCTGGTGTGAGAAATACCAGGAACCCATTGTTAGGTGCTCCAGCCGCCTCGATATGACAGAAATGCTGTTAAAAGCGGCGTTAAAACCTATTTAATCAATCAATCTTAGCCGCGGATATGATTTTTTGAGCAAGCTTACAGTCAGAGTTCTATATTCACGAATCCAAACTCGTTATTTCTCGAACGAAGCCTATATTGTAGGTACATGATTAATAAATTCCAATGAATACGCGCAAATGCAAATTTAATGGGTAAAATTTACGATGGAATTTAACATTTAGGAATCGTACAGTCTGGGGCTCTGGCATAGTAATTTTGTAACTTGGGTGTAAATTGTTTGAAATGAAAGAAATTTACATTCTAAAAAAAATGATTTTTAAATACAGTAAGGAAAAAACGCACATTGGATTCCTGGTTTTTCTCATACCAGTACTTGCTAGCGTCCAGCTTCTATCCCACTTAGGTTAATGTTTATCCACCCATTGATGAGAGACAAATGTCGGAAAGAATATGTGCCGCCACCGGAGATGGAATCCATGACATCCCATGATTGAAGATAAGGAGTCTGATGCGCTACCGACTTATTATGACTGCTGTCCGTGGCTAAGAAGACAGTAAATTGACGTTAAAATTCTGATTTTGACTAGCAGTGCTCGTCTATGACGAAGGCAATATATGCGTTGCGTAAAACGCGGTATACAAAATCTCAAAAGGTCGACAAACAATTCAGCATGTCTTGTCTTGAAAATAACTTTAGTTTGAACATAATGAAACGAAACGAATTGATTCCCTTTTGAATTCGGTTTTGAATTTATTTTTGACTAAAGTTTCCATATCTATTATAATAATTATATGGTAGGGTATTTTGTTTGTCCTACCTTTTGGAAAGAGAGGCGCGCACGTGCAAAGGTTGTGGCATGATAATGCTTTGCGATATATTATCAGCGGGTATGAAAGTCTCTTGTTTAGACCGCAAGTTAACTTTGAACTCCTCCACAACTTCCATTTTCGTTGGCTTGGCGACATAAACGTCGTTGATTTGGCGACATAAACGTCGTAACTACAGCTTATTCAAGCTGTAGTTACGACGCTTAGGTCGCCAATCAGCCATTTTACTTTTTTGTTAAATGTTAATAGCCATAATTTTTTAATTTTTTTTAAATAATGCCTATATATCGAAGCTAAACTTCCTGTCGGAGTCAGATTTTCTGTCAATTTTTCGGAAATGCATCTGCATATCAACATAAAACATTTAAAATCACAACATTGGCAACTGTTTTGTTCAAACGTCTAGCGGATTATCATAACATGTTCTCGGTATATAAGTTATAAAGCTTAAACGTTTAAACCTGCATTGTTTGTCCGTAGACGCTAGTCGGTCTTCGTTGGGTGACACATTATCGCCCTTGGGGTGAAGGTCACATCGCGGTTATAGACATTCAGCCGGCGTCACCCTTGGCCAGCGAATATGATTTCTTCATTAAACTGAAATGCACCGCCGAAATGGACAATGTTAATGAACGGTGCCTTTAAGTCTTTCTCTAATAATGTAAAAAAGGACACATGCCAATTATCTATAAAATCTGTGCTCCAAATATCAACATTTGACCTTCACACGTATGTGACCTTGGGAACATCACATAAAATGGCTCATCTATCTTATGATAGAGAACAACTATCATCAGTGCTAAAATATTTAGAAATCCACCCATAAATGTCGAGCTTTTGCCTATGAAAAATTCGGCCGACGCGGACGGATTGACGCAGGTCAATAGAAACAGGAGGCGGTGGCGGAAGGGGGGTTGTAAATCTGACACAAAAATAAAATGGCACAATATTTTGTACTAATCGGCATACACACACTGGGAAAATCTCCGAATCCCTAAGTTAGCAACCTCCATAAGCCTGTGAGAGACGGACAGCGCCAAAAAATCCGCAAAACAATATGGCCTATCGATAGTTGATAACACATAACTCTTCTTAATATTCACATCAGCAAATTTAAATAGGCCATCAGAATCTCAATATAGTAGAGTCAAGCCACAAAAGATAATGTTTATCAGTACTTGAGACATAGCAAAATTTTGTCACTATCAACCCCTCGTCCAACTGAGTTTTATAATTTAAAATAGATCGGTCTGCATGTATATGTCGGTAGCTGAGATATTGTAGTCCACTTTCTGATAATATGTTGATGAGCTAACATATTATCAGAAAGAGGGCTAAGATATCGCAGCTACTATGCCGGCTGCTCTAAATCTCAACTGTATGTAAAAGCTTTAATATAGTGAGATCAGTGAAAGTGTCGGTTTTTCGTTACACTACTATTGGCGGACCGCAGCTGTCAATCAAAGATTCACGAATTGCGCTGTTGGGGCTATTCCCAGCAATCATAAGCACATGGGTCTCATGTGAGCAGAAACTAGGCAAAGTACCTTCACGGGACCCATATGGATTCCTCAATCGAAATTCAGCCCATAATGGACCCCTACAGGACCCATAATGATTAGAAAAGGCCATAGAGGAAAATACGACATCTCTAGAATAAAATTTCTGTCGACGCTATTATTTCTCGATTAAAATATTTTAACGGCCCTTAGAAAATTTGAATTTAAACGTGTGTTATAAGCCATCAATATGAACCCAATACTGATACGAAAGACGCGGGAATCAACGAACAAAACTCGGATTACGGATAATTGAACGGTTTATAAAACAACAAAGTCTGAAAAGTGCGTTTGGGTTAGATTTGCATGGGATTCTAAAAGCATCTAGATACAGTTGTCACCTAATAATGAAATTTATTAACAACTGAGGTATAATACAGTGATCAATCTCTTTTTTCATGGGATAAATACAGATTTTCATTGGTTTTCACGCCGCGACTTTTATGTCTGTATTTATTCATTTATTTGCATGCTAACATTTTTGCTTATTCATTTTGATGCCAGGGTGTTTTATTTAATGCAAAACTTCCTATTTAACCATTGTCATGCTGAACCCGGAATATTCCGGTTTTGGCAGGTGATATAGACCAAGATCAGCCTGCACATAAGTGCAGTCTGATCTTGGTCTACACCCCCTGCTTGCACTTTTCCTGTCAGAGTTGTTTATGAAATTGATTTCTGACAGAAATGTTGATTTTTTAACAAGTATCAGTGCTTTCAGCCCTTTGATTTTGCACCAATTCAGTAAGGTAATTTAAACAGCATGACAAGGGCTAATGTCTACCTTTCTATATGTCTAAACCTGTCTCCATTAATAGGCTGTATACTAACGTGTATGTCTATATGTATGAATATCCTAGATGTTGCCAATAATAGATGCTAATGTCCATCTTCGAAATATATGGGTCCCTGATGGAAATGCTAATGCCATGATAGCGCCAAAATGATACCATTAAAGATCTAAATGGGTAGTATGCGAACCATAACGGTAATAATGGGTATATTTTTGCCCGTTTTGGTCTCCAGACGTGACCCATATAGGTAGCTCATATGGGGACTCATGTTAATCCAATTCCAAATGGGTAGTCCAGATGGGAGGAACATAGGTTCCAGTATGGGTCCTATGTCGATTCCATATTTCATAGGAAGGCAATACCAATATGGCGATCAAATGTTGCCATAATATCTATAAGGGTAATATTGGAACCACAATAGTCAATAATGGGCATAGTTTGCCCATATTGATTCACATATGGGACCCATATAGGTCGCCCATATGGGACCCATATAAATCGCTGTTGTATACCTTATCTGGGACCCAGATGAGCAGCCCAGGAGGGACAAATATAGGTTCACACTTGGTTCGGTTCCTATTTGTGCTCCATATTTTTTGCCGAATAGGATGTATGGTAGGTGAAAACTAATCAGAAATTCGATACGGTCCAGTTTTGCACGACAAGTCAAAACTTAAAGTTATACCACATGCAGTGTTGACAGCCACAAAATTATCATATTCCCAAACATTTAAAATACGCCCAAAAATATCTTTACCGATTGCATGATAATTGTATATCAAACATGTGAATCGTATTTAACATCATTGATTTTCCTCCTATTCCTATTCAAAATTCATATATAAATCAACGTTCAAAAAGTTATATCGTCGTTTCGCGAGCAAAATGTCGTAAATATTGCTTGAATAAAGCTGTATTTACGACATTTTGCTCACGTAACGACGACATAGAGTTTTGCCAAGGTTGCATTATGGCTGAAGTTATCTAAAATGCATATTCCAACCCCGAATTCATGATTGTAATTTATGAAACACTTAAATGGTGATTTAAGATACTTAAATGTTGCTTGTCCCTCTTCTCTGCATTCATACACATTCAACATAAAAAAGAACACCCTTTAAAGGGTCAAGAGTTTCACATGCGCCATGGCTATAGCTGGTAGACAGACGACCACATGCCTAAATAGTAGTAACTAATATGGTTCAACTGTTTAATTCTGTTTAATTCATTGGAAAATACTACAATAAGCAAAAATCTCATTTTTAACAATGTTTACTACCCTGCATGTAGAAATATAGATTTTCTTCTCATAAAATGAGGATAAAAAGCCATCCCACAAAGTTAACCTAACCCTGCATAAAAACTGAGACTGGTAGAAATTGAAACAAATCGACGATAATTTTAAGTTTGTAAAATAGAAAAAAAAACCAAACCTTAAGTCTCTTTTAGTAGAAAACGTTGTTGAAAATGAAGAAATTGCTTGTAACAAGCAATTTCTTCATTCCCGACCATGTTTTTCCTCGAGGGGCGTAATAAAGCGTAAGTGTGAGGAAACGGGTTTTACCCTTTCCTCTATTACACAATTTTAGACCTGTCCAATTTCAAAGGTTTTGCAGATAAATTTTAAAGTAGATTTAATTTGAAAAAATAACCATTCAGTTTGATAGAAAATATTGTTGGAAAAGAAGAAATTGCTTTTTACAAGCAATTTCTTCTTTTTCTACAATTTTTTCTCCATTATAAAATCACAGGGATGCAAAATCCAGGGAATGAACAGGATAGGGTTAGAGTTTAAAGCGGTTGTAAGCCTTTTTAGACATATCACCGGATGTTTCTCAGAATAGACGCAAGTTATTACTTTTCCAAATGAAGAAACGTTTTCTAGTTGTATAGTTTCTTTTGGTATCTGTCCCTTTCCTCATGACGTGTCTTGATTTCGGGGACGGGCGTGGATCAAGGAAGTTCAAAAAAGTTCATATTTTTACATCCTGAATGAACTCACATGTGCAAAACCGCTTCGCTGTTACCTCACCATTATTTGCCAATTTTTGAACAAGGATGTCAAATAATCAAAAAACGGACCATCTACGATTTCTTTTAGACAAATAGTTGGAAAAAGATATCGGGTGCAGCACAGGTTAACCGGGACTAGTATTTCGATAATGAATATTGTTGTTGAGAGATCAAAACATCATAAAAGCAGCTTGAATATTCTACATACAGAAAATACTTAAAAAAGCAGATGACTTCGACCCTGGTCAGCGTGCATAGGACATGCAGTCGAAATAATATGTATGTTTGTCGGGGGGGGGGGTGTTACCGAACTCGTCTAATCTAATGACATTTGATATCCAGTTTCCTCAAAACCAATAACCAGATTTTTCAACCTTCGATCCCTCTAGAATCGTTTATTGTCGGAAAAGAAAGAAGAAATGTTCGAAAATAAAGGGGTATTTAAATGTTCACTGATGAATGAATTTCATTAATTAAAATTTTCAGTCAAGCGAAAAGGGATCTTTTGGAAAGTGCATTTATCCATTCCCACACAATGACGCCTTTGAAACCCCCAAAATATGAAAACTTTGGAAAACACTGTGGAGAATCAAGAAAATACTTGTTACAAGCAATTTCTTCATTATCCACAAAGTTCTCTACCCCAAGAGAGAAATATCATTATGATTTCACCAATTTAAAATTGTTGTCTGCATCTTCTTTGAATTTCGACTGGTCTAAAATGATATCGAGTGGGGGTGTGTTGAATAATATCGATCCTGGTTAGGTTGCAGTTTGCATTCTTCGCTCATTGACCATTTTCTGAATACAGAATATAACCATTCTACCTTATCATATAATTATTTTTGAGAATACTGTCTCTGGTTGACCTCTGTTAGAATTGATTTCTTTTTAAATAATTGTCTCACGGTCAAATCGGGGGTCCCTTTTCGCCGTACATGTGTTTCTGTTTCTCTCGAGTCGCCGTCAGTATCAAGATGTCTCTTTCGCCGTCATATTTTGTGTTGATAAAAGTTTTATTTCAATGTTTACGAATTATTCAGGCAATAACAGATTCAAGATAACTATGGGTACAATAACATATTGTACATCCCAAAGCTTAACCCTTGTAATGCTGAACCCGAAATATTCCGGTTTTGGCAGGAGGTGTAGACTAAGATCAGACTGTACTTATGTTCAGGCTGATCTTAGTTTATACCTCCTGCTTGTACTTTTCCGGCCAACTTTGTTTTTGAAGTTGATTTCTAAAAAAATATTGATTTTTGAACAACAAGTTCTATCAGTGCTTTCAGTCCTTTGATTTGACAGCAATTCAGTAAGGTCATTTATACAGCATGACAAGGGTTAAATATTTGTCACGACTGATCACCATGGGCAATCAGATTATCGATTGACCAATCAAGGTCAAGGTCAAGGAAGTAACTGTTGACCTCTGTCATTTTCAAACATGTTCGTTTGTGGATAACCTAAGTGTCACAACCATATAGCTTATTGAGACGTTTCAGTCGACCCAAATCTCCGTCCACTAACAAACACGTTTTTAGCTAGCAAAGCGACAGGTTTGATAGCTTAAGTTAACAGACAAAATTTTAACGTCGCCTCAAAGCTCAACGAGTGCAAACTGCCACTGGAGGCTTAACCACTTAATCCGTTAAATACCTACATCAAAAATGTAGTTCTTATGTATAAAAATGACTCTAATCAGAGTCTTCAAAGAAGTTGCAGACGACAATTTCAAATTGTTGAAAATTCTTAAACGTTTATCTCTCTAGGTAGAAAACAATGTGAAAATTGAAGAAATTGCTTGTAACACGCAATTTCTTCATTTTCCACATTGTTTTCCACAACTGTTTTCTTAAGGGGCGTAAAAGGAGGAATGATGTGGGGATGGGTTAATTCTTTGGTTTCTTTAACCTCGTTTCTTTATCATGATACAGTTTGACAAAGAAGATTACTGAACAAAACAATGATTTGCTAGCTTACAGTACTTTTGGTACTTTGATTGATTTATGCCGGAGGTCAACATTTATTCTGCGCTTTCGCACGGTCTCATAAGATCTTTCACTATGCATTCTATTCGTAGATTACTGACTAAAGGCCTCTCTAGCCCATTCCAACACAACCCCTCCTTTTACACCCCTTTTTCAAAATAACTCCTTTTAAAATCGAAGCGGAACTTTCTATCTAAGTCAATGGGCGGGACAACAGAGTAAGTGGGCGGAGTCATCGATTAATCAGTTGTAAAGTGCTTTGAAACAAAGCACTGCCAGTGACATCTAGTATGGAATTAAAATATGAATAAAGGTAAACTTGTAGCAAGATATAAAGCCTTATACCCGCTAGGTGTATGTATTATTGTATATGTTCTCGTTGGATGAACTACACCATTTGAACTGCATAAAGGTATCGAAATTAATCTTATTTGAAACTTATTTTATTCTTTGTTTCAGTTTAACCTTTATTTACGAATATGGACAAGAAAAAGGGGGAGAAGAGAGGGAGAGAGGGAGAGAGAGAGAGATAGAGATAGAGATAGATAGATAGATAGAGAGAGAGAGAGAGAGAGAGAGAGAGAGGGGGGGGGTAATGGGGGGGGATAAGCTTCACGTTAAACTGATTATTGCAGAAAACAATAAACAGAAGTTACTCAAAATTTATGCAATCCAGAGTTACAGGTGTAATGCACTGCACTTCTCCTCAATGATATCTAAACACCCATAAACTTTGAAGTTGATGGCAACTAATCATGTACAAGCTCTGGACAAAGTTTCAAAATGGAGAAAAGCAGAAAGGAACTACAGTATAGTCAGAGCAAGAGATCTTGTCCACTTCACTTCGTCTCCTTAAAATCTATCGATTCATGAAGTATCAAGATGATATCTACTAATGTAGCAGAGGTGTGCTTAGAGCAAAATTTATGTCAGAAAAAAGAAGAAAAAAACAAACAAAAAAAAAAAAAACAAAAAAAAAACCCAACCAATGGAACTCATATCGCTCTCCTAGGTAGAGGCTTTATTGATTTGGTAAAAACGTTTTTGAAGCTTTCTTCTTTATATCTTTGTCAAATCTTTGATATTACAATAAATCCGATTCTGATCTAAGATTGATAGTTTGAATTGTTGTACGACTATAAGACAATACTAAATTCAAATTTGAAATCGCCAAGGTCTCGTGGCAAGGTAGGTCAGTCTAGAGAAGTCGCTTATAGATTTACTTCTTATCTCTCTTTGTAAAATCTGGGATCCCGCAACATGGAGCCAATGATTAATAGTCCGAATTAGTTAGGATGAATATCAAAATCGAGTAAACCAATCGCGACCGCCAATAAAAGAATAAATCGACCAATCAAATTATTCATTTAGACCTGAAGTGAACTCTGAACTCCGACATTGGCCGATATTTATGTGAAGCATTTTTGTTGTAACTACAGCTAACCTAACTTAGTTTAGGTCGCTAAACAACGATTTTCCTTTTTTGTGTTACATGTTTTTACGCCTTTTAATATCGAATCAGAACTTCCTGTAGGAGTCAGTGCGGTGTCAGTTTTGTGTTACATGTCTTTACGCCCTTTAATTTCGAATTAGAACTTCCTGTAGGAGTCAGTGCGGTGTCAGTTTTGTGTTACATGTTTTTACGCCCTTTAATATCAAATTAGAACTTCCTGTAGGAGTCAGTGCGGGCATGGTCGGCGTAGTCAGTAGGCGAGACCAGACCCCCGTCAATTTTACATTCAATGAATTGAAGCTCCATGTGTAATGGTCGTGGAGAAAATAAATCTTGAAGGTTTCCTTATTTTTATCTATTGAAGTACAGGTCTATTTATTGAACTTAGAGCAATAATTTTGATAAAGAGCTACGAGGCAATGCTTAATGGAAGTTTCAAAATGCTGTTCGTTTTACAGTATGAATAATTTGAAAGACTTCCTTATTTATCTAAGGCTTTTTGTTCAAGAGATAAAATTTGCAGAATTGTACTTAGGGATCAAAAGTCAATGAGCAAAAGTTGAAAGCTCTAGACCATTTTCACACAATTACTACGCCGATTTTGGACCCCCTGGTAAAAATACCTGGGAAAACATTTTGGAAAATGAAGGAATTGCTTGCTGAAAGCAATTTCACCATCACCCATAATGTTTTCTGTCCCAAAAGACAAGGCACTTCTTTGAATTTGGTCCAGTCTAAATGTTTATTGTTATGGGTATATGTTTCACATATTTGCTTTCTAATCCTTATGTAAAATCTTTGATCCAATCACGTGGGGATAATCTTCAGAGTAAAAGGTGGAATATGTAAAATATGTCGAAGCTCTAAGCCTTACGATTCGGAAGAACATCTTAATTCTTTCCTCGTTTGTCAGAGTTTCCTATGATTTCAAATTATTCGAAGTATTTGTAAGAGAATTACCTATGGGTTATTTCTTTGGCGATTGGCTAAAATCTAATAATTAGATTAAAAGTAGTTTTTTTTTTTTCAAATTTGTACGGACAGACAGTCAAGTCAGGTGGTAGGTGTTATTCAGAGATAACATTGCGCAAATAAACACAATGTAAGGTAGATTGATTTATTGAATGGGATTTCACTCCACATTTAACAGTATTTCAGACGTATCGTGGCGATTGGAGCACCTAACCATGTATTCCTGGTATTTTCTCACACCAGTACTACCACTACATCATTTCCGAACCTACAGCTGCTCATCCTACATGGGTTTACGATTACCTACCCATTAGAAAGCTAGAATAACCATTCCAGATTCAAAAAATCAGCCCAAAACCAAAATTATTCAACTCTGGTCATCCTGCACAGTCCTGCCAGTCTGATACCTAGCAGATCATTGTTTCAGATGGTCACTGCTTGCATGACGGATCAAAGATATACAGTAAATCTTATATTAACCCTTTCCTGTTTTTAGGAATTTTAGACTGGTCCAAATTCAAAGAAGTTACAGACGACAATGAAAATTGGATTTAAATTGAAGTGAAACCATCTAATGTGGTAGAAAATATTGTGGGAAAAGGAGAAATTGCTTGTTTCAAGCAATTTCTCCTATTCCGCAATGTTTTCTCAAGTAAAAATCACAAAGACGTAAACCGCGGGTTTGTACAGTAAGGGCTTAAGCGACCAATCAAGGGACGACCAAAAATGGTCGCTTACTAGAAGTTTTGCTTTGTACACTTTTATTCGCCGAAGATATGGAAGATTGATTCGATTGCATACATAAATTATAACAGAATTCTCGCTTAATCCTATGTTGTTGGGACTCATTAAATTCGCCCCATTGAGATGATTCTGATGAGTTTCAACAGGAAAGGATTTAGTTGTGATTTTACTTTTTAGCAAAATGCCTTCACTTCTTTAGAGCTTTTGCTTTGAAAAAAAAAGGGGGGGGGGATTTTGATTGCGGTCGCTTTATAGACGTGGTCGATTAATAGAAGTGGTCGCTCGAGCTAGATCGACTAAACATTTATTGACGGATCGCTGACCACTCCCACTTAGCTCCGACAAGTCAGTTCGAATGAGATATCAAACGGCGTTCGTTTGCATAATTGACCAATCGCGGCTGTCAATCAAGGAAATCAATCGACCAATCAAATCATTTATTCAGCCCGGAATTTAGATTTGAATTCAAACATTGGCCGTCATCTGTGTGAAATAACTTTTTTTTGTTTTGCGACCTAAACGTCGTAATTACTACAGCTTATTCAAGCTGTTGTAATGACGTTTAGGTCGTAAAACATTTCATTTTCTTTTTGCATGCTACTTGCTATGAATTTAATGAAAAATAACGCCGTTTAAAATCGAAGCGGGACTTCCTGTTGGAGTCAATGGGCGGGTCCAACGGAGTAAGTGGGCAGACCTAGCGATTCGTCAATTTATTGTCAGGAAATGCAATAAAAAGGTAAATAGGCAATGGTAACCTTAACGTCGTTACGACATAACTTGAATTAGCTTTAGTCACGCGGTTTGGGTCACCAAACAAACACAAATGCTTAACATAAATGTATGAGTTCGAAGTTTTCTTCTGGTCTAAATGATTGATTCGATTTGTCAAGCGATATTTTGATTCAGACAAACACGATAGGCCAATCGACCTTCCGCGGTTGTCAATCAAGGAATCAACCGACCAATCAAATATTTCATTCAGCCCGGAATTGACCTCCAACATTTGCCGCCATTTCTGTTAAGCTTTTTGTTGGTTTGGTGACTTACACGTCGTAACTACAGCTTATTCAAGCTATAGTTACGAGGTTTAGGTCGCCAAACAACCACATCATTATTTTCTATGTGCTATTGGCTATGCATTATACAAATAACGAAACGGGACCTCCTGTTAGAGTCGGTTGGCGTGGCGAAATGAGTAAGTGGATGGTTGGTCAACTGACAACGCAAACTGGTTCCTTGTTTCAAAACTATTACTTCATTTCAAAATTCAGTATTTGTCTCCCACCAATGGGTCGATAATCGTAGACCTATGTGGAATAGCAGCTGGAGGCCAGGAAAGGATGTGACGGCGGTACTGGTGTGAGAAATACCAGGAATCCATTGTTAGGTGATCCAGTCTTCGCGATATAAATGAAAGATTGTTGAAAGCGGCGTAAAAACCCATTCAAACAAACAAATCAAAATTCAGTGTAATCGATCGATAAAATCATCGATGCAAGAAAGAAGGTACGAAAAAATGTATTTACCAAGCGTAATCAAATGCACATTTCGAAATCGGAAACTTTGAAATGAATGAGGTCCTATTGAATGAATTGGGTCATATTTTCTATAGAAGCTCTATCTGCTTTATATCAAGTCTTAACCAATTTCCGAACGACAAGATTTTAGACACTGGTCCAAATTCAAAGTGGTCGCAGAGATCAAATTGAAAATAATTGAAGACGACATTTCACATGGCCACAATTTGAAAATAAGTGCTAAAAAGGGTTGAAAACATTGTGAAAATATGGGAAATTTCTTGTTACAAACAATTTCAACTTTCCCACAAAAGTTTATATAGTTGTATTTCTTCAGGGCGTCAGAAAGCATCATTGTGTGATAATGGGCCAATAAAAACCTTGTGATTTCTAAGAGATGATATTTTTTCAAATAACTGTATCAAATCGTCCAAGTTCAGCAATGACTTCAAATTTCTACTCAGTAAGATCCGAATGGGGGTTAGGCAGTATATATAGAAAGATAGTCTGAAATTTTATGGTGGTCCACATTAGTTCGAACATAGTTTGTATACTGACTTTCGACAAATCGTTCATTAAAAAATTGAAGAGAATTACTTGTTTTTGGTGGAGAACTAAAGACCAAACTATACCGAATTAAGCCACTTCATACAGTGTGGTTTGGAATTTAGTTTCATTAATCAATGGGGAAAATAGATTTCATTAACATTGCTATCATAAAGGCATATGTCATTTAAGAGATGAAGAGAATATTTTTTGTTTTCATGGAGGTATGAACCGGAAAACCTAATCACACTGTATGAATACGCGAAGCCGTTGAGGTATGGACCAATTATTTAGCCAATCAGAATGCACATATCTTGATAGACAAAACTAAAACTAAATCTAATTGTTTTGCAGCCCAACTTGAAATCTCCGAGGGGAGAGAGCTGGTCTGTCCTAAATGAATGCATTTATCGCGACAAGAAACCGTCGCTATAAAAGTAGGTCGAGCTCTTTTGGAAACCCATGAACGCTAAGATAATTTATATCATTCCTAAACTACAAAATGTTAGACTGGTCTAAATGGAAAGAAACTACAGATTGACGGAATTGCCTTTTTTCTACTTTTGAATAGAAATCATTGTGGATAATGAAGAAATTGCTTGATACAAGCAATTTCTTCATTTTCTATTTTTTTTCCAAAGCCCCCTTTCTTGAGGGGCGTAAAAGGGAGGAATTGTGTAGGAATGGGTTTAGCGCTTCGTGACAATTAAAACCATTTCACATGTACATGAAGTGCAGACACGGAGCCGCATGGGCAGCCATGCGTGGCATTGAGAATATCGGGTTATCGCATAAAGTTTTAGTCAGTATTTATTTGTTGAGCGCAGATTGAAGACTCGGATCAGACTGTGCAGATGCATAGGCTTATCGGAGTCTTTACCCGGCGCACGTCTAGCGGTTGGAAATGTCAATGACGCAGAGGCTGATTTATTCATTTCAATTTGATTCTCATTGAATACAAGTATTGCATTGTGTTTTAACTGTATGATGTTACCTTAATGAATGATCTTTGTAGAATAAAGACATTTTTATTATTTTTCATAATTCTGTTTTCTGCAGGTTTAGAAATCCTTCAACATGGAAAGTCATTCCGACCACAACCATCATCACCACAACCCCCACCACCATCACAACCATCATGAAATGATGAATTCAGAAACCACTACCACACAGATGGCGTCTTTCAACCATGAACATAACCACCATCACCCTTCACACCATAACCACCACGAGGGACATAATATGGTATATTTTGTCACTTGCAATCCCAAAAATAGATACTACGACCCATTAACACTTTTTACACGATACCATGATCGGCAGATAATTAACGGATCGCTGGTGTTAATCAAAGTATCGACTGACCAATCAATACAAATCAATCAGTCTGAACTTCAATGTTAATGCCACACAAACGGAAAATAATAATCGTTTACGGGCGACTTAAAGTCGTAACTACAGCTCAGTTAACGGATTTTAGCTTTCACTTTCCGTTCCTTCGTAATCCACTCGCTCCTATACACAAGTATGCTTTGCATTTCCTATCCCCCACCTCAATGCAAAATAGCCTAATAATATTGCATCTGGTGGATTTACTATTGTGAATAAATAGAAGGCTAAAGGTTACTTTTTCCGCGTCTCTACTTCTGTTCCTATTTATCTTCATTTTCCTTGATAGAAGAATACAGCCGAATTCCTATTTTCCCATGATACTTTCAATTAAAATTGCGCACCTTTTATCGTTACAACTGATCAAATACGATCATTTTTTTTCAAAAAGAAAGACATCCATTGTATCACGTTACCATTAGGTGAAATGAAGTTACCGTTTAACGCAAAATCATTCGATTCAAATTTATCATGTTTGTATCTTGACGATGAAACATATGTGTTCAAGTCATGTTGATGAATGAATGTGTATGTATTTCCGTTTATTTATCGTCGCTACCGTAGCACATGCCCATATGAGCGACGCCTCCAAAAGACTGTTAGCTGTTACGGGGGATAGTGCAAAAATACAGGACGAAACTGCTGAGAGCATCGCCTGGTTCTTTAACGTGCTCGGTGGATAGCATAGTCACACGGGGCCTCGGTTTAACGTCTCATCCGAAAGCCAAGTAGTTTGTTAGTTGATATGGTCATCCCAGGGCTCGAACCCGTGATCTTGAGGTTTGAAGTCAAGTGCTCCACCAACTGAGCGAATCGGGCAAACTGTTGAATTAATATTCTGTTCTGTTCCTTTATAAAGTCCTTCCCTTGATCTCAGGCTATCTTAAGACAATTCGATAATGGTTATTGATAATTGACCAATCGCGGCTGTAAATCAAAGATACAGTCGACCAATCAAACCATTCATTTAGTCAGGGATTGAATTGTGAACTTTGACATCCATTTTTTAATGGTTTGGCGACGTAAACGTCGTAACTACAGCGTATTTAAGCTTTAGTTACGACAATTAGGCCGCCAACCAACTATTCTACTTTTTGTCACATGCTACTGGCCATTTTGCAAAATAACGTTGTTTATTATATACCTTGCTGTGAAATCTTGGGATTTCTCAGTGTAATAAATTTTGATAACGTCACTGGAGTGACGTTAACACTTTTCAGTTTCACTCTTTGCCGTAATTTAGGAACTACTTTTTTTCCAACCCAGTGACATAATAAAGAGTCTATCAAAAAGATTGGTTTCGATATTTTAATAAAAAATAAAATAATAAGGTATATAATAAATAGAATAATCAACTTGTTATTCCAGATATGAAAAAAATATTTCACTCGGATGCGTTGTTAGGGGTTAAAAAACTCGTGCTACGCACTCGTTTTTTCAACGCCTAACAACGCATCCTCGTGAAATATTTTTTCATATCTTGAATAACCAGTTGATTATCCTCTATTTGAAATCGAATCAGGACTTCCTGTATGAGTCAGTCGGCGAAGCAAACACAGGAAGTGGGCAGGGCCAGCGATTTGCTAATTGTCGTTATCATAGTATAAATGGACATGCGACATTTGTCCGATCATTGACCCCGCCCACTGACCTCCGACACTGCAATTCGACTGAAAGAATTTTTGTTAAAGTCGTAAGTTTCCATTATTTATTGACAGGAACAAAGAATATAAAGCAAATCTGTTGATTGTCGACATAAAAGTCGTAACTACAGCTTAACCCCTCTTAACCCATGACCACACAATGAAATTTGAGACCAGTCTAAATTCAAAGCAAATTCCAGGCGACAATTTTAAGTTGATGAAATCTTTGAAAATATTGTTTGTGGAAAACATTGTGGAAAATGAAAAAAATGATTGTAAAAAAAATTTTTTTTTTTTTCATTTTCCACGTTTTTCAAAGTTTAATAATATTGAGGGGGGAGTTTAAAAGCGTCACTGTGTGGGAATTGGTTAAGGCCAAAGCAGTAAAAAATACTTGACAAACAAACGAAGGTCTCCAAATTATTCCTGGTCTAAGCGAATGACCTGAATGGACAATCGATATTTGATCGATGATTGATTTCGACAAAATGTCAACAGGACCAAAGGCCGGTTTCGACTTAGACTTGCGAACCTGTCCCATCTACGCTGCTGTATCTTAAGATATGGACAGTCTCGTCAGTCAAGCTTCGTCAATATTTTTCTACAAAGTGCCAAGGACCAAAGATGTGGATCGAAATGCTATTTGTACAAAATAAAATTGTCCCGACTTAACCCTAAAAAACTACACGTGTAATTTATCTCTAACGAAATCTACAAAATTGTGTAATATCCGAAAGATACTTCCTCGTTTAGAAATCAATGAATTTCGTCGGGGTAATTCTAAAACCTCATAACTGCACTTCGATTAAAGCTGTAGTTAAGAGTTTTTAAAATTACGGTGACGATTTATTGTTCGTTAACTCATTAACTCTTTCCGGCTCAATCCCTCCCGGTAACCCGGGAAATACGTTGGAAAATATTGTGGATAATGAAGAAATGATCCGTAAAGAGCTATTTCCAAATTTCTTGCATTTTTTCCAGACAAGAAAAATGGGGAGTTTACAGAAATGAAATTCACAAAATTTTGAATGCCTTTTGAAACTTCTTTCAATTCGAACCAGCCTAAAAATGTTGTCGTCCGGTTATGGATTAAAAATAAGGATATATTTCAGACCGATTGAAAATGAAAGAGATAGCATGTAACGGACAATAGCGTTCCGGAATGGTCATTTCCCCTTTTCGCGCAGTATTTTCGGACCTTTCTATTCTACGTAATGCATAAGGGAGTTTTATTCTTGATGGTGCAAACGTGCGGGATTGGGTGGGGATGGGTTAAGCAAGTTCATGCACTCAGATATCATTCACTGAAATAGATAAAACGTGCCATGAACATTTTTGCTATTTGTTAACGAACGTTACCCTCGACTGATTTGGTCCTATCGCGACTCGTTTGTGACATTTGAGAAGACCTGCACGTCTTTAGACGATCTAAGTAATTATAAGTTTGAGTGCAAACAAGCCGGCTAAAAAGAAGTGTCAAAACACGTTCCGTCTGTGAGCGACCAAATTGCCGTAAATACAGCTTTATTCAAGCTGTATTTACGACAATTTGGTCGCCTACTGACGATATATATGGGTAAACATATCTGAGGTTAAATATTCCCTACACAAGTGGGCATGCCGATGCATGAGACGGGGTGCTTCATCCTTCAAGCTTTATTTTTATGTGTATTTTTTTCTTGTTTCTCTTACATTGAGAGGGATTCATTTCGTATTAAGTCTTAAAAAGGTTCCCAGTCTTTCTTAAGCAAAACATTATCGACATTTTCGTCCTTCTTTGGGGTTCAAGTATAAATAACAATAATTCATCAGAAATTCATAGGCTTATTAAGGTAAAGAGTATCTCAACCTTTTACTTCACCTTTGACTTCACCTTTTACCCCTCAAAGTTTTACACATATATTGCCTGTCCTCACATAATATAAAAGTCGAAATGCTCTTATCTTATGAACAAAAATTTGCTAAAATTGTGATAAAAAAGAAATAGAACACGAATATCATTCTACTCTAATATGTCCGGTTTGCTCAGATGTTCGCCTTGGTTAAATCAAACCACATTATAGGATTAAATCTAGCATGTTAATTTTTATGGAAATTGTAACAAGAGGCCCATGATGGCCCGTAGTCTCTCATCCGAGTATGGTGGCTCAATGCTTTAAGATATATACTAAATATCAAAGTACTACGCCTAATTATTGTGAGAAGATTTTATAAGTGTTCCCCTTTAATCATTTCTAGGTATAAGGCTAATTTCAGAGTACGGGGAGTATTTTGGTAACGGATCAATAGGCATTGATACACACAAAATATTAAAGCTCTAGGCCTTATGGTTTGGGAGAAGAAGGTTTTCAAAGATTTCCTTGTTTATTCCTGTGTAAAATCAAAGATCACACAGAAAAGGGTCAATTTTCAACACGGTAATTTTTTTAATTCTTTTAATTGATTATCGATACATACCAAGTGCCAAAGCTCTAGGCCTTATAATTTGGTAGGAGAAGATATTTTAAGCTTTTACACTCGGTTACCATGGTGACCAAAGTTCTACATGGATTTCAATTCTTTGAAAGAACATAACCTAAGAGCAAATTTCCGTGATGTTTGGTTGAAATTACATGGTTAGTCTAGGAGATTCTTTTGTATCTGTCAAGGGATGGACGGACGGACAGACAGACAGACGGACGATCACAATTTTAAACTTACCAAGGTAAGTTTAAAAGCATGTAGAAGTCTATTTCGATAGATTTACCGAAATTCGTCAACGAGTCATTCCAAAGATGACTGGAATGAATTGGATAACTTTAACATAATTATATCTTTTCGTTTTATTTCATAATTCAGCCTCAGTCCCTCAATTCTACCGATTCAATTTATATTTGATATTCTTTTAGAGTTGTCAAACTGGTATCACTGCATCACATATGTAAATAACCAATCGCTGACCCCGCCAATTAACTCCTTTGTCCACGCCCATTAACTCCGACAGAAAGTACCGCTTCGATTTTAAACGGCGTAATTTTTCAAAATTTAATGCCAGTAGCATTTAAGAGAAACGTAGAATGGTTGGTTTGCGACTTAAACGTCGTAACTACAGTTTGAATAATGTCGGAGTTCATATCTCGATTCCGGACCGAATGAATGATTTGATCGGTCGATATATTCCTTGATTGACAGCCGGGATTGGTCAATTATTCGAATGTTATGCGTATTCGTGTTTGTTTGCTTGGTAGTTTATGTTGGCTTGTTGTCCTTGCATGTCTATATTTCATATGTCATCAAATATTTGAAATGAGAAATTTCTTGTAGTTTAAGTTACTGAAAATAAAATGTCTATCTTTTTTTTATTTTTTACAACTTTAGATGTCGATGGACATGTCGATGCATATGACTAAAGGCTTCACCCTGCACACGTCTTCACATTTCCTATTCGAGGGACTACGCATTGATACTGTACAAGGTAGGTATCAGATGACATTTCCCTTCAAAGTTTCCTTCCATTTTTGGCATTGAGGATTCGATTATATCATATTTTGATTTTTTTTGCAGCTTGTTTCAATTTAGACCGGTCTACTATTTGATATATGGTAATCTGTTAAAAGTCTAGAGCAGACTAACCAGGGTCTCAACTTTCAAGTAAAAATCATTTTATTTGAAATTAATTTGCAATAGTGAATCCTAGTTTTAGTTAACATATATTTTATAAAATTCAACAGGAAAAGGGTTCCACAAAAGGTGTTAAAGCCAAAGTTTTACCAAAAAAGCGCATTTACATATCAAAAACACGTTTTTTTCAAATTTAGATTTTTTTCTTCCATTCCGAAGTGATAACTTTAATATATATATATTTTTTAATTCTTAATATCATTTTTTCGTATGATGTAGATATCTATCTTAAACTATACGCAGGGTTTGAGTCTGGTTTAAACTAAGTTGGGTCACAGTCTGTGTCGAATAGGTCCTTCCTTGAGGTTTGAGAGTACCTTATTTAAATATTGACTGTTCTTTTAACTATAAATATGTCTTTTAATGTCACAGAACAGTTATACATTAACGAAATATTCAATAGCTACGACCTTCGAGGGCTCAACTTCAGAAAAGAATTGAAGACTGTTAAACAGTCTTCAATTCTTTTCTGTAGTTGAGCATCGAGAGGATCCAAGTGTAACATAGTCAATATTGCGTGTTACTAAGTATCGACAGATGTAAAGTTCTTTTTTCATAAAGAATGACCAAAAGTATTCTCCTGGTAATTTTCCGAAGAAGGGTTAACTCTATAAATGCACAATTTACTTGGTCAAACCCGACATGTAGATTTGGAAGCGATTCAAATCATTGTTTTTGTTTTACTTTGTAATTTTAATGAGGCAGCTTCTATTGGTTTTAGTTGGTTGGTCGATTAGGGTTTAACGCCTCTTTTAACAGTATTTTAGTCAAATCGCGGCGGCTGGAGCACATAACAATTGATCTCTGGTATTTCTCACACCAGTACTATCACTGCATCCTTCCCTAGCCTCCAGCGGCCATTTCCCTTAGGTTTACGATTATCTACCCATTGATGAGAGACAAACGTCGGAAAGGATATATGCCGCCGCCGGGGATCGAATCCATGACATCCCGTGATTGATGATTGGGAGTCTGATTCGCTTGATTTTAGTAGAACTGCTACAATGATACTTGTCAAACTAGTCAATTGTTTCGTGGAGGATACCTCACTTCTGCGTAAACAGACGGATTAGGATGAGATACTTTACATGCCGTATATATTATTTTGCATGGTCAGTCGTGACGTGGAGAGAGAAGCGCAAGGTAGAGAGAGGCGAGAAGGCTGTTAGACCTGTACTTAGTTAAATGTCAAATGAAAACGTTGTAAATAAATTGATTTTTATTTTGAAATGACATTTGTTTCACTATACGATCACCGCCACTATGTTATGGACTACGCTATACAGGCGACTCGAATAAGATAATTTCGAGAGTTCGAGTTACTTATGTGCGCGTCTAAAACCCGAACGAGTCCATTAACCTATTACCAGATGGAAATTTTTTTAGACTTGTCCAAATTGAAATAAGTTGCTGACGACAATTTAAAGTTTACGAAATTTATATTTTTTTTAACTTTCTGGATAGGAAAACTTGTGTAAAATTATGAAATTGCTTGTTACAAGCAATTTCTTGATTTTACACAATGTTGTCCCCACTGTTTTTCTTGAGGGACGTCTAAAAGCATCACTGTTTGGGAATGGATTAAAACTCCGATCTGTGTATAATTTGAACCGATGGACGATGAAAATATCGTATCGAAAGCTTGGATAAGGTCTTGTTAGGATGTCTGCGATTCACCTCGACAGTATTCATTTCGTAATGTTCAATCGTGAATATTTTTTGCAGAAATTACAAACTCGTCACGGTGTTACCCACCCGCTTTTGATGAACGCCTCTAAAACACTTCAGAAAATCCGTCTTTTTTTAAAATTTGTTTGATTTCAATGTCTTAAATCGACAGATCTAAGGTAATGTTCTTAATTTTCAATCTAGAGCTATGGGTTCGGGGTTCACCCTCAGCGGAATGTGTTATTTGGTAATGCACCCTACAGACGCCCATTTCAAATGCATTACCACACAGCACCACTTTTCGACTCCCCGAACAAATATGGCCGCGGAAAACTTTGTGGGGAAAGTAAATTTATACTTTCTCCACAGAACTTTTTTCCTTTCTCTTTTTTTAAGGGCGATTATTTTCCAATTTCAGCGCCCTTTGAAATGTCGCACACAATTTCCTTCATGTTGGACAATTCTAAAATAGTGTCGACCGGTTTTGAGTTAAGATACGGGTATAAAGTGTAGCATTGGTACAAAAATCGGTGTGGGATACTTTTTCCTGTGAAATTACCCTATGATGTGGGTAAATGTGTTGCCCGTCATGCAAAAAGGGAGCAGACGATAATTCCGTACACAGTTAACGGTTCGCGATTGTAAAAGAATCAATCGACCAATCAAATTATTGATTTAAATCAGAAATTAACCTTGATATCCAACATTTGCCGACATTTATGTAGATTAATTTTGTTGGATTGTTGACTAAAATGTCGAAACCACAGCGAAGCCCAAGGGGACTTGACATTAGCACTCCGTCCGTCCGTCAGTCCGGTAATTCAGTTTTTCGGTCTTTTTTTCCTAAAAGCTGGCATTTGGCGTGTGAGTCTGCATTAACCAAATGAATTTTAGACTGGTCTAAATTGAAAAAGCTGCAGATGACAATTTCAAATTGATGGAATACTAAACTTTTTTCATAAACATTGTTGAAAGTTAAGAAATTGCTTGATACAAGCAGTTTCTCCATTTTCCAAAGCTTTTCTTGACGGGCGTAATAGGGAGGGATTGTGTGTGAAAGGGTTTATGACTTAATGAGTTTCAGAATAAGTTTAAGTTTCGTCCCGGTCCATTGTTTTTGCGGTAGATATACAAAATACTGGAAAATTTGTTTCGCGTTTTTTTTTTTTTTTCCTAAAAGTTGGCAGATATTGAGCTAATGCGAGTCCAGATTAATGAGTAACAATACTAGTTCGAGTTTCATTCCGGTCCATTGATGTTTGAGGAAGATATCGGTGCTGGTCTTAGAAAATTACTGGGAAACTACAACAAGGTTTCCCTCACAAAAAATGCTTCATTCTGAAATTGGCTTCACACTTGAAAGTGTCATGCAGAACTTCGCACTCATAACTTATGAAATAAAACACCATAAAAAATAAAATGGGATACAAGTTAATTCAAAGCCCTGAAGGGCCTAAGAGTTGCAACAACAGACAGACTGTATGGAATTCATTACTAAACATAAACTGAAGGCTGTTGGTCCTTGACTGATCAAATGAGATTGATCCACTTAGAGGAGACAAATGCAAGTAAATTCTGTGTGTTTATTTATGTTTACTGTAAATCGGGTTTTATTAGCGGGGGTTTTATTTTCGCTCATTTTCGCGAGACAGAGAGCTCGCGAATTCATGAATCTCGCTTAAATTGGACCATTTTGTTCACAAAAATACGGAGAGGTCCGAAGTAAGCCGCGGACCAACGAAGATCAATTGGCAAAATATTAACCTTATTCGGCATCATCCCACTTAATTTCATTCATATGGGGATCATCTCGTCCCCGGCGTTAAAACCGGATAAATAAGTTTTCAGAAACGAAAAATCTTTAGCAGGCGGATTTATTTCTGCCAATTTAGTCCTTTGAACACAGGTATGCACATATAATGGAAAACAGGCGAGGTGATATAATTCTATGCGACTACAATAACACCACACAAAGAGCTAAAAAGTTGTAACTGGTTCTTTATTATATAGACTCTTAGAACAAAAACTTCAATGTATACTTTGCGATCTTAGAACGATTTCAGAAGAGAAATCTTTATACTATGAGAAAAGAGAATAGGTAAATGTGTTCTTAAATGGATAACAAGAAATCATTCTATTCATAGGTCGGTACAGAAACGGGTTGTAATTGTATATAGATTTTTTCTTCGCGGGTGTATTTCCGTGGATACTTACGGAAATTACCGAAGTATCATACGGCCGCTCGCGAATTCATGAACTGGCTAATAAGTCTTCGGGTCCTGCTCACGCGAAAAAAAGACGACGCGAAAATTACTCGTTTTACAGTATTTAATTCCGTGTTAGTCAGTTCTTTGTTTAAGGCCAAGAGTGATTGGAATCTTGCATTTAGGTACTATTTTCTTACATTTGACTTCATATCACACAGGTTACTTAAAAGAATTATGGATTAATTTATCTGAGGTGAATTGTGTTTTGAAATATGAACAATTTTCCACTAGACATCAGAGAATATTTCCTCTCAGTGTTGCACAACAAGCTTTGGAAAGTAGTTTTTAAATCGCCATAGCAAATTCGGAGGACAGAGTTAATTGGGTAGAAAGTAACTTCTGATATATAAACCTGGTTTCTGTTTCTCATCAGAGGTACTTTCAGTGCTTTGATTATACAAATTATTGAACTTCAAATCTCAGCTGAAATTTTAAAAGAATACGAAAATAACCAAACCTAAATCAATATTATAAAAAGTTCGTACATATAATCTAGGAAAAAAACTAATTGGGTTTTGTTCGAACATTTTTGAGTACGGATGATGTGATAAAAATAATCTTTTCTCTGCTTCATATGGGTATGTTACTAAAAAATCTTCAGGTATCTTTAAAAAAAATATGCCTGAATTCGCTTGGACTTCAAAGTTGAAAATATTTCAAACGTGTATTTCCTTATATTGCATCCAACGCGAGAAAGTTCGGCGCGATAATGACAGAAAATCGGTTCGAAAAATGATTTTACTAAATTGGGGAAAGCCCGGGCCTGGGCGGTACAAACACAATTTTTGTACATGACAAATCATATTTTACATGCAATCAAATTATAACCTTTAACAGGAAGCGCAGAAATTGCGGTAGACGTCTTGAGAAAGCCATGACCTAATAAGTCAAATCAGCCTATCGAAGAATTGGCATTAATCTGGGATATAACAATTGTCTCGAGGGTTAATGCCATTACTCGTCACTAAATGATCTTTATCGGTTGTCTCGAAACCAACCAACAACTCGGATTTAAATCAGGAATCAACATTCTCGTTTAGTATCGGGGCAGGATATAAACAAGTGTGCGCGCTTGCGTCGTACACCACATAGTGTTGATGATAATGTGCATTCAGTAGGTTAGGTCTGACTCACTATATTTGAAATCACAAATAACTCCACAAAATCAATATTTAATGCATTGATGTTGGTATAAATGACAGATTATAACATTTTATACTTAAAAATACAAAAATAAGTTAATATCGTCTATGCAATTTCCTACGGACCAATTTAATATATATGAGGCCGCACGGCCCATATCACTCTTAGGCGTGTTTCAAGTATCATATGTATTAATGCTCAATTTCGTCGTTGATAATTTGTTTCATCGGAGATAACCGATATGAGATTTATATTGCATCTGCAGATTTATTTCTAAGAAATATATAATGATGTGAAGATCGACACTGTCCTTTCGAAATTATGGTCTTTTAATCAAAACTGACGATCTATTTATTAGTATGTATCGTGGTTATTTACGCGTAGAATGTAGTTCGCTTATAAAATCAAAAATTTCGAAAAAAATACGATAATTTTGTATTGAAACCTTTCTAAATGATGCCATCTTTTAAAAGAGTGTCCAAAAAATTTGTAATTTGGCCTGGTAACACAGAATGAACCCATTTAAGAAATGGCAATGTCAGAGTGGTTATTTGTCCCGGGCCATCGGAGGAATACATGAGATTGTAAAATCGTGCGACGACAGTAAGTAGCTTCAAACCTTCGATTTGCTGCAACTCAAAAAAGAATTGAACCTAAAGTCAGATACAGCACTACGACTTTGAATGACCTCCCTCACCACCCAAAAAGATTTCTAAAAAAGGTATATAAAGCCGACAGGGAACTTGGTTTTTCTATGCAATACTTTATAATCCGTCAATTGAAAAAGCATCCGTTGATATTTCGAAAATGATTCAGCAATAAGGTAGGGTAATTATTCTACCTTAAAAACATGCCAGAACCGTCTGCCTAAGGTCTAAACAATATGCAATTTTTTAGATTTTTGTTTGAATGGGGTTTTACGCCGCTTCCAACAATCTTTCAGTTATATCGCGGCGGCTGGAGCACCTAACAATGGTATCCTGGTATTTCTCACACCAGTACTACCATTACATCCTTTCCTAGCCTCCAGCTGCTATCCCACATAGGTCTACGATTTTCGACCCATTGGTGAGAGACAAATAGTCGGAAAGGATGAGTGCCGCCGTCGGGGATCGAACCCGGGACCTCTAGATTGACAGTCCGACGCGCTACCAACTGCGCTATGACGGCGGCTGCAATTTTTTAGAAGATAGAGTGACGAAAACGTTTTGATTAGCTCTAGCCCCAATCTTGAAAACTACCGATAGACTACATTCATCGCTTTATTAGCTAGCAAAGCGTCAGCTTTGATAGCTTAAGTTAACAGACACAATTTTGAGGTCGTCGAGTGCGAACTACCACTGGAGGCTTAACCACTAAATCCGTTAAATGCCTGCGCCATAAAAGTAGTTCTCATGTATTTCAGGAATAATGCAAACTCTATTCAAATTGTATTGAACTCTTTCAAAGCATGCTATTTAACCCTTCCCGATCAATTCCGCTTTTTAAGTATCTAAAGAATAAAGCTTTGGAAAACATTGTGGAAAATGAAGAAATTGCTTGTGACAAGCAATTTCTTCCTTATCCACAATGTTTATTACCCAACAACGGAAAAATTTCTAAATTCAACCAACTTGAAATTGTCGTCTGCAGCTTCTATTAATTTGAACCAGTCTAAGCTTTTGGCGTTGTAATGGGTGATGTCCTAGGTTACTTTAACCTCGTTTATGTATCATGATAACCTTTAACCGTAGACACATACTTAACAAAACTATGCTTTGCTAGCTTACAGTTCTTTCAGTACTTTGATTTACTTTTTAGGTGTGGCCATTGCTATTATTATTATAGTTGTTCTAACAGTGATATTCGAGGGCTGCAATAGTTTTGTTGTGACACATATGGCCGTCAAAAATACAAGGTAGGAGGAATTATTGAATATAGCCAAAACTAAAGGTATTGCAACACTATCATAAATCCACAAACCATACCAAGAGAACACAGTAACAATAGTTTGGGAATTAAAGGCTCACTTGACAGCCCACCGACTCTGACAGGAAGTTCGACGTGAAAATGAAATAGCAATAAATGTAACAAAAGTAAAATGGTCAGTTTGCAACCAAAACGACAGAACTACAGCTGAATAAGCTGAAGCTATGAGGTTTAAGTTGCAAAACCAAACAAAAGGACCATGATGGTCCTAAATTGCTCCCCTGAGAATGATGGTTTATGGCTTTATGATATATACAATATAGCAAAGCCCTCTGTCTAATTATTTCGGAGAAGATGTTTAAGGATCTTCTCTTTTAATCCTAGGTATATTGATGATTCCACAATATAGCGCTAACTTCCTGAATTGGTTATTCTTTAAAGTATTTTGTTAGAGGGTTAATAGACATCAATATATACCAAATATCAAAGCTCTAGGCCCAATGGTTAAGGAGAAGAAGATTTTGAAAGATATCCTTCTTTATTCCTATCTAAAATTAGGGATTGTATAGAAAAGGTCTACTTTTCAAAATACGGTAATTCTTTGATGAATTTTGGTAAAGGGTCAATAGCTGATGATATGTACCAAATATCAAAGCTCTAGGCCTTATGGTCATGGGAGAAGAAGAATTTCCTTGTTTTTTCCTTTGTAAGATCTGGGATCGTACAGAAAAGGGCTAATTTTCAGAATACAGTTATTCTTTGAAGTATTTTGGTAAAGGGTCAATAGCTGATGATATGTACCATATATCAAAGCTTTAGGCCTTATCGTTTGGGAGGGAGTTGAAGACTTTCAAAGATTTCCTTCTTTATTCCTTTGAAAAATCACAGATCACACAGAAAAGGGCTTATTTTCAAGATACGGTTATTCTTTGAAGTATTTTGGTTGAGGGACAAAAGCTGATGATATGTACCAAAAAGCTCTAGGCCTTATCGTTTGGGAGAAGAAGATTTGCATAGAAAAGGGCTAATTTTCAGAATACAGTTATTCTTTGAAGTATTTTAGTAGAGGGTCAATAGATGATGATATGTACCAAATATCAAAGCTCTAGGCTTTATGGTTTTTTTTTTGAGAAGAAGTTATTCCTTTGTAAATCACCTCACACAGAAAAGGGCTAATTTTCAAGATACGGTAATTCTTTGAAGTATTTTTGTAGTGGGTCAATAGATGATGATATGTAGTAAATATGAAAGCTCTAGGCCTTATAGTTTAGGAGAAGAATATTTCTAAAGATTCCCTTTGCAAAATCAGGGATCGCACAGAAAAGGGTTAATTGTAAGAGTACAGTAATTCTTTGAAGTAGTTTGGTAGAGGGTCAATAGGTGTTGATATGTACCAAATATCAAAGCCCTAGGCCTTATCGTTTGGGAGTAGATTTTTTAATAATTGTTTACGGACGGACAGACGGATACCGGACAATTACCGATCACAATAGCTCACCTTGAGCACAATATGCTCAGGTGAGCGTAAAAAATGTTCCATATAATTGTTGACAAATGCAAGAGCTCAGAGTTCCCTTCAGGTATAAATGAATGAATTGGTTTAATCTATGTTTTGTTTTACAGCGACCCTCATGTCTATTTTTTAAACAAAAGCATCACCTATTGGTGCCTATGCTCGGCTGTTGGGTAGTGGACAAAATGCATCTAGAGTTATCCCCCTTGATAGTATAATTAGCTCTTTTGATAGTGAACAAGTGTGCTAAATTTCAAGTGAATGCCTTTAGTAGAACAAGAGATATCACAAAATGTCAAAGTTTTCGCACAACAAGAATGACGACAACACCAACACAAAGGCTATCGCAATAACACGTGTTTTCTCCGAAAACAGCCTAGCTAAAAATAATCATTTCTAAATGAAAAACTTTGGTCTGGTGATAATTTACAAAAAGCTTTCTTCTGGGTGCTTAAATCTTATTCAAAAGCCATGCTCTGGATGCTTATATCTCAATGAAGGCTATTCTCTGTACTCTAAAATTTCAATGAAAAGCTTTGCTCTGTGTACTAAAATCTCTTTGAAAGCCTTTATTCTGAGTACTAAATCTCTATGAAAGCTGTTCTAGGTGCTGAAATTTCATTGAAAAGCTTTATTCTGGGTAATTAAAATCTCAATGAAATGTCCATTCCAGTGGTATAGATGGCCCATTAATGAATGACAAAATATTAGATCAGTTAAAATTCAAAGAAATTGAATCAAACAATTTTCAGTTGAAACATTTCCCTTTGGAGTAAAACCATTAGTAGGAAGTAAATAAATTGCTAATAATATGTGAAATAGGCAATTTCTTCACAACATCTTCAACAATGTTTTCCCAAGTCTTTTTCTAAGGGTCAGGAATAGGCAGAATTATGTGAAATGAGATAAGACCGGATAAAGCCACTCTGAACCTCAACAAGAGCACCACCCATAGTGCAACGCTTGGCTGCAGGTGCTGATAATGCAAAATTTATAGGTAAAAAAAGGGGCGTAACTCTTATAAAAACACTTTTAGAGTTATCCCCCTTAATAGTCTAGATAGCTCTTGTGATCGTCAATACACATGCCAAGTTTCATGAGGATATCTTCAATAACAACAGAGATATGACCAAGGTTAAAGTTTGTCACTAATATTTTGTTAATACTCATTTGAATCTTCTCAACCAGATCAATCAATTGGGAATCGTGCAAAGCAGTATTATAGCCCCCTAACAGTATTTCATCAGTTAATTAGTTTGAAATGGTGTCCCTTGAAAAAGCTTTTTTTCATACGAAACTAGTCAGGCATTAAAATTTAAACAATTAAACTTGAAGTTTGATCTCTATTTTTCATTGTTTCATTCTCTATACTATCACAGCAATAACCCATCTAATCATTAACCCTCCTTTTTACCATCCTTTAGATAAAATCTGACAAAATATAGTGAAAAATGAAGTAATTGCTAGTTACAATCAGTTTTAATTTCATCTTTTAGCCCATTACCAGAGGGCAAAGAATTAGGCTGGTCCAAATTGAAAGAAGTTGCAGACAACATATTTAAGTTTTCACACTTCTAGGTGGCAAACATTGTGTTAAATGAAGATATTGCTTGTGGTGACATTAAAAAGCGTAATTGTGTGGGAATTGGTTAAATTGTTTTCAACCCTGAAAGACACACGATTTTTATAATCGTTTTCTGCAATTTCTTCAATTTGAACTTGTATAAACTTCTGCCATCTTGTAATGACATTCAGATACATGTATCTATTTCTACACTTCTTCATTTTTTTTTTTGAAATTTCTAACAATGAATTTAATTTTTTTTTCACAGATCATCCAAGAAGATACAAATATTCAAACATGTGTTATTAACTCTACTCAAAACATTCTCAACTTGTGTTGGCTATGTTGTGATGCTAGCAGTTATGTCTTACAATATCTGGATCCTAATAGCTGTAATCCTTGGGTCTGGAATTAGTTATCTTTTCATACGACCAATCATATATCAACATCTCAAGCAACACCAGGAGGATACAAACAGTGAATATCAAGAGAGAGAAAAGATTCATGACTTTCCTTCAGAAGATTGTATAAGCACTCCAATAGCCAACGGTAAAGAGGCTGAGGTTAAATTAATGGGACAAAATTCATTACACAGTCCAGATGAACTCACTTAGAGTTGAGCTCAATAAAAAGGGGGGTAGAGCCCATTAAAAAGAGGGGATAAAATTGAGCTAACCGTTTCCTGTTTATGCCCTGGCTTTTACGTCCCTTTGATTTTATAATTTAGAAAACATTGTAGAAAAAGAAGAAATTGCTTTTAAACAAGGAATTTCTTCCTTCCTACAATATTTTACACCCTAATTAATGGTTATTTCTCAAATGAAATCTACTTTATTTTTTTTTTCAAAACATATGACTTTGGACAGGTCTAAAATTTTGCAAAACAGGAAAGGGTTACCAAGGAAGTTTTAAATCAATTTGTCTTTGGAGTTAGGAAATATTTGTGGATATTCAAAAGTAGTTTCTTCATTTTCCACAATGTTTTCAAATGCTTTTCATCTTTGGTGCGTCAAAAAGTGTCTTTGTGTGGGAATAGGTTAACACTTCCGTAGCCAATTGCAGCTCGATTCTGCAGTCTTATGCGCTGAAGAAAATAGCTTTGGAAAAAAAAAAAAAAATTGCTTGTAATTTCTCCTTTTATCATAATAAAAAAATATGGTTGTCATAAGCATAGTTTTGACTGAATCAAATTTATCGTCTGCAATTTCTCAGAATGCATTCTGAATTTATACCATTAGTAAAGCACTTATTAACAAATCACAAGACAACAAAATTTTAGTGTGGTCAAATTTGAAAGAAATTCAATGACAATTTTCAATTTAGAATTCTTTGTCTTTAAAGGTGGAAAACATAGTGTAAAACAAAGAAATTGCTTGAGCAATTTCATCCTTTTCCATTATAGTTTCCCTTTTTTTCATTACGGGGCATGAAAAAGCAGGATTGTGAGGGAATGTGTTAAATAGAAACAATACAAATGTCTTGAATAATTGGATTCATACAGAAATATCCTGATATCTTTGTTTTCAAATTGTATTCAATTAGCATAATTTTCATATATGCATGATACTTCCATATATGTACTTTGTGAGGGTCCAGCCCTTCTTTTTTCCTTATTTTTTTTACATTAAAATACTTTCAATTGATGTGTTCTGAATAAACTGTTTACAATTTATATCAAGTATATAGTTCATTTAGTCTTTGAATAACACCATCATCAGAAGTAAATTGTTTCAGCATGTCTAATTCCATTGGATGCATGTGACCCGGAATGACCAATGAATGTAGAGGATCTCCAAGGTCAACTGAGGTCATTTTACCCAGTGTTGATGTACAAATGTTCTGACTATCTGATCCCACTCTAGCTACTCCAACACATATGCTGTCCTCTTTCAGCACTGAAAATAGATTTGTATGTTTCAACAATTACCACTGGACAAAATCTCATACTGGTCCAAATTCAAAGAAGTTGCAGACATCAACTTGAAGTTGATAGAATTTTAAATATTTCTGTTTGTCTGGGCAGAAAATTATTTGAAAAATGTTAAAAGCAATATCTTTATTTTCCATGTGTTTTCTCCACATTTTCTTTTCTTGATGGTCGCAAAAATGTTGGATTGTATGGGAATGAGTTAGATACGAGATTTGACACTAATTTTGAGCTGCTTTTTAGGTCACGGATAATATTTGTATAAAGTTTCAAAGTCTACTGGCTTATGAGCTACAGCACAAATGGTTTTCAATTAAAGTTCAATTGTGAACTTGACCTTGTTCTATGTGACCCCAAAATAATAGGGAACTTCCTTGGTTAATTAGTAACAGTTGTATGAAGTTTCATGGCTACAGATTGTGGGCATTGTGTATAAAAATTCCTAATTTCAAATTGTATGAAATTGAAATAGTCATTTGCAATTCAGGCAGGACTGATCTTTTATTTGCTTTGAGTTAGGATTCATGCCATGTAACAGCTTTTTATCAGGAATGTGACCTTGAAAAGTAGCCTTGATCTTCATACTGACCTTGGCCTTACAACCAAATGATGCCTATCAATGCAAGGAGCCTGTATCTCAAATATGAGCCATGCATATGTAGTGATATTTGTACAAGAGCAAAATACAATGTGCATTAAGTTTACAAAATTTTGTGACCTTGACAAGTGACCTTGATAAATGACACTGATCTTACAACCAACTGATGCCTATCAATGCAAGGAACCTATGTCCATAATATAACCCATGTATCTTGAACAGTATTTGAACAAAAGCACAATGTAATGTTTTGTGTCAACCCTTGTCATGCTGTATAAATTACCTTACCTACTTGCTGTCAAATCAAAGGGCTGAAAGCACTGATAGAACTTGTTGTTCAAAAATCAATATTTGTTTCAGAAATCAACTTTATAAACAACTCTCACTGGATAAGTAGAAGCAGGAGGTATAGATTAAGATCAGCCTGCACATAAGTGCAGTCTGATCTTTGTCTACACCTCCTGCCAAAAAGGGAATATTCCGGGTTCAGCATGACAAGAGTTAAGTTTACTGCTCTCAGACAGAAAGACATAACAACTTGTGAGGAAAGAAATTGTCAGTAACAAACAATTTCTCCTCTTCTCATGCTGCTTTGTACTCCATGTTGCTTTATTTTTAAAGTTTAAGCTAGTTGAAACGTTACCTACAACTTTTTTGAGTTTGGACCACTCAATAATTTTGTCGTCCACTAAAGGGTTAAATCTATTTACAAGTATTTACCTGAATCCTCTTCCCCAGCAGCTAGTCTATTTTGGACAATCTCTAACAACTGCTGTGCCGCTTGCTTAACTGATAAATATCTGGGTGGCTCATAGATTTTTCGGCCCCTGTTGGATAGATAACATTTTACACATATCATCATCATTGTTGAATGTCTTTCATGTTTTTTCCTTGCATACTATTAACCCTTGTCATGCTGAAACTGGAATATTCCGGTTTTGACAGGAGGTGTAGACCAAGATCAGCCTGCACATAAGTGAAGTCTTATCTTGGTCTACATCCCCTGCTTGTACTTTTCCTGCCAGAGTTAATCATGAAATTGATTTCTAAAAGAAATATTGATTTTTGAACACCAAGTTCTATCAGCGCTTTAAGCCCTTTGATTTTACAGCAATTCAGTAAGGTAATTTATACAGCATGACAAGGGTTAATGAACTCATTTAACCCTTTCCTTTTCAATCTCTGGTTCCCTGTAATTTTATAATTGAGAAAATATTGTAGAAAAAGAAGAAATTGCTTATTGTAACCCCACTGAATGGTTATTCTTCAAAGTAAATACACTTCAAATGTTTTTCTGCAACACCTGTGAATTTAGGCAGGTCTAAAAAAATTTCAAACAGCAAAGGGTTGACTAGTCCAATTGAAAAACTGATAACTAAGGCTGTGATCAGATCAGCCATATGTACCAGCCAATCAAAGCACTTGTTATAAAACTCATAGATAAAACATTGACTAACATTGGTTGGTGAATAAGGACACAAGAATATCTGATCAAACCTGAAATATATTAACCCATTACCTGATTGCACATTTTATATTGGTCCAAATTCAAAGATGTTGCAGACGACAATTTTAAGTGAATGAGTAAATGAAATTTTAAAAAACCTTTGCCTTTTGGGGTAGAAAACCATGTGGATAATTCAGAAATAGCTTGTACCAAGCAATTTCTCCTTTCTCCACAATGTTTTCTAAAGCTTTTTTGTTTGGGGCATCAAAAACCATCAATGAGGGGGAATGGGTTAAGTCTTTGTATTTTTTTGAATTTGATTAAATAATGATCTGCAATTTCAATTTGGATCAGTCTAAAATGTTGACATCTGGTAATAGGTTAAGGAAGCAGGATAACCCATTCCCACATTGTGATGCTTTTGGACCCCCTAGAGAAAAACATGTGGGAAAACATTGTGTAAAATGAAGAAGTTGCTTGTTACCAGCAACTTCTTCATTTTCCACAATGTTTTCTACTAAGTAAGTTGAAAAAGTCTGAAATTCACAAAACTTTAGATTATCGTCTGCAACTCCTTTCAATTTGGACCAGTCTAAAATTTTGCTGTCTGGGATTAGGTTAACACATCTGTCACTCACCAGAAGGTTACATTGACTCTGGTATAAGTCCCTTCTAAACTGATCACTGTTCTTGACTCTACTTCAGATTTTGATTTAATATCATTTTTCTTATTTAATTAACCCATTACCACACACTGATGCTTTCTGACAACAACAAAAAAATACAATCATTGAAAACTTTGTAGGAAAAAGAGAAATTTGCTTGTAGCGAGCAATTTCTCCCTTTCCCACAGTGTTTTCTATCCTATTTGGCACTTATTTTCTAATTTAGTGCAACTTCTTTCATTTGGAAAAGTCTAAAATTAAGTCATTTGGTAAAGGGTTAACTAAAACCAGAATTTGTATCAGTTGACTTTCAATGTGACCTTAAAAACTGACCTATCTGAGCATGTGTTATATATGTCACTTCTATTCATGATGGAGAACAAATGGGCAATAGGATATTTAGAGGATTACTGTTTGTTTTAATGTATGTTCATTTATAGAAATATAGCCTTTTTTTTATTCCTTCAATGAAATATAAAAAGATTTTACATGTAAAACAAACCATTATTCTATTTCTTTGATGCCAAATTGGACAAAATGTGAAATGTCCAGGGCAAAATCTCGATATGCATGTATTTCCTTCATGATTTACATACAAACCAAAGAGTGTCATTAGAGGTTTTGGTCCAGCTGAGGCGACTTTCAGCTATACCTTCCAAAATCTGTGTTTATAATTTTGTTTATTTTCCTCCAGTAACCGTTAATCAAGTCAGCCTAATTGACCAATCGCTGGCCCTGTCCATTTACTTCATTAGTTAGCCAATAGACTCTGACAGACAGTTTTTACGTCCCTAAGATTTTATAATTGAGAAAACATTGTGGAAAAAGAAGAATTTGCTTGTAACAAGCAATACCTTCTTTTCCACATTATTTTCAACTTAAGATTTCGTCTGCAAAACCTGTGAATTTGGACAGGTCTAAAATTTTGTAAAACAGGAAAGGGTTAAATGGTGTTATCTGCAAAATTTATGGCTATTTGCATGAAACAAAAAAGCAACATGGTTGTTTTGCAACTTAAAGGTCGTAACTACAGCTTGAAAAAGGTATAGTTATGTCGTTTAAGTTGCCAAACCACCAAATGATGTTAACAAAAATGGCAGCCAATTTTGGAGTTCAAAACTCATTTCCGGTCAAATGAATGATTTCATTAGTTGACTGGTTACTTGATTGATAGACTCGATTTTTGTCAATTGACCTTGAACTGTGACCTTGATGCTATCTGAAAATCTGTTTCAAATAGCACATCTACTCATGACAGAAATTTGTGCCAAATTACTTTGTAGTCCATCTAAAAATGTAGGAGATCTGCCCTAGACGAGCTCATTTTGACAATGCTTTGGAAAGCATTAAAGATGTCTGTCCATAATTGTACTAGTAATAGCCCTGATAAAACTTTGACCCTCAGCTGTGACATTGCCCTTGGACACACATACTACACTGAACAATCAATGTGACAATCAAGACTAGCTCACTGCAAACTCACTCAACAAAATAAATGTTTAATGTTATGTTTTATCCTTATTCATGGTAAGCAAATTTTCATAGCAGTCAAGAAGATTTTGTGAACTGTATTTTACTTATGAATTTGGTATCACCATATATATGAAAATGTCACATGCATATGACAGACAGATGGGTGACTTCATAAATTCTAACTTGTCATTTCAAACTTCATGAATAATAAAATTTGAAGGGTGAAGCCTGAAGAGTGAAGTTTTAAGAGCAATTATCATGTTTCCAGTGTGGAATCTAAATTGTGAAGTTAGAAGTATGAGGTTTGAAGTGAGAATTAAAAATATTTTTTGTGCTTGATTTACTTATATGCTTGATTTATCATCTTTGCTCTTCACACTTTGAACCAATTCCAACACGGCAAAATTTTTGACTGGTCTAAATTGAAAGAAACTGCAGACGACAATTTCCAGTGGATGGAATTTCAATTTTTTTTTTGTCTTTTTGGATAGAAAACATTGTGGATAATGAAGAAATTGCTTGATACAAGCAATTTGTTCATTTTCCTCAATGTTTTCCACACCTTTTTATACTTGGGGTGTTTGAAAGCGTCTCTGAGTGGGAATGGGTTAATTACATTTTGAACTTTAACTTTACTCCTCTAGAATCTGAAGTTTGAATTCATGAATATTTGAAGTTTGAAATCTGACGTATCAATTACCAGAAGGCAAGATTTTAGACTGGTCCAAATTAAAAAGAGTTGCAGATGACAACCTAAAGTTTATGAAACTTCAGATTTTTTCAACTTTCTGTGTAGAAAACACTGTGTAAAATGCAGAAATAGCTTTTTTTTTTTCAATTTTCTGTGTAGAAAACACTGTGTAAAATGAAGAAATTGTTTGTCACAAGCAATTTCTTCATTTTACACAATGCTTTCTTAATTGTTTTTCTTGAAGGGCGTCCAAGGTATCATTGTGTGGGAACAGGTTCATGATTTCAACACGTGTCTTTTGTATGTTCAAGTACATATACTTACTTCATTAGGTTTTCTATACTTTGTTCTTTCACCTTTATATCTGTAAAAGAATACAAAGCTGCTAGCATGTGGATAACTGAAAGTGACTAATTCTCTTTCTCCTATTGTGACTTTATTTCAAAATTTTGACTTGCCTTTCAAACTTTATTGTGTAAATTCCTTTAATCATTCAAAAATATCAAAATCTAAATTTGTATTGGAAAACAAGAGGCCCAGTGGGCCTTAACGGTCACCTGAGTAAAAGAGCATCAAGACAAGTGATTTAGGGTTTATTAGAAAAAGATTTTTGAAGAAGTACAAAAATTTACCCTTTCTGCCCCCAACTGGGGCCCCTTTTACCCCAAGCCCCCCCAACCTCTTTTCACAAACTGAAATTGGCATCCCCCAATGATGCTTCCGACCAAGTTTGGTTGAAATCCCCTCAGGAGTTCTTGAGAAGAAGATAAAAATGTTTAAAAGTTACCAAAAATGACCCCCTTTTGGTCCCCATTTTAGGCCCCCCCTGACCCCCCAGCCTTTTAATTTTCACAAATCTGTATAATCAGTACCCAATGATGCTTTTTACCAAGTTAGTTTGAAATTGGCTCAGTACTTCATCAGAAGAAGATGAAAATGTGAATTTTTTTACATTATGAACTTTGACCTCTGGGTGTGGCCCCATACATGACCCCAGGGACATGAATTTCACAATTTATAATATACCTGTCCTAGTTGTCATGCACACAGAATATTTAAGCTCTGGCATTAACGGTTTATTAGAAGAAGATTTTTAAAGAAGAACCAAAAATTACCCCTTTTTGCCCCCTATTTGGGCCCCTTTGACCCCCTGAACCCCTTTTTTCACAAACTTGAATTGGCATCCCCCAATGATGCTTCCGACCAAGTTTCGTTGAAATCCCCCCAGTAGTTCTTGAGAAGAAGATGAATTATTTAAAAGTTACCAAAAATTACCCCCTTTTAGTCCACATTTTAGGGCCCCCTGACCCCCCAGCCTTTTAATTTTCACAAATCCAAATAACCATTACCAAATGATGCTTTTCACCAAGTTTGTTTGAAATTGGCTTTGTACTTCATCAGAAGAAGATGAAAATGTGAATTTTTTAACATGATGAACTTTGACCTCTGGGTGTGGCCCCATACATGACCCCAGGGGCATGAATTTCACAATTTATAATATATCTGTCCTAGTTGTCATGCACACAAAATATTTAAGCTCTGGCATTAACGGTTTATTAGAAGAAGATTTTTAAAGAAGAACCAAAAATTACCCCTTTTTGCCCCCAATTGGGGCCCCTATGACCCCCAGAACCCCTATTTTCACAAACTTGAATTGGCATCCCCCAATGATGCTTTCTACCAAGTTTGGTTGAAATCCGCCCAGTAGTTCTTGAGAAGAAGATGAAAATGTTTAAAAGTTAACGGACGATGGACGACGCACGACGACGGACTAACGATGATTGCAATAGGTCACCATGACCATTCGGTCAGGTGACCTAAAAATCAGTTGTTTCTTGTAACAGATACAGAGATAATTTTTTCATGGAGTTATGAACATACATCTAATCACACTGTATGATCCAAATAAAGGTGGTTTCATTCAGAGATTTGATTAGATTTTTATTTTCACACCTCCATGAAAAACGAATTATCTGCATTTTTATAATTCAATGTCATTAATACATAAACCATACAAAGATGCAAACTTTAATGATATCAGCAGTCTGGTAGGGTCTTTTTTGGAACTTATATCCACCCTGCTGGATCAGACACCTTTATCAAAGCTCCACCTGTCTAAGAGAACTACTTAAAAAACAAGAGCGCCGTTGGCCCTGGGGCGCTCACCTGAGATAAAGGCTCTTTCTCTTTCAACAGTCTAATTTCATGTTAAGGTTAGGATCCTGGGCCTCACTTACATATAAAGACTATGAACCTGGGGATCCAAAAGCCTAAATAACAAATTCAAAGGCTTTAGTGCTGATTTGAAAGAAAGAAAAAAACTTTTTCCTCCCTCTGGATCCATGGGTTATAACTTCAGAAATAAGAATTCTTCATGCCTATACTCCCCCGGCTCCACCCCTGGAGACCTGAAGATCATGATTTTAGCTATTTTGTAAGAAATCAATATACTGATATTTCATGCAAAATATCAAGGCTCGAAAGGAAAGAAATTGTTGACGAAAGGGGATCACAATAGCTCACTTGAGCACTACTTGATCAAGTGAGCTAAAAAGCTATGGCAGAAAACTACAAATTGAATCTTCATTCCATCTTGTCTACCCCAGTAACAGTTACATGTACTTCATCTGAATCCCAAATCAAATCCTTTTACAACCCTCTCTACCAATTCCATCACAATCCAACTTTTTACACCCATCAAGATATAAGCTTTGGAAAACATTGTGAATAATGTATAAATAGTGTGTTAAAAGCAGTTTCTTCATTATCCACAATTTTTTCTACTTTGAAATAGGAAAATCTTTAAAATTCATCCACTAAATTTTGTCACCTTAGGCTTCTTTGAATTTTAACCACCTAATAATTTTGTCTGGAAATTGATTAAGGGTCTATATATTAAGGCTAAATTAGTTATATCAGAACGCCATCACAACCATGTCTTAATGTTCAGAATTAATTCTAGCATGTCATGATTGTCAAAATAAAAGTTAATGTACTAAATTTATAATTTTGTCAGTAAAGATTGACTGTATGGGGGTTATACGCTCTGCTCACTAAATGTATGTGAGAAGGGGCCTCTGATTAAAGTCTAATCCGAATGACTGGATAAGAAGGAATTTGAACCAGGGATTCCTGACACAGTGGTCTACCACTATACCAGATCTGCTCCCTCTTGCTAGTAAAGACAAAAAGATAAGTCTGGTACATGATCCTTCATAAAACACCCATCTTTGTAAATAAGCTACTCTAGATAAGTCCAAGCTGCAGCTACCATAATGTCAAGTTTGGCTCTAATGTATGCTCAAGACGACATAGTTCAATACACATTTTTTTTCATTGAACTATGAAAGAAATTTATCAGCCAATGAGATTTTACCAAACTTGATGGACATAAAATTGTCTTATACATTATATTCACTCGCTTCTGAAAAATTGTTCAAATAGTCCTTTAACCCTTTATTGTTGGTTTTTATTCAAATTTTTACACTAGTCCAAATTCAAAGGGGTAGCAAGGATGTAAAAACCAGTTATTGGACATGCATGTAATGGTTAACCCATTCCCACACAGTGACACTTATAAACACCCTTCAATATAAAAGTTTTGGAAAACAATTGTGGACAATGAAGAAATTGCTTGTTACAAGCAATTTCTTCATTGTCCACAATGGTTTCTACCCAAATAGACAAAGATTTTGAAGATTTCTTCAACTTAAAATTGTCGTCTGCGGCTTCTTTGAATTTGAAATGGTCTAAAATTTTATCATGTGGGAATGGGTTGAAAAAATTAATTTGACTACATAAACACAACTTACCTAATAGACATAAAGTGTGCATCCCTCTTTTAACATTGGCACATATTTTGTCATAGAAGCTCTCAGGTTTCCAGTGGTCTTCCCAGAATACTATTGAAACCGTCTCCCCGTAGTTATACAACTGTAAGAAACAGTAAATATACCTTTTAGACTGGATCCAACAAAAATGTTGTAGACAGCAATTTCATTTGGTGAAATTGTTATCATCTCTCACTTTGGGGACAGCAAACATTGTTGACAATGAGATATTGCTTGTTACAATTAATTTCTTCCTTATCCACTTTGTTTTTCTAAGTACTCTTGTGTTAATTAATTAATCTAATTCTTACTAACAGCAAAGGCTGATAAGGCATTTTTTCTAAACCCATTATCTGATGGAAAAAAGTTGGACTGGTTGAAAGAGGTTGTATATAGCATTCAAAGAATGTTTAAATTAGAATATAAATGTCATAAAGGGTAGATAACACTGTGAGAAAAAGAGAAATTGCTTGTAAAGAGTAATTTCTCATTCTCCCATGATGTTTTCTATTAAAGTGGTAAGGAAAAGAAAATGTTTTCTAAAGCAAACTTTCCTCTCAACATCAAAATACATTAATGTCATAATGGGTTAACCCTTTCCTGTTTTGCAAAATTTTAGACCCGTCCAAATTCAAAGGTTTTGCAGAGGACAATTTAAAGAGGATTAATTAAAAAAAATAAGCATTCAGACGGGTAGAAAATATCGTGGAAAAAGAAGAAATTGCTTTTTACAAGCAATTCTTTTGTTTCTATGATGTTTTTTTTTTCAGTTATGAATTTACAGGGCAGTAAAACCCATAGACTGAACAGGAAAGGATAAAATTGGACCTATAGAGTCGTGTTCACAGGTGATAAAACAGGGAGGTATATACTGAGTGGAAAGATTAACATTTCTAGGGTGTAAAACTGTTTGCTTAAAATATGAAACTGAAAATATTAAACAAAAACAAGTTACATATACTTTATTTTATCTTAAATTTCCTGCAGCAAGGAGCAACATCCATGAGGTGTGCCCTTTAACCCATTCCCACACATCGACGCTTTTGGACGCCCCTCAAAAAAAAAAAAACAATTGGGAAAACATTGTGTCACAAGCAATTTCTTCATTATCCACAATGTTTTCTGCCATAAAAGACAAAGAATTCTTAAATTCCATCAACTTAAAATTGTGGTCTGTAACATCTTTCAATTTAGACAGGTGTAAAATTTTGTTGTGTGGTAATGGGTTAATCATTTCAAGACATTCATTTCAAATAACACTTCTTCTGAAGATGAAAAACAACTGTGCCATGTTATCTTGAAATCTATATACAAATGTATAAGTTGTGCTAAGAAAAGCTAACTTTATGTCAGTTTTATTAATTCAACCTTGACATGTGACATTTGACTTAAACCTATCTAAAATTTGTAACAACTAACACATCTTCTCATGATGCAGCATAGTTATTATAACTTATACCAACTTATTTTGAAATCAATCCACTTTAAATGTAAAAGCCAAGCTCAAAACAACTTAACACATTCCCATTATAAGCCATATCTTCATTTCCCAAAACGTTTTCCACCCAGAAAGTTGAAAATATCCAAAATTTTATCAACTCTAAATTGTTGTCTGCAATTTCTTTCAATTTTGGCCAGTCTAAAATTTTGCCATCTTGTAATGGGTTAAATTGACCTTGAATATAACTGAAAACCTGTTCCAAATTACAAATTATCTCATGGAGAACAAGTGTGCCATATTTTTAAAACACATCAATAAATGTGGGAGTTATGATCTAGATAATTCTCTGATTGAATCTAGATATTTGGAAAGACAGAAGGAGGGACAAATGGACAATATCCCAAATAATATTCCACCAAGTATCATAAGTGGATTAACCCTAGTCATGCTGAACCAAGAGTATTCCTGTTTTGGCAAGAGGCATAGGCAAAGATCACTTTGCACATATATGCACTCTGATTCTACTCTACCAGAGTTATATCAATTTCAAATTTTCGAAAGAAATAGTGACCCAGAATAAGGCACTTCAGTGCTCTCAGTCCTTTGTTTTTTTAATATTTAATTCAGTACGACAATAATTAACTCCATCAAACACAAGCTGGTTCTTTTACTCCCCTCCAAGGAAAAGACTTAGAAAAACAGTGCAGAAAATAAAGAAATTGCTTATTATAAGGATTTTTTTTGTTTCCCACAATGTTTTCAACACAGAAAGACAAAGATTTTTAAAATTTGATCAACTTCAAATCTTCATCTGTAGAATCTTTCAAAATGGACAGTCTAAAATAGCACTGTCTGGTAATGGGTTAAGAGCACATTAGCATTTGAGGTAAAAGGATGTCCCAAAGTAAGCTGTCAGTAAAAACATGGGTAATCCATACTACCTGTAAACCACAGCAGCCTATGGCATTCATTATAGAAGCATTATGAATGACCTTATATTGTACTCCTTTCTCTTTAGCTCTTAACACCAGGTCTGTATGAGTTGTTGCCCTGATGAAAAGAAAAACACAAAAACTAGAAGTGCTTGAATGACTGTATAACTCCACAGACCTGATAGTACTGTGTACTGATTAAGCAGATGGTGTTTTCAGGTATTTAATATACATTGTAAAATAAATTATCTTTATCATCTCTGGCAAATAAATTTAGTCACTGAAATCTTTGAAATAGTTCTAGAGAGCATTTCAAACTTTTCATTGTAGTACAAAAATCAAGTCAAGCCATGTAAAATTCATTTACTAAGTCAGATGAAAAGGTATTAGCAAAATTTTCAAAATTTCACTGTATACCATATTTGGCCATTAGACATTAGCCATAAAAGCTTTATTTTTCAACCAATCAAAATTAAATGAAGGAAAGAGTCATCTGAAGGTTCATCCTTGTGAAATTAAGTTGAAATGCATCAACAGGTTTCTGAGAAGGCTTTTGAAGTTTCCAGTATATACCATATAAGGAAATTAGCCCCTGCCCCCATCGAAAAGCTATGTTTTTATCTATTCAAATTCATACACAATCTGATAATTCCTGTGAAATTTGATTGAAATCAATCTACTAGTTTCTGCGATTTTTAAAAAAAAAAAATTCACTACATATCATATATAGAAATAAGCCCTGCCTATTTAAGATGCGATTTTCATCTATCAAATTTCTTTTATATAATCTAACAATGAGTCACCAAAGGATAATTCCTGTAAAAATTGGTTGAAATTCATCCACTGGTTTCTGACAAAAAGACTATCAGAGCTTTCACTGTATGTGGTTATTAGCCCAGGCAATAAAGCCATATTTTTCATCAGATCAAAATTCTTTGAAGGAGTCTGATAAAGAGCCATCCAAGGATCATTCAAGTGAAATATGGATGACATCCATAGATTGGTTTCTGAGAGGAAGATTTTCAAAGGTTTTACCATGTATGGAAATTAGCCCTACCCATTAAAGCCATGTTTTTCATCTGATAAAAATTCTTTGAAGGAATCTAATAAATGGTCACTCAACGATCATTCAAGAGAAATTTGGTTGAATTCTGTTGAGTACTTTCTGAGGAGAAGATTTTTAAAGTTAAAATTTATGGACACACAGACGCGTGCCTGGTAGATGGACGCACGACAGATGGACAAGCATCAGACACAAAGCAATGACAGTAGCACGCTGGCTTTCAGCCAGTGGAGCTTAAAACTATTTGTAACAAATTGGATACATAAGACTATTTCAAGACAAAGAAAAACCAATACGGTTAAACTAGTTTCATCTATGGGAGGATTTGTTTTGCAGTTCATGGGAAAACTCTTGCCCTTTCCTGTATAATCACTGGTTTTTACGTCCATACAATTTTATACTTAAAAAAAATATCGTGATAAAAGAAGAAATTGCTTGATACACGCAATTTCTTCTTTTATCACACTTTTTTCTACCACATAGAATGGTTTTGTTTCAAATTGCACTCACTTTTCATTGTCATCTGCAAAATGTTTCAAATTGGGCCAGTCTAAAATTTTGAGAAACAGGAAAGGGTTAAAACAGAGCAAACAAAATGTGTAAATTAGTTATTTGCTGATTCATGATCTGACTGTGTAATCTTGGTACTCTGTTTCCTAAAACACAGTTAACCCTATATCCCGGAAAATATCGCATTTATAAGTTGAGTAACTTAAAATACTAATTCTTTCAATTTGAGAAGGTCCAAAATATCATTGTTTGGTAATGAGTTAATTAGATGCAAGTTGAATAAGTTGACGAAAAACTACATAATAGTTCAAGAAAAAAGTCTGTTGATTTTTAATAAAGGAACTCAAATAATTTCTAGCAAGGACCTGTCAGATCCAAACACATGCAGCTATGACTGAAACGCTGGGTAGTTCTAACCTTAACAAGATAGCAGACTTACCCAAAAGGGTCACCAACAACTAGAAAAGCTATGTCCTCATTTTCAGAATCCTGTAGCAAAGTATCTGAAACAAATACAAGTTTGTTTTTTTAATAGAGCAACAGAAAAGGCCACCATAGCCCTTTAAGTTAAATTCAACTGTTATCAGAACATTGAGATAAAGCCTTCAAACAAGCAGGGTTTTCATTAGTACCCAAAAGTCAAGAATTATTGACCCCTGGATCAAAATTTTCAAGAGTCAAAAAAGTTTTAAACCCCTCCAGAAAAAAGGTTCAGAAAACACTGTTGAAAATGAAGAATTGCTAGTCACAAACAATTTCTTCATGTCCACAATTTTCTACCCTAAGATTTTTTAAAATTCCATTAACTTGAAATTGTTTTCTGCAACTTTTAAGTTCTTTGAATATGGACCAGTCTAAATTTTTGTCGAGTGGTAATGGCTTAAACTGTAAATTTTTCAAAATTTTAGACTGGCCAAATATGAAAGAGGTTACAGACAACAATTAAAAGGGAGTGCAATATGAAAAGTAATCAGCACACAGGGTAGAAAATATTGTGGGAAAAGAAGAAATTGCTTGTTACAAGCAATTTCTTCATTTCCCTCATTGTTTTCTCAAGTATAAAATCACAGGAATGTAAAAACCAGGGATTGTGCAGGAAAGGCTTAAACTGTAAATTTTTCAAATCTCACCTGACTGACTTTCTACCATATCTCTGTCAGCTAGTATGATCTCCCTTCCATAATACTTTTCCTACAATAACAGAGTAATCCAATCATGAAACAAAATCACAAAATTCAGATACCATAGAATACAGGTAAAGTTGAAAAAAACACAAAAAACAAGAGGCCCATGAGGGCCTGAGACTGGTTATCAAGTTTTCCGTTAAAGAAATCTAATATTTAAGGAAGTTAATTGCTCAAAGAAGAATGCATAAAGAAAAACAAGAGGACCATGATGGTCCTAAATTGCTCACCTGAGGCTTCTCCAAATTACAGTACTTTTTAGTATAAAAAAGACACAACTTGAGCAAAATAAACAAAACAAATATAAGATTTTGGGCTTTGTACAAAAATATCCAGTAATGCTTTACAATAATAATGAATGCCTTTGGCTTTATAGTTTAATCCATTACCAAACTATCCCAGAATTTGTCACCCTCAGGGAAAACAGGTTTGAAAAATACATAGTGAGAAAGGGAGTGACAAGCAATTTATCCATTTCTCACAGTGTTTTCTACCTGAAATTCTTTGTATTTAGATTTCAATCAAACTCTAATTACTGTCTGCAACTTTAATGGGTGTAATTTTAGCAAACTTGGTAGAGAACAATCTGGATGTACTATAAATCAAAATATGAATGCATTACAACTTAAACATGAGGAGTGGAAAATATTTGAACATGCTCTTATTGAGCGTTTTTCATATCCTTGGATGCCTTGGGAAGGGCCATGTTTGTCAAAAGGATATAAACATGGTAGATAACAATAATGTTATCCTTTGTTTTTAATGTAAATGCTCTGGAACCTATATTTAAGAAGAAGAATTCTTTCAATGCAATTTACGCAATTTTCAACCCCAGGAACAGAGACATTTTTTATCCTAAGAGCTTATTTTCCTGTTACGTAGTACAAAATTATTTAGTCATGCTACATACCAAATATGTATGCCCTTCACCTTATTTTTTAGAAGGAGAAGACTTTTGATGTTGCTCTAATTGGGCGTTTTCAAAAAATTTTGACCTCTGGGCAGTGCCATGTTTTATCCCAGGGCTAAAATTTTAGCTAACATGGTAGGGAGCCATCTGGATATGCTATATACAAAATATGAATGCCTTAGACTTTTTAGATTGGGAGGAAAAGACTATTGAACATGGTCTAATTGACTAACTTTGGACACCCAGGGAAGGGGTGTTTATTAACCTACAAGCATAATTTGATCAAAACAGATAGATAACAGTCAGGCTATGCTAGACTCAAAATATAAATGCCCTCCTCCTTAAAATGAAGAATTTTTTTTTTACATATTCAAATTTTGCGTTTTTCCAAATTTTGGACCCCTAGTGCAGAGCTTTTTTTGACCTGAAGAAGACAACTTTAAGTGATATGGTACAAAACCATCTAGTTATGCCCAATACCAAATATGATTATCCTAGACCCTATAGTTTAAGAGGAGAAGTCTTTTGAAATTGCTCTAATTAAGAATTTTTCCAAACTTCGGACCTCAGGGGCGGGGCAATTTTTTACCCCAGAGATTAAATATTTAAAAAAAACTTGGTTGAGAACAATATGATAAAGCTCTATATAAAATATAAATGCCTTTGGCCTTGTAGTCTGTTAAAAAAAGACAACAAAGATTTTCTAAAATTTCCCATTTTAATATGCCACAATTACAAGAGTTCACGGAATTATATTCTTTTAACAACTTTTGAAGAGCTTCACCTAAAAAACATCCCTGCAAAGTTTTAGTTTGATTGGCCTACTGGTTTAGGGGGAGAAAATTTTTAAAGACTTTTACAGATTTACTAAAGATTCCCATTTTCACATGCCGCGGCAACCAAAGTTTTTGACGGAATTAAATTCTTTTAACAACTTTTGAAGAGCTTCACCTAAAAAACATCCCTGCAAAGTTTTAGCTTGATTGGCCTACTGGTATAGGGAGAGAAAATTCTTAAAGATTTTTACAGATTTACTAAAGATTCCCATTTTCACATGCAGTGGCAACCAGAGTTTAAGACGGAATTAAATTCTTTTAACAACTTTTGTAAAACTTCACCAAAGGAACATCCCTGCTTAGTTTCAGCTTGATTGGCCTACTGGTTTAGGAGGAGAAAATTTTTAAAGATTTTTACAGATTTACTAAAGATTCCCATTTTCACATGCCGCGGCAACCAGAGTTTTTGACAGAATTAAATTCTTTTAACAACTTTTGTAGAACTTCACCAAAGGAACATCTCTGCAAAGTTTCAGCTTGATTGGCCTACTGGTTTAGGAGGAGAAAATTTTTAAAGATTTTTACAGATTTACTTAAGATTCCTATTTTCACATGCCGCGGCAACCAGAGTTTTTGACGGAATTAAATTCTTTTAACAACTTTTGTAAAACTTCACCAAAGGAACATCCCTGCAAAGTTTCAGCTTTATTGGCCTACTGGTTTAGGAGGAGAAAATTTTTAAAGATTTTTACAGATTTATTCAAGATTCCCATTTTCACATGCCGCGGCAACCAAAATTTTTGACGGAATCAAATTCTTTTAACAACTTTTGTAGAACTTCACCCAAAGAACATCTCTGCAAAGTTTCAGCTTGATTGGCCTACTGGTTTAGGAGGAGAAGATTTTTAAAGATTTTTACAGATTTACTAAAGATTCCCATTTTCACATGCCGCGGCAACCAGAGTTTTTGACAGAATTAAATTCTTTTAACAACTTTTGTAGAACTTCACCCAAGAAACATCCCTGCAAAGTTTCAGCTTGATTGGCCTACTGGTTTAGGAGGAGATGATTTTTAAAGAAATTGTGGACGGACGGACAGACGGACAGACGGACAGACGGACGGACGGACGACGGACAACGACCGATCACAATAGCTCACCTAGCACTTTGTGCTCAGGTGAGCTAAAAAAAGGGGGCTTTATCCCCTTTATCATTTTAAGCAACAATCCTCAAGGCCCCTTTTCCCATGTTTCATGACGGATCCACTCCATTTCCAAAAGAAAGTTACCTTATGACCCTACAATCATTCTGTGAATATTCCATCAGAATCTGACAACAATTGTGGACTTAATCACATAAACAGGATTGTTTTGAATGAAAATCAGTAATGCCCCTTTTCCTGTGTTTTCTGATGGATCAATTTCATTCCAAAAGGAACTTTCCTTACAACCCGACAATTGTCCTGTGAAATTTAAAAGACAACTTGATAATGATTTTGATCTTCATCACATACACAAGAATGTTTTGAATGATAATCTGTAAGGCCCCTTTTCCTGTGTTTCGAATGCCACAATTATTCCATGCATCTTTGAAGAGAATCCAATAAAACTGTTGACTTTATTGTGTTAACAAAGATATTAAATTCAAGTTCTCATTAGGCCCCTTTTCCCGTGATATTTTACTGTTTGTTTTATCATTCTATGAAAGTTAAAAGTGAATCCGATGAAATATTGGGAATTCATTATGTTTACTAGAATATTTAAAAAAAAATCATATGTCCCCTTTTTACATGATACTTGATGGATTGTACCCAGTTCTGAAAAGAACCATCTAAGTATTTGTACAATCATTCTGTGAAATTTTGAAGTGAATCCGGTGAAATCAAGGGACATCCTTGTGTTAACCAGAATATTTAAGAGAGTTTTTCATAAGGCCCCTTTTTATGTGACCCTTGCTATAGTCAGATCCACTGTCAAAATCAACAATTGGAATGATGGTACAATCAATCTGTTAAATCTGTGGAATTTATTGTGTTAATGAGTTTATAGTGAAATCTTCATAGGGCCCCTTTTCTCATGATACTTTACAGAATAAACCAAATTTCAAAAGGAACAATTCTAATGAAGGTACAATCATTCTTTAAAATTTAAAGAGAATCAATGAAACAGTGGACTGAATTGTGTCAAGAATTTTTTGTAATAAAATTTTCATAAGGCCCCTTTTCTCGTGAAACTTTACAAATCAGACCCAATGTACAAAGGAACAATCCTGATGATAGTTTGAAGAAAATGATAAAGACTGAGGACTTTATTGTAATAATGATGTTTTGTAATAAAATTTTCATAAGGTCCCTTTTCTTGTGTCACTTAACCAATCAGACCTAATTTTACAAAGGAACAATCCAAATGATGGTGCAATCATTCTATTAAAGTTTGAAGAGATTCTGATAAAGACTGAGGGCATTGTTGTGTTTATGAGGATTTGGTAATAATTTTTCATACAGCCCCTTTTCCTATGATACTAGACAGATCAGGCCCAATTTGGAAAGAAACAATCCTAATGATGGTACAAACATTCTGTGAAAGTTTGAACAGAATCTGATGAAAACTGCAGACTTTATCTTGGTGTCAAATTTTTAAGATAAAATTTTCATAAGGCTCCTTTTCCTGTGATACTTGAAGGATCAGGTCTCATGTCAGCCTCAACAATCGTGATTATTGTACAATGATTCTGTGAAAGTTTGAATAAAATCCAATGAAAGCTCTGGACTTGGTTACAAGGATTATAGATAAAATTCTCTAAAGACCCCCTTTCCCATGATACTAGACAGATCACGCCTAATTTGAAAAGAAAGAATCCTCATGATGGAATTATCATTCTGTGAAAGTTTTAACAGAATCTGATGAAAACTGTTGACTTTATTGTGGTACAATGATTTTAAAATAAAATTTCATAATGCTCCTTTTCCTGTGATACTTGACGGATCAGGTCTAATGCAAACATCAACAATTATTATTATTATACAATTATTCTGTGAATGTTTGAAGAAAATCTGATGAAAGCTCTGGACTTTGTAACAAGGATTTATAAATGAAATTTTCATAAGGCCCCTTTTCCTGTGCTTCTTGACAGTTCAAACCCTGTTATGAAAAGAATGATAGTTATGACCTTCCAATCATTCTGTGAAAGTTTCAACAAAATCTGATCAAAGCTGTGGGCTTTATTGTGTTAACAGGGTTTTATTAATTGAATTTTCATATAGCCCCTTTTCCCATGTTACTTGATGGATCTGAACCAATTCCAAAGGGAACTCTTCTTACAAAAGTATAATTATTCTGTTTGAGTATAAAGACAACCCCATCTCATCTGTGGACTTACAAGCATTAAGATTTTTTTAATTGAATTTTCCTAAGGCCCCTTCTCCTATGTTTCTCAATGGATCAGACCCAATTTGAAAGGAACAATCCTTATGATGGTACAATCATTATGTGAAAGTTTGAAGTCAATCAGGTGAAATCTAGGGCCATTATGTGTTAACTAAGATTTTTTTATTAAATTTTCATGGGGCACCTTTTTCCATGAAACTTGATGGATCAAACCTACTTCAGAAAGGAATAATCAACATAATGTAATAATCATTCTGGGAATGTTTGAAGAGAATTTGTTGAAAACTATGGACTCTATTGTGTTTACGAGGACTTTTTCAATCCCGTTTTTATCGAGCCCATTTTCCCGTGGTCCTTGACTGAGCATACCAAATTTTGAAATGAATAATTCTTATGACGGTACAATCATTCTGTGAAAGTTTGAAGTCAATCAGATGAAAACTGTGGACTCAAGAGTGTTAACAAAGATCTTTGAATTAAATTTTAATAAGGCCCCTTTTCCTATGATTCTTGAGGAATCATATCCGATTCCAAAAGGTACAATTCTTATGATGGTACAATCATTCTGTGAAAGTTTGAAGAGAATCCGTTGTAAATTGTTGGCTCTAGATTATCAATGAGAATTTTTTATTAAACATTTCATTAGGCCCCTTTTTCCTGTGTTTCTTGAAGGATCATACCAAATTCCCAAAGGAATAATCCTTATGATAGTTCAATCATTCTGTGAAAGTTTAAATACAATCTGATGAAAACTGTGGACTCTAGAGTGTTAACAAGAATTTTTTAATTAAATTTTTCATAAGGCCCCTTTTCCCCTGTTTCATGACAGATCAGACCCATTTTCGAAAGGAACGATCCTTATGATTGTACAATCATTCTGAGAAAGTTTGATGAGAATCCGATGAAAACTGTGGACTCTATCTTGTAAACGAGGATTTTTAATGTAGTTTTTAATTGAATTTTCATAAGGCCTCTTTTCCCAAGTTTCTTGACGGATCATACCCAATTTCGAAAGGAACGATCCTTATGTTGGTACAATCATTCTGTGAAAATTTGAAGAGAATCCAATGAAAACTGGACTTTATCGCGTAAACGAGGATTTTTAATGGAATTTTAATTAAATTTTCATAAGACCCCTTTTCCCATGTTTCTTGACGGAACATACCAAATATCAAAAAGAACAATCCTTATGTTAATACAATCATTCTGAGAAAGTTTGAAGAGAATCCAATGAAAACTGTGGACTCTATCGCAAAAATGAGGATTTTTAATTGAATTTTAAATGAATTTTCATGAGGCCCCTTTTCCCGTGTTTCTTGACGGATCATACCCATTTTCAAAAGGAACTATCCTTATGATGGTACAATCATTCTGTGAAAGTTTGAAGAGAATCTGGTGAGAACTGTGGACTCTATCAAGTAAACGAGGATTTTTTAATTAAATTTTCATAAGGCCCCTTTTCCCGTGTTTCTTGACAGATCATACCCATTTTCAAAAGGAATGATCCTTATGATGGTACAATCATTCTGAGAAAGTTTGAAGAGAATCAGATGAAAACTAGGGACTCTATCGCATAAACGAGGATTTTTAATTGAATTTTTAATTAAATTTTCATAAGGCCCCTTTTCCCGTGTTTCTTGACGGATCATACCCATTTTCGAAAGGAATGATCCTTATGATGGTACAATCATTCTGTGAAAGTTTGAAGAGAATCTGATGAAAACTGTGGACTTTATCGCGTAAACGAAGATTTTTTAATTAAGTTTTAATTAGGCCCCTTTTCCCGTGTTTCTTGACGGATCTGACCCAATTTCAAAAGGAACGATCCTTATGATGGTACAATCATTCTGTGAAAGTTTGAAGAGAATCCGATGAAAACTGTGGACTTTATCGCGTAAACAAGGAAAAGTTTAACGGATGGACGCCGGACGGACGGATGGACGGCCGGACGCCGGATGGGAAAAAGCCATCGCTATAGCTCTAGTGGCCTTCAGCCAGTAGAGCTAAAAAAATAGACTTGTACAAAGTGAAACCAATTACCAATGACAATTGAAAGCTGATTAAAATTGGAAAATAGGGTCTTATTAGATTGGAAAACATTGTTGAAAAGAAAAAAGATAAAAGCAATTACTGTTTCGGCAATAATGAATTTTTAAATGAAATATCTAAGGGTTGTCAAAATAAGGATTATTGTGGAAAGCATAAAAAACAGATAAGTGTAGTAAATTATCAAGTCAGGACATTATGTGAATAGACATACTTAGAGAGCAGAATGTTTGCTAATGTTGTATAACCCATTCCCACTCAGGGACACTTTTAGACGCCCCCAAGAAAAAGAACTTTGGAAAACATTGTGGAAAATGAAGAAATTGCTTGTCATTACCATACAACACAATTTTAGGTTGGTCAGGGTTTTCATTAGTACCCAAAAGTCAAGAGTCATTGACCCTTGGGTCAAAACTATCAAGAGTCAAAATTGAAATCCAAAAAGTCAAAATGCATAATTCCCCCCCCCCCCAAATAGTGATTCAGAAAAAAATAATAATAGATAGAAAATATATCTTAAATATGTTTTTTTTTATTGCAATGGTTATATTTTTTCCAATCTGACAGTATTATATTTCAATACAAGATAAATTTAAGGGAAAATTAGATATAAATGCATATATTATAAGTTTGAATCAGTTTTAGTGAATCTCATGAATACTAAAAGGATCAAATTATTCCTGTTTTTCATAAAATAAAGTGCCGACTTTATCCACGAAAACCCATGACATTTCTTGAGCAACATTTTCTTTGATTTCATTTCACTTCTTGGTTATATTTTGTGAGGTTTCTGATAAAAGTATTAACAAATAAGTAAATTTCAGTAGCCTTTGAACTCTGTAAAGGGGTTCCAGCATGGCTTGGTGTTATCCTTGATAGAGGTGTATAATTTCATAATCAATTAACCATTTTCCTATAATTTGGCACACTTATGATGACCCTTGACGCATGGCTGCTAATTTCCGAGAGTCAAAATGACGCACAGTGATAATTTTTCGAGCGTCAAAATTGCTTCTTTTCAATTTCTGTGCGTTAAAACCCGAGGTCTCGGGTCAAACGAAAACCCTGTTGGTCGAAAACTAAATTAAGTATTTAGCAACGAAAGGCAAGGCCTCAAGTTGTCCATGCACTTTTAGAAAGGACCAAAACTGATTATTACTCCCCATTACTGATTGTCAGCCAACAAAATTTTAGACTGGTCCAAATTGGGAGAAGTTGCAGACGACATTTAAAAATTAGTGAATTTTTAAATCTTTTTTATTTGGGGTAGAAAACATTGAAAATGAAAATAATTCCTTGTAATATAGTGGAAAATGAAAAACAATGCTTGTAAAAACCATTTTTTTCATTTTCAAAAATGTTTTCCACTATTTTTTCTTAAATTGTGTAAAAAAGCGGGATAGGGTTAAAGTCATCAAATACATTTAATTCACACAATCCTTCATTTTAAAGTCCATTAAGAATAAAATTGAGAACGTAATGGAAAAAGAGAACTTGCTTTTCTACACTATTTTAAAAACAAATGCACTTTGAAGGTTGTCAACAACTCTTTCAATTAAGATTAGTCTAACATTTGTTATTTAGCAATAAATAACAATACTAATTACTCATTTACCAGATAATTTTTTTTGATTGTTGATACTGAAAAAAACAACTCATGATACAAGCCATCTTTAATGTTTTCAGAAGCTTTTTTCTTGAAGGGTGTAAAAAGCAGGATCAACTGGGAATGTGTCTAGAAAAGTACTTATTTGAGAATTGGTTAAGAAATCTACTATTCTCATTGGATTATAATGAATTACCTATGATATTAAAAAGGTTAATTAAAAAAAACGTTGATGATGAATAGTTGGCTTGATTTAAGCAATTTCTTCATTACACATTATAAAGGAGGGCTTGTGTGGGAATGGATTAATAAAAAAAATGCATCCGGATATACATCATATCCGAAATATAGAGTACTTACCAATGCATCTTTTCCAACGGTTAATATTGAAGTGTACGCCTCTAGATAAACTCGTTTAGATTTCCGTACGATTTCTAAACCCTTTACGGTTATGTCTTTAGCATCTCCTAAACCTAAACCGACAAGGTAAAACATTTTTCCAGTCTAGATCCCACGCGAAATGAATGTTTACGATCAAGCATATCTCACGGTTTCAATTAACGGTGGCACACCAGAAAGAATTTAGACATCGGTAACTGTTTTGTTTTACGCCGCTTTCAACAATCTTTCAGTTATATCGCGGCGGCTGGAGCACCTAACAAAATCTTGGAATCTTGGTATTACTCACACCAGTACTACCATTACATCCTTTCCTAGCCTCCAGCTGCTATCCCACATAGGTCTACGATTATCCACCCATTGGTGAGAGACAAATAGTCGGAAAGGATGAGTGCCGCCGTCGGGGATCGAACCCAGGACCTCTAGATTGACAGTCCGTCGCGCTACCAACTGCGCTATGACGGCGGCACATCGGTATCTGAAGAGACATACAGACATATAAATATTTTCTTTGGCTTAATCGAAATGCTTAAATAAACTATCATGTATAAGATTATTTATTATATAAAATCCGTTTGTTTGCAGATGACACTGCAGTTTACCTAGCTGTAAACAACAGGCAAGACTGTTTGACCATACAGGAAGATCTAGACAAGTTAATGCAGTGGGAGAAAAAGTGGGAAATGGAGTTTAACCCCAGCAAATGCATTGTCATAAATATTACTAAAAAGAAGAAAAATATTTCCTTTGATTACAGGTTACATGGACAAGTATTAGAGACTGTGGACAATGCCAAATACCTAGGAGTTACAATATCTGGAAATCTTTCCTGGAACAAACACATTGATAATATAACATCAAATGCTAATAAAACTTTAGGTTTTCTCCGCAGAAATATCCAGACCAAAAATAAGAAGATAATAGAAATAGCGTATAAAAGTTTAGTGAGACCCCAGGTAGAATAGGCATCAACAGTTTGGAGCCCCTACACAAAAATCTATATCAATAAAGTGGAAATGTACAACGTAGAGCAGCAAGATGGGCTCAAAATAATTTCTCTTATTATGACAGTGTAACCTGCAAGCAGAAGGAGCTTGGTTGGGAAACTCTTCAATACAGACGAGACATTTCCAGAGTCACCATATTTTATAAAATCGTTAATAATTTTGTTGCAGTGCCAGTACCAGCTTATCTCGAAAGACCAGTGAGGACCACCCGACATATGCACACAGCATCTTTCAGACAGATCCACACAAGTGCAGCCTACTTTAGATATTCATTTTCCCTACACAGAGATACTATGGAACAGCCTTCCAGAAACAATTGTACAGCAAGCTGATATTGCAGCGTTCAAAAAGAGTCTCGATTCTTTTCAGATAGCGAGCCGTCCCTGAATGACCAAAATATGTTTTATCAGCTCTTTTAATCTAACAGGCCGTTTACACTACATGTTTTAGCTTATCTGAAAAAGCATATATGTTTTATATGTTTTTTGCGTTCACACTGTCTGTTTTAGCATATCTACTTCAGTTGACCTTAGTCAGTTATTTCTAAGGTCATGTAGTGTATTGCATTACTGGAATGTAGGGGATAGATTTTATCATTTTGTCTCATTCCTAAATTTGTTGAAAAACATAATCCTCTACGTCTAACCAAGTCTCAAGTTTTCATTAACAACCTTTTTGTCACCTTTTCATGATTTAAGGCTAAAGTTATTAAAATAACCACCACAGGCGTGAAAATATAGATCAAGTGGTCTCCAGATTAACCCAGGTTGAAATTTCGCATGTGAAGTTGAAAGGGTAATTCTACTCTACCAAATTTCAGTTTCGAAAGTCTAATCCTGATTGACCTCCGCTGGATCAGTTATTTTTTCCATACAAGTATGACACACAGACAGACAAACATAAACGCAAATATTGTTTCAGAAATGGTAAACCAGGTTGCTATCCACCGAGCACGTTAAAGAACCAGGCGGAGCTCTCAGCAGTTTCGTCCTGTATCCTCGCACTATTCCCCGTAACAACTAACCATCTTCTGGGGGCGTCGCTCATATGGGCATGTGCTACGGTAGCGACGATAAATAAATGGAAATAATCTATCCAGCCTTTGCACCCTTTAGAAAAGACAATGATTGTATCAAGCTTATAACTGAAAGTCAATATTGCGCGAAAATAAGAATAGAAATCTCCCTGACGTTTTCCTATCTTTTTTAGTCAATATTAACGCTACGTGCACGAGAACCCGACCACAAGCCGGAGGTCCTTGAATAAAGCTATAGTTACGAGGTTTTGGTTGTCAATTGACGAATTTATCCGCGATAGCACTATTTACTTATCAGACGAACATAGTATACATAGATCGCAAGAAAATATATATAAAAAAACCCAAAAAACTTTAGCTTGTTTATATACCCAGCATGCGAAAAGGAACCTCCTGGGATATGCGGAAAGTGTCAACTCTGGTAAGACTGCGCGGACCGTTCGCAAACTGATCAAGTCCCAAACTTTTCGCCTTTTGACGATCTTCTCTTTGGACCCAAAATGACATATTTACCTTGGTGTATATTTATTTTATGAATGAGGACTAATGTCGACCTCTGCTTGATCTAATCTCTTTTCCAAGTATTTCGAGGGCTTAACCCTTTCCTGTTTTGCCAAATTTTAGACCTGTCCAAATTCAAAGGTTTTGCAGACGAAGATTTAAAGTGAATTTACTTTAATAGGTAACCATTCAGTACAGTAGTAAATATTGTAGAAAAAGAAGAAATTGCTTGTAACAAGAAATTTCTTCTTTTTCTACAATGTTTTCTCAATCATAAAATCACATGGACGTAAAAACCAGGGATTAAATGGGCTTAATGCAACACTGTCTAATGTGCCTATATTAATATATGTACTTAAGACAGTGGTGCAAAAAAAAACAAAAAAAAAAAAAAACACCAAAACATTTTGTAGGGTAGGATATATTGTGGAAAAAGAGGAAATTGCTTTTTACAAGCAATCTCTTCTCTTTCTACAATCTTTTCTCAATTATGAAATTAAAGGGACGTATAAACAAGGGATTGAATAGGAAAGGGTCACCATATTTCCACACGATATCCACATTTCGACACATTGACCACAATCAGAGTTAATACCCGGGAACATTAGACTAAAAGTAAAGATTGTTTGTTACAAGCAATTTCTAATTATCGTCCCATGGTGTTAAAGAACCTTGAATCTTCGTTTGTGAGTTCGAAACCAGACTCTGCCAACATTTTCTTTCTTTCTTTCTGACAAAAGACAAAAGTCATCGCGACAAAAAAATTTGTCTCACAACATTGGGCGATAGATAATCAGTGCGTCTAAGAGGAGTGAATAGCTGATGGCCCAGGGACACTGTTGTGGTTGTACTGTTGTAAGAAATAAAAGAAAGCCATGGTCAGGTGCACTAAACGTCGCTATAACCGAAAAACCGTTGAAGGTGGCATTAAACCCAATCAATCGATCGGTCGGTCAGTCGGTCAGTGCAGTCAGTCGGTCAGTGCAGTCAAATTCAGTTCAGTTCAGTGCAGTCCGGTACGGAGTCCAGTCCAGTCCCTGCGCTTGAAGGTATAGATTTTCTTTTCGGCATTCACATTCACGCCCGCAAGCAAACCACGGTTAGTAAGTTAAAATCATAATATTAATTTGGGTATATATCTTAAACCAGCGATAAAAGAGATAAATTTATATTGTTCTGACACCAGATAGGCTTTAATTGTTGTCACACCAACACTTACGACAACAGCAAAGAGACAACGGCGAAGACACAAATTAAATACCTCGAGCCTTTTAATTTGTCGGCGATAATGGGTCATCTAACGAGGATCGACTTGCTATTATGATCACATAATGCATGTTTAACCAATTCGCACAAAATCTATCCTTTTTACACCACTGAAGAAGTAGAAAAAAAGCGTCGGTAAACATTGTGGAAAATGAAGAAATTGCTTGTATCAAACAATTTCTTCATTATCCAAAATGTTTTCTATAAAAAAAGAATAAGATTCCATCGAATTGAAATTATCGTCTGCAGCTTCTTTCATTTCGGACCAGCCTAAAATAATGTTGTGTGGGAATGGGTTAACCCTTTCCTAATTTGCAAGTATTAGACCTGTCAAAATTCAAAAGTTGTGCAGAGGAAAATTTAAAGTGAAATTAATTTGAAAAACAAGAGCCATGTCGGACATGGCCATCCCCTCCGTAAAAGCTTGATAGTAAACTGAAGCCAGTTAGATTTAGGCTTCTTGTGCACTGCATTTCTTCTCAATGAGTTCGATAATAGCTATTATACTTTCAAATATATGCTCAGGACAAAATCTAAGTCTTTAAAACAACAAAGGACAATAACTCCAAAATTATGCAAGCAAGAGTTCTGGTTCTTGTGCACTGCACTTCTCCTCAACAAGATCTATCCACCTATGAAGTTTCAAGTTAATAGCTATTATACTTTCAGAGATATGTCCCGGGCAAAATCTTAGTCTTTAAAACAACAAAGGGCAATAACTCCAAAATTATGCAAGCAAGAGTTATGGTTCTTGTGCACTGCACTTCTCCTAAATGAGATCTATCGACCTATGAAGTTTCAAGTTGATAGCAATTATGCTTTCAGAGATATGCTCCGGACAAGTATAGTGACTGAAGGACGGAATGACGGAATGACGGAAGGACGGAATAACCATTACTATATCCCCTTCGCCGAAACGGCGGGGGATAATAACCAGGGTTAAAAATATTGTTGAAAAGAAGAAATTGCTTGTGACGAGCAATTTCTTCTTTTTCTACAATATTTTTTTTCAATTATAAAGACACAGGGACGTAAAAACCAGGGATGGAACAGGAAAGGTTTAAACGTTAAAGCATTATAGCTTACTCGTCTAAACCGAGAATGATTAATAAGTGATCGATAGAAGCCAACTGGTTTTAGTTGTTTTAGCTAGCAAAGCGTCAGCTTTGATAGCTTAAGTTAACAGACAAAATTTTGAGGTCGTCTCAAAGTTCAACGAGTGCAAACTGCCACTGGAGGCTTAACCACTAAATCCGTTAAATGCCTACGCCGTATAAAATAGTTCTTATGTATTTCAGGAATATTGCAAACTCTATTCAAATTGTAGATAATTCTGTAAAAAGCATGTTACTTAACCTATTCCCAATCGATTCCGCTTTTTAAGCACATAAAGAAAAAAGTTTTGGAAAACATTATGGACAAGAAGAAATTGCTTGTAACAAGCAATTTCTTCAATGGCCTCCATGTTTTCTACCGAACAAGGGATTTTTTTTCTAAATTCAACCATGCTTTGCTAGCTTACAGTACTTTAAGTTCTTTGATGTTCTTTACGTTTTAGTAACACAGTCGCCGATGGTATGATTTAGAAGGTTCTCGTCAGTTAACAAGTGACATCTGATCCCAAATGAAGTAAAATTTAATCATTGTCATGCTGACCCCGGAATAATTTTGTTTTGACAATGGCTTTGGCAGGTGTATAAGCTAAGATCAGCCTGCACAGACGTGCAGTCTTTTTACACAACATCTTTTTACAAAATCTTTTTACACAACATCCATCTGTTTACGTCAACGTTTTAAAATATAGTAAAAAGAGGATAAATATTCAGCAGGACAAAGGTTAAAATCCCACAATCTTTATGACCCGTCAATGCTTGATTAGTCGATTCAAGGATCGAATAAAATTTTGAATTCTGCGGTATATCTGTTCTTCTAAAAGGTGGTCTCTTTACCAGACGACAAAATTTTAGGACGATTTATACTGAAAAAGTGAGAACTCTACTTATTCATGCGAATATATATTAAGAAAAAGCACATACTGAGGCGAAGCAAATTCAAGAAATTGATAAATTGATTGGTCGTGATTGCAGCTGGCGTGAAAATGGTTAAAAGATAGAAATTTCATCGCATTATCACCAGCATTCTCGCGTTCAATCCCGATTTCTTCATCGTACTCTCGCTATATCGCAATCGTTTTTCTCCATCCCGTTTAAGTCGTCGTTCTAGCGATTCATGGTTTACGTACACTAGTGATATCGACATCTTTTGCTCGTGCTATCCACATCGTACTATCGTGCTCTCAATGCTACTTCGGCGTTATCGCAATCTTACTATCGTGATATTGTCATCGTTCTATCGTCATATCGTACTATCGTATTCACATTTTCCTGTGCGCATTAAAACCCGAGTTTACGTCATAGTGACGTGACAGCTCAAGGTAATTTTCTACCGCTAGCATTTTGGAACTTTAAAGTCTAGACTCCTTAATTAAATGTTCTTAAAGCAAGCTTAACTTAACCCTTTCCTGAACAAACACGGGATTCTACTGCACTGTGAGGTTATACCTTAGAAAACATTGTGAAAAAAAGGGGAAATTGCTTGTAACAAGCAATATCTACTTTTAACACAATATTTTCGATAGCACGATAGTACTATAGCAATCTCAAGAGAATACCACCTTTGATAGCACGATAGCACTATAGCAATGTCAAGAGAATACGGTTTACGATAGCACGATAGTACTATAGCAATGTCTCGAGAATACGGTTTACGATAGCACGATAGTACTATAGCAATGTCAGGAGATAGCACGACAGTACTATAGCAATGCCTCGAGAATAATGGTTTACGATAGCACGATAGTACAATAGCAATGTCACGAGAATACGGTTTACGATAGCACGAAGGTACTATAGCAATGTGACGAGAATACCATTTACGATAGCACGATAGTACCATAGCAATGTCACGAGAAATCCATTTACGATAGCACGATAGTACTATGGCAATGTCACGAGAATTCGGTTTACGATAGCACCATGGTACTATAGCAATGCCACGAGAATACCATTTAAGATAGCACCATAGTACTATAGCAATGACACGAGAATACCATTTACGATAGCACGATAGTTCTATAGCAATGTCACGAGAATACCATTTACGATCGCACGATAGTACTATAGCAACATCACGAGAATACCATTTACGATAGCACGAAAGTACTATAGCAATGTCACGAGATTATGGTTTACGGTAGCACGATAGTACTATGACTTTTTACCCGAGTATGATCCCAATATCGCAACTGAACGATGACGATATCGGCGAGAGTACGAGAGAACGATGTTAATATCACGATTAATCGATTGTGAGATCACGATTTTAACTCGCATCCCCGTCATCGTACTCTCGCGTTATCACCATTATACGATAGTATTATCACTTTCGTACTCTCGTACTCTCACAATTATCACCTACCTCTCATTGAAAACAACAAAACATTTTATGATGGCACCAATTGTATTCCATAGAACCACCGAATGTTTTCACGCGAATTTTGGGCCGATTTGAAACTGTAAAAAGTGTCGACTCTGATCAAAGTGTTTGGACTGGGCAGGCTGGCAAAGATAGAACCCCGTCGCTTTTGCTTTTTTTATTCGAAGATTAAAGGTTCTACTGAACTCTTAAACTTTAATTTTGAATGTAATGTATATGATTGACTCAGAGAATGTCCATTCTCTCGATTTAGCAGTTCTTTGTATATTTTCGATCGTTCTTTTTTCGCTTGACGACAAAACTAGAAAAATGCGTTATTGGACAATGTATCTTTAAGAACCATGAAAATGATTCATGAAAATTCAAACGGTAACTACTTTACTCGAAAGTTTCTGATGTTCAAAAATGGCGCATTACGAATAAACCACATCATTATCATTTGTCTTAGATTAAGACACCACACGACCGATTCCGAACAGAAGCTGTGTGGCTTTTCACCAAATTAATGGGCATTTCCCAATCTAACATCAAATGAAAAGTTTACAATAAAGTCAAAACGACAGATAATTACAATACCACAGTATACTGTGGTATAATGGCACACCGAAGAAATAACTTTTAACCCATTACCAGATGGCAAAACCAAACTGAAAGTAGTTGCAGTCCACAATTAAATGAAATTTTGGATTTTTTCATCTTTCTGGATGGAAAACATTGCGTAAGATTAAGAAATTACTTGTTGCAACAAGCAATTTCTTCATTTTACACAATGTTTTCCCATTTTTTCCTATTTAGGGGCGTCAAAAAGTGTCACTGTTTGGGAATGGGTTAAAAGGTAAAAGTACGAGGAGCCAGGGTTAAGTTGTCACTATAGGATAAAAATCCTATCAAAAACTGTAATAAGCTGTATCTACGTTGTTTTGACGCACATAGACAAAAATGTCAAACTTTATGAAAATGTTGAAAAGCAAACACTATTAACAACATGATAAGAATGGCTTCATTCAGAATTGTCTCGAGGTCGTGCCACACCCCTTTACACATAACTGATGGCTCGTTGGTCCCGCCCACTGAACCCGACTATCAAAAGCAGATTGATCAATCAAGTCGGTCATATCAGCCCGATTAGCTCAGTTGGTAGAGCACTTGACTTCAAACCTCAAGATCACGTGTTCGAGCCCTGGTCTGACCATATAAACTAACAAACTAATTGTCTTTTGGATGAGGCCCCGTGTGACGATGCTATCCATCGAGCACGTTAAAGAACCAGGCGGGGCTCTCAGTAGTTTCGTCCTGTATCCTTGCACTATCCCCTGTAACAACTAACCGTCTTCTGGGGGCGTCGCTCAGAAGGGCATGTGCTACGGTAGCGACGATAAATAAACGGAAATACACAAAAGTCAGTCATTTCAAGTAGTAGACTGGAAGTGAATGATACGTAAGATATTTAGACTTTGTCAAGCATTTTGTTGATTTGGCGACTTAAATGTCGTAGCTACAGCTTTTTCAAGCAGTTGTATATCAAATGTTTAGGTCGCCAACTAACGAATTTACCCTTCGTTTCAAGTCATTCCTGCACAATGGCGCTTTCTGACGCCCCCAGAAACAGCTTCGGAAGACATTGTGGAAAATTAAGAAACTGCTTGTTACAAGCAATTTCTTAATTACCCACAATGTACTACAAAAATGAAAGAATGAAAAAAAAAAAAAAAAAAAAAAAAAAAAATCAAAAGTTTCATCAACTAAAATTAATTTGGCATCTGCAACATTTTTGAAGTTTGGCCAGTCCAAAATTTTGTCATGTGGTAATGTGCTAAGCCCCTGGCTATCTATGTTACAAAATAAAGTCACTTGATGTCTAAAGATTCCCTGTCGGAGGTCAAAGAGGGGGGAACAACGATTCGTCAATTCGAACCAATCACTAATCGATATTTTTTTCATTCTTGGTTACTTCCAAAGGCAAATCTAGAGTTAACCCATTCCCACACAATCCCACTTTTTGACGCCCCACCAAAGGAAAAAAGTTTAGAAAACACTGTTGAAAAAATAAAGAAATTGCTCGGTACAATCAATTTCTTTATTATCTACAACTTTATCATATCCAAAAGGACAAAGATTTTTGTAATTCAATCAACTAAAATTGTCGTCTGCAACTTCTTTCGGTTTGGACCACTCAGACGTTTGGTCATGGGTTAACTCTTTGCTGTACAAATCCGAGATTTTACGACGCTGTAATTTTATACTTGAGAAAACATTGTGGAAAAAGAAGAAATTGCTTGTAACAAGCAATTTCTTCTTTTCTCACAATATTTTCTACCCAATTTAAAATTGCGTTCAATTTTCATTGTCGTCTGCAACTTCTTTCAATTTGGACCAGTCCAAAATTTCAAAAATTGGGAAAGGGTTGAGCAAATGTTTATCGAATTCAGCCAAATACAGCTATGTCGAAAAAAATGCCTTTCATTACAAACGAACGTGCTATTCATAATACGATGCATACACAGTTCCAATAGCGAAAACATCCGCGGTTCTGAAAGTGGCTTCGGCAAATGTGTCAGTATCTTTATTCCACAAGCATCGACTCACAGCTTGCATGCTCTGTTTTGCATCTTGAATGATAGTTACAGTCACGACATATTTATACCGAGCAAATCCTAAAGCCTTGACGCGTTTTTTGATGTCATCAGAAAGGCCCGTGGTTAACTGACGGACGTTGGGCGTATATTCCACGCCTGTTAACCATTCCTTCAAGGCATCGTAGATCACGTTTTTAGCCCTATAGGACTGGAACTTTTTGTCCGGTTCTAGTTTATAAGTGTTTTCGTATTTTATGGGCGGTCCCTGTTTCGTAGTGACCGATGCCCCTGAAATGCTGGTTCGAGACACCTGTGACATCCGGCGGTCTCTCGTCGCTTGAATTAGATTAGGGTCCCATTTCGAGGTTCGCCTCATCTGGGGTTGACTCACTCGTGGACCAGATCCGGTGGAGTCGTCGACAGATTTTCTCGGAGCCGCCATATTGTCTAAAGCGTTTATATTTTCTTTAGTAAGTCGTCTTGGTTGGTTGGATGGCTGCAGTTTTGGAGGCATCCTCTCTATGTTGTAAAGCTCTTAAGAGCTACACGACGTATATTTTATATTCAACCTGAAATACACAATTATAATTTAATTGTTAGTTTCGTCTATCGGAAAGGAGCGTTCTGATTTGCCGAAAAAACGTTCATAGCTCCATGAACTATATTTTGAGCACGCAGCTATTTTGTATGCTTCCGCACGAAACAGTTTCATTATGAAATATATCTAACTTTGTGAAATATTTCTTTTTCGCTTGAAGTTATTAAATTATAAGAAATGAAGCCAAAATTTTGTTTTCGTAGAGGAATGAAACGTAAAACATAATCATACTTATACATGAATCCGCTTCGCGTATTCATACAGTTTGATTAGTTTTTTCGTTTCATACCTCAAAGAAAGCAAATATATTCTCTTCATCTCTTAAGTGAAAATGTCACCCGTCTAGAGAAGGTGGGCGAAAAAGATCGATCCCGGTCAGACTGCGCGGGCTGCGCAGGCTGACCGAGGTCGAAACTTTTCTATTTTTTTTTGGACATTGTCCGGATCTAGAATAATCATTCTACTTTACGTTTTATTTATTTTCGAAATGCTAATTCAGACTAACTTCTGCTGGATCATATCTTTTTTTATGTATTTGATTTACGGAGTTCCCATGAGGTCTATTACCGCTTGACAGAAAACAGATATATTCAAGCCTCCATATATTGTCGACAACTTAAATACCGTGTAAAAAAAAAGAACGATAAATAGACTATACGTTGTTTTCTTTTTAGAAATTAGCCCTACCAAATGATTGATCCTTTTCGTCACCTTTTAGACATTATTACATTATTTATGATAAATCTAATTCTAAATCAAAGTCCCAGTAATACTTTAAACTCCAAAAGAATATTTCGAAAGAATACAGGCTCTAAAGATTCCACATTTTTACGTCTTATTGACAATATTTGATAAAAATGTATCAAAATAGTTAAGTTCTTGAATTTAAAATCATGCAAAAAATCACATGATATATGCCTAAAATAGCAAGCCGCCATAAATTAAGTGTTCGTACCGAACATTTAAACAAAAATGTTGATAAAATTGATTTTAAAGCTGAAAGAGATGTACTTCCCAAATAGATCATCGTTTGGAGATCACAAACTATATCTGTAAAATTATCTTAGTGTTACTGGGTCTTTAACGAATGAACAAAACTTTTATTACAACGACATTTTTTTCACAAATTATCAAAAAAGAGGTCAAATTTAATACTTGTCCGCGTTGGGCCTACATGTCACTTTTTAACATATAACGTGCAAAAATATGCACATTTGCCTGATAAAAGGCTTGCTATGAAAAGAAAATGAAAAGGAAAGAGTACAAACTTAAGATATTTTGACTACTTCAATAATCAGCCTCACAATTTTGAAAAAAGTGGAAAAACAGATAAAATTTTTCATTATAAATGAATTTTTCCAAAATATTACTTCTACTTACGGAACCTACCAATGATAAAAATGTATTTTTTTCTTTTCATTTTAAGAAAAATCAACGGTGTAATTATAGACAGATTATCCAATATACGCCGTAAAATGATACTGCCCGCCTTTTAAACATAACTTGTGAGTACGTTTAGAAATTATTTGAAGGGTTGTGGTATTTCAATTTGTATGAACAATCAAGATTTTTGTAACTTATTGTTAGCTTTGTTGACTATAAACTTACCGAAAATCCAATAATCATCAGATATGAAAGGCCCGGTAGTGGACAGAAGATAGATAAAACACAGTCAAAATAAGAACCGATAGATAGTTTTGTTTGTTTAATCCATTATCAGACAACAACATTTTAGACTAATCTAAATTGAAAGAAGTCGCAGACGATAATTTCAAATTAATCTAAACTCGGGAAATAAGTGCCAAATAGGGTAGAAAATATTATGAAGAGGGGAAAGGACCCCGATGATTTGACAGATCGTTGGTGGGTAGCAAGAATCTCGTAACCACAGCTTTTGAAGCTGTAGTTACGAAGTTATAATCACCCATCGACGCCATATCATATGAAATGCTCATTATATACTTTCAAAAATTGTCTTAACCTTTTTCCCCGACTACTTTTGAAAGACAGTTTTAAGGCATATGGTTTAATAACAGCGAGAAACGAATTCATTGTATGAAAAGCAGATGGCTTTTCCCATAAAGATCAAATTATTGAAAGCCATAAAGCTATTTCAGAAAAAAAAGGGGGTGATTAAGGGAGTTGATTTAAAAGTATTTAGGGTTTTTAACGAGAATGTAAGCTTCATTCGCCTTTCCCAGATAAGCAATACCAGTAAATCCAAAGGTGGCGCAGTTTTTTTAGCGCGTTCGACTCTCAATCATTAGAGCCCTGGTTCGGTCCCCGGTCGCAGCAAATATCTTTTCCGACATATGTCTCTTACTGATGGGTGGATAATTTGTAAACCTATGTGTGATGAGCAGCTGGAGGTTAGACAAGGATGTAGTGGTAGTGCTGGTGTGAGAAATAACAGGAATCCATGTTTTGGTGCTCTAGCCGCCGTGATATGTTTAAATGTTGTTAAACGCGGCGTTAAATCCCACTCAAACAAACAAATAATGAAACAAACAAGCAATCGAAATCCAAACGAAACAAATAAATCGTACATACCCAACCCAACAGAATCCACATTGATCGTTTGACGTCAAAAAGAAAACTAATTTCTGTTTTATCCCTTTCCCGATTTTACAGCCTATGTATACAATCTCCCAGACCTAGTCTACACTACACGCGGTCTGCATCGTCCTATAGCAACGACTTGCTCACTAGTAAACATCCGGTCCGCCCAAAACAATACTGACTGATAGATAATATTAAATTGGGCCACGACATCAGATAAGGGTACAATTGCTATGTTTCTAAATGGATATCTATTCCAAATAAGGGTAAATATTCAAACAGGTAATATATCGCTAATTGTTGTAGGGAAGACGTTACAATCATCTATCCACTTTTTGTTAATTTTCTGTTTCTTTATAGATCACTGTTCAATTAATATTAATAAGTCATATATGAATTAGATAGAAAACGAAATGTTATTACCGGTAGATTCCGTTTAGTATGTTCAACAGACCGATCGCCGGCCACGCCCACCTACCTCCGACACTACAGTTCCATTTGGAATTAAAACTTTCCTGTATAAACCCTGGTTTTTACGCCCCTGTAATTTTTTGTTTGAGAAAACATTGTAGAAAAAGAAGAAATTGCTTGTAACGAGCAATTTCTTCTTTTTCTAAAATATTTTCTACCCTACAATGTAGTTATTTTTCAAATTAAATTCACTATTAATTTTCTTCTTAATGTTACAAAACAGGAAAGGGTTAAGTAACGCTAGTTTGAAGAATACATGGTCCAGAACAGAAAACAAGCAACAAATGTGGATTAACGGTCTCAACGTCGTAACTAAAGTTTGCAGTCAACTCGCCAAACCAATAAAAATGCTTGACGTAAATGTAGGAGCTCAACATTTACTTCCGGTAAAAGGAAGAATTTGATTGGTCAATCGATTATTTTGATTGACAGCGGCGATTCGTGAATTAGTTAATAATAGACAATTCATGAGGTATTTTTTTTATCTTTCATGGATTCACAAGGCTTCAAGACATCTAATATTTTAGAGAAAGTATTTGGAAGTTGTATTATTTCGAAATAATAAATATAATGACAATCTATTTTTTAACATTCTAGGCAGAGTACTCAGATTATTTCGTTGAAAAAGATCCTTAAAAACCCTTAATCCAATCCGTTTAATTGACGCTTTTTGACCCCCCCCCCCCCCAAGAAAAAGAGAGAAAACTTTGAAAAACATTGTCAAAATAAAGACATTGATTGTTGTAAGCACTTTCTATATGATTCACGATGTCTTCTATCCCAAAAGACAGATTTTGAAATTTCATCGACTAAAACTTAGTCATTTGGTATAAGGTTAAGTCAGAAACTCGACACAATCATAGCCTTGGCAGGAATAAGATTGAATGATGGTGGTTAACGCCGTTTTTAACAGTATTTCAGTCATATCGCGGCGGCTGTAGCACCTAACAATGGATTCCTGGTATTTCTCGCACCAGTACTTCCACTACATCCTTCCCTAGCCTCAAGCTGCTATCCCACTTAGGTTTACGATTATTCAGGCAGGAATTAGAAGGAAAGAGAAAGTGAACGTGGGTTGATTAACCCATTCCAACACAAGCCCTCCTTTTTAAGCCCCCCCAAGAAAAAAAACTTTGAAATCTTTGTGGAAAATGAAGAAATTGCTTGTTACAAGCAATTTCTTCATTATCCGTTAGGTTTTCTATAAAAAACAACAACAAACAAACAAACAAACAAAAACACACACACACAAAAAAAAAACAAAAAAAAAAAAACAAAAAAAAAAAAAAAAAAAAAAAATTACATCAACTTGAAATTGTCGTCTGCAGCTGCTTTCAATTTGGACAAGTCTAAAATTTTGTTGTGGGGGAATAGGTGAACACGACTATGTACGAACATGTACGTGTTCATGAGATTACCTGTTCTCTAGTAATGGCGAGGAAAATAGTTGTAATGCATGTTATGTAATAGATTGGCCTCTATCCATTTTCTGTTTTTCAAAATTTTAGTCTGGTCCTAATTGAAAGAAGTTTCAGACGACAATTAAAAGTGGGTGCAAAATGAAAAGTAAAAAACCTTTTGATAAGAAAATATTGTGGGAAAAGAGGAAATTACTTGTCACAAGCAATTTCTTCTTTTTCCATAATGTTTTCTCAAGTATAAAATCACAGGGACGTAAAAGCAAGGGTTTATGCAGAAAGGGTTATTGCATAATGGTTTGTTTCTCGTGTTTGTCTTTTTATTCCAAGTTTATGTTTGTGCATAGTGCTTAACAAAATTTCATTTTCAGAGAGAAGGGTCTTAATCAGTATCTTTGTCTACCCTAGAAAAGAATTAACCCACTCACACAAAAACGCCCCTAAAAAATTTAGTTTAGTTTTAGAAAACGTTGTTGAATATGAAGAAATTGCTTATTGCAAGCAATTTCTTCATTATCTGCAACATTTTTTGCCCAAAAAACCTGAATTTTAGATTTTTTTAAAACATCTGCTGAAAATTGTCGTCAACAAATTCTTTGAATTTGGACCAGCCTAAAAGTGTGTCGTCTGATGATGGATTAATTATCCTCGCAGCCATGCGAGAAAAATAACATATAGATCATTTGGTTTTATAATATACCCAATAGCAACTATTATTATTCAACCCTTGTCATGCTGAATCCGGAATAGTCCTGTTTTCGCAGGAGGTTTATAGGCTACAACGATCATCCTTGACATAAATGTAGTCAGGGCTCGAGACTATTAAACTCTTTTTCGTACTCGATTGAGAATTTACTCGAACTTCAAGTTGAGATTAAAAATGTATTTCTGCTTCGATCCTGTGGAGATTGCATGAAAATAAATGAGAATACTTGTAGTTTGTTACTCATTACTCTTAACCCTTGTTATGCTGAACCCGGAATATTCCTGTTGTGGCAGGAGATGTAGACCAAGATCAGCCTGCACATAGGTGCAGGCTGATCTTGGTCTACACCTCCTGCTTGTAATTTTCCTGTCAGAGTTGTTTATGAGAATGATTTTTAAAAGAAACATTGATTTTTGAACAACAAGTTCTATCAGAGCTTCAAGCCCTTTGATTTTACAGCAATTTAGTAAGGATATTTATATAGCATGACAAGGGCTAATATACAATCAAAATTAAAACAACATATTTATTCAAATTTGAAGTTTGAGTAAATTCTCAATTGAGTACGAAACAGTTTTATAATCTCATGCCCTGGTCTTCGTCTACATGGCATTTTTGTTCGTAATTTCAAGCAAAAGTTTTATATGAAATTAGTTTTCGAAATTGATCCGCAACTCGTGTGTCCAGTGCTTTCAACTCCATGATTTTAATGCAATTCCAAAAAGGAGTCAGATTACTACAAAAACAACAAAACAAACAAACAAACAAACAAACAAACAAACAAACAAACAACCAACCAACATAAACCAGATTCATATGCAGACAGATCTTATTACAGAACTTCTATTTCAAAATTGCTATATTTTAACATCGGATCCAACAGGTAATTTCATCCCAAAAACGCCACATTAAAATGCTTTGCTCTCAAAGTTCAGCAGCGCGCGAAGGACGTAATCTATTGAACTTGATCAATAAGTCGGTGAGTCCGTCATGCTAATTATGGGTATTGTAAATGAGGCCCTAGTTGGGGTGAATCGATATCCGGTGTCAACAGATGTATGAGTCTGTACACAGACAAATAGATAGATAGATAAATATATAGAGAGATAGAAAGAAAGAGAGAGAGATAAAAAGAATGAGAGAGGAAGATTGAAAGAGAGAGAGAGAGAAAGAAAGAAAGAGAGAGAGAGAGAGGGGGGGGGGGGGAGAGAGAGAGAGAGAGACACACACACACAGATACAGAGAGACAGAGACAGAGAGACAGACAGAGACAGAGAGACAGAGCGACAGAGACAGAGACAGACAGAGAGAGAGAGAGAGACAGAGACAGAGAGACAGACAGAGACAGAGAGACAGAGACATTTAGTTTAGAAGAGGAAGTGATTATGTCACAGTAAAATAGAAATGTTTGTCTAAGGTGTCTCTATAGGCTATATCAATAAGGTAAATTATCACTGGCACTTACCTTTACGGTAACATAGAGATATTTGAGTGCAACATAAGTGGTTTTGTTCCCTATCTGAAGAGGTATAGGTTTTAATAGTTCGATCTCGCTGAATCTTACAGATCGCAAAAAAATAATAAAGGTGATTGTGGTATCCTCAATCTTACTCAAACACCTACCTCAAATGACCTTTGCTTCAAAATCGATTTAGGCCGCGCTGGTTGGGCTGTACACGGTATGGGTCGCGGGCTCGAATTCCAGGATGGCTATTATTTTACTGAAATTTGACATAATCATTTGTCTGTCTTAAGGCTCAGATTTGATGTTATGGCAGAATTGGAAAGACGCGAGAAATACGAGGAATCCATGATTAGGTGTTCCTACCTCACCGATGAGACTGAATAATGTTGAAAGTGACAAAATCAATTACCAACCAACCAACCAAGCAACCAACCGATCGACCAACCAACCAAACAAACAACCAATCATCAAACCAGCCAGCCAGCCAACCACACACTAATCCATCCAACAACCCGACCATCCATCCATCCACCCAAAACCACCCACCCATCCACAAACCCAACCACCCATCCAACCACCCATCCATCCATCCATCCATCCAACCAACCAACCAACCAACCAACCAAGATGTCTTGCAAATGAATATTATTTTTTTTTATTTCAAATAAACTTTGGAGAGATAGCGAAAATAAAAACTGCTTTATCGAAAATTCCAGTAACATGAAACGCATTCATGGATTAAGAATTTTAAGAAGAAAAAATCTTTCGAAAATAATGAGGAATATAAAGAAATTGCTTGTTCCATGGTTATGTGCTCCATCCGCCGCGATACGACTGAAATAAATGTAAAGTGGCATTAAACAAACAAATTATCAAATTTTACCGATACACACACATGGCCTCTCCAATACACAACATTGTTCTTTAATTAGCTATGATAATTAAAACAATTATAACCGAGTCGCAGTTATTTGGGCCAGAATGTATCTGTAGTGAGAAAAATAGAGACATACGAGTTATTGTGCTGTTATTCATTTCCACGTTTTTCTTTTTTACTGCCCATCAATGGGTGGATTATCGTAAACCTATGTGGATTGAGCAGCTGGAGGTTCGGAAAGGGTGTTGATTGATTGATTGATTGATTGATTGATTGAATGGGGTAAACGCCACTTTTAAAAGTATTTCAGTCATATCGCGGCAGCTGGAGCACCTAACAATGTATTCCTGGTATTTCTCACCCCAGTACTACCACTACATCTTTTCCTAGCCTCAAGCTGCCACCCCACTTAGGTTCATGATTATCCACCCATTGGTCAGAGACAAATGTCGGAAAGAATATGTGCCGCCGCCAGGGATCGAACCCATGACACCCCATTGAAGATTATGTGTCTGACGCGCTACCGACTGCGCTATAACGTCGGCTCCCGGAAAGGGTGTAGATATAGTACTGGTGTGGGAAATACCAGTAATCCATGATTAGGTCCTCCAGCCGTCGCTATAGAATGAATACTGTTAAAATTGGCGTTAAACCCCATTCAGTTAATAAATCAATCATATTTACTGAGAGAATAATCATTTAACAGAAGACATTCAAATTCAGATAAGTTGCCGAATAAAGTTGATACAATTCGATGGTACTCTTTTAGGGTAGAAAAAATTGTTGGAAAATTAAAAAGTGGCCTGTATCAAAGAATCAATAGACTAGTCAACTCTTTATTTAGACCGGAAGTGGACTTTGGACTCCAACATTGTCCGACATTTATGAGAAGCATTTTTGTAGGTTTGGAGACTTAAATGTAGTAACTACAGCTTATTCAAGCTGTAGTTACGACATTTCGGTCGCCAACCCACTATTCCACTTTTTCGTTACACGCTGCCGATCCCAAATTTAACGCCTTTTATAATCGCAGTTGGTAGCGCGTCGGACTGTCAATCTAGAGGTCTCGGGTTCGATCCCCGACGGCGGCACTCATCCTTTCCGACTATTTGTCTCCCACCAATGGGTCGATAATCGTAGACCTATGTGGGATAGCAGCTGGAGGCTAGGGGAGGATGTGATGGCGGTACTGGTGTGAGAAATACCAGGAATCCATTGTTAGGTGCTCCAGCCTCCGCGATATAACTGAAAGATTGTTGAAAGCGGCGTAAAACCCCATACAAACAAAAACAAACAAACAAACAAAATAAAATCGAATTCCTGTTGGAATCAGTGGGCGGAGCCAGCGTTACTTCTATTATCAATCTATCGCTCGCTGTACTTAATAAACACTCAAAGTCAAAGCTCACGTCTTAACCATTTCCCGCACAATCACTGATTTTTACGCCCTTGTGGTTTTGTACTTCAGAAAATATTGTGGAAAAAGAAGAAATTGCTTGTAACACGCAATATTTTCTGGTTACTTTTTGAATCGTACTTACTTTATAATGTCGTCTGCTACCTCTTTGAGTTTGGATAAGTCAAATAAATAAATAAATAGAAAAATAAATATATCAATAAAAACGACAAAGGAATAAAAGAAAAAAAAATATTAAGAGTCCATGGTTTGTAAAGCTAACAAAACTGTTTAACTTTTTACAATGAGCACACACCACTGTTGTCTATCTGTTATACTTCTTGAACCCAGTGACATATAGGCCAGTTTGGCCGGGTTTAATTCTATTTCTTTGCTTGTTAATTTTTTTTATTCTGTATACATTGCACATGTCACTTTAATAATAAAATATATATGGAATATTACAACAATGTCACAGAAAGGGTCATATAAACGGTCTTCTATAACCAATTTGCCCTTTAGTGAATTGCACCGTGGAAGGCCCGAAGCACATGCCAAAGTGAAGATTTTTTCAAGGGAGATAAATACTTCTACTAATGTTTCTCAATAGGTTGTCTCCCAGTATCAAAATCTAACGCAGCCAAATTATTTTACTCTGGATTTTTCTTGTACCCGCAGAATTATCAAATAATTGGATCTTTATAGTTAAAATTATTGAAAATCCCCAATAAAAAGTGAAGAAAGAGAGGTGCTTAACAAATTCCGACACAATCCCTCCTTTTTACGCCCCTGAAGAAAAAAAACTTTGGAAAACATTGTTAAAAATGAAGAAATTGCTTGTATTAAGCATTTTCTTCATTATCCACAATGGTTTCTATTTCTGGAGCCGAATATATTTAAAATTCCATCAACTTGAAATTGTCGTCTGCAACTGCTTTCAATTTGGATCAGTCTAATATTTTTCTGTGTGGGAATGGGTTAAGTCGCCAAACCTAGTTTTGATCTAACGAATGATTCGATTGGTCGATTGAATCTTTGATTGAGAGACGCGATCTGTCAATTTCGTAGCGGTATAGAATCTAGACGTTCATTCGACTTTAATGTTACCCAAGGAAAGTGATATCTTCGTCTATGCCTAGTCGAACTGATCCATTGTTTAAATTCCCAGGGTTTGACTGGCCTTCCACCTTGTATGCCTGTCTTGAAACGTCTCGGCCAATAACAAAATAGTTTCAAGTACAAGCCGTCCGAACTATTGCACGCTATGTAGCGGTAGTCTACCATGAACACATATAGATTTTAGGTCACTATCTACAATCTACACAAACAAACAAAAAACAAACAAACAAACAACAGTTAAATAGGTCTACTGTATTTTAAAACGGATTTTGGAAGTCATCCTGACGGAGTTTCACCAACTATGGCCTATTCATTCTGTAGTTGTGACATTTAGGTCTCTCAAACACGATTTATTCTATGTATACTATATATAAAATGCAAACTAATTAAGTTTATTAGCTTTTTCGATCCAACTTATCGAAGATCCGAAGGATTTACTGCAATCCGTCGAATTCCCGATTATTTACCGTATTTTTATGGGTAGTCCAGTTTTTCTTTTCAAAGGTGTCTCCTTACAATTTCTTTACAATTCCGGGACCAAAAAGTCACTTCGACATAAAGCAGCTTTTCGCTAGATAAGAGGGGTCGACAAAACGGAAGCTTGTTTGCTGTGTTTGATTATAACCGGATCTCTGATACTGATGGATCCCGTTTACAATCCGTAAAGAATCAATCAACCAATTCATGTATTCATTTAGACTGGGAGCAAATTTTGAACTCCCGACATTTGACGACATTTATGTGAAGCATTTTGATTGGTTTAGCTCGCCAACTAGCCATGTTACTGATAATGAATTTTGCAAAATAACGCCGTTTAGTATCGAAGAAATGGAACTTCCTGTTGGAGCTCAGCTGGCGTGACCAGTGGTCCATTTATCGTCAAGAATAAAGTAGCTGTTGATAAATAAATAGGGAATATTGCAGCAGTGTCTTTTTCTATTTTTGTTATCGTGTTCGAGAATCGTGTTTAGGTATTTTCTATTGGATTCGACCTCCGGTCTCATCCAATAAAAAATACCTACATACGTTTCGAGAACATGATAACAACAAATAGAAAAACAAACTGCTGTAAAATTCCTTTTATTATATACCTTTTAGGACATGACATTAAGGAAATTCTTTTAAATGATTAAGAAATAACCAACTTTCCAAAAAAACAACAACAAACAAACAAACAAACAAACAAACAAACAACAACAACAACAACAAAACCCGAACGTTAATACACACACACACACACACAAAAAAAAATAGTCCGTGTTTAACGGTTCTCGACGAATACGTTTTTTTTTGGTACACGCCGAATACGGATTTGTTTTTTGTCGAGTTGTATTAGATAGCCAGATTATAATCCATATATTTTATAGGTATATAATAAATACAAAATACAAGTTGCTAATGGCCCGGAAATTCACCAAAGTAACAACTCGTCCAAAAAAACGTAGACAAAAGAAACCGCTGGATAGAATCAATACTGCAAGGAAAATTATTTCTCTCAAGACAAACACTCAACAAGGAAAGCAAAAACACGACGAATAAAGCTTTTAAATAGAAATCGATGTTAATGTCTACATTTTCCATAAGCGATGACAGTCCGTACATAGAAGGAATGATACAACTTTTTGAAATAAGTGTCGTGTCAACCAAAAATAGGCCCTCTTGGACACTTGGAAATAGTAATTACCGCTTGTCATGCTGAACCCGGAATATTCAGGCTTTGGCAGGAGGTGTAGACCAAGATCAGCCTGCACATGAGATTTCTACAAGACATATTGATTTTTGAACAACAAATTCTATCAGTACTTTCAGTCCTTTGATTTAGCAGCAATTCAGTAAGGTTATTTATACAGCATGGCAAGGGTTAATCCTGCCTAGAATGCGTGGACTGCATAAAATGATCTGAATATACAATTCCGGTTTCAGACGCACCGAAGAAATATTGGTATAGAAAACGTAGCGAGAAAGGGAGAATTTGCGGACACGAGCAATTTCTACTCTTCTCACGATGTTTTCTAATTGTGTTGGACTAATCATATTTTTATTCTTTAGAAATGTCGTGTGTGACTCCTTTGATTATGAACTAGTCGAATATTTTGCCATCTGATAATGTATGAAAGTCACTTAATTATATATATTTTTTCAACCTTGACCCAGCCGCCGTCATAGCGCAGTTGGTAGCGCGTCGGACTGTCAAATTAGAAGTCAAATTAGAAGTCCCGGGTTCGATCCCCGACGGCGGCACTCACCCTTTCCGACCAATGGGTCTATAATCATAGACCTATGTGGGATAGCAGCTGGAGGCTAGGAAGGGATGTAATGGTAGTACTGGTGTGAGAAATACCAGGATTCCATTGTTAGGTGCTCCAGCCGCCGCGTTATAACTGAAAGATTGTTGAAAGCGGCGTAAAACCCCATTCAAATCAAATCAACCTTGACCCGTCAGGCGAAATGGGCCCGATAGGTAGACCGGGCTAAAAACTCAACTCTTTGTGCATAATTCTAAATGAACAACAATTGTCCGTCCACGGCTGTCAATCAAAGAATAAATCGACCAATCAAATAATTCGTGATTCATTTCTGAAGAATTTCCAGCATGCTCGCTTAATGAAAGTGGTGCTCGGTTGGACAAAATAGACTGTACCTCTATTTTGAAAAGAAAGATTGTCTTGAAACTCGGCGTGTATGTTCACTATCACAAGAGCAAATCTTTACAACAAGGGAGACAACTCTCAGTACATTTTCGTAATTATGGAATTAATTCCCTGATTACGAAAATGTACTGAGAGTTGTCTCCCTTATTTTTTTTTCAAAATTTTTAACTATCCAGCATCTGCAGCCAAGCGTGGTGCCCTCACACGGTGTGATTGTTTTATTATTTGTAAAGTTTTTCGGAATGCTGGATGTTTCCTTTCTATGTGACGGGGCAATGTTGAATTCATGACTCGAAAGTCGTACTTTTTTAATCAACGAAACTTCCCATCAACAAGCTATAGAAATAAAATTCAATACAGGTAAATAAATCATCTATAGCCATTCAGTGTCTTTACAAAACATATGTATGAACGCGCTTTCGCCTTTATGATTTTTAATCTTCAATGCAAATTTCACATCTCGATAATAGGTAAAATTCGTCATTAGTCCATTAAAATCAATTAAATCGATTTATAACTGAAACACAGAAGAGGGCATCTGGAAAAATAAATTAGCGTGAATTGGTTTTACGCCGTTTTGGACAATATTCCAGCTATATTTCGACAAAGATCAATTCATGACTTCAAGGGCTGTACTCTGAATGCCTTGCCAAATGAAATACCAAGTATTACGGTCAGGACTGGAACACTCAAACCTCAAATTCTCTTCAACTGTTGCTACTACGTTTAGCTCGCCAACCTTCTAGTTTTACTTTTTTTGTACTGTTACTGCATGACCATAGATTCTGCAAAATTACGCCGCGTAGTAGTATCGAAATGTAACTTCCTGTCGGAGTAATATGGGCGTGGCCAACGATCCGTCAAATTAAGATCTGTTTGAAATTTACTTTATCCCATCTCTTTTTCAAATACATTTACATTTACAGCCAAACTTTATTTATTCGAACACGTGAATTCTCGAACACAACGGGAAGTTCGAACAAGAAACTTTGTCTCCGCACAAAGTGTTCATAATTCACAGTGTTCGACCTCGGATAACTCGAACACCACGAAAGTCGAACTTTCGAGCTCTTTTCAAAGTCCCGAACTACAAATCATTTTACAATTCATCTGGAACAGTCGAACAAAGGGTTAGCTGAGAATCATAAGCTCATATGTTTAATGAATTTTCACACATTCAACTTGTTTTTGCATTGCGAATTTCCAAGGTGGTTCCTTTTGCATGACAGGTCCAAAATAATTCACCTCTAGACCCTTGTCATGCCGGAATATTCCTGTGTTGGCAGGAGGTATAGACAAAGACCAGCCTGCACATCACCTGTTTGCCCTTTTAAAACAAGATTAATTTTCCAAAGAAACATTGATAAACGAAAGGTGCTTCCAGTGCTTTCGATCCTTTGATTTTAAAGCAATTCTGATTTTTTTTAAATCAGCATGGCAAGGGATAAGAACATATCCGTCGAATGGTCTATCGAATGTTATACCGACCAAACATAAAACGTCGCTTGAGAGGCAGAACCTGTGAGACATAAATTATTTTTAGATTGATCGATTAACTGAATGGGGTTAAACGCAACTTTTAACAGTATTTCAGTCATATTGCTACGGCTGAAGCACCTAACAATGGATTTCTGATATTTCTCACACCAGTACTACCACTACCTCCCGCAGCTATCCCACTTAGGTTTACGATTATCAATCCATTGTTGAGGGACAAATGTCGGAAAGAATATGTGCCGCCGGCGGGGATCGAGTCCATAACATCCTATGATTGAAGATCAGGAGTTTGATCCGCTACCGCCTGCGCCTAGACGACGGTATCATTTTTAGTAAAAGCAGTTTAAGTTAATTTCACTATACCCGAAAGCTGTGCCTCGGCCTCTGTAATATTACATGATGCATAAAACATTACACGTCAGCACGATATCTGTTCCAGCGTAAAAGTGCGCCTATCAGAGGCTAATCGACCAATTGTGGCTGTCATTTAAGGTATTAACTGACCAATCAAATCATCAAATCAGCCCAGAATTGAGCTTTGAATTCCAACAATTGCTGCCGATTTTTTTTATATTTTTGTTGGTTTGGCGACTTAAACGTAGTAACAACAGCTTATTCAAGTAGTAGTTACGACGTTTAGGTCGCCAACCAACAATTTTACTGTTTTGTTACAATGCAACTGGCTATAAATGTTGCAAAATAATGCCGTGAAATAGTCAGCCCGATTAGCTCAGTTGGTAGAGCACTTGACTTCAAACCTCAAGATCTCGGGTTCGAGCCCTGGACTGACTATATCAACTAACAAAACTAATTGTCTTTCGGATGAGACGTTAAAACGAGGCCCCGTGTGACGATGCTATCCATCGAGCACGTTAAAGAACCAGGAAGAGCTCTCAGCAGTTTCGTCCTGCATCCTTGCACTATCCCCCGTAACAACTAACCGTCTTCAGGGGGCGTTGCTCATATGGGCATGTGCTACGGTAGCGACGATAAATAAACGGAAATAATCAATAAAAAAAACCGTAAAATATCGAAGCAGGACTTCCTGTCGGAGTCAATGGTTGGGGCCAACGGAGTAAGTAGTTGGTTTGCCAGCAATTGATCGATTCGATTACAGCTTTTGCATGATAATCTATCAGGAAAGGACAGGTGTATCTTACAGAAACACGTCCCGTTGTAACCTAGTTCTCGGACTTAAAATCTAAAGGACACGCTCTGCCTGATCCACGGATTTTCTTAATACACCAGTTATTATGCAGGTCGTTTCTTTTTCACGTCAGTATAGTTCCACTCGCCGATACTGGGTAACATCAAACCATTTTATTCACATCAGTGAAATTTTGTCGTCAAGCAACCGGTCATTAGCTTGGTGACTTTAAAGCCACTCAAATCATTCTTTGGTTGCCATCAATGTTCTAAGCCCATTAGTTGAGCGAATCAATTTTCCGTTATCGTTCTAAGAACAATAAACCCTTTAACGGTGCGAATGACCGGGTCGGATTAAACGTAAAATAGAATGGCATTTGGGACGACACAATGATCGGAATTGACTTAGTCTAAATTCACCCTATTTAAATGTACATTAAACCTAAATAAGGTTGTAAAAATTGAGTAGTCAAAATACACTTTAACCCTTGTCATGCTGATCCCGAAATACTCCTGGTTTGACAGGAGTCAAAGACAAAAGATCAGCCTGCACAAATAAAGCCAGAATGTTTATGAAATTTATTTTCATAGAAATTGTTGACCCACAGCTAGTGTGTCTAGTGCTTTCAGTCCTTTGAGTTTAATACAATTTTTATTCAGCATGGCAAGAGTTAAAATAACTCTTTAAACGACATTGTACATATGTGTCGAATTCGTTAGAGCTGAAAAACACGTGTAGGGTAAACTGTAAAGATAAATATTTTTGTCAAAAAAGTTGCATTGAGAATGAGTAACTCGTGGCTTATCAGATGCAATGCTATTCCTACTCATTGTTCTTCTTCCAATTCCTTTTTCATTAGATTTCAAAGAGGGGGGTGTTTTTAAATTTCGCATGAGACGAATTTATTTCTGTTTTTCATTTCATAAATTTCAAAACTGTAAGATTTAGGATGCGAACACAGACAGGTCTTTGTGTGGTTTACAGTTATTGCAGAAGACGAATGTGTTATACGTCTAGGATCATCATGTTCTGACACAATTTCGTACCAAGAAACGTTCATTTTAACCCAATACTACCCAGTATCTCATTTTTTGCTCAGGGAGAATCCTCTTAATGAAAACATTTTCGGAAAACGAGTAATTCCATCCTACGATTTCTTCTTTTCTCAAAATAGTTTCTACCCTATTTGTCAGTTGGTCTTTCTCCCATTTACATATATTAAATCTTAAATGACCACTGTAACCTCTTTCCATTTTAGGCCGTTGTAACTGTTTTGCATGGCAACGGGATTAGAAAAAACTCCGTTACACTGATGAGCCAAAAGACATGTTTATGTTAGATTGATTGTCTTTAACACTTCTTCGCTCATTCAACTTTCATGTAGTTGAAACCATATTTCAGTAATTTACTGTCCGACTTTTGCCGAACAACCCCTCCGGTGAATGGACTTTTTGTTAACAAAACTTATATGATGTTCAAAAGATGAAATATTTGGAACAGTTTGAGTAACTGTTTATCGCAAGATGTTGTATACCTTGCATCTGAAAAAAAAAAAAAAAAAAAAAAATCCGACTCAAACGAAATCCGTTGATAAAAGTATAATTTTGTTCTTAACTAATCAAAATAATTAATACAGCATATACAAAGTACTTACTTTCCACCAATTTATAACAAATAAATTTACAATGACTGCCTGCACAAAATGTATAGTCTTGTTAAAAATAAAGTGGACGACATTTCAAGTTTATGCGAACGGCATTAACCTATTCCCAGACGGCATACTTTTAGACTGGTTCAAATTGAAGAAGTTTGCAGACGACAAACAAAGTTGGTTTTAATTGAAAAAATAATGGTCATATGAGGTAGAAAACATAGTGAGAAAATAATAAATTGCTTATCACAAGCAATTTCTTCTTTTCACACAATGTTATCCATAGCTATATTTCTTCGGTTCGTAACATGTGGGATTGTGTGTAAATAGATTAACGCACCTATAAAGATGAAGGATTTTATCTTTCGATAAACATCTTTTCAACCTTCAAACTTCTACTCAAAATATATAGCATAGACTGTTGCCACTGCAAATATACCGTCTTTCTTATAATACGCTTCAGCAAAATTGTCCGTATCTTCATTCCACAGGCTTCTACTCACGACCTGAACTCCTTGGTTTAGATCCTGGCCAATATTCACCATGACAATGAGCTTGTATCTATGGAAACCCATTTCTTTCACTCTATTCTTTATCAAATCAGCTATGTTCTGAGTAAAATTGGGACATTTTGTTGAGCTGTAGGTTTCACCGGCTAACCATTCTTCCAGCACTTCTTTTATAACGGCATGTACGAAACCCGGTCTAAACCGTTCATCCGGTTTAGGTTCTAGTCTATATGTATTCTGGAGTTTTACGGGATAAAGTCCGAGGTGCTTGTGGCCGATTGAACTTCCGGTAACACTACTTCTGGAAGCTTGTGACATCCGGCGGTACTGCACACTATGTCGTGGTTCCCATCTGGACATCCGCCGTATACTGGGATTGGTGGTAAGTGTCGACGGTCCTTCGCTGCTGTTATCCCGCGGGAAAATAGAATGTCTTCTTGTGCTCGCTCCGCTGTGTCCATGATCACTGTGACCGCCGCCATGAAGGTTGTCGGCTGTTAACGTCTGACCTTTCGACATGTCTGTCTCAGCAGATATGGAATTGACTCTACAAATAAAAAAGTTGAGCTCAAAAACAAGTTCTGTGTCAAATCACAATGAACATGAAATATCAAAAATAGTTGTTGCAATAATTTACCCATTCTAAAAAAAAAAAAAAAAAAAAGATAAATGAAAAATAAAAATAACAATAATTTTTAAAAATAATAATAATAAGACTTTTAAGTAAGCCTACATGCTGCACTTGTACTTTGCATTTATTAACTAATTTCCACAAAACTTTGCTTTTTACCCCCCCCCATGTAAAGCTTCAGAAAATATTGTGGAAAATGAAGAAATGATGCATTTTCTTAATTTTCTACAATACTTTTATCCCAAAACGACAACCATTCCTTAGTTTCAAGTACTTAGAATTTTTTGCACCTTCCTTGAATTTGGAACAGTCTAAAATTATGCTGTTTTCTGGTAATAGGTTAAGTTGAGATATTTTTTGTACTTGAATAAGTAGCATTACAAGAAAACTTTATCTCGGAGACGTTCATGTCTTTATGTGGAAAAGGAATGACTCCATGCAAAGCATAAATGTTAATAATTTAAAAAAAAAAAAAAGAATATGTCTTATCTACATTTATATTTACGTAACAATCGGACGTTGTTTATTGTTCAGATTTAATTCTATTTGATAAATATTTGAAAACCAAAGCAAACAAAACGACTTATCTTCAATTTTCAAATTGCCCTGTCAAAGCTTGTCATACAGATAGGAATTAAATTTAATAAAAAAGTTGAATCACTTTGACTCTAACACTGAAAATTTGTAAAGCACTGTATCTTCAAAGACAAGAGCACCACCAACGGGTACCTGCGCTCGACTATTGGTTGTTAGATAGTGAACAAAATGCATCTAGAGTTATCCCTCTTGATAGTATAGGTTGCTCTTTGATAGTGAACAAGTGGGCCAATTTTCAAGTGAATGCCTTAAGTAGAACCAGAGGTATCACAAAATGTCAAAGATTTCGCACGACGACGACAACAACGACGACAATGACGACGACGACGACGACGACGACACCAAGGCTATAGCAGTACCTCGGGTCTTCTCCGAAAAAAGCCGAGCTATAAATGTAAAATTATTTTTATTTTTAGAAAGTATACAGTAAACTCCGGTTATAATGACAATCAGTGAACGAAGAAAACATCCTTATATATCTCAGTATCGTTATATCCGATGATTGTTCTTATATTTTTCATAAAAGTTATTTACAAAGAAACCAAATTCGTTATAAGCGATATATCGTATGAAGCTATGTCGGTATTAGCTGAGTTTACAACATTCCCAAAATTAACCGATTAGTGTTGTCTTTCAAAAAACAGATCGACCAATTTTTCGAATCATTCTTTTAGACCGGGGGTGAACCCTTGAAGTCTCAAAGTGTTCGACATAAAGGTGGTGCATTATTTGTTAGTTCGGCGTTTGGGTCGTAAACCAACCATTTTAGTTTGTTGTTACAAGTTAATGGCAATGGATTTTTCATAATAACTCCTTTTAATATCGAAGTGGAACTTTCTATCGGAGCTCAGTGGGCGGAGCCAGCGATTCGTTAACTAATCGAAATGTGCATATATCAGTGGGCGGAGCCAGCGATTCGTTGATTAATCGAAATGTGCACATATCAGTGGGCGGAGCCAGCGATTCGTTGAATAATCGAAATGTGCACATATCAGTGGGCGGAGCCAGCGATTCGTTGATTAATCGAAATGTACACATATCAGTGGGCGGAGCCAGCGATTCGTTAATTAATCGAAATGTGCACATATCAGTGGGCGGAGCCAGCGATTCATTAACTAATCGAAATGTGCACATATTAGTGCCTAGATCTATCACGCTTGACAGGTAAACGCGTAATTAACCCATTGCCACACGATAAAATTTTAGACTAGTCAAATTCAAAGAAATTGTTGACAATTTTCAGATGATAATATCTTTAGAATCTTGTCCTTTTGGATAGAGAACATTGTGGATAATGAAGAAATTGCTTGTGACAAGCAATTTCTTCATTATCCATAATGTTTTCCAAAGCTTTCATAATGGGGGGGGGGTCCAAAAGAGGCATTGTGTGGAATTGGGTTAATCTTGCAGATCTCTGGAGGCACAGATAAAGAAAAACATGTTGCCTGCTTATCTGTGGGCGATGGGCTTACTTTGAATCTATGACACCCAGAATGTCAGTCATGGAAAAAGTCAAATTCACGCCAAGATGATATTTTGAAAATTGTCAATTCATAAGAACGATAAAGATTTCAAGAGCTCGATTTATCTTCTGTCTCAGATTTTCTGTCTCAAGGTCACTGTTACTCCCCCCCACTCCTTTAACTTTTGTGCTGTATTTTTCATTATACAATATCATTGTGTGTGTGTTTTTTTTAAACATATAAAGTCTTCGAGTTTATTACACTCTTCTAATACCTGCAAAATCTATTTAGTGGTATATAAATCTTTCACAAGCAATAAAAGTGGCGGTTAAAAGTGTTTTAAACAAGGTTATAATGTGTAAATAGGTAATTTTGTGTCCGTAAATCACGAAATAAATGTATTGTACTGTTATGTAACCAGTTCACTTTGTACATGTACTATTTGTGTTTTTCTGAATAAACATTGTATCATGTCAGCGATTGGTCGATTGAATGATTGATTGAACGGGGTTTAACGCCACTTTAAACAGTATTTCAGTCATATCGCAACGGCTGGAGCACCTAACCATGCATTCCTGGTATTTCTCACACCAGTACTACCACTTCACCCTTTCCGAGCCTCCAGCGGCTCACCCACTTAGGTTTACTATTATCCACCCAATTGATGAGACAAATGTCGGAAAGGATACTCGCCGCGGCCTAGTATCTAACCCGGGACCCCTTGACTAGGGGTCCTACGGGCTACCACATCGCTATGGCCGCGGTCTATTGACAGTGAGAATAAGATCGTCATAAAGTACATTCGTGACTAGAGTCTGTAATTACATACAATTTACCGGTAATCTACAACTTCTACGTAAAACAACCAACGTTCTAAATAGGAGACATATGTCTCGCCAAAACAGACCCCTCGTTGTGAAATTTGATACTAAATATTTATTCAGTTTGTGAATATGAGCCCGTAAGACAAGAGGGAAAATATCCAGGGTGCAAATAGTATCTTCCCTTTGCAGATTGTCTTGTATGAATTTGGACAAGACTTAGATTTTTGTCATCTGGTATTGGCTTAATATTTTGTTACACTCACTCCAGAAGGGTTAATTCTAAAAAACCTTGAACTGAAAATATTGGAAAAGGGATTAGGTTGCAGCACAGACCAATCAGTGTTGCTATTTCATAAAAATACATAATAGTGGGGTAGAATGACCAACGATCAAAGGTTAAAAGTTTCGACCCTGGTCATATTGCATAGGGTTAGATTTTACTATCCATTCAGCCTGACAAAGGTCGACACTTTTTACATTTGAGCCTGTGCGTGACATTTCCAACAATTTCGTAGGTGCGTGACTTGCGCACATTGAGCACCCTGGACAGCCTTTCGGGGCAATTAGAATATTCACTGATTGTTAAAGAAGCTTTGGGTCAGTATCTATCTACAGAGCGCAGAGTGAAGACTCTGATTAGACTGTGCGGATGCATTGGCTATTCCGAGTCTTAACTTGGCGCACATGCGTAATGGTTGGAAATGTCACGCACACGCTCATTTCTCTTTCTTGTCTCTTCTTGCCATGCAGGTCAAATTTTCTTAACCCTTATCCAATTTTAAGCATCTTAATTAACCACAATAACTGACCCCGCCAACTTACTCCGTTGGCCCCTCTCATTGACTCCGACACGGACGCGACAAAAGTTGCCAACACATGTCATGTCAAAGCCCCAGCCAAGTACTGGTGATAGCCATGAAGTACATGAATAGGTGAACTTCGTAGTGATATATCTGAATAATTGACCAATCGCTGGCCCTGCCCACTTACTTCGTTGGTCATGCCCACCGACTCCGACATGAAGTCCCGCCTCGATTTTCAACGGCGTTATTTTGAACAATCTATGACCAGCAGCATGAAACAAAAAAGTAGTATAGTTCGTTGGCGACCTAAACGTCGTAACTACAGCTTGAATAAGCTGGAGTTACGACGTTTAAGTCGCCAAACCAACAAAATTGTTAACAAAAATGGCGGACAATGTTGGAGTTGAAAGCTCAGGTCAGGGGTGAATAAATGATTTGATTGGTTGGTCGTTTCCATGAATAACAACCGCGATTGGTAAATTATCCAAAGCTGATTTAACCCCATTCCAACAAAGAAAGCTAAATGATGCAAGTCTAAACGAAACATGAAACATCATAAAGGGAAGTTATCAATCTAATATCGTGTTTATAGAATTATCGCGTCAGCTCTTGACATTTTGTAAATAACAAAGTGAAATCCACAATAACCTGTTATTCTAATGTATTAAAAACGAACGGCTAATATTTACTTTGCGCCTTTTTGTATTTTGAGTAAACAGAGATTTTATAATTTTACGTGACATGAAGTGCGGTACACTTCTTCCTTGATGACATCGAAGGGTAGCCAAATTAAAAAAAAGGGATACATTTAAACCCACTACTACAAACCGGAGAGAATTATCTATCAAAATCTATAAGAAAATGAGAAGTATATTGTGAAAAGACAATACCTTTCAACGTTTTGTAGGCTTGTCAAAAGTAAAAGTAGGTAAAGACGACCAACCTTCTTGGTAACGTTATCCTATTGCACTTTTATTTGTTTTTGGCAGATGTATACACAAATTTTTACAATAATATTGTTTTTGATATTTTTTACATTGAATATTTATCATTTCTACTTAAAACATTTTTTCAACATTTTGCACAGATTATGAAAGAAAAAATTGGCTCTCAATTTTCATACTTCTAACTGTAATGCTTTCAGACATTTGTAAGAACGTGATTAAGCTAATTTTGTAACGAATATCACCGTTCAAATCTTTAAAAAAATAGGAAAAAAAAAAGTAAAAATATTTCGCGTTACGAGACGCCCAATAAGTCAGCGAAGTATAACCCGAATGGAACCGAGAGTCATCGGGCAAATACGTTATCTGTTGACTGCACCGAAAATACCCTTATTTGTGGTTTCCATGGTGTATCAATTACGCCATTGGCTTCTGGTAGAAATTCAGTCGAAGAGTAACAACCTCAACCGATAAATTCCGTTTTCCAAGTAGAGTGTAGGGAATGTATTCCTAATTTAATAAATTTAACACGAAGAACATTTATCGTGAAAATGACATTGAAATAATTTTGGAAAAGCAGATATTTCTTTTTAACAAATTTTCATGAAAATCGGTTCAAAAGAAGCTTTAACTTCCTTTTCTTAAGGTCTGTTTTTTTTTCTGAAAAGAAAATATAATTACAAGTATGTTTAGAATGAAGGATCGCGGCTGTGAATAATAATGAAAAATGATAACAATAATGATAATAATAATAATAAAAAAATCGACCAATAAAATAATCAATTCAAAACGAAAATGACTGTTTGACTCCAACTTACGTGTTGAACATTTTTGTTGGTTTGGCGTTTTAAACGTCGTAACTACAGCTTATTCAAGCTGTAATTACGACGTTAAGGTCGCAAACCAACATGTACTTCTTTGGTTCATGTCACTGAAAGTTTGCAAAATGGCTCCGTTGAATAACTAGGTCAAACTTCGTGACGTATTCAGTGGGCGTGGCCAGGGATCCGCCAATTACCATAACGGTCTGAGTGTATTACAACACAGACCCATAGACCGGTACCGCCGTCGACTTTAATAAGCTTTTTCGTTAAAGTCGACAGTGGTACCAGTCTACACAGACCCATTCCCACACGATACAATTCTAGACCAGTCCAAGTTCAAAGAAGTTACAGACTACAATTCTAAGTTCATGAAATCTTTAAAATCTATGTCTTTTGGGGTAGAAAACATTGTGGATAATGAAGAATTCGTTGTGACTAGCAATTTCTTCATTTTCCACAATGTTTTTTTCAAAACTTTCAAACCGAGGGGCGTCATTGTGTGTGTGAATGAGTTAAACCAAATTTCTCGATGTTGACCGTTCATGTTGCAGGTTACAAATATGATTTAAAGAGCAATACAAACAAGAGCTGTCAAAAAGTCGATATAATCAAATGAAAACTCCTTAATTTCACTTCCGACTGTAGGTTATTTATTCTATAAATTATTAAATGCGGAATCAATAAAATCCATTTTTTTGTCATAGTCAGTGTTGGATTCCTTTGTTGAACCGCCGGGAAGAAAAATACACAAAAAAATGTTTCGTTTGAAGTATATCTAGCATTCATTTTGAATTATTTTTTTATTTTTCAGGAGAAGAATTGACCGATCGCGGCCGCCAATTAAAGAAGTAAACGGCAAATTAAATCATTCATTTTGACTGGAAGTTCAGTTTGAACTCCGGCATTGGCCGCCATTTTGGTGATTCAATTTTGTTGGTTTGGCGACTTAAACGTCGTTACTACAGATTATTCAAGCTGTAGTTACGACGTTTAGGTCGCAACAAACCATTCTGCTATTTTGCTATACACCACTAGCTATAAATTATGTAAAAAAACCCGCCGTTAAAATGGAAAAAAACTTCCTGTTGGAGTCAATGGGCGGGGTCAAAGGAGTCAGTGGGCGGGGTCAGCGATTGGTCAATTAATTATGAGATTTAATGTTGTTGTGTACCTCTTTATCGCAAGTCAGACGGATATTTCAAACTTGCGATCAACATTTCTGTTTATGAAATAAGAATATGTTCACCTTACATAGTTATAAAAGATATTACGTCGGTGGGCGATCAAAATGTCGTAAATACAGCTTGATTAAAGCTGTATTTACGACCTTTTGGTTGCCTAATGATGTATTGAGTATATAACCTGCAGTCAGACCATTACCAACTATCTCGAATCAACAATACGAGCCCACGCAAGTCCAGTATTGTCGTAACACTTATTATTTTTGCAACTTTTATTAAACTGGGATGGTCATTTTATCCTACAGAACATATGTGCATAACTTGTAAACCCAGATTAACCCGCGCTGGATCCGATTGAATTTACTGAAATACCTGCTTAGTCCATTACCAAACCGGAAATTTAAGGCTGGTCCAAATACAAATTATATACAGACGATAATTCCAATCAGATAAAATTTTGAATATCTTTGTCTTTTGGAGTAGAAAATAAGGCGAAAAATAAAGAAATTGCTTGCAACATGCAAAATCTTCATTTTCCGCCTCATTTTCTAGAGTTACCATCTTTAGTTTTGTGAAAAAGGTGGGTTTATGTCGGAATGGGTTAAAACTGAAGCTGAATAAAAAGGAAGGCGGAATGACCATTATTGTTTGAGAAATTCTACCAAGAGCGGAAAGGTGTCGATCCTTGCTAGTCTGCGCATTCCGGGCAGTCTAGTCAAGGTCGATACTTTCGTACGTTTCAGTTTTGTTTGAATGGAGTTTTACGCCGTTTTCAACAATCTTTCAGTTATATCGCGGCTGCTGGAGCACCTAACAATGGACTCCTGGTATTTCTCACACCGGTACTATCACTACATCCTTTCCTAGCCTCCAGCTGCTATCCCACTTAGGTTCACGATTATCCACCCATTGGTGAGAGACAAATGTCGGAAAGAATATGTGCCGCCGCCGGGGATCGAACCCATGACACCCAATATTTGTTTTTGTGAAAAAGGTGGGTTTATGTCGCCAAACCAACAAAAAAGCTTCACATCAATGTCGGCAAATGTTGGAGTTAAGAGTTCAAATCCTGTCCAAATGAATACTTTGATTGGTCGGTTGATTCCTTGATTTACGGCCACGATTGGTCATTAGAGTTCTGTTATTCAGAATAGAGTCTTCGGTTAAGCAAGGTAAAATTATCATCATGACTTGGATTCAGAAAATCCGAGAAAAGCGAAAAAAGTTTCGACCTTGGACAGTCTTTGAAACCTGTGCAGTCTGATTAGGATCTATATCTGTAGCGCTTCAGAGATTAGTTTTTTTTTTACCTTTACGGGCAACATGAATAATCAATAAATTTAACAAGGAAGACAGTTTTCAATAATTAATGTAACAAAGGGCATTGATATTTGTTATAATTAAGTTAATCATAATGATATTTAGTATACTAAAAATGAATGAAAAATAAACCACCTCTAATAAAAAAAAATCTAGATAATTACAGTTAACCAAAACAGTTCTATATCCAAGCTTTTCCCATGTTGCTATGCACCGAATTAGCATCCAGCGAATAAGTATAGATGTTCCACTCAACTGCTGCGAACAAAAACTGACTTGTATAGGTTGATAGATCTAGTTAAGGGGTGGTTACACGGTATGACACTCGGAGAAAACTGTTATTGGTCGATATTCAGTTCACGACGGGATCTCTCGCTCTCGCATCGGGGCTGCTCGAGCAATGTCGTAAAGTTTCGTAGCCTTTCGTATTGCTAGCGGAATATAATGACGTAATACTTTCTAACGCACAGGCAGTCAGTGCGAAAACAGACCAGTAAACAATGGCAAGGCAAAGCAAGGCAACATAAACAACAAACAAACAAACGATCGAACGAACACACAAACAAGCAATAAAAATACTCACTCACACACGCATCAAAAGCAAACAAAACAAATCAAACAAACAACAAAAATAGACTGGCAGCCAAGTAGAAAAATCCACGCAATAAGAAGCACACTATAGCTTTCGCAAGATATAACAGACCATACAATTCCGAACTGATTAAAAGCGAAAGATTTCCATACTAAAAGTTAAAGTAAGTCATAATCATGAGAGGTAGAAATCGCATTGATAAGACATAAAAAAAATGTTAATAAGAAAGCTATCACTTTCCTCAATGTTACTTGATCAAGTAACCTCGTGGTATATAGGAAAAGCAAAGGCGTTGATTTTGAAATTCAAAGTACTGAAAAGTACTGTAAGCTAGCAAAGCATTGTTTTGTTCAGTAATCTTCTTTGTTCAACGTTATTATGACAAAGAAACGAGGTTGAAGTAAACAAGGAGTTAACCCATTCCCACACGATAGGTCCTTTTTACGCCCCTAAAGAAAATATTTGTGGAAAACAATGTGGAAAATGAAGAAATTGCTTGTTACAAGCAATTTTTTCATTTACCACATTGTTTTCTACCTAAAGAAAAACTATTTTAGAATTTTCAACAATATTTGTGGAAAACAATGTGGAAAATGAAGAAATTGCTTGTTACAAGCAATTTCTTCATTTTCCACATTGTTTTCTACCTAAAGAAAAACTATTTTAGAATTTTCAACAATTTGAAAATGTCGTCTGCAACTTCTTTGAAGGCTCTGATCAGAGTCATTTTGAACACAATGTGCTCAAGTGAGCTAAAAACACCTAGGGGATGAACTTGCATGCAGAGTTTGCAATATTCCTGAAATACATAAGAACTACTTTTTATGGCGTAGGCATTTAATGGATTTAGTGGTTAAGCCTCCAGTGACAGTTTGCACTCGTTGAACCTTTGAGACGACCTCATAATTTTGTCTAACAACTTAAACTATCAAAGCTGACGCGCTGCCAGCTAAAAAGTACATGTATGTGAACTAAACATTGTTAAAGACTATAGCGAGATAGGGTTGTGTGTGCCGGCAACACGCACAACAGTATCTCGCTTACATGAAGACCGCAGTATTATTATTCCTTTCAACTAAACAAAGTCGAGGTCATTTGAACACTATGAATTGATAACACCTAACCTTCTCTCGAAATATCGAAACATTCAAGAATCAACAACTACATGTACTTTAACCACCATAGACACTGTAAATATTTGTATATTTATGTGGTTTGATAGGCAATATTGCCTTTATTCCTGAATAAACGATCTATCTATCTATCTGATATCAACAAATACCAAGGTGGATAATCCAAAAAATGTGTCACCTGACGAAGGCCGACTTTCGTTTACATAAACACATAATACAGGTTTAAAAGTTAACCTATTCCCACACAACACATTTTTAGACTGGTCCTAATTGAAACAAGCTGCAGACGAAAATTTTAAGTTGATAGAATTTTAGATTTTTATTTTTTTTGTTGTAAAAAACATTGTGGATAATGGAGAAATTGATTGATACAAGCAATTTCTTCATTATCCACAATTTTTTCCAAAGTTTTTTTTTTTCGTCGAGGGGCTTGAACAGGAGATATAGTTTGGGAATTGGGTAAAATTTTATAACTTAAAAACCGAGAATACATTATAAGTAGCCGATAGAGGCTAACTGCTAAGAACACCACACTCGCCTATGTTGTGATTTTAAAGATTTTTGTTTGCGAACAGGCTAGGTATTATCTTCATTGAAGTATACTGTGTAAATCAAAAAACCTAGTCTTACCGGGTAAACGAACCTTAATAAGATCAAGATGATGCTACTTTTCAATATTCTTTGCAAAGCAATTCGATCGATATGGCCAATACATCGTGCCTATTTAAGCGAGCAGATACATAAAGAAATTTGCCCTTTTCGTTTTTTGTATTCAGTCTGGATAAATAGCAGTCTACCCTTTATGAATGATACATTAAGATTTTACCAAGTTAAATGTTTTAGATTTGTCAATCGAGAAAAATGTGGTGAAGTTTGCAATGCGACATTGGTATTCCCCAGGAATTGTTCAAACAATATGTTAAAACTCTTTAAACGTATCTTATACAGTACTGAAGTTTAAATCACTCATCTTTTAACCCTTCCCTGTTTTGTAAAATTTTAGATCTGTCCAAATTCAAAGGTTTTGCAGACGAAAATTTCATCTAGATTTAATTTGAAAAAAAAAGGATATTCAGTAGGGTAGAAAATTTTGTGGAAAAGAAGAATTTTTTTGATACAAGCAATTTCTTCTTTCTCTTCAATATTTTCTCAATTATATACTAAGAGAAAAAAGTTTAGCAATTTTTTTCGACCTACATTATTTTTCAACGTAAATGTATAAACCTTATAAAATCAGTCTCGTTTGCAAGTTTTAAAAGGTAACTAATTATGCATTAAGAGCACGTTTTCCTCGCTAAAGGGTGTCTGACGCAATTTTGCTGAAACACGTTCTGCACGTGCTTCCACATGTACGTGAAGTCTATTTCCACAATATCTATCCCAGTTTATTGGTTAGCAACAATAACAAGATAACTCATTAAAACATTTGAAAAATTCAAATGGGACGTTGCCCAGGGCTTAACTTAGACCAACGGAACGTAGCCATCGGTATGCTGGCTGGTGGTATGATGGTAAAAGAGGTGGCTCAACATTTTGCCGTGAGCCAAAGTTCCTTTTCAAGACTTAGAACAGAGTGTAGTCAATTAGGCACCGCCAAAGACAGGCCACGTTCAGGGCGTAATCGCTTCCTCAATAGCACTCGTATAGCCGGTTTGGTCCGAAATGCAACGGGAACACGGGTCTGTGCTCGTACTGTAAAAACAGACTTCGTTCGACATGTTTACGCGCACGTCGACCTTACGTTGGCATTCCTTTGACACGTGCACACAGACATGCAAGATTGAATTGGACAAGGGTACACCGTCGACGGCCAACACGAATGTGGAATCAGGTCCTATTCACAGACGAATCCCGTTTTAATGTTTGCGGATGGCAGGGTACGTGTTTGGAGGCGTGAAGGTGAACGGATGGACCCCGCCAACGTCATTCAACATGACCGTTTTTGAGGCGGCAACGTCATGGTCTGGGGTGGTATATCATACCGTGGCAGGACTGACTTGGTAGCTATTCAGGGAAACTTAAATGCCGTTCGATACTGCACCGAAATTGTCCAGCCAGTGGTATTGCCGTTCTTGCGTCAAGGGCTTGCTAGCATTTTTCAGCAAGATAATGCCCGCCCATTTGTCGCTCGGCACAAGTTGGACCTTTTACAGACTAGTAATGTTGATATGTTGGATTGTCCAGTCAAATCACCGGATCTGTCTCCGAACATACACCTTTGGGACCATCTGGGTAGGAGAGAAAGAGACAGGAATGACGTTAATAATGTTAGAGACCTGGAACGTGTTCTGCGTCAGGAATGGGGTCGTATCCCTATGGCCATTAATCGTAGGCTCATTTCCAGCATGAGAAGACGCTGTGATGCCGTTATTGGCGCAAACGGTTGGACACACAAGATATTAAATCTTTGTGTTACTTTTACTTCCCTACCCCTACCATGTTTGACGCTGTATAACAAACACGTATGACCTTGAAATCATCTGATTTTTTAAAATACTGTGGCTAACACATAAAAAATCGATGTGTGAAAATATGGTTTGAATCCAAAGCTAGACACCGGAGAAATTGACTGTAACGTACGAAAGTGCTAAACTTTTTTCCCTCAGTATACATTCACAGGTACGTAAAAACCAGGAATTGAACAGGAAAGGGTCAAATGATTCAATTTTTGCTTTTCAAAACCCATGCATTCTGAATGGACAAAGAGTTATTTTCATACCCCAAGAATTTAATTTTTAGTTTCATCTATCAAAAACGGCCTTCTGATTGGTCGAAAATAATTATTCATAACTCCATGAACAAAATTTTGAGCACGCAGCAATTGTGTATGCTTCCGCACAAAATAGTCACAAAAAGGTATCATAATTTGTAAGGTTTTTGCTTTTTCGCTCGATGCTATTAATTTATAAAAGGTGAAGAGAATATTTTTTATTTTTATGGAGGTATGAATCGAAAAACCTAATCACACTTATGTATGAATCCGCTGAACGTATGAAAAAGGGACTGTATTTGTATAACTGCACATAGAGTAGTGTATAAAACTGTCTAAAGCGGTTAAAATGTTGGCTTATTTGATACTTTTGATATATTATGCCATGAAAATATCAAATTATAAAAAAAAATATTTTATTCCCTCGAGTTATGAAATTAAAAGCCTACTGTAATCCCATCTCTTTATGAGTCCGCTTTACAGCTTTACACATATAACTAGGTTTTTACTTTCATACATCAATGAAAACAAAAGAAAAGAAAACAAAACCCATTCGCTTCATCTGTTAACGCATAACCGTTAACGAACTCTGAAAATATCAGAACGATGTCTCTAAACCCCCACAAAAAAAAAAAAAAAAAAAAACACAAAAAAACTGAAGATAGTCTTTCATTCAAATTAAAGGTCGATTTTGATACGAGTTATCTTTTGATAACCCAATACCAGACGACACAAATTTAAACTGGTCCAAATTAAAAGGAGATGAAGATAACAATCTAAAGCTAATGATATTCTAATTTTTTTCAACTTTCTGGTTAGAAAACATTGTGGAAAATGAAGAAATTGCTTGGTTCAAGCAATTTCTTCATTTTACACAATGTTTTCCCCAATAGTTTTTCTCGAGGGGCGTCATAAAGCCTCATTGTGTGGGAGTGGGTTTAAGCAATAAGGATCTCAACATGTAACAGTGTTCTTTTCAATATCCAATACCATTTCTATCCCATGAGTAAGACAACTGCACATTTCAATGCATTTTAAACGATAAAATGACACCTTATTTATTGGTTTAAGATAGCTTTAGAGATTAATGGTGACTAAACAAAAATTTACATAATTCATTAAATAATTCATGAAATGTCTTAAACAACCCCCCCCTTTCCCAGCCTAAAGCTGCCATTACTTTTCGTTACTCGTCAAGCTAAAAGGATCCTACTGGGAATGTACGGATCGTTGGCCACGCCCACTGAGCTCCAACAGGAAGTTTCACTTCATTATCAAACGGCGCTATTTCGGGAGAAAAAAAATGATCAGAAGCGTGTAACAAAAAAGTAAAATGGTTGGTTGGCGACCTAAACGTCGATACTACAGCTTGGATAAGCTGTAGTTACGACGTTTAAGTCGCCCAACCAACAAAAATGTTTCACATAAATGTCGCAAAATTAAATCTTTTCTTCCGGTCTAACAAAATAGTGATTTGATTGGTCGATTGAGTCTTTGATTTGCAGCAATATCATAATGACTATATTTGAGAACTAACGCCATTTGATATCTAACTCGAACTTCCTGTCGGAGATGAGCGGACGTGACCAGCGATCAGTCAGCTCTGAAACCGTGACCATGAAATAAAAACTGTTAGAGGTAAAAGATTTCTGTGCTTCACCTAACTCATGAAACAATGACAAAGATTTGACCGTAGTCTGATCAAATTCGATGCTTATCCCGGTTTCAAATTAACGGACCGCTAGCAACGCCCCCTGAGCTCCAACGGGATGTTTCAACGTTGGATTTATACGGCGTATTTTTCCCCCGAAATGTATGGCCAGTAGCATGTCTCACAAAGGTGAAATTGTTTGAATAAGTTGTAGTTACGACGTCTATGTCGCCAAACCAACAAAAAGCTTCACATAAATGTCGGCCAATGTCGGAGTTAAGAGTTCACATTCGGTCTAAATGAATGATTTATTGGTCGATTGATTCTTTGATTGACAGTCGCTAACCGTAAATTATTCTTTTCGCGTGCCTTCCCTCATTTTTTTTCGAGGTCGATAAAACTGGGGAAGAAGTACGGAAAAAGATACAGAAACGTAAGCCCTCTAAACTGACAGCCATACAAAAACACCGGCCTATTGATTATAACGGAGAAATAATTAGTTTTATTCATTACTGTAAGACTTTTGTTCGACGGACAGGGTGACAAGAAATCAATCTTAATCGATAATCGATCTTTCAGAGTAGATAATTCATAAGTTGATGTCCGTGAATTTTAATTCTCGTTCCCTAAAGTACAATGAAATTTGATCTCAAAGCTGAATACAACATTTATTCAGAATGGAAGAAAATTGGATTATACATTTAGAAGGACGGCCATTTAGTTAGTCTATACTAATTTATTTTAGTTCAACTATGACTAAAGCATTAAACTTACAGAATAGGTCTCGTACACTCACCATCCAGATATTTTAGCGTCCCTGAAAGAGAGCCAATGGCTTAACCCATTACCAAATGGCAGAATTTGAGACTAGTCTGAATTGAAAGAAGTTGCAGACGACAATTTCAAGTTGATGAAATTTTAAAAATCTTTGTATTTTGGGTTAGAAAACATTGTGGATAATGAAGAAATTGCTTGTAACAAGCAATTTCTTCATTGTCCAAAATGTTTTCCCAAGCATTTGTCATGAAGGGTGTCAAAAGGCGTCACTGCATGGGAATGGGTTAAAGCCACTGCTACCCAACTCTACAGTTTGGTAGACTGGGACTGGCTATTATGTATCTTGCCCATGAACACATCCAGTGACGGTGGGGCTCGAACCAATGACTTTCAAATCACGAGAGAAAGCATCTTTACCATTCGACAATCGAGGCAGTCGGACGGTCAGTTGGAAACCACTGAAAACCCTATTACAATAAAATCCCCAATTTTGACACGTTGGGTGAAATAGTCGTAGAGAATATTGTGGAAAAGGGAGAAATTGCTTATCACAAGCAATGGCTCATTTTCTCACATTGTTTTGCTGTCCTATGTGGATTTCATCATTTTATCGTGCTTAATGCATAATAGCCGTAGAAAACATGGAGAAATCAGTAATAGTTTGTACTAAGCAATTTCTCTTTTCTCACAATGTTTTCTAACTTACGCTGCTTCAAAAAAAATTAAACCGACTTTGTCGCCTTCAACCTTTTATCAGCTCGGACTGTTTGATTAATTAAAATTAATTAGAACAAGAGGGCCATTATGGCCTCGTATCGCTCACCTTAGGTTTAAGGCTATGTGACATATATAAAATATTATAGCTCTGAACCAAGCTGTTTTGGAGAAGATTTTTAAAGATTTTCTCCTTTAATACTGAGTATATCGAAGACGGCTAATTTTCAGAGTAATTTTGTAGTGTTTTGGTAGAGGGTCAAGAGACATTGATACATACCTAATATCAAAGATCTAGGCCTAACGGTTTATGAGAAGATTTTCAAAGATTTCCCCATATATTCCTATCTGAATTTAGGGATTGCACAGAAAAGGACTTATATTAGAGTACGATAATTCTTTGAAGTATTTTTGGTAGAGGGCCAATAGGTATTGCTACCAAATATTAAAACAATATGCCTTAAGGTTTGAGAGAAGAAAACTTTCAAATGAAAATTCTATGAAATTCAGAGATCACGAGGAAAAATGCTAATTTTCAGTATACGGAAATTCTTCATAGATTTAATTTTTTAAGCTTTTTTAAAGAGCATAAGATAAGGATAATTTCTGTGAAGTTTGGTTGAAATTCAAGTTAGTTTAGAAGGAGAAGATTGTTGGTACTTGTTAACGGACGGACGGATGGTCTGACCGACGCTGGGCGATGACCAATTACAATAGCTCACCTGAACACGAAATCGGGAGGTAGGGCGCGGCTTCCCGATCAAGAAGTTCCGAGTTCGATTTCCGGGAGCGGCTATCGATCTTAGGCCTGTCACATGATCGGCGCGAGAACTGGCGTATTCTCAAGCAGAATCGAGAGGGGTTAATCTAAGTTGGAAGATCGATACAAAATAAAAAGATTTAAACCTAAGTTGCCTTCTGGTTAAAAACAACACACACCCAGAAACCAAATCAATGCATATCATGCATGTATAGTCAGCCATGACCATTCTACTTACAGAAAATCTGACAAAAGCGAAAATTTTGACCGTGGTTACATTTCGCACTTCACAGATCGCTTGACGAGTCAAATTTAGAAAAATGTTTATTGGCATGCAACGATAAAATCTATAACATGCAGCAAACAAGTAGGGATAGGAAAGAGTATCTCCGTTTTAGTAATTACCTAATTTTGTCACTGATTGACTTGGGTCTCACATGACGTAAAATATCTATTGAAAAACACAAGATAAGAAATTGATTGATTAAGCTCGATTTTGTGGCCTGATTTTTTTTTTATTTAATGCGCCTCCATGGGCTAAACTCGTGTAAAACTCGCGACCCCCCCGGCACCCCCTCCCGAATCGACGACGTGTTGCTACAAGACGGTCGATTCGTCAACTACCACATGAGAAAATTTTAGTCTGGTTCAAAGTCAAAGGCGTTGCAGACGACAAATTTCAGTTGATGAAATTCTGGACTTTTTTTCAAGTTTTGGGGTAGAAAACATTGTAGATAATGAAGAAATTGCTTGAAACAAGCAATTTCTTCATTTTCTACAATGTTTTCCCAAAGCTTTTATTCTGGGGCGTCAAAAAGCGTGATTGTGTGGGAATGGGTTAACAAATCGTAACTTTGACATTGATGATAATATTTTTTTTTATTTAACCCTTTCCTGGCTAATCCCTGGATTTTACGTCCCTGAGTTTTTATAATTGAGAAAATATTGTGGGATAAGAAGAAATTGCTTGGTACACAATACTTTATACCCTATAAGCTTTTCAAATTGCACTCACTTTTAATTGTCGTCTGCAACTACTATGAAATTGGGCAAGTCTAAAATTTGGAAAGGGTTAAAGAAGGTAGCTCATTGACCAAGCCCCGCACAACAAAGCTTTAGACTAGAGCTTAAGCTTAAGCTTAAGACGACAATTCCAAATAGATGGAATTTTATTTTTCCCCCATTTTTTGGATAGAAAACAATATGGGTAATGAAGAAACTGCTTGTCCTTTTCCACAATGTTTTCCAAATTTTTTTTTTCCTTTAGACGTGTAAAAAGGAGAGATTGTGCTGGAATGGTTGCAACTTTTACGTACAAAATAAGTTAATTAAGGACTTGCTTACACTGAGGCCTTACAAGAGGTGATGATATCTATCATAAAATTAACGCTTATGATTGTAAAATGGATAACGATGACGATGAATAAGGTATAAGACGGCCGTTAAGCGATAGCATGAAAAATAGATAGAAAGCAAATTACCGTTTTTGTAAAATCATGCGTCCCTGTAAAATCACGCACACGTACGCGCACACAGTCGCACGCACACACACACACACAAACAAAAGAAGACGATGATGTCGATAGGTTAGAGATGTTAGTGATACCAGTTCAGTTTTAGCTAAAACACATTTCGTAAGACATACACAATCACGAAATTATATAAATTAAGAAACTATAACTCGTTATTCAAAAACAAACATTTTTCAGAGATATCTTACAGTATGAATAAGCTGAAGTGGTCAAGGTTTTCCCCCACCCCTTTCGACGATACGATATACACGCACATTAAAATAAGACTTTTCATAAACCCGTTCTGAAAGATAGCAGCTTTTCTTTATAAGGACAAAGTTCAAATATGAGCCATGCGACAAAAGAGAAATCTTGCAATTGACCGTTTGCTTGCCACGCCCTCTAAGTTCTGACGGGAAATTCCAACGGCGATATTTTGCAAAACTTATGGTCCATATCATGTAAAGAAAATTATAAATTATAAATAATATGGATGGTTAGCGACTTAATCGTCACAACTACAGCTTCAATAAGCTGTAGTTACGACCTTTAAGTTGCAAAACCAACAGAAATGATTCACATAAATGTTGGAGTTCAAAGCTCATTTCCAGTCTTAATGTATGCTTTGATTGGTCGGTTGTTTCTTTAATTTACATTCGAGATTCTGACAAGCCCAATCTGTATCTATCTTAACATATGACCTTGAACTGTGACCTTCATTCCAAATCTATCCAAAATTGTTTAAATGGTATATTAACTCGTGGTGGTGGGCAAATATCGAGTATCATTATAAATACATCTATAAGTGTAGAAGTTATACCTTGGGATGAGCTCAGTTTTGACATTTGAACTAGACCTGTGACCTTGAAATCGTAGCTATCTAACATTTCTTTTTCAAATGGCACACTTACTCACGATAAAGAATAAATGTGCCATATTATTTTGAAACACATCCATAAATGAAGTAGTGGTGTTTCAAATAAACTCGGTCTGTACTATTTTTAACTTTTTACCTTGACCTTAGAATTATTGAAAAATACCAATGGAAATAAGTATTTCAAGTGATGGGGAATTAATGCAAAACAATATATTCGATTTAACTCACCAATAGATATTCGGCTAATGCCTTCATCAGAAATGACAGTATATCTAAACACTATGTAACATCGTTTTTTTCTCAGACAACAACACTCAAAATGTGATGTTACATTCTGTTTAACCCATTCCCACACAAGAAAATTTTAGACTGGTCCAAATTGAAAGAAGTTGCAGTAGACAATTTTAAGGTAGTGGAATTTTAGAAACATTTGTCTTTTGAGACAGAAAACATTGTGGATAATGGAGAAATTGCTTGTCACGAGCAATTTCTTCATTATCCACAATGTTTTCCAAAGCCATTTTTCCCTAGGGGCGTGAAAAGGAGGGACTGTATAGGAATGGGTTAAATATACTGTCATTTCTGAAGAAGGCATTACCCGAATAATAATTAAAAAGAGTTTAATTGAAAATTGTGTATCAAAAAATTGTTTCCAATCGCAAATGATGGAGAACAACAGCGTCGAAATTATTTCGAAATCGCGACATCCAAAAATGCAGGAATTATGCATCGAGCCACGCAGTTAAATATTACTAACATTGACCTGAACTTGATTCTATCTAAAAAGTTGTTTCAAATGGCACATCTTTCAATAACAGAAACCAAATATTTTTTCGAAAACTCCATCAATAAATGTAGAATTAATACTCCAAACAAGTTCGGACAGACACCGGACGGACGAACGATGACAAAATAACATCTGTCCGCCTATCAGTGAGGAATAATAATTTCAATACTAACGCACCGCATGGGAAAGTACAAACGCTCGGCCACGGGCTTCTTTCAAGTGAGCAAAAACTATTCAAGCTGGAAAGAAACATAATCATGTCCCACACTATATATTGTATACAGTCCTATTTTGATGTAATCGAATTTCTTTTGCGAGAACAAAGCGAAAACCTTAATTAAACCTTACGACAAAATATTGATTTTTATTTTATTTTACCCGAATTTCTATTACGAGATCGCAGACAAAAACTTAAGTAAGCCTTACCACAAAACCATCATATAATTCTTAAGTCTTATGCACGGTGACAATGATACTAATGCTAAGGAATATTTCAGGTTATCTCCAAGAATATTTTAAATTAACCCATTCTCTCACGACACATTTTTAGACTGGTCCGAATTCAAAGAAGCTGCAGACAACGATTTCAAGCTGATATATATTCAAGTATCTCTGTCATTCTGGGTAGAAAAAAAATGGAAAATGAAGAAATTTCTTGTTTTTCTGACCTATTTTCTTGAGAGGTGTGAAAAGTTGGAATTGTGTGGAAATGGGTTAATAAACAAGAGGAAAATGATGGTCCTAAATCGCTATCCTGAATCATCTACTGTTAGAAAAATAAAAAAAAATTAGCACCAGTTTCATGAAGATTAATCCAAAACTATGGCCTCTATAGTGTAAACAAAGAAATTGTCATTAAGGCCCCTTTTCCAGTGATTTCCTACAGAACCTTTCCATAATCAATAGAGTTCATCCTTATGACCTTACAACTATTCTGGCCAAGTTTCGTGAAGATTGTGGCAAACCCGTGGCCTCAAGAGTGTAAACAAGGAAAACGTTATTCATGTCCCTTTTCTTGTGTTTTCCAAAAGAACCATCCCATAAATCAAAAGGGTTCATCCCCGTGACCTAACAATTATTCAGGACAGATTTCAAGAAGATTGAGCCAAAATTGTGGCCTTTACAGTGTAAACAAAGAAAATGTCATTAAGAGCCTCTTTTCCTGTGTTTTCCGATAGAACCTTCCCGTAATCATTAGGGTTAATCAAATTATTCTGGCCAAGTTTCATGACAATTGTGCCAAAAGTGTAAACAAAGAAATTTTCTTTAAGGTCCCCTTTCCTGCGTATTCCACTAGAAACCAACCACAATCATTAGGGTTAATCTTTATGACCTAACAATTATTCTAGCCAACTTTCATGGAGATTTGGCCAAGACTGTGGCCTCTAGATCGTAAACACTTCAATTGTTTACGCCGCACGACAGACATCCAACGATCACAAAAGCTCACCATGAGCAATGTGTGCTTTGATGAGCTAATAAAATAAATATACAAAGTATAAAAAAAAGAAAAAAAAAAAAAAAAAAAAATAATAATAATAAAAAGTAAGACGACATGAAGATTCGAACCCACGCGATTCATAACTCAGGATATAGTGAAGAAAGTAAGATTGAGGCGAAAATAAGCCCAATTACGAAAAATTCAAGAACATTTCAAGAAAATCTACAAAAATAGGCGAGTGTCGAATTGGCCCCGAGGGTTCTCCGAGGAGAAAGTTCACGAGCTTTTGTCTCTTGTGAAAGCGGGTTACCGGTGTAGGTATACCCTTATCCCCGGGGCTACGGCTCACACGAATCGATGTGATAAATTTTATTAATATATACCTAACCAATATTGATTGGGCAATGTCTATATAAAAAGAATGACGTCTCGTTTCTAAAATTAGAGATAGATTAAATATGATAATGTTGAAACCCCCAAAATCAATATCTTTAACCCGCTAACCACACCGTCTCTCGAGTTTCCACTCCCGTAAAATGATAGACGAAACAGGAAAAGGAGACATTGCTCCTAATGAGCAAATTTCTCCTTTCTCTACAACGTTTCTTCCCTACATAGGACACACACTTATTTTCTAAATAAAACCTGCTTTGAAAAATTGTCAGCACTTTCTTTTCTGCTTTATAATTTGTCCAGTCTTTGTTTGGTACAAATCACAAATACGTCTTTTCTTATATTCGTATAAGTTGGATGATAACACGGTCAGTGAAATAAATCATTTTAACCCATTCCCAGACAACCAAATATTAGACTGGTCCGAATTGAAAGAAGCTGCAGACGACAAGTTCAAATTAATAGATTTTTTTTCTTCTTTTTTTTGGATAGAAAACATTGAGGATAATGAAGATATTGCTTGAAACAACAGTTAACTGTTTTCTTGAGGGGCGTAAAAAGGAGGGCTTGTGTGGGAATGGTTTAAAGTCACGTGAAATTGGGTCAAAGGCCCCCCACACAATTATCTAATTATCTCAACCAGTACTAGCCAGTAGATGTCGTTTGTAAAAACCACCCACTCTTTAAACACCCCATTTCCACGCAAGCTCGCGAATCGGCAAACTTAACCCTTTCCTGTTCAATCCCTGTTTTTTATGTACCTGTGATTTTATAATTGAGAAAACATTGTAGAAAGAGAAGAAATTGCTTGTAACAAGCAATTTTTTCTTTTTCCACAATATTTTTTTTAACCTACTGAATTGTTATTTTTCAAATTAAATCCACCTTAAATTTTCGTCTGCAAAACCAATGAATTTGGACAGGTCTCAAATTTTGCGATACAGAAAAGGGTTTAAGAAGAGAACTTTTAAAATGGCAACCTCTCGTTTTCCTATCCTAGATGACAAATGCTTTTCACTTGAAATATTCTTCTTCCGTAGTATCAAGAAACTCTTTAATTTTAGACCAGTATAAAATCCTGTTGTAAGGTAATGGGTTAAAGAAAATGTAATCAGCGAAACATCTAGACCCAGGTCAGCTCACTGACCACAATTATCGTTTTACTAGTCTATGTGTAATTTATTTGTTGAACCAATGCCGCATTACCCCTTAATTGTTTTAAGATTCAGAGAGAAAAACGTGTGAAAATGGTCAGCTGCTTTTACCTTTCCTTCACTCCAGGATACTTATTCTTCTCTTTTGTTTGGAAACACAGACCTTAGATACAAGAGCGGTCAGAGACGGGTTATACTCCCCGAACATAGCCCCGTCACAAAAAGTATGAAATAAACAGTAGAATTTTCGGACGGACTGACGGACGCAGATGCGGGTATATGCTTGCTATATTCCAGACATGCTAAATTTTTACGTAAAGATTTGAGCTGCGACCTTGGAGCTATCCGAAAATTTGCTTCAAATGACACACCTACTCACAATAGAGAACAATTGTGCAAAATTGATTTCGAAATATATTCATAATTTTAGGAGCTATGCTCCAGACATGCTTAATTTTATTGATTCGCTTAAGATGTGACCTTGACCTTCGAGCTATCCGACTTTTTTTTCAAACTGCACATCTACTCATGACTGAGAAAAATTGTGACAAGTTATATTACAATCCATCGAAAATTGAAGCAGCTATGGTCTGGACATCCTTAATTTTGATGTTCGACCTTGAGCTGTGACCTTTACCTAGCACGACTGAGATCAATTGTGCAAAGTTGTATTGAAATCCATCTGTAGTTGAAGGAGCTATGCCCTCGACATGCTCAATTGTCTAAAGTTATTTCAAAATCCGTAATTGAAGGATGTATGTTCAGGAAAGATTAATTTTTCAAATTCAACCCTGAGCTGTGACCTTGGAGTTATCTGAAGATTTGTTTCGAATTGCACGTCCACTGATGATAGAGAACAACTGTGTAAATTTATTTTGAATTCAAGCCATAATTTTAGAAGCTATGCTACAGACATGGCTATTCTCAACTTTGACCTTGATCTGTGACCTTGGAGATTTCTTTCCGAATGGCACATCTTCTCATGACTGAGATCAATTGTGCTAAGCTATATTGGAATCCTTCTGTATATAATAATTGAAGGAGCTATGCACTGGAATTTTAAATTTCGACCTAGTGATGTGACCTTGACCTTGGAGCAATCTGAAGATATGCTTAAATTTGCACATCCATTCATGCTAGAGAAAAGTTGTGTAAAGTTATTTCAAAATCCATTCATAATTAAAGGAGCTATACTCTGTAAATGCTTAATTTCAATGCTTGACCTTGAGCTAAGACCTTGACTCTATCTATTTTTTTTCAAATGGTACAACTAGCTCTTTCCTGCTTTGCAAAGTTTTAGACAAGTCCAAATTCAAAGGTTTTGCAGACGAAAATTTAAAGTTGATTTTATTTGAAAAATAACCATTTAGTAGGTTAGAAAATATTGTGGAAAAAGAAGAAATTGCTTGTCGCAAGCAATTTCTTCTTTTTCCACAATGTTTTCTCAATCATAAAATCACAGGGACGTAAAAACCAGGGATTAACCAGGAAAGAGCTATCCTTGATAGAGCTCTAACAATTGTGCCAAGTCATTTTGAAATTCATCTATAATTGAAGGAGCTCTGCTTGAACAAGGTCAATTCTGACCTTTGACCTTCAACCGTGACCTTGACGCTTTCTGATTTTTTTAAATGATACAACTATTCAAGATAGAGAACTATTGTGCAAAGCTATTTAATCTATCTATATATGAAGGAGCTATGCTGTGAACAAGTTCAATTGTGACCTTTGACCTTGAACTGTGACCTTGATGCAATCTGATTTTTCTTTCAAAAGGTACATCTATTCATTATAGAGAACGGTTGTGCAAAGTAATTTTGAAATCCATCCATAATTGAAGGAGCTATGCTGTGAAAAAAGGTCAATTTTGCTCCTTGACCTCGAAGCTGATCTTTTTCAATGTGCTTAGTTATTTTGAAATCCATCCATAATTAAAGGAGCTATAATTGTGAACAAGGTCAATTTTGACCTTTGACCTTGAACTGTGACTTTGATCTTGAAGCTATCCAAAAACCGACAAAAGAACCTCGGTACAATATCATCAGGAATTCACATGTGAAGTTTAATGCAATTTGGCCCAAGGGTTGTTGAGATATTGGGATGGACAGACAGAAAACAGAATGATGGACAGTCAAACAAAGTGGCGGCTATATGCTCGCCCTTCTGGAAACATATTAAATGTTTATTAATCCTTTAATAGACGATAAATAGACGATAAGATATCAGACTAGTCCAAATTCATAGAAGACACGGACAATTCAAAATACACTAAAAGTGGGAAATAAGAGACAAAAGGATAAAAATCATTACCAGTAAAGAAATCATTACCAGTAAAGGACTTATTGCTTGAATCTAGCAATTTTACATTTTCCAACAGAATTTCAGAGCCACAAAATCCTTAGCCAACATGAGGGATTGTGTAGTCGTAGGTTAAAAACCCTATCAAAAACGAAGCATCTCACCTAAAATTCAAAGATATGTTACTCTAGACCCCTTTTCTGTACACATACCAGTTTTAGGACGAGTTTTGTCCATACCAAGTGTACTTAATATTAACCCTTGTCATGCTGAGCCCAGAATATTCCTACTTTTGCAGAAGGTATAGACTAAGATCAGCCTACACACATAGAGGCAAATAACTATGACCAGTTTATTGAAGATTGAGCCAAAACTGTGACTTCTATATTATGAATAAAGAAATTGTCATTAAAGCCACTTTTCCAGTGTTTTCCTATAGAACCTTCCTATAATCTATAAGGTTCATCTCTATGACCTAACAATTATCCTGACCAAGTTTCACGACAAATGAGCCAAAATTATGGCCTCTAGAGTGTTAACAAAGAAATTGTCATTAAGGCACCTTTTCCTGTGTTTTCCAATAGGGTTCATCCTCATGACCAAACAATTATTCTTACCATGTTTCATGAAGATTAAGCCAAAATTGTGGCCACTAGAGTGTAAACAAAGAAATTGTCATTAAGGCCCCTTTTCCTTTGTTTTCCGAAAGATCCTCCCTATAATCAATAGGGTTCATCTTTATGACCTAATAATCATTTTGGCAAAGTTTCATGAAGATTGAGCCAAAATTGTGGCCTCTAGAGTGTAAACAAAGGAATTGTCATTAAGGCCCCTTTTCCTGTGCTTTCCAATAGAACCCTCCCATAATCAATAGGGCTCATTCTCTTGACCTAACAATTATTCTGACCAAGTTTCATGAAGATCGGTCAAAACTGTGGCCTCTAGAGTGTAAGCACTTCAACTGTTGACACCACAGGACGCACGACAGACATTCAACGATCACAAAAGCTCACCATGAGCACTTTGTGCTCAGGTGAGCTAATAACATCCTGTTTAGAATTGCATTAAAATCAAAGGGCTGAAATCACTGGAAGCACCAGTTGTAGGTCAATATATCATTTGAAAACTGGTTTTATAAACAATTCCTTCTTGATAGGGACAAGCAGGTCGTGTACACAATGATAAGACTGCATAATATGGGCAGGCTGATCTTTGTCTATATATCCTCCCCAGACAGGAATATTCTGGGTTCAGCATGAGAAGGGTTAAGAGCAGTGCTTTCAGAACTATGTGATATCAGTCCTTGTCATGTTGAATAATTAATCCACTATACAGTTTGAATTAAAATCAAAGATCTAAAAGCACTGGAAACATCAAATGAGGGGCAATATCTCGTCGTTGTCATTCTAAAACCTTGTAACTAAAACTTGATTTACGAAGTCTTAGAACAATAATGACGATCTATTCTTCATAAAAAAGCTAAACAATGTGGTGTAGACTAAGATATGTGCAAGCTGATCATTGTCTATACCTCCTACAAAAGCAAGAATTTTCCAGGTTCAGCAAAAGGACCCCTTCGGATATACGAACAGTAACAATCCTGCAAGCTTAACAGCTCAAAATCTGTTGCCAATGAAAGCATTTATTTAATCTAGAATGATAATTCTATCCTTCTGAAAATACATTTTCAAAATACAACCTCCAGTTAGCCCCTGCAGTATCGAATCCTACTTTCAATGATCCTTTTCATCAGTTCCCACGAGGTTCCTTTTTGCTTGGTGGGTCAGGTTCTTTCTTTTTTGTGCTAATTTATCTAATGGGTTAAATTTAGGCTGTAGGCCCACTATGTACAAGAATCTCCTTACTTCAACTCTTACAACCCCTGGATTTTACGTCCCCTCAACTTCATACTTCAGTAAGCGTTGTAGAGAAAGAAGAAATTGCTTGTAACAAGCAATTCCTTCTTTTTCCACAATATTTTCTACCCTGTAGGTTGGTTACTTTTTAAATTGCACTCACTTTTAATTGTCATGTGCCACTTCTTTCGAATGGAAAATGGCCAAAATTGTGATAAATAGGAAAGGGTTAAAAAATTACTATTTGGTTCATACATAATCATAAGGTACAACATTCTTTTCAAAATATCTAAATATACATGCCAATATTGAGCAAGATCAAACTATGTAAAGTTGTTTCCTTTGCTCTTTGTTACACCAAACTTGGCAAGAAATGTTATCACAGTAATTCAATACGATCTAGAGGCCATACCGGCGGGTTTTATTAACAGAGACAAGAACCCTAAATATTGACTGAATGTATCTTCTTACTGTAACGTCACATTGACTTTATGGCGCCGTCAAAATGCACCAACCTGAGGATCATGTAATATCTTTTTTTTAGTTATTTGCGATATTTTCATAAAAATTAATCCATGTTTACATAATAAAGATAATGTACTACTGAGTCCGAAAACACAGGAAATACTTTTCTAGCTGGGTGATTTTTAACAGTTAGTGAACCAAGCCCTTTAAGGGGATGTCCGGGTTCTAGTTTATAACATTCTGAATTGTTAATCCTCATGAGAACACCATCTTGTGTGTTTAGATTTGAATCATATTGCAATCAAGTAAAACAGAGTATATATTTTACTAGTTTCAAGTAAAATTTTATGGACCTACTTTGTGTGTAAGCATACAGATCAGTTGTGTGCTCAAAAATTTTTTCGTGGAAGTATCAAAAAGAAAATTTCAGCCAATCAAAACACATGAATTTTAACAGACGAAAGTAAAAGTGAATTATTCTAAAACCAAAATCAGCCATTCCTTTTTCAGCTCTGCTTATAAGAAATGAAAGCAAGGTCTGACAGAATTGTACACTGACCTCCGAAAAGAAAGTTTGGCTTAAGAATTAATAGGCACTATTTGGCAAAGCATATGGTCAGTAACATGCAATGAAAAGATGAAATGGTTGGTTGGCGACCTTAACATTGTAACTACAGCTTGAAAAAACTGTAGTTATGATGTTTAAGTTGCAAAACTATAAAGAATACTTTACATTAATGTTGACCAATGTCAGAGTTCAAAATTCACTTCTGGTATATATGAATAATTTGATTGGTCTCAGTGAATAATTTGATTGGTCAGTCAGTTGTTTGATTGACAGCTGCAATCATTTTGAACAATTGCTTAGAATAGCATAACTCTGGATCTAATTAAATTGTGGATTTATCAATAGCACAGAACACATCAATATGATATGAAGTATACATCATAAACTATTCTGAATCCTATTTCAGGCATACCATGTATGAGACAAGCCAATTATCAATTCCTTGCAATATATTTTATCTTATAATTTTCCTTTACATGAATTTTATAATTGTCGTCAAAACTCTTTTTATCATGACAAGTTAATCATTTTCGTCTTGTGTATAAAGGTTTTATCATCTAAGATGGTGTGTTTATTTCATAATCACTCTTATGTCAGTGTTTTGATGTGTTTATAGGCAGTTACAACTGTTTTGCACTGACCCATAGGTTTACCCTTGGATTTAAAAAAGTTGGTGATTAACCTCACTAACTTTAAGAATGTGAGGGGTGGGGAATTTTTATTTAACAGTGATGAAAGTGCAAATTGGGATTGATTGGTTGATTAAATAGGGTTTAATGCCACTTTTAACAGTATTTCAGTCGTATTGCGGCAGCTCGATCTAAGACTCGACTCCTGGTATTTCTCACACCAGTACTACCACTACATCCTTTCAGAGCCTCCTGCTGCTCATTCTACTTAGGTTTACAATTATCCAACCATTGGTAGGAGAGAAATGTCGGAAAGCCTATCTGCCAATTGTTTGATTGATTGTTTGGGCTTAATGTCACTTTTAACAGTATATCAGTCATATCACAGCGGCTGGAGCACCTAACAATGGATAACTAGTATTTCTAACACCAGTACAACCACTTCATCCTTTCCTAGCCTCAAGCTACTATCCCACTTAGGTTTACAATCACCCATCCATTGGTGGGATATCTGCCGAGACTGAAGATAAACCCCCGGACCTCATGATTGAGAGTCTAGTACGCTACCACTGCGCTATGATAGCAGCCACAAATTGTGAAGTAAGTGGTTTAACCCATTCCAACACAGCAAAATTTTAGACTGGTCCAAATTGAAAGAAGCTGCAGACGACAATTTCATGTTGATGGAATTTTGAATTTTTTCGTCTTTTTGGATAGAAAACATTGTAGAGAATGAAGAAATTGCTTGATACAAGCAATTTCTTCATTTTCCACAATGTTTTCCAAAGTTTTTTTCTTGAGGGGCGTAAAAAGGAGGGATTGAGTTGGAATGGGTTAATTTTGAATCGATAAAAATGAATGATTCAAGTTAGAGGAAAGATTATTTTTAATAAATATTGTATTTCATAGAATTTGACTGGAAATTTTTTAAATTTAATATTACCATTTCACTTTTTGGTTTACCATATTTGGGTATGAATGGGATAGAAAAGAATCCATGATTGTGTTTTCAAAATAATCTATTGCAGAAAATTCTTTAACAACAGGAAATTAAAACAGATAGACTTGATTAGATTTACTCACAAAGAGTCATCTTTACTTACATTATTTGGGTAAAATGACAATTTTCAAGTTGACCAGAAAAAGCATACCACGTTGCTGTCTTTGAATTGAAGAAGGCTATAAATAACTTCAATCTAATCAATGCTACATATACTGTGATCCCCAGCCCTAGATTCAACACTGAAGCGTTAGTTCATGTCAGGGCATCTTGTCCCTCCAAGGGTGGCAACAATCTACAAGCGAGTCAGAATTCCACAAACTATCATTAATCTTTCAAATTTCACTCATGAACAGGCTACACAAATCTTCCCAATAGAATAGCTACATCCCAATACTACAGGTAGACTATTCAGTATTCCTATGGCAACTTGCCAAAGGGAGGCAATTCTATTACTAAAAATGTCAAGAGATGCTAGTTCCTTCCCCTTGACCTGTATGAACTATGGTATAGTATGTTGAAAATAACTCTTCCCCATGTTCAATATCTCTCACAGCCACAAGTAGTACAGTCCTTAATAGCCTGGAAATAGATGTACAATATTGTCAATGAACCATTGTTCATTCAAAATATCCTAAAAATAGTCGAATTGTTTAAGCCCTTTACCAGACAAATTTTCACAAGCTTGTCAAATTTCAAAGAAGTTTCTTAAGCCAATAAAACTTGTGCTTAAAACTAAATGTCACATGGGGTAAAAAAATGTTACAAGCAATTTCTACTTTTCATACCTTTTCAAAGTCCAATTATCTTCAATATCAAAATACAGGTTTGTATGGTGATTGGATAAAGTAAAACAATATCTTGCACTGAAAAAGAAAATTGCTCAAAAATAACATTCCTCTTTTATGTAAATGGGAAGAGACATAATGTACCATTACTTGCCAAGATACGAACAAGCAAAAATAAGTTAAGAATATATAAAACATCTAATTCATACAAAAAATGCATATACAAGCCACCAACAATTTTCTCTGTTCAATATCAGAGTCTGGCATGTAGAATAAACTTTCTTTCTTTTTTATGTTTATCAAAGCTACAAGGTCATTAAAAATAATACGGATTGCATTTGCATGGCAACCAATATAAAATAACTTTACTTGTTTCTCATGTATGCCTCCATCTCTCTGTCTAATTTGGCTTCAATATTTGGTATGTATTTTCTAAACTGATGAGGAAAGATGTCTGGGATATCAAACTCCTGATAAGCCACATTGGCTGAGTATTCTACAGTAAATGTAATAGAAATAAGTTTGGTAAATCTACAGCTCTTGGCATACAGTAAGCTGATTTACAAATAACCAGACAACAAAAATTTAGACTGGTCCAAATTGAAAGAACTTCTTTTAATATGAGCATAACCATATTTCTTCAGGGCATCAAAAAATGGGTAAGTTTGTAAATGGGTTAAGGTTCATATTGTCAGTAAGTTTTTCTACCTTTTCCCTTCCTACAAGTTAACCTTTATTAAACCAAAGAATCCCGACTGGTCCAAATTTAAAGAAACAACAATTCAAAGTATGCTAAAGTGTCAAATAAGGCAGAAAAAATAGTAAGAAAGGATTGTGTTTGGTAATGGTTTTATTAACCCATTCCCACTTTATCCCTTCTTTTTACGCCCCTCAATAACACAACTATAGAAAACATTGTGGAAAATGAAGATAATGCTTGTTACAAGCAATTTCTTTATTATCCACAATATTTTCTACCCCAAAAGACAAAAAAAAAAAATCAAATTTCAATGACTTTAACCCATTTCCACATGCCAGGATTTTGCAGTCAACAGTTTAAAGTTTATAAAATTTTAGATTTTTTCATCTTTCTTTTTTAGAAAACATTGTGTAAAATGAAAAAATTGCTTGTCACAAGCAATTTCCTCATTTTGCACAATGTTTTCCCAATTATTTTCTTGATGGGCGTCCAAAAGCGTCACTGTGTGGGAATGGGTTAAATTGTCGTCTGAAGGTTCTTTCAATTTGGACCAGTCTACAATGTTGTTGTGTCGGAATGGGTTAAGAGCATATTCAATGGGTCGTCATGAAATAACATTTTTTTAAAAAAGTCATTGATAAATGGATAAATATGAGGAATTCATTAACACAAATTTAAGTATGCCCAAAATCTCTGCAATAAATCAACAAATTACTAGAAATAAAAATACTCCTGAAATCATATAATGCTGTTTGTAAAGCAATGTCAAAATAAACAGTTCACAGTACAGAAAAGCTGTTACCATAGGCTTCATTTGATTTGCATAGTTTTTGCACAGGATGAATATTCTGATATCAAAACTATTCAACAATGTTAATTCATTTCTCTGTCAGAGGCCATACTATCATTTTTTATGAACTTCACCATTTCAATTTTGTATGCTTCCGCATAAAATAGTACCATACAAAGAAGTTTCAAATGTGTAAAGCTTTTGCTTTTTCACTTGATGCTATTAAATTATAAGAAATGAAGAGAATATTTTTTGTTTTCAAGGAGGTATGAATTGAAAAACCTAATCATATTCATGTATGAATCCGCTACGCGCATTCATAGTGTGATTAGTTTTTCGGCTCATCATACCTCCATGAAAACAAAAAATATTATCTTCATCTCTTATCAAATTTATTTTACCCTTATTTCGGTTGTTGACATACTGCCCTACAGCAAGAGGGTTAAAGACTTGTTCTGTTAGCCAACTTGTATCACAAGTATACTCTCCTAATTCTCTGTCTCTTTTGGAACAGGACCTAGGATGAAAGAACAAAAATATCTGCTGTTGAATACAATTCAGGTGCCCTTGTTTCTGGAGTGGTCATTAAGACTGGTTTTACTGTATCTTATTCATAATAAAAATTGTCCAGGGACAACATGTCTCGCTAACTTAACATTTAACCTTGAGCAGTAACCTTGACCTTTGAGCTATCTCAAAATTTGTTTTAAATAGCACCTCTAATCATGATGCAGAACAAATGACCCAAATTATCATAAAATCCACCCACAAATGTGTGTGTGTGGGGGGGGGGGGGGGGAGGTGGCTATGGACAAGCTCAATTTGAATGTTTGAGCTTGAACTGTGACTTTGATCTTGGAGCTATCTAAAATTTTGTTTCAATGGTAATGCTAGTCTTAATGGAGAACAATCGTGCCAAGTTGTTTCAAAATCCATCCTTAAATGTGGTAGTTATTGCGTGGACAAACTCAGACAGTCTGATTCACTAACGCACTACATCAACTTGTAATCCACTATGTCTTGCTTTATGATACATACTTGTACATCATTTTGGACAGACCTGTGTCCTTCCCATCAATATGTACGCCATCTTGACATCGGAACAAAAAAGGATTTGCGAGACTCACAAAAAATACTGGCTCCCATGGCTGATAAACAACACCTGAAAAGAGCAGTGAATAAATGACTCCCAATCTCTTATCCTAAATTTGACAAAATTCTAGACTGGTCAAATTTAATCCATTCCCCCACAATACTTCCTTTTACTCAAGAACAACAAGCAATTTCTTCATTATCCACAATGATTTCTATAAAAAAAATACCAAAAATAAGATGTTGACTTGAGGAGATGCATATTATGGAGATGTATCATCATGCCAAATATGAGCATTGTATCTTGAATAGGCTGGTAGTGATTGGCAATGTTAAGTTTTTTGGTTAAGCTTTGCAGACAGACAGACAGACCAACAGACGGTACAACAATATGCCCCGATCTTTCGATGCAGGGGGCATAAAAAGTCTACAGAAGGACAAATGAGGTCTAGCGCATATATCCAGGACATATATTTTGAAAAAAAAACCAAAAAACCCGAAAAGAACCCCAAAAAACACACACACCCCAATGTTGCTTGTTACCTTAGACAAACTGCATTGTTGGAGTTCCCAGATCCATTATTTGATGTTTCAATCAATCAATCAATTTACCTATCACATTATACAATAAGATCAAAAGTGAACTTTGAACTCCGACAATGGCCAACATATATATGAAGCATTTATGTTGGTTTGGCAACTTTAAAGTTGCGATTTTAGCTTATAAAAGCTGTAGTTACAACATTTAGATTTCCAACCAACCATTTGGCTCTTTTGTTACATGATCCTAGCCATAAACTTTGAAAAATAACGTTGTTTAATATGGAAGTGGAACTTTCTGTCTGAAATCAGTGGGCGTGGTCAGCAATCATTAACCCTTTCCCGTTCAATCCCTGGTTTTTACGTCCCTGTGGTTTTATACAAGCAATTCCTTCTTTTTCCACAATATTTTCTACCCTGCATAAGGATTTGTTTTCAAATAAAATCGACTTTGAGTTGTCGTCTGAAAATCTTTTGAATTTGGACAGGTCTAAAATGTTAAAAAGCAGGAAAGGGTTATTCATCATGTGACTATTTCCTAGGTTTCCATTAATGTAACAAGATACAAACCAGGATACATGGACACAATACTTCCTCGCTTGACCCTCCCGTTCGTAGCAAATACACCTCGTCCTCCATCCATTAGGTTACTAGATCTTCTTTCAACAGTAAAGCCACAGATATCATACAATGTCTGCATCCTTTGTTTGTACACAAGTTGCTCATCTGTATTTGATGAGGGTATGCAATCAAACTGATGGAATAGTGACAGAAGTTGATCTAGTGCAGCCTTGTCTGAGATAATCTTGTCTGATTCTTCAGAGGAAACAACTCTAGGTGCACTGAAATAGCATATGTAAAAAGAACATGAATGACATCCATCATGATTTAACCCAAATTCAAAGAAGCTGCAGGCAACAATAATAAGTTGATGAATTCTTTAAAATCTTTGTCTTTCAGGGAAGAAAACAGTGCGGATACTGAAGAAATTTCTTGTAACAAGTAGTTTCTTCATTTTCCACAAAGTTTCCCAAAACTTTTTTTCTTAGGGGAGTCTTCAAGCATCATTGAGTGGGAATTGGTTAAAGACATTTATTTCGTGTGAAACTATACTGACCCTTCTACGACTCTTACTTGAAAATTGCGCTTTAATCCATTCTCATATCTACATTTTTATGCTACAAAGAACAAATAGCTCTTGAAAAAAGTAATTTCTCATTTTCTAAAGATGTTTTTTAAGGCTTTTTGATATTTTTTTAAAGATATTAAACACACTTTGAATTGTTGCCTGCATCTTCCTTTTAATTTGGACCAGTCTAAAATTTTGTCATGTGGTACTGGGTTAAGGACAGAGTTTGAATTTAATTGAACAGTCCATGCTTCATGTTTGCCCTTTCTTGTCATTTTGTAACCTTTCAAAAACAATTTCTGCATGATTATGAATGAGATTTCCATTCATATATCTGTTCGTAACAAATGAAAATTAGCCTGCAGCTTTACTGAAGAATCAGATATTAACTTTTCTTACAAAATTCAATGAAATGCCATGACATTTTCACCTGCGAAAACCAGATGATATTTACTTCTTGCACTTAATTCAGAGCAAGTCTACAGATTAGTCATTTTTTTCTGAAGCAATTACTCATCTTATATTGCAGCATGACCTATATCAAAGGTGTCCATTAAAAATGTAAGCAAATGTGTGGACCTCAGGTAGTGATGGGCTGATGATCGAAAATCGGTTGGTTTTGGCTTCCGATTACATTAATCAAATAGGAAATTTCGTAATTGATTAATTGGTTAGTAAAACATTTGGTATATGTATATAGGCAAAAAATTGCGATCATAATGTATCATGTTTTGGAATTGACCTCCGTTGCTCAATGGCTCTTCCAGATATCAGTTTTAAGCTTTTATATTTGATTAGGGGGAGAAAGTTGCAGGATATAAACTCAAACAAGATATGTTTGTGAAACACTTTATAATGCCCCCGAAACAGGAATTCTTTAGAAACGGGAAAAGGGTTAAAATTTTGACCTTGACCTTGATGAAATGACCTTCCCCAGTTGCGACTTGTTGAGACCTATCTACATACCAAATATTAGCATTGTAACTTAATCAGGGTTGAACTTATAGGAAAATGTTTAGTTGGCAGGTTAAGTTTTGCAGACAGACAGACAGACAGACAGACAGACGGACACTGGTAAAACAATATGCCCCCAATCTTATCGATTCGGGGGCATAAAAAGAATTTTATTTATGTTTTTTATTATTAATGGTCAGATGGTTATTTCTAAGACATGTATCTTCACTTTTAAATTAGGCCTAATTAATATAAGATACAGAAAATTAAGATTGCTGTTTGTTAATAGTGGGACTTGTTTGTTTTCTCAGATTGACTAATTGATTTTTTCTGGGACTCTCAGATATGTGAGTCCTGGGGGGACTCACAGATTGCAAAATCTAGATTATTCACTGCTTGATATGAAGGTAGAAATTATAATGCATGGTTAAGGCAACTAGGGTGATCAATGTCACTAATTTGATTTCTTAAATTGTTCTCTGGTAATGACCTTTTACCTAGGGAGCATAAATCATTTCAATCCTATCTCGAACCAAGTCTCCAACAAAATCAACAGTTTCAAATTCAAAGCTTACAAATTTTAAAACAAATGATATAAGTATCATTGTATAAATCATAAAAAAAACAAACAAAAGAAGCAGGCAGTAATGGTAATGCCATCGCAAATACAGACAGAGTACTCATTTGATTTCAAAGAAACTGATTATGTAATCAATCATGAGTTGATTTATTCTTCAGACTATAAACTAATAATCAATTATGATTTGAAACTGGTTGCCCAACACTAACCTCAGGGCATAACCATAAATCCTTTGAGCTTCCAGTGCCATACGTATATACATGAATTGTTTGGTCTGAATTTCAGTAGTTCATCTTAACCTTTTCCTGTTTTTCAAAATTTAAGTCCTGTCCAATCTGAAAGAAGTTGCCAAAGACAAAATCTATAGGGTAGAAAATATTGTGGGAAAAGAAGAAATTGATTGTTACAAGCAATTTCCTTTTTTTCCATGATATTTTCTCTAGTGTATTATTACTAGGATGTAAAAACAAGGGATTGTGCAGGAAAGGGTTGAATTATTAAATGGAACATCATCATAAAGCAAAACCTCTTTATGTATATATGGTTATCCAGATACATGGGTGAGCAAATGTGCTACATGATGTAGCACATTGGCTCATCCATGAATTTGTTGACTTTGTGGATAAATAATTACCAATACTGCTAAAGCAAATGTCAAATCCGTAATACCAGGGCATTTAAATGTTCCTTAACCCATTCCCATACAATTCCACTTTTTTACGACCCCAAAGAAACACAAATTGGAAACCATTGTGGAAAATATTACAAGCAATTCCTTCATTTTTCACGATGCTTTCTTCCCAGAAAATATTTTGTTACAATGTAAAGTTGTAATAATATTCTCATTCAATTAAACTTAAACTCAATCTTGAGTTGATGCATTGTGTTACGCTACCCAAGTATTTCTAAAATTTTAAGTATAAATTGTAAGTGGTGTGACACCACCAGTACTCCACGAACGAAGATTTATGGGTACGAACCCTTCACCAACAAAACTTAGGATACCTTTTGTGTATATTGATAGCAAGCCATGGGACAAATCTGTACTTGTATTGCTGCCACTTTTGTCTGGCATATTTCAGCATTTCACGTGCTTTCAACTTCCCTTTTCATCATAGCTCCATTTGTTTGTGTCGTGGAATCAACTGTTTTGTGGATTTTAACGCTTATGGTGGCACACTAGTCTTTTTTTTTTGTCTCTTTCCCCTGACATTACATATCAACTTTTGAATTTCTCACTTAAAATGTTTTCCCAATCGCGTTTCTTGAGGTGTGTCAAAAAGTGTCACTGTCTTGGATTGGGTTAACCTATAACTCGACAAAGCAATTTAGGCTAGTCCAAATTGAAACAAGTTGCAAACAATTTTAAGTGACATAGAAATTAAACTGTGTTTCTGGGTTGACAACAATGTGTAAAATGTGACGATAATGAGGTTGTCCAGGGAAAACATGTTAAGCTGCTGATTTGTACAGAGAATGAGGTGAACAGACTTTTTTAAACTGAGACCTGGACCTTGGACATATCACAACAAATGTTTGCATGATACTAGCACCAAGTAGAAAAAAACTATGCTTTTTTTCCAAATACATCAATAAATGATGAATTCATGCTCTGGATAAGATTGTTTCACCTTCAACAGTGACCGTGACCTTGCATGTATCATATGACACTAGCACTCATCAAGTAGAAAAACTCATTACATTATTTTGATCACAAATGTAGAAGACAAGGTCAAGTTTGCTATTTCACCTTCATCTGTGACTAAGGACGTATCACAACAAATGTTTCTCATGACGCTAGCACACATCAAGCAGTTTTTTTCATATCCATCCATAAATATAGAAGTCATGCTCTTGACATGGTCAATTTTGACCTTCAACTGTGACCTTGACATTCTCACAACAGATGTTTTGCAGTATACTAGCACACATCAAGTAATACAACTGTGCCAAGTTATTATCTTATCCATTCATAAATGTAAAAGTTATGCTCCAGACAAGGTCAATTTGTCATTTGACCTTCAACTTTGACCTAGGAGGTATGACAACAAATGTTTTTTGCATGACACTAGCACTCATCAAGAACAACTGTGCCAAATTAATTTCGAACCCAACCATAGATATAGAAGTTGTGCTCCTGAAAAGTTCAATTTTGCCCTTCAACTGTGACCTTGATGGTATCACAACAATTGTTTCACATTACACTAGCAATCATCAAGTAAAACAACTGTGCATAAGTATTATCTGATCCCTTCATAAATGTAGAAGTTATGCTCCAGACAAGGTCAATTTGTTGTTTGGCCTATCAAGGTATGACAACAAATGTTTTTGCATGACACTAGCACTCATCAAGAATAACTGTGCCAAAGTATTTTCAAATCTATCCATTAATGTAGAAGTTGATCTGGACAGGGTCAACTTTGTTGTTTGACCTTCAACTGTCATCTTGACCTTGGAGGTATCACAACAATTGTTTCACATTACAGTAGCACTCATCTAGTAGAACAACTGTGCCATGTTATTTTAAAATCCATCCATATAGAAGTTATGCTCCAGACAAAAATCCAAACAGACGCACACATTAACACCGAAATGAAATGCAAGCTGGCTCGACAAAATTTGCTTCGATTTCCACATTGTTTATCACACCGAACATTTATAGGCATTTAAAGACGGGCTTGTTTGGACATTGGTTAAAACATTATACAAACAAAGCTGTTAACAGGTGGCAGTGGTGATCATCCTTTAATAAAGTGTAGTGGTTGCAGCCCATTGTTGGAGAAATTAATGTTGAACTTTTATCAGGTATCTTTTTTTGAATTATTCCCACAATAGAACAGTGTAAGGTAGATTGATCCATCACTGAGTGAACAACAAAAGCTATGTTTCAATAAGTGGCTGAGGCAGATCTAGGATTGTTAAAAAGGGGCTTCGAACTTACCAACTGGGGAGGGGGGGTCCGGTTACTTCCCTATTATCATCAAATTTTAACTGCATTTCCGACATCAAATAAATAGGCTAATGATTATTCTACTTGTCCGAGCTTTGTGGGCGAGCCATCATTCTGCCAATTAAGCATTGTTTTAACACTTTCCTGTTTAATCCCTGGTTTTAACGTTCCTGTGAATTTATGAGAAAATATTGAAAAAAGAAGAAATTGCTTGAAACAAGCAATTTCTTCTTTTTCTTGCAAAATTTTCTAACTTTCTGTATGGTTATTTTTCAACATAAATCAAATTTTTGTCTGCAAAACCTTTGAATTTGGACTAGTCTAAAAAATTTCAAAACAGGAAAGGGTTAAAGTCTTGAATAAACTTGAAATTTTAATTTCTAAGTGCAACATACACAAAATGTGCAGCAGTAAAAACACAAAGGATCTTTTTTCTGACATAGTTCCAGTGACTTCAAATATAACAAGAAGGCCCCTTTGATGAAGCCCCAAGATGAAAACATAAAAAGGTACCTTTTGCATATAAAGGAGTTTGTTTATGCATTCGGCCCAGTGGTTACTCCAAACATATTGCAAGAGAATATATATGCTCACCCAATTTCTTTTAGAGAGCATGAGAACTATTTCAAATGGCCTACATGCTCATTAGAAACAAATGCAATACATTGTTTTGAAAACCATCCATAAATGTAGTAGTTAATGATCTGAATAAACTTGACCCAACATTTTACCTTGACATATGACCTTGAGGCTACTGGAAAAATTCATGATAGAATACAGCTGTGTCAAATGATTTTGGAATTCATCCATACATGTAAGAATAGTGCTCCAAACAAATTTGTACCAAATATTGATACCAGGAAGAACAATGCCAAAACAATATCCGTCTATTGGCTGGAGATACAAACAAGTGCTTTTCTGTGAAGAAATTTCGTGAGAAAAGGAAAATTTATTACAGCAAAAAACTGTTACATTTCCCTAATTTTTTTTGTAAGTTTCTACTTCAGGACATCACAATGTAAGAGTGTTTGGTTATAGGTAAAAACACAATTTTTATATTCCTCTCAGGTACTGTAGAAATTAACAAGAGGACCATGATGGTCCTAAATCGCTCACCTGAGGCATCTGCAAATTACAGTACTTTTTAGTGTAAAAAAGACACAACTTGAGCAAAATAAATAAAACAAATATAAGATTTTGGGCTTTGTACAAATCAATCCAGTAATGCTTTACAATAAGAATGAATTCCTTTGGCTTTATAGTTTAATCCATTACCAAACTATCCAAGAATTTGTCACCCTCAGGTTTGAAAAAAAAACATAGTAAGAAAGGGAGTGACAAGCAATTTATCCATTTCTCACAGTGTATTCTACCTGAAATTCTTTGTATTTAGATTTCATATCAAACTCTTATTACTGTCTGCAACTTCAATGGGTGTAATTTTTGCAACCTTGGTAGAGAACAATCTGGATGTACTATAAATTAAAATACAGTCGAATACCTTTACCTCGAACGTCCCTTAGCCGAAGTTCTCTCTACGTCGAAGTTATTCTAAAGTCCCGATCTTATTACTCTATAGTTGTATGTATTTGAACCTCCATACGTCGTTCTCTTTATCTCGTAAACTACCCCTATGTCGAATCAATTGCAAAGTCCCATCACTATTGTTTGTACATATTCACACCTATTTAAGACAAACCTTAATTATAAAGGTCGATTTTGGCAATCAACTAAGTTATTCACACATTTCGACGCGTCAACGCAGTTAGGAGATATGTGCGTTAAAGTATTGAATATCGATTGCTTACTTGATTTTGTTTGATTGTTTGTCTACGATCTGATAATTTGAAAGATTGCATGAAGTGGAGACAATGTAACAGACGAATTTTACAATGAATAAAGAGGCATCTAACGCACACACCACGCATGACTTGTTTTGCGCCGGACCTGGTCAATCAAGGGGATGGCCAGCAACTTCAACTACGGGACGCGCTAAAGGAAGAACCCGGTAACCGATCAAGATGGATACTTGGGTTTTTCGACAGGAAAGTGAAAATACATGTAGTCAAACTATGAAATCAACACGAAGAATAAGCAATAATAGAAGAAAATCAAACAAACATAACAACAACAAAAAAGCGAAGTCTAAACAAAACTTTAGCTATGGTTTACCGTAATATTAATAAAAGAAATTAAGATAAATACGTCGTTATATCTTTCGTCTGATTAGATAATCATACTAGTACAAATCATGTGTGGCCTTATTCAGTTACGGTATTTCGCCACCATTTTGGTTGAACATGGAAAATATTCGATATCTACATGTCGAACTATCTCTACTTCGAAGTTTTCTCGTAAGTCCCCTGAACTTCGAGGTATAGGTATTCGACTGTATGTGTGCATTACAACTTATACATGAGGAGTGGAAGATATTTGAACATGCTCTTAATGAGCATTTTTCATATCTTTGGATGCCTTTGGAAGGGCCATGTTTGTCCAAAGGATATAAACATGGTAGATAACAATAATGTTATCCCATGTTTTTAATATAAATGCTCTAGAACCTAAATTTAAGAAGAATTCTTTCAATGCGGTTTACACAATTTTCAACCCCAGGAGCAGAGACATTTTTTATCCTAAGAGCATATTTTCCTGTTACATGGTACAAAATTATTTAGTCATGCTAGATACCAACTATGTATGCCCATCACCTTATATTTCAGAAGTTGCTCTAATTGGGTGTTTTCCAAAATTTTTTACCTCTGGGGCAGTGCCATGTTTTATCCCAGGGCTAAGATTTTAGCTAACATTGTAGAGAACCATCTGGATATGCTATATACAAAATATGAATGCCTTAGACTTTGTAGATTGGGAGGAAAAGACTATTGAACATGGTCTAATTGAGCATTTTTTACAAACTTTGGACACCCAGGGAAGGGGTGTTTAACCTACAGGCATAATTTAATCAAAACTGATAGATAACAGCCAGGCTATGCTACACTCAAAATATAAATGCCCTCCTCCTTAAAATGAAGAATTTTTTTTAAGCATACTTAAATTTTGCGTTTTTCCCAATTTTGGACCCCTAGTGCAGGGCCGTTTTTGACCCGAGGAAGACAACTTTTTGGGATATAGTACAAAACCATCTAGTTATGCTACATACCAAATATAAATATTCTAGACCTTATAGTTTAAGAGGAGAAGTCTTTTGAAATTGCTCTAATTAAGCATTTTCCAAACTTCGGACCTCAGGGGTGGGGCCATTTTTGACCTCCAAGATTAAATATTTAAAAACTTGGTAGAGAACCATATGATTAAGTTCTATGTAAAATATAAATGCCTTTGGCCTTGTAGTCTGTGGAAAAAAAGACAACAAAGATTTTCTAAAATTTCCCATTTTCATATGCCGCGGTTACAAGAGTTTTTCAAGGAATGAAATTCTTTAAACAACATTTGAAGAGCTTCACCCAAGGAACATCCCTGCAATGTTTCAGCTTGATTGGCCTACTGGTTTAGGAGTAGAAGATTTTTAAAGGTTTACCAAAGATTCCCATTTTTAAATGCCTTGACGACCAGACTTTTTGACGGAATTAAATTCTTTTAACAACTTTTGTAGAACTTCACCCAAGGAATATCCCTGCAAAGTTTCAGCTTGATTGGCCTACTGGTTTAGGAGAAGATTTTTAAAGATTTTAAAAGATTAACTTAAGATTCCCATTTTCAAATGATGCGGCAACCAGAGTTTTTCACGGAATGAAATTCTTTTAACAACTTTTGTAGAACTTCACCCAAGGAACATCCCTACAAAGTTTCAGCTTGATTGGCCTACTAGTTTAGGAGGAGAAGATTTTTAAAGATTTTTAAAGATTTACTTAGATTCCCATTTTCAAATGCCGCGGCAGCCAGAGTTTTTGACGAAATTAAATTCTTTTAACAACTTCTATAGAACTTCACCAAAGGAACATCCCTGCAAAGTTTCAGCGTGATTGGCCTGGTGGTTTAGGAGGAGAAGATTTTTAAAGAAATTGTGGATGGACGGACAACAACCGATCACAATAGCTCACCTTGCACTCAGGTGAGCTAATAATAGAAGAGGTGGAATAACATACCCACCAATGGGAACATAAGAGACAATATAAAAAACAATATAAAATCATTACTTGGAAATCAATTTATTCCAAAGGCTTGGTAAACATAGTTTCAACAATTTAATTTATCTAAAAAACTTGATAAAAGTCAATGAAAACATTCAACTACATTTTTTCGTACTAAGAACAAATTTTTTAACATCCAGATAAATTCATCTCCAGGGCTTGACACTAACAGTGAGGATCCCTGAAAATTGGAAGGGACCCCAGTAATCTCAGGCTAGGGATTCCGCCAGGATCCTTAAATATTTCTCAAGTACAACAGATCTTGATGCATCAACTAATGCTCCTGATTTTTTTGTTTGCTTGTTTTTGTAGAAAACATTGTGGAAAATGAAGAAGTTGCTTGTTACAAGCAATTTCTTCATTTTCAACAATGTTTCTCAAGCTTTTTTTCAAGTTGGTCTTAGAAGGGCAGGAGTGTGTGTGAAAGAGTTAATGTATATCAAGGAGGGATCCCTGATTATCTGGAGGAAACCCCAAAGTAATAGGTAGGGATTTCTGTGAGATCCCATTGAAGCACAGTTAGTGTCGACCCCTGATCTCATTTACATGATTTAGAGGGTGATTATGAAAATTACATTTAGAGATTAAAAAAAAAAAAATCAAGTTCAAATACGTACTTTGGAAAAAAATATTGAGAAATAGCTTGTGACAAATACTATTTTTTTCTTTTCCAACAATGTTTTCCTTTAAAAAATGATGTAGATAAGTTGTGAAAACCATTAACTCATTATCTCACAACTCCATTTTTTCATGCTGAAGAAATATAGCTCTAGAAAACATTTACAGAAAAGGAAAGATTGCTTGCGCCAAGTAATTTCTCTTTTTCTCACAATGTTTCCTCCCATAATTTGTAATTATTTGTGAATTTAAATGAAATCTGAATGATTGCCTGCGGCTGCTTTTGATTTGAATCGGTCTAAATTTTGAAATGTATGAATGTGTTAACCCATTCCCACACAAGATGCCCCCAAGGAAAAAAAAAACCCTTGGAAAACACTGTGGAAAATGAAGAAATTGCTTGTTAAAGCAATTTCTTCATTATCCTCAATGTTTTCTACCCCAAAGGTAAGAAAAGTCCGAAATTCCATAAGCTCTGAATTTTCGACTTTAACTCCTTTCAAATTGGACCAGTCTAAAATTTTGCCATCTGGGAATGTGTTAATATCCTATATTTTTACTCTATATCATATTCTACCTTATGGTAAAAATTTAAAATATTTGTCCACAACTTATTTGATAGGATAATTTATTTATTGTCCGTTATTGATGATATGCCTGTCACATCAAACTAGCTTAACCCATTCCCACACAATGAGGCTTTTAAACGCCCCTCAGTGTAAATGCTTTGGGAAACATTGTAGATAATGAAGAAATTGCTGTAATATTATGAAGTTGATAATATTAATCCATTGCAGACAACAATTTGAAGTGTATGAATTTATTTGAAATTTTCACCTTGACCTGGATGACCCAAAAAGGAATAGGGCACCTTCTTGAGTCAAGGTTAACACTTTTGTATCAGAGTAAAGTTAGATGGTCTTAGTTCAACTGATTCTTATACCTTGCCTCGGAAGCATTAGTTATGTCTTAACATTTGTTTCGAAAAAAATATCGCTTGAAAGGTACAAACAGGTTGTGTCGACTAAGATAAGACGTATGGCCATACCTCAAGCAAAAGCATAAATATTCTGGGTTCATCAGGACTAAGGTTGAGTTAGAGCATAGAAATGAAAAGTCTTTGGAAGGACAGATAGACATCGCGACACTACCATATTCCCTCTACTTATTTAACCCATTCCCACTCAACAAAATTTTAGACTGGTCCAAATTAAAAGGGGTTGCAGACAAGATTTTAAATTTCACGGAATTTTAGATTTTTTCAAATTTCTAGGTATAAAACATGGTGCAAAATGAAGAAATTGCTTGATTCAAGCGATTTCTTCATTTTACATCATGTTTTCCCTTCTGTTTTTCTTGAGGGGCGCCAAAAGGTGTCAATATGTGGGAATGGGTTAACCCATCTCAACAAAATAACGCTTTTAAACACCCTATAATATCAAAGCTTTGTAAAACATTGTGGAAAATGAAGAAATTGCTTGTCACAAGCAATTTCTTCATTATCCACAATGTTTTCTAACCCAAAGTATAATTTTTAAAAGAAAAATTACATCAACTTAATATTGTCATCTGCAACTTCTTTGAATTTTGGGGGGTCCAAAATTCTATAGTGTTGGAATGGTGATACTTCTCAAGCTATGATTTCCTTTCAAAATGCAACGAAGAAAAAGTAAAAAAAAATATAAAAAAGATATATATATTATGATTTTAAATGCTGCCTTTTTTTGATACCATAATTTGTTTGACAAAAAATGAATTGTAAGTCATAAGAACTTGTCAAAAGATATTTGACTCCAGTAGACATCATCAAACACTACACTTTCACACCAACATTTTCAACCAATTAACTTTCACACCTTTTTCTCAAACCCATTCCAGCACAGTGATGCATTTTTACACCATCAAGAAACAAGGTGCCAAATTGTCACAAGATACGCCCGTCACACTGCTTAATATTAACTGGGGGTTTGAATAGAACTGAGATTATTTTGAATGAATTTTTTTTGTCAAACTAAGTATGAAAAACAAAAAAGGGCAATAACTCAAAAAATAGGCTAGGTAGAGTTATGGTTCTTTACACTGCACTCCCACTTGGTGAGATCTATCCATCCATGAAATTTCATGATTCTAGCTATTATACTTTTAGAGATATACTCCGGACAAGATTCAAGTATGAAAAACAACAAAGGGCAATAACTAAAAAAATAGGCCAGATAGAGTTATGGTTCTTATGCCCTGCATTCCTACTTGGTGAGCTCTATCCATCTATGAAGTTTCATGATTCTAGCTATTATACTTTTAGAGATATACTCTGGACAAGATTCAAGTATGAAAAACAACAAAGAGCAATAACTCAAAAGGTAGGCCAGGTAGAGTTATGGTTCTTGTGTACTGCACCCGACCCCTTGGTGAGATCTATACATCGATGAAGTTTCATGATCCTAGCTATAATACTTTTAGAGATATACTCTGGACAAGATTCAAGTATGAAAAACAACAAAGGGCAATAACTCAAAAATAGGCCAGGTAGAGTTATGGTTTTTGTACACTGCACTTCCACTTGGTGAGCTCTATACATCCATGAAATTTCATGATTCTAGCTATTATACTTTTAGAGATTACTCCGGACAAGATTCAAGTATGAAAAACAACAAAGGGAAATAACTAAAAAAATAGACCAGGTAGAGTTATGGTTCTTGTGCACTGCACTCCCCCTTGGTGAGATCTATACACCCATAAAGTTTCATGATCCTAGCTATAAAACTTTTAGAGATATACTCTGGACAAGATTCAAGTATGAAAAACAACAAAGGGCAATAACTCAAAAAATAGACCAGGTAGAGTTATGGTTCTTGTGCACTGCACTCACCCTTGGTGAGATCTATACACCCATAAAGTTTCATGATCCTAGCTATAAAACTTTTAGAGATATACTCCGGACAAGATTCAAGTATGAAAAACAACAAAAGGCAATAACTCAAAAAATAGGCCAGATAGAGTTATGGTTCTTGTGCACTGCACTCCCCCTTGGTGAGATCTATACACCCATAAAGTTTCATGATCCTAGCTATAAAACTTTTAGAGATATACTCCGGACAAGATTCAAGTATGAAAAACAACAAAGGGCAATAACTCAAAAAATAGGCCAGGTAGAGTTATGGTTCTTGTGCACTGCACTCCCCCTTGGTGAGATCTATACACCCATAAAGTTTCATGATCCTAGCTATAAAACTTTTAGAGATATACTCTGGACAAGATTCAAGTATGAAAAACAACAAAGGGCAATAACTCAAAAAATAGGCCAGGTAGAGTTATGGTTCTTGTGCACTGCATTCCCCCTTGGTGAGATCTATACACCCATAAAGTTTCATGATCCTAGCTATTATACTTTTAGAGATATACTCCGGACAAGATTCAAGTATGAAAAACAACAAAGGGCAATAACTCAAAAAATAGACCAGTAGAGTTATGGTTCTTGTGCACTGCACTCCCCCTTGGTGAGATCTATACACCCATAAAGTATCATGATCCTAGCTATAAAACTTTTAGAGATATACTCCGGACAAGATTCAAGTATGAAAAACAACAAAGGGCAATAACTCAAAAAATAGACCAGGTAGAGTTATGGTTCTTGTGCACTGCACTCCCCCTTGGTGAGATCTATACACCCATAAAGTTTCATGATCCTAGCTATAAAACTTTTAGAGATATACTCCGGACAAGATTCAAGTATGAAAAACAACAAAGGGCAATAACTCAAAAAATAGGCCAGGTAGAGTTATGGTTCTTGTGCACTGCACTCCCCCTTGGTGAGATCTATACACCCATAAACTTTCATGATCCTAGCTATAATACTTTTAGAGATATACTCCGGACAAGATTCAAGTATGAAAAACAACAAAGGGCAATAACTCAAAAAATAGGCCAGGTAGAGTTATGGTTCTTGTGCACTGCACTCCGTATTGATGTGAAGAATATAACTGCCAAGTTTAAAGTCAATCGGACTTACGGTGACAGAGTTATGCTCCGGACAAAGAAGTGGACACCGCCCGGACGACCGGACGCCCGGACAACCGGACGCCCGGACACCACGGGTGATCCCATAATACGTCCCATCTTCGACGGGCGTATAAAAAGACTTTGGAAAACAATGTGGAAAATGAAGAAATCACTTGTCACAAGCAATTTCTTCGCATTCCACAATGTTTTCTACACAGAAAGTTGAACAAGATGTGTTTGTGAAACACTATGCCCCCGAAACAGGAATTCTTTAGAAGCAGGTAAAGGGTTAAAATTTTGAGCTTGACCTTGATGAAATGACCTACCCCAGTTGCGCCTTGTTGAGACCTATCTACATACCAAATATTAGCATTGTAACTTAATCAGGGTTGAAGTTATAGGAAAATGTTTAGTTTGCAGGTTAAGTTTTGCAGACAGACGGACAGACAGACAGACACCGGTAAAACAATATGCCCCCGATCTTATCGATGCGGGGGCATAAAAATATCATTAACTTTAAATTATAAGCCTATGATTTTGACGTTTTGTATTTGGTTAACCCATTCTCACACAGTGACACTTTTGGCCGCCTCTCAAGGAAAACACATGGGAAAACATTGTGTAAAATGAAGAAATTTCTTGTAACAAGCAATTTCTTCATTTAACACAATGTTTTCTACCCAGAAAGATGAAAAAATCTTAAATTTCATAAACTTAAATTTGTCGTCTGCAACTCCTTTCAAATTGGACCAGTCTAAAATTTTGCTATGTGGGAATGAGTTAAAATGAGACATCTACAATTATCCACATTTAAAAGTAAGTTAAACTGTCTAACAGTTTTTTTTAAAATAAAACTTTGCCTCTTTTTACATTGAAGAAACAACTGCCCAACTTTCTTATCAATTTAGATGGATAGTGCAATTATCTATCTCAGACATACATATTTGTTTTCACAATAAATTGTCCTGACCATATAATGCAAATGAATGCTGTTTGGTCACTGACAAAATGCCATATGGGTAAAGAAATCGTGGCTAGTGATACATAAACCTGCCATCTGGGTAAAGAAATCGTGGCTAGTGATACATAAACCTGCCATCTGGGTAAAGAAATCGTGGCTAGTGATACATAAACCTGCCATCTGGGTAAAGAAATCATGGCTAGTGATACATAAACTGACAGAATTCTGGCCAGCCCCATTGACCACTAACATGGCAGTTCGACAGTGGTAATGATCGACATAATTTTGTAAAGAATAGAATAATTGTTTGTTTTTTCCAGTAAGATCAGTACCCTGTTCATTTCACGAACAACAAAAGCTATTTTCATTGTGAAAACATAACTTTTGTAGTTCAGTCAATGAAAGATAAATCTATGAATTACAGAAACAAACAAACAGCCCTATAATTACTTCTCCTAATAAGAGCCCCCTCCTCTATAGTAGCTCTTAGTTAAAAATTAATATTCATTAAACCATATCTAAGCAATCCCTCTTTTTCATGTACGTCCTTGAAGAATAAATTTTGAAAACATTGTAGAAATGAAGAAATTACTTATTACAGCAGTTTCTTCATTGACCACAATGTTTTCTACCCAAAAAAATCATCAACTATCATCTGCAACTTCTTTGAAGTGTGACCAGTCTAAATTTTTGGCTGGTAATGGTTTAAGCATATTTAACTTACTATAATTGCAGGTCATTTATATCAGACAATAAATTAATGAAAATTGAGCCCTTTTCTGTAATTTGAGAAATATTTGCACTAAACAATCATTGAAAATGATTTTTGTTTAGTGAAAAATCTCAAGTTAGATATATACAAAACTTTAAATGTGTCACAAATACTGATACCCCACTTAAGTGCTTGTCTCATGATCCTAAGTTGTAACTTTGAACTTAAAACATGACACTAGTACCCGTCAAGGTGAACAAATCCTTCAAGTTATTTTGAAATCCATCAATTATTGTAGAAGATATACTCTGTACAAAGATTGGACACACCCACCTATCTACTGACAGAGGTAACTCTATATGCGGGTCGACATTTCATGGCTTGGGCATAAAAAAACAATAAAGGAACTTTTGGGCTAAAAATTTCAGTACAAATTAAGACTCTGACTGACACTTCAAACAGTTATGGATCTGAGTCTTAACTATGCTCTTAAAACTAACTCAGAGCTTCTTAACCCGTTCCAACATAAAGCCCCCGAGAAAAACAATTGAGAAAACATTTTGTGAAATGAAGAAATTACTTGCAACAAGCAATTTCTTCATTTAACATAACGTTTTCTACCAAGAAATTTGAAAAAATCTAAAATTTCACAATCTCAAATAGTTGTTTGCAACTTCTTTCAATTCTTACCAGTCTAAGATTTCTTCTTTTTCTACAATATTTTCTAAATTATAAAATCACATGATGTTGCATTTCCGCCATTGTCACATGTATGTAAATTTATATGTTTTGAAGATGACCAATTTCGTTCAAGTCACATGAATAAATTTTATGTTATGTTATAAAATCACAGGGATGTAAAAACGAGGGATTAAACAAAAAAGGGTTAAACATCTTCTAAAATCTTTCATTCACAACTCTTGATCTAACCACTTAGATTAACCCTTTCCTGTTTTGGAATTTTAGACTAGTCTAAATTCAGAGAGGTTGCAGCAACAATGAAAATTTAATGTATTTTGAAATGAAACCATCCTATGTGGTAGAAAATGTGTGGAAAGAAGATATTGCTTGTAAAAAGATGTTTTCTCGAGTGTAAAATCACAGTAAAATCCTGGGTTTGTACAGGATGGGACAAAAAGGGAAAAAATAAAGACAGGTAGTCTAGACTAAGCTCTTGCTATTTGTAACTTCAAATTAACCCTTTCCTGTTCAGTCCCTGGTTTTTACATCCTTGTGTTTTCATACTAGAGAAAACATTTTGGGGAAAAAAAATTGCTTGCAAACAAGCAATTTCTTCTTTTTCCACTATGTTCTCTACCCTACAGGATGATGATTTTTCAATTAAAGTTGACTTAAAATTGTCGTCTGCAAAACCTTTGAATTTGGTCAGGTCTAAAATTTCACAAAACGAGAAAGAGTTAACCCATTATCACTGGCTCTATTAATATGATACACTGAAGAAAAAATGCTATTCAAAACCTTTGTGAGAAAAGGAGAAATTGCTTTTTAAAAGTATATTGCCTGTTACAAGCAATTTCTTCTTTTATTTAACCCTTTTCCACACAGTGCAATTTTAGACGGATTAAACTTAAAGAACTTTCAAATCCTTTAAATCCTTAAATCTTTGTACTTCTGGGTAGACAGCAATGTGGAAAATGCAGAATTTGCTTGTACGTAGTTTCTTCATTTTCCACAGTGTTTTCCAGAACTATTTTCTTGAAGGGTGTAAAAAGGCAGGATTGTGTAGTAATAGGTTAAATAATGTTTCTTACTCTTGAGTTGCTTATTTTTCAATTTAAATACACTATTAAACCATTACCAAACCACAAAATTTTAGACTTGTCCAAATTCAAAGGAGAAGCAGACGACAATTACGGTTTATGAAATTCTAGATTTTTTTCCCAGTTTTTCAGTAGAAAACATTGGGGAAAATGAAGAAATTGCTTGTTGCAAGCGATTTCTTCATGTTTCACAGTGTTTTCCAAACACATTTTTCTTTAGGGGTGTCAAAAGGCGTCACTGTGTGAGAATGAATGAATTATCATCTGCAAATTGTTGAATTTAGACCAGTCTAAAATTTTGTCACCTGGTAATTGGTAAATCTTAATTAAAAGTTGCCTAGCGGTAAAAGAATATTTTAGGATCACACTATATTGTCTCTGACTCGAATTCCCCAAATACTTGTTCTGCGAATCCCTGTAGTGGGTCGTGCAATACTGGAAAATGGATATTGGTTGACTTCTATTCGAGGCATACCACCCTTCAAAACCTTTAAAGCATCTTCTCGTAAAACACCGTACACATCAAATGCCAGTAATGAGGCAATCTGGTTAAGTTCTCTGGAAAATAGATATAATCAACTGCAAATTTAATCGGATAACTTTTTTGGGTTGTAAAACATATCTTTATTCATAAGTCATTAATGTTTAACATTAGCCAAATTGAAAATGCTAATATTTGAAAAATTCAGTTATAAATACTAGGCTTTTGCAACATAAAGGAGCTTTATGAATAAAATTTTCAGACTATGTATAATCAAAACTTTATGGTTCAAAAACTCATAAGTATTCTAATATATATATATAAAATCCTGCATTCTGATTGGCTGAAAACTGTTTCACACCTCCATCAAAAAAAAAAAAAAAAATTGACTACAAAACTGTCTTGTATGCATGCACATTTTCCACTTGTCCAATAAAATATGATTTTCTTCATAGATGGGAGGTTCAATTTAACCCTTTCCCGTTCAAATATTTTACGTTCCTGTGATTTTATACTTGAGAAAACATTGTGGAAAAAGAAGAAATTGCTTGTAACAAGCGAGTTCTCCTTTTTCCACAATATTTTCTGTCACATAGTATGGGTTCATTTCAAATAGCATCCAATTGTCGTTGTCGTCTGCAACCTCTTTCAATTTGGACCAGTCTAAATTTTCCAAAAACGGGAAAGGGTTAAGTGGCCAGAGAGAAATCCAGAGAGACCATTAGTGATCTTCAAATGTAAAGTTTCATAATTCCTCAGTTCCTATGCTGTTGGTACTTCACTAAAAGATTTTTTCAATGATAACCCATTTATCACTCTGTTTAGGTTCTAGAAATGCCATGCTACTTACGGAATGACTGACGGGGAGAGATTGTAGCATCGACTTAAAGCTAAATATTCTAAATAGCGTAAGTTGTCTATGATATATGTAACACTTGAGCAAGTTAGTCCTGTTGAATCACTCAAATCTAGTTCTGTAAGATCTGGGCAAGTCTTGCATAGCTGCAGCACCTCTGGAAATAAACAAGAACACCATATGCAGATGCCCGACACTCGGCTGTTGAATACTTGCTGGTGGATCTTTAGTTCGAGGCAAATGCTGGGGTCGACACTAACATTGTCTCGGGATCCTGAGGATCCCTGAAAAATGGAAGGGACCCCAGCAATCTCAGGCTAGGGATTCCGTCAGGATCCTTCAATATTTCACCAGTACAATAGATCTTAATGTATCAACTAATGCTCCTGAATTTTTTTGTTTGCTTGTTTTGTAGAAAACATTGTTGAAAATGAAAAAAATTGCTTGTAACATGTTTTCCAAAGCTTTTTTTCAAGTTGGGCTTAGAAGGGCAGGATTGCGTGTAAATGAGTTGATGTATATTCAGGAGGGATCCCCGATTATCTGGAGGAAACCCTGAAGTAAAAGGATGGGATTCCCATTGAAGCAAAGTTTGTGTCGACCCCTGGAATGTATCAACTGATGCTTCTAATTTGCAGAAGACATTTCAGTTAATTTAAACTTGTTTCTTGTTTGACATTAAACCTATTATCAGACATTTTTTTTGACTGGCAAACAAGTTGCAGAGAACATTCTAAGGACAATGGAACTTTAAACAAGAGCACCGCCCACGGGTGCCAAAGCTCGGCTGCAAGAGCTGTATAATGCAGTAAGTCTAAGTCGAAAAAGGGTCTTAACTCTTACAAAAACACTTTTAGAGTTATCCCTCTTGACAGTCTAGATAGCTCTTGTGATGGTTAATACACATGCCATGATTCATGACAACAGAGATATGACCAAGGTTAAAGTTTGTCATGCCAACGACGCCAAGGTGATCACAATACCTCTGGTTTTCTCCGAAACAGCCGAGCTTAAAATGTTTGTCTTCTACAGTAGAAAACATTGCAGATACTGAAGAAATGGCTTGTCATAAGCAGTTTCTTCATTTTCCCACAATGTTTTCCAATGTATTTTTTTGAAATGGGGCTTAAAAGAACAGTTTTAAGTGGGAATGAATTATGTGTATTAAGGGGGGATCCCTGATTATATGGAGTTAATCCTGATGTAATAAGTAGGGGTTTCTTTTGGAACCCACTGAAATAAAGTTAGTGTCAATGCCTGCAGTCCTTAGATTTAATTGCAATTCTAAAAATAGATTTTATTCAGCATGATATGGGGTAAGAGCTACCACTAATGATAGAAAAGTTTTCTCTTTTGATAGCAATCATATATTCCCAGTGATTTTGCTCAGTAAGATTAAATATCACAAAGTGTTGGAAGTTTTCCTCAGGGCTCAAATTGAGGAGTCATCGATTCCTTGAAAATGAAAATCTTGGGGTCAAATACAGCTCTTGTAAACATTTGGAGAAAAGAAGAAACTTATTGTATAAAGAAATTTCTCCTTTCCTACCAATGTTTTCTATCTTACGGGTCACTAGTTTTTCAAATAGCAGGGTTCTCCCCAGGCCATTATGGCGTATCGGCCCCGATACGCCTTCATCTATTAGGAGAGTTTGCCGATACGCCTTCAGATCGCCGATACGCTTAAATTTGGTCACCGATACGGCTTAATTTCCAGCTGAAGAAAGGGTCAAGCAAACCATTAAAATTGGTTGCAGAAGCGCGGTTACGACAGGCTCTTTATCTATAGTGTTGTATACCATGCATTACATAACATCTCTATTGATAAGACCCTTACACTCTTACTAATTGGTGATTATCGATTTTTTTCTCGCGTTTCCCACTGGTACCTCGCTATTAGTCACCAAGCATGATAGGTACCAATATGTAAACAATGAATTCAAAATGGCGACCCGGTTCCGGAAAATTGTCACTTCGGCTGAGATTGGTCTAGTTAAAAGTAAAAGATGTGGTTATTTGGTGTGACAACTATCAAACTAAAGCCACAGTGGTTTAAAGTTTAATTTTTTGAAGGAAAGATTAATTGGGTCAGTTTATTTCCTACAATGATCGCTTAAAACATACCCTTTTCGCGATCTTTTTTCCTTACGAGAATTTGCCAAAATAATAAAGACAGATTTGTATAGAAGCCATCCTGGTAATACTAAGCTCTTGTTTTCAACTCAGTTTAATAATTACACGCATGCATCTTCTGGAATAAGTCCATTTATCTTTTATCCAAAATGGAGGGCATTAGCTCAAACATTCGTACCCTGGTTTGTTCAACCCATTTTTTCAATAAATTTGTTTTAAAAGTTTGATGAAAAAAACTATTATACTTTTAGTAATCATATAATAATAACTCATTCTCTCATGTTTTTTACCCAAAAAGAAATAATACCCCCATAAAAATCAAAGTGCTGAAAGCACTCCAAGAAAAGAATGCCAAGTTAGACCAATTAGGGATTTCTTTTTATAAAAAGTATTGGTGTAATAATTGTTTAGAATCAGGAAAAGATCATTCACGCTATAATATTTGGAAAACAAAATCCTCTTATGAAAATCAAAATGCTTAAATCACTTAAAGAAGAGAAGAGTAAAGACACTTGTTTAATAAATTTGATCAAGTTTCATGTTATGATTTGAGAAATAAGGTTAAGATTGGACACTGCTGATATATTATACATTTTTTATTGAATTCAAATAGCTGAAAGTACTGGTAGAAGAATAGTTCTGGTGTCAGACAGTCGAAGGCTTCTGAATGGGCAAATAATGAGCATTTCAAATTTTACACAGAGAATCTAATAGAGCTCTTTAAGATGCAAAATTTGAACAGGAACCTTATAAATACATTTTTGAAATTACTGATAATAATTTCTATTTTTTTCTGATGAAGGGCATTTTTTGTCAATCCAACACTCCATGCTTTTTAAAGAGTCCTCAAGGATATGATTTTTGGACAGACTTGATAAAATGGCCAAGCATGAAAAGCTAATCCTATCTAATAGACAAGCAGTTGACACTTTATTTCCTCATTCTTTTGAGACTTTTGGGTATATTCTTTCATTATTTTTCCTTTTCACATCCTTTTCATGAGGCAATTTAGTGGCCTTTCCAACAAATAGGATAGAGAGTTGAAGTATATAAGCAGAGTAATGTCACAATTGGTTGGTATCAAAATAAGCCTCAGAATAGATAAATCAACTTATAATAATTAAAAAGTTGAAGAATATAATTCAAGAATAACTCTCAATAAAACAACAAGATGTCAATAATCAAGCTAAAAAGCACTTTTAATGACCTTTATTATGTATAGTCATACCAAGATGTTAACAGACAACACACCGCGCATTTGCCACTACGCCTTCAAAAATTTCTGGGGAGAACCCTGAATAGCATCTACTTCTTTCAATTTGGACAAATCTAAAATTCTGTCCTACAATGGATTAACTTCCAAGACTTGTCTTACCTTCATCTGAAATATTTTCTCTACAACCACTCAGATTTAACCTCGTCAAACTCGACGGAAGACACAAACATAAATAAACAACACTATGGCAATGTAAATGGGTCCAAGCGATATTTAATTCCTTTAATCTGAAAGTTAAAAGAAACATGAAAAGACAACTGTACTTTAACATATGCTTTTCACAAAGATATATTGACCCTTATCATGCTGAACCCTGAATATTCCTTCTTTGGCAGGAGGTATAGACAAAGATCAGACTGCACATATGCAGTCTGATCTTAGTCTTAACCACTTGTTTTGCATATTAATCTAAGAGTTGAAAATAGAACTTAACAAAAAATTATTACACACAATATCACACGTTCCAGTGATTTTAGCCCTTTGATTTTAATGCAATTCTGAGTACAGATTTTATTCAGCATGACAAGGGTGTAGAATAAGACAAGAAATAGGATGAACCTCATACAAGCTGACAAAATTTTACACTCAAAGTTTGAATGAAAAATGATGCAAGAAAGGGTTGAAAACTTGGGAAACCGAGAAATCGATTTATTCATGCAATGTCTCCTTTTCTCATGCTTTCCTTAGCTTTGTTTTTTCATCGAGCCAAAAAGTGTGGCTGGGTGGTAACGGATTAAATATAGCTCCAAAAGTTGCGCATTTTCTAACAATAAACAAATCAAAAAACAGGACTAACTAGAAATGAGAACCAAAAATGAATTAGATTTGAAGACAACGATTGTACCAGGTAAAAAACAAAAACTTTGAATTAATGTGTACCACTTGCAAATTTCAAGAGATAAGCAGAAAATGTGTTGTGAAAAGAAGCTGAAAAGTTTGGCAAAATCTACATTAGAGGATTAGGGTTTCAGTGTAATAATAATTTATCTTTCTTTGCATGAACAACAAGAGCTCTATTTTCATAAGCGGCAGAGCTTTTGTTGTTCACAATGAAAAATTCATTGACCTTTCCTGTGAATCATTCTATTTCTTTAAAGCAAAAAGGAGACAAAAAGTGACAATCTTAATTAGCAAAATCTCTAAAAGCGCACCATTTGCATGTGAATAACAACCTAACATATTTTCATTGTGCAGGACAATTAAAACAAGAGCCGTCAGAGACGGATTATGCTCCCCGAATAAGGCTTTTGTCACAGAACTATATGCCGTTATTGGACAAAAAACTTTTTATTGAATGCAACTATAGTTTGAGAGTTTAGTTCACAAGAAATTTGGAAGTTTGACAAACATTGAAGGAAGCTGTTTGGCTTCACAGGCCTGATTCTAGTAAAATTCAATATCATTATATGGTAAAGGGTTAAATATTTTACCTTCACTATCAATGATCATCAATGAAAAATGTCTCCATACAAAAATGAAGACTCTAACTTGAGTAGTTTTGCAGAAACAATATACTGATTTATTTTAGAATAGGATATATACAAAATGTAAAGCTACATGGCCTTCAGCCCCCTTTTAGCATGGTAAGGCTCATTGGGTCAAAAATTGAAATAAAAATTACCTCGGGCTTTTAATGAACAACATTTATGTAAAATAACAAGAAATTTTGGCAATTAGTGAAGGAGGAATATTTGAAAATTAATGACCTTGACAATTTGACCTTGACCTTAGTACCAACAGAAAGTCAATGTCATGAGCAATGCACATGTAAAATATGAAGGCTATTTCACTTATCATTGTTTACTTATGGGAGATGTTAAAGTTAAAATTTTCGAAATTTTGACATTGAGAAATGACCTTGAACCTCAAACCAACAGAAAGGTCATGTCATAAGCAATGCACACTTAAAATATGAAGAGTGTGTCACTTACCACTATAAACTTATAGACAATGTTAAAGTTAAGCTTTTCAAAATTTTGACCTTGAGAAATGACCTTGAACTTGACAGATGACCTTGAAATTAGTACCAACAGAAAGTCCATGTCATAAGCAATGCAAATGTAGAATATGAAGGCTATATCACTACCATTGTATACTTACGGGCTCTGTTAAAGTTAATGTTTTTGAAATTTTGACCTTGAGAAACCACCTTGACAGATGACCTTGAACTTGATTCCAACAAAGGTCATGTCATTAGCAATGCACATGTGAAAAATGAAGGCTATATCACTTACCATTGAAAACTTATAGACAATGTTAAAGTTAAATTTTCAAATTTTGATCTTCAGAAATGACCTTGACCTTGAATGACATTCCGCCCCTGGGGACCCGAGGATCATGATTTTAGCTATTTTGAAAGAGGTCAATATACTGATGCTTCATGCAAAATTTCAAGGCTCTATGCCTTCTGGGTCAGGAGGAGAAGATTTTTAAAGATTATTTTAACATTTCACTTTTGTTGCCATGGCAACCAGAGTTTTTAATGGATTTCAATTCTTTTCACTATTTTTGAAGCAGACCACTTAAGGAACATTTCTGCCAAATTTGGTTTAAATCGGCCCAGTGGTTTTGGAGGGGAGTAGTTTAAAGAAATTGTTGACGGACGACGCACGCAGCAGTGAGCTAAAAATTAGGAGTTTTCAAGCCCTGTATAATCTTAACTGACTCTAAGACAGAATCAGGAACTAGTAACTATACCCTTTCTGAACTGTCAAATTTTAAAGCCCCTAGACATTTTATTTAGAAAACATTTTTGGAAAGGAAGAATAAGTATTATAGGTGATTTCCTCACATACCAAAGTCATTCCAAGCAATGTTTACATTGAAAAAAAGTTAACCTACTTTCATTTGATGTTTGCAACCTTTGAATATGGACCAACTGAAAACCTTTATGCTAACCCTTGTCATGCTGAACCCGTAATATTCCTGCTTTAGCAGGAGGTATAGACTAAGATCAGACTGCACATATGTCTGTCCTATTGAAACCACAGCTGTTTATGAAGTTAATTTTCAAAAGAAGTATCAACAACTGAACTAGTACTACCAGTGCTTTCAGCCCTTTGATTATTATCAAACTCTGAAAAGAATTTTATTCAGCATGACAAGGGTTAATCCCTTACTGATACTTACTTTCTACAGTTGGATAAAAGTGGCATCAGCCCATTGGCTGTGATACCTTGGCACATGGCTAAATTGAGCACTTCAAGATCTTTGTTTTCACCGATGAAACTGGAAATATTATATACCATAATATGTTTTGGACACTATCTTCTACACTATGTTCTACGACAGTATTTGACCTTCAATATGACCTTCAATATCGTGATAAAGAACAAAGCTCACAGTCAACTCATCAACTCCCAGTGGCAATAATGACAAGTTTTTTAAATGCATAAATGCATGTTGCAGATATAATTGCCCCATAAATTTGCCCTCTGATCTCTTTCTGTGAGTTAGAACTCAAACCTACAGATTCAAATTTCCAAAAAAAGCAAAAAGGTGTTAAAAATTCTGTGAAGTTATTTGAAAATTAATGCATTTTTAAAAGTCATGGATATGGACTCACAAGTACGCAGTATAATTGATATAGTCAAATTCACATATACTAAGTTAGCTTGAAAAAGGGTAAATTGCTTTAGAATTGATTAATAAAATATCAATATGACACATCAAAATAGGCAGGGGTCGACACTAACAGGGTCCCGGGATCCCAAGGATCTCTATAAATTGGAACATACCCCAGCAATATCAGGCTAGGGATTCCATCAGGACCCAGGACAATAGATCTTAATGCATCAAAATATACTTCTGATTTTTTTGTAGAAAACATTGTGGATAATGAAGAAATTGCTTGTAACAAGCAATTTCTTCATTTTCCACAATGTTTTTCGAGGCTTTTTTTTCAATTTGGGCTTAGAAGGACAGGATTGCGAGTGAATGAGTTAATGTATATGAAGGAGGAAACCCTGATTATCTGGAGGAAACCCTGAAATAATAGGCAGGAATTCCTGTGGGATCCCACTGAAGCAAAGTTAGTGTCGACCACTGAATAGGTAAGCTTAAACCTGGAAAATACCATACCTGCAAACAGCATCATTGAGCTCTAGATTCTCTAGACTGAGTTTTCTGAGATCTTTACAAATAGCAAAAATCTGTTCTAGTATCGATGGTGTTGTTCCTGCCATACTGAGGTCTAAATATTGCACTTTGGATAATCTGAAGAAAACAAACTAGAATTGTCTTAAAGTGGACCTCAGAGCTGAATCTAGGTTTTCATAAAAGTGGGCCAACTCCCCCATCACATTTCAAAATGTGGGCCAATGTTTCAGATTTGAGCCACATGCGGAAATTACTTTTTTTTTTTTAAAGTTCTGACTACCCTAAAAAGAAAGGCACACAAAACACAAGTGCCAAAGAAGATCTTTTGGAAACACACAATTTTTTTCATTGTTCTTTCATTTTATAAGATAATTTATCAAGGTGAGCAATTTTAAGGGATCTGGTAGAGCTTAAAATATGGTCCGATCCCACCGCTGGTTAACCTTTGACATACAGGCTGCTGTATTCACTATTGCAAATCAAGAGAATATGAATTGTGAACAATTCTGGATCACCATGACATCACTCAATGTAATATATGCAACCAAAATATCGTAAGTACAGCTTCAGTAAAGATGTACTCACAAGGACTCGGCCTCCTATCGACGATATTCAGATGTTGTTGAAAATTGATGTTTTGATTGACACATTTTAAAAGGGACATGTATAAATAAATGAAATACCCGAAAGAGAAAATTAAAATTCCCCTAAAGACTATCAAACTCTTTGTGTATCATTCCAATTTTTTTTACACTAATCTATTCACCAGACATAATATCTAGCTTTCGTATCTGCTTCTTATTCATTTATTATCCGACAACTATTCTGTCTTAGGTCCTGATGGAGAATACGACTTCGGAAGCTGGGGTCGATTGTATTGTGTCGAAAAGAAATGTGAAATCCGATTAAATAAAGCTTTACAGGGTGCCCATTCACGTACTGCAGTACGTAATTCACGTACAATTACATTGGTTCACGTACAAATCTTTCACCAAGACGTGCATGAACGTACAGAAAAATAAATGAACGTAGAAACTAAAATGCCATTACACGTGTGTGCACTTAAAATTATTAGCATACGAAACGAGAAACTCTATGTGCGTATTTTTCCCGAAAACCCAAAAAGATTGGCAGCAAAGAAGACAAAATCGCAACGGGAGCAAGTGATTTCCCTTTCATTCGACGGAAACCATTGCTTCTTTCTGGCCTGTTTTCTACACAATCGGAACACACTCGGTAATTCCCGTAAGATCGTAGATCGGCCGAGAGATGTTCCAAATGTATTCTACATAGAGATTAGGGGAACCAGTAGACCGGTACCACCGTCAACTTTAATAAAGCCGACAGGTAGATCCCAAACGACTGCATATAGAGATTGGCTGTTCGGCATTTAATGACGTATACCCAAACATCGAATCTGATTGGCTGGTCAATTGTTTGTAAACAATATGGCTGAAGCGGAGCGCGGAGTACCTTATATATTTTACATGAAAAGGATAACATTCCAAGGTTTTTCTCGCACACAAATTCGATTAATCATGTGAAGATGTTTTAACATTAAAACCGAATACTTAACAAGAGGACCATGATGGTCCTAAATCGCTCACCTGAGGCATCTCCAAATTACAGTACTTTTTAGTATAAAAAAGACACAACTTGAGCAAAATTAATAAAAGATATATAAGATTTTGGGCTTTGTACAAAACAATCCAGTAATGCTTTACAATAATAATGAATGCCTTTGGCTTTATAGTTTAATCCATTACCAAACTATCCCAGAATTTGTCACCTTCAGGGAAAACAGGTTTGAAAAATACATAGTGAGAAAGGGAGTGACAAGCAATTTATCCATTTCTCACAGTGTTTTCTACCTGAAATTCTTTGTATTTAGATTTCAATCAAACTCTTATTACTGTCTGCAACATCAATGGGTGTAATTTTAGCAACCTTGGTAGAGAACAATCTGGATGTACTATAAATCAAAATATGAATGCATTACAACTTAAACATGAGGAGTGGAAAATATTTGAACATGCTCTTATTGGGTGTTTTTCATATCCTTGGATGCCTTGGGAAGGGCCATGTTTAAATATTTAAAAAAAACTTGGTTGAGAACAATAATTATGATTGAGCTCTATATAAAATATAAATGCCTTTGGCCTTGTAGTCTGTTAAAAAAAAAGACAACAAAGATTTTCTAAAATTTCCATTTTCATATGCCGCAGTTACAAGAGTTCACGGAATTAAATTCTTTTAACAACTTTTGAAGAGCTTCACCTAAAAAACATCCCTGCAAAGTTTTAGATTGATTGGCCCAATGGTTGAGGAGGAGAAAATTTTTAAAGATTTTTACAGAATTACTTAAGATTCCCATTTTCACATGCCGCGGCAACCAAAGTTTTTGACGGAATTAAATCTTTTTAATAACTTTTGTAGAACTTCACCCGAGGAACATCCCTGCTAAGTTTCAGCTTGATTGGCCTACTTGTTTAGGAGGAGAAAATTTTTAAAGATTTTTACAGAATTACTTAAGATTCCCATTTTCACATGCCGCGGCAACCAAAATTTTTGACGGAATTAAATTCTTTTAACAACTTTTGTAGAACTTCACCCAAGGAACATCTCTGCAAAGTTTTAGATTGATTGGCCCAATGGTTGAGGAGGAGAAAATTTTTAAAGATTTTTACAGATTTACTAAAGATTCCCATTTTCACATGCCGCGGCAACCAGAGTTTTTGACAGAATTAAATTCTTTTAACAACTTTTGTAGAACTTCACCCAAGGAACATCCCTGCAAAGTTTCAGCTTGATTGGCCAACTGGTTTAGGAGGAGAAGATTTTTAAAGATTTTTACAGATTTATTCAAGATTCCCATTTTCACATGCCGCGGCAACCAAAGTTTTTGACGGAATTTAATTCTTTTAACAACTTTTGTAGAACTTCACCCAAAGAACATCTCTGCAAAGTTTCAGCTTGATTGGCCTTCTGGTTTAGGAGGAGAAGATTTTTAAAGATTTTTACAGATTTACTAAAGATTCCCATTTTCACATGCCGCGGCAACCAGAGTTTTTGACGGAATTAAATTCTTTTAACAACTTTTGTAGAACTTCACTCAAGGAACATCCCTGCAAAGTTTCAGCATGATTGGCCTACTGGTTTAGGAGGAGAAGATTTTTAAAGAAATTGTGGACGGACAGACAGAAGGACAGACGGACGGACGGACAACGACCGATCACAATAGCTCACCTCGCACTTTGTGCTCAGGTGAGCTGAAAACTACAAAAGTAGGATTTTTATCGTACTGGATGGAAATCCCGCGGCGTGTCCAAATTTTTTCAACAAAATTAGCTGCGCATGCGTAAGCCTCGATTTCAATTTGGTAAAGAAAAAACCTAACGGGCCAGGCTTTCCGTGTATGTACCGAAAATCGGTGTGTACCTGTCAGCTTTTTGGTTAAAGTCGACAGTGGTACCAGTCTAGGGAACCAGCAGTTTGAAAAGTTCGTATAATGCGGATCTTGATGGCCTGACCAGTTTGTTTTGAAATAAGTCCAATGTTGCGCTATTTTGCAATCAAAACGCAAGATATTTACGTGTTTTAGGCGAGAAACTGCCAAAAATTCGCACTATAGGATTTGATTTTGAAATGAGTTTCTCTCGCGAGTTCCGTTGTATATATAAGTCGGGTGTGACAAAATGGAGCTGTTTATTTAGCGTTGTAGTTTTGTTTAAGCTACGTAATATGCTGTCTGCAAAACATCACAACAAAACCTACTCTATTTCTCCACAAATGGTGACTTTGGGACAGTGATAAGGCAAGTTGATATTTTTGTACGAGAATTGTTTCAATACAAGAGTTTGAGCTAATAATGAGCTGACATGCCTGGTATGGTCTGCTCCAAAATTCCTTCCCCGCCCTCGTAATTCACCTGTAAGAGTAGTTTAGCCATCACTCTCATATCCCATTCAGCCCTTCCAAAATCCAATTACTAAGAAAAGTGAGTTGTCGAAAATTGGCTTCGCTATCCTTCGCTCTAAATTTATCTGAAACTGGCAGATGACGTGTGGCACTAATTTACTGATTATTAAAAAGTAGATATAACTGAAACATTGTCATTTGGTAAAGGGTTCAGATTTGTATGCCGTATGGTATACCCTTAACTCTGAAAGTAAAGGGTACACTGTACCCTCAGATTTTTCTTTGTACCCCCATTTCAAAACCAAAGGGGTACATGTACCCCCAAAATGAAAACCCAGTGGGCATGCTGGCTTTATCTATAATGTGTATCGATATCACTTACGACTCTATGGCCTTAGAATTCCTACACATTATTACCCATTGAAGTGTAATTTTATCGGGGGAGCTAACTGGGGATTCTATATATAGATTATTCCAGGGTACGTATAAACAGCTTTACACAATGCAATAGAAATTCGGGGGTTTTCTCAAGAACATCTAATGGATTCACGTTAAACGCACCGCTGATTTAACAATGCGCCAACCTTTTAAAACGTGCGTGACAAGTGGCGCACGGCCTAATGTTCTTTGCGTCCTGAACTAATTAAAAGCATGAATCCCGCAATCCCGCGCCCTAGATTCAGCTCTGGACCTTTACCCCTCAACAATGTTTTTTCACTCAAGCTTTGACCTACATTACCCAAAACAAAAGGGCACCTCCTTGGGACAAGGGTAACATTTGTATTAAGTTTAAAGGTTCTAGGTCATTAAGCTTACAATTTAGAACGCGAAGCAGACAGCAAGATTTTTTTCTTGACAAAAGTTTTAAATCTTCAGTTCATGAAATTTTAAAAATCTTTGTCTTTTTGTTTTCCAAAGCTTTTTTACTCAAAGGAATAAAAAAATTGTATGGAAATGGGTTACGGGTTGATTTAAGACTTACCTGGCAGATTTGATTGGACTAGTAATACCTGAATAGATGGGACCTTCAATCTGAAACGGTATAATTAAGAATAATGATTATTGTATCTCACAAACCAAAACTTTTATGCCCTGTAGGAATTATATTGAGGAAAACATTAAGAGAACAGATAAAATTTCTCAGGTTTATTCTTCAATCACAGTATCTATTCAGTATATGCAACACATTTTATTAACTATCTTTGAATCATCCGCTGCAACCCTTTAAAACCGATTTGTTTTCAATTTTGTCATCAATGAGTTAATCCTTATTCTGCTGAATAAAACGCTTGAAGTAAGTGTAGAGAAATATTGGACAACATATACCCTGATCCTTACCTTTGCTGCCTAGCAACCATGAATGAAGGATTATTCTGAAATCACTTAGAGCATTTTTTTCTACAATTGGCAAAATAACCAATTACAAGATTACAATGTTTTAGCATTTTTAAGTTAATAAATTTTAACCCATTCCAACACATTGACACCTTTTGACAACCTGAAGAAAAACAATTGGGAAAACATCGTGTAAAAGAAATCACTTGCAACAATCCATGAGTAGATAAAACATTCATGTCTAAAAATTCATTAACTTAAAATTGTCTTCATCAACTTCTTTCAATTTGGATCAGTCTAAAATTTCTTGTTGTAATGGGTTAAATATATCTGTCTTTCTTGGTAAAAATCAGAGTGGAAATTGTAACAAGCAATTTCTTCATTTTCCACATTGCTTTTTCCTACGGAGATGTGTAAAAGTGGGATTGTGTAGGAATGAATTAAATGATTTGGAACAGCTGACCAGCAATTCTTTTTGCACACAATGTTGTTGCAAATTGCAGACCTTTTGATATCCTTTGATCTTAGCATCTTTAGTGAATTGCAAATACAACTACACACTGTTGTTGAGTGTTGACATAAATTACAAGATGTCTACATGAGTAGATAAAACATTCATGTCTAAAAATTCATTAACTTAAAATTGTCTTCATCAACTTCTTTCAATTTGGATCAGTCTAAAATTTCTTGTTGTAATGGGTTAAATATATCTGTCTTTCTTGGTAAAAATCAGAGTGGAAATTGTAACAAGCAATTTCTTCATTTTCCACATTGCTTTTTCCTACGGAGATGTGTAAAAGTGGGATTGTGTAGGAATGAATTAAATGATTTGGAACAGCTGACCAGCAATTCTTTTTGCACACAATGTTGTTGCAAATTGCAGACCTTTTGATATCCTTTGATCTTAGCATCTTTAGTGAATTGCAAATACAACTACACACTGTTGTTGAGTGTTGACATAAATTACAAGATGTGAAAACTAAATGCTACTATTTCTAATTTTGCAAACTTTACACATGTTAAGCCGTTCCAATCAAGAAATTTCAAACAGATCAAGATTGAAGATGATGTTTTGAAATGGTCATAATCAAACAATATTTAGAAGTAGAAAGCATCTAGGAAAAGGGCAATTGCCTGTATTAGGCAATTCATTTCTCACTATGTTTTCTTTCATAATATCTAAGAAATTGTGTGGAAATGGTTTTGGTTGGAAATTTACAAATAAATTGACTGACTGATACATCTTCTTATACGGCATTTGATTGAAAATGACAGTGTATCGTTAGACTGTGCTATTAAAGTAATAGCTTAAAATCATGTTTTATAGAAGTCAGTAATCTGATTCCAACACAGGCACTTTTGATGCCCTTCAATAAAAACAATTGGGAAAACATTGTGTAAAATGAAGAAACTGCTTGTTACAAGCAATTTCTTTATTTTACACAGTATTTTCTACCCAGAAAGTTGAATTTGTTTTTTTTTAAAAAAAACTCCAGTCTAAAATTTTCCATCAGTTAATGGTTTAAAACACTAATCAGATTGACATTTACATGTGACTTCAATTACTGAGCAATAACAAACAAAATTTTAATAAGATAAAAATACCTCTGTTTTACAGAGCCGCAATGCCCAGACCCCTCTGTTAAGAACATTTCCTAAAACACCAGTCTTCAGTGTCTTGTTTGATAAATCTATCCTTTTCCACAATGAGTCATCCATGCTGTAAAACAAAACAAATAATTTTCATCTCAGCTCATTTTGGTGCAAATTTGAAATGATTATTACTATGTCAAGAACCAACAAAATTTCAAAACCTTGGCAGCATTAAGTACATCTATGCATTTGTGAGTTCAGTGTACTATTTCCTTTTGATTTTGCTCAAAATAAGAATTCGGTACCATATAAAAGAGTACGCACAGTCGTGTGGAAATCAAGTTTTTTCCCACCAAATTCTGTACCAAATTCAGAACATTTTTGCCATTACAGAAATTATATTGCATGAATCTGTATAAATAAATGGTAGCCTACTCTTGCATACTTAGAAAGAGTGTTGAATTAGAGAACAGCCAGCAATTTACAGATCTCACTCGGTGACAAAGGAGGTGAACCAAAAGGCAAGATTGGAAATTATGCCTATTGGTGAAAAGCTTTATATTGCTAAGTTGTGGAACCAGCAGTTCAGAATTCATTCAACAGGTCACACGATTGTGCCCGGTTTGATGACCATGCAGTAACTCAATTTTAAACGGACTGAATGTGGCCTGGTTCTAAAACCAGCTCATGATCAACTTCAAGCAAATTGCATTTCAACACTGATGATCCCTTTCTGAGTTTCTTTCACATCAATCGTCAGCTTAGTTCAAAAGTGGAGGCGGAGAACCTAACAATGGATTCCTTGTATTTCTTACAACTGTACTGCCACTACATCCTTTCTGAGCCTTCAACTGCTCATCTCACTTAGGTTTACAATTATCCACCCATTGGTGGGAGACAAATGTAGGAAAGAATGTTTGCCACGACTGTGGATTGAACCCTAGACCTTACGATTGAGCCTTACTTGCTACCAACTGCTCTATGACCATGGCGCAATTCTTGGAATGATATAAAATAGATCTCAAAGATAACTCATTATATGTTTAAAATTAAAATTGGGTTCCATCATTTTCTCTGTTAACAATATTTTTTTCTCTCTTTTTTTTCCCCAAAAAATTATTTTTGCAAGTAAGTTTATTTTGATTCTGGACAGCTAGAAAATCATGTTTTACTTGTCCAGGGAGAAGTGAAGAAAATCTGGATTTCCATCCCCCTTGTTTATTACTGCCTTAAATCACCTTTGATATATTTTAGAAAAAAGTTTAAACAACCTTATTTTCTGCCATTTGTTATGTCAAAATAAATTCATATCCTCAGCAACAAATCTATTTAAATATATATCAAGTTACACATTGGTATAAGAAAGGATAATAGTGTTTATAACTAAGATATTTTTTTTTAAATAAGAAAGTATATTCCAAAAACATAAAAAAAACATTGTGAGAAAAGAATAAATTGCTTGGTATAATTTCTGACACACCACTTGTTTTTTTTAATTTACACTGATATAGGATTTTGTCTGCAACACTTTTCAGTTTGTAACTGTCCAAAATTTTGTTGTCTGGTAAATTGGTTTATCCTTTCCTGTTTTTCAAATTTTAGACCTGTCCAATTTTAAAGCTTTTGCAGACGAAAATGTAAAGTGGATTTATTTTGAAAAAATAACCATTTAGTAGGGTAGAAAATATTGTGGAAAAAGCTTGTTACAAGAAATTCTCCTTTTTCTACGTTTTCTCAAATAAAAAATCACAGGGACGTAATAACCAGGGATTGAAAAGGAAAGGGTTAAAGTAATTTTCTTATAGCTTACACTAGCCGACTCCATCTCTTGCATACTCTGGCACATTTAGCAAGAACAAATTTCTGTAACCATCCAAATATATGCAGTATGATCTCATCTGATAATGTACTGAAATGGTCTGAAACAGAGGAAAAAAGATTTACACAAAATATTTTGATATACAAGGATAATTGATAAAATCTGACCTGCATACTAATACCAGGACATGCTATTGAAATACACTGGAACCCTGTTAATTCAAAGATTGCTTATTTTAAGCATTTCATTCAGTGGATTGCTAAACACAACCATTTCCCTCTACAGTGTTTATTCTGAGATTTCAAAATTGTGAGGATTTCAGCACTTAATCTATACAGTTGAGAAGTGTTTGGTTTTTCATGGTCTTTTTTTTTTATATAGAAACACACACACACACCCCAAAAAAACCCCACACCCTTATGAATATGGGGGATCTTTGAAAAAGTAGGGATCCCCCAATCCCTCTGCCTAGCATAAACACTGCCTCTGAGAAGTACATCAGAGAAATATGGTTTTGTAAATAAAACATATTCATTGTTAGTGGGGGACATAAAAATGGTTATGTTGCCAACAAAGCACATATAATAAATGTTCAGTGTTTTTTTCCTAGTTTTTATTAAGGTCCTCCAATTCAAAGAAGTTGCAGATGACAATTTTAAATTGATAGGATTTCGAAATTCTTTGTCTTATAAAAAGACACCATAGAATCCTTTGTAGCTGGTTTCAGTTTACTCCAATTGAAATTGTAGGGATATAGTTGCATGTATTAAAATGACTGTAGATTTTACCCTTTCCTGTTTAATTCCTGGTTTCTATGTCCGTTTTTTTATACTTGAGAAAACATTGTGGAAAAAGAAGAAATTGCTAGTAACAAGCAATTTCTTCCTTTTCCACAGTATTTTCTACCCTACTGAATGATTATTTTTAAAATAATTTCAATTTTAATTTGTTGTCTGCAAAACCTTTGAATTTGAATAGGTCTAAGTCTTTGAATTTGAATAGGTCTAAAATTTTGCAAAACAGAAAAAGAGTTAAAGCTATGTTGATAAGTCAAAGGTAGCTAATTCTGCAACCACTTGATAGATTAAAAAAATGTACTCATGCAGAACTAGACAGTGATCAGTGATTCATTTTGCTAAAAAAATGCCAATGGACAGACAGATGACTGGGTCGATAACATAACACACCCCTTCGGGTGTATGATAATGGCCCATTGCTCTTAATCGTAAACCATATGACAAAATTTTAGACTAGTCCAAATTAAAAAAAATTGCAGACCATGATGACACTTACAGGTTGATGAAATTTCAAGTCTCTGTCTTTATTACAAGCATTACTTCATTTCCACAATATTTTCAGAAGCTATTTCTCAAGGGGCGTTAAAAAGCAGGTTACTGTGGGAAAGGGTTAAAGTGACTATCTAGTTATCACAGAGCTGAATCTAGGTTTTCACAAAAGTGGGCCAACTCCCCCATCACATTTCAAAATGTGGGCCAATGTGTTTCAGGATTGAGCCACATGCGGAAATTACCTTTTTTCATAAAACTGAAAGTTCTGACTACCCTAAAAAGAAAGGCACACAAGTGACAATAGAAGGAACTTTTGGAAACAAACAATTTTTTTCTTTCATTTTCTAAGATAAGTTATCAAGGTGGGCAATTTTGAGTGATCTGGTAGAGCTTTAAATATGGTCCAATCCCAGGGCCTTCGATACAGTCTGCTGTATTTACTATCGCAAATAAAGAGAGAATGAAATGTGAACAGTTATGGATCACCATGGCATCACTCTATGTAATATATGCGACCAAAATATCCTAAGTACAGCTTCAGTGAATTTGTACTCACAAGAACTCGACCGCCTATTGACGATAATCAGATGTTGTTTAAAATTGATGTTTTGACTTACACATTTTTAAAAGGGACATGTTTAAATATAAATGAAATTTCATAAAGAGAAAATCAAAATTCCCCAAAAGACTATCAAACTCTTTGTGTTTCATTCCAACTTTGCGACACTAATCCATTCATCAGACATAGACCACAGAATAATATCTACCTTTTTCGTATCTGCTTCTTATTCATTTATTATCTGACAACTATCTTTCTTAGGTCCTGATGGAAAATGCTAAATCAAGATACGACTTTGGAAGCTTGGGTCAACTGTTTTGTGTCGAAAAGAAATGTGAAATCTGATTGAATAAAGCTTTATCCATAATGTGTATCAATATCACTTACTACTCTATGGCCTTAAAATTCCTACACATTAATACCTGTGGGCTGTACTCATTGAAGTGTATCGAGGGAGCTGACTGGGGATTCTATTAATAGTATTGATTATTCCAGGGTAGGTATAAACAGCTTTACACAATTAGGGGATTTTCCCAGCAGCATCTAAATGGATTCAAATTAAACGCACAGTTGATTTAATAATGCGCCAACCCTTTAAAATGTGCGTGACAGGTGGCGCTCGGCCTTATTTTTTTTGCGGCCTGAACTATCTAAACGCGTAAATCCCGCGCCCTAGATTCAGCTCTGTTATCATGTTTAACAAATACTGTAAAACAGAAATTGGATCTAGCATAAGTAAATCAGGGTTGACATTCTATTGCATAAAAGAATGTATAGCAAGGGTGTTTAAACCATTTCCATATAATCCTGCTTTTTTTTTTTTTTTTTTACATCAATCAGTATAGAAGCTTTGGAAACATTATGGAAAATTGAGAAATTGCTTGTTTCCATGTTTTCTACCCTAAAGGAAAAAAAAGATTTTAAAAATTCCAGCAACCAAAGATTGAGATCTACACCTCCTTTTAATTTGGACCAGCCGAAACAAATGTTGCATGGTAAAGGATGAATATACATTCACCGATTGGTTGAAAAGTTTATAGGGTACTATGTTCAGCTTTAGGTGATGAAAAGTAAAAAATATCTGTGAAATCAAAATGTGTTTGTAAAAGACATTTTTTAATTTTTTCTTTAGGAGCACAAATATGTAGGCCTGTTTGAGAAAGGGGTAATACCAACCAAATGCTACTGTATCTGTCCTCTGCCTTTTATTAAGCCTGTTTCTAGAGAGCTCTAGACTCTCCTGTGGTAACAGTAAGACAGGTTTAATCAGCGGTGTAGATTGTCTATCATAACTATTCTCTGATGAATCGTCACTGGCAGAGGTCACATTGTCTCTTTGACTGTCCACCAGAACCCGGGGAGCCTGTTAGAAGTTTACTGTATTTAGTGGAAATGTTTAACCCATTACCAGACGGCAAAATTTTAGACAAACCCGAATTCAAAGAAGTTGCAGACAACAATTTAAAGTTTATGAAATTTTGGATTTTTTCATCTCTCCGGGTAGAAATTATTGTGGAAAATAAAGACATTTTCCACAATATTTTCCAAAGCTTTTTTTTTCTTGGGAGCGTCTAAAAGTGTCACTGAGTGGGAATGGGTTAAAACATGGAAATATTCCAGTACATGTATTTGTGACTTTGAAAAATTACCTAATGTTTTTGAATGTGTATTTTATCAGAAAGTTAGATTCTACATCAACACCATCTATATGACCATCTTTTTCATACTTTTGATGTACAACTGAAGCATTGTTACTGCAGATGGAAGAAGCTATGGTTACAGGGCTCTCCCTGCAAATTTTAGCCAACAAATTTGCCAAAATTAAAAATTTGGAGCCAGTTGGTGCAATAAAATAAAGCGTCACCTAATATATTAATGGTAAGGGGAAAACTGTAGGTGCATTTTAATTGTAGAGGTCCTTAACCCATTGCCAGATGGATTTTTTTTAGACTGGTCCAAATTCAAAGGAGTTGAAGACAACATTTTAAGGTGAATGAAATCTTAAATTTTTTCAACTTTCTGGGAAGAAAACATTGTGTAAAATGAAGAAATTGCTTGTTACAAGCCATTTCTTCATTTTACATAATATTCCCCCCCCCCCCAAAAAAAAATTCTGAGGGGCATCCAAAAGTGTCACTGTGTGAGAATGGGTTAAAATAGTAATTAATAGACCATTTTTTCTGATTTACAAGCATTGTTTTTGAACAAAGAACTTCAACAAATAAGCGCAAAAAACCCAAACTACTTCAATGTTTTCAAGGTAATTTAACAAAGCAACATAATCAAATTTTTGGTTATTTACAAAGAGAAACACATTGTCGTTTACTTAAAAAAAAAAAACTTAACGTACTAAAGTATTAGGATGAGATTAACCCATTCCAACACAGCAAAATTTTAGACTGGTCCAAATTGAAAGGATGTGCAGACGACAATTTCAAGTTGATGGAATTTTGAATTTTTTCGTCTTTTTGGATAGAAAACATTGTGGATAATGAAGAAATTGCTTGATACAAGCAATTTCTTCATTTTCCACAATGTTTTCCAAAGTTTTTTTCTTGAGGGGCGTAAAAAGGAGGGATTGAGTTGGAATGGGTTAATGGAAAAAAAAAGTTCAGTAATATGCACTCTTTTTGCATTTTGTTATTTAACATGAACTTGTATACATAAAAAAAACTGTCAAAATAAATCCAGTTACCCCTGGAACTGCAGGCAAGTGGAAACTGCTCGCATTACTACTTTGGCTATTTTCACTGCAAAATACCGCTGGTGTATTTTCGGACACACTTCCACAACTGTCATTGCTGCTCTGCGACAGCAAGTCTGTGCCAGGTATGATTTTGAGTATTTGTTGTGTTCTTTGAGTATTTGTCTGAATATCCCATAGAGGTTTAGAGTTAGTTACTTCGAGAGGACTGTTGGCTTTTCTTTTCCTACAAAAACAACAAGATGATTTACTTTACTTTTTGAAACAATGGCATAATTTCAGATTCACACGAATACAAAGAAGGTGCAGAAAGCAATTTTAACCCATTCCCACTCAGTCCCTCCTTATTACGCCCCTCAACAAAAAAGCTTTGGAAAACATTGTAGAAAATGAAGAAATTGCTTGGATCAAGCAATTTCTTCATTATCCACAATGTTTTCTATCCAAAAAGACGAAACAATTTAAAATTCCATCAATTTGAAATTGTTGTCTGCAACTTCTTTCAAATTGGACAGGTCTAAAATTACTCTGTGTGGGAATGGGTTAAGTTGATGACATTTTAAAGTATTTCTCTTTTAGGACAAAACCCCAGAAAGAATGACAGAAATTGCTTGTAACAAACAAAGCTTTTTTCTATATCAGGGCTCTGCAGACTCCCAGAATTTGGGGAGAAGTCACTTCTCACTAGTCTGAGAATTGGGAGAAGTTTTTCAAAATGGGGAGAAGTGGTGAGACTTTCATGAGAAGTGGATCACGTTAAAATTAAGTTTTTGCGCATATTTCTCATTTCTGTCAGAAAATAAAATAGCTTTACAACTAAGTCGTTGCATTTTATATTATGTATTATGCAATAAACATAGAAAATACTGCTTATCCTTTCAGTCCTCAATAAAGATCTTATTCCTGTGAACAAATCCTTTTGTATTTTTCAGGTTTGAGAATTCAAGAGTTTGATTCTGATTTTTTTTTTTTTTAATATTTCATAATGGATTCATATATGATAAGAAAGTCAACTAATAAAAAAATGCAAATAGTGTATAGGCAGTCTGAATTGAAATGAGTAGTGTTCCTATTTGAAGTAGAAAATGAGAAAAGATTTCATTGTAACAACATGTATTTAATCAAACCATTACCAGAAGAAATAATTCAGACTGGTACAAATTGAAAGAAGCTAAATAAGACATTTCAAAGTGACCTTAAATAAGAAAGAATGTGTCAAAGAGGGTAGAAACATGTGGGAAAGGATAAATTGCTTGCTGCAATCATTTCCTCCTTTTTCCACAGTTTCCCATAAAAACATTTCAAGATTTCAAAATGGGGGATTGTGTGGTAATGAGTTAAAGTCTGTCCACTGTACCTGATAACATATAAATGGATAAAAATTGTCATTAATTGGTCAAAAAAGGTCCTCTGTGATTAAGTCAGTTATAATTTGTAAACGGCAAGGGTTACTGCTGAGTACACAAAAACAGACTGTCTACATGCAGAGGTTTAAAGTTAACACAGGATAATTTGCTCCATTTTATAGGATTACATGTTATTTAAAGGAATTATTACTAACACAAGTAAGTGAAATTTAGTTTTTGGAAAGAATGTATCATAACGAAAAACTTAGGAAAAGACCGTAGCAGTCTTTAAATTGTTTGCCATAATTTTCTTCACTTGTTACAATTAAAGCAGATAATTCAAATTGAAGGATTCTTGTGAAAAATGAATTTACTACTCTATGTAGATTTTCGGCAGAATTATTTTTCATCAAGATTTCAAATATTTAACAAAATTTTGACTTCTGGTAAATGACACAGCGTCTGTAAATGTCGGCCATTATTCTCATTATGTGAAAGTAAATAACAAATCCCGTAGACTGATGATAGTTTAATTTACAGAAATAATTAAAACTTAAGAAGGTAAAGGATTTCTAGTGCCGATAGTATACAAAGCATTGCCGAAACCAATCAGCGTAGGTGTGAATGAAGCAAGCATGTTGCCAGAACATACCCCTCTTTCTGTTAACCTGCTGGCCTCGCGACTATCGATACATGCTTGATTTACGATCAAAGGGCTTCCTTCCGACCAGCAGTTGTATAATTGCACACTGTCACCTAGTTTTATAGCCACCGGGCCAGATTTGGTTATCACCTATCGTATCCAGGCGACTTCCCGAAAATTCCAGGCGACTTCGACTTCGCTTTGATCAGCAAACCAGGCGACTTTTTCGCCTGAGTCGCCCACTCTGCAGAGCCCTGCATATGGGTGTAAAAAGTAGGATTGTGTGGGCATGGGTTATACATTATATCCCCCGAACTGATAATTTATGGAAATATTGCATTGATTCTTACCATGACCAGTGATATGGTTGTAGGTTTTCTCCACTTGTCCCAGGACTAGTAAGAAATGACTGTCTACTTGTCCACAATTGAGATGAACTAATCATCCACATTTAAGTGAAGAGATAAATTTTGTGAAAGCACAGAGTTCCAGCATTTTCTACATTTACCAAAATATTTTCTATCCTTCAATGTAAACATTGCAATTTTTTAAAAATATGCGAGTTACCTTCTACTATTCCAAGATTTGCCTATAAAAAAAGTGACTTCAAAAATTGTTCAAAACGATGTGAAAAGCCTAGCAATTGAATAACTCGGCCAGGTCAACTGGAATAGAATATGTTTAAGTTTTGTACAAATGATACAGTATTACCTTATTGTTTCAGGGTTTTCATTAGTACCCAAAAGTCAAGAGTCATTGACCCTTGGGTCAAAATTTTCAAGAGTCAAAATTGAAATCCTAAGAGTCAAAATGCATAATTCCCCCCCCCCCCCCAGTAGTGATTCAGAAAAAAATAATAATAGATAAAAAAATATATTTTAAATTTGTTGTAATTTTTTTTTTTTTTTGCAGTGATAAGATTGGAATTTTTTCCAATCTGACAGTATTACATTTCAATACAAGATAAATTTAAGGGAAAATTAAATATTAATGCATATATTATATGTTTGAATTAGTTTTAGTAAATCTCATGAGTACTAAAAGGATCAAATTATTCCTATTTTTCATAAAATAAAGTGCCGACTTTATCCGCGAAAACCCATGACATTTCTTGAGCAACATTTTCTTTGATTTCATTTCACTTCTTAGTTATATTTTGTGAGGTTTGTGATAAAATTATTAACAAATAAGTAAATTTCAGTAGCATTAGAACTCTGAAAAGGGGTTTCATCATTAATTTCACAGGTTTGAAGTACCTGTCAAATACGATCGCCGATGCATGTTAATTACCAATCGAGCTTGGCGTTATCAATGATGAGGTGTATATTTTGATAATCAATTAACCATTTTCCAATAATTTGGCACACTTATGTTGACCCTTGACGCATGGCTGCTAATTTCCGAGAGTCAAAATGACGCACAGTGATAAATTTCCAAGCGTCAAAATTGCTTCTTTTTGAATTTCCGTGCGTCAAAACCCGAGGTCTCGGGTCAAACAAAAACCCTGTTGTTTATCTCCAACATATTCAAAATACCTTATTTTGTTTTTCTAATATTATCATATCGAATCATTGCTTGAGTATGTGTAATTTAAATGACTGTTAAATTTCAATTAAGTTTTCAATCTGCAGCTGATACATACGTAAATTACCTCACAACTGAATAATGAATGGTTACTTTTGTATTTGTAACATTTATAATTAATAAATAATCAATATTAAGATTGATTTGACATAAAATAAAACTGGGGCCAAGTTATACGTTGGGACGAGTTAAAAATGGACCGAGCTGGCCAGTCACAAGCAATTTTAGAACCATGGTGTTCTGGGTAGCCAACCCAATCAATGATGTAGGTCCCATGAAAATAGTCCATTAGAAGTCATGGTGATATTTATGTAAATCACTTCTCGGATTAATTTTACCCTGGGTATAAAACAAGGGTTACCAATCAAATCGTCCCATTGAATAACTCGTCCTGGTCAACTCGGCCCCAATATAAAATCTATAGTAAAATATATAGTTCTTAGAATATGTTAAGTTTTGTACAAATGATGCAGTATTATCTTACTATGTTTATATTTAATATTTTCAAATACATTATTTTGTGTTTTTAATATTGATATATTGAATCATTGCTTGAATATATGCATTTTGAACTAGTTAAATTTCGATTTAACTTTTCAATCTGCAGATGATGCATACTTAAATTTCCTCACAACTGAATGATAATTAAATACTTTTTTATTTGTAATAATTATAATCAACATAAAATTGATTTGACATGAAATAAAATTTTGGTCGAGTTATATGTTTTGCTGAGTTGCCGAGTTGACCGGTCACCAAAACTAGGATTTGTGTGAGAATACATCATTTTTTCATTACCACGTCATTGAATGTCCCACAAATTAAACTGCATAATTAAGTGAAAAAGAAAATGATTATTATCAATTATTACATCATAATATTTTTTAATAACTACTGTAGTTGAATAATTAAAGCTTTATATATCTTTGAGTCATATTTTTCTCTTTAGGTTATCTTTAAAGTTGAATTGCTCTTGTAGGGCCTAGTTTAGTATGACTTTATTTATGGTTTTGAGTTAAAAAAGGATACCAGCTCAGTGAATGAATCATGTGATTGATCTTCCAAAAATATTCATTTTTTTAAAGTTGAGATTGGCCGTATTCATTTCTGGCAATTTGTTCATTGTTCTTCGCTAACATATGAAAATTTGGCCAATTTCAATATAGCGTTGTTTCTTTAGTCAGAGGAGCGCGGTTATTTCGCTCATGATCGTTTTCTAAAAAAATGTGTAATACTCAAAACTAAAATTACTTCTTGGTTTAAAATGATAAATGAATAATTGTTCTACCAATTTACCTTGATTTCATTCCAATGTTCTCCTTTTGATCATTGTTTGAAGCCAGTTTTACAGAGCGCTTTTTGGGCATTTTTGAACATAAAAAGTTTTGCGCCTTGGTGTGAACCGGAAGTACTTGTTGACCCGTAAGCAGCGTGTAGACTGGTAACTCATGTATTCTGATTCAGAATAACATTAAATAAACCATTTTAAATGAATAAATAACAAAATGAAAGTAGGCAAAGCCTAGATTGAGGACTAAATGAAACCGCACATAAGACATTTGAATTTTATGTTTAAATTCCGGGACTTGTAGATAAATTCGCACATTTTAGAAAAAATCTTAGGCTTTGCCCTACTTTCCACATTCTTTATCCAAGGCTCTACTCAAACATAGGAAAACAGCTTAATTGTAGTGAAAATAATATCTAAGTAGAAAATACTTACAAAACGTTTATATGAAAGGATTATATAAAAAAGAGACAATATATGATCGAAGATAATTAGTGTCCTGAAACTTCCATGAACATTTAGATGATCCGTGAGTGACGTTTAATAGTGAACCCGTCTTTTTACTGTTACCTTTCCGTATTTTTGACAATTCTCGAAAACTTTTCTGCATATAAAGACATGTAGCTAGCAAAAAGTCTCTTTATTAAAGGTCGAAAAAAAATGATTAGACATGAATAAATAAATATATATATAGATATAATTTGTTGGTGCACATGTGTAAACTCTGTATTTCAGGATTAGTTGTTCTGGTATTGCCTCAGTGTATCATGGTGTAAGATGACAAGCTTTGACTAAAGTATTAACTATTATCCTAACTCCATCTTGCTGGCAACATGGTGAAGGTAGACTGAAATCCCCCCCCCCCCGATAAGTTATACGGTTTTGGACCAGGATTTGTCACAACTTATTCTACCATGGACATATTAATTTTTAACTCGATCTGCATTGACATGGCGAACTGCACACAAAAAAGGACATAAATGCACCTCTCTCTCTCGAGTGAATGTTTATAGCTCTAACTAAAGTGTTACTCCTTTGAAGCCAATGCATTTAAAATGGTAAAATGCCTCTAATATAATACCTCACAGAGGCTAAGAATAAACGTCTTCATTTCAAAATTTCCTGGAGGGTTCGAAGACTTAGATTACACTTACAGACAACTTCCCCGTCGGCGCCCCTTCGTTACGTTCCTTGAATTCGGAAAATGTTTTTTCTTATGGAGATGTAGACAAAAGTCTATAGTGCAGTCTGATCTTAGTTTACATTACCTGTATGTCCTATTCATGTAAGCTATTTAGAGCATTAATCTTTAAAAGGAATATTGACCAATAAATAATACTTTCAGTGCTTTGATTTTGAGCAATCCCGAGAAAGATTTTATATAGCGTAATAAGCTAAACATTTTGATTAAACCAATTATCACACAGACCAGCTTTTTACACCCTGGAAATATAAATTATAAAAAAAGTTTGATAAAAATGTGATATTGCTTGTAACAAGCATTTTCTATATTTCTCACAACCATTTCTACCTTAGGTGGCAATTATTTCTCAATTCTTTGTTGACAATATTTTAACTGGATTTATCTGCGACCAAACATACGGTTACAAAATGGCGGATAACGCGTTATTTTGTACTTTTTCATGAAACTTTTACGTGTTATTGAATTTTATTATGGTATTTCTCTACTATCTGTTAAGATACCAGATATTAAGTTAACAGGAATTGATAGTCATGATAGTGCCCTGGAACTGCCACTCCTTCCTTGATATGCAACACGATGAAAATGGCGGATATCATATATTTTTTCATAATTTAATTTTGTTATGGTACTAGATGATTAAGTCAACACGAAATTTGTCACGTTAGTGTTCTGGAACTGCCGCCACTTACCAGATACTTGATGGGAAAATAATGGCGGAAAACGCGTTAGTTATTTCTATGAAAACTGTTCATGTCTACCTGTCCGATAAGGCTATATCCACGTCCTGTTAAATTATCTGGTAAGTGGCGACAGTTCCAGAGCACAAACTCGACAAAATCCGTGTTAACATAATTATGTGGTATCTTGACAAATTTTAAGTTTCCATGAAAATTAACGTGGTAATCGCCGTTCTTTTTGTGTTAATTTATCTGGTAAGTCGGGGTAGTTCTATGCCACCATATTATCTATCGAAGTATAATTTGGATTATTTTTTTCAAGATGCAAAACATGAATTTTACATGGTATAACCTTTCAATTTAAGATTAACCTATTACCAGAAGAGGCACACTTTTAGGCTTGTCCAATTTGGACGAAGCTACTAAAGACAATATGAATTTTAGCCGAAAAGTGAATTTCTTTTGTCCTCAAGGGAAGATAACATCATGCAAACAACCTTGTTACGATCAATTTCTTCACAAAGTTTTCAAAAGATTTTTTAATTGAGGGTCGTAGACAAGGAAGATTTTCTGTGAATGGATTTTCTCATTCAATAAACTAAACGTTATTACGACAAGTTCACACCTTTGCAACTGTCTTTTTGTAAATTTATAAAAATTTTCTTTTAGTTACAATGTAGATGTAGATTCAATAGAAGAAAATCCCTTTGAAGACCCTTATGATAACTAATACCATAATATTTTTGGACTCAGTTGTGCAAACACAATGTTTTTGATTGGTTCCTTCTCCAGTGTAATACTGTTTTTGCAAAATCCAATATAGCCCTGTCTCCAGTGTAAAGATATTTTGATGAAATTCATTCAGCCCCCTTTTCTCGTGCTTTGCTAGGGATCAAGTTAACAATAATTCAGTCAAAGGAAACTTTGAAATGATCTTACAAACATCATTGAGTATGTCGAAGAAAATTCTTTATCTTTTTTTTTTTTACTTCAACGCGTAAGCAACTTATGTTAACTTTCCGGGCGGACATGGTCTGTGGCTTTGCCTTTCTGACTGAACTTTATCAGCCCGAATATTATATACCTCATAGACGGCATACTTCACTGGGGGATAAAATGTCACTTGTTTACAAATAAAACTCTCTAGAACCACAATATTGGTGACTGTGTTGTTATAACAAATTAGAGTCTATAGAACACTTATCATGATATCTCGGGTATATATGCTATTAAACGCATTTTTTATAACCTGCATTATGTGAACGAAGATGCAAGTCGGTCTTCCTTCAGAAACACATTATCGCCGTTGAAATATAAGATGTCACTTATTTACACATTTCTATATAAAAACACAATATTGACGGCTATGTTATTTGAACAAATGAGAGTCTTTCGGGGACTTATAAAGTGTGTTCACACTAAAATCTTTTATGCTTATGATTCAATAATTTAATTGTTAGTTTCGTCTATCAAAAACGAGCGTTCTGATTGGTCGAAAAATTGAATTCATACCTCCATGAACAAAATTTTGAGCACGCAGTGATTTTGTATGCTTCCACACAAAATAGTCCCATACAAAAAGGTATCAAAGATGCAGGTTTTTTTCTTTTTTTTCGCTCGATACTATTAAATTATAAGAAATGAAGAGAATATTTTTTGTTTTCACGGAGGTATGAACCGAAAAACCTAATCACACAATGTATGAATCCGCTTCGCGTATTCATACAGTGTGATTAGTTTTTTCGGTTCATACCTCTATGAAAACAAAAAATATTCTCTTCATTTCTTAAATGAATGGGGTTCAACGCTACTTTTAACAGTATTTCAGTCACATCGTGGCGTCTTGAGCACCTAACAATGGATCCCTTGTATTTCTCACACCAGTACTACCACAACATCCTTTCCTAGCCTCCAGCTGCTATCCCACTTAGGTTCACGATTATCCACCCATTAGTGAGAGACAAATGTCGGAAAGGATATGTGCCGCCGCCGGGCATCGAACCCATGACTCCCCATTATTGAAGATTGGGAGTCTCCCACGCTATCGATTTCGCTATAACGGCGGCTACCCTTTATGTTTACGAACCGTGTTTGGCCAGGGATCGAGTAAGCAATCTAATGCCAAAGTTATCGCGGTAAATTCAAACCAACGCAGGTGCCGCCGTCATAGCGCAGTTGGTAGCGCGTCGGGCTGTCAATCTAGAGGTCCCGGGTTCGATCCCCGACGGCGGCACTCATCCTTTCCGACTATTTGTCTCTCATCAATGGGTCGATAATTGTAGACCTATGTGGGATAGCAGCTGGAGGCTAGGAAAGGGTGTAATTGTAGTACTGTTGTGAGAAATACCGGGAATCCATTGTCAGGTGCTCCAGCCGCCGCGATATAACTGAAAGATTGTTGAAAGCGGCGTAAAACCCCATTCAATCAATCAATCAAACCAACGCAGAGTGTAATGAGAAAAAAACAGCAATACAATTTTCAGCCGCATGAAAAGTAGGTCGGGTCGGATTGTACAACTTCGAGTATTAATCAACGCGTCCTGTTGGAAGGCGTCGATAGACGCCGATTTCAGTATGAAAGGTTTTTTAACCTACTACCAGAAGATAAATTTCTAGACTTGCCTAAATCCAAAGATGTTGTAGACGACAAAATTAAGCTGATGAAATCTTGGGTTTTTCCCGTTTACTTTTGGCTGGAAACACTGTGGAAACTGAAGAAATATTCTTGTGACAGGAAGTTTCTTTATTTTCCACAATAATTTGAAAAATTGTTATTTCCTTAGGGTCGTCAGAAATATATAGTCACCCGAGGCCTGCAGCGCTTTGATATATGATTGTCGATGGAGATCAGTCTTAAGTGACACCTCATCGTCGTCGGTCTAGACTTAACCAGGAATAAAATGTAAACGAACGAACGAACGAACGAACAATCAAACAAACAAACAAACAAACAAACAAACAAACAAACCAGCTAACGGCCTTCAGTCACTAATTTATCGAGTGTTTTCAGTTTTTAATTAAGCTATTAAACTTTAACTTTTAACCTTTATCGCGTAAGCGTAGACGCAAATCTGCCTTCGCCAGGCGACACATTATTGCCGTCCGATTATATAGACATATAATGACCTCTGACCTTTCACTATTTCTAGTGTAGCTATACCAAACATCACCCATGGTATACCCGTGCGTTGTTTACCCAGTGAGCTCGATTTATATGCCAGTCAACGGTCTGATATCTCAGGCGACCCCAAATTCATTCATTCTTATCAGTGTATTAAAGTGAGCTGATTAAATGCGTTACTGTACACTTTAATTTATGTTTGCTCAGGTTTAGTACCTTTAGCCATCTAGCAGTGTTTTATGAAAGATTTTTATAATGGATTAATTTTGGGAATTGTTGTGCAGGACGTACGTCGTCCGATTCTGATCGTTGAACTGTTTAACTACTTCGCACATTTAGTCGGTAAATATTTAACAAGAAGATAAATTAAAGGAAAACTTTTTTTAAAAGAACCAATGTATCTTTTTGTAACTTGAGAGTTAGCATTGCAAATTTTTCGAATAAAACACAATATGATTTTCTTCAGGATATTTCGGGTGAAGTTAATGCAAAATAAATCACGCGTTCATGATGGAGTATTGATCGTTAACGAGTCGTAAACGTTACCTTGCCTTCGAGAAAAGCGCTTCCAATCGGTTAATCGTCTCGAACGTACCAAAGCTGAAATTTCCACTTTGGGTATATCTTTTTCTGCTCTATTGGAAAAGAATAGTCGTGCATATGAAGGACGAAAATTTTAATCTGGTCATATTAAACCATTTTCAGCCGAACATTTTTAAATTTTATTTCATCTTATGACCAGTGTAAATATTTTTCGCACTATCGAGGAGATCTCCTTTTATCATGGCGTAGGTAACATGTGAAGAAGAAGTCAGTGCAAGAAAAGTGGAAACGGTAGCGGAATAGATTATAGAGTTACACTTAAATCAAACGGCAACTCAGGGGATGACCAAAATGGAATGGTCGCTTAGTACAATTTTTTATGAAAAATATGGGAGATCTCCTTGACTGCACACATCGATTACTGCAGGAGTCTCTTCCAACTCAATATTTATTTTTGACAACTCCTTTTAGCAGAAACGTTTTTGTTTTTGTGATTGAGTTTTGAACGCTAACGCTTAATGGAAGTGGTCGGCAAATAGAGGTGGTCGCTTGATTAAGATTGACAGTACATGACATTTCACTCTATTTTCAAAAAAATATTATCCGATACTTTATGGCCAATTACTAATAATTCAATTTTTAGTTTCGTCTATCAAAAACGAGCGTTCTGATTGGTTGAAAAAAATATTCATAACTCCATGAACAAAAGTTTGAGCACGCAGCGATTTTGTATACTTCCGCACAAAATAGTCCCATACAAATAGGTATCAAAATTTGTGAAACCTTTGTTTTTTTCGCTCGATGCTATTAAATTGTAAGAAATGAAGAGAATATTTTTTGTTTTCATGGAGGTATGAACCGAAAAACATAATCACACAATGTATGAATCCGCTTCGCAAAAATATTCTCTTCATCTCTTAATTAAACTCGCGATTTCTAAGTTACGGGTTAATTTGGGTTTTTCGCACTTAGTCAATTTTCATATCTCTTGGCCATATTTAATCTGTGATTATACAATCTTATCAACTAAGAAGGAAAGAAATCAAGTTTCGACCTCATTGTTTAGTCATCATTCGAGGAGATATAGAAGGATATAGAACTGGGACAATGGCTACCGGACTCTTGAGTAAAGATGTACCGGACATCGAGGTAAGTAGATCTATTATCCTATTCGTCATTCTGTCTATCTTATTTCTTTTTTTGCTTATTTATCTTCACTCGATTTATGTCATTGAAACACAGAAGGATATAACTGGGACAATGGCTACTGAGCTCTTAGATAAAGATGTAAAAAGTTAAGCGGGTTAATTTTTCTTTTTGTAATTCTGAATATCATAATTCTTTTTATGCTCATTTTTTCGTTTTCTATCTATTTATTATCTATCATTGAGGTATGGGTGCATATAAAACGAGGAAAACAGTCCCTTGCCTCTTGGGTAAAGACGAATTTTGACATTTATATAAGTAGGTGCATTATTCTGTTTGTCACTCTTTCTACCCTATTTCTCTTTGTTCTGATTGATTTATTTATTCTCTTTCTATTTATTGTCTATCATTGAGATATAGAAAAGAGACAACAGTTACTGGTCTTTTGAGTAAAGCCGTATCCGACATTGTGGTAATTAGGTCTGTTATTCTTTGTGTCACTTTGTCTTTCATATTTCTGTTTTTGCTTTTTTTAAATTTTATCTCTGTTCATCTGTTATCTGGAAAAAAAGATACATTCACACAGAGAAAGTCGTAACTATCAATCTATGAACTTATCATTCTGCTTTCTTTTCATATCTAAGTCAATCATATCATCTAATCTTAAGTGGTCGACCGAACCTCGTAACTACAGCTTGTAATTTCAATGAGTTGTAGTTACATATATTGGTTGCCTAATGACGAGGTATCTCTATCTTGTATAATCATTTCATCTTGTTATATCTTAATTTTTAGTTTCGTCTATCAAAAACGGTCATTCCGATTAGTAAAAAAAAAAAAAAAAAAAAAGAAAAAAAACCAAACCCATAGGAACAAAATTTTGAGCACAAAATAGTTCTATACAAAAAAAGTATCAAACTTTGTAGATTGTTTGCCTTTTATCGCTCGATGCTATTAAATTATAAGAAATGAAGAGAATATTTTTGTTTTTTGTTTTCGCGTATTCATACAGTGTGATTATTTTTTAGGTTCATACCTCCATGAAAACATGAAATGTTCTCTTCATCTCTTAAATGACTACCAAAAATAGTGCTACAGCACCAACCACTCATTTTGACGCCACGGAAATAAAATTATAAGGAAACTATTGTGAGAATAGGAGAAATTGCTTGTAACGCGCACTTTACCCTATTTTCATAATGTCTACCCTAAATGGCAGTTATTTCTCATTTTAACGCAATTTGAATTGTAGTTCAAAACTCCCAAATTGGACCAGTCTAAAATGTGCTGATTATCTGAGAATGAGTTAAGGTCATACTACAGTTTCAAACATAGCCGGAACCTAACACCTCAGTAGAAGGAACCTAACTTTTACTTTTAACACGATACACATTTCACCGATTGGGGACCAAAATATCGTAAGTACAGCTTTATTCAAGCTAAGGTTACGACATTTTGATTTCCCAACGACGTTTTATTGAGACACAGTTTTCATACAATATGCATAGAATGGTGCATCGATGCATTACTAATTACTGTGCATCAAAGGGGTTTGTGAGAAAGTGATGACGTTCTGCCTCTTTGTCGTAAAAAATACCCAACATGTGACAGAAAGTTAAAAGAAATGAAGAGAATATTTTTTGTTTTCGGTTCATACCTCCATGAAAACAAAACAATATTCTCTTCATTTCTTACAATTTAATAGCATCGAGCGGGAAAAAAAAAAAAAAAAAAAAAAAAAAAAAAAAACAACTTTACACATTTTGATACCTTTTTGTATGGGACTATTATGTGCGGAAGCATACAAAATCGCTGCGTGCTCAAAATTTTCTTCAAGGAGCTATGAATAATTTTTTCGACCAATCAGAACGCTCGTTTTTGATAGACGAAACTAAACATTAAATCATAACAAAAAATTGTGGAAATCTATCACAAATGACACATTAATGGTCCCGCCCACTATCCTCCGATAGGAAGTTCCAATTCGATGTTAACCCTTTCCTGTTTTATGAAATTTTAGACTGGTCCAATTTGAAAGAGGTTGCAGACGACAATGAAAAAATGAAATGCACGCAATTTGAAATCTGACCATCCTATGTGGTAGAAAATATTTTGGGAAGTGGAGAAATTGCTTGTAACAAGCAATTTCTCCTTTTTTCCACAATGTTTTCTCAAGTATAAAATCACAGTGACCAAAAATCACGGATTTGTCCAGGAAAGGGTTAAACGGCGTCATTATGCAATATAGTTGGTTGGAGACATAAACGTCGTGCCTACAGCCTGAATAAGCTGCATTGACGGCTTTTAAGCGTTAAGAAACCATGATGGTTTACTGCCCTTTATGACACCTTCCATTTAAAATTCCCTTTATAATATTGTAATACCGCAACATCTTTGAATTTAAGTGTTAGTTTCCAAGAACGGATTTTGTAATGACAAGAAATAACGAAATATGACTTCGATACTATGCATAGTTCTGACTACAGGGATCAGTTAAGTATGCTAGATATAATGTAAAATGACCCAAAAGTCAAACCAGGCCTGTTAGGAATATTGTCTTAGATATAATGTAAAAAGACCCAAACGTCAAACCAAGCCTATCAGAAATACTTACAGCTTTCCTAACAGAACAGATTTAACTTTTGACCATAAGGAGCAGTTACGTTTGATAGATATAATATAAAATTACACAAAAGTCAAACCAGGCCTGTCAGGAATGCATTGTTTGACTTTTGGGTCATTTTACATTATATATAGCACAGTATTTCCAATAGGACTGGTTTGATTTTTTGGATCATTTTACATTAAATATAGCACAGTATTCCCAATAGGACTGATCTTACTTTTGGGTCATTTTACATTAAATATAGCACAGTATTCCCAATAGGACTGGTCTGACTTTTGGGTCAATTTACATTATATATAGCACAATATTTCCAAACGAATGGGTTTGACTTCTTGGGTCATTTTACGTTATATATAGCACAATATTCCCAATAGGACTGGTTTGACTTTTTGGGTCATTTTTCGTTACATTGCACAGTATTCCCAAAAGGACATGTTTGACTTTTTGGGCCATTTTTCGTTATATAGCACAGTATTCCCAATAGGACTGGTTTGACCTTTTGGGCCAATTAACGTTATATATAGAAAGGTATTCCTAATAGGACTGATTTGACTTCTGGGTCAATTTACATTATATATAGCACAGTATTCCCGATAGGACTGGTTTGACTTTTGGGGTCATTTTTCGTTATATAGCACAGTATTCCCAATAGGACTGGTTTGACCTATTGGACCAATTAACGTTATATATAGCACAGTTTTCCCGATAGGACTGGTTTCACTTCATGGGTCATTTTACGTTATATATAGCACAGTATTCCCAATAGGACTGGTTTGAATTTTAGGGTAATTTTACGTTATCTATAGCACGGTATTCCAAATAGGCCTTTTTTACTCCTAGGTCATTTTTACACTAGATCTAGCATAACTTAACTGCTTCCCGCGGTTCTGACAGCTTGATCATCATACTTGTTCACCAAGGGTTCAATGCTACCACGTGTTTAACCTACACTATCAATAAAACCTAGATTGAGGACACGTAGACGCGTGATTAAGCATTTTTTAGTTGTTTATCGAGGCAAGTTCACGGAATTGGCAATACAGCATTGCAAGAGAAAGCGATAAATTTTCATAGACATTTTTGAAAATCAGCGAAGAAATTCAGCTAAATCCGGAAACATTACACGATTTCACTAATATTCTATAGAGTTCCGAATGCTAACGAGAGGTCTCAATTGAAAGAAGTCTCGTTTAACCCTTTCCTGTTTTTTGAAATTCTACACTTGTCCAAATCAAAAAGACGTTGCAGACGACAATGAAAATTGGATGCAATTTGAAATAAAACTATCGCATGTGGTGGAAAATATTGTGGAAAAAGAAGAAATTGCTTGTGACAAGCAATTTCTTCTTTTTCCACACTGTTTTCTTTATTTTAAATCACAGTAACGTAAAATCCCGGGTATGAACAGGAAAGTGTTAAATCCGGTCTATTTGTAAGTACAGATTGTAATTCCAATCGCATTTTGACATTTATTTTTTCCTTTAAATGTATTTTTAATTCTTGTCATGCACTAAGGTTTCGACACACAATCTTGTCCATGCGTGTTCTTTAGCAAAAAGAGTAAAGTTTGAACTATCCAACCATTTCACTTCTAGCTTTGCTGAGAATTTATCAAATACTGAGTGGCTTTTACGCTAAAATTGATTGTAACAGATGTCAGTTAGTTTTCAGTTAATAGTTTTTTCTCTTAGAAAATACCCTAACAGACGTAGGTTTTCCTTAAATCGCTCTTGCTTTAAGAAAAAAAAACAAAAAACAAAAAACAAAAGAAAAACAAAACAAAACAAAACAAAAAAAAAAAAAAAAAACAAAAAACAAAAAAAAAAAAAAAAAAAAATAAAAGAAAGGGAGAGGAAGGGAATTGATTTATTGTCCAATTTGTTCAAAATTTGAATTTTATTGTCTGTAAATAGCTAATTTAAGAAATAGGTATTGGCATACATCGGTCGATGACGATTTCGACTAGCGTCTGTTCTAGCGCTTTTCTCGTAACATGCCATCGACTTACGTCTGTCAATAATAATTTTCCCTTCAACCTAATAAAAGACACTTGTCTTAAATCTACCAAAACTCTTAAATTGAGAATTACACGATTTTCAGTTAACAAGCAATCTTTCATTTCATTACGATGGTTTTCTACACGTATCTATTAAATGCTTTCTTTTTCCACCATGATTTGTTGTCTACATGTTTTTTATTCGGATAAGTCTGAGATTTGACATAATCTGAACAAAAACAACAACAACAACAACATGGACCGCGACAAGACCATCAGCAATTGCATTAATTTAACGTTAGGCGCAAAAATGCTTTTCTATTAATACAGTTTTAACTTCTTTTTATTTTCAGAATATTCTTGCATTAAATCCACGAGTAAAATCTCATGCCAGCCTAGTGTCCAGTGCTCAGACCAAGATCAACAAGGCTCATTGGAAACGGAATTCTGCCAAGGGATGCTCGGTAAGATACCACCAATAAAATGTCTAGATGAGAAAAGTATTATATTTCAACCTATTAAGAGACGTTCAATTAGACTGCTCCGAATTGTAAAAGGTAGCAGACATATTAATGTGAGCATCTTCCCAATATCGCTTCCCTTAATACTATCCGTAAAGAGGATACCTGCTAATGGGCTATCGATTTAACCCATTCCCACACAATCTCACCTTTTTACGACTCTAAAGGAAATAGTTAAAAAACACTGTGGGAAACGAAGAAATTGCTTGTAGAAAGAAACTTTCAAAATTCTCCCCAATATTATCAACCCAACGGAACTAAAGGGAAGATAAAATGGACGTAAGACGTCTTTATCATTGAATGAAAATTAACACCACTTTTAACAGTATTTCGGTCAAATCGCAGAGACTGGAGCACCTAACTATGGATTCATGGTATTTATAACACCAGTACTACCACTACATCCTTTCTGAGCCCCAAGCTGCCCATTCCACTTGGTTTATGATTATCCATCGGTGGTAGACAAACGTCGTTAAGGATATAACTAAAACATTTAAAATTTTGTTGTCCGGTTATCACGTTGTATAACCCGATATGCGTTATTTCATTTCCGTCCCCGAACCATGCGAAGAAATCTCATCCACTTTAAGTTTGCATTGGCTAACGGACTTAGCGTTATCGATACACCTTTCTTGCAGCGGCCAGTCAATGTGAAATAAACCAGACACACATTAACTTTTAATTGACGGTCAGTAGACGACCACCTCAATAAAGGGATAGAAATATGCCGTCTGTAGTTTTAGTCGATGGATGATTCCGTTTTCATCTGTAATTATTAAACAATTATGACCTGGATTAACCAATTACCAGACGACAAAAGTTTGGACTGATATATATAAATTAAAAGAAGCAACATATATAAATTCAAATTGTTTTGGAGCTGCAAAGAAGGGGATAAACACCGTACAAATATTGTGAGAGAAGGAGAAATCGCCTGATTACAGCAAATTCTCCTTTTTCACATTTTGCCTGAATTTAATTTTTCACGGGTGTAAAAAGGCGGGATTGTGTGGGAGTGAATTAAGCCTCGCAGAACTTTGACTGTTTTACAAAATAATTAACGACATCATAAATCACATTTTTTTTTTCTTTTTTATCAGAATTATTTTTTAGCTAATGATTGGAATATGTATGCCGACATTACTTGACATACTTTTTTCAAAATCGGACTAATGATAAAACATAAACATGATCAGAAAAAAAGGAATTATTTAGTAAACCAACGGTCAACGAGCCTCCGAAACGTATTAACTAAGGGGAATTTTAACGTGTGGTTAAGAGGTAAAGTATTGGCTTCACGATCAAAAGGTCCAGAGTTCGATTCTTTTGAGCATCTGTCGACATTAAGTCTGTTATTTGCCCACATAAATGGTGCGGGTACTGCTGTTTCTCTAGAAAGCAGAATCGAGACTTGAAAAGCTTATTTCCCACTCGATGTAAAATAATAGGTTAAATTCTTATCAGATTTATGCTCAGCTGTAGTTACGTGGTTTCATCAGCCCATCAAATGGATATGGAATGAATGTTAGATAAAAACGAGTTTTTTTCTATCTAAAAAAATGCCAATGGCTTAATCATCGATTTTGAACCAGCGTAAAATAAAAATGATAATAAAAGTAAAACATATCGTCTGAAATTCATGAGGAAAATGAATAAATAAGAATGTAAAATATTTATTTATACTCAATGGTAAATTAATGATTGTTTGTAATTGTACATGGCGGGCTATTTGACAATTTGAAGGTTCTGTGTAAATAGTGGCTTTACTTAATAGGATGTTTAAAATGAGTCCCAAAGGAGATGGAGAAGTGTGAGTTACTAATTAACTGGTTCCCCGTTACACTCAAATAGTCAAATTCAAATTGTAGTTCATACTTTTTGGTCTTGGTTTATTTATAGTAAGGATGGATCTTATTAATTCTGATTGAATCTATTAAAAAGTGTATCAGATATCGCAGTTGTGCAACCAAAATGTCAACCTGTGTTTACTATATTTTGGTCGCATTCTGACAATATCATATCCTCCTTGATAAAAAAGTAACTGTTTACTTGTGCATAAAGAAAAGAACTCATTGGAGGTGAAATGGGCTGCATAAGCTCCGAGATCCAGATCTTAAATAGAGGTAGGATTAGCGATCAACATAGAATCTGAAAAAGAACAAAGATTCGACCACGGTCAACCTTTATAGTTGGCACAGTCTGATCAGATCGGAACATTTAGCAACTTATTTCTTGTATCTTTTTTTTCCGGAACGATACATATTTCTCCATATTATCTGAAATTACGGGACAACTGAACACTTTGCACTTTATTTATTCTATTTTGAAAATAAAGATAATAATAATAAGAAGAAAAAAGTTTGGTCTTGCGCACGTGAAAGAGGAAATGCAATCTAAACTGAAAGCATAGTCTGCATAGTGAGGTAGGTGGAAAAACTTGGTAAAAAATATAAATTTTTGATGCCAGAAAGCCCGCGCAGTGTGACCATGGACGACGTTTAAAGGGCGAAGTTCCGATATGTCAGTTTGGCGGATCATAAAAACGGATCATCTCGGAAGAGCAAAAAGTTTCGTTCGTTTTCTGACCTACTATTCTGGGTAAGCAGGCTGACCATAGTGCAGACTTTTCTCTTTTCAATATTTCAGTCATAGAAAGGGCATACTACCTTGATATACATTCAATTTTGAAAAGGAAACAATTATGATTGGCTTGTGGAAGGTTTCGAGGCCCAGTTATAGTTCACAGGCAAGCTATATATGTATATCTACTTCCTAATTGTGATTCAAAATCACCTTACTTTTAACTGAAATCAATATTGTTTGATTGTCTTCGCAGTTAGGTAGATGAGCGAATTGACAAAATCAGACAAAACAGAGAGATAATAGCTAAAGAATAATAGTTTGTGAACATGTAGGGCCTACATATAATTTAAATCGTAGTCATAATGCAAGGAAGGTTATTTTAAGTGCGTTACTTTGTAAGATATGTTGTCTTGGACATGAATTATGAACAGGCAACATTTTGGATGAAGATCTTAAAGTCGTATCTGCGGGTTGAATGTACTGTAGTTAAAACGTTTAGGTCGCCAAACCAACAAAAAAGCAAAGTTCACACCCGGCATAAATGGACGATTTTATCGGTAATCCATATTTGATTGTCAGACGTGGTCCGTCACTTTACAACCCTCCTTGTACTGAATTGGTTTTCCATGCCTCTTTAAACCCTTTACCAGATGTCATTGAAAGAAGTTGTATGCAGTACATGAATATATCATGTAAGAATAACCATCTCGATATGTCGACTAAGACAGGCGAACACTTGAAGATGTTAAACATTGAGAAAGAATCGAGAAGGGACCTAGTTATTTCGGACAGCATAGTTGGTTCCCATGGTAACTCAAATACGACTGTCATTTTGATAGTGATGTATGTTTGTACGATCATTAAATTCTAATGTCTAAAGCATATGGTTTTGTTTGCACAGAGTGCAGAGATAGTTCTAATGCATGTTACTTAGCGAAAGTCGTTCATTTCGCGTTCTTATTTTAATCTCAAACTAAAATCCTTTGAATTAAAAAACTATTTCCAACAATTTCCGGTTGTAGTTCTTTGGTGTAATCGTCCAATCATTTAATGATGAATATCGGCCATGAGAGATGAAATGCCTCAGAGAAAGTTATTATCATTGTTGTTGGGGGGGGGGGGGATAACGCCAATTTTGATAGTATTTCAGCCATGTCGAGGCGGCTGAAGCAACTAACCATATATACCTGATATTTCTCACACCAGTACTAATACTAAATCCTTTCTGAGCCTCCGCTGATCATCCCATTTAGGTTTACGATCAATCAACCATTGGCGGGAGACTAATGTCGGAAAGGATATTCGCCGCGACCAGGGATCGAACCCGGGACCCCTTGACTAGGAGTCATACGCGCTAACACTGCCCTATGGACGTGGTCAAAAAAAGAAGAAGTGGATATGGTGTAAGAGAGAGCAGGCTGAGAGTATGTGTTTGTGACGGGGCTTAATATAGCTTTGAGCTATCGTAGGGAAACTCACTTCCAAATCAGAGATAGAGAGAGAGAGAGAGAGAGAGAGAGAGAGAGAGAGAGAGAGAGAGAGAAAGAGAGAGAGAGAGAGAGAGAGAGAGAGAGAGAGAGAGAGGCAGACATAGAAAAAAGCAAAGAAATAAACTTATAATGTTAATCGTTTGAGGACAACCAAATTTTGTTCTGGTTCGATCCTAGATGCAGCGGGAAATTTTCGAAGCAGTGTAAGTTTTATATAAGAAAAATAATTGTCTTTTTATCCATGCTTTTTTTGTCCACAAATCTTTTAAAGCCCCGGTGACATTATGGCTCGAACGTTATAATTTGAAAAATGCTTCATATTTTAACGTCTTATCCCAGCATTAGATAAAAAAAGTATCTACAAGTTTAATTTTGAATTCAAAAACTTTGAAATATAACATGAAATATGCTGAACGGCAAATAGGCATTAAATATTCGGGCAAAGCTAAAAGTTACTTGGACTTTATACTAACCAGGTTGTTATGATTGGAAGTAATTTATGTTATACTCGTTCATGATATACGTAAGAGCGTGAAAACGAAACACATTTTTTCAAATTTTACTCAGTTTGATTATCAATGTACATTGCCCCAACTTCCAGGTGCCTAGAAAATGGGTATTTAATGGTCAGACACTCATTAGTTTAGCGTATGCCAGTGCAATGGGACAGTCTTAGAGGTGTTTCCATGGTAACGGGGCTCTATGGTAGCATTCTTTGATTACCAAGCTAGTGGAGATATTTACACAATTTTTTCCTAACCATGTAAAAGCATAACTTTTTCCGCATGGATGTCCTTGAATCTGTTTGATCTGCATTTTTACTAGCATGTATCCTCTTTGACCAAGTTAAAATCGTAACTAGCATATATCCTCTTCAGCCAACTTAACAATGTAACTACAGCTGCTCTGAGACACAGTGAGAGAGATAGACAGACGGTTAGAAAAATAGATCGGATCCAGCACAAACCATCCACATAGGTGGTATTTCAAAATTGAGTGTATCTCAAGGTAGAATAACCAATCTACAATTGTAATTAGGCGATAGGGAGAAGTCTCGATCCTGGTAAGCCTGCTCACTCCGCACAGTACCTCTTAATGCGATGGAAACTGTTTGCGAGATTATCCATTTTTGTCTTCAAAATTCATCAAACCAGCATAAATTTGCCGGCGGCGGATCTCAGGACTCACGACGAATTTGAAGTTTCGTGTCTCCCTGCGCAGACTGACCGGAGGTGAAAACATTTAACTTTCGCCGTGTTTTCTTTAATTGCTGTTGTTGTTGTTAAACCTCACGAACTCATTTTACATTTGGACTTCATTTTAAGAAAATATAGAGATGTCTGAATCGTCACGGGAGAAAAGTAGTTGCGAAAGTTTACGATCTGATCAGACTGAGCGAACTATGACGGCTTCTTTCACCCTGATTTATTATATGTCCCCTCATCTTTCAAAGGTAGGATAAAAACTATGTAGTAAAAGAATTGCACCCCGGATGGTTATAGTTTGAAGTACTATATTTATGAATGATACATTCGCAATATCGCTAAATTCACAATATGTGTCGTACTTGTTCATGACTGAAATAAGAGCTTGAAACCCAAACACATTTTCTCTAGGTTCCACTATAGCCCCATATCCCAGTCATTCTCTGTGAATGCTCCAACTTCCAGCTGCCTGGAAAATTGGTTATTAATGGTCATTATTTTTGTGTATATCAGTGTAAAGTGCCAGTCCAAGATGAGTTTCTATGGTAACATTCCTTGATCGCAAAACTAAATATTCTCGTTTTCTCTAATATATTAACCTTTTTAGTCTGTCTATCTGTATGTTTATCTGTCTTAACAGAAAAATCAAGATACTTGCCATTGAATTATATATTCTTAATAGAAATACAACATACCACTTAAATAAATGTCACAAAATACTCTCTCTCTCTCTCTCTCTCTCTCTCTCTCTCTCTCTCTCTCTCTCTCTCTCTCTCTCTCTCTCTCTCGTGGGAACGAATAACTTGGATAGTGAAGAGTAACATGTTTCTTTTGTTGTTTTCTTTCCATAATTTCTACAAAAATATCTCTGTTTGCACATGTAATAGATGTACATAATCAGAAAATAGCAATCTTTTTAGCCGTGTCGTAACAGATGGCGCATTGGGTTTTCATGGCAAATCGGATTTAAGTGTTCCACATTTGTTCCACCTTTATTGCGTTCTTAACACTTTAGAATTGATCTGCAGACAAACAACTGTACAAATTAGTACAATAACATGTAATACATAACTAAGCGTAATAAATTTAAATAAAATGACAATTACAATACTTTTTCTTACCATCTTAAGTGATTTATCAAATGGAAGTGACAACAAAGGATTTATAAGAAAGTGTTAGCATTTATTTTGGGAAAAGTCAATACATAGAAATGATGATGAAGGATTGTAGCTAGACCCGCTCCCCGTCTTACTGATACTTATATTTTAGTTGAAAAGTTTCTTTTCTCTAGCTGTTATCTTTTTCTGTTTTGCTGATCAGTTTGTGAGACGTAAGGGGGTAATTTAAAGGAATGAAATGCATTTGCATGATTGATGTATCTTAGTTACTTTCAAACCTAAGCACTTACTGACAGTCTGGAAGACAGACTAGTTTGTAGCTAGCACATATCCTCTTTGACCAACATGACGAAAACTAAATGCATTTTCTCAAAAACTGATTTATGCGATAGACCAATCTATGCTTTCTGGCAATTTCTCATTAACTTACCTTTGTTATTGAATCCTATTAAAAAATAATAATATAAAAAAAAGGAAAAGAAAAAAATCGGAAATGTTTTTCTTTAAAGTGTGCTCGTTCAAAGAAAATATTTCGGCTATTTTCATACCAGTCACTTCCAACCAGAAATCTCAGAAAGAAAGTAATTGTAAATGAAATTTCTTTGTTAGTCTATGACCAATCCATGTTTTCTGGCTATTTTTCATTAAACTACCCTTGTATATTGAATCGTATTAAAAAAGCGGGAAATGTCTTTCTTTTATAATAGTTCGGCTATTTTCATATCAGTCACTTCCAACCAGAAATTTCAGAAAGAAAGTAATTGTAAATGAAATTTCTTTGTTAGTCTTTGACCAATCCATGTTTTCTGGCTATTTCTCATTAAACTACCCTTGTATATTGAATCGTATTAAAAAAGCGGGAAATGTCTTTCTTTTATAATAGTTCGGCTATTTTCACATCAGTCACTTCCAACCAGAAATTTCCCGAAGAAAGTAGCTGTAAATGAATTTTCTATGTTCATTTATACAAACTTGCCCTCAATTCACCCCATGGTACAAGATAGTTTCCTCGTGGCCCATGATGTAATGTTGAGTAACTTGAATAAAACTGCTGGTTTTCTAAAGGAACTTAAATCATTAGCTATCTACAAAGCGAATAGTGAGGGCTCTGGTCAGACGGTGCGGCATCTTTTAGATAAAACCTAATGGCCCTAGATTTTCTATCTTAAACCTGTGTATTCCTACAGAACTACATTTGAATAAAAAAAACTTCTTTGGTATGATGGTTAAGATAGATATTATAATAGAAGATATATCTCGTCTATTGTATACACGGGCCCAATCGTGATTTCTTTGCTTTGAACACTTTCATATATCGTCGTTGGGCGATCAATGATCAAGCTGTGGATACGAGGTTTTGGTTGCCAAACGACGAAACAGAAGGACTGACGTTATTATTTATAACAAATGAAGCTTTTCATCATTAACTATCAACTTGAGCAACTCACATTTCACCTTAACCTATAAAAATATCCATCTTGTACTATTTTTGTCCTCAGTATGAAAACTTCTTTTATGTATTCTTCACTAAATTGATCTTTCAATCAATTCTATGCATAGGAATACGTTAATGCATTCATTGAACTAGTTCTAATGAAATATTTCTTTTAGGGGGTCGGTTTTTTCCGGATATTTGAATATGTATCATAAATAGATAGATTATGAAATTCATCTTTGATTGCGTGTGTATTGCGTATCAAAAGTTCTTTGATCATTTTTGTCCTATTATTTTTATGTCTCCCTGATTTAATTCGACAAAATGTTACGAAACTCAGAACTTTTTAATAGAAGTATAGTAGACCATTTCAATAGCTTTCAAATGAGTATTTTGGTGAAAATAGTCAACCAACCTTGGTTTGAAGATTTCACAAGAAATCTTACGATTGACACAGAATGTGCAGGGTGGCCAGATTTAAAACTTCTTGTGACAGTTCTGTAGAAAAGGACCACCCGAAAGCCCTATGAGACAAATATTTAAGATATGCCATATTCAGCAGAGGTCAATTAGGTTCATAATTAGTGCAGTCTGATAATAAACTCGTCTCAGTTCTAATCCCTGTCTGTCTGTCTCTATCATATTTTTTGTTTGAGCTTAGTTACAGACCACATCGATAATCAAAATAAACTAATAATAATAGTAATAATAAGGCAAATATTGTAACAATCATTACAATAATGTTTATCGCGCTAGACCTGGATTGAGATGGGTTATGGTAGAGAAATTATCTTAGTCGAAAGTGCTACATACCCAACTTAGAACCAGACTTCGGTTAACGGCCCTTTTACGACCCTGCAGGTAATTAAAATTGAATCAATTATTTCGAGAAGGCATCTAGCTATTCGCTGCCGACTTTTAATGAGATGTTAACGGACAAATAGCTAGATAGGATCTTTTGGCTGCAGTTTCTTAAAGTGGACTTTTGGTACTTACTTTTCTTGGCATGCTACTTTACGATGCATGCAAAATTATTACCGCCACTTCAATAAAATGTGACGACAGAAGTGAAATACACCGTATCGCATACATGAATAAATACATTTACACATTGTAAATACATACATGCATAAACAAATAAATAGGTACATGAAAAACAAGATATGCTTGTGAAACACCATGTCCCTTACAGCATTTTTTTCAGAAATGTGGCTCTGTTAAGTGACCTTAACCTTGATTGATGACACAGACCTTACAACCAACAGATAGCTATCGATGAAAGGAAACTATGTCCCAAATATGAGCCATGCATCTGGAAATGTATTTGAATAACAGCAATATGTTATTTTTTTTGTATGAAGTGACATTTACCTTGATGAATGACATTTACCTTACAACCACCTGATGCCTTTCAGTGCAAGGAATCTATGTTCATAATATAACCCCTGTACCTTGAACGGCGTTTAAATATCAGCGAAATGTTAAGTTTTTGTGTTAAGTTGAATTCACAAGTGACATTCACTTTGATCGATGACCTTGACTTTAGAACCAAATGATGCCTATCAATGCAAGGAACTTTTATCCCAAGTATGAGCCATGTATCTTGAAAGATGTTTGAATAAGAGCAGAATGTTAAGTTTTCGTGTTAAGGTTAACAAAATTTGTGATCTTGATAAGTGAACTTGACCTTGTTCATTGACCCTGATCATCCTATAAACTGATGTCCATCAATGCAAGGAACATATATACCAAATATGGGTCATATATTTTCAGCGGTGTATGAATAACAACAAAATGTTAAGTATTTGCGTTAAATTTACTGCTCGCAGGCAGACGGTAAGACAGGCAGAAGGTCAGATGGACAGACGAACAACGGTATACAATATGCCCCGATTTTATCGATGCGGGGCGCATAACTAAGAAAAATATCCACCTGATTAAGCAGTGTGGTTATAGGCTAACATATCGAACGTTAAGGAGGAAGCATACGAGACTTGTTTTTACTTTCAACAGGTCAGTAAATGGCTGGTGCAATTCAAACGTCAGACGTCAGTTGAACTAGCTATCATTTAAACACTGACGATTTTAGTAAACATGTTTTGAAATCCAAGATTTTTTTTCCAAATACGGTATGTTTACCCACGTTATCAGTCACTGCTTTGACCTATTTATCAGACAATGAACGAACACATCTATTCACTGGGGGCTAACGGGGTATTCAAATCAACTTGTGCACGATATTCCCATAATATGACGATTGGTTGGCCACGCCCATTGACCTTCGGTAGGAAGTTCGAATGAGATATTTAACGGCGTCATTTTGCAAAATTTATGGCAATTAACATGAAACAAAAAGTAAACTACTTGTAGCTTGTTGGCTACATGATCTTCCAAACTAATAAATTTCAGGGTTCAAAGTTTACGTCCGGACTTGACGAGGGATTTGATTTGCCGATTGAATTTTTGATTGACAACGGCGATCCGTCAATTCTGAATGCACTTTTAGTAATCGCACAGATGAGACTGCGCATCCGGGTAGTCTGATCACAGACCCCACTTTACGCTTTTTGAACTGATATTGACTCAATGTTTATTTCTGGGTGCCAAGTTAACCTTTTAAATACCGTCAGTGGGTCAGCAGTGGGTTACCGAACTTCCTAACTCCGGCTTATTCAGGCTATAGTTACGAGGTTTTGTTCGCTAATTGACCAATCGCGGCTGTAAGTCAAGGAATAAACCGACCAATCAAATAATTTATTCAGTCCGGACCTTAGCTTATCAACTCGCCATTTTTGGCCGCCATTTTTGTTTACCTTTATTCACGGTTTATTTGGCGATTTAAACGTAGTAACTACAGCTTACTCAAGCTGTAGTTACGACGTTTAGGACACCAATCAACCATTTTACTTTTTCGTTACATGCTACTGGCCATAAATTTTGCAAAATAACGCTGTTAAAAATTGAAGCGGAACTTCCTGTCAGAGTTCTTTGGCGGGGCCTAGGTAGTCATTGGGCGGGGCCAGCGATCGGTCAACTGACGATATGCTGTATGGAAGTCCAGGCTGCTGATTGGCCTAGCTATACATACATAAGATTTAATATTAGCTCCGTCTTTCAAAAATCCTACATTCTTAGTGGCTGAAAGAAATTCTTTAATATCTTTATGAAAACTATTGGAGTAGGGAACTATTTCGTATCCTTACGCACAAAGAAGTCAAAATAAAGCCGGTCTAAATCTTTTGATTTAAAAGAATGATATATTTCAATGATACACGATTACATGATAATTGTGATAATGAATTCAAAGAAATGAAGAGAATATTTTTTTATCCAGGTAACGCTTCTATTCAAAATAAAATATGTTGGTAGTAACGGTAGGTTTGCTCTAACAATAGCTTTGCCATTTCGGACTAACAGCATGCGCAGAATGTTTCTTTTCTAATTCTGAAGGATTATTGTTTATGATAATAATACACATGATAATAGTAATAATCTTCGACTAGACGGTCTTCTGTCTTATGTAGTAGTTTTTTTCTGATTTTCAGTCTTGCCCTCCAAGATCCAAGAATTTCGATGACATCAAACATACAACTCTGAGTGAGAGGGCTGCGCTTAGAGAGGCAGCAAGGTAGGGCAATATCTTAGTTCATGCCAATTTAGATAACTTTGCATTTTTGTTTGTAGGGGTTTAACGGCGCTTTCAACAATGTTCCAGTTATATGATGTTTTCCTGAAAAAAACGTATGCGTGGGTTTCATTAGTACTAGTCTTGGGCTCTGATGTGCGTTGCCCAAGGCCAACCCAAGTAACCAGCAGCGCGATCGAGATTCGAACTTGCAACCATTGGCTCATCCCTGATCATAAGTCCACCGTCCTAACCACTTGGCCAAGTGTGACCCTCCAATTTTCCCCCAATTCCCACATGATAACGCTTTTGGGCGCCCGAAGATATAAGCTTTGGAATACATCGTGGAAAATGAAGAAATTACTTGTTACAAGCAATTTCTTCATTATCCATTATGTTTTCTACTCAAAAAGACCAAACATCTTTAAAATTTCATTGTCGTCTTCAACTTCTTTCAAATTGGACCAGCTTTTGAAGTTGTTGTGTGGTAATGGGTGATGCAAAGCACAAGGCACCATCTTGTTTTGTCTGCTTACATTTCACATTTCTTAATCTGAAAAAGTGAAGGTAGCATAAATCATTTGGTAATTATGATGGTTAATTATGCTTTTCCTGTTTTTCAAAATGTTAGACCGGTCCAAATTCAAAGGTTTTTAAGACGAAAATTCAAAGTGTCTTTTATTTGACAAATGATTATTCAGAAGGATGGAAAATATTGTGGAAACAGAAGAAATTGCTTGTTACAAGCAATATCTTGTTTTCCAACAATATTTTCTCAAATATAAAAACACAAAACCAGGGCTCTTTAAGAGAAGGGTTAAAATATACTAATGGAATGGTTTTAGATTCTTAAATAATAGCAAAATTCTTCAAATACATAGCCATATCACGAAGAATGATTGATTGAATGGGGTTTAACATAATTTTTAACAGTATTTCAGTCATATCGCGGCGACTGCATGGAGCACCTAATTCCTGGTAATTCTCAGATGACGTCATTTTCATTCTGTAGATGACGTCATAATAAACATTATTAAAAATAGTAAAGGAAAATGGGAATACATAGAGAATTACAGATTTAAAAAAAAAAAAAAAAAAAAAAAAAACCACCGCCACCACCACCAACAACAACAACAAAAACATTGAATTGATTTTAATAAGAAAATAGGTACATGATAAATGTAATGTTATGTTACGATGGTGATACAACATCCAGTATTTGCTTCTCGGTGCGAAGGAAAATTTGATATTCCAAACGACCTTCGGTTACCTGAAATATTTATCCGCAGCTCAAAGCAAATACAAGTTGTTGTATCGCTAATGTAACATATTATTCCCTATATATTTTTTATTTTAGATGTTTGAAGTGTGCGGATGCGCCTTGTCAAAAGAGCTGTCCAACACAACTGGATATAAAGACCTTTATTACAAACATCGCAAATAAGGTGAGTAATACCCAATATAGTAAACTCTGCTTTTAACGCCATTTCTTAATGCTAGCCTATATATCGCTTATAAGGATGTTGATTTAAGGGTCTTATCATATTTTTTTCACAAGATTAGTGACAGGTTTTAACGACATTCGAATACAAAATTTCGATTTATATTTCACGTTCCCTAGGAATCGTTATTATCGGTGTTTTTTACTGTACATACTATGAACGCAGTCTACACTCGATGAAAGGAATAAAAATTGTCTACTGCATGCATTAAAACATCGATGGTTTAGCGCGAAACAGTTGTATGCCAATATGTTTATAGGCAGTTACAACTGTTTCGCGCTGAACCATCGATATATAAAACAAAACTATTGTAAGCGTTCATTAACCCGCCAATACACAATGACGCTTTTTGGCGCCCTGAAGAAGTTTGACAGTGAAAAGAGTTGTAAGTAAGGGAGATATTGCTTGTTACAAGCAATTTTTCCCTATTTCACACCTTTTCTACCCCTTTTCGAACTTATTTTCCAATATTAGAGCAATTTGAAAAGCCTACAGAAGCTTCTTTAATTTTGGGGCATTCTAAGATTTTGTTGTCCGGTAGGATAATGAGTTAATATATATGCACTTACATTAATTTTGTAAAACCCCACCCAAAATAAACTGTCGCCATCGCAGTGCCAATGTAAGAAATAGAGAATTCTATATCTAGCCTGGAATGGAATGCTTATTTTCTTTAAAAGGTTTGTTTTTTTATTTGATAGGAATTCCCTTTAGGATTTTAAAAAAATTCTTGGAATCCCGCGGAATGAAACAAAGACTTCTTTTTATCTGGTTCGTGGATTCAGGAGATCAATTTAGGCATAAGAGATAATTTCTATTTTTTCAGGCCATATAATTTGCATTTCTGATTAACATTAAATACTTTTAAGCTAATTGTCTACTTCAGAACTATTATGGGGCCGCTAAAGCTATATTCTCAGATAACCCCTTGGGCCTCACCTGTGGCATGGTGTGTCCAACCAGCGACCTATGTGTAGGAGGCTGTAACCTGTACGCCTCGGAAGAGGGACCCATAAATATTGGCGGCCTGCAACAGTTCGCCACAGAGGTAAGACATGTTTGACAACTCTCAAGTCCAATACAACGGAATAGTGTGTCCAACCAGTACCCCATGTGTAAGAGGCTGTAACCTGTAAGCCTCGGAAGAGGGGCCCATAAATATTGGTTGTTTACAACAGTTCGCTACAGAGGTAAGACATGTTCGACAACTCTCAGCGGAATAGTGTGTCCAACCAGTGATCTATGTTTTGGCGGCTGTAACCAGTACGTCTCGGAAGAGGGACATATAAATATTGGCGGTCTGCATTAGTTCGCTACAGAGGTAAACTGTTATGTCATGTAGAGGTTGCGTCAGGTCTGATTCCTCACCAATTGACCAATCGCTGCTGTCAATCAAAGAAATCATTGACTAATCAAAGCATTCATTCAGACCGGCAGAGAAATTTTAACTCAGGCCTATTTGTCGCCATTTGTGTAAAGCATTTCTGTTGGTTTGGCGACTTAAAAATTGTTAAGGTCACCAATCAACCATTCTTCTTTTCTGTTACATGCTACTTGCTACCATAAAATTTGCAAGATAATGCCATTTCAAGTCGAAGAGGAACTTCCAGTCAATAAGCCGGACCAAAGAAGTAAGTTGGCGGGGCCAGCGATTGGTCAAATGCAAGTCTTCCTTCTACAATGTTCTCTCAATTATAAAATAACAGGGAAGTAAAAACCAGCAATTGGACGGGAAAGGGCTAACTTCAATCCACTTGATGAATTATTCCGGAATAACTACACGTTTACTTTTTTGTTTTTGTTCTTTTTTCCTAATTCACCATGTTCAAATCGTTTTTTTGTCTTTTGTTTTTCAACCAATTTTTCGCCACGTTATTTATTTATCCATTATTACATAAATCTTATTTTCAAAGTTTGTGACATGAGAACAACATCTAATTATATTTACCATTGCTTAACCGAAACATATACGTTATAACCCTTGTAAAACAACGGCTTAATCTAAATGCAAATTCTATGACAGCAACGTATGTGAATAACCTGCAACCTGTGAAATTTGAAATAAAGTCTTGAGGATACTCCTGAAGAAACAACCGTTACTAAATTTTATCTAACTTTATTTAAACCCTTAATATATATGTATGTTAATCGCAGAAGATATGGAAGTAGCGAGAGAAGCGATATCCCCCGAGATTCCCCCCTCTTTTTTGGGGGAAAGAAAAAATACCACCTGGCATCCACCTTAGAAAACAACATATAGAAATCTTGCCATTCAAAAAATTATAATTTCACAATTTTAGCGAAATTTCGTGAATATAACATTGTCATATGAAATCTTAACGTATTCCGTGAAACAAAAACCAATATGTTCATGTTTTCATGTTACTCACTTGGATAAATACTGTACTTAAAAAAGATATTGCATAAAGAAATTTATTCAAACATAAAATACATATTTACTAAAAAAATGCAAGTCTTTCTGGTGCTATTTTAAGTTATGTTATTTTTCAAAAAAAAAAAAAAAAAAAAAAAAGAAAAAAAAATATCTGTGTTGTAACACTGGTAGACAGGTCAATCAATATCAGCGGCCTTAATTAATTCCCCTACAATTCCGCTCCTTTACGACCTAAAAAAAAGAGGTATTGAAAAACGTTTTAATACATTCTCGCGGTATTAGACGCCCCTGAAAGGAATTAAATGAGAAAACATTATGAAAAAAGAGGAAATTGCTTGCAACAAGCAATTTCTTCTTATTGCACAATGTTTCCTTCCCAGATATTTGAAAAAATCTAAAAGCTGATGAACTGCAATTTGTTTCTGCATGCGATTTCTCTCAATTTGGACTATTTTAATTTGCTGTTCGGTAAAGGGTTAAGAAAATACTTACAACTAGCAATTCCTTCATTTTCTACGACGTTTTCTTCCTTTTGAGACCAGTAATCAATGCAAGTAATTTTAGATGTGCCTGTGAGCTATTAAATATGTGGTTATAGGTTCATCAAATAATATATACGGGTACATATATTAAGATCCCCGTATAGAAAAAAAAACCCTTGCTTTACTAATGTGTTCTAGTATCGTAAATACAATTTATCTTAACAGATATTTAAAGAGATGCGAATACCACAAGTTCGAGATCCAAGTTTGACTCCGCTATCAGAGTTACCAGACAGTTACAAGGCCAAGGTAGCCCTGATTGGTTGCGGACCGGCCAGCATCAGCTGTGCCACATTCCTTGCCAGAATGGGGTACACAAATCTCACAATATTTGAAAGAGAGGAATATATTGGAGGATTAAGGTAAATAACCCCTAAAACCTTTACTCTTTAACCGGATACATACTAAGAATTTCCCTCGCAATACTGCTTTTACGCCTCTCGAGAAAAAAAGCTTTGGAAAACATTGTGGGAAATAAAGAAATTACTTTTAACAAGCAAATTTCTTCATTAACTACGATATTATCGACCCTAAAATATTTTTTGTAAATTCCACCAAATCAATATTTTTATCTGCTACTGTTTGAGTTTGGGCGAGTCTAAAATTTTGTCTTCTGGTGATGAGTTAAGAGAAGACAGTAGCGTTTAAGTTTGGAAAACACATCATCGGAAATGATCGGCACGTTTAAATCCCGTAAATTGTATGTTTCTTTGAAATTTGGCGCAACAGTGGTCGTGAAGGCCAAACATCGATTTCATGCTCTCACGAATTAGACTTGGTATCAAGGATCAAGAATTCAAATTCCACATGCAGAAGCATTTGGTTTGGTCTCTCGTCTTACATATGTCAAAAACTTCATAGTACTATTTGAGTTATGTTGTAGTCACGAAGTTTTTGTCGTCAACGATCAGTTCGGACAACAGCATATTATATATTTTTGTATCTATAGATGTACAAGTTGACCGTTGATCATCACTATAACTTGTACATCTAAAGTTACATTAAACAAAAACAATAAAAATAACAACAACTGTGATATCGTCAGTGAAAATAAAAACAGACAAAACTAACAAAACCCCCAAAGAAATACTCAGAAAAGATGGAACATTTTTATAATAGGAATATTGAGTACGTTTCTATTCATTTATAGTATTCAAGTTCAAAGAACTAATAGCCACCTACGTATTTACATTTTAGTTCTTCTGAGATCCCACAGTACAGGTTGCCTTACAGCGTAGTTGACTTTGAGGTGGCTCTAATGAAGGACCTGGGAGTTAAGGTAAGCATGTTCACTCCCAAACAGAACTATACTAAAGGTCAAAAGAAACGTCCGAAAAATATGTCAAAATAAATTCAACCCTTTGAAGCTTTATCAGAATTTTTCTCCTTTTCGAAGAATGGCCAATCGACCAAATGCATATCATAAGATAATGGGTTTATACAAAATGATATCAGAGCTACTTTGTGTGACAACATCATTAAGACTACACAGTTATTCAATCGCGACTGTCAATCAAACTATGCCAATATAGGAGGTCTAAGTTTGCATTTTTTCATATTTGTTGTCAGTACTAGACATTTTCATCATAACCATATTGATTATCATCCCCATTTTGATAATCAGCATACACTATTGTTCATCATAACTGATTGTTGCCAGAGGCCTCATATAGTAAATAAGTTCTTCGTTGTATTGATTCGCATAATGGTAGCTTTATCATTATCAAACACTTCTCCATTTCCAAAATATATCTAAGCTATTTATCTTTAGTGCGCCAAAATGAGGGATTACCCGGTAATGGATCAAACGGAACAACCGTGTTTTGAATACATTTTTAAAGATTCGCACTTTTACTATGTACAGGTAGAAAACGGACGGGCACTCTCTACAAAAGATCTGACCCTCAATAAACTAAAAGATGATGGATATTCAGCTGTGTTTGTCGGGATAGGGCTCCCCGATCCAAAGAAAATCCCCATCTTTGAGAATCTCACAGAGGAGATGGGTTTCTTCACTTCAAAAGACTTTTTGCCGAAAGTGTCGAAAGCCAGCAAGGCCGGTATGTGCGGGTGTAAATCCCAGCTGCCGCAACTCTCCGGTAAAGTCGTTGTCCTTGGGGCCGGGGACACGGCATTTGACTGCGCTACCTCAGCTCTCAGATGTGGAGCCAAGCGGGTGTTTGTGGTGTTCAGAAAGGGGTTCACCAACATTCGAGCGGTTCCAGAAGAGGTATACGTGTACAGATATTTCGTCGATTTATTCAACCGAACCTCACACCACAGAATTTTAGAATTGTCCAAAATAAAAGAAGCTGTAAACGACAATAACAAGTTAATAGATTTTTTTTCTTTTTGGATAGAAAACATTGTGGATAATGAAGAAATTGCTTGTTACAAGCAATTTCTTCATTATCCACAATGCTTTCCAAAGCCCTTTACTTGAGGGGCGTAAAAAGGAGGAATTGTGTGGGAATGTGTTAAAAGGCTTAAGTTCAAAATAACGATATAAATTATTTCTGTTGTTTTAAAGGGAGGTATCGATGTTTCTGAAACCTAGATAAGAAAAATTACCAAGCGCCGAAAATAGACTCAAACGAACATTTAATACTTTAAATTAGGTCACGAATTGTCTTGGTGGTTATCTAAAAGACATAAAGTGGCTTTTTCTGGTTATATCGGAGAGGTTAAGCGGAAATCCAGGTTATTTTTAGATATCACGGAATTCGGCTGCCGACATCGGATGACCTCATTTGCATATGACCAAGTCAAATGAAGGTAACAAATTTACTAGCGAAACAAACAACGTCCTATATCATGTCACATGAAAGGACTGATCTTTACAGACCAGCTAGCGGATATTACTCCTGATGATGTAACAATGACGTTGGTTTGATGTAATTCGAACTAAATGTAAGGTTCTAACGGTTATTCGCGCCACGTGAATGACCTATAATCTTCGTAACTGTCTCGGATTAATCTAAAAATAGATTAATAGCCTACGTAGGCTATTAGGGAAATACCCTGCTTTTTTCTGATAAGCGGCCTCATATTTTGGCAAAACTACTTTTCGGCAAATTGTATTCAAATAGTATATGAGAGGAAATAAAAATAATTAAAATCTATGACATGAAAAAACATCGATACCTACCTTTAAGCAAAAACAGTACAACAAAAATTCTGGCTTTCGATATTTTTGGATCCCAAATGAATTAATAATAGTTCTTGTTCATAGATTTAGACTAATTTGTGACACCAAATTGTAAAATACATCTGATACAAGGAGAATTTGCTTGTTAAAAGCATTTTCTTATTTATCCCTAATGTGTTCTAAATAAGATTTTACTTCTTTGACATTATTTATTAAGGGGTCAATTTTATTTTCGAGAGTTAAAAAATTTGGTGTCCTTCTCTGCCTATGTCTCTCTCCCCCCCCAAATATTACAGTAGCTGGAAATTTATAAGTTATTCGGTGATCTCAATTCAATTACAATGATAAAATTTGCTCGCTTACGCCCATGGACCTCTACAGGAAGTTTGGCTTTATTTTGCAAAATGTAAGGTCAGTGTTATGTTTCAAATATAAAATGAATAAATCCCAAATGAATTAATAATCTAGTTCTTGTTTTCAATTAAGACTAATTTGTGACACCAAATTGTAAAATACATCTTGATAAAAGGAGAAATTGCTGGTTTAAAGCATTTTCTTTTTTATCCCTAATGTGTTCTCAATGAGATTTTACATCTTTGACAGTATCTTTTAAGGGGACAATTTTATTTTCGAGAGTTCAAAATTTGTTGTCCTTCTCTGCCTATGTCCCTCCCCCCAAATATTACAATATCTGAAAATTTATAAGTTATTCGGTGATCTCAATTCAGTTACAAGGATAAAATTCGCTCGCTTACGCCCATGGACCTCCACAGGAAGTTTGACTATTTTTTTGCATTTTTTAAGGTCAGTGTTATGGTTTCAAATACAAAATGGTTGGTTACCGAAAAATCGCAAATACAGCTTACATAAGCTGTTGGTACGACGTTTAAGTGCAAATCAAACAAAAATGCTTGACACGAATGTCAAAAGTTGAAAGTTCCAATTTTGATCCAAACGAGTTGTTTGATTTGACGATCGATTTTTTGACAACGGCGATGTGTCTACTTTGATAATATACGCACCCTTATTATCTCATTAAATCCATTACCGGACGGCAAAATTTTAGACGGGCCCATATTGAGAGGATTAGAAGGCGACAAATAAAAGTTTATCAAATTTTCATCTCTGGATAGAAAAAAAAAAAAAAAAGAAAAAAAAAAAAATAAAGAAAGAAAATGAATAAGTTGCTAGGTACAAGAAATTTCTTCATTTTACACAATATCTTTTCCTAATTGTTTCTCTCGAGTGGCGTCAAAAAGCGTCTCTATGCCGTTACCTTTAACTTTGAAGAATTGTAAATACTTGTATCTTGTTTTTTCTCTTTTCTTAGATGGATCTAGCAAAGGAAGAAAAATGCGAGTTCCTGCCATTTTTATCTCCCCGTAAAGTGGTCACCAAGAACGGCCGAGTTACCAGCATGGAGTTTGTTCGAACAGAACAGACGGACGATGGCGAGTGGATTGAGGACGAAGAAGAAACTATCCGACTGAAAGTGGACTATATCATCTCGGCGTTTGGTTCTGGACTGACGGATTCTGATCGTATGTTTTTAAAGAATAAAGCAAAGCTAATCTACCTTAAATTGAAAGTCTTTATGTTTATTAAAACGTTTTTCCATATTTTATGCTAAGTTCTCGTTTGACGATCAAAATGTACTAAGTACAGATTTATTCAAGTTGTAGTTACGCCGTTTTGCACGCCCAAACGACGTTATGTACTCGTTTCCAGAGACAGACCGGCCTCTATAATTTTATCATTCACTTGGTGGTTCTGATATTTAATTGAACACAGCCTGACTTTGGTATTGTTACCATTACGTTATCTTTTGAGTACTAAATGTTTCTCTTTTTGGCTCCCGTCCCCTTCCCTCTCTCTCCCTCTCTCCTCACCCTCTCCCTCTTTCTAAACTCTCCATCTGCTTCCATCTATCCATTCTTTCACATCGGCACTTATATTTGTCATTCACATATACACTCATACAAGGTGGATATATACAAGTTCATGCAATCGACTGCGGAGCCTTGTCATATGATTGCAAATCTTCTAGATACTAATTTTAATACAAACCTATAGAACTTTCAGAAGAGGTTAAAAAATATTATCTTAGTAACAAACAATACTGCTATACAGGACAGCTGTAGAGCAGTATCGTTTGTTACTAAGATAACAAGTTTTTAACCCCTTCTTAAAGTTTTTTTTTGTTTTAACATACATTAAAACAAACATTATACACATATATGATATGATTGCAGTAATTGAAGCATTAAAGCCTATCAAACTGAACAGATGGGGATTACCGGAAGTGAATACCGAGACTATGCAGACAAGTGAACCCTGGGTATTTTGTGGTGGGGATATTGCTGGTGTAGCCCAGACTACTGTAGAATCTGTAAACGACGGGAAACAGGCGTCATGGCATCTACATAAATATTTACAGGTAGGCTGCTTGTATATTCCCCAGGGGGTTTCGTAGTGGGGACATAGCTTTTGTATCCAAGAATATTGAAGAATCTGTGAATGACGGTAAACAGGCACAATCACATAATTATCTACAGGTAGGTTACTTGTATTCCCCGGGGGATTTTGTAGTGGGGAGATGGCTTTTTTATCCTAGAATATTGAAGAATCTGTGAATGACGGTAAACAGGCACCATCAAATACATATCTACAGGTAAGTTGCTTGTATTCAACGGGTTTTTTTGTGTTTCGTATATTGCTGGTGTAGCCGAGGCTACTGTAGTTACTGCGGAGGCGGGAAATAGGGGTGGTAACATCTGCATAAATATCTACAGGTAGGTTTCTTGTGAACCCGGTTATTTGAAGGGGGGCATGTGGTCGAGCCAAGACTACTGTAGAATCTCTGAACAATGGGGAACAGGTGTCATGACAGGCTACTTGTAAAGGCAGCTTATTTTGTGGTGCAGATGTTGCATGCCTGGCACAGAAACTGTAAGTATCAGTTTGAACAACAGAGAACAGGCGTCATGGTTTCTACATGAATATCTACAGGTCTACCGTGAGGCTACTTGTATATACCCTGAGGTATATTGTGGTAGGACCATAGCTTGTGTAGCACAGATACAGTTGGTATCTATGAATAACGGGAAACATGCGTCATTGTTTCTACATAGCTGTCTTCTGGTAGGCTACTCGTATATCCCGAGGTATTTTGTGGTGAGGACATTGCTTGCTTAGTAAAGATACTGTTAGTATCTATGAACAACGGAAAACAAGTGTAAAGATTTCTGCATAGCTGTCTAATGGTAGGTGTGAAGCACAGATACTGTTAGTATCTATGAACAACGGAAAACAGGCGTCATGATTTCTACATAAATAATCTACAGGTAGGTGTGCAGCACAGATACTGTTAGTATCTATGAACAATGGAAAACTTTCTACATAAATATCTACAGGTAGGCTACTTATATAGCTTGAGGTAGTTTGTTGTGGGGCCATAGCTTGTGTAGCACAGATACTGTTAATACCTATGAACAACGGAAAAAAAGTGTCATAGTTTTTACATAAATATCCACAGGTAGGCTACTTGTATACCCTGAAGTATTTTGAGTAGGTTACATTGCCTGTGTAACAAAGATACTGTTTATATTTGTGAACAAATGTCATGGCTTCTACACAAATATACACCGGTAGGAATAGTGAGTATCCTAGGTATTTTGTGGTGGGGATATCACCTGTGTATCCCAGACTGCTGCAGAACTAAATATGCGTAATTGTATCTACATAATTAGTTATATACAGATAGATTACTTATAGACCTCGGGTGTTTTGTGGTGGGGGCATCGCGCTGATTTAGAACAGACTGCTGTAGAATCTGCGAATGACGGGGAATAGGCGTCAAAGCATCAAGCTGGTTACTTGTATATTATGAGTATTCTGTGATGTGGACATCGCTTGCACAACACAAACTGCTATAAAATTTAGGTCGCGAACAAACTATCCTACTTTTTTTATTACACGCTACTGGCCATAAATTTTACAAAGTGACGCCGTTTAAAATTGAGGTGGTATATCCTGTTGGAGTCGGTTGGCTTGACCAGCGGAGTAACTGGGCGGGGCTAGCGATTGGTCAATTGTCCTAACCTTCCTGAGACAATCTTCCAGATGTATTCGTCATTATTATTTATATTCAAAGATTTCATGCATCATTAAGGTTTGATTTAATGTCTTTTTACCCTACAGTCGTTACACAACCTTCCAGTTCCAAAAGATCCGATGTTGCCACGATTCTGTACCCCTATAGACCAGGTTGATGTCAGTGTGGAGATATGTGGCCTAAAGTTTCCCAACCCGTTTGGACTTGCAAGTGCTCCTCCAACGACCACCAGCGCTATGATCAGGAGAGCCTTTGAGCAGGGCTGGGGATTTGCTCTTACGAAAACATTTGCACTCGATAAGGTAGGGAATTAGGAGTGTTTACATTCTTAAACTTTTCGTGTACAATCCCTGTTTTTTACATCCCTGTGATTTTAAACATGAGAAAACATTATGGGAAAAGAAGAATTTGCTTTTAAAAAGTAGTTTCTTCTTTTCTCGCAATATTGTCTTCCCTGTAGGTTTTTTACTTTTCAAATTGTATATTCTTTCAATTGGCGTCTGCAACTTCTTTCAAATTCAACAAGTCTAAAATTTTGAAAAAAAAAACAACAACAACAAAAAAACCAAAACCAAAAACAAAAACAAAACAAAACAAAACAAAAAACAACAACAGGAAATTGTTAAGTAAGCACACATAAATAATTTAACCCATTACCTAACAAGAAAGTTTTAGACTCGGACAAATTCAAAGAAGTTGCAGACCATAATGCTTATTGATGAAATCTTATTTTTTTGTCTTTTAAGGTTGAAAGAAAAAGTGGACAATGAAGAAATTGCTTGTCATAAGCAATTTCTTCATTGCCCACATTGTTTTCCAAACCCTTTTCCTTGAGATTGTCAAAAAAGCTGGATTGTGCGGGAAAAGGTTAAGATTTGAGGGCTAACCTCTAAGAATGGTTATTTTCTTGACAAATAGTTGTATTACATGACGAAGTCATTTTCAATAGACATTATTGTCGAAATCGTTGCTCATCTCACAACGAAAAAGATATCGGCCAGAAGAACTATTTGGTTTTATTTGGATATAGGTGCTTTGAAAGAAGAAGAAGAAAAAAAAAGTAAGAGCTTCATAAAAACCTCTTATCTCGGGAAAAAATCCTGTAGACATTTCTAGTAAATCATTTGATAAACTAATACGAACAGGTCGTTTCATTCGTTTTCCTAAAGTTGTAAATATGTCTTAAGGAAACGGGTTGTTATTTGCGAGTGTAGTGTAAATGACCTCTGATTCTCGAATTCTTATGAATAGTTTACTATATTTTTTAATTACCCTAGTAACATAGTTTTAGGCTATATTCTTGTAGTTAAAACGTTAAATATTTCTTCAAACAATATTTCTAATTACTATACATATTTGTTCTTGAAAATATGAAAATATGCCACACAACCGAAAAATCTTCGTGTATACGGTATATGCCTCGCTTAGTAGCGGAGAGCTATTTGAAAATCTTTATTTTTCTCTTATTTCTTTCAGGACTTGGTAACGAATGTGTCTCCCAGGATTGTTCGAGGAACTACATCCGGACATATGTATGGTCCGGGTCAAGGGTCATTTCTAAATATAGAATTGATTAGCGAGAAAACGGCGGAATATTGGTGCAAGAGTGTTACGGAGTTGAAAAAAGACTTCCCAAATCAGGCGTGTATACTATTTTAGAAATTGGGAACAAGACTGATTTAACAAGCCCCGTTTTAATTTTGTTCATGTTTCCCATTTCATCATTTAAAAAAATCGATACGCTTTTAAAATGTCAATAAATTAATTTTTGTTCTTTTGAACATTAGACTAAGAAATTGTGAAGAATTTGGTGCCCTATTTAACCCTTTCCTGTACAAATTCGGGATTTTCCGTCCTTGTAATTTTATACATGAGAAAATGTTGAGAAAAAGAAGCAATTGTTTGTAACAAGCAATTTCTCCTTCTCCCATTATGTTTTCTATCAAATAGATTTTTTCCCCAAATTTCATCCCCTTTTTATTGTCGCCGGCAACTTCTTTCAGTTGGGGGTCACTCTGAAATATCGAAAACAGGGCAGGGTTAAGAGAATCATTTACTCGTTCAGAGACGCGTAGCTTGTTTGCAGGCGGCAAAACAAATCCAATTTTAGGCTGCATTTTAGTATTTTGGCAGACTGAGCAACACTAACAGCAAACAAATAACTTTTCTCCAGATGACGATTCATTTGAGTGGCTTTGAAATTAAGTGTTTAGCTGTTTATTTGTAATTCGACATAGGCCTGTTCATGTTTCCATGTTTTTCGATTTAAAAATGACTTTTATCCTTTTGATTAAATAATGCCAGTAAAACGTGAAAATGTGAAATATCCAGACCGTGGTATCAGCGGAGTTATTCAGTTAGAGATAAAGAGTGATTTAGACTCTAAAGGTTAAATTTTTATTTATGGGTTCGATCCCCGGCAGCGGCAGATATTCTTACCAACATTTGTCATTCACCAACTGGTGGATAATCGTAATTTTGAGTGAGATAGCAACTGGAGTCTAGGATATAGTGGTGATACTTCTGCGAGATATACCAGGAATTCATTGTTAGGTGCTTCAGCCGCTGCGATATGACTGAAAAATTGTTAAAAGCGGCGTTAAATCCCATTCAAACAAATCAAAACAAACAATTTATTTCAATTGTTTTCCATTTATTATCCTTTAGATTGTAATTGCAAGTATCATGTGCAGCTTTAGTAAAGACGATTGGACAGAACTGGCCAAAATGGCCGAGGTAAGTAATCTACTATCTTTTAAAAACGCATTATAAGGTGTTCACCTTATTTTTCACGCAGTGGTAGCGCGTAGGACTCCTTGTCAAGGGATCAAGGGTTCGAACCCCCGCCGCGGCGAATAATCTTTCCGACATTTGTCTCACAGCCATGAGTGGTTAAAAGTTATTATAATAACCTAATTGGGATGAGAGCTAGAGGCTAGGAAAAGACGTAGTGATAGTACAGATGTGAGAAATACCAGAAATCCACGGTTAGATGCTCCAGCCGCTTTGATATAACTAAAATACTGTTAAAAGTGGCGTTAACCCCAATCTTTTTTTTCTAACCTCGATATAAATTTATATTGAGTGTTTTGACTCGACCATTTTCGTAAGTCGGCGTTTCAGTCAATCAGACTAGAGCTTTGCAATTTTAAATATTTGACTGGCGAGCCTGTTCTAATCTAACGATACAATATCGGAGAGCAGCGCAGATGGGACAGGTTCACCAGTCTATTTTAAATACAAGATTGCACTGTGATACTCTACAAAAATACTTAGAAAAGGATTACTCTATTTTGAAAATTAGCTTCAGGCAGTTTGAACACGATTTTAACCCATTCCCACACAACAAAATTCAAGACTGGTCAAAATTGAAAGAAGCTGCAGACTATAATTTCAAGTTGTTAGAATTTTATTTTTCTTTCGTCTTTTTGAATAGAAAACTTTGATAAAACGGGAATAAAGAAGGAAATCTTTCAGACTGGAGTTCTACAGATTTCAAATTTATAGTAATAATAATGTTAGCTTTTATTTCATGAAGGTAGAACATGAAGACATTTGCACGTAGCAATACCTTATTGCCCTCAACTAAAATACTTCCTACCGTTGCTCAAATAAAACCGTATGTTGTCACATCCTGTACTTTGAATTAGATATAAACAAGATAATCTTGAAGTTCCTACTCCTTCGAGATCATAAACCCTTTCCCGTTTTTTTCGAGATTTTACACTGGTCCAAACTGAAAGAGGTTGCAGACGAGAATGAAAACTGGACGCAATTTGAAATGAAACCTTCCTATGGGGTAGAAAATATTGTTGGAAAAGAAGAAATTGTTTGATACAAGCAATTTCTCCTTTTTCCACAATGTTTTCTCAAGTATAAAAACAAAACAACGAAAAATCCCGGGTTTGTACAGGAAAGGGTTAAACCTATAGCGGTCATATTTTGCAAGTAGAATTGCCTTATGGTGAAAAGCGCAACTAAATCTGTATTGTAAGTCTAAGATGGAAATTAGCCCTACGGTGTTGGATCCCATTTTTTACACAGAGATATGATAAGACAAACTTAAAAAAAAATCTTCTTTTATTTCCTTAAACCATGAGGCCAGGTGCTATCAAAAATATTTTTGCTTGCAGTATTGTCTAATATTATTCTATAAAGATAAATCAAGCTGTCACTCTAAAACCAGAATTAGAATTGTTGCAAAAGTCCAATATTGTAAAAGAAAGTGATAAATTCTTTTACAACCTTTTTTAACCCTTTACTGTTTTTTTTCAAAATTTTAGTCTTGTCCAACTTCAAAGAAATAGCAGACGACATCATAAAGTAAGAACAATTCAATAAGTACCCATCCTGTATGATAGGAAATATTGTGTAAAAAGAAGAAATTGCTTGTTACAAGCAATTTCTTCTTTTTACACAATATTTCTCAGGTATCATATTACAGAGGCGTAAAAATCAGTGATTGTACAGGAAAGGGTTAACTCAGTAAAGCCTAGAGCTGCCATACTCAGGTGAGCGGTATAGCATCATCATGGTACTCTCATTTTTGTTACGTCTTTCACAGAATGCAGGAGCAGACGCCCTGGAACTCAATCTATCTTGTCCCCATGGTATGGGTGAGAGGGGCATGGGGTTGGCTTGTGGACAGGACCCAGAACTAGTCAGAAACATCTGTCGTTGGGTGCGAGCGGCTGTCAAAATACCATTCTTTGCCAAATTAACGCCAAACGTCACCAGCATTGTAACCATTGCTAAAGCTGCTAAAGAAGGTAAAGACACTACTATTTTACGCCGCCGCGATATAACTGAAATACTATTAAAAGTGGTGTTACCCCATTCAATCAATTAACTATTTTACGCCCCATATTTGCAAAACTATACTTTTGATAATTTTGGGATTAAAATTCAAATTGCACTTTATTTGATAAATTACACTTCCAATACAAACTATAAAACGCAAATATTTAACAATGTTAACCCTTGTCATACTGAATCTGGAATATTCCTTTTTTATCAAGAGGTAAAGACAAAGATCAGACGGTATGAACGTGCAGTCTGGTCTTAGTCTACACCATCTTCTCTAATTCAGTCGAGAATTCTTTATGAAATCAATTTTCAAAATAAATAATAATCTAGATATAGTGCTTTCAGTCCTTTGATTTTAATACATTTATAAAAAGGATTTTATTCAGCATAACAAGGATTAAGAGAGGACAAGGTTTAGTGCTTTCTCGCCCTTTGCAACATGGTGTCGTTGGTCGACCAAAACGGCGGTAGGATATTTACCGCATTTTTTCGAACTAATTTGATCTCGCGATTTCCTTTTGCTTTAGCCAACGTTATAGCGCAGTTGGTATCGCGTCGGACTGCCAATCTAGAGGTCCCGGGTTCGATCCCTGACGGCGGCACTCATCCTTTCCGACTATTTGTCTCTCACCAATGAGTCGATAATCGTAGACCTATGTGGGATAGCAGCTGGAGGCTAGGAAAGGATGTAATGGTAGTACTGGTGTGAGAAATATCAGGATCCCATTGTTAGGTGCTCAGGCCGCCGCGATATAACTGAAAGATTGTTGAAAGCGGCGTAAAACCCCATTCAAACAAACAAACACACATCCTTTTGCTTTACGAGAAAATGTCTGCTCCGCCTCTTGTGAGAATATAGCTTTTTTTTTTACACTTATCAAGGAAAATTCATCTTGCAGTGAATCAAACAATTATCCTCTATTCCCTGAGCTTATATGTGTTATGCATGTATGTACATTGAATTCTAAAATAGTTCCCTACATATCCATGCATCCAAATGTTTAAATAATGTAGGAAATGCTGATGGAGTGACTGCCACAAATACAGTATCGGGTCTCATGGGACTAAAGGGCTCGGGATCGGCATGGCCTAGTATTGGTAAAGAAAAGAGGACGACCTATGGAGGTGTATCGGGTAACGCCATACGTCCTATAGCCCTTCGTGCAGTGACAGCCATTGCTAACGCACTACCTGGTTTCCCAATCCTTGCCACGGGAGGGATAGATTCTGCCGAAGCTGGGATGCAGTTTCTGCAAGGAGGAGCTTCCGCTCTTCAGGTAAGGGCTCAACCTATGGTAGAATCTGGCTTTCAAGAGATATAGGATCTGTCATAAGATTTCCTTCGAGACAAACTGATCTTAGCGAAGTCAATATTAGAAAATCTGATAAATGATCCTCGATGAGCTTAGCTTGTTGGGACCTAAGCTTGTATAAAGCCGTAGTTACGGGGTTTTGGTCGCCCAAGGACGTCTTATAGATATCACTTAACTCAATGTTTCATCTCTGAAACAAAAATCACAACAAACAAATTTGAAAAATCTAAAATTTCATAAACTTTAAATTTTCACCTGCAACTTCTTTCAATTTAGACCAGTCTCAAATTCATTCGTCTGGAAATGGTTTAATTCTCTATTCTAGACGAGGATAAGATAAGCTTATCCCAAAGAAAATCGAATGACAGATTCCTTTTCTAACTTGAACCTTTAATATCATTTTGATCCGGGCGAGTCTACACAAGTGCAAGACAAGAATTTTCGCGACTACTGTTCGTTATAGCAAACAGGGCTAGTTATGTGGTAAAGTTTAACTTGATACCATATAACAGAATTTTAAACTGGTCCAAATCAAATACCCTGCAGAAAACAATTTAATGTTGGTAAAATTAAGAAAATAAGTCCTTTGGTGAAGAAATTATTATGAGATATGAAGAAATCGCTTATTGAAAGCAATTAAGTGAAAACATACTGGGAAATGATGAAATTGCTTATTAATACAAGGCACGTATTTTCCCCTAGAAGAGCAGAAGTACCATTTCAATCAATCGAAAATAATGTCAAGGCCACTTTTGAAGGTCAAACATTCCTCAGCTCAACATTATTTGTGTTGTATTGTTTCAAACCGCAGGTATGCAGTGCCATTCAGAATCAAGATTTTACCCTGATAGACGACTATGTTACTGGCCTCAAGACTCTACTATACCTCAGAAGTTTAGATGAACTGAATCATTGGGATGGCCAGAGTCCACCTACGGTCAAGCATCAGAGAGGAAAAGAGGTCCCTAAAATAAAGGATATCATTGGACAGGTATCTCTATAATTTAGCCAGCCTTTCTAGACTCACGACATTTATTCAGTAACCACATTTATAAAAATATCTTCGTCAATAAGAACCTAAAAACCTAGATACTAAAGCTTGTATAAAGCTATAGTTACGACATTTTGGTCGCTCAAGGACGTCTTACAGATATCGCTCAACATAATTTTTCATCTCTGAAACAAAGATTGCACTAAGGCGATACAAATGAATTCCATTCTGTGTTGTTTTGGCGACATACCGGTGAAGGTATTATCTACAGCTTATTCAAACTGTAGTTATGCCATTTATGTCGCCAACTAACCTTCTTTTGTTACATGTTACTAACAATAAATTGGAATTGTCATGAACTGGCTCTATTACGATATAAAAGTTATCGTTATCCCGTGTAAATATCAAGACAGAATTTCTCAAAGGAGAAAAATCATTCTTTTAGAAACTAGAATTGCGAATTGTACATAGCGCAAACTGAACGCTGAGTTTAACGCCTTCACGTTTTGTAATTTGAAATGAAATCATCCTCTGTCGTAGAAAATATATTGGGAAAAGGAGTAATTGCTTGTAACAAGCAATTTCTTCTTTTAACACAATGTTTTCTGAAGTATAAAATTTCAGCGACCTAAAATCATGGGTTTGTACAGGAAAGGGTTAAAGAATTTCGATATGTGGCTGATTGAAAATAAAAGAAGAATAAGGGAAGAACGTGCCTTGCGTATTTCAACTCAATCAACAATGTAAAGATATTATCATTATTATTTGTATCAATAACGATTCACTGATCTTTGACGATTAATTCATTTTCCTAAGTACCATCCACAAAATTATTCTTACGTATTCTTAGAAGTATTTCCATTTTTCTTGATAAGTTTTTTAACCCTTGTCATGCTAAAATCCTTTTTTTCGTAATAACACTAAATTCAAAGGACTGAAAATACTGTAAGAACCGATTATGAGTCTGTATTTCCTTTTGAAAACTGATTTTACCAACAACTCCGGAAGAAAAAGGACAAACAGGTGGTGTAGATCTTTGTCTTTGCCTCCTGCAATAACGAGAATATTACCGGTTCAGCATGACAAGAGCTAATTCCAAACCAAATATTTTAATGCACTAACACAGCACTTTATCTTCCAGGGCTTGCCTTCATTTGGTCCATATGCACAAAAACGAGAAGATATAATAGACCAGACCTACAAGACTGCAGATTTGCTGGATGACAGTCGAAAGCCCCCAGCTATCCGACCTGCACTTGAACCCAAGAAACCAGTGCCATCTGTGAAGGTAAATTGCTACTGCTTAATTTGAACAGGTTTCAAAGTATCTTGCCAGAGCTTTATGATTTAATCTTTAGTTTCGTCTATCATAAATGAGCATTCTGATTGGCCGGAAAAATATTCATATCTTCATGAACAAAACTTTGAGCAAATGCTGTTGGGACTCATTAGAATGTTCTTATTGAGGATTTTGTTACGATTTTTCTTTTAGAAAAATGCTTTCATTCCTTAATAATTAAATTTTAGCTTCGTTTATCAAAAACGAGCGTTCTGATTGGTCAAAAAAGATATTCATAGTTCCATGGAAAAAATTTGAGCACGCACCGATTTTGTATGCTTCTGCGCAAAATAGTCCCATAGAAAAAGGTATCAAAATTTGTAAAACTTTTGTTTTTTTTCGCTCGATGCTATTAAATTATAAGAAATGAAGAGAATATTTTTTGTTTTCATGGAGGTATGAACCGAAAAACCTAATCTCGCGAAGCGGATTCATACATTGTATGATTAGGTTTTTCGGTTCATACCTCCATGAAAACAAAATAATATTCTCTTCATCTCTTAAAGAGATTTTGCTATCTAAACGAGGATTTTGATTATGGTCATTTAATGGAAGTGGTCGCTTAATAGACGTGGACTGTAGGTATTCTTTTCCCCCGGAACTCTACCTTTTGCCCTATGCTGAATCCAACCCTTTTTAATTACTTGTTTTACGGAATACCCTAGAAGTCCCTTTTCCGTCTGACGGGTTGCAAATCTGGTCAATATTTAGGGGATTTGTCTCCTTCAAACGCCCCGAAATGGGATCTTACCATGACATTATTTCCGTGTCGCAGCCACAGCGCGTCGGACTCTCAATCATGGGGTCCAGGGTTCGGCCCCCGGTCGTGGCAAATATTCTTTGTCTCCCAACATTGTATGGATAATCGTAAACCTAAGTGGGATGAGCAGGATGAGGCTCGGAACGGATGTAGTGGTAGAACTTGTGTGAGAAATGCCAAGAATCCATGGTTAGGTGCTCCAGTCGCCGTAATATGACTGAAATACTGTTAAAAGTGATGTTAAACCCCATTAAAACAAACAAACAAACCATTATATCCTTATTTTATTCTCTGTTATTGTTACAGGATGTGATTGGTCGAGCCCTATCGATGATTGGTTCCTATGGCGATCTGAACAATAAGGAACAAGTCGTTGCTTTGATAGACGAGGTAATGTTAAACATCTTTAGCCATAAACTTACCAATTATAGGAATAAAAAAATAATTGCACGTAAAAATGATCACATTCGACAGAAAAAAAAAACTGTAAAAGAAACCGTAAAAAAATGTGTCCGTAACAATATGGACAGCGTTTGATGATGGCATTTTACTTACGCCTAGGATAACGATATTAGGATTAAAAAATATTGTTTAACTCATTCCAACACAATGACTGTTTTGAACTCCCCCAAAGCAAAGGTTTCGCAAAACATTGTGAAAAATGAAGAAATTGCTTGTTACAAGCAATTTCTTCATTATCCACGATGTGTTCCAATCTAAAGGTAAAAAAAAAAAAAAAAAAACACACCCAAAATTCATAAAAATGTCTTTAACTCGTTGACTGCAACTCCTTTCAATTTAGACCAATCTAAAATTGTGCCGTCTGGTGATGAGTTAAGACGAGCTTTGTGAGCTTTTACCCTTTCTTGTCAAAATCGTGGGTATATAGTTATTGGAAAACTAGGATGTAGATATCACAAGTCTTTTATTTTAAATTTCATATTATCATATTTTAAGATTCAAGATTCCTTTGAAATCACTTAATGAAATTTTTTAATCAGCTGTTATCTCACTTCATTCTGCATCATCAACGATTCTTTTGCAGGATATGTGTATCAACTGTGGGAAGTGTTATATGACGTGTAACGACTCAGGCTATCAGGCGATTGAGTTCGACCCTGAAACCCATCTACCGAAGGTCAACCAGGATTGTACAGGTACTTTGATTATTTGTGTAAAACCGTGGCCAACAATTTGACCTTTCGTAAAAGTTTTGCGTGCCTGAGTTACCTTACCTTGAGTATGTACCTGCTTATGGTATCTAATAAAGCAAATCAATAACTGGTTTGACCGAAGAAGCAAATACATACATGTTTATGCGTAATATGTCTTATTCAATTAATATTATATTAAGGGACCACTCAAGGGATAGAATTTAGAGAATGGTAGCTTTTTTTGACATGGACGTTGGGCCGATAAATGCTTGAGATTTATCTTGAGAAATTATTGCAGACTTTTCGACCTAATTTGAGTTGTCATAATGAGACGCTTATAATGAGTTCGAACAACAAAGTAGAATTTATATTTCTGTAGTTTATACTAACTTATTTTAGTTCGATTGCGACGGAAGCTTAAAGTTTATAGGGCCGCTCTCGAACGCTCACAGATGCTTTCACGTCCCTGGAGGAAAGGCAGTGTCTTAAAGCCATTGCTACCCAATTTTACAGCTGGGTAGACTGAGACTGGCTATTAAGTGTCTTGCCCATGAACAAGCCCTGGTGACGGTGAGGCTCTAATCTTTGACCTGCAGATCATGATTCAAGCACCTATACCACTCGGTCATCGAGGCAGTCGATTTTTGTAGCAAATATGTACTCTTCCGAAGATCACTTGCTATTGGAAATGAAATTTGATTATAGAAAAAACATCCCACCCCGAAAATAGAATTAACTAGACTATCACGGAATGTGATTGATATCCTCAAAACGGCCCCATGTCACTGAAAAATAAACTAAATAAAACTTTAGGGTTGTCACTGGAATAGAGCCTTTTTCAAGAAAGGGTCATAACTCAAAGAAAAGTCAATGAACCGTAACCAAACATGCATTTCTTTGGTTAACACCGAGCGCACATGTGAACTTTGAGTCAAATCCATGAAGTTATTGAAGAGAAATGAGCAGACAGTATTTTTCATTAGAGCCATAACTCTTAAAACAGTACATGGACCCCAAACAAAGTTCAATATGCACATCTCTGCTTGATATCGAGTCTATCTGTAAATCAAATTCAAAAGGTTGTTGCTGAGAAATTAAGCGGACAAGGAAAAAGCTATAGATGGACGGACGGACGGACGGACAAACCGACCGACGGTCCGACAAGCTGAGTTCTATATACCCTCATACAGTGTTTTGAAGGGTATAATAAAAAACTCGTACTGAACAACTAGTAGCTGTTTTTTGTCTACGAATCTCTTTATTAAAACGACACATTCTAAACCATTCAATTTCATAACTAACCAATCGCAGCTGTCAATCAATTAACCAATCGTCCAATGAAAAACTCCGACGGTGACTGCCATTTTTGTTAATTTTTTGCGGTTTGCGACTTAAACGTCGTAGCTACAGCTTATTCAAGCTGTAACTATGTTAAGTTTAACAACCAACTATTCTTTCTTGCATGATACATGCCATTAATTTTGCAAAACAACGCCTTTAAAAATCGAAGCGGGGCTTCCTGTCGGAGTCATTGGGCGTAGCAAGAGGGGTAAGTGGGCGGGGCCAGCAATTGGTCAATTACTTTAGTGTCAATTATGCCATGAATTCGACGTTACATACTATGTTAAATATTGAAATAGACAAGCAAAGCATGCGAGACTTTACAGTATCCGTTTAGCGGGTTATAACAACAACAACAACAACAGCAACAACAACGACGGCAAGAGTTTGTGATTTTCGCGTCAGATTTGCTTAATCTATCGAATCACAACACAAAAACAAAAATATTATTTTACAAAATGAATCTTATATCGTTTTCAATTTCAGGCTGTACGCTTTGTTTGTCTGTCTGTCCGATTATAGACTGCATCAAGATGGTAACCAGAACAACGCCCTATATCCCCAAACGAGGCATTCCAATCAGAAAACCATCGGAGCCAAATCTTATTCTGACGACCAACTGAAAATCTATGAAGCGCTATAAATTATGTTGAGCGGCCAGCCAAGGGACGGCCTAAAAGAAATCGTTCAAATAATAGTCATATAAATAGAGAATATTATGTTACGATAGAGATACAGCATCTTGTATTTACTTTTTGAGCTGCGGAGGAAAATTTTAATATTTCACGAGACCAAAGGTCGAGTGGAATATCTATTTTTCCTCCGCAGCGAGAAGCAAATATAAGATATTTTATTATATACCTATAAAAGATATGGAGTAAAATCTCTCAAATACAACTCGACAGAAAAAAAATCAATATTCGGCGTGTAGCAAAAAACCGTATTCGTCGAGTACCGTTAAACACTGACTTCTTTTTTGTGTATTGACGTTCCGGATTTTTCGGAAAGTTGGTTATTTCTTAGCCATTTAAGAGAATTTTCTTAATGTCATTTCCTAAAAGGTATAAAATAAAAGGAATATTACAACAGTGTGTTTTTCTATTTGTTGTTATCGTGTTCTCGAATCGTGTGTTGGTTTTTTTATTGGATTCAACCTTCGGTCTCATCCAATAAAAAATACCTACACACGATTCTCGAACACGATAACAACGCATAGAAAAAGACACTGTGGTAATATTCCCTATGTATCGCAATCGTAATGTAATATTCCATTGATAATATACCTAATTTTTTGTTAGTTAAATTCGATGAAATAATAATAATAAAAGAAGAAAAAACGATAAATAAAAAATGTATTTTTTAAGCGTGCCATTCCGATTACGTTTTTTGCATTATGACGTCATCTACTGAACGAACATGACGTCATCTTAGATTACCTTATATTGAACCGTTTTTGACACTATCAGATACGTACTTTTTCTGACGAGTCCGATTTTGTCTGTTTGGAATGTATATATTTTACTAGAACCATCTATAGGTATATAATAAAATCCGTTGTCCGGGAAAATCGGCCTAATCGACGTTGCGTTGTGACATTTGAAAAGCCCAATATTTTGATGACGTCATCGTATACATTGTATTTATGGTCCCTTATCTAGGAAAAACTGACAGAAAGACTTTAGTTTATGACGTCGGAAAATTCGCATGTTTTGATGACGTCAAAAGAGCCTCATTTTTGCCCTTAAAGGATAAAATTTGGAAAAAAATTTGAAAATGATGAAATTGCTTGTTACAAGCAATTTCTTCATTACCCACAATGTTTTCTATGTCGAAATACAAATTTTAACAATTTCATCAACTAAAAATTGTCTTTTACAGCTCTCGTAATTTTGACCTGTTATTGTCTAGTAATAGATTACTGTACAAAACAGTATAATTTGGCATTCTTTAGGATATTGATATTCAATTTTTTTTTCTGTGAATCAGAAAGATAATTTACTTTCAAATCTAAAAATTAAGATAAGGACTTTTTTGTCATGTAGGCATGCTTTCCTGGGTAACGTATCAAGTGTTTTTATAAAAACAACGACAACAAATTTCTACAAGTGAACGTGTTGTATACAACACGTTCACTTGTAGAAATGTGTTGCTGCTGAAACAAGGTGCTTTGTTTCGTTCGTTTATTGCAAGAGGTCCCTAAATAGAAGTGGTCGCTCAAGTAGGATTGAATGGGTATTATATTTTTTGCCCGTAAGGCGAAACTGTATTTCCGGGTTTTCCGCAAACAAATACGTGAGAAAAAAATCAGATCCAGCAAAGGTCATCGAGAGGCCACATTTCAAGAAATAGTCATTTAGTAAGACAGAATTGATATACATGTAATAGATTCAGAAAAATGGTCAAAGAGCGAACCGTTTCGATTATGATCAGCCTGCACAATCCGCGCAGTCTGACCTGATCCGATACATTTCGCTTTCCCCTTTTTTTCTTTTTTCGTTCTGACGGGTAACACATCTTCTCTCAAAGTTTCAATTTGCATTTGATGATAACAGACTGTACAGGAATATAATAGAATAGAATAGAATAGTGTACTGGAAGAGGACTAACGCCGTTGGTCCAATATCATGATATATTATTGTCAAAGATCACTGTATGCCAACTAGGAATGCATTAACCCGTTCCCACTCATTGAAGCTTTCTTTCGATATGTATGTGTGTGTGAGACATTAGATAGAAATCCAGGGCATAATTCTAGCGATTTTCACCGAGCCCGCCCTTAACCCACTACAAGACGACAAAATTTTAGACTGGTCCAAATTGAAAGGAGTTGCAGACGACAATTTTAAGTTGACGAAATTTTAGATTATTTAAACTATACGGATAGAAAATATTGTATAAAATAAAGAAATTGCTTGTTACAAGCAATTACAAGAAATTTCTTCATTTTACGCAATATTTTCCCAATTGCTTTTTTTGAGTAGCGTCAAAAAGCGTCACTGCCTGGGAATGGGTTAATGAGAGATATTCATCAAATTTGCACTTCGATGTTGGTTCGTTAGTTAGTATGTAAGTGTGTTTGATAGTTCGTTCGTCCGACCGTAAATGCTTCATTTGATACATCTACCAAGACACGGTAAAGGTCACGTCTGACGGTCAAAATTTTGTTCGGACCACAAATCCTTGACTTATGATATATTTAAATACAAGTCTGCATAATTGTTCTCCACAATAAGTAGATGTGCAAAGGGCAACAGTCAAAGGTTAAAATTTACACTTGACAATCACTGCTTAATTTGATGACAGTTTTCATTATAATTTTTCAATTTTTTTCCACAACGGAGAGACGTTCCTGTGTGTCAAAGGTAAAGGTCACAATTAAAGGTCAGTTGTTTGCGGGCTCGATGCAAATTATCATTTGATAATCATTTTAGCTTTTGTTTAGTCAGTTGTAGAATTAGATATTTTGTTAAGGAAAGATAATAAATTTAACATTGATGATTTACTTTTATTGTATGTGCACCCCTATACATCAACTTCAACCCATTTTCCAAAACCCCTTACCTTTTATCCTCTTTTTCGATATTATTTCATGAAATTCTTTCTGGGTCTTATAACCGGATAAATTAGATTCTTCATCGATTTGGAAACATGTCCTTTCAACTTTGATTAATCCCTATCGGTTGTGCTTCCACGAGAATACACAAGTACTCGCATCGTTTTATGTGGGCCAATAAAGAACCAAGATCGATAACCGCTCCCGGGAATCGAACTCGGTATATATAGATCGGGCGCATGCGCTCAACCTCTTGATCACGGACACCTCATATAATAAATCAATCAATCGCTCTACACGCCCATGTTTTCCGTTGGCCACGCGCTTTGGCTTCAACAGGAAGACCAGCTTCGATTTTAAACGGCGTTATTTTGCAAAGTTTCTGGCTAGTGGGATTTAACAAAAAAGTAGACTGGTCCGTTAATCTGTAGTATCGACGTTTACGTCGCCAAACCAACAAAAATGAACGTCAGTAAATGTTGGAGTCCAAAGTAAACTTCCAGTCCAAACGAACGATATCATTGGTCGACTGATCTTCGGATTGACAGCCGCGATTGGTCAATTTGCAGATCGCCGTTGTCAATCAAATCATCTGTCGGCCAACCAAATCATACATTACGGTCGGAGATGCAATCGTGATTTTCGATATTTATACACAAACGTTCCTTTAGCAGGGGAATTGAACGTCGTAACTACAGTTTATTCAAGGTGTGGTTACGGCGTTTATGTTACTCACATACGATTTGCGTTTTTTATTTACACGCCCATATACGTCTGATGTACAAACTAATGACGCTTGATATCTCATCTTCGCTAGCCAAGGGTTCTAACTCCACCTTGTTCCTTACGAACAAGGTGGAGCTCGAACCCTTGGCTAGCGAAGATGTTGATGGTACCCTTTCGTGATGCAGTGGGCGAATCCAGTCGCCATTATCCCTCTCTTTCCACAGAATCGAAAATATTGTTTAGATTCACATAAAACATTTATTGTTTAGAAAAGGGTTAAGCAAAGTTTCACTATCGTAATTATTGGCATGTGTACTTCTTTCCTGTTATCGCATGTTTGCTAATTTGTCAGATCGAAAAGTGTAGAGAACGACTTTTTTCTCTCTTTTTATGTACACAACCAATTAATAATATTGATAAACGTATTTCGGACTGCTTAAATATGGCTTAACCTATTCCCACATACAAAAATCTTGGACTGGTCCTATTTGAAATAAGTTGCATACAACTTAATTTTATTAATTAACGATTTAAAAACCCCGGTCTTATATGGTAGAGAAACATTGAGGATAATGAAGAAATTGCTTGTAACAAGCAATTTCTACATTTTCCACAATGTTTTCAAAGTTTTTTTCTTCGGGGTGTTAAAAAGCGGGGTCGAGAGGGAATGAGTTAAAGGCGAAAAATTGAAACACGTCTTTTTGTGAACATTGTATATAGGTGGCCATAAATTTTGTAAAATAAGGCCGTTTTAAGATGAAGTGTGGATAATCGTAGACCTATGTGAGATAGCAGCTGGAGGCTAGGAAAGGATGTAATGGTAGTACTGGTGTGAGAAATACCAGGATTCCATTGTTAGGTGCTCCAGCCGCCGCGATATAACTGAAAGATTGTTGAAAGCGGCCTAAAACCCCATTCAAACAAACAAACAAATAAGATGAAGTGGAACTTCCTGTTTGAGTCAATGGGCGGGACCAACGAATAGGTCGGCTGGGCCAGCGACACACCGATTATTCTTACTTATACAGATTACAAAGTCACCGGCGTTGTTTCAATTTCGATCTGCAAAAGCGTTGGGGTTATTAACGCATTTGTCGTCCCATTGAATTAATACATCAAAATGACAAGGGTTTGTGTATGAATTGATCGGATATTGAAGTGTCAAATAGGCCATCGCATAAAGATACATATTTTAAATACCCCATTGTGCTTAACAATACATGTATTTGCAATTATTCTTCCTGACCTTGTAAAGTTGTCTCTTTAAACTTTTGTTTTGTGTTTTCCCTTACATTTTCTGCATTTATTCGATGCTGAGAAAAGAAAGATATACTTTTCCCTAAGCCACTACGTTGAATTTTGTGGAAGCTTCGTTCTTTTTTTTTGTTTGTTTTTTTAATATCCATGAATGTTGCAAAAATCAATACAGAATATGCTTAGCAGGATACCCTTATTTTATTTGAAAAAAATGTTTTGAAAATTAAAGAAAAGGCTAATCTTTTTATACAACAATTTCAAACTCATTTCTGAATGCCGTATTCGTAAAAAATCAGGAATTGTTTAAAATTACAGCCAAGTATTGAAAAGGGTAAGACCAAATTGAACTATTACGCGGAAGATTTCGAGCGGATATTTGAATACTGCCTATATATGGGATATTTTGGATAGATAGATATTTAAAGGTAAGATTAGATCTGAGTAAATTTGTAGTTGTAATCTATTCCGATCTTTTAACACACAATAATTGGGTATAAGTCATTCGTAGGGAAACCCGACTTTGTTAGGACTAGGATGTTCTTAAATGTTGCTCCTCTAGATATTCAGGGACCCTTTCTAAAGACTCCATGGCCATCGTTGGGACAAAAATTTATGTCAAAGAAGAACCGCGTTTACAGAACCCTCTATGAATAATTTCAGAATAGGTCACTAGCTCGCTATTGAAAGTTTAGCCGAACAGAAAATAAAAATAAATTTCAAAATTATTTTATGTTGCCAACATAAAATAATTTTGAAATTCATTTTCATTTTCTGTTGGCAAAGCCTTTTAAAGCGGACTTGTGACTTATTCAGAAATTATTGATAGAGGATTCTGTATTCAATTTTAACCAAGTTTTTAGGATTCCTTTTGGTGACAAAATTGCATACCTATGACAGAACCACAGAGCCTAAACAATTGACCAATCGCAGTTGTCAATCAAATAACCAGTCGACCAATGAAATCATCCTTTTAGACTGGAAGTTCAGTTTGAACTCCAACATTGGCAGTCATTTTGGTGAATCATATATGTTGGTTTGGCGACTTAAACGTCATAACTACAGCTTATTCAATAATGCCGTCAAAAATCGAAGCGGAATGTCCTGTCGGAGTCAATGGGCGGGACCGAATGAGTCAGTGGGCGGGCCAGCGATTTGTCACTTGCATCCCAAAGAGAAGGCCACAGAGCCTAAACAATTTTATCCTTTATCAGCCATGAATTTGAGACTTATCCTACATAAAAACAGTGGCTGACCTCAATTGGAAGTGCATGTTAATTTAGAAAGGAAACAATTTCGGGTAAAAACATTGAGAAAAAATGAGAAATTTCTGTTCACAAGCAGTTTCTCCTTTTCCTATAAAATTTTCCAATAACCATATTGCTTCAGTTCTCCTCGTTTTCGGAGTAATGCCACGAAGAAAGAAATGACTGATTTTAGACGAATGATACATTTAGATTGTAACAGACAAATTTGGCTTCAATTGACGGATCGCTGGCCCCGCCCACTGACTTTCTCTAGCCCCGCCCACTGACTCTCTCTAGCCCCGCCCACTGACTCTGCCTGGCCCCGCCCACTGACTCTCCCTGGTCCTGCAAATTGACTCTCCCTGGTCCCGCCCACTGACTCTCCCTGGTTCCACCCACTGACTCTCCCTGGTCCCTCTCACTGACTCTCCCTGGTCCCGCCCACTAATTATTCTTGGAATCGCCCACTGACTCTCCCTGGTCACGCCCACCGTCTCTTTCTAGTCTCGTCCACAGACTATCCATGGTCACGCCCACTGACTCTCCCTGGCCACGCCCACTGACTCTCCCTGGCCCCGCCCACTAACTCTCCCTAGTCACGCCCACTGACTCTCCCTGGTCACGCCAACTGACTCTCCCTGTTCACGCCCACTTAATTTCCCTGGTCACGCCCACTGACTCTTCCTGGTCACGCCCACTGATTCCAACAGGAAATCGCACTTCGATATTAAACAGCATTATTTTGCAAAGTTTTCGGTCAGTAATATGTAACAAAAAGAGAAATTATTGATTTGCGATATAAACGTCGTAACTACAGCTTGTATAAGTAAAGGAGTTCAAATTTCTATTCCGGTCTATATGAATCATTTCATTGGTCGATTGATTATTTGAATGAAATGACTATTGGTCAATTCCAAACCCCAAATGACCGAACATCAAACATTGAAGTCGCCATCATCGTCATCGTTTCCATCTATCTCACATTCGTGACGTCACTTTAAACGTTATTGTTCCATGCATGTAAATATATTATTATGTAAATGTTTATTTGGCCAACATGCTTAATAAAGATATTGAAGTTTGAAGTTTGTTATCACCCATCATAAAATCAGTTGCAAATGAAACTATGTCCTCAATCAAAAACAGTACTCTCTATCAAAGCAAACGGCAAAATTCTTTACAGATTCAAACTCATAAACGTCGTAGTAGTTGTTAGAATTTCAAAAATTATTTGTCTTTTGTGGTAGGAAACAATTTGGATAATGAAGAAATCGCTTGTTTCAAGCAATTTCTTCATTTTCCACAATACTTTCCAAAGCTTCCTTCAAGTGGGTGTCTGTTTGTTTTAATGGGTTTTAAAGCTATGTTAATAGTATTTCGGTCATATTACGGCGGCTGGAGCACCTAACAATGGATTCCTGGTATTTCTCACACCAGTACTACCACTGTATTATTTTCGAGTATCCAGCTGCCCATCCCAATTAGGTTTACGATTATTCCATTGGAGGTAGAAAAATATATAGTGTGTAAAATGGCGGGATTTTGTTCGAATGGTAAAAGGGAAATAACTCTGAACCCAAAATGTTAGTTCAAATATGAAGCACACGTAGTGGAGCGTCTGGCTACGACTTACGATGCCCCTGTGTTTGATTGCGATGGGAATCATCGATGTATGTCCACCTTTTTAAAGAGGAGATTACACAAACAATCATTATCGATTTTTAAAAATTTAATTAAAAATCGAATTTCACTAGACAAGTTAGATAATTTTCAGGCGAGTGGCTTTATCCTGACTTTGATTTATCTAGTATAGAAAAAAGGCCATGATCCGGAAAAAATAGAATAATTAATGATTTTTTTAAAAGTATACTTTTTGAACTGGCAAATTCTGTAATTATTCATTCTGAAACGTGTTTTTATGTGCACAAACAGCACGTTTAATTACAATTTAGGCGTTAAGTATGTATTTGATTATGCACCTACCAATTTTCCTTGTAAAATACACTCATTGCACGTAAAAAATCACAATCGAGATAATAGCAGGAGACACATGAAGGCCTGAGACACTCTAATGACTATCAAGTTTTCCTTTAATTTGATCAGAAATTTAAGGAACTTAATCATTTAAAGAAGAACGCACAATATGAGAAAAAAAAGGACTCTATCCCATATGTCATTTAGAACAACAATCCTTAAGGCGCCGCTTCCAGTGACAGATCCACTCCATATTTAGAAGGAACCGTCCACATGACTCTACAATAATCCTGTAAAAGTACAAAGCTGATTGACCGAACGAACAAAAAAAGTTAAAATCCAAAAAAGCCCCCCTTTCCCGTATTTTCGGAAGGTTCCACTCATTTCCAAATGGAACCTCCCTTAAAGTCATACCAATATCCTGTCAAAATTTCGAGAGAATCCGATAAAATTGTCGACTTTATTGCGTAAACAAGAATGTTTTGGGTAAAAATCCGTAAAATTCCCATTTAATTTAATTTTCATGATTCCGATGCCACAATTACTCCATGTATTCTGAAAAGAATATGATAAAAACTGTTGACTCTAAGGTGTTAACAACGTTATTTCAAGCTAGTTTTCACAAGGTCCCTTTTGCTGTGATACTTGAGGGACGTTAAGCATTTTCAAAAGAATCCATCCTCAGGATTATACAATCGTTCTATGACAGTCTGAAACTAATCCGATGAAAACTGTCGACGTAACCCTTTCCAGTTTTTTCCCAAAAATTTAGACTGGTCCAATTTGATAGAAGTTGTAGATGAAATTTAAAAGAGGGTGCAATTTGAAAAGCAACCAACCCACAAGTTAGAAAATATTGAGGTAAAAGAAGAAATTGCTTGTTGAAATTTTGAATTGAAATACGTTGCAGGCGATAGTTTTAAGTTGGTGAAAATCAAAAATGTTTGTCCTCCAGTACAGAATTTTTTTGGAAATAAAGAATTACTTGCTATATGCAATTCGTCATGGTCCATTTTTATCCAAGTTTTTTACTTGGGATTGGAAAAAAGCGGGACTGTGTAGGGCTTTTGATAACATTTCGACCCTGACATAAAAATGCCAAGATGTTATTGGCAATTGGTTTTAAAGAACACCAAATGTTTGACTTGGTCTATCACACATTTAGTACCTAGAACCAGTCGTGGAACCCTTTTCGTAAAACTCTCTCCTATTCGCATGGAATGCAGAACTAAGTTCCGTTGTTAACCTCTATTTTCACCCTGTCGTAACGAATTTTTGCCCAGGTCTTCAAACATACTTCGATTGGAACGAGCGAATCGAATAACTTCTAAATCGTCAAAAGGGTTAAAATATCTTAATGGAATTTTTACTGTATTGGGTCAAGGATGCATGTTTAAATTGTACTAATATCCAAACAATTTTATATTGACAATGAGGGTATATCGACGGTGTTCTACCAAAACCTCGTAACTGCAGCTTAGAATAAGCTGTAGTTACGAGGTTTAAGTAGAACATCGACGATATCTGAAACTAAAGTATTGATCATTAAATTTGATACGTGACTCTTAATTGGATCAGACCAATATTCTTATTTTTTTCCAAACTGGGTTACAAGCTTTATTGCAAGCAAGCTCGGTATAATAAAACCTTGTGACCCATCAAAAGATAGGATACGCCAGACTTCAATTTCAAATAATGACGGGACGCGGCTATCAATCAAAGGATCAATCGACCAATCAAATCATTCAGTAATACAAAAAGTGAACTTTGAACTCCGACATAGACGGACATTTCTGTTAGATATTTTTGTTGAATTGGCAACTTATACGTCGTAACCACAGCTTATTCAATAGGACAACGCAAAAACTATACCTATTGCAAAGGATGGATAAAAAACAGTTTGCATTTTCCAATATTTTACTTCCATTAAATGATTTTGTTTGTGTGTTTGTTTAAATTGGGTTTAATGCCGCTTTAAACAAATTTTCAGTCATATCACGGCAACTGGAGCACCTAACAATGAATTCCTGGTATTTCTCGTACCAGTACCATCATTACATACTTTCCTAGCCTAGAGCTGCCATCCCACTTAGTTTTAAGATTATTCACCCATTGGAAACAAATGTCGAATAGGATATATGCCGCCGCCGGGGATCGAACCCATCCCATTAATGATGCATGCACGTTATTAAAGTCAAATCGTTTTAGCCTTTGCTCTGTGGCCTTTTTCGCATGGCAAAAAATAATCTAATTAAAACAATCCACACAATTAAACCTATTGTTTAATTTCAGATTATCGTTTAATATAAAGCTTTAGAATGAACGGATAAGATACGGATCAACAGAGATTATCAAAAGATTCCCAAAGATGTATGTTTATAAATACCCGACCAAGGAGGCGTTCAGATATCATTTTCGACCCCTCCGACCTATCTCCTGGGAGACCGTGCCACAAGTACCCGATAAACAGAAAGATTTTGGGGCGTATTTGGGGTCTCTGACTGATAGACCGACTTCTGAGCATTGGTATCAGGATAAACGAGGCGCAATGGTGAGTAATATGCTTATCAGTACTTACTTTTAGATAAAAAATACTTTTTAGATGAATCAGATTTCTCTTTATATACAAATTTAATCAATTACCTCTGGTGTATCTGTCTGTCTGTTATGCAAAATTTCTCTTGTTCACTCTTTCTCTCTCTCTCTCTCTTCCTTTAACGCACTACCACAGAATCCTATTTTTCTGAAGGAAATAAGCTATGGCAACTTTGTGAGAAAAAGAAAGACTGCTTGTAATGAGCAATTTCTTTATTTCTCACAATTTCTTCTAGCAGAAATTGTACTTATTTTTCCTAATTAAACACAGTTTAAATGTTTGTCTGTGACTTCTTTCAGTTTTGACCAGTCTTTATGGTAAAGGTTTATCTCTTGTCTTAAATCTTGACAATAATGCATTTTTTTAAACTATTCTACAATAAAAGTAAAGAGGTTTAAAGGTACAAATTAAAGATGTTATCGACCCATTACCACACGATGACGCTTTTTGATGCCCCACAAGCAAAATACTTTGAAAAACATTGTGCAAAATGAAGAAATTGCTTTTAACAAACAATTTCTTCATTATCCACAATGTTTTCTACAAAGAAAAAAAGAAGAAGATTTTTTATCAAATTAAATCAAATAAGAATTATCGTATGCTATACTTCTTTCAATTTTGCCACTTTAAAATGTTGTCGTCTGGTAATGGATTAAAATTCAATTCTACCCAAAGCAAGAAAGAGGCGACTGCGAGCAACAAGTGATTTCTCACAATGTTTCCCAATGGTTTTACTACGCATTTACATTTAATATTATTCTAATATCATGGGATACGAATAAGCTTTCCAAATGTAAATTAATCAATAATACGAAATGAAAACCACGGCTAAGAATATATGAAACAAGATATCGTTATTCGCACGACGAAAATACTTATCGTTGCTTAAGATAATTTGAAACTCATTTCAACATAATCAAACAATTTCTTTATAGAGAAATTAACACGTGATGAGTCAAGCCAAAATGGTACTTTTTGGAAGAACGAAAAATTTCAACCTTGATCAGACTGCGCGGATTGCGCAGGATGACCAGGATTAAAATTCTTCGTTGTTAATAGATTTTATGGTTCTAAAATGGTCATTCTTCCTTACAATACATTTTTCTTTATGATAATGCCTTTAACAAAATCCCTTTCAGTGACGCTTTTAAGCTCCCCAAGAAAAAAAAAAGCTTTGGAAAACATTGTGAGAAATGAAGGAATTGCTTGTTGCAAGCTATTTCTTCATTATCCCACACTGTTTTCTACCCTTTCACGAGATTTAAATTTTGGACTAGTCTAAAATTTTACCGTCTGGTAATGGGTTGATTGACCTCTGCCGGGTCCTTTTTCTATTTCAAATATTTGCTTCATTGACATCCCGGTCAGGAATTTAAAGGTTTATTCCTCTGGCTCTCCAACTTCTATTTTCTGATAATAGGTAACAGATAAAACTGTTTCATACTGCTAAAGGGTGTTTAAATTTTCGTTTGAACCCTTTCGTTAGATACAAGTTTTTCGCACAAATTTCTTTGGCCGTTTGTGCCCAAAATTAAAGAAAACTTGTAGCAATACTTAACCACATGGTCGATAAACTAGTGAACATATTTGAAGATCTAGCAATACAAGTTAAATCTTAATTAGTTTTATGATTAGACTCTTCCGTATCACCCTTATGTTTCTTAACGTAATTTCAATATTAAAGCAATCCTTATAGTTCTTTCTCTTTATTTCGTGTGGAAAGCGGTATAATACAACCGTGTAACGAGAGATAACTCTTCAGATTGTTTTTCACAAATTTAAGGGTGAACTCCCTTACATATTAGTTTGTTTTTATTATTCAGGCCTTTTATATGCAAGAAACGATAAAGTTGGGAAAACAGAGAAAGATGAATGATTTTGCAGGTCACAATCATTTATTTATGTGACTTATTCATGGGCTGTCCGCGACCAGTATTAATCCTTGTCATGCCGAATAAAATCCATTCTAGATTTGCATTAATATCAAAAGGCTGACGGTACTAGATGTAATCTTTGTGGGTTCATATTATAATTCTTTTGAAAGTGTATGTTATAAACAATTATGGCTTGAATGGAATAGGCAGAATGTGTAGACTAAGATCAGACTGCACACATGTCCAGGCTGATTTTTGTCTATACCTCCTGCGAAAACAGGAATATTCCGGGTTCAGCATGACAAAGGTTAACCTTGGACTCTGAATCAATGGATCGCGGCTGTCAATTATAAAATATTAAAAAATAAATAAAATATGCCAATTAAACCATAAAATAAGAAGAAAACTTTGAACTCCGACAATGGTCGATATTAACGTGAAGTATTTTTTGTTGGTTGTCGACCTAAACGTCGTAACTACATAATCACGAATCAACTATCTTCCTTTCTTTCACATGTCACTGGCTAAACATTTGACAAGCCTTATTTGTCTGTCACCAATTGTTAGGCGTCGGACTGTCAATCTAGAGGTCCCGGGTTCGATCCCCGATGGCGGCACTCATCCTTTCCGACTATTTGTCTCTCACCAATGGGTCGATAATCGTAGACCTATGTGGGATAGCAGCTGGAGGCTAGGAAAGGATGTAATGGTAGTACTGGTGTGAGAAATACCAGGATTCCATTGTTAGGTGCTCCAGCCGACGCGATATAACTGAAAGATTGTTGAAAGCGGCGTAAAACCCCATTCAAACAAACAAAACCAATTTGTAGGTAGTTCGCCTTAAAATGAAAGGCTGGTGTCTTTAAGCGAATGCTTATGTGGTTCTGGAATGAGAAATGCCATACTTAGGTCGCCGGTCGCCACGATAAAGCTGAAATAGTGTTTAAAGTAGGGTTAAAACCCATACAATTAATATTAATACCTGTCATTGAACGCAGCAAGACTTATGATCCAGCTGCCTTGAGCAACTCTTTGATGATAGATCCCCACACAAGAGGGTGTGAGGGCAACGACAATCTAAAACTCTTATTTCTATTGTAAACCTTAAGTTGTGGGTACTCACTGGAATCGACCAATCGCCGCTGTCAAATAAAGACTCAACCGACAAATCCAATCGCTCATTCAGGCCGGAATCGAGCTTTGAACCCCGACATTGGTCGCCATGTGTGAGAAACATTTTTGTTGGTTTTGCGACTTAAACGTCGTAACTACAACTTATTCAAGTTGTAGTTACGACGTTTAGGTCGCCGCCCATCTTTTCTACTGTTTTGTTACATCTTACTGGTCATTATTTTTGAAAAATAATTCCGTTTAAAATCGAATCGGAACTTCCTGTTTGAGTTGGTGGGCGGAGCCAACGGAATAAGTGCGCGGGCCAGCGATTGGTCAATTGCCTGCGTGACACGATTCCAATGAGTACCCAGAGCATAATGTTTAGTAGCCTTGTATTAATTTTTTTAACAATTTGAAATCAAGTTCAGCCCCATAATCTGGAGCTCTGTTTGATCTTTACAAATTCTGTGATTTAAGATTGACTTCAAACATGCCAAAACCGTAACATCTCTTTTAAAGGTTGTCGTGCATTTAAATGCGTGCGTGAAATCTATTTGATACACTTAACATAATCCGTTAAAAGGAATACCTTGTAAATTTTCACGGAATATTGAAAGTGCATTTATAAAGTAAAAACTTGAAATACAAAACAGTCTACGTTCCCTTTTCCCGAGTTGCTGATTGTGTTCGATTGGTTCCTTTAACCCATTCCCACACAGTGGCGCTTTTAGACGCCCCACAGAAAAAAAACCTTTAGAAAACATTGTGGAAAATGAAGAAATTGCTTGTTACAAGCAATTTCTTCATCATCCACAATGTTTTGGACCCCAAGATGAAAGAAACTCCAAAATTCCATAAGCTTCAAATTGTCGTCTGCAACTCCTTTCAATTTCGATCAGTCTAAAATTTTACCGTTTGGTAATTGGTTTACTTCTCAACATACTAGCTGATCAATTTACGTCGCCACTTGAAACCTTTCAAAAAAGAAGAAAAAATGTGTTGTGTCCGTAGAGGTAGAACATCGGCTTCCCGATCAAGGGATCCCCGGTTCGATTCCCGGGAGCGACTCACGATCTTGGTTCTGTCATTGGCCCACATAATCAGTACGGGCGTAATCTCCAGGAGCAGGATCGGGAGGGATTACTTAAAGTTGGAAGAGCTTGCTTCCCAATCGATGTAAAAAAAGATAGGTTTAAACGTAAACAAAAAATGGTATTTAGTACGTTTTTATTCCACAAGACTGAGTCTTCTGTAACACAAATGGAATCATCTTAGGAAGGGTTGCTTTCATAATGAAACAAAAGCTTTCCCCCTGAACCCGTTTTGGTTAAAAGAAGACAAAATCACTCAGGGCACCATTCATGAATTATTGCCATCGTAAAACCATCAAGGACGAAGGGCTGTCCTGCGTTCAGGATGATAAAAATGCAACGCAAACTTTTAACCTATTACCAGAAGGAACTTTTTTAGACTCATCCAAATTGGAAGAAGCCGCAGACGACATTTTAAAGTGTATGAAATGTTGGACTTTTTCCAAATTTCTGGGTAGAAAACATTGTGCAAAAAGAAGAAATTGCTTGTTGCAAGCAATTTCTTCATTTTATACAATATTTTCCCGATTGTTTTTTTTTCTTCTGAGGGGCGTCAAAAAGTGTGATTGTGTGGGAATGGGTTAAGACATAGTACTCCGGTTTGCACGCGTATGTTTGTGTAAAAGCAGCTTTCAAGAAGTTTTTCATTCTGAACTCAGATCTGTTCTCGTTGATATTTACTAGCTATGGGACCATGGTAACCCATAGTTTGAAGATTACATTGGGATGGTAAAGTTCCCGATAACGAACGAAGTTTAACAAATATGATTGTTTCTTTGGTACCAGTTCGATTAATTTTGTTTTAAACTTTCTCATTAGCTTACAAATTGCGAATCGCTGGACACAATCTCTGACCTACAAGCAGGTTTGATTGAGATACCAAACGACATAAAGTTGCAAAATATGTGGTCGGGACCATAAGGAGCAGTTACGTATGCTAGATATTATCTAAAATGAGTCAAAAAATTCTAAAACGACCCAAAAGTCAAACCTGGCTTTTTAGGAATACTATATATACATATAGTATTCCTAAAAAGCCAGGTATGACTTTGGGTCTTTTAAGATAGTAGCCTATGTAAATGCTCCCTGTAGTCGGAAGCATAATAAATCAACAAAAAAGTTTGGCAATCCAAAAGTGAAGCTTGAACAAGTTGTAGTTACTATGTTTAACGCAAATGTTAAACATGAATGTCGAAGTTTAACATTGCACTTCCGGTTTTGATTTTTTGTTAATCAATATTTTGATTGACTTAGGTCAAGGTCGAAACTTTTGTCTCACTATGCAGGCAGAGAGTGCCCATACAATAATTACTGATAGTTATAATAATAATATTGATTGATTGATTGAACAATGGTGTTTAACGCCACTTTTAACAGTATTTCAGTCATATCGCGGTGGCTGGAGCACCTATCCATGGATTCCTGGTATTTCTCATTTAAGTACTAGCACTACATCCTTTCCGAGCCTAGAGCTTCTCATTCCAGTTAGGTTTACAATTATCCACCCATAGGTGGAAGACAAATGGCGGAAAGGAAATTAACCGCGGCCGGGAGTCGAACCCGGGGCCCCATCACCATGAGTCCTTCGCGCTACCACTGCGCTATTGCTGCGACCCTAATGATAATAATAATGATAACGATAATAATCAGACTTCAACGTTGTATGATAGCAACCTCCAAAAACAGCCACTAACATAAAAGACAAACGATGTTTTTCTTCAACCAAAATCCATTTCGAAGGGTTCCGATATGTCTATACCCAGTCAAATGGCAAATGATTAGCTTACAATAAAAGTAAAGCTATCTAAAGTTGAATTGTAGATAGCAGGAATTGATTAGTTTGAAAAACACGTGTTTACTTGGTACCAATTAAACAAAGGGGCACTCTTACACTCTATAGAACACAATCGTAGAGAGCAAACAAACCATTCCCCTGTTGCTAACGCTGACTTTGATTACCACTTGATCTTTTCTTCTTTGCCTCCTATTTTTTTAGTTATAATTACTTTTTCGGCTCAGCTGTAATTGGCGTAAATATTTTTTTTTTAAAAAATTAGACTCGATGTGCATAGTCACAAATGAATTCATCTTGAAAATAACTTGCAATATGGACTTGAATGCCTGTCAGTTTCGTTATTCCATGCATTTAATCATACATGTAACAAACCTTATATCGTCGTCGGGCGTGCAAAATGTCATAACTATAGCTTAAATAAAGCTGTAGTTACGACATTTTGCACGCCCAACGACGATATGATTAAATTCGTTAAATTAAAAAGAATTTGAGAACCGCCAATTCTTATCGTATTGTTTATCATTGAGATTTCGTCGTTTTTAAAAAAGAGTTTCATTGAATGCTTCTAAAAGTATTCCAAAAAATTATTTAATCAAATGCCAGACGACAAATTGTAGATTGGTCCAAATTGAAAGAAGTTACAGAGTTAAAGAAATTATAGAAACTTTCCACTTTCAGGTTAAAATACATTGTGCAAATGAAGAAAGTGCTTGTTGCTTGATTTCCCTATTCCTCGATGCACTTGCAAAATGTAGTTTCTACAGCTTTAATAAAGCAGTAGTCGTGACATTTTGCTAGAGCAACGACGAATTGCCTTTCTTAAGGGGCGTTCAAAAGCATCATTGTTGGAGATTTTACATTGCAAAGCGACAAAAAGGTACTACAAAAACCAACAAATGTTTTTTCAGGTATCTCCGCATAAAACGTACAAAAAGGTAAAGGTTTTACATTGGTGTTAGATTTACTTCACAAATTGGCAATAAAATCTGTAAATGAGTTGAAACCGATGCTATAAAACAGTTTTCCCTCCTATAATAAATACTGTAATATATTTCGATATGCTGTATCTCTGTTAACGCTTTCCTATGTTAAATTTTTTTAGACTGGTCCAAATTCAAACATTTTGTTGACGACAATTTAAAGTCGAATTTTTTTATTTGAAAAATAACCATTCAGTAGGGTTGAAAATATTGTGTGAAAAGAAGAAATTGCTTGTTACAAGCAATTTCTTCTTTTTCCACAATGTTTCCGCAAGTTTTAAAACAAAGGAACGTGAAAACCAGGGATTAAACAAAAAGGGTAAACACATTTCATCACATCGATACTTTTAGGCGCCCCCCAAGAAAGACAATTTGTGACAAGCAATTTCTTCATTTGCCACATTGTTTTCTACTAAGAAAGTTGAAAATATCTAAATTTTTACAAACTTTAAATTATCGTCTGCAACCCCTTTCGGTTTTGACCAGTCCAATTTTTCTCCGTCTGGTAATGGGTTAAAAAACGACTTCATTCCTCCCACGATGCTCGACTGATTATTTGCAATGTACCTTTTGTTGTTATGGAACGGCCACCGATATTTTTTTTCAGACCAGGATATGACAAGACGTGTTATAAAAAAGGTATTCATTGTATTTGAATGGATTGTTAATGGGGGTATATTTATAGAATCAAATATCTATCAATGGCCCATTTTCCTTTCAGTTTATAATGAACTTGAAAAAAGTAAGTAGTAATAATATATTTAATTCAAAAAGAGGCATTCACCCTTGAGTATGTACATGACAAACAGAAAATCCTGATTGGTGAATGCTGGTTGGCCAAATATAACACAGGCGCCCATTTTAGCGCCCCTTACGAATATAACTGATAAAAAAAAATTGTGAGAAAAGGAGAAATTGCATGTAACAAGCAATTTCTCCCTTTCTTTCAATGTTTTCTGCCCTAAATGGTGCTGACTTTGCTACTAGCTTGCACTTTGAAATGTCGTCTGCAATTCATTTCAATATGGATCAGTCTAAATTTTAGTCGTCTGGTAACGGGTTAAAATAGTCACTAGGGAGTAGAAAAAACCAGACATTTCACTCCACAAAGTTCTACAATGATCTAAGTTATTTTGTTCGGTCCTTATCTGATCTGGACCTATGGTATCACTTTGTCCTCCCACACAACTAGGTTTTTTTTGGAGACTGGTGAAGGGCATGGGATCACGTGTATGAAAACGAAGAATTAATGCTATATTGTTGCTTATCCCATACCAGACGACAACATTTTACACTGGTCCAAATACAAAGAAGTTGCAAACGACACTTTTAGTTTATAACATTTTAACTATTTTTGTCTTTTGGTGTATAAAACGGTGTTGATAATAAATAAAATGCTTGTAACAAGTAATTTCTTCATTTTGTTGATTGGTTGATCGAATAATCTGGTTTAACGCCGCTATTAACAGTATTTTAGTCATATCGCAGCTGCTGGAGCAGCTAACAATGGGTTCCTGGTATTTTTCTCACACCAGTACTACCACTACATCCTTTCCTAGCCTCCAGCTGCTATCCCACTTAGGTTTACGATTATCCACCTATAGGTGAGAGTACAAATGTCGGAAAGAATATGTGCTGCCGCCGGGGATCGAACCCATGACCTCCAATTATTGAAAATTAGGAGTCTAATGCCCTACCTACGGTGCTATGACGGCTTCTTTCTTCATTTTGTTCATCTTTTTTTCAAAAGCTTTTTTCGTTGGAGGAGTACAAAAGCGTAGTTTTGTGGGAATGTGTTAATACATGTTTGACGTTGAACGTTTGTTTTTAATTGGTTCTAAGCTTTGATTCGTCGTAGAACAAAAAAAAAAAAAAAAAAAAAAAAAAAAATGGAAAACTTTGATAAAGCGACCACTCAATGTACAGCCAAAATGCGATCGCTTAAGAAAACGGTCGCTTCTTTACTACATGATAATTTAGATATAAGTACATGTGCTATCGTCAGTGATCAGGCAAAATAATGTCGTAATTAGAGTTTTAATAAAACTGTAGTTACGACATTTTGCTCACCCACTGACAATATGATCCTTATGACAAAAATATTCAACAGTCTATTATCGGATGGCCAATCGTCACGTACGATTGTGACGGTATATCGTTACATTATAATCATTCTAAATAAATGAATTTTATCCCTGTCGAAATAGTCGATTACGTTTCTTTTGACGTCTACGAGAAACCTATGAAAATCCCTGAGACTGGAATAATATCTGTCATTAATTCATCGATAGACGTGATTCATCGAGTGAAAAGATGACCCAATTTTAAGATGGTTAGAAAATGCCTCAAATTTCAACGAATACCTATTCCTATGAATAAGGCGGAATGCCATTTATTGACACTATATACATAGTGATTCACTCAGCATTCGTGTTTTTGTAAAAAGCCAATCATTGTTTTACAAAATGTCTCAAACTAAAAATTCTAATACTAGGGATGAAATCTTGTCATGATTTGTTCTTATCAGCGACGGCTTGCCGTCATTATCTTTAAGTCTATTTTAAATTTTTTTAACAGCAGCAAGTGACGATCAAGCATCACCTTATATATGGGCGTGTGCGTGACATTTCCAACCATTACACGTGCGCCAAATAAAGACTCAGATCAGCCTGTGCGTCCGCACAGTCTGAACAGAGTCTTCACTCTGCGCTCAGTAGATAGATACTGACCCAAAGCATCTTTAAACAATCAGTGAATATTCTAATTGTCCCGAATGGCTGTCCAGGGCGCTCAATGTGTGCGAGACACGCACAGGCTCATATACCACTTGTGATGTGTATCCATCACAATGAGTGGTGACTGGTTGCCATCAGACTGTTCAATCGAAGCAGCCGCCGTCATAGCGCAGTTGATACCGCGTCGGACTGTCAATCTAGAGGTCCCGGGTTCGATCCCCGACGGCGGCGCTTATCCTTTCCGACTATGTGTCTCTCACCAATGGGTCGATAATTGTAGACCTACGTGGGATAGCAGCTGGAGGCTAGGAAAGGATGTAATGGTAGTACTGATTCCATTGTTAGGTGCTCCAGCCGCCGCGATATAACTGAAAGATTGTTGAAAGCGTCGTAAAACCCCATTCAAACAAACAAACAAACAAACTGTTCAATCGAAGCTTACGTTTTCGGTCGGTGTATCCATATTTTTTTTCTAGATATTTTACATTCACTAGGAACAATCAACAAGAATTATTTCAGACTTCACTTATGCTCAAGGTTACGGGATAAATAAGCGTGTCTAAAGCATTTCGATTGTTTCTGATTTACCCTTACACACCAATTTATAGAATTCCAAAAATTAAGTTACTAAATTAACCAATTCCCAGACGAAACAACAGCAAACATAGGCTGGTCTAAATTCAAAGATCTTGCAAACGTTGATGAAATTTTGGATGATCTTTGTTACTTTTGGTTAGAAAACATTGTGGATAATGAAGAAATTACTTGTAACAAGCAATTTCTTCATTTTTTATAAATGTTTAAAACTGTGTGGATAATGAAGAAATTGCTTGTCACAAGCAATTTCTCATTTTTCTATAATATTTTCAAATGTTTTTTTTTCACTTAGGGCGTTAAAAACGTCATTGCGAGGTAATGGGTTAATGGTGTAAAGTCCAAGTCATTTAAAGGTGTCGCGCCGGGCCGCTGTTGCCGGATCGCTTTTATTCGTAAAGATTCGGGCGACCAATCGAATCCTTCATTCAGTTAAGCGCCGTAATTTTGTTATAACTCCCGACTCTTAACCTATATTCCCACACAATCCCTCTCTTTAACGCCCCTATAGAAAACAGTTCTTGAAAATAATGCGGAAAATGAAGAAATTGCTTGTGACAAGCAATTTCTACATTTTCCACATTGTTTTGTACCCAGATAGAAAAAGATTTTAAAAGTTTCAATAATTTAAATTTGTCTTCTGCAAATTCTTGCAAATTGGACCAGTCTAAAATTTTGTTGTGTGGTAGTGGGTTAAATAAACGTCGTTTTAGGTTATCCAAGTTATGGTTGCTACATAATAGGGTTCCCACCAACGATTTTTATGGGATGTCATGGGTTCGATCCCCGGCGGCGGCACATATCCTTTCCGACATTTGTGTCTCACCAATGGGTGGATAATTGTAAACCTAAGTGGGCTAGCAGCTGGAGGCAAGGAAAGGATAGAGTGGTAGTACTGGTGTGAGAAATACCAGGAATCTATTGTTAGGTGCTCCAGTCTCTGCGATATGACTGAAATACTGTTAAAAGTGGCGTTAAACCCCATTCATTCAACGAACAATCTTGTCGAAATGACTATTTTGGTTGGTTAATCGATTTGTGATCTGATCACGATCTGTGCAAGTTGGATCAGAGACCTATGTGACCATAACCATAGAGTAGGAATTCAACCCTTTCCTGTTTTACAAACTTTTAGACTGGTCCAATTTCAAAGGTTTTGCAGACGATAATAATTTGAAGTTGATTTTATTTGAAAAATAAACATTCAGTAGGGTAGAAAATATTGAGGAAAAAGTAGAAATTGCTTGTTACAAGCAATTTCTACTTTTTCCACAATGTTTTCCGGCTTATAAAATCACCGGGACGTAAAAAACATTGATTGAACAGGAAGGGGTTAAACCGAACTTTATGATATTTAACTCGTGAATAATTATTTCAAATATTTCTAAATCGGTTCCACTTTTCCACGACTCAGTACACCCTATTGATATACCGTTGGCAACGCTTGCGCCTATAGAGCTAACTATCAAAACCGATAAACCGGCATGGCTTTAAACTAGTGAAATGGTTTGTGTGGCGATAAATTTGGTCTTAAAGCGAATGTGTTAGTTTTAAAATCATGAAAAGAAATGTGATTAGAGAGTGAAAAAAGAGTGTTTGTCAATTTTAAAGTGTTAATTCATAAAGAAAGGGAAAATACAAAAATAAAAAACGGAGGATTATCAAAAAAGTTGTTTGTATTTACATTCAATTGACGCTTGTCACGTTTCATTTATGAAATTTAATACAGCAATCAGCACTCGGTGACAGAGACATAAAAGAAAACAGACATGCCGAAGCTTGGCAGGCGGGTAGGTCCTTCACAAATATTTTAAAATAAATCCATTACCATGATTTCCATATTTTCCAAATGTTCTGTCTTACTTCTATTTCCAGTCCAGTGATTGTACAAGTCGCGGTCGGGCGGCCAAAATTTCCATGTCATCGTTAAGCGACCCAAACCTCGTAACTACAGGTTTAATTAAGTTTAAGTTGAGCGATTTTGGTTACCAGTCGACGATTGATTTCGGCATCTCAAAAGCTGACATGAACGCACAGAGTTATTGCGTTTTTAAGAATCACTGAAAATAGAGTAGAAAAAGATTACGAAAATAAATGTATCTTTATATCACAATGTTTGTATAGAATCTGATATAAATACAATGCAATTTTGATACTTGTGATTTGAAGGCAACTATTTTGGTACTCATGAGCTCCGATATTTGTCCGTTTCAAAAAATATTTGCAATTAACCCTTAACCCTTTCCTGTTTTTGGAAATTTTAGACCCGTCCAAATTTAAAGGTTTTGAAGACAAAAATTGAAAGTGGATTTAACTTGAAAAATAACCATTCAGTAGGGTACAAAATATTGTGGAAAAAGAAGAAATTGCTTGTTACAAGCAATTTCTTCTTTTTCTACAATATTTTTCAATTATAAATTTACAGGGACGTAAAATCCAGGGATTGAACAGGAAAGGGTTAATTGTAATGCTGAATAAAATCCTTTCTCAGAAAGGCACCAAAATCAAAGGACCAAAGCTTTAGTTGTTCTTAGAAAATTGATTTCATCTACTAATTTGGCTTGAATTGGACAAGCAGATGGTGTAGACTAAGATCAGACTGCATATATGTGCAGTCTGATCTTTGTCTATACCAACTGCCAAAACAGGAATATTCCGGGTTCGGTATGACAATGGTTAACATGACTAATATTTTGCTATTTATTCTCTTCTGTCCCTTCTAAGCTTTCTCTGATTTTGAGCCACGCTCATAGATTACACTAGACGCTGTCGTATTACTTTGCCAACCACCTTTCTATATGTTACCCGTCTCGCGAAAGGGGTCTTTCCGAAAGGAGAGGAAAGTATCGAGCAGGTCAGAAACCGCGCAATATTAGCACCTATATTTTTCACCTTTGATAGAATTTCTGAATGCAGTGTAGTCATTCTATTTTACCATACACCTATGTTTAAAAAAACCAACCCTGACCGAGGCTGTGCGATCTTGTTTTCAGTTGTTTCTTGTATGGAAATTATTGTTTCCTGTATACAATTCAAAAGTTTGCCCAATTTCGCGATACGATTCACCTAATATCGTGATCGTTGAAAAAAATGTCACTTGTCTAAATACCAAATCTTTAAGTTCTATTTATACACAGTACGTTTTAACCGGCACCTTTGTCAAGTATAGATCAAACATATTTCTTAAAAGAGTTCTTCTGTTTACGCTACTAAATTGTTAATGATCTTCGCGACTCTACACCGAAACAAACTTCTAAACCTCCTTGAATTTCTCATATTTCAACATATTTATATTCATGAAAGAAACGAACCATTCGTCGGTGCGAGAGCAAAATGTCGTAGCTACAGCTTTTTCGAACCTGTAGTTTCGACATTTTGCTCTCGCACCGGCGTATCATTTCTTCTTGAGTGGCCGTCCATTTAAGATTATTTAAGAACAAAATTAGTTTCAGATTAAAAAAATTTCATTTAAAGGGTCAAGGACAAGAAACCATCCTTTGAAAAGTCACAAAAATCGTAAATTTTAGAGAAACTTCAAAATGTCAGCATTGAAAACCTCGGAAATCGTTCCTTTAACCAACGCGCTTTGATTGGTTACTCTCCAATCTTAATTCGACGAATATTAATTCTAAAGTGTTACAACCATTCACTCTTTTCCCGACAAAACTTTCCATAGCTGACTTTCTATACTGGGTCAAAACGCGACTTAAATTATCATAGGTTAATCTCATTTTTATGACAGAGTATGGGGAAACCCTTCTACCATTTCACGAAGACACAATTTCTTTTATAAAAGTCATTGTACAGATTGCACTAATAGAGTGTATAGAAATAATTAAAACGATTTGAAGTGTTATATCATTGTAAATAAGTACGCCCTCCTTCCTCGTTTAAAGCAAATTAAGAACGTTATATATGCTCCCCTCGCTATTCATTCTCTCACAATCACCCATTGTTGAGAGAGCAGATTAACCATATGATCTTGTGTTCAGAAGCGTATACTTTGATCTTTTAATTCCATATTTGATAACCTTTACCCGTTTTAGCTCACACCGTATTTTATCGCCCCATTAACATTGATTCGGTCGTATGTAACTTTAATTTTGTTATCATTTTTTTCATTTGTAACCTTCTTCCCCCCCCCCCCCCCAAAAAAAAGTCATCCGCGATGTTCCATAAAACGAATATTTGAAAAAGAGATTAGATAAAGCAGAGGTTAATCGGATTCGTAAAACGGGAGGATAGACTAAATTGAAAAAGAAGATAATTGATTGATTGAATTGGGTTTAACGCCACTTTGTACAGTATTTCAGTCGTATCGGGGCGGCTGGGGCACCAAACAATGGATTCCTGGTATTTCTCACACCAGTACTACCACTGCATCATTTCCTAGCCTCCAGCTGCTATTCCACTTAGGTTTACCATTATCCACGAAAAGAAAGATAAACGACACATCAGTTTGTACTGATTAATATATATCCATTAAGACATTTTACGAACTCTTACATTAACATTCTCTGGCTCCGCCCGCCGACTCCGTTGGTCCCGCCCAGTGACAACGACAAGAAGTTCCACTTCGATTTCAAGCGTCATTATTTTGGAAAATTTATGGCCAGTAACATGCAACAAAAAAGATGAAATGTTCGTAGTTGACTTAAACGTTGAACTACAGCTCATTCAAGCTGTAGTTAGGACGTTTCCAAATCTACTACAACGCGTCACATAAATCTCGACCCATGGCGGAGTCCAATGATTTGAATGGTTGATTGATTCTTTGATTGACAATAGCGATTGGATAATTATTTCGTATTTCATAAGAGTATGAAAAAAAAAGTTACGATCGGGTTTTCAAACTGACAGAACCATTTAAAAAATCTAGGGATTCAGGATATTGATCCCTGCCCCCTTGTTTGGTCTACCAACAGAATACATTTTAGTTCGAGTGATAGGATAGGAACATCTTATTAATGTTTAGAGCCTGCAATGACCGTCGAATTTATACGACTAAATCATAAATCCCATATTACAAAACTATTTTTCTCTACCTCTCTGATATTTTGTAGTTATATGACCCGATAATTGCTCATTATTTGTCAGGGTACAAGTAATTGAATCTAGTCATTAAAACTTTACTCCCTTACTAATGGATTTCGGTTGTCGATATTACTGTAAACTTTCCTTTACCGTTGAAATTACTGATACATTACTGGTGGTTGGTTTAGATCTGTTCATTTTACGTCAATTTGGAAACAAGTTCTTCCAACTTAGGTTAATCCGTCTCGTTTCTGCTTCCTCGCGCTGATTATGTGGGCCAATGACAGAATCAAGCTGGAGCTGGAAACGAACTTCGGACCTCTTGATCGATAAGCTTACGCTCTTCTTCTCGACCGCGGGCCCCATACATTTCTAGTAGCATCATATGGAACAAGTAACTCACCAAAATGTCAATTCTTGGGTCGCAGGATCGATCATCAGTTCGGATACAAATCACTTGTCTTTTACCGACGGGCTAAATAAAGCAGAACGGCTTTGTTGAAATAGTTTTCACATAAGAGATGAAGAGAATATTTTTTGAACCGGAAAACCTAATCGAACTTTATGAATACGCGAAGCGGATTCAAACATTTTGTGCTTAGGTTTTTCGGTTCATACCTCTATGAAAACAAAAATATTCTCTTCATTTCTTATAATTTGATAGCACTATTTTTTTTGCGGAGGCATTCAAAATCGCTGCGTGCTCAAAATCTTGTTCATGGAGTTATGAATATTTTTTTCGACCAATCAGAACGCTCGTTTTTGATATACGAAACTAATATTTAAATTATTGTGACTTGGACTGAAATTCGTGGTTTTACTGGTGCAAGAAACAACACGATACCCTATCCTTCTCGGTATTCTTGAAATAATTTTGAAAGTTGCAAAAGCCCACAGGGACTTTGCTAGTTTTGCTAGCCTGAGATTGCGTAAGCAATCTGAGGCTAAAGTTACAATGCTAAAAATTCAAACCCATGCAGAGTTTAATGTGAAAACAAAACTGTAAAAACATCTACCGCAATCAATGTTATCTTCTGTCGCATGAAAGGTAGATCGGATCTGACCATAAATTGATACGCCCGATTGAGGCGAGAAGGACGAAGGCGAAATATGACTCATTGAAAGCTGTCGGCTTGATGTACAGTGCTTTCGTGTGAGTGTTCTGAATTTGGCAAGATTATCAAAATTTGACGAGTGAATGGAAAGAAAGAACGGAGATATATAATATATTGGAAATTATTAAACATATATAATCATAACATAGTGTTAATAAAAAATAAAGTGTTTGTTTCATACCAAAATAATATTACTTATTCTAGAGTAACAATGTTAAAACGGTCCGGTTTGACGAAGTTGCTGTATAAAGCTGATAAGCGAAGCTGTCGGTTTTACGCACGATTGGAATGTATAATCGACAGTAGATTTGGGCAAAAGGTGGCACCTCCGATAATTCGACCGTCAAACTTTTTCTGCCCAGATTATATATCTCCTGTATACATATCTCAGGCTTTCGGCGCTTTCAACGCTTTGATTTTAACAATTTATGTCAACGGTCTTCCCCTGTCACACTTAAAGGAAACACCCGGAGACCCGTCAAAAGAGTATTGTAAGAAGCAGAGGTCAATTAGGATCAGACGTTTAAAATGACTGTTACACTGGAAAAAAAATTGTCGTTTTAACAGACAACAACAACCACAACAAAATCTAATCAGATACCCTTTAGAGTAGAAAATAATGTGGGGTAAACAAAAATTGCTCGTTACAAGCGATTTCTCCTTGTTCTACAATGTTTTCTAAAAATATTTTTTCTAGAGTGCGCCAAAATATGAGATTGTGTGTTAACGTTTCAAACAGAGTTTAAGGACCGCGCACTAACCAGGGTCGACACTTCTCGGACTCCAGAGATGGCCCTTTTTTGTATGACGAGTCCTAAGTTCTAAATTACCAATAAAGTTCAACTGACCACATCCTATTGAATAGGAATACCTCTTAGTGAATTTACACCTAGGGCTTTGTTTGGGCACGCAAAGCAGATAAAATGATTTTTCCCTTTTATTCATTTCGGTGTCAAATTAATAGCTAATCATGATCTAGAGCTATTGAAAACATAAATTCAACCAACGGCGAAGTTTTACTTACATTTGAGACCCTTTATAATTAACCCTCAGCTGTGAAGCCCAGTTTTTAGAGCGCTCGAAGTTTAACCTTTCGAGCTCCAAATTTATTGATCTTCGGAATGGACGTTAAGGTCCCATTTGAAGGGGCTTTACTATTGCTTTACTATCATCGGGTGCAAGTGTTTCAAGAAAAATCAGTTCTGTCCCATATTAATATAACCCCTGGTTCCTTTTTCATGGAATATAGATCAAATATTTATCACCGTGACAAAACCAGTCCGTCTATCCCTCCGTCCGTTCGTCATTTTCTTTTTTTTTCATCCACTCTTTTAAACTTAATTTCGGGTAGCATTTGGTAAGACAAGGAATCCTATTGATTTTAAGGTCACCAAATCAAAGGTCACATGGACAAATTTTGTTTTAAGCTTGTGAGCTTTCTATAAGGCACATTTCCACCCATGTTGTTCAAACTTTGAATGTGAATGGCCAAGGGGCCTTAAAGATTTAAGTTTAACAGGTCAAAGGTTAAGGTCACACGATTAAATTTTGTTCCACGGTTCTAGCCTTTCCATTAGATGTATCTTAATCCAATTTCTTTCAAAGTTTGTATGTGGGAAGCCTGTGGCAAGACGAGGAATTTCATTCATTTTTAGGTTATCAGGTCAAAGTTCAGGTTCAAGTTTCGATTTTAGCCTGTCTACTAGAAGCATTTTAGATGTTTTTGTTTGAATTTGGTTAACGCCACTTTTAACACTATTTCAGTCATATATATATCACGACGGCTGGGGCACCTAACAATAGATTCCTGGTATTTCTCACACCAGTACTCTAACTACATCTTTTCCGAGCCTACAGCTGCTCGTCCTATCAAGAATTAAGAGTAGCCATTTCTTGGTGGGAGACAAATATCAGAAAGGACATTTGCGGCGACCGGGATCGTACCCTGTACCTCAAGATAGAGAGTCAGACGCGCTGACGACTGCGCTATGGCCGCAGCCTCAACCGCATTTAAAATGCAACTTCTTTCAAACCTAGGTTGTGGACAGCCCTCGTTGAGACGAGAGCCCATATTGATTTTGAGGTCACAGGACAAAGGCCAAGTTCACAAATTAAGTGGAAGCTATGTAGGTTAAAGATCAGGACAGGACCAGAACGGGAATTTCGCCACTATTAATAGTGGCTAATTCCCGTTCTGGCCCTGTCTTGACCTTTCACCTTTCCACGGGGAGAAGCCCTCGATGTGAAAAGGAACCTGTCGATTTTGAGTTTATTGGTTTTTAAGTTTAAAAAGCCCAAATTGATTTCAAGCTTTTCAAAGATTTAGCCTCTCTAGGGGTCCCCTTCTCTGTCTATTCTTTGATATGTGTCTGCCGCCGTAATAGTGCTGTCAGTAGCTTATAAGACTTCCAACTTCAATCATGGGATGTCATAGGTTCGATCCCAGGCGGCGGCACATATCCTTTCAAATCTCAAACCAATCGGTCGATAACCGTAAACATATTTTGGATAGCAGCTGGAGGCTAGGAAAGGATGTAGTGGTAAAGCTGGTGTGAGAAATACCAGGAAACCATGGTTAGGTGCTCCAGCAGCCGCGATATGACTGAAATACTGTTAAAAGTGGCGTTAAACCCCATTCATTCAATCAATTGATATGTGCCAGTATCTCATTTTGACATAGTGACGAGTTATTTACGGATACGAACGATTTATTTACGGAGATACCGATACGCAAGGACACGTATGAATAGCCCGCGAGATGAACTCGCTATAAGTGGCTCAATAAGGCACATGTACAAGTGCCTAACCCTTGTCATGCTGAACCCAGAATATTCCCGTTTTGGCAAGAGCTATAGACAAAGATCAGCCTGCACATTTGTGCAGTCTGATCTTAGTCTACACCTCCTGCTTGTCCCTTTTAATTTAGAGTTGTGTATGACAGAAATTTTCAAAAGAATTATTAACCCACAGCAACTCCACCAAGTACTGTCAGCCCTTTGATTTTAATGCAATTCTGCATAGGATTATATTCAGCAGGACTAGTGTTAAAATGTTGAAAACAAATCGCCTATAAAGAAGGCAAAACATTTAGCTGAGATTCGACAGCTGAATAAAAACAACGAGCATGCCTTTCGGAATTTAATTGCTTTGAAGGGTCATAAGCCTAAGACACAAAGTACAAACAAATGACAAGATATTGGACGGAATTCTTTGCTTTTGCCTTTGTATCCGGGTGTATTCGTTAACATATAGAGACGGCCCTGAAATTCTTTTTTCGTAGCGGATGCGGATTCAGACCAGCAAGGTAGTAAAACTTACTTTATATCACACTGAAAATTCATTGGATATTTAATCTGAAAGAAAATATCGACTATTATATTTTCCTTCTTAACCCATTCCCACACGGCTAAATTTTAGACTGGTCCAAATTGAAAGAATTTGCGGAGCTGTTGAAATTTTGAATACCTTTGCATTTTTTTGGATAGAAACCATTGTGGATAATTATGAAACTGCGTTCACTCCTACCCCCCAATTTCTTCATTTTCCATGATGTTTTCCATATTTTCGGGTGGGGTGTCAAAAAGCGGGAATGTGTGGGAATCGGAATAAAGGCAAGATTAATAAGAATGTGTCTAATTCTTCGTTGACAACAAAAGTCCCCCATCTCTTTTCTCTCTCTCCCTCTCTTTTCTCTCCCTACCCCTCTCTCTCTCTCTCTTTCTATCGGTCTGTCTGTCTTTTTATCGGTCTGTCTGTCTGTCAATCCCCTGCCGGAGTTCAGTTGGCATGGACCATGTTTTCTAAAGCCAAATTCATGAGTGTCGTAAAAATGAAGGATCGTGTGGGAATGGATTAAAGACTGTTCATTATTTTAGGGGATGCGCCAAGGCAGTGTTATGAGACAGCGATTCTCTTATCTGATTTATCTTTTAACACAGATTGACAAGATAATGGCACAGTAATCCTATTTTGATTGCACGTCATTTATGATCATAAAGCTTTCTAGCAATATTTGAAATTGAATTCCCTTAACAAAAGATATACAGATCTATCCATATCATTCAAAAGAAAATACGAACTTTAAATTAGATTCAAACAGAACGTCGCGTTCGAAATAACCCTCGTTGACATTAAATGAATTGTCTGTTTACTTTACTGTTTGATCAGTGAAAAAAGAAGATATTCATCGTTGGTTTGTTATTCGTTCTTGAAAGATCACAAAATCGACAAAATAATTTTTTGATGTCGGTTAATCGAATTTAGTTTTGTCTAATCTTTCTAATTTGCTATAAATCTAGTTTCACACAACCTTTTGAAACCATAAACACACAACTCTGCTATGTGATGCCATGCCGAAATAAAGCTAGAAGAAACTTAGTGAGAAGAGGAGAAATTGTTTGTTACAAGCAATGTCTTCTTTGCTCGCATTTTTTATAGGATTTCTTTCAAATATCAGCACAGTTTGAAATGTCGTCTGCAATTTCTTTCAACTTGGACCAGACCAAACTTTGGCTATCTGCCATGGTAAAGAATGAGTACACATCTTGAGCAAAAAGTAGATCAAAAAGCAAGTGCTCCAAACCAGTAACTTTTGCTTATTTTTATTATCTTTTTTATGATATGAGCCTGTGCGTGACATTTCCAACAATTTCGCATGTGCGTGACTTGCACACATCGAACACCCTGGACAGCCATTCGGGTCAATTAGACTATTCGCTGATTGTTTAAAAGAAGCATTGGGTCAGTATCTTTCTACAGAGCGCAGAGTGAAGAGTCTGATCAGACTGTGCGGATGCACAGACTGATCTGAGTCTTTACTTGGCGCACATGTGTAATGGTTGGAAATGTCACGCACGCGCTCATATATGTTTTGATGGCATTGAATTAAGTAAAAATGATGAGATTTTCTTACGTTTTCGTTGAGTAATGAAAATAAAAAGCTAATCACACTTCTGCGTGAATCCGCACCACTGCTTCATACAGCTGGGTTAAGTTTACACTTTCATCTAACCCTAACCCACACAATTCATCTTTTTTTATTCCCCTCCAGAAGGACATAAGGAAAACAAGTTTGAACATGAAGTATATTCTTATTACAAGCAATTTCTTCATTTTCAAACTTATTTTCTACCGAAAACAACAACAGCAACAAAACAAAAAACGCAAAGATATTAAAAATCTCTCAACCTGAAATTGTTGTCGCTACTTCTTTAAATTTAGACCGGACTAAAAATGTGCCGTGTGGTAATTGGTTAAATCATGATTCAAAGGAGAAATTAGAGACGAGCTGTATTTTCATTTACCCTTCCATATGTTTGTTTTAAACGTTCTGATTCACCGACAAGACAACGGACCTTTTGTTAAGGAGTAATTGACAGTGAAGCAACAATATTCATCATCGTGTTAAACCAATTACAGGACGACAAAATCTTAGACTTGTCAAAATTCAAAGATATTGCAGTCGACAGTTTTTAGTTGATGCAAATTAAATATTTCTGTCTTTTAGGGTAGAAAACATTGTGGATAACGAAGAAATTGCTTGTAATAAGCAATTTCTAATTTATCTACAATGTTGAACAAAGCTAATTTTTTTTAGGATTGGGGAGTCAAAAAGCGTTATCGTGTGGGAATTAACCCGTTCCCACACAATGACGCTTTTAAAAGCCTCCTCAATCTAAAGCTTTGGAAAACATTGTGGAAAATGAGAAAATTGCTTGTTACAAGCAATTTTTTCATTTTCCACAATATTTTCTATCCAAAAAATTGAAAAAATCTAGAATTTCATCAACTATAAATTGTTGTCTGCAGCTTCTTTGAATTTGGACCAGTCTAAAACTTTATCGTGTGGGAATGGGTTAATTAAAGCTCGCTCAAAAAGAAATAAAGATGCACAGGAGGTATTTCTAGAGGATAATTTTGATTCCGTAATAGGCGTTCCTATCTTAAAGGATAATCTTGACAAAACCTCTTGGATTAAATTTAAAACTGTTCAAATTCGTGGTTACATACGTCGATCGTAAGGAATTTGCTTTAAAAAAAAAAATTAATCATGCTTCTGTTAAAACTTCAATAATTCGGGGCTTAAATTTCCCCGTCGGTGGCTTTTTCTGAAACCATTTACAAACATAAAACAAATCATTGTTGTGCGTGCACCTTTTAGATATTTTCGCAAATGCATGTAAATTAAAATCTACTAGTTTTTTTTAATCTTTTGTTTTTAGTTGCATTTCATCCAAAACGATTCATTTCAAATTAGTCCCTTGTATAATTCATCGAAAGATGTAACAATTAATATTGCTACGTATTTGCATTTGTAAAATGCTTGAAATTCTCAGTTTTCAACAATTTAGCTATAGCGGTTGAAGAATATCAGATGTTTTCTAATGGAAGTCCATCGAGGTTTTCAACTTTAGTTTTATTATGACTCGAAAGAATCGCTTTTGAACTTTCAATTATTCTTAGGAAGCACGTAAATGACATTTTACCATTTGCTTCATATCTTCGAACTATGTGGACTTGGGCGGGCCATCAAGTGTGTTGCCCTTTCCGGCCATAAAGAATCGATGAAGTAAGAGGTCTTCGTTGTCGAGAGGAAGAACGTCGGCTTCTCGATCAAAAGGTCCCGAGTTCGATTCCCGAAAGCGACTATTAATATTAATTCAGGCATTGCCCCACATACTCGGCGCGAGAAATAATGCATCCTCTAGGAAGCAGAATCAAGAGGGATTAATCTAAGTTGGATTAACTTCTTTAGAAATAGATGTAAGATGGATAGGTATAAGTCCAAAAAACGTTACTTCAACTCTTGGCCTTCCGGTCCGATATCAAACACGATATGATTGATATTTGTTTTTCCGTCTATCATTCCTTCAAATATTTTCTATCATTGATCGCTAACCACTGTCCTTATGAGCTCGGAATACGTGTCGGGGTACTCTTACTTTTGACGATCAGCATAGACAAAGATTAGACTGCACATACATTCAGTCTGATCTTTGGCTATGCTTCCTGCACTTTATTCTATTCACCTGCAGTCGGATTTAAAATCATGGCGGCGTGGTAATGGGTCAAAGTATTGTGTCCCACACCGAAGCGCTCATTTAGGATAAATATCTCAAGATTTGACATGTCTTATTCTTCTGCTAGTTAACGCATTTTTGACACAACTTAACCCCCCCCCCCTCATGACAGGCACAATAGACAAAGATCAGACTGCATACACATGCAGTCTGATCTTAAAGTATGCTTCCTCCATTTCATTTTATTCATCTGCACTCGGATTTAAAATCATCGCCGCGCGGAAATGGTTCAAAGTATTGTGCCCCACACCACAGCGCTCATTTAAGATAAATATCTTAGGATTTGACATTTCTTTTTATCCTCTGATGGTTAACACATTTTTGACACAACTTTGATTACCCCCATGACAGGCACCATAGACAAAGATCAGACTGCATATACATGCAGTCTGATCTTTGGCTATGCTACCTGCAATTCATTTTATTCATCTGCACTCGGAATAAAATCATGACCGCGTGGTAATGGGTCAAAGTATTGTGTCCTACACCGCAGCGCTCATTTAAGATAAATATCTTACGATTTGACATTTCTTTTATCCCTCCGATAGTTTACGCATTTTTGACACAACTTTAATAACCCCCTATGACTCTTTTGAAAGTCTGTTTACTCGTCTCTAAAATATCTACCCCATATCAATATTTCCAATAATTCACTATTATCAATGAGGAAGATATTCGATCCCATAAAATTCAATCGAAAGTCATCATTTGTCAGTGAAATATTTCAGAGAGAACAACCGATCATATTTATCCAAGACTTGAGAAGCAAATGAACATTTTTTTTCATTTTACACGGCTTAACGCTGCGTTAAATAGTATTTCAATCATAAGGCGGCGCCTGGAGCAACTCACCATGTATTCCGGTTATTTCTCACACCAATACTACCAGTACATCCTTTCTGAGCATCCAGCTATTCATCCCACTTAGGTTTACGATTATCCGCCCATTTATGTCTAAAAGGATATTTACCGCGACCGGGGATCGAACCCGAGACCTCATAATTGAGAGTCCGAGGCGCTGCTAACAATTTACAAAAGAAAACAACCGACTGTATTTTAACCAAAACAAAGCAAATGAACACTTTTTTTGTTTTAAAATCATTCAAATGAGATTTAGTCAAAATAAATTAAGATCAAGTTAAATAGTTAACGATATAAAGTCATTGGTGTATAATATATTAGTCTATTTCAGTTTAAGCACGTGTCAATCTTTTGTTGTAGAAACAGTTGCACAATTAAAGTACATATCAAAGCTCCTCATAAAAACATTAAGTGCTGATTTCTAAACCACTAGTATTCGTGATTTCATTTTGGTGGAATCAGTTGTAACTGACGGATCGCGGTGGTCAATAATTAAATCGATAGACCAATAGAATCATTAATTTAGATCGGAGGTAAACTTTGAACTCCGACATTATCTGACTTTTATGTGAAAGCGTTTTTGTTGGTTTTGCGACATTAACGTCGTAACTACAGCTTATTCAAGCTGTAGTTACGACGTTAAGGTCGCAAACCAACCTGTTGGAGCTCCATGGATTTGGCCAGAGGTCTGTATATTCTTTCTTGCTGTAGAAGTGACCAGTAAAGGAAATCTAACCTTTACCTCAAAGATATATAGAAATAGAGCATAGTTGTAGGTTTTTGGTGTAAAATCTTTTTATCTTTCACTGACTGAACCAAAATGGCTATATACTCACGAGTGACGGAGCCACTTGTGAAAATATGCTTCAGTTGTTCATGAAATGTAAGATAAATCGAGCTGACGAGAACAAAAACTAACAACTATTCTATTTCTTTAATGTGAAATAGACAACATATATGATCTTTTGGGGGTTAAATGCTATAAACGTCGTTTCGTGGCAAGATGATGACGTCATCAAAACGGCAAGGTGATGACGTCATCAAAACTTTAGTTCCTCATAGAAAACGTTCAGGAACTCGCAATGAAGGAAAGTTGGGCTAAATTTGAGTTTGTCAATGTGATGACTTCACTTTTTACGTAAAATTCTCGAGTCATAATCTACCCATAAATTTCGATGATCTACCGAAAAGCATTAAGTGATCTGTCATAATTTTTAAACAATGTCATCCTAACCGAGTCTTGAATAAAAATGCCACCAAGAGATCATACAAGCTCAACCCTTTCCTGTCCAAACCTAACAATGTCTTCTTTTCAACGATATTTTCTTCCCTTTTGAATGGCTATTAAAGTTTGATTGTCGTCTGCCATTTTTACAACACATTAAATGGTTAATAATCTGTCTATTCTAGACAGGGCTAGTATCAGATTGTCTAAAGGAAATCGCGTGACAGATTATTTTTCGCTTTGAACCAAAAAAGTATAGTAATACCGAGCAATCGCGCAGCCATGACGTCATTTAAAAGCGAATCCACACATAAGCATGATAAGGATATTCGCGATTGCTGTTCGCTATAGTAACAAGGGTTATAATAATAATATAAATGATAATAAAAATGATGATAATAAAAGCATCTTTATTGATAGTAAGTAGCTTGTTATGCAGTAAAAGGAAATTAAGGAAGAGATTATTTACAATGAGGCCTTCTGAAACAATCAATGCCAATACAAGAGATGGTGATATCTGTCATAACCTTATGTTTATGGTGATAATTGTACTTATAAATGATTACTGTTTGAGAAATTACGGACTTGCAATTTCTAAAGTCAATTATGAAACATGTTTTCATAGAAACTGATAAATTGATTTCGCAGCGAAAAGGTTCCTTGTCAATGCCATTATTGTGCTGTGAGGTCTCTTGGGATCAAGGTGGAGATTGATTTCTGCCATACCTTTTCTTGTGTTTGAAAACTTGGGTTCATTTGTCCTAAGATATGCGACAGTAACACATATGATATTCCCTTTCGATGCAAGCTGATATTTATCCAGTCTAGAAAGAAAAAAAGTGAGCGAGCCCGGGCAAGTTTAACCCTTGTCATGCTGAACCCGTAATATTCCTGTTCGGGCAGGAGCTATAGAAAAAGATCAACCTGCAAATAAGTGCAGTCTGATCTTTGTCTACACCACCCGCTTGTACTTTTTCAGTAAGGTTATCTAAGAAGTTTGATTTTCAAAAGACATACAGAGTCACAACTATGTTCAGTGCTTCCAGCCCTTTGATTTTTTAATTCGACTTTGAAAAGGACTTTTAATCAGCATGACAAAGGTTAATGACAGTCTACTCTACATGAGATTACGATCAGCTGCTCTCAAAGAAAACCAAGTGACAGATTCTCTTTCACGGTGTATATCGTGATACGCGCTATTTTACTTCCGTCTCAATTTCACTTGCTATTTCTGTTCCGTCGCCACAAAAGTTTACACCGTGACTAGTTACAAATTCCGTCTCCACCTTTGACATACAGAAATTTACTAAAACATCGAAAATATTTTTTGGAAATCCCGGAAGAAAATCAAAACCGCGCAGCATTGTGCTTTCATCTGACGCCAGCCAAAAGATGATTTAGACAAAGGGTATTTGTGCTGGTTGTTCGCTAAAGCAATTTACCCATTCCCGCACAGCAAAACTTTAGACTAGCCCAAATTGAAAGAAGATGTAGACAACAATTTCTCGTTGGTGGAATCTTATTTTATTTTTGTCTTTTTTGGATATAGAATATTGTGGATAACGAAGAAATTGCTTTGCACAAGCAATTTCTTCATTTCCAGAATGTATTCCAATGCTTTTTTCTTGAGGGGCGGAAAAAGAAGGGCTTGTGTGGGATTGGGTTAAGGATATCTACATAAAGAAATTAATCGGCGGATCGTTGGCAAACCTAGTGATTGACATACGAAAGTGCTTGTTGCGACATTCATGACTAGCCAGCCCCTTTGCATGGCAGTCAAGTTTCTCTGCTGTTAAAGACCATCGCTTTTTTAGGCGGGTGGCTGTGTACTAATTTTTATTTTATCGAGCAGTCGCACCGAGTCACACAACTACAATAGGACTCTAACCTGCAGGGGCTTTTTGATTAAACTTGTTATCACAATCGATTTCATATAGTGTAAACAAAGTCACGAGTTTACACTCTTTCAATTAAATATTACCGGGGTAGCAGTCAAACAATTTTGTTGAATTCGGACTTAAACGTCTTCCGATAATTAAACAATCGCTCGACCTGCCCACTTACCCCAATGACCATGCCCACTGACTCCGAAAGGAAGTCCCGCTTCGATTTTGAAAGATGTTCTTTTGCAAAAATAAGAATACTTGGTTGGAGACATAAACGTCGTAAATACAGCTTCAATAAGCACTAGTTACGACGTATAAGTCGCCAAACCAACAAAAAAGGTTAACAAAATCAGCGGCCAATGTCGGAGTTCAAAACTCTTGTCTGGTTACAATGAACGATTTCATTGGTCGACTGGTTATTTGATTGACAGTCGCGATTGGTCAATTTACGGATCGCTTGCCTCGCCAGCTGACTCTGCTGACCATGTTTTCTAGGCTCCAACAGCAACTTCCACTTCTATAACAAACGGTTATATTTTACATATTCACAGCCAGAAACATGTAACGAAAAGAAAAAAATGGTAGGTTGGTAACCTAAACGTCGTTACTACAACTTGAATAAGCTGTAGTTTCGTCGTTTAAGACGCCGATTAATAAAAAAAAACGCAGTGGTTCCCAATAAAATGTAAACCTATTCTAACAGCCAGTCGTGCTTGCTTCTATATCAGCATTTTTTTCAAATAGTGAGATGCACGCATCCTCTTTAATGTACCTTCTTTGATGGGCGCAAAAACGACATTGTCTCTCTGCACCTCGACCCCTCTCTCTTTCGCTGTCTCTGTCTGTTCGTCAGTCTGTCTCTACTTTTCTCTCTCTCTGTCTCTCTTTGTCTGTCTGTCTCTCTCTAGTGAGCATTGCACAATTTGGTATAAGTTAGGACCACAAGTAAAACAAGACATGCCTCTCCTTTTCGTATTATCTTCGAGATTGAAAATATCAGCGCTTCGCTTTGAGGAAATCATATTCAATGTTTAATGAGTAATCGTAAGACCAAGCTTTCTCCAAAAGGGCTTCAATTAAGATGGGTGATCTTCACACCATTTAAAAGTCATATATTTCAAAGAAACAGAAAGGAATCAGTAAAAGTTCGATTTTTTTCGATCGTTAGTCACCTTTTCCGATAACGAGGCTCTTTTAATGAATTTGCCCTGAAATCAAACGACCTAGGTAAACATGATTTATAAAGAAATCAGCAGTTTTATCTTTTTTGAAACAGTAACCTCTATTTACATTCTTGATTAATTCTCTATTGATAGATTTGGCTCAATCCTTTTTATGTTCCAACCAGTATATTATCTGCAAATGGCATCAGTTAATATCTAATTACGTCAAAATAAGCTTATCAAAAACCAAGCAAGGTCAGTCATAGAGAAGGGAGATTCGAGCGTGCAAAAGAACGCATTTATGATATGTATGTATTTATAATACATGTATATTCAACATTTAATATACATGTATTATAAAAACATACATATCGTAAAGATAATAATACTTCAAATAATTCATTCCAAAGCGACGAATCCCGGCTGTGAATCAACAGAAAAAATAAATCATTAATTTTAAACCAGAAGTGATTTTTGAACTACAACATTAATATGAATCTTCATTGCTTGCTTGGCGACTCAGCCCATTCCCACACAATGGCACTTTTTGACGCCCCTTAAGTAAAAAAACCTTTAAAACATTGTGAAAAATTAAGAAAATGCTTGTTACAAGCAATTTCTTCATTATCCACAATGTTTTCTTCCTCAAAAGGTAAAGAATTTTAAAATTTCACCAGCTAAAAATTGTCGTCTGAAACTTGCTACAAATTAGACCAGACTGATTTTTTGCTGGGTGGGAATGGGTTAAACGTCGTAACTACAGCTTGTTATTCAAGTTGCAGTTACGACGTAAAGGTCGCCATCCAATAATATGCTCTTTTTTGCTCTTTTTGCTCACCATAAATTATGCAAACAATTATCGTTCGATATCTCAGTCGAACTACTATTTCGGAGGTCTAGGGGCCTGGCCTGCGATCCACAAAGGAATTTTAATGCTGAGACAAGCATATAGTTTGTGATAATTTGAAATAATTCAGGAGTCGGGGAAGCCAACGAACGACTTTGGATTGGACTTCGGGTTGGGTAACATGATTTTCTTGGATCATTGAAATTTGTTCAAATTTCCATTTCAGTCAAACTATTGGGAACGGCCTAGCCTGCCCCCCCTCCCCCCAAACTATTCATACGGACTTACAAGTTTAGCAAGATTAACAAGTATAGCAAGATTAACAAGTATAGCAAGATTAAATTTCCTCATTAATTGCCGGATTGCTGGTCCCGCCCACTAAAGTCCGACAGGAAGTTCAAGTATTAGTCGCGAAACCAACAAAAATTCGTCATATAACTGTCGGCAAATGTTGGAGTTCAAAGTTCACCGTCGATCTGAAAGACCAATTTGCTTAGTCCTTGATCGACAATCGCGAACCAACTGAAAATATCCACCCTTCCAATGCTATTGGAATTTTCGTGTTTTCGAGAACGTCCTTTTTACAAGACGAGTTTTAAATTTAGAAATGCTGGATGATTTAACCCATTCCAACTCATCAAAATTTTAGACCGGTCGAAATTGAAGGAGCTGCAGACGATATTTTCAAAATGATGGAATTTAAATTTTCTTTGACTTTTTGGATAGAAAACATTGTGGATAATGAAGAAATTGCTTGATCCAAGCAATTTCTTCATTTTTTCCACAATGTTTTCCAAAGCTTTTTCGTCGAGGGGCGTAAAAAGGAGGGATTAAGTGGGAATGGGTTAAAGAATACTTAAACCTGCTGAAATGAATTATTCAGAAGCCTTCAAAATCAAAATCACAAACAAAACACCCTTGAAATCTCTGCACAAACTCCTTGAAATGACATAAAATTATAGAGATTATTTATCTATATTTTTTTTCATATTTATTTGAACTGATAAAGTAAACATTGAAAAAAAGTCGTGTAAAAAGGGACTGAACGAGAGTCCCTTTAACCCTTTCCCGTTTTCTAAATTTTAGACCCGTCCAAATTCAAAGGTTTTGCAAATAACAATTCAAAGTAAATTTCATTTGAAAAAATAATCATTCTGTAGCCTAAAAAACGTTGCGGAAAAAGAAGAAATTGCTTGTCACAAGCAATTTCTTCTTTTTCCACAATGTTTTCTCAAGTATAAACACACAGGGACGTAAAAACAGGGATTGAACAGGAAAGGGTTTAAGCAAAAAAGATCTGATCAAGTTTTAGAAATAAAAAATGGTTAAGAAGTGAGATAGACAAAAGTTAGTTTGCCTAAAGTATTTCTGACCACCTCTATTTAGCAACCAAATGAAAAAGCGACCAAGTAAAAAGAACCTCCCTCCCAGAAAAAAGACATTGAAAATACCCAAAAAGGAATCTACAGAAATACAAGCATACAATAACACTTGATTCAACTAAAACTTATGTTATTGGTACTGAAAGTAATCGTCTCGACCGTTTTAACGAGATCAGGCATTTGTAATGATATTTTGAGAAAAGAGAGAAAAATATGACGAATATAAACTGCAGTTCTCGTACAGGTAAATTCTTACAAGATAACTGAGTAATCAATCCCCGAAATGGTTTCTGAAACATCTTGATTAGAAATCGATTATACATTGATATTTCGTCGGAGGGAGGGGGGGGGGGGCGAGCAAAATGTCGTAACTACAGCTTTATTATAGTTGTTCGCCCATCGCCGATAAATCTCTCTACATACTTAAGCATTCGTATCTAGGTGTCAAAGTGGAAACCAATGAAACAACATTCTTTCTGCGTATCTTGGAGATTTTATTGAATCAAATGTAAACAAACAATAAACATGTAAACGAAAAAAACGCCAAGAATGAAAAGTGATTCATTGAACCACAAGGAAGGTTAATCAACCAGGACAGAGTAAAAATACACCATTGTGAACACAAACGATCAATTGATTGCTGTTGGTTTTCAATGAATGCCTTTTACACACCTACTATATTCATATAAAGACACATACTTTCAATTGATCGGCAACCCCTGCTCTCAGTGAAATACGTAGATTTAGTGAGTTTGTTTGAATGGGGATTAACGCCACTTTTCACGGTATTTCAATCATATCGCGAAGGCATGAGCATCTAACCATTGATTCCTAGAATTTATCACACCAATACTACCATTACATCCTCCAGCCTCCAGCTTATCCCACTTAGGTTTACAATTATCTCCCCATTGGTTGGAGACAAATGTTGGAAAGGATATGTTTCGCTGATATTTACCGATGACCGAACCATCGACCTCATGAGTGAAGTCCGACAAGCTGACATAATGGTCGAGACACTTTCAGTCGAAATTTTAACCCTTATCATGCTGAACTCGGAATATTCTTTCTTTGGCAGGAGGTGAAGACAAAAATCAGCCTGCACGTATGTGCAGTCTGATCTTAGTCTACATCACCTGCATGTCCATTTCAAGCCAGAAATGTTTATAAAATCAGTTTCCAACTGAAATATTGACCTGCAACAAGCGCTTTCAGTGATTTCAGTCCTTTAATTTTGGTGCATTTCTAAACAAGATTTTTTATTCATCATGACAAGGGTTACGTGATAAACTTAATATAGAAACAAATGTAGACTTTGGCCAATTTCCACAATTGCTCTTTGGCGGTCATATAGGATACTTTTTTATTTGTACAAGCTAGACAGAGTTTGCTCACAGAAAGCCTAGGTTATGAGGATATGATCTATAAATGTAAAAGTTATATTGTGTTAATTTAAAGTTTAGTTTAGTCTATCAAAAACGAGCGATCTGATTCGTCGAAAAAAAAAAAATCATTCATTATTCAATGAACAAAATTTTGAGCACACAACTATTTTGTATGCTTCCGCACAAATAGTTCCATAAAAATGTATGAAAATGTGTAAAAATATTTCCTTTTTTCGCTCGATATCATTAAATTATAAGAAGGAAAGAGTATTATGTGTTTTCATGGGGGTATGAACCGGAAAACCTAATCACACTTATGTATGAATCCGCTTCGCGAATTCATACAATGTACAGTGTGATTAGTTTTTTCGGTTAATAGCTCCATGCAAACAAAAAATATTCTCTTCATCTCTTAATTATCAAAGGTCAATTTTGCCGGTACTGGTATAGATGAAATTGACCTTTGATCACTTACAGACGACTAATTTTAAAATGTATGAAATCTTAGATTTATTTTTAACTTTCTGTACGGAAATTTGTGTGTGAAATGAAGAAATTGCTTGTTACAAGTAATTTATTCATTATACATAATATTTTTCCCAAATGTTTTTCTTGAGAGGCGCCAAAAAGCGTCACTGTGTTGGAATGGGTAAATTATGCATGGTATTATTTTAAAGCCATGGCATAGAAATAAAGAGAAAGCACAACTAACAAATGAATTCCACAATGAACGGTCTTGCCTTGATTGACCCACCATTTCACCTCGATATAAGGACTAAAAGGTGACTTTCTGGTCGCCATATTAATCCGATTAACTATAAATGTGTTAAAATGTGTTATATTTTTGATTTTTTGGAAAGTCACGGGTAAAGGATTCCAATTGACACCGTTTCTACAGAGATCTCAGCAATTGACGGATTGTTGAACTGTGATATTAAACGGCGTTATTTTTTTCGAAATTTTCGGCCAGGGATATGCATTAAACAAAGTTAAAAGGTTGGTTGGCGAACTAAACATCGTAAACTGTAGTTACGACGTTTAAATCGTCAAACCAACTAAAATGCTTCACAAAAATGTCTGTCATTGACGGGGTTCAAAATTCTCTTCCGGTCTAAATGAATGATTTGATCTCTGGATTGGCAATTTGATTGACAGTCGCGATTGGTCAATCATATTTTCACTTCGCGATCTTATCGCAAGATTCTTCCATCTTATCTCCGTGAAACTAGATTTTAATGAACAGATAATAACGAAACGTTTTTTTAGCGTTCGACAGATTAGGTGGGTATCTCGAAAATTTACCACACCCGAAATAGCAATAAATAGAACTTTCGAATAAATGAATTCTTGCAGTCTGAAAGTTAGCCTCTGTACGACTGCTGTAGATTTATGTATACGTTTCTTGCAAGCTTCCGTCATGCGTAACAAAAAACTTATGAAAATTTATATTTTTTCTAAAAACAATGATTTTTTTATGACAAAATATGAAAAATATGAAAGTTTATATTTTTCTTAAAACAATGTTTTTTATGACAAAATATGACTGAAGACTTGTTTAGCAATGAACAAAAAACAAAACAAAACAAACAAACAACCAAACAAAGATAAAGAAATAATTATTTGAAAAAGTAGTGTGTATCTAGAGATAGATGGATCTGCAATCTTAGATAAATCCGTTGAACATCCTAGATCAGGGCCAACAGCGAAAAATTGACCAATCGCGACTGTCAATCAAAGAATCAATCGACCAATCAAATCTTAAATTTAGACCGGAAGTGAATTTTGAACACCAACATTGGTCGACATTTATGAACTTCTGTTGATTTTGCTACTTAAACGTCCTTACTACAGCTTTTTCAAGCTGTGGTTATGACGTTTAGGTCGCCAAACAATAATTCTACATTTTTATTATTTGCTACTAGCGATAAATGTTTCAAAATAAGGCCGTTTTAAATCGAAGCAGAACTTTCCCGTCGGAGTCAATAGGCGGGGCAAACGGAGTAAATGGGCGGGGCAACCGATCTCTCAATTCTCCAAGTCCTAACATATACCTTAAGTGTCCGGGTTTTTTTTTTTATCTATAATTGACTGTTTTCTAAATAAATATTTATAATTATGAAGACAGAAATAGCTGACTAGATCAAAAATCAAATTCGATCAGTAGACCAAATGCCATCTAGTTAACAATAATGTGAATTAATTATAATCGTTCGCACTGATCTACTATACAAGTATTTAATCAGATGTCATGAATGATTTAAAATTTAGTTACAATAACCCCAGCTATACTCGAGTAAACCTATTCCCACACAATCACGTTTTTAAACACCCCTAAATATAAAGGCTTTGTAAAACATGGTCGAAAATGAAGAAAATTCTTGTTACAAGGAATTTCTTCACCATCCACAATGTTTTCTTCCCCGAAGAAAACAATTTTAAAAATTTCACCAACTTAAAGTTGTCGTCTGCAACTTCTTTGAAGTTGGACGAATTAAAATTTTATGGTATGGTAATGGGTTTAACCGCTTCTTGTAAGGCTCTGTCATATTCACGAAGTTATATAATGGCCTAATTTGAAGAATAAATATTAAGCTCTAACTTTCCAAGGGCAAAAACGCGTCCATGTCGAAAGTATACGAAACCTCACGTCTTTCTTTGTGGCGGATCAATGCTGCTAAATGCTGTGGTTACGAGGCTTTAGAATTACACCGACAAAGGACTCTTAGGAAGGTTAATGATGTCGCTATCCAGGGTTCGAATCCCATCCGGGTAATTATGGCTTTTTTGTGACCAGAAACCGTCTCTAGTTTGCTCCTCTTCTGCAGTTCCTGATGTAAACATTTTATGTGTTTGCACACGTGGAATTTTAAGTCAATCTGCTTGTAAAGAAATGCAAATATATCGATGGGTGATCGCGAAACTGTTCTAAGTTCCGATACATTATATTTACAAATAGAACAGTATCGGAATTGACCAATCGCTGGGCCCACCCCCTTACTCCGTTTGTCAAGCCCATTGACTCCGACAGGAAGCCCGTTTCGATTTTTAACGGCGTTATTTTGCAAAAATCACGGCCAATACCATGTTACAAATAAGTAGAATAGTTGGTTGGCGACACAAACATCGTGACTACAGCTTGAATAAGCTGTAGTCACGATGTTTAAGTCGCCAAACCAACAAAAAGTTAAACAAAAATGGCGGCCAATGTTTGAGTTGAGGTCCGGGCTGAATAAAGTTTTTAATTGGTCGGTTTATTCCTTAATTGACAGACGCGATTGGTCAATTAACTCTCGATATATGGAGTCCTCATACTGTCCTGTTTTTCCGTGACAGATCAAATATTTCATAGAAGACCATAGTTTCATAAATTGATTTCACAACAGGACGATTGTAAGCTACACAAATTATATTTTTGTTAAGAAAGAAGTATCTGTCATTACGAGAAACCATTAATTTGATGAATGTGAACTTCTGTTAAGTCTAAAAACCCTTGGCCCCAGTTTTGTTTACTATAAAATTTAGGTCGTCAGTTGCTATAAGGCCACCACCGTCGGTACAGGATAAATTACAAGCTTTGACGACTAATTTTTTTTTGTATCTAAAGAACATAACCAAACTGAAAGAGGCTGAAACAGACATTAACTCATTACCAGACGACAAAATTTTACAATCTTCAAATTCAAAGAAGTTGCAAACGACTATTTAAGTTTTTTGAAATTTTAGTTTTTTTTTCAACTTTCTAGGAATAAAACATTGTAGAAAATGAAGAAATTGCTTGTTACAAGCAATTTCTTCATTTTACATAATGTTTTCCCAACTGTGTCTCTTTAGGGGCAAAAATACTTAGAAAACCATTGCAGACAATGAAGAAATTATTCATAGCAAGCAATTTGTCCATTGTCCACAATTGTTTTCATTATTTAGATGGAAATTGGAGATTGCAGGTGTGATTAGGAACTTGGTGGAAAATTCGATGTGGAAAGTTAAAATACGGAGCCCATTTTTAAGGTACATACCTCAACGATATATATATTTATTATGTACCTTTAAAAGATATGGATTAAAATCTGGCTATCTAATACAACTCGACAAAAAAAAAAAAAAAAAAAAATCCGCATTCGGCGTGTACCAAAATACCGTATAAGTCGAGTACCGTTAAACACGGACTACTTTTTTGTGTTTTGACGCTCGTTTTTTTTTTTTTTTTTGGCAAGTTGGTCATGGTTCAATCATTTCGGAGAATTTTTCTTAATGTCATGTCCGAAAAGGTATATAATATAAGGAAAATTACAATAGTGAGTTTTTCTATTTGTTGTTATCGTGTTCGAGAATCGTGTGTAGGTATTTTTATTGGATGAGACCGAAGGTCGAATCCAATGAAAAATACCAACACACGATTCTCGAACACGATAACAACAAACTGTTGTAATATTCCCTATGTATATATTCTCTCCATTTCTTAAAAAAAAAAAAAAAAAACAAAAAAAAAAAAAAAAAAAAAAACCCGGCATAACAGGCATTTTATCTATGTCTTTTATCTTAACCCTTCAATCCTTACGAAGCATGTGTCTTAAGAACAGAGTATTTTATAGGTGATAAGCATTAATCAATAATTATTGATTCAATTTATCTTCGCTCACATGGGTTAAAATCTCATGTCATTATACTCATGAGTCCAGTCAAACCTATTATCGATATTTCGTCGACGATATTGTTACCTGTCTGATATGCAGTATCATGTTAGAGACGTTTCGCTGAAGCAAAGAATTGACTGATTAATTGAATGGGGTTTAACGCCACTTAGAACAGTATTTCAGTCATATCGCGGCGGCTGGAGCACCTAGCAATGGATTCGCGGTATTTCTCACACCAGTACTACCACTACATCCTTTCATAGCCTCCAGCTGATATCCCACTTAGGTTTACGATTATCCACCCATTGGTGAGAGACACATGTCGGAAGGGATATGTGCCGCCGCCGGGGATCGCACCCATGACATCCCTTGATTGAAGATTAGGAGTCTGACGTGCTACCGACTGCGCTATGACGGCGGCTAGAAAGAACAGAAAGAAAAAACGTTGGTTGGAGACCTTAACGTCGTAACTACAGAATGAACAATTACGAAAATTGGTCGCCCGCTGAGGCGAACATGATTTTTATATCCTATAAATAATATGGCCCTATTTCTTTAATTTTTGAATTTATCGATTTGTGATATTTCAAGAAAGATATGTCTTCTGTGATATGACACCATCCCGTTGCATAATTAGCCTACGCAATGATTTTATGTATTATATATATGTACCTATATTTTGTGAAATAAACGCAATGAAATAAACAACAACAATGAAAAAACCTAAGTGTTTTTCCACATGTATTTGTATTTTCATACCGTTTTGATAATTTTTATTCGCATCATGACGTCATCGACAGAATGAAAATGACGTCATCTTAGACCACCTTGTATGGAACCGTATTTGATATTATCAGATACGGACTTTTTCTGACGTGTTCGAATTTGTCTATTTTTCACTACAAAATCATCCTCGGATACCCCGGGGTCTCCTTATTTGCTACGCTACATCGACGATGCAGCGTAGCAAATAAGGAGACCCCGGGGTATCCGAGGATGCTACAAAATATATATAGATAATTATGATAATGAAAATTAATTGAGACATGTTTGGTAAACCTTTTTGAACGGGATTTAATAGTAGAATATTGCTAACTCTTTAAATACACAGCTATTGTATAACCTCGTTTATTTATAATGGAAGCCTTTGACAAAGAAGAATACTTGGCAAAATCATGCATTGCTAGCTTTTAGTACTTTTAGTTCCTTGATTTTCACGCTTGTCTACGATACAGATGATAAGAGAACTGTGGCTTTATCAAAATTATCACAGCATATTATTTTTTTATTAAGAGATAGACTTGTACTTGTCCCTATCCACCAAAAGGGAGAGAAAATATATAAGCGTAGCTTTCGTTCCAATCCTTTTAATGGTAGCTGTTGTTGTATGAATAACATATTACATACACGTGTTATAAAATTTGAGACAAATAAAATATATTTAAACTAATGCACCTTATTAGAGTATCGTCTTTTCATGTAATATCTCTTGTCATATAAGGAATTTAGAACATTAATTATAAGGCCAATCTAAAATTAACGAGAGGGGCTTATCTTCATGACGTCATTCTTTAACGTTTTTGGATTACGATGATAAATTGCTGATTTGCACCTTTCGCTAAGGGCATACTCATTCTCGTTGTATCGCAATGTACTTATAATCTGAGCAAGATAAAATTGACGGATCGCTGGCCCCGCCGACTGACATCCAACATGGCAATTCAAATGAGTTAACAAAAGCCATTATTTTGTAAAATATGTGGCCAAGGACAAACGATTTCAAAGCATACAATGTGTTGGCTACCCAAAAGTTGTACCGAAAACATGAAGACCACACCATCAAATATGCTGAACAAAAAGTTCAAATTTTACTGACGGTGTAAATGAAGCATTTGGTTGGTCAAAAAAGTGGCTATCCATCAACTGTCAAATTTCTGCGGGAATCGACATTGATTATTGAACCTGAAAATGAGCTTTGATCTCCTATATTGGCCACTATTTTTGTTAACCCTTTTTGTTGGTTTGGAGACTGAAACGTTGTTATTACAGTTTATTCAAGCTGTAGTTACGACGTTTAGGTCGCCAACCAGCTATACTACATTTTTATTACATGCTAGTGGCCATAAAATAACGTTATATAAGATCGAAGCGGGACTTCCTGTTGGAGTCAATGGGTGGGGCTAACAAAGCAAATGGGCGGGGCCAGCGATCGTTCTATTGATTGTTTAATTGGTTGTCTTATCAACTGGTTCCGTGAGGATTGACAAGCGACAGAATACTAGTACGTGATTTGATCATCGAAATAACGTTAAGATCTGTCAAACCGAAATGCACCTTTCTTTAATTATTTTCCTTAATCACTCAAGTTTTTATACCTAGCGGCTTCATAATTTTACGGATAGCAGATGAATTTATTTCTTTGTCTATGGTCTATATCGTAGACGTATTTGAATGCAGTCAGTGGTGAGACCAAAACCTCGTAACTGCAGCTCAATTTCATAATAACTATCGGAAATATTAATACCAAATTCGATTTAAAATATTAAAAGAGTATATATTGTACATTCTTAAGCTATCCAACGACCTTTTTCAATCAGGAAAACCATAACCCCCATATATATATTGAATATTTGAAACAGCCTGAAAAAAGACATCATGAGGACACTTTAGAATGATGGAGAATAATTTACCAATCGCGGGTATTAATTAAGGAACCAATCAAAAAATCAAATCATTCATTCAGCCAGGAATTTAGATTTAAACACTAACAGTGGCTACCACTTGTGCGAAGCATTTTTAGTCGGGTTTGTGACTTAACATCGTAACTACAGCTTATTCAAGCTATCGTTACGACGTTTAGGTCACCAACCAACCTTTATACTTTTTAATTGCATGCTGCTGGTAAATGGTTCGAAAGCCACGCTCATTTTTACCGCTTACTTTTTTTAAACAATATTGTTGTGTGTTGAAGAAATTGGTCTTAGTCTGCATGCACAAACCAGTATACTTTGCACGTCGAAAATTATGATGAACTCATTACAAAAGTTGAACCGTCGGTTTTATAAAAAGTGTAGTTACGACATTTTGCTCGCGCAACGACGAAGTCTGGACCATTCATAGTCTCCGTTGTCAAATTCAAAGACAAAACATGAAGTTTTGATTGGTTGATGTATATTTACTCTCATGTCTTTACCCTGGCTGAGAAATATTCTTTTGGGTTTAACCTATTGTAGGCAAGCACCGAAGAAACAGAAAAGAAAGCTTTCTTAAAAACAATTGAACTTCTTTGAATTTATTTGAGTTGAGGCCTAAATGAAAGCTCAACGCAAGTTACTAGGTAAATACAGGTCACCGTTTTTCAAGGTTTCACTGTAGTCGTGTGTCGTCTTATTCAAGCTGTAATTACGACATTTTGCACGCCCAACGAAGATGTCTTTTTACGACTTCAACAACACCAACAACAGCATCAACAAAATATGGAGGAATATGAAAATGGAGGAACATGTTTTGATTTTTCCTACATTCCTGCCGTATTGTTGGTCATTTTTGTTTTAAATTGCAACCGTGTCGGGCAAATACAAATGTATGACGAACTAATCAAAATCGTGTCTGGTACTTACAGACCACCAGGGAGTTTCGTGTAAACAAATATTTCAAAAAGGGGTTAAGCACAGCACAGGTCAATCAGGGGCGATCCATCGAAAATCAATATAACGTTATGTAGAATAATTTTCCAATAATCAGAAAATCTGCCACATATGAAAAAATTCTAATCAATTCAACCTGCGCAATCTGTGCAATCTAACCAGTGTCGATATTTTCGCCCTTTTGAGATAGCTTCATTTCTCTAAACAAGTCAAATTTACTAATAACATGGACTGTATATCATTCCTTGACAATACAACTGTAAGAATGACGATCTGTAGAGTTTATTTGATACAGATAATAAGATCAAACTGACAAAGAGAAGAATCATTATCTGCTTATTTTCGTGAAATTAAGATATCAAGAATTATCGTTTTCAAATCAGGTGAAAGAATAACACCAACCCCTAGTTCAATTCGGCAACGACTGTCATTGACTTGCCTCAGTATCGTACTATAAGGGTTTAAATATGCGACCCCTCGCGCGAACGAGCGAAAATAATCGACCCCGGTCAGCCTGCGCATCCCGCGCAGGCCTGACCAGGGTCGATACTTTTCGCTTTTGGTAGAATTTCTTAATCTACAACGATCATTCTATTTTATTGTACATTTTTTAAAAGAAATGCAATCCATGGTTGACCTTTGCTTATGTTTGACCTCTGCTGTATCTGATTATTTTATTCAAGTATTTATTTATTTTCGGATTACCCAGAAGGCCATTATTCACTCGTCTGGTCATATATACTTTGATTACTCTGTTTTGACTTTTTTCTGACATATCATTGAGTAATTAATTGCAGAATAAGAGGCCTGTTAAAAATAAGTACATAAATGACGTGTATATATTTACAACCCTGAAAACGTTCGATGTTGCAGTTGACCAATCGTTGTTTGCCCACTTACACCGTTGGCCCCGCCCACCTACTCCGTTGGCCCCGCCCACTTACTCCGTTGGCCCTGCCCATTGACTCCAACAGGAAGATTCACTTCGGTATTAAACGGAATTATTTAGCAAAATTGATACCCAGCTGCACGTAATTAAAAAGTTGGTGGGCGACCTAAACGTCGTAACTACAGCTTAAATTAGCTGAAGCTACAACATTTAATTAGCTAAGCCAACAAAAATGCTTTATATAAATGGCGGCTAATATCGGAGTTCAAAGTTAATGTCCAGTCTAAATGAATGTTTTTTTTTTTTTTTTTTTTGTCGATTGATTAATTGAAGGGGGTTTATATGTATATATATATATATATATATATTATAGATTTGAAGCGATATTAGAGTTGGACCTTGGTCTGGTTGTACCCTTCGTTAATCAAGTTTCCAGTCCTGGTTGGACTGTCGCATTCCCCCTTCATGTTTCAGTAACTACAGCTCGTTAAAACTGCAACTATGTTCGAAAAAAATGTCCGGCGTAAACAGAACGCTATTTTCCTGTTTCGAATCATTAGAATATATAATTGCTTATTTACGTCATCAAATAAATAGAAAGAAAGAAAAATAGGGTCAAATTGACTTTGAACGCTTTTGTTCAATTTGTCTATTTCACACCGAAAGTTTACGTACTAATAATTGTTTTGTACTTTAGAATTAAGAAAACTGCGACTTTGGAGGATTTTTTGAAAAGAAAATAAAACCATGAAATCATGTATGATTTTGAAATTGAGCTTCAAAATATACTGTAAGTTGTTTACCTACAAGAGTGGGACTTTTGGCTTGTTTTAAGTTCAAATAACATTCCACTTCATTACACGTGTAAGTCCGTCCTTCGTGATAAAAGGGTCATCCTTTTTTTATCTATAAAGAGAATATTTTCGTTTGAAAAAAAAACACAAAAAAACAACAAAACAACAACAACAATAACAACCCTTATCACACTGAATGAATACGCAAATCGGATTCATACCTAAATAATTTAATATTAAGTTTTGTCAATCAAAACGAGCGTTCTGATTGTCAGAAAGAAATATTCATAACTCCATGAACAAAATTTTGAGCACGCAGCTATTTTTGTATGCTTCCGCATAAAAATAGTCCCATAAAAGGTATCAAAAATTGTAAAGTTTTTGCTTTTTTTCGCTCGATGCTATTAGATTATAAGAAATGAAGAGAATATTTTTTGTTTTCATGGAGGTATGGACCGAAAAACCTAAACACACTTATGTATGAATACGCTTCGCGTATTCATACAGTGTGATTAGTTTTTTCGGTTCATACCTCAATGAAAACAAAAAATATTCTCTTCATTCCTTAAGTGTGGTTACTTTTTTCGTTCCCTACCTCTATGAAAACAAACACGTTTTCTTCATTCGTTATAATGTAATGAGATCAAGCTATAAAAATAAATATTTTACAAATATGATTGGTTTTTATGGAACTATTTTGTGCGTAAGCGTATTAAATAGCTTCTTGCTCAAAATTGTGTTCATGGAGGTATGAATATTTCTTTCTGACAATCAGAACGCTCGTTTTGATAGACGGCAGTCGAAACTAACAATTAAATGATTCCCTTTTGACCTCCCCCTTTTAAAAACTTTTTCATCACTTTTTTTTCAAACTATATATTGGCAGCACTTAGTTAGACAAGGAACCCCATTAATTTTCAGTTCACATGGCCCAAGGTCATGACACAAGAATAGATTTCGTTATAAGCTTGTGGCCTTTCTACAGGTAATATTTTTATTCAAACACTGCATGTGGTAGTCCTTGGTAAAACAAGTACCCTTTTTGACTTTAAGGGCACAAGATCAAAGGTGAAGGTCACAAGGTCAACTTTTGTTATTAACTGGTTGATCCTTTCGTGTTTCAGTAAATTGAAAGGAAAGGACACAATGCGATATGAGTTTAATGCTTTTTGGCCTCTATACAGGTCAATTTTTTGTATATCTTAAAAATCTGCATGTAGTGCAGTTGGATGCATTTCTTATCATGAAAAATGTTAGTTATTGATTGGTCTTTTGCGACGGTATTCTTGTTTTTATATATTCGTGGCCCGTCTCGCAAAAAATCGCCATTTGGATTTTTTGTCCAGTATTACATTTGAGTTGGTTAAGCGATGTCTTTCGCTCCATTAATAGTACCCTGCATTGCAGTAAATTAATCGACTTCAAAACCTGTTTCAACAGGAAACCGTCACAAATATTTTCGTTATTTTGAACGCTACCTGCATACACTTGGTCAATGCGCTATCAAAACCTCGTAACTACAGTTTGTTTAAGCTGTAGATTCGATATTTATATAATATCGATTTGTTAATCCATTCCTACACGATCCGGATTTTTTACGCGCTGAAGAAAATACTAAAGGGAAATATTGTAAGAAAAGAGGTAATTGCCTGTTATTTCGCCTTTTCTCACAATGGAGTTTCCTGACCTTTATGACACAATTTAAATTTGAAAAAAATCTTTTAAATGTCGTCTGCAATGGCTTTCAATTTCGAGCAGTTTAAAATTTAGTCACAAGGAAATGAGTTAAAGACCGCAAAAACATCGATATATTTTGTTTGAGCTTGACTTATTTTATTGGTAACTGCACAAATTGTGGCAGGATATTATCCGATATTCTTTTAATAGAAATTAACGCGCTAACATTTTTTGTTTGCACAATGTCGTTTGCCAATTTGCAATTGGAATTTAAAAGTATAAACTCCTGTCAAATGGGGCTTCGTGCCAGTCATGGATATATCAATGCATTTCAATATTCAGATCCCACGCAACAACACATAAATACGTATTTGAACAGCTTTCTGGTTTCTGTTAAAAATCGTTTTGTAGTTAACGAATCGAATGTCTATTAATCAAATGAAGAGAAGGTTTTTTGTTTTCATTGGGGTAGGAAGCGAATTCATAAATTAGTGTGATTAGGTTTGTGGGCTTATACCTCAATGAAAACAAAATATATTCTTTATTTGGTATAAATCAATTCCGCCAAGAAAATCAAAGGAAACATTCTACTACCTTTGAGTAAGACTTTTATGGATTTACAAATTCCGTAAGCATATAAAATGGCCGCGTGCTCAAAACTTTTTTCATGGAAGTATACTACTAATAATAAAAATAATATCAAAATATCAACATGCTTGAAATTTGGAAAACGAAACTAGCATTAAAATATTCAACCTTAAAAGACAGAGTTCAAGGACTCATAACGTGTGTGTCCCTTGGTAAGAGATTTCGGAGCCCCGTAATACTCAAGAAGGACCCTATGAGTGAATTTCCACAGATTTAACTGAAAGATTGTTCAAAGCGGAGTTAAAGTCATTAAAAAAACAACACTGGCCCGGCTCTACGGATAATACTGACAAGTGTGTGGTGTTAAAAGAACGCACGAGTTTTGTGGTTACACTCCTGTCCGTTTTTGCCTCATTAAATAAAGAGCAAAAAGGGCCCACTTTCACAATCTGTAGCTCCTCCCAAAAGTTTCGTTGGGCCTTAAATCTTAGTCCGTCTTAAAGAGCAGTCTTTGATCTTGAATTACAGGCCAGGAAAATGGTATCATTAGGGTTAAAGTTTTTCGCAAATCTTCATTCTGCACATCAACCCATGAAATTGTTTAGGCTCGGAAGTGAAAGTCTTGTAGGATACCACCTTCAAATGTCAGTTTCTACAAGGAAATAGTTCCCTGATTAAAGCTTTGAATCACATGCATGACATGCAGCAGTGATCTCTCACTCTGTAGAACCTAACATCAAGCAACTTGCTGTTGATTAAACGTTAAAACAGCATGACAAAAGGAGGAGATCAAATTTTCTTAATGGACTACTTTAGGGTACAACCACCCGGAAGTAATTCCGGAGTGGAGTTGACCCTATATAAGACATTTTTTTCTTTTGATTTTGACAAAACTGCAATTAGTCTATGCATATGCTAATTGCAACAATCCCTATTTCTATTTTTTCAAATATATGGCTTAGGAGTGAAATGACAGAAGAATTAGTACAAGGCCCCTTTTGCTTAAATTATCCCAAAAATGGGACAGTTTTGGTCTTCTTCTTATGGTCAACAGAAATGGTCATAACTTTTGTAATAATGGATGAATTTTCATGAAATAAAAAGTGACATATAGAAAAATGACACTCTCTTCAAATCTAACCCTTTACAAGATGACTTTGTCAAAAATTGCTTTTGAAATGTACAAAATTGACCAAAAAAATACAATTTAAATTTTAAACCAAGTTAAATCATCTTTAAAAAAATTATCAAAAATACACACAAAATCTTTTAAATTGGTGTTGGTAACAAATTTGGAATGTTGACAATAAGTCTAAGTAAAAAAACACACAGAAAAAGGTAAATAGGCTTAACAGGACAGTGTTCAAAAAGGGTACCCCATACACTAAAATATCAGAAATGGCCTTGGCACCTTCAAATTAATATAGCTGCAGTGTATTTTTGTTAACCCATTACCAGATGGCAAAATTTTAAACTGGTCCAAATTGAAAGGACTTACAGACGACAATTTAAAACGTATGAAATTTTTAAAAAAAGTAAGTCTCTGGGTAGAAAACATTGTGGAAAGTGAAGAAATTGCTTGTGACAAGCAATTTCTTCATTTTCAACAATGTTTTTAAATTCATAAATCTAAAGCTCATGAAATATTATATTTTTTCAACCTTCTAGGTCAAGAAAATATTGTGGAAAATAAAGAAATTGCTTGTTACAAGCAATTTCTTCATTTTTCAACTACATGTATGTTTTCCCAATTGTTTCCCTTCGGGGCATCCGAAAGCGTCATTGTGCAGGAATGGGTTAAAGACATTAGATTTTCTGAAATGTTCACTCTTTTGCTTGTTGTTGTTGTTGTGATGATTTAAGTTAAGAAGTTGCTGAATCCAACACTGGACCATTGATGATGAAACAATGAAAAGGGGCTCTTTACAGGATATACCCAAATAGGGTTAGGGTTTAGAAGCTTATCAACTTAATTTCAAGAGTGTCATAGGCTGGCAGCCAATCCAATCAATGCCTTTCTGGTCATGTGACTGAGAGGGTGACATTGGCAGGGTAGGTATAAAAGAGGATGAAAATGCCTCTCTTGACCAAAATTAGTTACTCATTCATTATCTGCACATTACAAGAAAATACTGAATTCACCCTGGTTAAACGGGAAAGACTTAGAAGAGTTTCAGCAAACTACTTTTACAAAAAAGGGAATACATTTCAGCTACTGAAAAGAAGGAAGCACCCAGGACTTTCATAAGAAACGGATGAAAGGGCCAATATCATTTTTGCTGCAGACCACAATGTTTCGAAAGAAAATAGCTATAACCTATGACCACAAGTATGGCGACACAAAGTCGCAGCTTGGAATGCGGGACTTTTACAACTCCCTCTCAAAGAATGGAACGTGACGAGACATGCCGACCCAAACCGTTTATCCGCTTGCCAAGAACCAAAAGTATGTAACGTTCACTTCAGTGAAAGTATGTTTCCATTCAATACAAAGCGTTAGACGGACTGCACATGGGAAGATGTGATATGATATAAGAATGCAATGTAACACTGTCATTGTAGAAATGGCAAGAAGGGGGCAGGGTGATATATCCAAAACATTGAAGGACTTGCGCTTAATAAGAGCCTAAACCGTGGAATCTTACGCTGTAAATTGTAGTAACTGTGCCACTAATTCTCTTCTATGTGTTTGGAGTTTCTGCTTGGATGCCTATTCAAAATTGCTCAGCCCTGCCAACATAACATATCTCTGAATGACTGAGAATGATATAGGCATTGTTAGAGGTGATCTTGCAGATGAGACTCAGTGAAGGTGCAATTTACAGTGTGAGTTCCAGGGCATCCACACAAAAGTGTGAAGCATTTAACAGCGCAGCATCTGCTACTCTAAGCAAAAGAGTAAGCTTCAGCCGGACCTTCACAAGAAGGCTTTCGGCCAAAAATTTGCATTCAAACGACGCTTTCGACAAAGCGGTCAAAAAGAATATATAGTAAATAACAGGAACAGGGCTTTGAGTTTGGGTAAAAAGCATCTTAAACAGATTTCAGTACGCCAAATGAAGACCAAGAAATACAGAAAAACTGACTGGTACAGAAAGAAGCGTCTTAGAAGAAGAGCTGTCATGGAATTTCAATACCATGAGGCTAAGAAAAACAGAAATGAAACAGGGTATATGGGCAATGATGACATACATAATTATGCACAGATTGTGAACTAGAGGCGAAAGAACAACAGATAGAGATTTAGTAAACAGAAAACAAGATGGGATGAGAGATGACAGCAATTTCTGTCTGGTGGAAAGCAACACCACTGATGAGGCTTGATGCTAGCTGAAACAGAGTAAATACTGATGAAGCGCAATGTTAGCCCAAGGCTGGCCGTCTAGTGGTGAATTGTTGTCATTTGAAGTACTATCCAGGGGTAACAAGAGGTGCAGACGAGCTTTTATGACAACATTGGCCAAAATTGATGCATTCTGGGGGATCAGAGTATTGCAAATAGGGTGAAAACTGAAATTTAAAAGTTTTTTCAAAAATTTAAATTAAAATTTCACTTACCATAAAAGAATTTTATTAAAATCCAATTCTACACTATCTATTCTATTAATGTTCAAAGTTTGAAAAGAAAATTCACAAAAATACGGCCAATATCACCGTTTTTGTATAATCCCCCTTGCTTCATATAGGTTACACTCCTGTCCGTTTTTGCCTCATTAAATAAAGAGCAAAAAGGGCCCACTTTCACAATCTGTAGCTCCTCCCAAAAGTTTCGTTGGGCCTTAAATCTTAGTCCGTCTTAAAGAGCAGTCTTTGATCTTGAATTACAGGCCAGGAAAATGGTATCATTAGGGTTAAAGTTTTTCGCAAATCTTCATTCTGCACATCAACCCATGAAATTGTTTAGGCTCGGAAGTGAAAGTCTTGTAGGATACCACCTTCAAATGTCAGTTTCTACAAGGAAATAGTTCCCTGATTAAAGCTTTGAATCACATGCATGACATGCAGCAGTGATCTCTCACTCTGTAGAACCTAACATCAAGCAACTTGCTGTTGATTAAACGTTAAAACAGCATGACAAAAGGAGGAGATCAAATTTTCTTAATGGACTACTTTAGGGTACAACCACCCGGAAGTAATTCCGGAGTGGAGTTGACCCTATATAAGACATTTTTTTCTTTTGATTTTGACAAAACTGCAATTAGTCTATGCATATGCTAATTGCAACAATCCCTATTTCTATTTTTTTCAAATATATGGCTTAGGAGTGAAATGACAGAAGAATTAGTACAAGGCCCCTTTTGCTTAAATTATCCCAAAAATGGGACAGTTTTGGTCTTCTTCTTATGGTCAACAGAAATGGTCATAACTTTTGTAATAATGGATGAATTTTCATGAAATAAAAAGTGACATATAGAAAAATGACACTCTCTTCAAATCTAACCCTTTACAAGATGACTTTGTCAAAAATTGCTTTTGAAATGTACAAAATTGACCAAAAAAATACAATTTAAATTTTAAACCAAGTTAAATCATCTTTAAAAAAATTATCAAAAATACACACAAAATCTTTTAAATTGGTGTTGGTAACAAATTTGGAATGTTGACAATAAGTCTAAGTAAAAAAACACACAGAAAAAGGTAAATAGGCTTAACAGGACAGTGTTCAAAAAGGGTACCCCATACACTAAAATATCAGAAATGGCCTTGGCACCTTCAAATTAATATAGCTGCAGTGTATTTTTGTTAACCCATTACCAGATGGCAAAATTTTAAACTGGTCCAAATTGAAAGGACTTACAGACGACAATTTAAAACGTATGAAATTTTTAAAAAAAGTAAGTCTCTGGGTAGAAAACATTGTGGAAAGTGAAGAAATTGCTTGTGACAAGCAATTTCTTCATTTTCAACAATGTTTTTAAATTCATAAATCTAAAGCTCATGAAATATTATATTTTTTCAACCTTCTAGGTCAAGAAAATATTGTGGAAAATAAAGAAATTGCTTGTTACAAGCAATTTCTTCATTTTTCAACTACATGTATGTTTTCCCAATTGTTTCCCTTCGGGGCATCCGAAAGCGTCATTGTGCAGGAATGGGTTAAAGACATTAGATTTTCTGAAATGTTCACTCTTTTGCTTGTTGTTGTTGTTGTGATGATTTAAGTTAAGAAGTTGCTGAATCCAACACTGGACCATTGATGATGAAACAATGAAAAGGGGCTCTTTACAGGATATACCCAAATAGGGTTAGGGTTTAGAAGCTTATCAACTTAATTTCAAGAGTGTCATAGGCTGGCAGCCAATCCAATCAATGCCTTTCTGGTCATGTGACTGAGAGGGTGACATTGGCAGGGTAGGTATAAAAGAGGATGAAAATGCCTCTCTTGACCAAAATTAGTTACTCATTCATTATCTGCACATTACAAGAAAATACTGAATTCACCCTGGTTAAACGGGAAAGACTTAGAAGAGTTTCAGCAAACTACTTTTACAAAAAAGGGAATACATTTCAGCTACTGAAAAGAAGGAAGCACCCAGGACTTTCATAAGAAACGGATGAAAGGGCCAATATCATTTTTGCTGCAGACCACAATGTTTCGAAAGAAAATAGCTATAACCTATGACCACAAGTATGGCGACACAAAGTCGCAGCTTGGAATGCGGGACTTTTACAACTCCCTCTCAAAGAATGGAACGTGACGAGACATGCCGACCCAAACCGTTTATCCGCTTGCCAAGAACCAAAAGTATGTAACGTTCACTTCAGTGAAAGTATGTTTCCATTCAATACAAAGCGTTAGACGGACTGCACATGGGAAGATGTGATATGATATAAGAATGCAATGTAACACTGTCATTGTAGAAATGGCAAGAAGGGGGCAGGGTGATATATCCAAAACATTGAAGGACTTGCGCTTAATAAGAGCCTAAACCGTGGAATCTTACGCTGTAAATTGTAGTAACTGTGCCACTAATTCTCTTCTATGTGTTTGGAGTTTCTGCTTGGATGCCTATTCAAAATTGCTCAGCCCTGCCAACATAACATATCTCTGAATGACTGAGAATGATATAGGCATTGTTAGAGGTGATCTTGCAGATGAGACTCAGTGAAGGTGCAATTTACAGTGTGAGTTCCAGGGCATCCACACAAAAGTGTGAAGCATTTAACAGCGCAGCATCTGCTACTCTAAGCAAAAGAGTAAGCTTCAGCCGGACCTTCACAAGAAGGCTTTCGGCCAAAAATTTGCATTCAAACGACGCTTTCGACAAAGCGGTCAAAAAGAATATATAGTAAATAACAGGAACAGGGCTTTGAGTTTGGGTAAAAAGCATCTTAAACAGATTTCAGTACGCCAAATGAAGACCAAGAAATACAGAAAAACTGACTGGTACAGAAAGAAGCGTCTTAGAAGAAGAGCTGTCATGGAATTTCAATACCATGAGGCTAAGAAAAACAGAAATGAAACAGGGTATATGGGCAATGATGACATACATAATTATGCACAGATTGTGAACTAGAGGCGAAAGAACAACAGATAGAGATTTAGTAAACAGAAAACAAGATGGGATGAGAGATGACAGCAATTTCTGTCTGGTGGAAAGCAACACCACTGATGAGGCTTGATGCTAGCTGAAACAGAGTAAATACTGATGAAGCGCAATGTTAGCCCAAGGCTGGCCGTCTAGTGGTGAATTGTTGTCATTTGAAGTACTATCCAGGGGTAACAAGAGGTGCAGACGAGCTTTTATGACAACATTGGCCAAAATTGATGCATTCTGGGGGATCAGAGTATTGCAAATAGGGTGAAAACTGAAATTTAAAAGTTTTTTCAAAAATTTAAATTAAAATTTCACTTACCATAAAAGAATTTTATTAAAATCCAATTCTACACTATCTATTCTATTAATGTTCAAAGTTTGAAAAGAAAATTCACAAAAATACGGCCAATATCACCGTTTTTGTATAATCCCCCTTGCTTCATATAGGTTACACTCCTGTCCGTTTTTGCCTCATTAAATAAAGAGCAAAAAGGGCCCACTTTCACAATCTGTAGCTCCTCCCAAAAGTTTCGTTGGGCCTTAAATCTTAGTCCGTCTTAAAGAGCAGTCTTTGATCTTGAATTACAGGCCAGGAAAATGGTATCATTAGGGTTAAAGTTTTTCGCAAATCTTCATTCTGCACATCAACCCATGAAATTGTTTAGGCTCGGAAGTGAAAGTCTTGTAGGATACCACCTTCAAATGTCAGTTTCTACAAGGAAATAGTTCCCTGATTAAAGCTTTGAATCACATGCATGACATGCAGCAGTGATCTCTCACTCTGTAGAACCTAACATCAAGCAACTTGCTGTTGATTAAACGTTAAAACAGCATGACAAAAGGAGGAGATCAAATTTTCTTAATGGACTACTTTAGGGTACAACCACCCGGAAGTAATTCCGGAGTGGAGTTGACCCTTGTGCGATTTATAACATGGTCCTATCCGGTACTAATATGTCATCTGTTTATTTCATGAACTATCAAGGATGCTATCTCAACGTTGGTTTTGAATATACCCACTTTTCGACAACATTATCTTATAGAACTGGTCTTTATATTGAGGAAGGAAGTTAACACTTTCCCCTTTAAACAACAACAATAACAACAACAACAACAACAAAAACAACAACAAAATGGTCCAAATTGAAAGAGGTTGCTGACGACAATGAAAATTGGATTTAATTCGAAATGAAACCATCCTATATGGTATAGAAAATATTTCGGAAAAGAAGAAATTGCTTGTTACAAGCAATTTATTCTTTTTCCAAAATGTTTTCTTAAGTATAAAATCACAACGACGTAAAAAAAAATACCGCGTTTGTACAGATAAAGGGTTAAGACAGGACAATATTTTGGTGCCGTATGGATAAACTGAAAGCTTGCTGTCATCTTTCGATAGATATAGGGGCAATAACCCAGTCTATCGTACGAACCGTGTAAGCGAAATCAAACCAGGGGGATTAACCAGCCTCAGCAAGACAGGAGCTCAAAATATATTCTGTTATTATTCATTTTATGAAGTTTAGGTCTTAAATGGAATCATAACACTTTTTGTAGAAAAGAGAAAAGTATCCCTTTAAGCTAACAGTCTGTCCGTTCTCCTGGACGTTTAATGTTTCTTTATTGTTCAATATCTGGTTTTTACGTCTTTGTGTTTCTATACCTGGGAAATATGGAAAAAAAAAAAAGAGAAGAAATTACCTGTAACAAATAATTTCTCGTTCTCCACAATATTTTCAACCCTACTGAATAAGCAATTTATTGATAAAATCGACTCTAATTTGTTGTCTGCAAAATCTTTGAATTTCGCCAAGTCTAAAATGTTGCTATACAGTAAAGGGTTGAAACGAACGTATTTGATATAGAGGCTGCCTCCAGTATTGACCAACAAGAGGTTGCATTTCGACAACGATTACATAGTAATGTAGAATGGTTATTCTAGTTTCACTAAATCGTTAAACATCGAAAAGTTTCGACTTTGGTCAGCCTGCACATCCCGCATAGACTGACAAGGGTCGATATAGGTCACTTTTTGTTTTCATTAATGTATGAAAAATATAACTTAAATCACATTGTATGAATACATGAATTCATTTAGGAATGTGATTAGACTTTTTCCTGTTTCATTGAGAACACACACGCACGCGCACACACATTCAGGCACGCACACCCACACTCGATACCACTAAGCCATATAGCAAGAACACATTAGACTGTGCATATTTTAACTTCTGGCGTAACTATTTCTTGAGAGAGGATTCGAAATAGTTTCTTTGTCATCGTTTTTTTTCATGAAGGTAAGAAACATTTTTTTCAATCCATCGGAAATCACATGTTTAAATAGTTACATTCACTGACTACAATGAAATTATCTCACCTAAAGAACGTGTTCCAACGACACGGGACTTAGATAAATTTCATACCCCTCATCAAAAGTATCCCAATGCATTATTATCCCTATAACCCATTCCCACACAATAGCCCGAGAAAATAGTTCAGGAAAACAATGAGGAAAATGAAGAAATTGCTTGTTACAAGCAATTTCTGTATTTTCCGTCTTGTTTTCTACCCAGAGAGACAAAGATTTAAAAAATCTCAACATTTTAAAATTGTCGTCTGCAACTTCTTTCAATTTAGACGGGTCTAAGTTTTCATTGTGTGGGAATGGGTTAAGAAAAATGTTCGAATTATAATTCTTTATCATCGAAATACTAATATTTACAGTCTGCTTATGGGACAGGAGACTTTGTTCAAATAGTAACATTGTTTGTTTGAAGATGCGAACTACCTGGGACATCATTTCATTTGAAATGAGCAGTTAGGATCTGAGGATTTTAATTTCTGTGCTTGTTTTCGCCCTGGATTAAGCCTTTTCTGTGTTTACATTCTTTACTCAAAATACTTCGTACTATAAAAACAGGGAAATTGCTTTGATACACCGTGCTTATGAAGGAAAAAAAATATGTTTATTTTCATCTTTACCAATGTTCAATTTACTAAAAGAGCATATTTTATATACGGAATGCCGTGAGGGCTATCACGAAACAATTATTGTGATTGCCCTTACGGTATTCAGTAGATTCCTATTGTCTGTTGTTATTTTTTATCTGTATTTGGCAATCTAGACCGTTTAAAGAGATCGTAAGGTAGATAGAATGGGACAAAAAGTGAAAATTGTTTTGTTTGTCCCTTTTCTCTGCCTTGACACCGTATGACGGAATAGAGTCGAAAAGTATATTGCACCTCATAGCCTCATAAGGGCGAATTTAGGATAGAATTTGTGATATACTTCACTGTACTTGTACCTAAACATAAAACAAACAGTTTTAAGTGTTTTATGTACGTTTATAAATTGTGTGATAATAAAAATATTGGATATGAAATCAGTAAGTATTTTTTTATTGGACTTATTAGGAAAGACAAAAATAAAATAAAACAATACGTCCATGCAGTAAAATATTTTTATAAGCAATCAGTCGAAGAACATTAAAATCTTTTTATTGAAAAAAATATATAAAAAAGTTTAACAAATTGAAGGCAAGATGAATTTTAGACTGGTCCATTTTTATGAAATTTTACATTTTCAACAATCTGGGTAGATAACATTGTAGAAAGTGAAGAAATTGCTTGCAACAATGTTTTACACAAGGTCTTCCAATTGGTTTTTTTTAGGGGCGTAAAAAAGTGTCAATGTGTAGCAATGGGCTAAATACAAAATGATGATCTGGTGTGAAACATTGCACTGTTTTGCCACATAAAACAAATATTACAGTAAGCCTATTTAAGATGCAATGCTCATATTTGGTATGGTGATAGATCTCATGAATACGCATCTGCAGATACCAAGGTCAAGGTCGAGGTAATGTGACAGGGTCGAGGTCATTTGTCAAGGTATATCTTTTACAAAATTTAACCAAAAAACTTAACATTTACAATCACTTTAAACCTATTTACGGTACAATCCTTATATTTGGCGAGATGGCAGATCTCTGTAGATACCAAAGTCGAGGTCATGTACCAAGGTCAAGGTCGCTTATCACCGTCACATTTCCAAAAAAAGACTGTAACGGGGGCATGATGTTTTATAATGACAAATAAACACACAAATATTTTTTTTCAATCACCGAAACAACAACAACAAAATCAAAAGAACTTATTCTTGAAAAAATGATAAATTGCTTGTAACACGCAATTTTATTCCGTTTTTACATTTTTTTTCTCCCTTTATGACATCTGTTCCTCACTTACGATTTATTATCGCTTGCTAGTTCTTTTAACTTTGACAAGTCTAAATTCTCATCTTAACATTCCATTCTATTTTTTGTTACTTGCTTTTGGCCATAGATTTTGAAAAATAACGCCGTTTAAAATCAAACTGTCTGTTGGAGTCAATGGGCGGGGCAAACGGAGTAAGTGGACGGAGCCAACAATTGGTCAATTACATGTTCCGAATAACAGATGGATAAGTAAATATACAGCAAAAAGCTTAAACCCTGACAATCTTGGATTTCTCTTTGGCCAGATGGGCTACAAATACAAATTTATTGGCATGCATTACTATGTAAGAAAGAAACAGTTCCAGTATCCATTAACCCTTGTCATGCTAAAATCGGATAATGCCTGTCTCTGCAGGAGGTGTAGACAAAGATCAGCCTGCAGATATGTGAAGTCTAATGTTAGTCTTCACCGCCAGTTTTCCCCTGTCAAGCCAAAATTATTTGTAAAAAGATTAGGAAAAAAGAGATACTGTCCTACAACTAGTACTTCCAGTACTTTCAGCACTTTGGTTTAAATGGAAATTTGATAAAAAAAATTCATTGAGCATGACAAGGGTTAAATCGAAGGTGTTTTACCAAAACCTTGTAACTAAAGCTTATTCCAAGCTGTAGTTACGAGGTTTTGGTAGAAAACCGACGAAATGCTTTTTTCTTTCAAAGATGACATTTGTTTAATTTCCGCTAGGCCCATATATATCTCCTTGACTTCACTCCAGTACCAATAATCGAATGTGAACATAATACGGTTTATAGACATAATCTATATCAAATATTTGCCGAGGGAAAGTTCCTTAATACCTACAAACTCTTGGCTTTAGATAAAACCCCTCTCAACCTATATAAATGACTATGAGTTTTGCTAAAGGAGATAGCTTATTTTAACACGATGTATGTAATACTTGATGAAACCGAATTTAGATGTATAGAGTTACAAGTTATAGTTATTGATCAAAGGTCAATTTTGTCTATAAACGTATAGACAAAATTGACTTTCGATCACTCAATATAACTTGTGCAAGTTATAGAGAGTGATCAAAGGTAAATTTTGTCTATACACGTATAGACTAAATTGACCTTCGACCACTCACTATAACTTGTACATCTATAGCACTTATAAGGTACACGTTTCGCTGAACGCCAAAAGAAGGAAAAAAGAAAAGGCGTTTTTTCCCCCAATATTTGCACAGAAGATGAACAAGAGCATAAGTTGTTCAAATATTAGAACACGAGGCATCAGGTCATTCAATCTAATGATGCCAAAGAATAGAATTTGGCGAATTAAACGTCGTAACTACAGATTGAATAAGCTGCAATTTCGACTTTTAAGTTGCCTAATTAACAAAAACTCTTTATATAAATGGCGGTCGATGTTGGTGTTCATAGTTAACTTCCAGTCTACATGAATGATTTCATTGGTTGACTGATTATTTGATTGACAGCGGCGATTGGTCAATGCTTAATACGTTATATGTACCTCACGCACTTGTTTAATTGCGCACAGGCTTAACCCATTACAAGACGACGAAATCTTAGACTTGTCCAAATTGAAAGAAGTTGCAGACGACAATTTCAACTTGATAAAATTTACAAAATAGTTGTTTTTTAGGGAAGAAACAATGTGGGAAATCAAGAAATTGCTTGTTACAATCAATATCTCCAGTTTCTACAATGTTTTCCCAACCTTTTTTTTCTTAATGCGCGTAAAAAAGCGAGATTGCGTTGGAATTGGTTGAAGATTGCCAACAAGTATATAAAAAGGGTGAGCTTTATTGAAAAATAAGGGTTAGTGACTTTCTGTGTCAGTTATCATGAATATTGTACGATTTTGCAACTCGTTCATTAATATAAATCACTCTTTTCTTAACGCACAAAACGCCCTGGTCAATAGCTCGCGCCACTTTTACAAAAAATCATTTAATGTTGTTAGAACGTATTATTAATTTCTGTTGTCCCTTTACCTAACCCGTTGCCGCGGCCAAAGCGCACTGGTAAGGATTTGGACTCTCAAATACCAGGAATCCATCGTTAGGTGCTCAAGCCGCCGCGAAATGACTGAAATACTGTTAAAAGCGGCGTTAAACCCCATTCATTCATTCAGTCATTCGGACTCACAATCATGAGGTCCAAAGTTTGATCCTTGGTCGCAGCATATATCCTTTCCGACATTTGTCTCCTATAAATGAGTTGATAATCGTAAACCTTAGCGGTATGATCAGCTAGAGGCTCGGAAAACATGTAGTAGTAGTACCGATTAGACAAGTACCAGGAATCCAAGGTTTGGTGACTGAAATACTCTTAAAAGCGGCGTTAAACCACATTCAATAAATCAATCAATCTATATAACCCATTACCAGACAATATCCCATTCTTGTGCCTCAAGAAAGAAAAAAACTTCGGAAAACTTCGTGGAAAATAAAGAAAATGCCTGGCACAAGTAATTTCTTCATTATCCGTAATGTTTCTATCTCAAAAGACATAAAAATGAAAAATCCAAAATCTAAAATTTGTCGTCTGTAACATCTTAGAATTTGTAGCATTCTACAATTTTGTCGTCTTGTGATTTGAGGAACGGATTTGGTCAAATCGTAAAGCGCTAGATTCCAGTGTCAGGTGTCCGTGGTTCGACCCCCGCGCCTCCAGTCCACCGAATAAGACCGAGGTCCTCTCCCCACGTGACCTTGTAGTTGTTGAGAGGGAAGTAAAATCAAATTCAATTAATCGTCTGGTAGGTTGTGAATATGAAATGCTAAGAAGCCTATGGTCGAAAAAAAACAACAAAAAAACAAACCCCAAACCCCCGAAGTTTTACTCATTTTCGTTTAAAAAAAAACCCATGTATCATAAACAAGCATTCTTTACGGAAAAAGCATAGCAACTTGCGATTGGCACTTGATTTGTAATGGAGACAGGTCAGATAAGACTGGTAGCCGTCCCTGAATTGTTTATATTAATTAATATAATTATGGTAGTAACATTAATGATAATGAAACAATAGCAATAAAAAAAATCAATTTAACGTCTGAAATCAGACACGAATGGTTTAGTTGAAAATAATTACACATAACGCGATACATTTTATATTGTTGTATATGTACCTTGTTTAGCTTCAATATTTGGTATCAATACCAGGCTAAGATGAGATCAGCAGCTTGGATTGCATATTTGTTGGCCTTGCAAGCGATCCGTTGCTGCACACAAAAACATTTTAAAACCACTTGCACATATCAAAATACTGTTTACTCTTCTGACACTTTTTTATCCTTTGCTACCTCCATGACACTTTTGTAGTACAAGAATTACTATGATCATTGCTTTTTCTCTCTCGTTTCAGAGTGAGCGGGCGGAACTAGACTACCGGATGGCACCGGATATCACCAGAAAGGACGCCCCTTTCGGTACGACGGACACGCCCACCATCACCATGAAGATTATAGGAGGTAGACAGATACCCGTCATAGAAAAGCATCCCGTGTAAGTCATCGAAGAACAAAGTAACGATCATCTTCGTAATTAACGGATATCCGCTGTCAATCAAAAATAACAAAAAATCGATTAGCCAATTAAAACATTCGTTTAACGGAAAGTGAATTTTGACTTAAGACACTTACGTAAATTATTTTTTGTCGTTTTTTTCAAGCTGTAGTTACTACGTTTATGTCGCAAACCAACGATTTTCCTTTTAGAGTATGTCATTGTCCAAATATTTTACAAACTAATATAGTTTATAACTTCAGTCGAACTTACGTGTCGGAGGTCAATGGGTGTGGCCAGAAATCCGTCAATAATGAATTACGTCATCATTTTTGTTGTCTTTATATCCAATACTAGAAAACGAATTCCGCATTCAAGCATCATCATCTCCAAGCAGCATATGACTGACGGGTGGCGGAACCCACCCATTGACTCTACTGTCCTTGCCTATTGCCTCCAACAGAAATATCCACTTCGATATTAAACGGCGATATATCTGAGCGTATATATTTTTTCCACAAACGTTTTGAATGCAATTTGATCATATAATTTTTACGAACAGATTGTAACAATAATAATAACTTTATTTATAAATGGTAACATGTTAAGACAACAAGATACGTGTTTACACATGCGCCTGCGCACAAACGTACAGACATGCACATACAATTTAGTACACTAAAATATAACAATTTCTAATTTAATCAAATCAACAGCACATATATATGAATTAAAATGCAGATACATAAATGACCACCCTAATGAAACGCGTTACCGATATATACTCCAAAGTATTGACCAAATAAATTACGGATAAAAACGTTTTTGGGTGGAATGGAATAAGCGAATTAGAAAATCATTATGGTCAATGACAAAACTGTAAATATAAGAACATGTTATGAGTACAGTTTGCAACATTTATCCATTAGGTTAGATATCTTAATATGCTTCTCTTATTTTTCGTATTTTGAATTCGTTGAGGGTTAATAAGATTTACGGGAGGTAACGAATTTACTTTGCAGAATAGTTTTAATATGTTACCGCCCTTGTTTATGTCAATAAGTTAAGAGAATGTCCGTACCAAATAAACGTTGGTAACGGCGATCTTTATTATTTTTTCTTCATTGCTATTAATCCTTTATTCTCACTTTCCTCCGCCCTTCTCTCTCGTTTACTCTCTCTCTCTCTCTCTCTCTGTCTTACCCTCTCTCTGTGTCTCTGTTTGTCTAACTGTCCAACTCTCTCTCTCTCCCTCTCTCTCTCCCCCTCCCTCCCTACCCTCTCTCTCTCTCTCTCTCTCTCTCTCTCTCTCTGCCTCTATCGTCACTCCGACCCCTACCTACTGAATGATTTATTTACAATGATTAGAAAAAAGTGACCAGTGCATATTAAGTAGCAATAACATACCAGATATCCCTTCCCTTATGTTCGTCGGTGTCATAGCTAGTCTCGTAGAAACCCGTGTCAGACACGAACAACAAAATTAATATCATCTCAAAATTTTTGAACAGAAACAAGTATGGAATTTAATTTAGATAAGACTGAAATAATCATTTTTAGAAAGGCCGGGAATCTACGCAGTTATGAGAAATGGTTCTAAAAGTTACATCCAGTTGACCTATCGAGGCTATCAATCGAAGAAACAGTACACAGTTGATAACGTTCATTTAGACTGGAAGTTAACTTTGAACAATAACTTTGGCCGCCATTTATGTAAAACAGTTTTGTTGGTTTGGCGACTTGATTGTAGGAAATACAGCTTATTCAAGCTATAGTTAGGACGTTTATGTCGCCATCCAACAATGCCGTTTAATATCGAAGTGGGACTTTCTGTCGGAGTCAGTAACGTGGACAGCACCGTAAGTTGGCTGGGCCAGCGGTTAGACTGGTACCACTGTCGACTGTTTTTGTTTGGATGGGGTTTACGCCGCTTTCAACAATCTTTCAGTTATATCGCGGCGGCTGGAGCACCTAACAATGGAATCCTGGTATTTCTCACACCAGTACTACCATTACATCCTTTCCTAGCCTCCAGCTGCTATCCCACATAGGTCTACGATTATCGACCCATTGGTGAGAGACAAATAGTCGGAAAGGACGAGTGCCGCCGTCGGGAATAAAACCCGGGACCTCTAGATTGAAAGTCCGACGCGCTACCAACTGCGCTATGACGGCGACTCTGTAATAAAGCCTTTGTTACAAGTTACGTCGGTACCGGTCTAGGCCAGCGATCTGTGAATTATAAATGCTTGGGTCTTTATACTACAATATTATCTTGGACATCCGCTTAAATAAAGCTTGTTTCACGAGCGCAAAAGGCAATTCTCTCAATTCAACGAATTCAATATAAATATGGTTATCTTCAGCAAACATGAAACTCTCAAAGTCTTCGATTCTATTATAAAATCTATCTTTTGAAATGCCTCTTTTGTATGAGGAACAGAATATTGCGATATCAGAATTGGTTCAGTCTACATTTTGTTGAAAATAATCTAGGTCATAGAATTTCTACAAATAACGCTGTGGCATAGAGGCTACCATTATTGGTTACCTATTACATTGAGTCGATGAAATACTGGTGCATGCTCATGCAAATGACCAGGCTCAGTGAATGCCTCAATTTAGGTAAATTGCCTAGATAGAGCTATGATACCTCGGTCGAGGTATCATAGCTAGATCGAGGTATATATACCTAGATTATGGCTTTCACTGAACCTGGTGGCAGAATACAGATATCCCAAAAACAAAAGTTACTATTCCTATATAATGTAAGCTTGGCCACTAAAATCAAGAACTTATTATTTCGCTATGATTTTGGTCTAGTCTGCATTTCCCAAACCGTATGAGACACTACAATGAGCAGTTCTGTATGCTACATATTATCTAGAATGGCCCAAAAGTCAAACCAGACCATTTTAAATAATATCTAGCATTGCTAAATGCTCCCTATGGGAGATACCAACCTGTTTATCAAACAATTTATACAAAGAATAGTCGATTGCGCAAATCAAAACTGGCATCGATCTATTGACGTTCTTAATCGATGTGATTTCTATAAGCAATTAAAATCCTTACTGGACGTAGAAAAATACCTTTCAATTGATCTAAGATTCGAGCTGCGGTAGGCAGTAGCTACGTAGTTCTTACTGTTCCAGACATACATTCAAAATAGAAACCGGTCGTCATTATAGTTAACCGAGAGAAAACAGATACTGTGATTTTTATTTGACACGATAGGCCCATAACGGTAGATGAAATTCGTGTATTCATCCACTGTCCAAAGTATGAAGCAAATTTGGATAAATTACGTTTTTACATCGTATACTAAGGGAGACAATCCAAACGACCTTCTCGTCGCTTTGAATTCGCGCTCGCCTTAAGCACCTACATAACTCAATTACTATCGGATCATAAACAATTAGAAATCCTTACCTTACTGTCTAATTAATATCCATTATCCTATTGCGATTATACTGAGAATAATAAAATAAATCCAAAATCAAATAGAATCACTTGAACACACATAAAAACTAGCAATCTAAATATCAGAAAGTTTTACATTCTCGATGTCTTTGTTTGTTTATCATTAAGGTCGATTATTTCATGAATCATGAGCGACTATAAGCGGTATAAGAAAAGGGGAATGACTTTAATCCAATCGCGACCGTCAATCAAGGAATTCACCGACTTATCAAATAATATATTCAGCCCGGACCTGAGCTTATCAACCCCACATTGGTCGCCATTTTGTTTATCTTTATTGTTGACTTGGCGACTTAAACTTCGTAGGCTGTAGTTACGACGTTTAGGTCACAAACCAACCATTTTACTTTTTTGTTACATGCTACTGGCCATAAATTTTGCAAAATAACGCCGTTAAAAATCGAAGGTGAACTTCCTGTCGGAGTTAATGGGACCAGTTAGGAGCCAGTGGGCGGGGCCAGTGATTGGTTAATTTCTCAAGCATGTAGCAATTGGTGTATGTATATGTATGATGTGTATTTTGGAACTGAGACTCATTTAAAAATAAAATATTCTGAGTTCTGGGAACGGAGACTTATTTAAAAGTAAAATATTCTGAGTACTGATCTCTCTCTCCTCTCTTTCTCTCTCTCTCTCATTTTGTCTCTCTCATTCTCCAAACTTCTTCTCTTTCTGTATGTGTCTCTGTCTGCCATTCTCTGTATCTATCTGTGGTGTCCGTGGTCGAGAGGTAGAGCGTCGGCTTCCCGATCAAGAGGTCCTGAGTTCGATTCCCGGGAGCGGCTATCGATCTTGGTTCTTTCGTTGGCCCACACTTTCGGCGCGAGTACTGGTACATTTTCCAGGAAGCAGAATCGAGAGGGGATTAATCTAAGTTGGAAGAACTCCCAATCGATGTAAAATAAATAGGTTTAGACCAAATCTATCTGTTTGTCTGTCCCTCTCATGTCTTCCTTTGGTTTATCTGTCGGTCCGTATACCCGTTTATACTTTTAAGAGATCAGTTTCATGAATCACAATCGTAATTTAAACTTTTTCTTTCTTTCTACTATACCAATACTTTCTCGTGCCTTTATGCCATGCATCTATGTCTTATTAGCATTGTTTTCTAACTCCAGAGGTGTTGATAGCTATGGCAGTAGAATACAACCCCTACAACCTATCACAGAGAAGCCCAATCACCTTGACCCCCGTACATACGGGGACAACCCCGCGGGATACTATAACACTGTACAAGTGAGTATAAGTAATAAATAACTTAATGATAATCCGGGGCTCGTATCCAACAACCACTCAAATATTACAAGTCGAATTAATTTTTTGTGACAAAGGTTTTGATTGGGCGAGACGTATGTCTCAGCGAATCAGCAACCTCGTTATAAAATCCAAAGACAACATTTAACGAACATTGTTAGTGACTACTAGACCCGGTGACCAACCTATGTAATGAAGTTTAAGATTGGATGGTAATTTCTCTTAATCTATATTCTCACACAACAAAATTTTAGACTTGTCCAAATTGAAAGAGGTTGAAGAAGACAGTTTTAAGTTAATGGAATTTAGAAAATATGCCCTTTTTAGGGTAGAAAAACGCTGTGGACATTTAAGAAAGTGCTTGTTACAAGCAATTTCTTAAATGTCCACAATGTTTTCCGAAACTTTTTCGCGAGGGGTGTCAAAAAACGGGATTGTGTGGGAATGGTATAATATAATCATTTTCCCCCCAAAGTATTTGTCTATAGAAATAAAAAGATATCAACATATCTATCACTTTCATAAAGATTGTAAAATAACTATTATAAATATTTTGGTAATGATAAAAATTATATGCTATAGCTCTTATCATTTTGTAAAGTTTTATGACAATAATTAGAATGATATAATCAAAACATAGAAGCCGAGTAATTAAAAAAAAATAGCATTTCAAGAAATGTTTCAAGAAACTCTAATTATTATCCTATATATTATTGCTGTATATTGTCCAAATTGTACCTCTATGTACTTGGATGAAAATAAAAGATATGTTCTGTTCTGTTCTGTTCAGAAAAGTCAATTACAGTCATCAAATAACTCTTTAGATTCTTTTTAAGAATCTTAGATAATATGTCATCGCGAAGAACACACCTATTATTTTGGGCGTGAACAATACCACTCTAAAGTTTAAGCCATTCCCGCATAGTGACACTTTTAAAAGCTCCTCAAGGAAAAAATTTGGGAAAACTTTGTGTGAATTGAAGAAATTGCTTGTTACAAGCAATTTCTTCATTTGCACAATGTTTTTTACCAAGAAAGTTGAAAATTCTTAAATTTCATAAACTTTTAATTGTTGTCTGCAACTCCTTTCAATTTGAACCATTCTAAAAAAATGCAGTCGGGTAATGCGTGAACGATGAATACAGAACAGTTCTCTTTCAGTTGAATTTCGCACCAAAGAAATAAAGTAATAATATGTTGTATTCTATTATGACAGGAGGTATAGACAAAGATCAGCCAGCACATTAGTGCAGTCTGATCTTGGTCTACACCACCTTCTTGTCCCTTCCAAGCAAAAGTTGGGAATATGATTAATTTTGCATAAGAAAAGTTTTCCCTCCGAGAAGGCTTCCAATGCACCATTCATCAAAATTGTCGGGTTTTTTTTATAACGGATTTTATTCAGCAACACAAAGGTTTACTTTAGGCACAGCATAACATTTATTGTTCATACATTTTAAGGTATATCAGTCTTAAAATCGAACCAACCAGTTTGATGCTATTCTTAAGCACAAGTTATGTCTGATTTCAGTCATATGTGTATATTAATTTTAAAATGACAATTTTGATCAGGATTTTTTCGGAGAAGGAGACGGCAGCTATTACGATGTAAGAGAATAACGCACCTTGCAATAAGCATTTAACACTTCTTTATATAGCAATAGTGTTCAATATTTTTCAATCTCATTTTTTGTCGACATACAGTGGAATCTTGATCAATTGCTAATTTCTAGTTCTTACTTGAGAATGTGCATTTGCATATACTTGTATAACTGATTTTCATTGTTTTCAAAATTCATTTGCTGTAGCATAGAAACAAAGGCTCCTCACAACAGTATCGTTTCCTACATTTCGTCAGTGGGCGATCAAAACCTCGTAACTACAGCTTATTTAAGTTGCGATTACGAGGATTTGGAAGCGCAAGGACGATTTTTCTTCTTAGAAAAAAAAATCGTATCTAGTTGCAAAAATACAAATATTATAATATGTTTGTTATCATTATCATGCTTTGGCATGCTTTTAGATTTGGCAAGTCCAATTACTATTAGAAATCTCAGTACCAAGTTTCCACTGTATATAGTTGTTAAGCTTTGTTTCATACTGTTAAGGGAAATGCACTTTTGATATGTATAGAATTGAATCCTTTCAAAGTTAGTATTGATTGTTTTTATAAGGCATTGCCATGAACCACCAAATTATCGAAACAATTTTTTTTAATCAGAGCAAAACTCACAAGAAAATCACACAATGCTAATCATATAGATATGTGGATTTGATTCAAGGGAGGGTATTAGAATACAAAATGTGTCTCAGAAGGAGATTATCGCCCTTATGTGATATAGAACAATCTCTGGTTTTCTCGACCAAGAGGAATTAATACACAAACGAAATTAAGATCTTATTTGAATTCTCACTCAAGCAATTCCTTCTTTTCCAACAACGTTTAGTACACTATGAAATGATTGCTCATCTCGACATGTTGTCTACAACTTATTTCGCTTTGTATGACTATAAAAATTGAATTTCGATAAAGTTGGTCATAAGTGGATCCACAATTTTTTCTCGTGGGTTTGGGGTTGAGGTGGGGGTAGGGTCAAACCAATAAAGCTCCCGTTTTATAATTTTTGTTAGTTGATGAGCAAACTGTCGTAGGTGCAGGCTGAACAAAGCTGTAGCTACGTCAATTTGGTTGCCCACTGACAATATGATACTTTGATTTCTAGATTTTCTTAATCTTATAACTATATTTTAGTCGAAATCCCAGAGGGATCTGGAGCCCTGTAACCCCCCTCCCTCACCTCCAAGATCCGCGCATGGTCGTTAAGACGGAAAATAATCTAACTTGAGGGATGTTATATCTATGTATTGTATACAGAGAACACCAATATTTTTATTACACTATATTTCATGATAAGGACCAACAGGATAGCCCTAGGGTAATTTTAGTCTTGTCTCTTTACCTTAATTCCCCCTTAGTTAACTATAGAGTCGTTACATGACATCTCCGACAATTTCAAAGTCGAGATCCATCGAGCCAAAATGGGCCTCCCGGGTGTTCCGTAAAACAAATACTTGAAAAATAGATTTAATCAAGCAGAGGTCAACCATTTTAGAGAAATGGTAATTATTTTGATAGAATGGCCATTGGCCATTCAGAAAAATTTCAAAACGTTAAAGTGGAGTTGGACCAGGGTCGTTACTTTTCGCATTTCTCATAAGGTGCTTTTTGTCCCCTGGTGGATGGCAAATATTTTACATAGGTAACTGACCAGCCAGGATATTGGTTAAAGAAACTCCGAGACAGAGCACATACCTTGTAATTGACCAATCGCTGGCCTCGCAAACTTACTCCGTTGGTCTCGCCAATTGACTCCACCAGGGAGTTCACTTCAATTTTTAAACGGCGTTGTTTTGTAAAATTTATGACCGGTAGAATGTAACAAAAGGTAGATTGATTGGTTGGCCACCTAAACGTCGTAACTACAGCTTATTCAAGCTGTAGTTACGACAGACGTTTAAGTCATTAAGCCAATAAAAAAAGCTTCACACAAATGACGGCCAATGTATGAGTTTAAATTTAATTGCCATTCTAAATGAACGATTTCATTGGTTGGCTAATGATTTGATTGACAGCCGCGATTGGCCAATTACATTGATCTGACTGCGCAGATACACAGGCTCATCTTAATCGTCACTTGGTGGACGTGTACAGATATTGGAAATGTCATGTAGAGGCTCGAAAAGTAGTTTCAGAAACAAAGGCACAGATTAGAGGGTGTGATTACGTACTTAATATTTCGTTTCTGTTTCAACTCTTAGCATGATCCCACTTAACCCATTCCCACACAATCAAAATTAAGACTGGTCAAAATTGAATGAGGTTACGGATGACTAAACAAAGTTGGTTTAGAATGACAAATGAGGGCCACATGAAATAGAAAACATTGTGAGAAAAGAAGAAATTGCTTTTTTATAAGCAGTTTCTTCTTTACTTACAATGTTTTCCACAGCTTTATTTCTTTCGTGTTAAATTGCGGGGTTGTGTGGAAATAGGTTAAAGGATTCCAAATAGACTCGTCTAAATTATTTTTTTTCACTTTTGAAGGAAAAGTTCCATCTTCCCTTTTCCTTATGTAGATATTTTGACGTAGAACTTTTAATGTAATCCTGTATGTTTTCCAAAAATATTTTTCTCGCTTTCTCCTACAAGTAGGCCCCATCAAGAATTTTGTCAAAACGATACAGAAATCTTTGAAAATCAAACCATACCCTCTTCTCTGAAGCATTCTTATAACATTCCTCACTTTTAATCTTTCCCCATACAATTGCTTATTTTAAAGCGGTAAATCCAAAACTAACCATCTGGCTTTAAACTTCTATGTAAATATCTTTCTTTTCTGTTCTTTCTTTATTTCCCTTTCTTTCTTCCCTCTTTTATTTTTTCTTAATTTTATTCATTCTTTGTTAATTTTTTTTTATAATTTTGGTCCCAATGGTTATTATTACCCGAATGAACAACGAAATTTTTATTAAGCTTGTTTTGAATATTCTCATTTCATTATGTTATATGACAAACAACCCGATCTTGAAGCTAAAATCAATGTTACGCTAAATCCGGGATATTCCTGTTTTGGCAGGAACTAGGATCAGCTTGTACATATGTCAAATCAGATCTTAGTTTACACCTGTTTGACGTTTTAAGCAAGAGTTCATTATTTGAAAATAGTTCTAAAACGAAATGTTTATCCATCATCAGGTACTCATAGCTTTTAGACCCTTTATTTTAATGCAAATCTGAACTTGGGTTTTATTCATCATGACAAGATTTTTTATTTTTTTTTTTTTTTTAGGTTTTTTTTTTTTTCATTCTTCATACTAGATTTCATTTTTCAATTGGAGGTTACGCCATTTTTCAATTATTTTAGGGCAAAGTTCACTAAACCTATTTCAACACTACTCAATTTTAGTCTGGTCCGAAATGAAAGAAGTTGCATACTCATACTTCCACGAAATATTTGCTTTATTATGCTTTAATTATGGCATTTAATTATAAGAAATGAAAATAACATTTTTTTCATTGATGTATTGAATTAAAATCCTAATCACACTTATGACTACATGAAAACATTCCCTTCATTTCTTGATATACACACTTGGACAGTGGCGCTGCCGGAATTCGAACCTGCAACCCTCTACGCAACTCAAATTATCTAACCACTGAACCACGCAGGACTCTCCTTAGTACCCAATGCTACACCATCCTGCAGCATCTCGAGGCGGCAGTTATTTTTCATGTTGAATTGTCCAAGGATTAATGTTTTATATGAACCTTAAGCACTTTGTAGACTTGATAGAATTAATTATACAACCACCCCAATTATCTAACTCATTAATTTCAACACTTTAATACAAAACCTTTTAAGTACTTGTTGATGCATCGATTTATAAGCCCCTTAAAATCGCAGGTCATGATTACATGTAACTGAGTGTAAAACATGATTTGCATCAAGCCTGAAGAAAATTTGTTATTGAAATTTGTCATCTGCAAAATATTTGAATTTGGACAGGTCTAAAATATTAGCAGTATAGTAAAGTGGTAACCACGTTATGACTGCACATGAGTACATTTAATTGTTTGGTTGAATGAATGGGGTTAAACGCCACTTTTTACAGTATTTAAGTCATATCGCGGCGGATAGAGCACCTAACAATGGATTCCTGGTATTTCTCACACCAGTACTACCACTACATCCTTTTCTAGCCTCCAGCTGCTATCCCACGAGTACACTTAAATTAACATTCAGAAAGTAAGTCTATGTTCAACATAAGTAGTTCGTGAATGTTGATGTCTAATGGTTGCTTTATAAGTGAAAAGAGGTTAACGACGTTTTTATGAAATTTATAGGACACTGGATTGCTTCATCAAGGTACTGACCTAGATACGTTCTATGATATCTTTGGAACACTGGTAACTCTTGCTCCATGTAATGTGTTGGCTTTTTGGTTGTGTAATATGTGAATATGAATCAATTCGTATGTGTATAACATCAATACGTACATGTATAATAACGAGATGTAATCGTCGTCCCCAACGACAATAGACAAGGCTGATATCAAACAACGTTGGTTTGTTTAATTCATAGCCAGTACAAAACACAAGCATCAATGGATATATCTAATGTTTAGTATTCTTATTTCAAAAACGATCGTTCTGATTGCAACCCCCCCCCCCAAAAAAAAAATCATATCTCCACGAAAAAAAAAAAAAAAAAAAAAATAGCACGCAGCTATTTTGTATGGTAAAATATTTGCTTTTTTCGCTTGACGTCATTTTAACAATTGAATAGGATATTATTTTTTTTTTCGTTGTGGCATGAAACGAAAAACAAATCTCACTTATATATGAATCCGCTTCGCGAATTCATACAGTGTGATTAGGATAGATATATGCAAACAGGGTTAAGAGAAGTTCGATTTTTATAGAATTAGTTGTTGTTCGCTTGCATTTTACTTTCTACTTCTTTTCATATCAAATTGTAGAGATGGGTCTGCACTGCGTTTAAACAGTGTATATAGTATTGTTGAGCTTATGAATGTATATAGGAACTATAACAAAACATATTAATGTTGAATTGTTATGAAAGTGATCTTAGTTTCTTTCTTTATAATTCACTTGAAGTTGCTTTGTACATTGCACTTGTGCCATTAAGAAGAGAAATATTATATGAGTGAAAATGAATAAATTCGACGCAATAGTAAAATCAGTGGATTGCTTTTCATGCTTAGATAAACTTAAGTTAAAGAAACGTACAAACACGTAGAATTCTGTTCAATCGTGACCCTGTTATTCATTATTCATATCGACGGGGTAGTGGAAAAAACATAGTAAGTGGTGTTAGGCTGGAAGTTTGGTTTCCTATGAAAACTGTGGACGTTAAAGCAGTGAGTGAGGCCTTAGAAGAATCATCTGTCGAGGTTGTAACACAGGAGCACTTTCTGTATTTACGAAAATCAAAGAGAAACGTATGAAATACCCCGAAGGAATTTAAAATATTATGCTTAAGTTATTGTTTCTTGTCTGTGTGGCCTAATCATTCACTGTTACTAATATAAGTATTGTTATAAAGAAACGACGTTTACGAATTTGAATGTAAATACCCTTTGCCATAACGCACTTAGTGTTCCTTGGTTTAAAGAAAATGGCATAGTCTTTGATTAAACTCGTTCAGGACTACAAGGAAATATCATAGAATGAACGCTTTTGTTTAACAAAACAATAGATAAAGGATAGTCAATGGGCTGCCATGAGATATCGAGTTTACGTAGATGAAACGAGGCTTAGTCGAGGTTTCGTCTGTTTAAGACGACGAGGTTGAAAATTTCAGTATTTTGTGAACACGAGTTTGATATTCTATTCATAGTATGACCTTACTTTTTATGATAAATCTATGAAATTTTGAAATGGATCAAATTGTGACTCGACGAAAGAATATGACGACTTTTTTAAAATGACGTCAATACCTTGCGTCACATGACGTCATTTTCATCGTAACGAAAAGGCGTTATCACAGGCTTCAGTTCATTTTCATAGTTCTGACAAAAATGTAATATCATCCTTGTAAAAGCAAAATTATTCAACGGGCTTATTTCATTGGCACACCATAGGTCATTGATATATTTCCTATTTTCGAGATATTTTTAACTCAATGGAACAAACAAATCAATCATGATGGAAAATGTCATCTTTAGTAAATGTCGTGCCCTTAACCCATCCCCCCATAGACACAATTTTAGACTGGTCCAAATTGAAAGAGTTTGCAGATTTCAAAACAAACTTTGTTTTAAGTGAAAAATAAGGGCAATGGGGGATAGAAAACTTTATGAGAAAAGAAGAAATTGCTTGTTCCAAGCAATTTCTTCTTTTCTCACAATGTTTTCTAAGGCTGTATTTCTTTGACGAGTAAATATACGGGGTTGAGCGGTAATGGGTTAAAGAGCCTAACATAGGATCGACCTTCAATGGCTTGATTTCAGATTCTTCTAACCAAAAAGAGTACATGTACTGGTAAAGAGATCCTTAACGTCTAATGTTACATAGATAAAACATAAGTGAAAAGAAAGTTTTATCGCTTGACATGGTTCTATGCTTGACAAGCGTTGTCCTTTTTCTGTACAGTGGATAATTAACAGGGGTATTTCTTTTTTTTTTTTTTTTTTTTTGCATTTCTAATACATTTCATATTTTATATTAAATATTTTTTCATGTCTTTTAATATTTGTTCATTCTGGTAGAATAGCATTTCATCATTTTTTTTTCTTTTTGATATGAAATGCTTTAAACGTTTTGTATTTATATATGACCTTCAAATTGCAGGGTCTGGAAAAGCATGATTACCTAATTTCAAAGTTAGTCTAGTTGATTTTTCTTTATGATTGAGAATAGCGTAAGTTTACTTTGGATATCATAAAAGTTAAAACTTTTTTATCATAATTAGCATCACCATTGCTTTTTAGGGTCTAACAAGTTTTCCTTTATTTCATATCTTGTTCGAAATATGATTGACATTAACATATGAAGCAAGAAAATGTTTTGTATATGAATTATTCTTTTATGATTTAATTTTTAGATTTATCTATCAAAAACGAGCGTTCTGATCAGCCGCGAAAATAATTACTAAATCATTGAACAAAATTTTGAGCACAAAGCTATTCTGGATGCTTGCGCACAAACAAGTTCCACAGAAAATGTATCAAAAGTAGTAAAATAGTTTGTTCTTTTTGCTTGGTGTGATTAAATCATAAGAAATGAAGAGAATGTTTTTGTGTTCATGGAGGTATGAAAGGAAAAAACTCATCACACTTCTGTATAAATCCGCTTCGCGTATTCATACATTGTGATTAGTTTTTTCGCTTCGCGTATTCATACAGTGTGATTAGTTTTTTCGTTTCATACCTCTATGAAAACAAATTATTTTCTTCATCTCTTAATTAATGAATTTTAAAAACAAAACATATTTATCAAAATATTTGCCTTTTTCAGCCAACCACACTTATAAGTAAACGGCCTGATTCAAAAGATATCAGCCGGGTCCATTACAAAGCTCTACCTCCAATTCAAGCAAATCGCACTCGGAATGATATGTCAACAGTGTTTGAAAAAGAAACCTGGACAGCAAACCGAGATCCACCGTTAGCCAAAGAAACAGAATATAAAACAAACTATTTTTCTGATAGTCCATTTAACGACATGGACCAGAGACGTTATTCGAGTCAGAGACGTGACCACCTTCGTGTGGAGGCCGAAGAATATGAACAGTTAACAAAAATTATGCCACCTAACGTTTTTCTCCCTAACGATCCTGTAAATTATTCGCGCCTGGAACCAGTTTTGACGAGGTTGATAGCGGGGGAGATGGATGGAGGTAACCCACAAGAGTTGAAAGACGTGTATCTCGAAGCCAGTCAGCATGATAAGGATCTACGAGGATTCTGTTCTTTGGAAGTCTTAGATAATTGTCTCCATAGGCATAAGGTGAGTGTATTCCCTACTTTTAGGACTAAAAAGGGCTAATGGTTCTATATAATTTCATTTTTACAGATTTTTTTCATATTTTTGATCAAGAGACATGCACGTCACATGCCTCTAGAGGTGGGTTTGTTGTCTACGTGAATGGAAGATATTTAATCCATGACCAGGTAAGGACAATATAGACGCGTCAAAATTCAAAGAAGTAACGCACGGTAAATTAAGCTGGTGAAATTTTAAGTCTCAGTCTTTCTGGGTTAAAACATAGAAGGAAATGAAAAAAAGTGTTTGAAATAGTTTAACAATATTTTCCAAGCTTCTCTTTCACGATTCGTCAAAAGTTAAGTGAAGGAAAGAGTTATGAGATGATTGACATAGGAACTTTACCAGACGAGCCACCGTCATAGCGCAGTCGGTAGCGCGTCAGACTCCCCATCTTCAATCATGGGGTGTCATGGGCTCGATCCCCGATGGCGGCACATATCCTTTCCGACATTTGTCCCTCGCCAATGGATGGATAATCGTAAACCTAATAGGGATAGCAGCTGGGGGCTAGGAAAGGATGTAGTGGTAGTACTGGTGTGAGAAATACCAGGAATCCATTGTTAGGTCTCAAGCCGCCGCGATATGATTAAAATACTGTTTAAAGTGGCGCTAAACCCCATTCAATCAATCAATCAACTTTACCAGACGACATAATTTCAGACCGGTCCAAACTGAAAGACGTTGCAGACGACAATTTTGAGTTATTGAAATGTTAAAAACCTTTGTCTCTTTTGATTGTAAACATTGTGGATAATAAAGAAATGGCTAGTTGCAAACAGGTTCCCCATTTTCCTCCATGTTTTTCAATTTTTTTTTATTTCTTAGGGGCGTAGAAAACCTTTGAAATAGGAAGAATAACATGATGAAGAGCTGACCTACACTTAAACAATTTGAGTCAATAGGTTTTTGTATAATATGGGGAGACGTTGACAATACCGATGCTTATCGTACTATTGAAGTAATACACTGAGTGTATGGGTTATTTGTCTTTAAAGATACACCTTTAATTATCATTTAGTTAACACTCGACGTTACAAAATATTAACCCTGTGCGAATCGATATACGAAATAGCGATTTTATAGTGGATTTAAAGTAAATGTGGCATTTAATTAACCTTTTATCAGACGACAAAAATTTAAGACTGGTCCAAGTTGAAAGGAGTTGCAGACGACAATTTACAGTTTATGAAATTTTAGATTTTTTTCAACTTTCTGGGTAGAAAACATTGGGGAAAATGAAGAAATTGCTTGTGGCAAGCAAGTTCTTCATTTTCACAATGTTTCCCAACTGTTTTCTGGAAGGACGTCAAAAAGCGTCCTTGTGTGGGAATAGGTTAATTGAGTGATTTTAGCGTCGAAGTTACGTACGTTCTGTTAAAATATCATTTGCATTCATTGTCTATCTCAATTTTTGTTTTTTACATAATCTTCTTTTAGTTTGACGCTGTTTGAAATCAAAGTATTTCAACTACTTTAAGTTAGGAAAGCGTGATTTGATTCAGATGTTTCAGTGTTAAAAGCTATCGTGCTAAAGTGAATGGAATGAGGCGAAAGTAACAAAAGTAAATCTGAGTATATAAATATTAACCCATTCCCATATAATGACACCTTTTGGCGCCCACGAGGAAAACAATTTGGAAACATTGTGGAAAATGAAGAAATTGCTTGTGACAAGCAATTTCTATATTTTCAACAATGTTTTCTACCCAGAAAGTTAAAAAATCTAAAATTTCATAAACCTTAAACTGTCGTCTGTAACTCAATTTGGACCAGTCTAAAATCGTGCCATCTGGTAATGGGTTAAAACAAAATGCATGCATTCTTTATCTGAAATTGAGCATCCGAAATAATACCAAAAGAAAATGATTTAGGTTAAGTAATGTGCGTAGAAAACAGAAGCCACAATAGTAAGCACGATATGCGAATCCTTATCATTCATAATGACTTGTTCTAATAATGAGGAGGCTAAAATTCACAAGTATGCCATCGTCATAATATACGTCATCACATATTTAGGAACAGAGACCAAGGTGTTGAATTCCTAGCAATTTAAAACACAAAGTGTACTAGATCAAATGATGACACGCTTTCAATCACGATTTCGTCCTTAAAAATATGAAATATAGGAGTTCAATTTTTATTTCTTTTGCGAAGCCAGATTTTGCATGACGTAGCGATGATTTACAAAACACAAACAATATTTCTTATTTACATGATGTACATTATGACAACGCGGCCCCATATAGTGTGATTTGGTTTAAGGCTTTATACCTCAATTCAAACAAAATGTATTTTTTCATACCTACATCTGTATATTTTCGGCGGCACATAATCTTTCCGACATTTGTCTCTCACCAAATGTTGGATAATCGTTCACCTAAGTGGGATAGCAGCTGGAGGCTAAGAAATGATGTAAAGATGGTACTGGTGCGAGTTATACCAGGAATCCATTGTTAGGTGCTCCAGCCGCCCCGAAGTGTCTGAAAAATTATTAGAATCTCCATTCAAACAACAAACAAACAAACAAATCTGTATATATTTCCTGTAGTTTCATATACCCGATTTACGATTGGTTGCTGCACAATATGTGGACCCTCTACAGCCTGGGAAGATCAACTACGAGAAAACTTTGTCATTTTTAGAGAGAGCATATAAGCTGAGAGACGGCGGTGATATGTAAGTTCTAACATTAATGACTTTATTATCACTACACTCGAAACATAAATAGGAAATTTTACAACAGTGTGTTTTTCTAGTTGTTGTTATTGTGTTCGAGAATCGTGTGTAGATATTTTTGTTGGATGAGACCGAAGGTCTTATCTAATTAAAAAATACCTACATACGATTCGAGAACACGGTAACAAAAACTAGAAAAACACACTGTTGTCATATCCCTTATATTACATACATTTTCTGACCGAATACTAAGAAAATCCACTGAAAATATTTCAGAACGGAAAAAAATACACGTGTCATCGTCACTTTTACGGAAAACGCCGAACGTCAGTACAAAAAAAGTAGTCCTTATTCAAAAGTACATGACGAATGCAGTCTTTCAGAAAGCAAGCATTCCATTCAAATCATTTATAGGTATGTAATAAATTGGTTAATTTCTATGTTATACTTGTAAGAGAAAATCCAGACCCCTCAGTGAACTCATCGGAACTGTCGCAATGACAATTTTGACATATGCCCTGAACACACGTTTAAAAGACAAACATATGACTCTGAATGTTTTAAGACCAAATCGGTTCCATATTCATTTCACATGCATTAAAACACTTGGATATTCTAGCTACCTAGATTTTCTATTAATAATACGTGAAATTTTCTTCTTCAATCAAGGTTTGTTACTTTAACTCAATTTTTCTATTGACAATTATGGTGATCTACATTTCGGTAGTTAATCAAGTTTTGAAGGCCAAGGCTTAAACCTAAAAATGCATGAAGATAGTGGTGATAACCGCTAAGAATATTGTTATTGATGATTTTGTGACGTGTTTGGTTTTTCACGTTCATCGTATAACTGAAAATTTGTTCAGAATAGCATACAATACCATTCAACTATTTGTCCGCAACCATTTTTTTCTTTTGATTTGCATTTGAATGATATGTGGAAAATGCACAGGGAAAAACATCATTTACCTTTTCTATTAGTCAAAGAAGACATACTGTAAATGGAGGTCTACAAATTGGTAGTTCTTTAAGCTCACCTAGAAATAAAATAGCTTCCAGCAGGTTAGTTTATTAGCCTTAAAAACCGTTTATTTTTTTAAACCTGTAACAACGTTAAACCCGTAATATCAATCTCACTTGGTTTGGTTTTGATTCACACACACACATGACAGAAACCATTTCTAAATTTCGGTTCAAACCTACATGAAAACAAGAAAATGTTCTCTTCATTTCTTATAATTTAATAGCATCGAGCGAAAAAAAAGCAAACATTTTACAAAATTTGAAACTTTTTTGTATTGGACTGTTTTGTGCGGAAGCATACATATTAGCTGCCTGCTCAAAATTTTGTTCATGGAGGTATGAATATTTTTTACGTCCAATCAGAAAGCCCGTTTTTGATAGACGAAACTAAATCATCTTGATTTAAAAGCAAATTATTCCAAGACCTTTGTAGAAATTAGACATAAAACTTTACCAAGTCTGTGTTGTCTCAGGACAAAGAATGATCAGCAATCCTACAGGTAGTACTTGCACTGAGTTTTGTTTTCAGTATTGGGTGTTCACTTTCTATCTGTTTGGGAAGTCTACATTTTTTAATTATACTATTTGTTACTTTTGAATATGGCAAAACGTCAGCATTTGTTTGTGATCCATTGTCATAAAACACACCGGGATCATCAAATCGTGTTCATAAACCAAGCACGGAAATAACAAACGATATAGAAATATGTAGAAAATAGTCTCTTAAAAAGAAATCCATTAGGGTTGTGTGTTGTTCTCGTTACTTGCAGCACCCAAGATTCCATATCGAACTCATCAAGGAGACTTGTTGAGGAAATGACGGATATAGAGTCACCCAGGTTTATAACTGTTGAGTGTCGCTGTGGCAAACATTAATTTCAGCCATCTCAGAGAATGGCTTTTAAATGCTTTTGTAAATGTGATGTGTATTAGTTGTATGCTAAGCCGAGTGTGCTACATAGATTTTAAGCCCAATCTATTTTAATATGCAAACTTATTCACAAATTTCATCGTTATCATTTGGTCTCAATATGCATGCGTTTATTTAAAAAAAAAACATGTTTTAAATGAATTATCAATGTGATATCTCCTCAGAAAGTATTCCAGACCGGCTTTTGTAATTTTCATTCTGTATATGTGATAAGAAGTCCATACATTAAAAAATTCTCCTATATTAATCTATAAGTAACCTTTTTGAACGTCACGACTGATTATAAGCAAGAATGGAATACTTTGGATGCTTTTTAAACTCATTAAGTTAGGGAGACTGACTTTGAATTTCGATATCACTATTCTTTCTTATTCTTCGTCTCCTGAAAAAGTCATTTGGCAGTACATCTTTTGACAGTTATTTTCGATAACTAATATGCTTTGGTCCCGGGAAAATTCTTTGATGTAAAATGTAATTTTTTCAATAATCTTGAAACAAATTTAAATTCAATAAAAAGTCAGTTTTTATGAGAGTAAGAAACCATGAGATAGATCTTCAAAACTATTTAAAAAAATTCCAGGGTTAGTTATTAAGAGATTTAGAATCAAGAATGAAAGAAATAATCTTCTAAATTGCTATGAAATTCCAAAGTTTTGTGTTTGTGTGCTTTTGATGGGTGTTGGTATTTATTTACTTCAATGTTATTCATCTCAAGCTCTGAATTACAGTTTTATTAGATCGGCTTTTTATTAAGGATTAATGTGAGATTAGAAATATCAAGCTTCTCGAATGATCTCATACTTGTATATACTTCAAAGAAACAATCAAGTACTTATATCCAAAAACAAATCACAAGATAACGTGTATAAATCACAAGACATATAATTTAGGTATCACAATAACAGTAACTCGAATTGGAATTCGAGAAAAAATCCCTGGCCCCGCCCACTTACTGTGTTGGCCACGCCTATTGACTCCGACATGGAGCCCGCTTCGAATTAAATGGTGTTATTTTTCAAAGTTCATGGCTAGTAGCGTGTAACAAAAAATTACAATAGTTGGTTGGCAACTTAAATGTTGTAACTGCAGCTTGAATAAGCTGTAGTTACGACGTTCAAGTCGCTTTAACAACAAAGAAAGCCTAACAAAAATTATGGCAAATGAATGTTTAAAAAAACCCAAACAAAACAAGAACACATGTCTGTCCGTTTTTGGGATAAATCGTGAAGTTTCTTCATCATTTAAATTCGACTAGAAAGAATATATAATAAAGTTATGTTCAATGTGAGTTTTTATTTCACTGCAACGAAATCAAAATTCTATATTACAATAAAGAAGTGAATTTGTAATGAGACAAGGTGTTTTCTGACGTTTGTATGTTTGAAATTGAATGGTGTTCCTGTATTTTTAGGTCTGACAGGCCGAAGTATTACATGTCAAACGGAGAGACGTAAGTATTTATGTCTTCTTTTCCAAAATCAAAGATTGTATTTAAAATGTTGCTCTTGTCAAAACTGACTATTGTTCCTTTATACCCAACAATTATTACCGATAATTTATTATACACTAAAGATTACAGTTAAACTGAGTTGGTCTAAATAGGTTTATAAAGTAATAAGGATAGAGGTTGACTTAAAAAAATATCAAATCGGTAGTGAGTCTTATCTTTGCACGGAATCACTTTTGGTTTACTAAAGACTGCTATGGCTTATTTATATTTTTCTCCAAAAGTCCTTTTGCCGGTCAGTCAGTAACTTGGGAATTTTTATTGGTAGCAAACAATGTGTGGAATTTCAAAGAATATATTTGATAGGATCTATTTTAGGGGAAAACTGGTCTATTTAACCAATTGATCTGTATGCATATTTGTAAAGAACCTTTATTTTGCAAGTCAACAATGTTTTACTTATCGTATAGTTATCCCTTTTAAGACAAGTTTAAGTACTTGGGTGTCTAATTTTGCAGTATCAAACTTGGATATTATTATAAGGATGGAGAGGTTGCTAAATTGCTACGCACTGTTGAAAATGAGTTGTCAAAGAGTTCTTATTTCATGGACTGGACTAAGTGGAACAACGCTTTCAACAAAATGGACAGAGATCACAGAGAAACTTTATCAGCTAGCCAAGTAAATATTAAAAACACAACTTTGATTCCTTGCTAATTTTTCGTTCATGTCGAAACACTTTGTCGTAGAGAAGTCTTAATCAATTCAATTTTAAACTAATAAGGTTTACCCTAGTCTTAATCAATTCAATTTTAAACTCACAAGGTTTACCTTATGATACTGATTTGAACAAGAAAGGTTGGGCTCTTCTGTAATGCTCGGACGATGACGAATTTAACATAACTTTTATACTATAACTCTCTCTGTATTTAAACCTATAAAACTTTAAAACTATGTCTTTGTATGTTTTGGAATTGGGGTTATTTGTACATCTCTCTCTTGATAGATCTTCAGTGCATAATGATTTTACACAATGTCACAAGACAATTTCAGATACAAATATTATTTCATATTTGTATATTCTATACTATTTGATACTGTTGTATAAAACTGTGTTATATTTTCTACTTAATTGATCACAAATTTACTTTTCAGATCAAAGATATTTGCTATGACAATAAACTGCCACTTTCAGACTCTATTGTCAATCAAATCTTAGCTTTATGCGAAGACAATAACAGAGACGGGCAGTATAGGTAAACGATTTCACATTAATAACGCATCAGTAACACACGAAAAAGACTAGTACTATTGATAGTTAGTTAAATGACGCTTATAAGGCCGAAGTCTGATTATAATAAATTTGAGTACTATAGAATTTAAAAACAATCCCATATGATATCGAATTGTAAATGATGTTTAGTTTTAATGTCTGTGGAATATCAGTAAACTTACAATAGAGTTGAGCACATTTTACAGTAGGATATCCGTTCTTCTGGTCACAATTCATGTTTCATACAAGCATTTTGCGAAGAAATGCATAAGGTTGTATAGACTAAGAATTCAATAAATTTATGATAAACCCTTTGTCTAATACTTCACATAATTATGGATTTGCGGCTCCTAAAAGTATATATAAAAATAATGTTCTATAATCCTTTATTTTCTTTTTCAGATGGAGCGACTTTCTGGAATTTCTAAGTCGTGTCCGACCCTCTAACACAGGATTACCAATTCCAGTAAGTAAGCGCCCTCTGGATTACGCCAAAAGAATTCCTGAGCCAGTACCCAACTGGCCCAGAACAGATGCGAATACGTCACCAGAGGTCCGTAAAACAGTGTTTGGTGCCACAAGATAGTTGCTGTCATTTTCCTCACCCTTTTCGCACATCTCAACATCTCACAAAATAATTAATTTCTCATCAATCCTAATCGGCTTACAAGAGAATTGGCTTTATATGTTTGGTATTGTGTGATCAGTGATGGTGGCTGGTATTTCCTAACCCGATATCAGTTAAACAGCGTTTTTGGGGTAGATCCTTTCCACAAAACAAAATATTACTGCATAACATTTATGAAGTATAGAAGCTAATGTACTAGAAGTATAACCGCATTTCATACCGCAGAATCCTAGAGGTTTGAATTGTGTCTAAGATCAGTTTGATTTGATAGGCTGAATCAATTAATCTATGAGAGACAAAAGAAAAAAATAAAGAATTAAGTATTGCTTTATTTCATTTGACAATTTTGTCTAACATTGAGGTTTAGAGCAAAATTATTATAAAAGACATTTGTATATTTGTAAGTGATGTTATAAAATAACATTTTTTAGTTAAATGTTGTTTTGATGTTATTTTCAAAGATGAATGAAATCAAAACTATTTTCTTTGTCTTTTGAGTAAATGTAGTTTTGAAAGAGCACGAAGAAAAATCCCTTGAATGGTGAATATTTACAATAGTTTGTTTTCCTTGATAAATCATACTTTGTTATTATTTCCATTCATTTCAATCTAAAATTGCACAGTGTTCTATTTATAATTCAATACAGACACATGGACCAATATTGACTATCAAATATTTGTATCAATTTAACGAATATTGTATTTGTTGTTCGTTGTATGTTAAAGGGCGCCCAATATGTTTTGGTGTCGATTTTTCTGTTTGCATGCTCAACAAGATTGGATTCACTGCTCCGCTTTTGTTTTGCCGTGAACTAAGTATTTTAACTAAAAAGTAATATTGTTTCAACATTAATCCAACACTTGAAACACCACCTATGTTTTTCTTGTTCTTCCACTTATTCTTTTTCATTTTGATGCATGGACACAAAATTAAATGGGCCATTTTGTTTAACAATCACTAAATTCTTGATTTACAGACAGGATGTTTTTTATTATTATTTCATTAAATACTAGGATGCATGTGTTATAATTACATCTATGTTCATTAATCATTAGCATTCTAGGGGCATTGATGACAAACGCTTATCATTTCAATCTCAAATTTGCTTGCAATATTACTTTCAAACAAGTATTACATTCTCTAGAAAAAAAAAAAAAAAAAAAAAAAAACACACAACCTTTTCTAGAGAATACTGTAAGACAATTTCTGTGAATTTTGACAATTCTAGATTGCATAATTATTAAGTTAATGTACAAATGTTAAAGGATAATATATCAAACCTGGCAACTTCAGTTTGACAGTTTAAAATCGTGTACGAATTTATTTTGATTAGGATAAAAGTCAATTTCAAAGTGCCGCCGTCATAGCGCAGTTGGTAGCGCGTCAGACTATCACTCTAGAGGTCCCGGGTTCGATTCCCGACGGCGGCACTCATCCTTTCCGACTATATGTCTCTCACCAATGGGTGGATAATCGTAGACCTATGTGGGATAGCAGCTGGAGGCTAGGAAAGGATGTAATGGTAGTACTGGTGTGAGAAATACCAGGATTCCATTGTTAGGTGCTCCAGCCGCCGCGATAGAACTGAAAGATTGTTGAAAGTGACGTAAAACCCTACTCAAACAAACAAACAAACAAACAATTTCAAAGTATTCGTTAGAACCATCGTTTTGTTTATTCTAAATAAGGAATACATCAAATACGGAATTTGTGTACATTTTCTGACTAAATCGACCTGAGGGTTCAATCAAAGTAAGACATGAGACAAACCGAAGCATATATTCATACGTAAAATAAAAAAGATAATAAGAATTTATATATATTTATTATGTGCTGTTTGAATTTATTCTAAGATAATGCACATTATTTTAAAACATTGCAGCGCCATTCCCCAAGAAAAGAGTCACCTCACAGAGAGCCTTCTCCTGATAAAAGAGGATATGCTGATAGGTAAGATGCTTTTGATCATATAATCCAGGGTGAATTGGTATAGATGATATCTTCCTGCAGCTCTAACTTTAGTTTTTCTATCGATATTACTTCTCCTTTTATTATAATGTTTGTATCGCTTTTTTCACGAAAAAAGATCTTGTCAATGATCTGTTATCCAGGAAAATTTCTTTAAATGACCACATAACGTTAAAAATTACAATTTTTTGATGACGTATAAATTGTCTACCTATTACATCGCCCATAAAAAGCCTTATTGAAAACGAAGAAATTGCTAGTCACAAACAATTTCATCATTATCCGCGTTTTCTATCACAAAATACAAATCTTGGAAGTTTCATCAGCTTAAAGTTATCATCTGTAACTCATTAATTTTTGACCAGTCTGAAATTTTGTCCTCTGGTACATTGTTAATGTACAAAAATAAATTGTAACATTGTTACTTTTTGAGATGTTGACCTATTTTCATTTTTGTGATTCAGACAGATAAAAATGATCACGATTTTTTGTCAGATTTTCCTTGATAATGGACAATATTCTTTAATAGACATTAGTTCTTCCATAGCATGTTTTATTCCAAAACATCGATAAGCTCGGGTCAGTCCGACAGTCTGTTTATTTGTCCGTACGTCTATTCATCTGAATAAGCAAAACTTCATCCAAGAACTTAACCCTTAACCAAAGACTAATATATTATGTATATATTTGGCACAAAGGTACTTTTTTATCGATGCGCATCTGCTTCGGATAATGTTAAGATAATCTAAAGATCTTACAAGGTCATGGTAACCTATTTTGGTCATTAGTCATAAAAATGTGGCTTCGCGGCTTAACATTTTTGACCATTTAGATGTTATAGACATGAACTGTTTAAGACATCTTTTGCTGAAAATGTTATTACAATATCATATCTAGAATTATTGAAAGGAAAGATATCACCCGTGTCAAGAAAACCCGAGTATGTTAGTGCTAGTATTATTTGTCTTTTTATTCTTTGTGAAGCGTTATGTTTATAAATAAAGGTTATATTGCTTCTTTCTCATCTTTCTCATTTCTATTTTCGAGTTGAATGTAGGAACGTGTACTATCTCTAATATAAATTCAAATGGTCTTTTTTTAATATTAAGGATTGCTGCACTTTGTTAAGGCTTTACGGAGTATAAACCAAAGGCAGAAAACATGCAATACGATTGATGAATAAATCTGCTTATTATAAGTAAAATAAAACTGTGGAATTATCTCCTTCACGAATAAACCCTTAAAAGGGTTAAGACGTGGTAGCTGAACAGCATTCAAATGCGATAAGGCTAATAGGAAATTGAATAGTTCCGGTGGAAATTAGAAAATCTTCAAAGTACATATAGGTATTAAAACTTGTCTTTCAGATTTGGTCAGAGCCTTTGAAGCATTTAAGTATAAAGTACACTATGATAACAAATCTTCATTTAAAATATTGTATGATAATTATTTCTTCATGAAAATTGCATACTTTCCTATTATATGTATATAGAGCTCCATCGCGAAGTGAAACCACCGTTCAAGTCAGGGAATCAAAGACACCAGCCAGACAAGAGCAGGTGAAATCGCCTGTTAAACAAATTGCTCCTGTAGAAACACAAGAAATAATTAAGAAACATGAGCATAGCAATAGGTAAAGTCAGTTGTTGTGGATGTATTAAAATATCTGTATAATTTAGATTAAGTGACGGCATTATTTGTTATTAAGAGGCGTGTGACTCTTCAACGTGCTGTATTAATCTCAAAAGCGTTGTTGTGGTATTTACTTTGAAGAAGTATTAAGAGGAGACAGTGTTATTAACATAATGCTTATCACTTAAGCTAACTTTTGGACATTTTTGTCATATGGGTGCTAATTAACATTCAATTTGTAAGTCTGTAATGCTTCCTAAATGCATGAAAGTTACTTGAAAAAAGTAGTTTTAATAAAGTGTGTTATATTTGCACTATGTTTCAGTGCCCGCAAGTAAAATGGTCCCATTTTAACAAAAAGGTTTGATGCAAAAGAGACGAAAAGTCTAAAGTATCGTTTGTCTGTTTACTTTGAAAGTATTCAATTCATTCCTAGTACTATTTTATATAAACATGCAAAATTCAAACTAGTTAAGTTTATTAACTCAAAAAAGATATCTTAATCATAGTGGCGTTAGATATATATATACATTTTTACATCGTTAAGCTTTATCTGTATTCTTCTGTTTAGAGTGGTATTGATGTTTATGTGTTTGTTTTGAAATGCTTGACATCTTGGTATAGATTGGTATAGATTATGTTTTTGCTATCAATTTGCATATTTATATATTTTTCGTGACTGTTGTTTCCTAAATTGGGGCTGAACAGTTTATTTGGAAAACTGACCTAATCAAGTTATGTTAATCAGCAGCTGAAAGGTTGTTTTTTAGGTCACCTGGCCGAAGGTCATGGTGACCTATTGCGATCGTGTTTTGTCCATCGTCGTCCGTCGTGCGTTAACTTTTTACAATTTCGACTTCTTCTTAAGAACCCTTGGATGGATTTCAACCAAACTTGGCAGGAAGAATCCTTATGGGAAAGCGCTTCAGATTTGTACACGTCATGGAGTTATCTCATTTTGGGGGTCCATAAGGGGACAAAAGGCGGCCAAAAAGGGTACCTCATCTTCTTCTCCCAAACAGGAGGGCCTAGAACGTTGATATTTTGTATACAGCATCCTCTGGTGGACCTCTATCAAGATTGTAAAAATTATTGCCTCAGGATTGAAATTAGCCCATTCCTGGATGTCACTAATCTAACATAGGCTGATATACTGAATTTGAAAAAAAATCTTCTTCTCCCAAACAGGAGGGCCTAGAACTTTGATATTTGGTAAGTAACATCATCTGCTTGATCTCTATCAAGATTGTACAAATGAATGCCTCAGGATTAAAATTAGCCCATTCTCGGATGTCACAAATTTAACATAGGCTTATATATAGTGAAAACTTAAAAAAAAAAAAAAACTTCTTCTCTCAAACAGATAGGCCAAGAACTTTGATATTTGGTATGTAGCATCATCTGGTGGATCTCTATCAAGAATGTAGGAATTATGGCTCTGGGTCATAATTAGTCCATTCCCAGACGTCACGGATTTTACATAGGGCTTATAAAGTGAAAATTTTAAGAATCTTCTTCTTCAGAACAGGAGGTCCTAGAACTGTAAAAAAAATTTATTTTGCATCACCTGGTGGACCTCCATCAAGATTGTATAAACTGTGACCCAAGGGGCAGAATTAGCCCGTTCCAAGATGTCCCAAGTTTAACATAGGCTTGTTTAGTGAAAAATTTTAAAAATTGTCTTCTCCCAAACTAAAAGGCTTAGAGCTTTGGTATTTAGTACGTAGCATAATCTGGTGAACTTTTATTTGTTTTTCTACCAACTACTTGATCCTCTCAAAATTCTGGAAAGCGTGGTTTTTTACTTTAAATGATGATTAGTTCAAGCTAATTCTCTAAGACCATTTGATATATCTTGATGAGGGAAAATAAAGTATTATTGTCTATGAAAAATCATATTTCTAGGTTTTCTTTATTATCCGAACTATTCATCTAAAGTGTTGTCTATTTGACAGATTAAGGTTCGAGGTCGGAGTCTATTCCCCTAGTCAGGAGGCAGTTGCCTACCCTGGTTTTACTAGTACCAGTAATGAAGCCATAAACCAATATGAGGATAAATATAAGTATTTGATGTATGTGTTGTTGCAGCTTCAATGCTTCATGCATCATACACCATCGTTTAGCTCCAAGTGCGAGCCTTCAAATAAGGTCTATTTAATGGCTCGGCCACCTCATTCATCAAACACTAAGGAAGCATATGCACATGTATATCATAATTTTTGATTGACAAAATCATTTTACCATTAGAGAATCTTGATCCTATTCCAGATATTATAATTTTGTCAACTTTGAAGTTATTAACATGGGTCAGGTGAATTGAAACTTGATTATGTGAGGTAATGTTGTAAATCTTTGAATTGACTTTTAAGTTTAAAGAGAGTTATTTTTACACACAGTAGAATGTCAGCATATCTTTCAGATGTCCAAGTTGCTAAGAAAGTTAAGATAATCTAAGTTGACTGAATGCGCTTGAAGAAGGTGATATAATTAGTTAAGCAAAGACCGTGATTTAAATACCGACCAGTGTGCGTTTTATCGAATAAGGTGCACTTATTTCAAGGATTGGGCTAGCTCTAATGAAGAATAGATTATTCGTGAAGTTGTCATTTCTTGATTTAGTGAACGTTACTCACCAGACAGACAGAATTTATCTCCTAGCCGCCAGGTCGAATACTATCGAAATTCTCCGGTTCCTCCTGCTCCATCTATAATTCAGAGAAACATAGACGATAATAGAAGTAGATATTTTAGAACAAATGGTCAATATAGACCCAATAATAACGCAAGGTACTTGGCTACCAACTAAACTTGCAATTATTAATGATTCATCATATCATACTTACTACTAAAATCCATCAATTTTTACACATGGCCTCGTCATTGGATTTGTAGCATTTTTTTGTAATCATTAACATGCTTGGATTATCCTGTTGTTAAGTAAGGTCTTTATTTCCTAATGGATTTTTTTTTATTAAAAAATCATAATGAAAGTTAAGGTCACAGTCACAGTCAAAAATACAATATGATCTGCACCTTATCTGACACAGTGTATATATATACATATATTTCATAACTTGATTGCATTCTATTACTCCTGATATTGGACTAAAGCAGATAAGGGCAGAAGTTTTCAATACAAGTCAGAATCGTCCTCAATTATCTGAAATATATATTTGTCAGGATTATCGCTTAATTCATTAATCAATTACCCTTCTGGAGATTTAATTCCTCTAACCTAGTCGGGGTATGATTAATTCCGTTAGTAGTTTCATCTGTAAAATGTGGTATTGTTGTTGCTTTCTTAACCAAGTGTATAAACAAGAAACCTTCTATATGTTTATCTTGTGATATCGAGCTTAAAGTATTATTGCTCTAATAACTGTGCGAAAAACTCTTGAAATTACTAGTTTAAATAATCGTTGATATAAATAGAGATATGATATTAACCCTTGTCATGCTGTATAAATTGCCTTACTGAATTGCTGTCAAATCAAAAGGCTGAAGCACTGATAGAACTTGTTGTTCAAATATCAATATTTTTTGTAGAAACCAACTTCATAAACAACTCTGACAGGAAAAGTACAAGCAGGAGGTGTAGACTAAGATCAGCCTGCACATAAGTGCAGTCTGATCTTAGTCTTCACCTCCTGCCAAAACCGGAATATTCCGGGTTCAGCATGACAAGGGTTAAGGAAAGTCAGTGTCCATCTGTGTGCTAGGGGAAAAAACTTATGCCGATTGTGTATCATTTATAGCGAATTAATTGCTATCATTAAATTCCTTGAAATGAATCAAACGAATGTAAGGATTTTAAAAAGAAAAATGAACTAAATAATTTAAAGGAAACAATGTGCTAGTTGTCACAATCATTATTTTGTAATTACGATATTTGTTATCACAGAAACTTAATTAAAAAGGCATAGATTTTCCTGGCAAATCATTTATCTTTTTTTTGGGGGGGGGTATCTCTGTAAACATGATTTCTTTTGAGAATCACGAAGAAAATAATGAATTTTCACGCCAATTAAAAAGGCAAAGCCGCAAAGGGCAACCTATTATTTGTTAGGTATTTTCATTTTTTGAAAAAAAATCAGTAGGTAAGTTTTATTCTGTCTATTCAGGGAAAATCGTTCTCCGGACAGGCATCGGACCTATAATCAAAATGACAATCATCACACATACTTTAATGGAAACGACACATCTAATCGCGGAAATTATCAAGACCAACCATATCAAAATGAACTAAGGTACATATGAAAATAGATGCATTACTTTATACCTCCCTTTTATATCATTTACAATTTTTTAAGTAGTATATCTTTATATGCATGATTTGTGTATTTTATCATCTATGATAGAAAGACCGCCGATAGTTTCTTACAGTCTTGATGGATACATGTACTATTATCCAGTATTAATTAAATTTGTGAATATCATTTTTTCTTTTAAATCTATTGACTTCCATGTATGATATGGACACTTTATATTTTCACGATTGATTTTAAATATCTTTGAACATTTAATTGTGTCTGCATTGTTGCTTCATCTAAAGAAATACCCTTGGTGTAGTTTAACAAGCAACATGCAGTTTGCTTTATAGACGGAATGCTATCGGCATCCAACATTCATTGTATACATTTTCATTTTGGGACTTACACGATGAAACTACAGCTTATTAAAGCTGTAGTTAAGACATTTAGGTCGTCCACCAATAATATGAATTTCGTCGTATCTTCCTGGTAATATATTTTGCAACCCTATCTCAGTCAAAATGTCATTTCGCAGGTAAGGGGGTGGGGCCAGCGATCCCTCAAACCTTTGACCTCTTTTTTAATTTGATTATACAGCAGATATATCCCTAGTTGGCATGAGAACTCTCGATGGAAGTCGCCGACACCAGGCCCCCCTCGCAATATGTATCAGAGACAATATCCAGATGAAATGAGGTAAAACGCCTCGTCTCTCTCTGTGCTTGCATTAACATAGCTGGTAGTAAATCCGTCTGGCATAACATTGTTAATAGCTTCATCTTGTACCATTTACCAGTATATTATTTTTACACATGGATTAAAAAGAACGAAAGAACGAAATCTAGATCTTGAAATACAAGATATTAACATTGGGTACATGTAAATTGAATATTATTAGTGCTAACAGTCATGCTAAGCAATTTTTGTAAATTTTGTAGAAAATAAATATATATTTTCAGGTAAAAGGAATCCAAAATGCATATTTTTGTGGTTGTATGATCATAAAAATGAAAGCTATTTTAATGTAGCATATAAGGCATTATGCATTTTTTTCTTCGTTTAAATATATCGCATGCTAGTTTAACTCTTTTTGATTAATACAGAAAATTTGAATCTTTCAGAAATATTTTCTTTTATTTCTTAAGTACTTACTATTGAAATAATAGTTTTGATATTTTTTTGTTTTATTCTCTTTTATTCATAGTGGTAATATTGTTATAATTTCTAATTCTAGATAAAATTTTACTCTTAAATAACAACAACAAAAAAAAAATAGTGTCAACACGAGGGTTTTGAAAATGGAATTAGTTTTATTGTTTAACAACCCTTACCGTATTATCCCTTGTTTTGACCCTATGAAATTTGTAGAAGACATTGTTGAAAATTGGCTTGTTATCATTAATTTCTAGGTTTTGAACAATGTTTTTACATTTTATGCACTGGTTTCAAACGTTTTATTATACTATGGCCCTGTTCGTCCGTATGTTTGTCAATCTGTCAATAAACAATTCATTGTGTTCAAAACTACCCCTACTTATTCCATTAGAAAGAGTTCAAACTTGCTAGAATGAATCTCTATGCTGTCTAGTTATTCATGAGATAATCTTAAAAGATTCACATTGCAAATCCTTCTTCAAATTTCAAATGGAATTACTTAAAACTAGCGTCATTGGAACTCTTCGATGTATTTTCGTGCAAGATTTTTGATCCCTCGTGTCGTTTAATATTCATTTCACCTTAACTTGGTAAAATAGCTTAATATCACAATGATTTACGGGCAAGCCCATCGGGCTTATTACGCACCACCCTTAGACGATATTGTTTCAAACGTCTGCAACTTATTTCAGTAAGGAAATTGTCACCTGGTAAGGGGTTGATCTGTTGAGATTTTTTAAATTTTCAATTGTTGTAATGGCCAATTAAGAATTTAAACACAACAAAGCAAATCACAACAAAAACTATATATATATGTTTATTTGTTTGTAAATGAACATGACGTTTTGTCTTTACTTCCCCCTTCAGATATCTTAACAGAGATTCTTATGATAACTATATGAATACTTGGGCGGAAAAGCAAATGAGGTATCATTGCTGTATGTTGTTTTCAGTGTTTTCGTTCATTTGTAAAAAGAGAAGATGTAGATGTTCCTTTTGCCTTGTTTCAACGTACATTATTTTCTGATAACAGTTCACATTTGTTCGTAATTTCATGTGGTGTGCTAGAATTTAAAGAAATTCGGGGTTATATAATGCAGTTATTGTCTTAATGAGTAGCATACTTTAAGTAGTTTAATTTACTGCGAACCTCTCTTTTTTAATCCTTTTTACTCAGAAGAAAAGTCGGTTATACATTTGCATGTTTCTGAATCATTCTTTTTGTCGTTTCTTTCAAATTGTTCAAATGACGTTTCAATGAACCCAATGTTGAAAGAGGAATCAGTTCAAAGAAATAAAGGTGTTCTACATTCAGAAAAAAATAAAGACATGAACATGTTGATCATAGCTTGCCTTCGTAATCCTTGAACTATGAAGAATAGTAATTGCTACAATTTATAAGCATTTATAAAAAGGATATATGAGTTAATCTCCTTCGCCATTTCATAAATCATAAAGCAACATGGCCAAAAAAGAGGTTTAAGCCAATTTCTAGCTTGAAAAAAAATGTGATGCGTTACTTTTATATCTCTTTCTTCAAGGGCGAACTGATTTCAGTTCAGTTTTAAGCTTATGCTTGTTTTTTTGATGGTTTTTTTTCGGTGCAGGGTAGCTCGTAAATTGTCTTATCATAGATGTGTTTTTTTTTTTTATCAAAATGTTTTTAGAAATAATAAGCGATCTTTTTATTTTAAATTACTGTGTGCAAATATTTACAATTATAATATAATATCACTTTTATTTTATCTTTGGTAACTAGGTTTTGCGAAGAATAAAATTCAAAGCATTAAATTCTAAATAATGGTTACTAGGTTTTGGAAAGAATGAAATTTAAAGCATTAAAGGTTTTAGAATTTTTAAGACTAGACAAATCTTAGAAATTTGAGCTTCAAATATTACATAAATTTCAGAGGACAGTGGCCGGACAGCCGATATAATAGATCAAAGTCATATGCAGAGCCACAGAGGTACGCGAATTAATATTCGTATTTTGCCCTTTTTATTTTCAAAACCTTGGTTATATGGCATAATGGAATTATGTCATTTTTTGTGGTTACTGCGATGCATTTTGCAGGAAGTTATCTTGTACCTATGCATTGACAAGATTTTTTTTTAAAGTTCAGGATGTCTCATAATATCTTAAACCATTATTTTTTGACAATGTTTTCAACATGTCGTCATTAAACGTATTGTGACGTTTATCAAAGAGTCATATGTATTTCTAAGAGTTGATAATGCTTTGCAAACTTTAACCGACTTCGTATGAACATATACCACCGACTTAAAACTTGTGCTTATCGTTTTGTGTTGTTAGTTTCACACCAAACGGATTAACTTAACTTGAGAAAAAAACATTTTAAATGGTGCCAGTTTTTATGGGATACTCTATATATATGATAATGATATGTAATATCAATAGTTAAGCTAATGTACCCCTACATCCGTTGAATGCAGATCATAGCAACTTTGTCGCCTGTGTCCTAAGCCTAGTCGACGCGACGTCCTTTTGCAATACATTCCAAAGCAGAAGTTACGCCTTGCTTTAGCAACCATAATATTACTAGATATTCATTGAAAGTGATATATAACCCCATACAAACAAGAAAAAGTTTTATACGTCTTCGGCCCACGAAATAGCATTTTCTTATAGGTGATGCGCCCGACATTTATGATTCCAGCGTTAATGACGATTTCGGAATTAACTTTTCTGAATAAAGAGAAAAACACGTACCTGATTCTCCTCAAATGTTCAAATATTAAAGACTCGTATTCCATGCGTACTTATGGCCTGTTTCAAACGAGTTCAAATGAAAAAGTATTTTATGAATATTCCTGCAACAGTCGTCACGCAACTCGGAGGATATTAAGACGTGATATCGTTGAATCATCGTCACACATCGGCTGATAACGCCGAATCCGAGCGTCGCTTTTATTACCCATTATTTAATAATTTAGGCCGAAGCACGATGATGACCCATGTCTTCAGATTCTTTCTGATAAATATACTGAATAACATAATATGAAAATAATATGAAAAAGTTTTGTAACAGATTTTGTGAAAATAATGAAAAGGTATTCGTTTACGATTAGGTTTACGATCATCAATCCATTGGTGGGAGGAAAATATCGGAAAGAATATGTGCTTCAAGGGTAACACAGATAAACACTGTGTTTAAAAGTCAGATTATAGCGTCTCTGATTTCAGAGAATACCTAGGTGTCGTCATTGTCGTCGTTTTTACCGCCGTTGACGTGCAAAATTTCAAAATTGAAAAAATGAAGTGTTTATTTTTTCCTTGGTGTAAGAACCAAACCCTTGATCACACTGTATGAATATTAGTTTGATTCATTTTTAGGTTCATTTCTCAATGAAAACAAAACAAAACAAAACAATTCTCTTCATTTCTTACAATAGAATGTCATCATGCTAAAAAAGCAAATGTTTTACTTGAGTAAATATTGTGCATCTTCTTTGTGTGCAAGCATTAAAAAAAAGTAGCGTATTCAAAATTTTGTTCGTGGAAGTATGAGAAATACTTTAAGTCGATCAAGACGCTTGGGGCTTGATGAACGAAATTAACATTAGATTATTCATGTCTGGAACCCGCGGACCGACTCCAATAATATTCCAAGTGTTGTTGTTTTTTCTCTCTTGATATAGTAGGTGTGATGAGTTCAGTTCGTCTTCTTACTCTAAAAGTCTAGGACGTAGCAGAAGGTCAAGTATCAAATTTTGACCTTGCCTATTTTCTTGATCCTATGATCTAATTTCCAAAATAACAAAATAATTGTTCAGAGAACCAATATCCTGCAAGAACTCCCAAGAAAGTTGCAAGTTATTTAGGTTAAAATGATTGTTTGTATACCAATATGAGGCATAAGTTATTCACAAGACAAAAGTACCATGGAAAAAGATCAAAATTATATGCTGTAGTTGTTGCATTATTGACTCTTAGCGGCATATTTTTGTTATGTTTTGTTTAAGATATCACGAGGGTCAAAAACGAGAGAACATTGGTAGGGCCCGACCTCAATCATATAAGGAAAACTTGAGGTATCTTTATAGAAACATTCCATTGAAAATGCTCATTTCATCATTCAAACAGCAGAAGGCTTTCCAAAATATAATAGAGTTTTAATCAATGAAGCAGATTTCAATTCTAACATTTCGACAAGTAAAAAGGGAATTGTTATAGACCCGTCTATGTTGAAGGCTTTTATATGTGTCAAAGAATAAATAAAAGGATTAAACATTGAAGGCAATTATGACATTGGAAGGACATTCCTTCATTATAACCTATCGTTATTTCGTTGAGCCCTAAAATGGTCTTTGAAAAGATTAAAGCACAAAAAGCAATAGAATCGAAAAAAGGTGTATATAAAAACTGATTAACACAGCAAACATCAAACAAGTTTGAAAAAAGTTTTGTGAAAATCTTTTTGAGTCAAGTTATATCGTATTATTTAAGGCGAGTGATCTAGATCTAGATTTATCTTCGACAAATTGATTACGTGAAAATTATTGAATGGGCTATTCTGCTGTTTTAATACGAAATGTTCGTATCATTGTTTGGTATCTGGTTTAACATACCTCTAATTTCGGTAAGAGGGTTTCTTACTTCAAAATTGACATTTTCCTCTGAATGCTTCGCTTCATCACGCCTTCCTCTTTGCATTAATTTTTGCATGATTGGTGCATGTTAAGAATGGGCTTCCCATTTTTTGTTTACGCCTTTTATTTATCTTGCATACTTGGGTACTTAAGACGAGTGTGTTCCAATTATAAAATTTGTTTTTTATTGATATTCTACATATATGTTCAATGTGGTACCTGTTTTTTACCATTCAATTTCAATTTGCACTATGATGGAGCAATCCTGGAAATTACTGCTTGTTACGTTTCGCATCAATTTGATTGGCTACGAAATATAGGGGAGGTAGAACATTTTTTTCTATAAAATTAATCATTCAGGATAAAAAAGATTAATCCTTTCACCAGAATGGAAATTATATTTCCAAAATCTATTCTTTGATTTATACTGTTGTGGAAAATACAGGTCCGCCAAAATCTAATTTGCTAATAGTTGTTTAAACTACAAAGTCATCGTAAAAGGAGAGATTGTTTGGTGTAAACATTTTCCTCGATAAAAGTTCTATTAACACAACCCCCCTTTCTTTTTACACCAACATAAGAATTAAGTTTTGGAAAAAATGTGGAAAATAAAGACATGGATGTTCCAACACAATCCCCTTTCTTTTTACACCAAGATAAGAATTAAGTTTTGGAAAACATTGTAGAAAATAAAGAAATGGCTTTACACAATCGAATTCTCCATTATCTACAATGTTTTTACCGAATAATATAAAGGACGTTGAAGCTTCATTGTAACAAATTTTCCGTCTGCAACTTTTTTGAAACTATACAAGTCTAAAAAAAGTTCGTATGGTAATGGGTTGAAAGTTTTTCTTCTGAACCTTTAATCATTGGAATTTGCGGTGTGGGTTATTTATTTTTTCTTCTCTATAATTCGACCTATTGTAAAGTAAACAAGCTTTCTTATCTGACAGAAAGTCAATTATTTTAACTGTTTAATTTTCTTCTATATATATTCATTGAACTTTCTTGTCTCGGAAGAACGATCTTATTGTTTTTGTAATTTTGAATACAGAGGACGTTTAGTCTAAATGGGTAAAATAGAAACAGTTCAAATTGACTTCATAGATTCGGATTTTAAACAGCTAATAATTCTAACCAATATTTCTACCATGAGAGCTTTATCACGAAATGAATTTATTAAATATAATGAAAATTCAGTAAAAATACAGATAATATATAGCCATATTTCATTTTTATTAATTATATACGGTCCTGGTATCTCCTGAATTTCCAGATCTTCTTCTTTTAGTATGGCGGGTCAAATAATTGTAAACTGATCTGAATGAAAGTATTTGGCATTTTCTCAATTATCTGCGTACATGTTTTCATAACATGTTAGAGAAATTTGACGGACAACTTGGGCTTTACTTGCCGAAATAGTTTGCCGAAATGCCATACGAGTATGTATTCAATTATCTTTATATTAAACCTGTTAAAACTATTTACACGTTTGAACTTGCTTTTGTTGATTTTAATGAATTGATAACTGCTGATTTCAAATGCTTCAAACGGCATATAACCAAATGCAAAGACAATAATGTTTTTAGGATAAGGCAATAATGTGTAAACATTAAAATACTAAATCATGAATTAGTAGTTTAGATTGCGTTTTGTTGGTGTAATGAAAAACCCTTCCTAATGTTTGTATAGAGTTTTTTGTATCTTTAAAATTTGTTTTGTCTGTTTATCTTGGTGTTAATTTTTTAATTATTTAAGACACGTGACGGCTTTTATTGCAGACGCTAGCGATGCATTTTAAGTCGTAATTTTCGACTTTTAATGTCAAGTTATCAAGCTAAACACGAATCCATCAACTACCACGTTAATCCATTGATGTGTTGTCATTTGTGAAATTATGTTTTGGTTATATAAAACTTCATTTATTTAATGCAAATAATTGGAGCTTATAAATAGGGAACCTGATTTTTATGTTTAGCGGAGGTTACGACAGCTCTTATGGACATCAGCCTGGTGGAATGAGAACACCTGTCAGACGGAATCGTAGCTTATCACCTGTTCGACGTCCATCACCTGACAGGGGAATGCAGTACCCAGAGACTGCCAGAGACTCGTACAGAGTGCCAAATCCTGATCTCTATAGAGAAGCTTATTCACAAAATTATTCCTCACCTTATAGAGATAACCAACAGTATTCGCAATATCATGTCAATCAACAACCATCATATCAACATGCTAGGTATTTTTAATTGACAAAGTTAGTGTTATTTGACTTTGTGTTAATTTTGAAAAACTATCAAATATTCCCAGGGCAATATGATATAAGTGATGGATTGGTTCTGTCATACAAAGAATCAATAGACAATCAAATCTTACTCTTAGACCCGAAGTGATTTTTGAACTCTGACATTGTTCGACATTTATGTGAAACAAAATTGTTGGTTTTGTCTCCAAAACGTACTTCTAATTACATTTAATGAGTGATTTCTTTAATGTCGACAATGTATTCTAACCTAAACGGTTAAAAGATTTTTTGTAATTCTACCAATTTAACAAAGGTCAGCGACAAAATCTTTCAATTTGAGACTAGTCTAATTTTTTCATGTAATAATGGGTTAAGCACTATGACACCGGCATACAGAAGTGACTTATATCATGTTCCGCGTAGGAAGCCGATAGTTAGATTTGTTTTACGTTGTCCGCCAGTCATTCGATATCTTGTCCGGAGCATAATTTCTGCTCTAGCATAATGCAAAATTGTCCCTTGTCATGAGCAACCGCACTATTAGACATATTCTTAAAATTGAGGTCAGCTGTACGAAGTAAGTTGTCGAATTGTTTTAACTAAATTAATGTTCGAAAAAGTTAAAAAACGATATTGAATTTGACACACTCGTATTTTTAACTATTTTATTTACCCTAATCAACCGTTTTCCCTTCTGTCCATCTATGGTAAAACATGCCTAATCCTGTGATTGATATTCTTTAAATCATTAATTGTAGACCTCGAAGATTCACTACTTATATGTACATGGTATGTTAAAAAGAATTTTTGACTTTTGTGATAAAAGAGTCCCCTCTAAAAAAAGACTAATCAATTTGCTCTGAAAATCAATATCATCACTTCAGTTCTAATTATGTTGATAATTTTGTTTTACTATGGGAATGTGTTTTAGAGCCATTCAATATTTTTCTCTTTAAAATTCCTCTTTGAACTCATTGATTCCACAATATTCATATATAAATTTGCCTGAAACTAGACCATGATTCCCAAAGGAGCCACAGCAAAACAAACGAGCCATCATAAATAACAGTAGATAAATGATTGCTAGGTATGGTGGAACTTGTTTTCAAATTTAGAAATTGTTAAAGGATGATAGCTATTCTATTTTGGATCATACTGGTCGACGATAAAAGGACGTGGACGTCAATGGGTATTGTAACATAATTATCCCCTACGCCTTCAACATAACGGTTAACGATATCTGCAAGATGTAAACTGTTAGTTTTGTTTTCAGTTTTTTTGGTAGCATGATAGAATAACACAAATAATGTATCCATTGGATAAAACATCCTACCAAGTGTAGATGAAAGTCGACGTCGTTGAAAACCGTGTCCCCAGGTGTATGTAATCGAAAATTTTTAAAGGCTTACAGTTATGCTCAATTTTATTCAAACTCAGCCCAGCTCTGATAAAAGCACGCTAAGCTGAGCGAAAATATTTCGAAGTTATCCATCTTACAAATTGTTATTGTAGTGTGAAGGTGAAAAGGAAAATATACGTACTTCCTAATATATCACGTATTTTCAGTTTTCACTTTGCTCCTCTATTAAAAAGGTGATTCTATTTTCAAAAAAAAAAAAAAAAAGCCCATTGACAATTATTATTCTCATAGAGTATAAGCAGATTTGGAGCATTATTGTTTAACAAACGCATCCTATCTAATATGCTTATGTATGATGTTGTCGTCTCTTTTCTTAACTTGATTACCTTCTAGTACATGTATCTAATTAGAAATGTTTCATAAATTGTATATATGCTTATACATGTTCTGTATGTATTTGTGGATACCTGTTAGAACTTTCATTTTGTATTTGTTCTATATATAAAGTGTACACATAAATGGATTTATCATGAATGCACAAACGAAATGCACTGTTAGCACGTAATCTAAACATGTGTAGTTTTACTGAGTGTGTGGTGTTTGTGTGAGACAGCGAAACCGGATATTAGAAAATTGCATTTATAGTCAACATAATCTTTGATGTCAATACAGCATTTCAGGAATTTTCAATTGAAATAATTGTAGACTGTGAAAATAACTAAACGCAGTGAAGATAGTACACACAAAATGCTAAATTCGTGTCACTCATTAGTGTGTTATCAAGAAATTTACATGACATGACATACCATTAGGTGTTTAAATTCTAAAAGAAATATATAAGTTCTGGATAGTTTAATCTAGCTTAAGTTATATACATCCGATTAGAAAAGTATGTGCCACGTAACACTTTTGTAAAATTGTTTCTTGCAGGTCTTTTGTGTCTTTTAATTTGCTCTATGTTACATGTCTTGTGGTTTTTTTCAATTGCGGCTTGGTTTTTTGGTTTCTATTCTAGCTAAGCCTGCATTTGTGCTTCTTAACAATACTAAAGTCTATAAATAACCTTTCGTAATTCATCTTATATTGATCGGAAGCTTAAAGGTTTGTCTGTGTGGTTTTTCTTTGAATCTATGTGCAACAGCATGTTAATATAACCTTTTACAGACAAAAAACTTAAATGTCAAGGTAGATTTCTTATTGTGTGTTTGAACTTTTTATTATTTTATTAATTACTTTGTATTAATTTTCATTTATTGGAATTTGCAATTTCAGTATGTCAAAGGACTTGTGTCATGCTTTAAAAATTCTTTAACCTGTTAACCGATTGCACTTCCTGAAAAGCTTAGAATTCATATAAATACCTTTTATATTTGTTTAATTTACAAAGGGATAAAATCGTTTATTGTTGGTTAGAACTACTAAATCAACTAAACACAACAGTAAAAATTAGATGTACAACTATCTATTCTGCAAGTTATTGAAAAAAATGAGTAAACATGATATTATTGAATATAGGAATTATATTTCCATAAATTTTTGTCTTGATTGATTGATTGAAAGGGTTTTAACATCACTCTTCACAGTATTTCAGTCATATGGCGACGGCTAGAGCACCTAACCTGGTATTTTTTAGACAAGTACTACCGCAGCACCATTTCCAAGCCTTCAGCTACCCATCCTACTTAAGTTTACGATTATCCTCCCATTGGTTGAAGACAAATTTCGAAAAGAATGTTCGGCGCTGCCGGGAGTCGAACCCGGAACCCAATGATAAGGAGTCTTACGCTCTATCTTTGCGCTATGGCCGGGCCCACTTTGTTTTCATCTAAAAGAACTATATATGAGTACAATAAATCCATAGAATACAAAGTTATAAAAGTTTGTTGAAGAAAAAAAATGACGAAAATCTCCATTGTCTCTCTAGATAAAGATGCTTTACCTTTGAAATAGTTTGCTGTCATTAATGTACCCTTTCCGACTCTATCCCTGATAAGTTACACATTTCAAAGCTGAGTTCAAATATGATGATGTGCAGAGAAATGTATTTTGTTACATTTAAGGTTTGATGGCCCTCCAGGGGGGTACTCAGGGCGAGGTGATTATGGCTATGACCGACGGGATGGATATGGCTATGACGAGTATCAAAGACCGGGTCAATACAGAATTGACGGACACCAAAAGTCCGATCGAGAATACCAAATCAAACAGCTCACAAATGAATTGAAAGATCTTGAGAGTAAATACCATGTAAGTACTCACTGATCACTTGGCCAATTTTAAAGAACCAAAATTTCACTGTGTTACATATATCAAGGTATGAGTAAAGACAGAGACACGAGAAAACTGAAATTAATAACAAACAAAAACAATTTCTCATTCTTTTTTATCAATGTGCATTTTAGTGGTCTGTCACCTTGTAGATTATCTAATGTCTAAGATTTAATAGAAACAAAGATTTTTATGAATCATGTGAGCCATTTCAAACAATTCCACATGTGAATGAAGCACACACATTGAGCAGCCTAAACAGACAAAGAGTTCATATAAAATATTTGCTGGTTGTCTAACGGAACTTTGAGTCAGTAGCTATCTACAGAGTGTATAGTAACTGCTCTGTTCAGACATTGCCGTTGCACACACTGATCCGATTCTTATCTTTGCGCTCATGTGTAATGGTTGAAAATGTCTCGCATAGGCTCAGACATTTCTTTAAACGCTTACATATAAATACGTTCTTCAGTTACTTCTTTCAAACAATTTTAAAAAATCACAAAATTTCTATTTGCTGTGTATCACCGTGTGTTAGAATTTAGAATATAGGAAAATGAATTTGAATTGCAGAGTGACAGGGAATATAATAATCCCTTCCATGGGTACAACTAAAATAAATTACAGAGGGTAAATACAGCACTTTTTTACACTGAAAGTCGGGTATATTTTTTTAACTTTACAATGGGACTTTATTTATTTGGTTTGGCTAATTGAAAGAATATGCTTCAAACAGAGCCTTGTTCGACACAAATGATTATAATTCTTAAAAAAAACTATTTTATTGGATAACGTAGACAAACGGTCAGATGCAGACGAAATGTTCTTTCAGTCTGGTCTTTGTTTATATTTCCAATAACAAAACGTTTATGCCATATGCGCCGCCAAACACAGAAAAGTAAATGCTGGTTTGTAAATGCGACAAGCGACCTCTATGTGCATATTCTTCCAAATGAAAATGATTTGCTTGATGTTTATTTACTCACACTTGGTTTTTTGGTTTTCGTTATATTACAATTTCTAGATGACACGAGAAGCAATGAAAAGTCACGAAAAACCGTGGCCAGATCGCTATCTCAAGTTAGCGGAAGCCCTGTACAACAGTGATGTTTCGAATAAAGGTATTTTCATTACCCATCAAAATATGAAGTTTTTCATTGCCTCATTAAAAGCCATGCAATTGTGTTTGAAAAAAGTTGGTCTCTTTCTGTTTCCATGTACCCTTGTCTTGATAATATATTCATAATTCTTCAGAATCTTTCTTGATCTTAACTCAAAATACTATCATTTTTTATAAAAATGTGCATGATGAAAGTCCAAATTTATGAAACCTTTTTTGTTGTTGTTGTTGTTGATAGTTATGTTACATTATTTGAAGTGTTATATGACATTGCGTAAAATATATTGCTTGTTTTTACGATTGGTATTCTAAAATAATAGTTATACCTATATTTGTATATCTGCCATCCTGCCGTCTGAAGCAAACATAGCTGATATTTGTTTATTTGAATGCGGTTTAATGTTAATCTTAACAGTATTTTAGGAATATCGCGGCGGCTGGAACACTTAACAATGGATCCCTGGTATTTCGCACACCAGAACTATCACTACATCTTTTCAAAGCCTCAAGTTTCTCAGCCCACTTGGGTTTATTATTATCCACCCATTTGTGGGAGACAAATGTCGAAAAGGACATTTGCCGCGACCATGGATCGATCCCTGGACCTCATAGTTGAGAGTCTGACGCGCTACCAACTGCGCTATGGCCGCAGCAACATAGCCGATCATGAGCAATCTTATCATCAAGTATACTTGGACCTAAGAAAAGAGGTATTCAAACAAGGTTCTATGACTTTCTTGTCCAGACACTTCCTTGTATAAACGTTTAATTATCAAGTTGTAAAGACACCAAAATAGTACAGTAGAGATTAATATGGATTTTAATTAGCTCTCACCTTTCTGTGCTCTTATGTAAAGGAATATCAATCAAATGACCAACCGCGTTGTTAGGAAAAATCATTGCTTGTGTCTCTTGTTGTTTGTTTCGGTTGGTGTATATCAATGCTGATTACTTATCTTAACGAAAATACGTTTTCATCATTAAAATAATCTTACGTCATGGTGTTATGTAGAACAAAACAGAGCTTGATTTAATCGGAAAACAAAAAACGATGGTATATAAAGTCATTTTACATAATATTGCCTCGAAATTGCAGCTTGAAAATACGATAAAAAAATACAATTTATCTCATTTGAATGCGTCTTTGAAAGAGGAACTGTACTAATTTTTGGGAAAAATACTATAATTTGTACAAAAACCGACTCGGTTTTGCTAAATCTGGGTCGTCCCTTGCACACTACCATTTTCCTATTCGATAGTTACGCTTTTTTGTGTTTGCGAACAGATTAAATCGGAATTTTGAGTGTCGCTTGTTTTGGTTTCACTAACAGCTTGCTCTTCTCATTAGCACAACTGACAGCACAACTTTCGATTTTTTGCACAAGGCTGCAGGTATGTAAAATCAATCTTCTTCGTCTTCTGATACATTTACTATATATTTTGCATAAGAATTTGTTTAACTGCTGATTTTAAAACAGGAATTCATATTTTGTCAAAAGGGATTTGGTTTCTGTATATAGATTTATATACACGTTGCTGAAATTCCAAAAATAATTGAGGTTTTGAAAAGATGCATTAAGAAGAATAGTATAAATCCTACTTCGTGAACCATAAAGTTCCTATTAGCACTTTGAACAAAATCACAAGAAGGGTTGAAAAGATGTCTATCTTTCAAAATTGTTTGAAAATAGGGGCGGGTTTTATTTGTTATGTTTTGTTTTAGGCCATATACATACACATAATGCAAATGAGAACTTACTGCGAGTCTGCTTTATTTAATCGGAAGTAATTTCTCATATAAAGCGACCATATATGAAAATAACTAGCGAATTTAGGTTTATTGGAGTAGGCATATCCGTTTGCCTCTCTTACTGTCTGTCCGTCTTACCGCACGGATTCCTTTCTTTCTGGATTTTTATAGATATGCAGGACTAGTTTATACTGAACTATATAGCATAATTCAGTAAAGACTGTTTTTGTAAAATGGCGCCGACGGGGGTATAATCTCTAGTTTTCATATAATCAAATCTTCTCTTTTTTTTAGATATGAAAAACTTTCGTCTCAATTGAAATAGACAACAGAATAAATATTTTCTCCCCAAAATGTATAGGTTAATAAACAGGATGCCTCTGAAATACAAGAACATGGATACACTCTTAATTGGTAGACTGAATGCTAAAATTTCATAGGACAAAAAAAAATAATCCAATTATGCAATTTGCAAGGAAAATAGACTTTCCACAGTAGTTTTGATAGTTTGAAACTAGTTTCACCAGTTGTAGAAGAAAGTTGTTTTTTTTTTTTTCGGAAAAAAAACGCCATTTTACTCGGAAAATAGAAATGTTTTTGTCCAGACGGGTAAATTTAAAACGTTTGGGCCAGTTGTGGAAGACACTTTCAAAATCGCCGCCGTTTACTTCATAAATCAACTTTTGCATACCCAGACGAATTTTTAGTTACTATTGGGCCTTTTTTGATGAAACTTTATACACTTATTCAGTATCGCCTCAAGTTAAGCAAGACACCCTTTTTTCAGATTGGCCGCCGCCAATTTATTATATCTATCTCCGAAGTGGGGAAATTTTTTTTAAAAAAAATCTAGTAATAAGCTTCCTTCAAAAGTAATAAATGCATTCCTCTCTTTTTTATGACAAAAGAAAAAAATATTTGTGCATGTTTTCGTCCAACTTATTAGAAATATTGACTTAAAGCGATTCGCACGTACTGTTCCTTTTTATTATTTCTCAATGCATTGTACTATTCTTTCTGAAAGTCTGAAATAATGATTTATGTGATAGCACTCCTATGCATTCCATTCTTTTGCACATTCATTCAAAGCACATAAGTTGGAACTTGGTTACTCTAATCCTTAAACAGACAAACTTCTCAGCTTATTGAATTTCGTTTCTTTGAAAATAAATGACGAGATAGTGATGTTTACCCAAGACCGAATAATTTGTTTCAGGCTACCTACACAAGGAGCAAGTGATGGCCATCGTGAGAGAATGCAATGACGTGTACAAGCTGGGACTAGATCTGAACTATGCGGAAAGTCTCATAACGATGCGGTCTGGAAACATCGACAGATACGGGAATGTCCTGCTTAAACCTTTCCTCACCAACTTGTCCGGAGCTTGGAAGAACTCCGTCACTAATGTCATCCAGAATAGTTATTAGACTGCTTATTCTTAACATGAACGTCGTTGAGCAAAATATATTTATACATATTTGTTTCATATTTGACGTATTGAAATCCGAAGACATATTTCTTTCATTGATTCAATCTGTTAAGACTTTCTTTTTATCAGATTTGGTACCTGTACTCTAGTGACACAAGAACTTAGAAAATTACTTATCTGCTCAATCAAATATCACTTTCGGTAAATGGAAGTCACAATATATTTATGTCTTTCAGAAATTGTTGTCCTTATTTCAAAGTTATCAAAAGAAAAAAAGAAAGCTTCTGTTAGTCTCTGTATATTTCGTCGTATTGTTAGAGAAATATATCAAAGATTGTTTGTACACTAAGCTGTTGAAATTAGCCAGACAAACAGATTTGGTTTAAGATGAACACAGCATTATCGAGGTTGGTTGTGTTATTTAAGCTCATGCCAGCGGAGCTATTATCATAGTAAATTAGTGCGCTCGTCCGCGAGTCCGTCCGTTATTGTGGAAAGCCGAAGTACAAACCCTTTGGAAAAACTTTTTTTAGTTGCAAGAATAATCCTTTGGTAAAGGTCTACAAAGTTCCTAAAAATGATTTAGTTCGTGTGCAACTCATAGCACTTATAAGCAAGGCCTCCTTTGACTATCTTGTATATATTGAAATCTTAAAAAAATATTCATCTCAAAGTTCGTGTTTTATCAATGTTTTATCATTGTTAATCAAACTATGGATCTTAGAAAATGGGCTGGTTAACCCGTTCCCACACAACAAAATTTTAGACTGGTCAAAATTGAAAGAAGCTGCAGACGACACTTTCAAGTTGATGGAATATTAAACATTTTTCGCTTTTAGAATAGAAAACATTGTAGATAATGAAAAACTTGCTAATGTTTTCAAAAGCATTTTTGAGGGGTGTAAAAAGGCCGGATGTGTGGGAATTAGGTAAGGTGGTGAATATAAGAACGTGAATTTGGGCAGCTTAGACACTCGAAAATATTTTATTAACGACTCACGAGATTGTAAATACATAGTTTTTATAGCACATGTACGGATTGTAAGGTGAAGGGTAATCTTCAGAAGACACGTTACCATGTGGCGTTTTTGAATGTTGCAACGTGGTATAAAACGTTTGTTGATATTTTAAAATATCGTTTAGCAAGGTTCCTTGCTGTATCCAATATATTTCATTTTCTTCCCTTTCGAATTCGTTGAACTATTCAAGGAAATTACGGAATTCGCAATTCTTGAAAAAAAACTATATGACTTCCTGAAATATTTAACTATTAGATTTTCGGCATATAATCACACTTAAACTACGTTGCTGTCTATTTTCAATCATTTTCCTGTTCTGTGTTTACATTTGTCATTTCGCTGTAGATATTTAGTTATTCGAGTGTGACTTATCTAAAAACTATGTTATGTTTATTGTTCGTTTGAATAATAGTAATAAAAAAATCTATCTGAAAAATGTTTGCTTATTTCTGCCTGTAAATGGCCAGAAAGAGTCTAAATGGATCTGTACCAGTATGAATTTCCCTTTCAAAGACACTATCCAATTACCAAACCCCCCGGTTTTTCGCGCTCCTCGAGAAAAAATAGAAAAACAAAGGCAATTCCTTGTTATCATCACCTTTTCCTTATGCACAAGACAAAGACTTTTTAAATCTCACCAACATGAATTGGTCGTCTGTAACCTCTTCTAGTTTCGACCAGTTTAATGTTTTCGTTACTTGAGTGTGGGCTAAGAGGACAGGGAAGTTAAAAATAGTGAATTCGTTTTCTTGGCTAATATTATCAACAGGCTAAACAATCCTATTTTCGTTCAGTACCATTCATAGCTGGTTCGGTAGACGAACGTTTAGTTTAATCGAGTGCAAAGTGCTATGTGAACTATTTTGATTGGTCGAAAATTTAGTTTGAATTCAGTGTGAATAGTGTTTTTTTTCCGTTTCAAACCTCCATGAAAACAAAAAAATTCCTTTCATAACATATTGTGTGCCGTCCTTCTGTCTGTCAACGATTCCTTAATGAGAGCCATCAGACAAATAACGATGAAACTTTGCAGGAATGTTTCTTGAGTGAAACTCTACCAAAGTAGTTAAGACATGAAGAGAATTTGGTGTTGTTGTTGTTGTTTTCCTTGAGATATGAAAACAAAAATATTCTCTTCATTTATTATCATTTTATGCGATCAAGGAAAAACAGCAAATATTTCACTAGTTTTTGAGTAATATTCAAGGGTTCTTCTTTTTCGAAAGCATGAAAAATAGTCATGGAAGTATGGCTATTTGAGCAAACCAAAACGCTTGAATCTTGATAGACGATACAACAAAATGAATCATATAAAAATATATTCCATAGAAACAGAAAGCTAAAAGCTACAGCGAAGCGGATTCATACACACGTGTGATTATGTTTTTCGGTTCATACCTCCATGAAAAAAAAATCTCTTCATTTCTTATAATTTAATAGTATCGAGCGAAAAAAGCAAACACTTTACAATTTCTGATACCTTTTTATATTGGACTATTTTGTTCGGAAGCATACAAAATAGCTGCGTGCTCAAAATTTTGTTCATGGAGATGTGAATATTTTTTTCGACCAATCAGAACGCCCGTTTTTGACAGACGAAAGTAAATTATAAGACACTAATTTGCATAAATAATGGCTTGGATTATGAGAGGTAAAACGTCATTTACGACCTGAACATCGGAATAACAGCTTCAATAACCGCCAGAGGTCAACATTCACTTTCTGTCAAAATAAACGATTATATTGACGGATTCCTCTTTTACATTTTATATTGTTGGTAGCTATCCTTCAATTAGGAGGGATGATTTGGAAATAAACAATGATTTTGAAAAAAAGGTTAAAGTTTAAATGTTACACATTTTGCAGTTGACATCTAGTGACTCTCTAGAAAATAATTAACCCATTCCCACACAACAAAATTTTAGACTGGTCTCAAATGAATGGAGCTGCAGACGACAATTTCAAGTCGATGAAGTTTTAAATTTTTGTTGTCTTTTTGCATTGAAAACATTGTTGATAATGAAGAAATTGATTGATACAGGCATTTTCTTCATTTTTCACAATGTTTTCCAAAGCTTTTTTCTTTAGGGGTGTAAACAGGAGGGATTGTGTGGGAATGGGTTAAATTAGTGCTCCTTTGATCCCATTTGAGATTTACCCGGGTGCACCCTATTTTACATGTAAAAAAAGAAATTCTTCAAAACTATTCTTCGCACAAACAATTGGGTTTAGATATTTCACTCGAGCCGGAGTCATAGCGCAGTCGGTAGCGTGTCAGACTCCTAATCTTCATTTATAGGATGTCATGGGTTAGATCCCCGGCGGCGGCACATATTCTTTCCGACATTTGTCTCTCACCAATGGGTGGATAACCATTAATAAAATGTTTTAAAAAATCTCAGAAAGACAACGTAATTGGATTTTAACTTTAAAATCTTTGATGGCCGCTGTCAGTCAAAAAGCCGATTGACCAATCAAACAATTCGTTTAGACCGGAAGAGAACTTTTAACTCCGTCATTTATGTTACGATTTTTTGTTGATTTTGGTCTTTTAAGCGTCGTAAATACAGCTTATTAAAGCTGTAGCTACGACGTTTATGTCACCAACCACCTATTTTATTTTTCTTACATGCTACTGATAATATCTTTTTCAAAATAACGCATAACGTATATCAAAGTCTAGCTTCCTGTCGGAGGTTAAACTGCGACGCTCGCCAAAATGGGAACTGATTTTATTTCACGATTCGTGAAATAAAATCAATTCCCATTTTGGTGAACGTCGCAGTTTAACCTATTTTCACACACAACCCCGTATTTACGGTCCTATAAAAAAGAGATTGGGAAAACATTTTGGAATTTGCTTGTTTTTTCTTTTTTTTTTTCTCTTCTTTTTCGACATTGTTCTCTTCCTGAAATACAAAGATATCGAAAAGTCTATCAACTTGAGATTGTTGTCTACAACTTCCTTGAATGTAGACCAGTCTTGTTTTTTTTTTTTTTTTTTTTTTATTATTATTATTATTTTTTTTTTGTCGTCTGGTAATGGGTAAAAAAATTTACTTTTCGCTGGTCGTCTCGTTTCAGGTTGCTTACCTAGGACCACAGTTATTGAGATTGTGAAGCAATACAACGATGCCTTCAACCTTGGAATCGACATGAATTACGCCAGCCTCGTAGCCATCTCATCTGGAAATGTTGACAAGTCTGGAAACGTGCTTCTTAAGCCGTTCTTAACTAATCTATCATTGAAAGATACTTATGCTAAACTAAATTAGTACTGAAACTCTCGTCAATAACATGCTGGCAGTCAAAATGAGTCTAAAAGAATCTTGAAATCAAACCTTCGATGCAGCTATTGCCTTAAAAACGATGTCAACTGAACTCAAATACTTCGTCTGGCATGTCGGCACCCAATGTTTCTCTAACCATGAAAACAGTTACATAATATTATGCGCATAATTTGAACAATTTGAACAACATGAAAATACAAATCAATCTTTCCTTCTCTGAACTACATTAATCAAGATTTATTTTATCAACCATAGTTTCGAAAATTTAGCGATATGAATTATATTGGATTTTCTTATTTGCACATGACATTAACCCATTACCAGACGGCAAAATTTTTGACTGGCCCAAAATGAAAGAGTTGCAGATGACAATTTAAAGTTTATGAAATTTTAGATTTTTTCAATTTTCTAGATAGAAAACATTGTGGAAAAAGGAAGAAATTGCTTGTTACAAGCAGTTCTTTCATTTTACTCAATTTTTTCCCTGTTATTTTTCTTGAGAGGCTTCCAAAAGTGTCATTGTGTGGGAAAGGATTAATCGAACAAAAATTTGTTAATGCAAATGAACTAAGAAGTAAAGTGTGACATTAGACAAAGGGTTTTTGGCTCCAACTTTACACCGTTGCTATTTAATCAATATTCTGTCACGATAATTATCCAACAGTTTATTCTTTCATTATCTTTTTTACAATTTCCGCGAAAACCCATTATTAGATCTATCCTGATTCAAGTATTTTTGAACAATTTAATTCTAGTTTCGTATTTCAAGATTCAAGCGTTTTGATTGGCTGAATTTTTCTTTTCGTACCTCCATGAACAAACTGTTGAGCACTGAACTATTTTGTATGCTTGGACACAAAGTAGATCCTTAAAATTTTACTCAAAATTATTTGTCTTTGTTTGGTTTTATTACATTAAAATTGCATGAAATGAAGAGAATATTTCATATTTTCATTGACGTATGAACCTAAAAACTTAATCACGCTAATGTATGAATCCGCTTCGCGTATTCATACAGTGTGGTTAAATTTTTAGGACTATACCTCAATAAAATGAAAAAAAATCTCTTCTTTTCCTAAATTACAAAAATACTCTATATAAATGAAACATGAAGTTTGACTATCTATCCCTTTGCTACAACCCTCTAGTTTTCACAACTTTGAGCTAATCGTAAGTCAACAGTCAAACCTCATTTACCAGTCACCTTTGTAAGAAACCTACCTGTCTAAGTGAGACCCATAAAAGCATTCCTGTAACAAATCTCTCTTAACTTTACCTGTATAAGAGGTCCATTTCCCTGACTCAGCAATCAGCCACTACTTTTGTTTCCCAAATTGAGCCAACTGCATATGACACACCAAATCGAAGATGATTAACAGATTTTTGAATTCATTAATCTAAATCACCGAAATAATAAGGATTTATCATTCAAAAAGCATTCGGCATGTCATGACTCATGATCACTTGAACTCTCTGATATGCATAAACCATCCATCGTGTGATAAATATAGAAACCGTCGTTGGATGCCCAAAACATCGTAACTACAACTTTAGGCTTATAAATCTCGATTTTTTTTTGTCATTTAAAATAAGTTTATACTATAAACATGGTTACATTTACCTTATACATGTATCGTAAAAGTGTTATGTCAGGGGTAAGACATCCTTATTTCTCTTTCATGTCTTCTGTTACTGTTGTCTGTTTGTCCGCACGACTTTCTTAATGTTACATTTTCTTTAATTTGATTTCGTTTAAAGAATAGCTAAATAGGGAAGTTGTGCTTGTATCTTACTTTCACAATTTTAGTCGCATTTTCTCTATCAAAGCTGCTAACGTAAGATAACAACTTCCCTGTATTGTCAATTTAAGCCAGTAGAAATCAGAGTTTAATAGAAAAGCCAAGTTTCAAACAGACATTTCAAGAACTTGCGAACTATCACAAAAGGCTGATCTATCAAGTCGTTCATTCAGTCTGAAGTCAAATCTTACACTTATGTTAACCCTTGTCGTACTCAATTAAAAATCCTATGTTGAAATGCTTCAAAATAACTGAACTGACAGTACTGGAAGGTCTTAATAAGGGTCAATATTTCTTTTGAAGTTTGATCATTTTAACAACTCTGACTGAAAGGGGACCAGCATAAGGTGTAGACCAAGATCAGACTGCACTTATGTGCAGGCTGATCTTTGTCTATACCTCCTGCCCAAACAGGAATATTCCTTGTTACACGATTTCGTCGACTGGAGTCCAGTTACCGAGACAAACAGTCTTGAAGAAAATTTTAAGTTATCTCCCTCAGAAGTTGGCGTTGCCAGCGATTTTTTTTTTGGCTCCCATTTACGGAGGGCATTAGTGTTTCTCATATGTCGCCCGTCAAGCGAATAGGGTAAATTCGGAATTTTTTCGATCCTGCTCACAAAGCGCGGACTACACAGACTGGCCAGAAAGTTCCGCGCTTTAGATTTTCTGACTGTAGAAAGGTCAGTCTTCCTTAGTTTATCGTCAGAGGGCGACAAAAACATCGTAAATACAGCTTGAACAAAGCTGTATTTACGATGTTTTGATCGCCCACGAACGGTATGTTTAATTTCCAAATTCTGTCTCCATTGACCTCTGCTGGAACTTTTAATCTTCAAATAATTGATTTAATTTACAGTTCCATGTTTGACTATTTTCGCTTGACCGCGGTTACATGTTCACGTTTTTTCTTATAATGAAAGCTAGTTTTACAAGTTTACACAATTATAGTAGCTTTGACTGTGATATAAAGCCATTTTACTTATTTTGAGGTTATCTTCATTTTATTTATGTTTAGCCATATCATTCATTCGTCCATATTTATTATTTATACAGTTGAATTTTGGATGTATGTGAATATAGATCTAGTTGATATATGTAAATGTATTTTCTTTGTATGATAATAAATGGTAGTTTTTACAATCGCGACTGGATATCTTACTTCTTTAATAACCATTCCGTTTGATAGGCATTGAAAAGCACTAAAAATGCATGTAATATCATTTTTTCCTTAGTTTTTTTTTTTTTTTTTTTTTAATTTTATGGCTAGTAGCTTTTAACAAAAATAGTAGAATAGTTGGTTGGTGACCTAAACAGCTTGAATAAGCTGTAGTTACGACGTTTAAGTCGTCAAACCAACGAAAAAGGGTTGTCGGAAATGGCAGCCATTGTCGGAGATCAAAACTCAAGTCTGGTCTCGATGAACGATTTCATTGATCGACTAGTTATTTGATTGACAGCCGCGACAGCAAGCAATTTCTCCTTTCCCACAATATTTTCTAACGCATAGGACTGTTTAATTTCAAATTGCATCCAATTTTCACTGTTGTCTGCATTTGTACCAGTCAAGGGTTAACTAGGGGTTATGGCTGAGAATGTTACGTCAAAGCTCAATTACACTTTTCCATCGCTTACTTTGAAGTCATGATCATCGTCACGAGTCATGGTTGCCGAGATCTTCTTCCTCTCAAGTACCGTCAGTGGAGCATTTGCCATCCTTACCACGGTACAAAATCAAAGGACTGAAAGTACTGAGAAGTTGGAATGCGCTGAAAGGGTCATAACTGTGGAATTCGGTTCAAATTCATTCATTACTTTCCGAGTAAGCCTCCCTCCTTTAAACTTAAACCAGCATCCCTATTCGTGTACATATGAGAGTGAATAACGCACAAAAACATAAATCCACATACAGAAATCAAAAACTAGCATTGTCTTAACCCATTCCCAGACAGTGACGCTTTTAAATGACCCTCATTATGAAAGCTTTGGAAAACATTGTGGAAAATGAAGAAATTGTTTGTTACAAGCAAATTCTTCATTATCCACAATGTTTTCTGTCCAAAAAGACCAGGATTTTAAAGATTTCATCAACTTACAATTGTCGTCTGCTACTTCTTTGAATTTCGACTGGTCTGATTTTTTATCGTGTTGGAATGGGTTATAAGCTCGTGTCACGCACAGCAAAATAAGAATTTTCAAGCATAACATTCTCCTTTTGATCAGCTGTAATACGTGAACTCCTTTTAGAATCTCTAAAACAGAGAATAACAGCTTCTACAGTAAGAAATCAATGACCTCGGTGATTATTTGACCCTCAACTCGGCCAAATCTGTAACAATCATACTAAACTCAAGTAGATTTTCCCTTCAAGTTTATAAGTATACGTGGAAATTTGCGGAAATGCGCGAAAACTTGTTTCATGGTGATCGATTTGAAATACCGGTTTAGACTTAGGAAAAAGGAATATCTAAAGCGTTGTGAGTAAAATTCAAAAGAAAAAAGACGTTAACGTTATTGTAAAGTTATTGTTTGCACATGGTAGTTTTGCCCTTTTCCTAAAAATTCCTATAATATGATGAAGATAGTATCAAATTATCTTCGGCGCCCTGTAGTCGCGCGATTTCTTTATTCGTTATTCGGCTTTAGAACCGTGAAAAATCTAAAGTAAAAAGGACCAAGCTTAAAGCTAGATAACACTTGTTAAAGGTTTGATGTGTTATTATTGATTTAAACTTGTAAATAACTACATAATAAAGCGTAATTATTTAGTAAATAAGTAGAAACCGGAAGTTGATATGTTTACATTCTAATTTTCAAAATCTTCTACTTTCGTTTTGCATCTATTTAATTTTTATTGAGTAAAAGCTGTAAATCCCACAACAATCGTGTTTGCTCGATGGCTACGATCCCCCTTAATCGCTCTAGAATGTTTTAAAGCACTGGGCGGCGTGACTATTGTAAAAATGCATTTGCGACCTGAGCCTTATTTGTATACATTGCCTATCTATGGTCACATGACTACCACATGTCACTTGAGATCACGTGATTACCAAACACGGGACGGCGAATCACAAAAAACAAATTACTGCGCTAATTATTTTCTTATTTTTCAATAATTTAAAGCAAACTAAAGCATGTTTAGAAGTCTCTAAACGAATTTTTATATCATCCGAATCGAATGCCCCGATTCAATACGATTCAATACAACGGCGCAATCTTAAGCATTTCAAGCTGTAAGCATCTTACAATTCTCGCTTTACGCTAAACTCAGTTGATTACATCTTTACACTTACCCCTTTATGGAATCAAGTGAAAAGAATTCTCCTGAACACTCAGTGATTCAACATTCATTCTGTGGTTAGTTGCTTTATCAAAACAAGAATCGTGCAAAGAATAGTTTAAGGCAGAAAGTAGTTTGTTGAGCATGTTAAAGGCGCATTACTCAAATGGGCAAAATCTAATGAAAAGAGACTTCTGGTACTTCAAGGGAAAACTGTCAAATGTGGATAAACCATGAAAAGACCAGAAACAAATTCTTTAATGTTAGCAAACCAAGTTACTAAAAGACTAGAGAATAAATAGGGAACTAATCTCCAATTAACTTCAACTCCAAGTTGTTTAAATATCATGACTTCTCTGACCAAAAGCTCCTGGTGGAATGAAAAATTCCAAATGACCAACTGTCTTATTTGGGGGTAAAACCAATCGAGCGAAGCACAGAAAATTATAGATGTACAAGTTCTAGCGAATGCTCAATTTTGTCTATATCTGCATAGAAAAAAATTGACATCTGATAATTCTCTATAACTTGTACAATATTTACGGCACGGGAGTTAAATTATACGCAGTGAATTTTTTATAATTTTTTTTTGCATTTATTTATTTTTGAACGCGAACTTTGGGAGCGATTAAAGGCGGTATTCTCGAAATTCGTTAGTGACCCTATTCCTATAACTTCCTTTAACTCAACTGGACGCATACAATACAAAACATTTTGGGTAATAGTTCGAATGACCAGCGCTAAAGGGGCATCTGAATTTCTTTAAAAAAGTAGACTAAATATAAAGAATGAGGCTTAAAGTATAGTGGAAAAACATCGAAATCAATAAATTTTATTATAATAGCTCCTTCCCACTCTCTCTCTCTCTCTCTCTCTCTCTCTCTCTCTCTCTCTCTCTCTCTCTCTCTCTCTCTCTCTCTCTCTCTCTCTCTATCTCTCTCTCTCCCTCTATCTATCTATCTAACTCCCTGCCTTCCTTCCCTCCCTCTCTCCCCTCTCCCCCTCCCTCTCTTTCTCTCTCGCTCTCTCTCTCTCTGTCAGTGCGTTCTGCCTCTTTCTCTCTCTCCTTTTCTCTTTCCCCCTTCCTCTCTCTCTCTCTCTCTCTCTCTCTCACTCACACACACTTTTTTCTTTGAAATATCTATATAATAAAATCAGTTGTCTCTTGCCAATGGGTTGATAAACCTAAGTGGGATAGTACCTGGAGTTAGGAAAGGATGTAATCATTGTAATGGTAGTACTGGTGCGAGATAAACCAGGAATCCATTGCTGACAGAACTTTGATTTATTACACTAGTAAGTGTAATGACCTATGCACATGAACTTGGCTCAATATACCGCTCTTTCTTTATCGCCATAATGTGAGCAATTCAAATTATAAATTGATACAGCATCATAATAATGTTCCTCAGGGAACTGTTTAAACACTATACAAAATCACTCTTATTTTCAATATTTCGGCAAAAATGCCTTTATCAAGAAAAAGAAAATAAATCTTATAACTAGAACATAATTTTACGAACACTCTCTATAGCCATTTTGTTTTATCTAATAGAGGATATGACGTCAACGTCGTATGGTAACGTTTGCGCGCAATCGGAAATCCTCGTTCAATTCTACGAATCAAACCTCGGCAATCGGAACTCCTCGTTCAATTCTACGAATCAAACCTCGGATGTATATAAGGCGGAGCATTATGTAACAAAATGGTGCATTTTGTTAGCCGGAAAATGAGTAATAAAAAGTAGTTCAATATCGGGTAACCTCGGTAAGCCGGATAGTTCCGAAGTCTCAAAATGGCTGAAAAGTTTAGATTTTCCACTTTTTTAATGTTATTTTCCTTTTTCTCCGATATCAAGTTTCCTTTGACAACCAAACGGAGTTTTACAGAACCTTAATCAGACGAATAATACCACAGCTACTCTTCATAATGGATGAGGTATGATTTTCACGATTCCGGGTCCGTTCAGTCTAGATAATCAGTGATAATTATTTTCGCCCAAAATTCAAGTTCGATAATTATTTTTCTCCCAAATTCAAGTTCGCCTTGGTTCCGTTCGCTTTGAATCCGATTAGTCTTTGGTCCTTTCGCCCTATATTTAATCAAAGTGGTAATATGCTAGTATGATGGAGTAGTTATAAATGAATCTTTCATCAACAAATGCTTCATATTCCACAATCCTTTCTAAGATGATTCGATATTTTAGGAATACAGAGTCAGTTTGGGGAAAATTGTGGAAAATAAAGAAATTGCTTGTTGACCCTAACAAGCCAATGCTTCACAAGGTTGTTTTAGATTTCAAGAATAATATCAACTCTAACCTTCCACCACACCCCTTTCAATTTCCTTCAAATATTGACAAATTGTAAAAGATAATTATTAAAAGTATGCTAATTGGAACAGTACAAAAATCATTAGTAAAAAAATAAAAATCGAATAGTTTCAATCTGAATGAAGGATATGTTACATTTCTTAACTCACTTTAAAACCCATTACCAGATGAAAAATTAACTTAGACCTAATTGCTAATTCAATGATATTATCAGAAACAAATATTAGGCTAGTTTGAATAACAACATAGATGTTCATACTTTTTATCTCGATGTAAATAAACTTTGGCATGAAAAGCACTAGTATGTGTGTGGGACCCCACGAGGTTAACCAGGAAAAAAGAATAAACCACAGCAGTTTACCGCTGTCAACTCGTTTACCATATCGTACTATAGTAAGTGGTATAGACACACCCACTGAAAAGATAGCCGAAGTAGCTGAATTTGAACTAAATGAGTATGTAGAGAGTTCTCCTAGCTATGTAAAAGACACAACTGATTTCATAAACAAACTCAGAGAAATTCAGGAGCCGATTCCGAAAGACTGTTTCCTCTTTTGCTTTGACGTATGTAAACTATATCCTTCTGTTCCAAAAAAGGAAGGTTTATTAGCGTGTAAGGAGGCTCTCGATCAATGGACTTCACCCCTAATAGATACAGATAATGTAATAAAAATGATTGAAACAATCCTTGAGAACAATGTTTTTCAATTTGGAGATAGTAACTACATACAAACAGAAGGGGTTGCTATTGGCTCTAAACTGGGTAAAAACTTTGCATGTACTTACATGCGAAAATGGGATGAAGAACTAATGAACTCACCAAATCGACCGGCATTCTACAAAAGATTTATTGATGATGGTTTTGGTCTGTGGTTAGGTAGTAAGGAAGAACTTTTAAGATTTGCTGAACACGCTAATAGTATTCATGAAAATATCAAGGTTGAACTGAGGTACAGTGATTAGCAGGTTGAATTCCTTGATACGATTGTTAGGCTGGAAAATGGCCACATTTATACTAATCTTTATGTTAAGCCATCAGATAAGCAGTTATACCTTAATCAAAAATCATGTCACCCCCGTCAACAAAAAGAGGTTTAGCCTATGGTCTTGGTCTGCGTATCAAAAGAATATGTGAAAAAAGAGAGGATTATGAACAACAGCGGAAGGCCCTTAAACATAGACTGAGACAGAGAGGATATAGTGGGAGAAATATTGAACGGCAGCTTGAAAATGTAGATAACCTAGATAGGGGTATGCTATTAAGAGAAAACAAGAGTAGTAGAAACAAGACTAACTCTACACGGGTACCTTTGGTACTTACATTCTCGCACTTTTTGCCCGATATTCACAAAATAGTCTCGAAGCATACAAGAGTACTGTACGAGTCAGAGAGAATGAAACAGGTCTTCAGAGAACCCCATATGGTGGCCTTTAGGAGAGACAGGAATCTAAGTGACACTCTAGTTCACGGCAAAACCAACAGTATAGTACGTAATTGCCGTGTTCCTTGTGTTACTGGGTGTGAGATGTGTGCGATAGTGTTAGATAACCAGGTAACGGATACCAGCTCCAATAGATCATACGGTGTCCCGTCTAACACTAGTTGTAGGGAAAGAAATGTTGTGTATGCGATTAGTTGCAGGCGGTGTGAAAAGGTTGTTTATGTGGGTGAGACGGAAAGACAGTTGAATGAAAGAATGAAGGAGCATCTTCGGGATGTCCGATTGAAACATGAAAAACCAATCAATTTCCATTTCAAAATGGAAACACACATGTATACGGATTTAAGGTTCACTGTTTTAAAAAAGATGTACTCTGCAGACAAAATAGAGCGACAGGTTCATGAATCAGCATGGATTAAAAAATTGCAGACGGTACAGCCATTTGGTTGTAACGTACAGGACGCTCAATTCCATTTAACGTTACTTGACGTCTGATTAAGCGCGGGAACGTCAACGTCGCGCAAACGTTACCATACGACGTTGACGTCATATCCTCTAATAGATAAAACAAAATAGCTATAGAGAGTGTTCGTAAAATTATGTTCTAGTTATAAGATTTATTTTCTTTTTCTTGATAAAGGCATTTTTGCCGAAATATTGAAAATAAGAGTGATTTTGTATAGTGTATAAATTGATAAATTCCGTGAACTTCAAACTACTAAGGATCCCGCTGTATGCTTTAACGTGCCCGGTGAAAAGCACCCGGTCACACGGGACCTCGGTTTATCGTCTCAGTCACTAGAAAGACAATTATTTTGTGACCCCCCTATCCGAGTTTCATATGAAGTCGATGGGGTTCGCCGGGTTATGATTTCTATTGAAGTTGGTCGATTGTGTACCTGGTCCGGTTCGATAATCGGTTCACAGTCGTGTATGCTGTATACATAAAGCCAAAGAGTGGGGTTATCTTTCGCGCCTTATTTTATCTTATCTTTTTCAATTTTTGTTTAATTTTACACTTAAAAACAGATTCTTGCAATTTCCACCAAAAATCTAACGACACACCTGAATCAGATAGAATATTTGACAAATTTAATTTTTATTTCATTTAAACGCGCACGTTTCCCCCTTTTGCAGGCAATTATTATGTAAAGGTTGTTCTTATGAAATAAGCAGGAGCCCGGCTTTACCGAAGTCAAATGGGGATAAAGTTTACTAAGCGAGCAACCAGAATCAAAGAACGCAAACTCGTTGTTTCGTAATATTTCTTGGTTCGATTAAAGAAGAAAAAGAAACGAAAGGCAACTAAATCAGAGTTACTTGCGAAAAAACTGCTTTTAGTTCACCAAAGTATGTGTCTTTTTATTGTTTTTCGTCGCACATTTTTCAAACTACCGTAGTTTTCGTGTTACATCACAATTAATTACGAATTCGGTGGGTGGGGTAATAACATTGACGAGGGCATAGTAACATATTCAGAATTAAGAACTCGTATGTATGTTCCATACTGACAGTGGTAGATAAGCAAACAACAGAATTTAGGTGGCATACGATGCTGTCCGGTGATCTTGCGCACCTAAAGTAAACTTAGATAATTATTTACCCAAAACAGTTAAATGAGTCTTTTTACCAAAAACAGTTAAATGAGATACTCAAGTTTCCCATATTCGAGCTGTCTCCCATTTTGGATTGATTTTATCTCTGCACATTCAGACTTAACTCTTGTATCGCAAACAATGTGTAAATAGTAAGAAATCAACATTGATCAATGTCGGTGTATGAGATATATCAAAGAAATACAAATTATCCCTTGAAACTCTTGCATAACCCAATTTATACTATTTTCACTCATTCTTTACATATTTTTGGGTGGGGGGTGTCATGTTATTTTCTTTTTGAAAATGCTGTTGCCACGTATGCTTTTTGAAATACATATTCATATCTGTTTCACCATTACTGCAAGTGTGACATTGATCCTTGGATGTATATTACTTAGGTGCTTGATTATGGGAGACTGAATTTGGATCAATGTATGTATACAAGAATAGTTAAGTTCTCGGAGTCTAATTATCATTTTGTGAATGTGCATGTGCAAATGTATAGCTTAAGGTAATCGAGTATGGGAGACAACAGGCTATTTGACATTTTACACAAATCCTTTAGAATTACAATGGCACTGAATAAAAAAGGAAAGTTTATTTGGTTAGTGCAAAAATACATCATGTTAACAGTTACCCCCATGATTTTTTGAATGTACAACTGTCCGGTGATCTTGTACACTTGTATAGTATGACGTCATCGAGACGAATTTTCAAATTATTTTGGCTCTTAAAACAACACACACTCATTATGATTCAGTCTTACGCAACTAGGGCCTTGGTTTTCAACAAGTTACAGAATGGCAGGAATTGGAAGTACAATATGTTTGCCTACACTAAATGCACTAAACCAGGGAATTACTTTTAAAAGTAGATTTTAGATCTTAGATAATTGCTTGATTGGTTAATTTAAAGGGTTTGATTTAAGAACTCAAAACAGCATAGCCAGTCAACATCGGAAACTGGGTTGATAGGCAGGCTTTATGAACACTTAAATATGATGACATCATACCCAAACAACATCAGATGCAGGTAATTCAATGTTTACTCAAACTGCTTTCTGTCCATTCTTGAATACTATTAACAGTAAAACATTCTTGGTTGATGGTTGATTGAGGTTTAATGCCTCTTTTAAAATTATTTCTGTCATATCGCGGTGGCTGGAGCACTTGCCAATGGATTCCTGGTATTTCTCACACAAGTACTATCACTACATCCTTTCCTAGCCTCCAGTTGCTATCCAACTTAGGTTTACGATTATCTACTCAATGTTGAGAGACAAATGTCGGAAAGGATATGTGCCACCGGTGGGGATCAAACCCATGATCTCCTAGGCTGAGAAAAGGCTAAAACATTCATGACAGACAAGCTTTAAAAGACCAAGAACTGCCCTGCATACCAAATCCCATAGTTGCCAAGATCACCAGATGCTTAAGATCACAGGATGAGTAAGATCACCGGATGTGACTGTATCTCTTGTCCTTCAAAATAGATAACACTATTTGAGCTAGTCAGACCCATGATTGTCAATATTTTATATAATATAGCCCTCCCTGATATGCTGACTGAGCTGTTTAATTGTAGACTTTTCAAGGTATGTCCAAATTGGAAAAAATGCAGACAACTTGATAAATGGTTGTAAATATGATTAATGATACACACAGAGGGTCCAAATGTTGTTTGAAAAGAAAACATGCTTGTAAGCAGCAGTTTTTAGCTCACCTGAGCACGAAGTGCTCAAGGTGAACTTTTGTGGTTAGGTGGATGACCGTTGTGCATCAATCGTCTGTCATCAACATTTACCTTGTATGCACTCTAGAGGCCACAATTTTTGCCCAATCGACCTGAAATTTGGTCAGAATGATCGTCTTAATGAAGTCTTGTATGAGTTCAAAACTGGGTCACCTGTGGTCTAAAACTAGGCCATAGTGTCAAATCTTAGAAAAACCTTGTATGCACTCTAGATAAACCAATAAACCTGAAATTTGGTCTGAATGATTGTCTGATGAAATCTTGTGCTAGTTTGAAACTGGGTCAACTGTGGCCAAAGACTAGGTCACAGAGTCTAATCTTAGAAAAACATTGCATGCACTCTGGAGGCCACATTTTTTGCCCGATCACCATGAAATTTGGTCAGAGTGATTGTTGCGATAAAATATTGTATGAATTCGAAACTTGGTCAACTAGGGTCAAAGACTAGGTCACAGGGTCTTATCTTAGGAAAACCTTGTATGCACTCTGGAGACCAAGTTTTTTGCTCAATCAATTGTTATCAATGGAATTGAATAAAAATTTGAGACATTCAACTCAGGTGAGCAATTTAGGTCCGCTATGGCCCTCTTGGTTCTCTTCCTATGAGTTTTACTATTGCCTTCTTTCTTGGGTACTTTGAAATGAGGATTGAGCCACAGTTGATTAAACAATACTTTGTCCCACAGGCTGTTGCCGAAAATTAAGAAATTGCTTCCTACAATCATTATTCTCATTTTTTCACTATGTTTTCTTAAAAAAATCAAAATTGTATTTATATTGGTATTTGAAAAATCTTTAAAGTTTTATTCCCATTTTCTTGTTAGATGGGAGCTGAAAACTCAAAACCAGATACAGTACAAAAAGTCAACCCAGTGGGTATGCCAAGTGAATGTCCCATGCAAAAAGAAGTAAGTGATTTTTATTGAATGTTTGGTAAATTCTACAGGAAATATTCACAGTTTTGTATAGAAAGAGTTACTGAAGAAAAACAAAATCACAATAAGAGGGAAAATAAGTGGAATCTTTTTTAAGTATGAATTTACAGATCATGAACACTGCAGTCATTCATCAATTGATTAACCAATCAATTCATTTATTTAAACCAGAAGTGTGTCAAGGACTTTTTTGTTTTGTTTTGGCGACTTAACTCTCATTATTACAGCTATTCAAGCAGTAGTTACAACATTAAGTCTGTCAACGGTGAACCAACATTTACTTTTTTTACTACCAATTTTTGCAAAGAATGCCTTTTGCTATCCAAGTCAAACTTCCTGTGTGAGGTCATAAGGTGGAACAAGCTATCTTTCAATAATAGTTAAGACTTATTCAAAGAAATAAGGAATATTACAACTGTGTGTTTTTCTGTTTGTTTTTATCGTGTTCGAGAATCATGTGTAGGTATTTTTTATTGGATGAGACAGAAGGTCAAATCCAGTAAAAAATGACTACACATGTTTGAGAACACGATAACAACAAATAGAAAAGCACACACTGTTGTAATATTCCTTTTATTATATACCTTCATGACATGACATATAGAAAATTCTCTTGAATGATTAAAAAATAACCAACTTTCCGAAAAAAAACCAAATGTCAATACACAAAAAAGGAGTCTGTGTTTAACGGTACTCGATGAATACGTTTTTTGGTACACGCCGAATATTGATTTTTTCTGTCGAGTTGTATTAGATAGCCAGATTTTAATCATTATCATTTATAGCTATATAATAAAAGGAAATATAGGCAAGGAAATATTACAATAATACTTTTATATGATTCATGTACTCCAAGGGCCTATGCTTGACCCCCTTTGGGGAATTTTTTAAAGGTCAAAACATGGTTTTATCCCTCAATTTGTCAATGATGTATCTTTAGCTTTGTTAAAATTATACAATTTAATTGCTTTCTTTACAAGAAAATGTCAGCTGACTCTTAAACCTTCAAATTTATGTTCATGATTCGATCTTTTTCTTGTTTTGACCTTGACCCTTTCAAAATCAAGTTTTGACCCCTTCAAAATCAAGTTTTGACCCCTAGAATTTCATGATTGAGGAGTCAACGCGCCCTCAATTTCAAATGCTAGCTTGAGCTGTACTCCATCATAAATGATTTTGAAATGCTTTTTCTGGAAAGTTGCTTAATCAATATATAATACTGTAGTTCTCAATATAATTTCATTTTGAACCATTTTTTTTTTATCACAGCAACCAAAACTTGATCAAAATGCTAACATGCCAAAAGAATGTCCAATGCACAAAAGTGAAAAGGTAAGTGAAGTCACTTGTTATCAGCTCTACATTAACATTTGTTTTGCTTTCAATTCATAGTATATTTAGATTGTGACTCTTTCATCTGATAAATCCCTGTTAACACAATCCTGTTTTCTCACCCTCACCAATAAATACCTTGGAAAACATTACAGAAATGAAGAAATTGCAAGTGGTTGTGTTTTCTACCCCAGAAGTTTTTAGAATTTCAGAAAATGAAAAATTGTTGCTGCAACTTCTTTCATTTTAAAGGCAGATATCAATGTTTCTGAAACCAAGATGAGAAAAAATTGCCAATTGCCCAAAAATGAGCTCAAACGAACATTTAATACTTAAATTTGAGTCAGACGTTATCTTGGCGGTAAACTGATAGGTGTAAAGTGGGTTTTTGTGGTTATATAGGAAAATTCAACAGAATTTCGGGTCATTTTTAGAAAATTGCGGAATTCCATGTAATTTTTAGTTATCACTGAATTCACTTATCAATATCAAATGACCTCATTTGAATATGACCTAAAGTCAACGGAAGGTTACAAATTGACAAGTGAAGTAACCAATATCCTAAATTATATCGCATCAAATGGTTAATGCAAAACTGGGATAAGTGTCTATATTCGTATTATCGATTACAACAATTTTTGGCTGATCTTTACAGAATTGAAAACCGGCTCGCGAACGTAACTCCTGAGGAAGTAACAATGACAATGGTTTGAGCAAATTCAAACTGAATGCAGGATTCCAATGGTTAGAAGCAACACATGACTGTCTTGGTTTAACCCATTCCCACACAGTGACGCTTTTTGACGCCTCTCACGAAAAACAATTGGGAAAATATTGTGTAAAATGAAGAAATTGCTTGTAGCAAGCAATTTCTTTTTTTTTTACACAAAATTTTCTATCAAGAAAGTTGAAAAATCTAAAAGTTCATCAACTTTAAATTGTCGTCTGCATCTCCTTTCGATTTGGACAAGTATAAAATTTTGCCGTGTGGTAATGGGTTAATCTAAAAATAGATTAACAGCCTACGTAGGTTATTAGGGAAATACCCCTTTATTCTGATAATTGACCTCTGCTTTTTGCAAAACTACTTTTCAGAATATGTTATTAAAATAGAGTATGAAAGGGAATAAGAGTAATTAAAATATGTGACATGAAAAAAACATGGATACTTACCTTAATGGGTCACCCAGTTTAAACCTACATTGTTTTTCACTTATTAGAAATTAGAATTGTCTTGGTGAGATTGTCCAATTTGATCGATCAGCGTCAAACATTTGTAGCTGCCGAAAAGTTTATGGGCAGTTACAACTATTTCGCACTGACCTGTGAAATGTGTATAACCCAAATTATAGGATGTTACAGAGTCAATATTGGAAGCATTGCTGCTAAATCAATTGGCCCATGACAAAATTTTAGACTAGCACAAATTGAAATAAGTTTTAGAGGGCAATTTTGATTTGAAAGAATTGTCAAATTCTTTGTCTTTTTAGGTAGAAAACATTGTGGACAAAGAAGTAATTGCTTATTAAAAAAATTCTTCATTGTCCAAAATGTGTTCTAGAGTTTTGTCTAGGGGCTTAAAAAAGCTGGATTATGTGCGTATGGGTGAATCTTTTTTCCTGTCTTTTTAAGTCATGTATACATCTTCTTATTTTAACAGAAAGAAGCAATGTCTGACTTATCAAACAGAGCTAGTGAATGTCCAATGAATGCTAACTATGTTGCAACAAACAAAAGCGATTGTCCCTCACAGCAAGGAGAAAACCAGACTATACCTGAGGAAGAAATAATTAACCCAGAAAATATGGTAGGATTTATTATTGTTTGTTTGTGAGGAAAATCTTCAATGTATTATATGTGCCCAAAACACTATGTTGAGTGTGTTCATTGGAATCAGTTTGAAACAATTCCAAGAAGTACCCACAACAAAGGGTTTGATTGATGGAAAATGAAATTTTACATTTTGAAATCTACCCATTCTACCTAGAGTTATGATCCACTGTTTAATTTCCACCAACTTTGTTTTATCATAAGTCATTGTGACAATATCATTCTTTTTTGCATATCTTATGCGATCTGATAAAAAGATAGATAATGAATATTTTCATGCTATGAAAAAAACTTGTTACCAGAAGAAATGAAACTTGTTTAATTGATTGTTCTTAAACTACAGGAGTTTTCTACCCAGAAAGATGAAAAAATCTAAAATTTCATAAACTTAAAATTGTCGTCTGCAGCTCCTTTCAGTTTGGACCAGTCTAAAATTTCGTCTTCTGGTAATGGGTGAAGGGGTTTGTGAAGGCGTCACTGTATGGGAATGGGTTAATATAATCTATCAGTTGATATGACTTGCATGATCCTGCAACATAATTAAGAAATAATGCTTTTGATATCATTGTTGAAAAAAAAAAAGCTTGTTGAGAACAATTTTTCTTCTTTATCTGAAGTACAAATTATGGGCCTTTGTGAGACATTTCCAACAATTTAAAATGTGCACTAAGTAATGCCTCCACACAGGTAAGTCAGAGCTTTCACTGTGCCCTCTTTAGACATCTAATGACTCAAATTTTCTTAATCCTCATCTTGATTGGATATTCCTGTTTTTGTGGGAGTTATAGACAAAGATCAGCCTGCACATACATGCAGTCTGATCTTAGTCTACATCACCTGTTTACCAATATTAACCCTTTCCTGTTCAAATACGGGATTTTACGTTCCTGTGATTTTATACTCGAGAAAACATTATGGAAAAAGAAGAAAATGCTTGTAACAAGCAATTTCTTCTTTTTCAACAATATTTTCTACCACATAGGATGGTTTCATTTCAAGTAGCATCCAGTTTTCATTGTCGTCTGCAACCTCTTTCAATTTGGACCAGTCTAAAATTTCCAAAAACGGGAAAGGGTTAAGTCAGAGTAGAAGATGAAATTCAATTTTCATGGTAGATATAGTCCTACAACTAGTACTTTTTGAGCTTTCAGCCCTTTGATTTTCATGTAAGTATTGAAAAGGATTCTATTTAACATGATAGGAGTTTAAGGGGATCAGCAAATGTCGGCACTTTATGCACATATGACAATTTCACACGCGGATTTGTGTTTCTCTTTGCCAAACTTTGGCTCTATTCTGTAACATCTTGCAAAATGGACCCATCCTTTTTGTCATTTGTAATGGGTTAAATGACTTTATTTTAAAGATGCCACCCCCTAACCAGAGACCAGCCCCAGATCAACCATTTGAACTCTCCACCCACAGAGTTACCTCGTCCATACCAAAAGCAAGTGAAAGTAAAAATTGGGTTTACCCATCTCCACAAATGTTGTTTAATGCCATGCTTCGGAAAGGTAACAGCACTGTTATTTGTAATTATTTTGTAGCTCGACTATTCAAAGAATAGGGGGCTATTCCGGTCACCGGGGCGTCGGCATAATGCTTTGATTAAACCTTAGGTGCAAGTGTCATATCTCAGTTTCTACCGATGCTATTGCTCTGAAACTTTACACATGCTTTTGTGGCAATAATATCAGCCTATAGATTCAATACTCTGACATTCAATCTTGTGGAATTTTAACCCTTTCTAGGCTTAAAAATTCTTGGTTGGACCTTACATGCAACTGTCTTATATCTTTAATTTCTCTCATTCAACTAAGGTTATTGCATTGAAACTTTGCACATGCTTTTGTGACCAGCATATCTTCTAGGCAAAGATTCATTTAAATTACATTTATTATAGTGGATTTTTAATCCTTTTTGGACTTGGAAGTTATTGGTTAAACCTTGCGTGCAACTGTCATATAGCTTTAATAACTGTCTTTCTACCAATGCTATTGCATTAAAACTGCACAATTCTTTTTGACCAGCATATCATCTTCTCTGTAAAGAATAATTACTAAGACATTCATTTTAGTGGAATTTCAACCCTTTTTGGACTTGGAAAGTTTTGCTCGACTTAAAATTTTAATATAATTATTTTTCATGTCTATTATTGCTCAGGTATTATGCCTTATGTCGACATTGAATTGTTGTTACTATCCAGCACTCAAAATTAATAAGAAATTTTAACTTATTTTGTCTTTTTTGATTGTGAAAATATTGTGGATTATGAAGAAATTGCTAGAAACAGACAGCTTCTTTCTGGTTTCATTCAGTATTGTCACTTTCTAAACATTTTTTGAATTCAAAATAGTCAGATAATTAATAATTTATTCAACATAATATATATACATAACAGGTAACTAGTTTTCAATAAAGTCAATTTCTTTCATTCACTTTTCATACTGGCTCCACTTTTGTCTCCAATTGGCACCAAGTGGGTCCAAATTTTTGCCATTGGCGATTTCATTGGCGCAAGAATAAAATTTCCCAGGGGGAGCCCGGAAAGAGTTGAACGTTGCTGTCCTCTAACAGTCCTTGTTTATCTTCAAGATGATTGTATAATATTTGTCTTTTATTGAACCTGTCTCATTAATAGGTACCAACCAGGAAAGAATTAGATTAATAAAACAGATATGTTATAGCCTATTTTCTATCTAGAGGTGGTCATCGTGCAAATGGGCCTCTATGATACAAAATGACCCCATCTTGAACCAAGTCCCATAAGTACACATTATTCCTTAAATCATTAATGCTACCATTAACCCATTACCAGATGACAAACTTTAAGACTGGTCTAAATTGAAAGAAGCTGCAGACGTCATTCTAAAAGTTAGGAAATTTTAGATATTATTAACTTTCTGGATAAAAAATATAGTGAAAAATGAAGAAAGTTAGGAAATTTTAGATATTATTAACTTTCTGGATAAAAAATATAGTGAAAAATGAAGAAATTGCTTGTAACAAGCAATTTCCTCATTTTTCACATTGTTTTCCAATTGCTTCTCTTGAGGGGCATCCAAAAGTGTGACCGTGGGGGAATGAGTTAAGGCTTATAATCTAGTGATTAACTAGTCTTAAGTCTAGAATATCCATTAAAAAAGATCATCTTTCATAAAAGATAATCTTCGTCATTTCTATTTAGCTTTTGTCACATTGACATATATATCATATATGTATAAAATTGATATTTTGATAATTGTCTATAATAAGCCTTAACTTTGCACAGCAACCCTATTGATCAAAGGTTGCGGTCCCTAAAATGTAAAATTAGATTAGACCCTAAGGGTATTTTTGTATAAAACAAATACATAGTGAGATAAACTGACTATATTCAATGCAGAAAATATATCAAAACATCTAACTTGACAAATGTTAATACTTTTTGCAATCTGCAGATGGTTTGTAGTAGATATACATGCGGTCTAAGTGAATTTTCTATTTAGAGAAACATAGAATATGTCTGTCCCTGATTCATTTCAAATATTCAAGGTTTTATACTAGAATTTGTTTATTCTTGCATCTTACCATCTCACTACACAATTACAGAACAGTGTGTTACATTATTTATGGCCATATTTGTGTTCATATTCTTCTAATGTCTGCCTTCTAGCATTAATAAATTAGAGTACCTTGATTTATCTTATTTTTCTTGGATAATAGATTAAGGCTGGCATTTAAAAAATCTTTGCTTATGTACTTTCAATGTTGTGGAAGTACCTCTATGAGAAATTTAAGAAATCAATGTTTAGGTACTCAAGCACCCAAGTTATGACTAATTTAATGGTGAAAGTGGTGTTAACACTATTCTGGTTTTTGAAATTTTAGACTGGTCGAAATTGAAAGAGTATGTAGACAACAATGAAAATTGGACGCAAATAAAATAAAACCATCCTATGTGGTAGAAAACACTGTGGAAAAAAGAGAAATTGCTTGTAATAAGCAAGTTCTCCTTTTTCCACAATGATACCTCAAGTATAAAATCACAGTGATGTAAAATCCCGGGTTTATCCAGGAAAGGGTTAAATAAAACCTTCCAATCAAACAATCAATACTTAAATTCCCTCACAAACCCATTTTTATAGTCCCTTGAGAAAAATGGATGGGAAAAACATGGAAAATGCAGGAATGGCTTCTTACAAGCAATTTCTGCATTATCCACAATGCTTTCTACACCAAAAGACAAAGATCTTCAAAATTTCATGAACTAGAAAGCTCTGGTTTGTAACTTCTGTAGATTTGTCTGGAGTCTGAAATTTTGTTACCTTGTAATAATTTAATTGCTAGTTTCGTCTATCAAAAAAGAGCGTTCTGATTGGTCAAAAAAATTAATTCATACCTCCATGAACAAAATTTTGAGCACACAGCCATTTTGTATGCTTCTGCACAAAATAGTTCCATACAAAAAGTATCAAAATTTGTAAAGTTTTGCTTTTTTTCGCTCGATGCTATTAAATTATAAGAGATGAAGAGAGTATTTTTTGTTTTCATGGAGGTATGAACCCAAAAACTCATCAAACAATGTATGAATCCACTTCGCGTATTCATACAGTGTGATTAGGTTTTTCGGTTCATACCTCAATGAAAACAAAAAATATTCTCTTCATCTCTTAAATGAGTTTACTGTTCCAGGTCACCGGTTCAAGGAAGACGACATAGAAGCTGTTGATATTCATAATATGACAAGGATACATAATGCTAATAACGAAGCTGCATGGAGAGAGATCTTGGCTTGGGAGGCCCTTGTGGCAGGGTAAACTAATATTGTATTTGAATTCAATGAAGAAAGAACTTTGTTTTACCCATTAGGACATAATCCTGCTATTGTACTAGAAAAAGGCTTTGAAAAACATTGTTGAAAATGAAGAAATTGCTTGTATCAAGCAATTTCTTCATTATCCACAATATTTTCTTCCCCTAAATCAAAGATTGTTTTAAAATTTCATCAACTTGAAATTGTTGTATGCAACTTCTTTCAATTTGGACTACTTCTAAAATTTTCTCATGTGGTAATGGTTAATATAAAGAGGTTTATGTATGCTATAATTGGATACATGCTATCAGTCAGTATTGATGAAAAATCCTAAATAAAAATAATCCATGAATACATATGCAGTAAATTTTGCCTTTCTTGTTAATGTTACTTTCCTTTACATGGTTGTTGCTTTGGTATGTCTGCCAAATCTATTTGTCAGATTGACTTGAATTATTGACAGCTTGAAGAAAAGAGTAATGTCCCAAAACATGACACTAGATGTCAACAAGCCATTGAACAACATTCAGTCATTCCATTTTTCTGATATGCCCTTTTGCTATTCATTCTTCCCTTTTTGAAAAATCTGTCCATCTGCCTTCTAGGAGCATACTCTATCTCAATTTGTTGTATTATCTGTACTGTCATATATGTACTTAAATCTAAGAAACTTTTATTTTCCAGGATTTTTGATTTGTTTCACCATACAATTGAACAAATTGCTGGCTATGACAACTTACTCTGTTTTCCATGCTAATTGACTCCAGTAGGAAGTACTGCTTTGATTTTAAACGGGGTTATTTTGCAGAATTTATGACCAGTAGAATGCAACAAAGGGTAGAATAGTTGGTTGGCGACCTAAATATTTAAAGCTGTAGTTTTAAGTTGCTAAACCAACAAAAAGGTTAACAAAAATGGCAGCAAATGTCTGAGTTCAAAACTCAAATATGTTCTACATGAATGATTTGATTGGTCGACGGGTTATTTGATTGAAAGCCGTGTTCGATCCATTGAAAGAAAACACATAAATGATATATTTTACATCTGCGCATTCTATAATTCTTTTACAGCAACTGTAAGCAACAGAGACGTCTGGCAAGATTTTCAGGAAATGCTAAAAAATTCACACCGAAAGCTCTCATTAGAAATAAAGTATTTGGGTAGGTTCTCTACGTATTTTGTTGAAGTAATATTTTATTGAGGCTCTAGAAAAAACTAGACCCTTATTATGCTGAATAGAATTTTGTTTAAATCCTTTATTAGAATTGAAAAGTTCTGATTAAAACACTGTGGATACCTCTGTGTGTGTGTTGTTTTTTTTCTTTTTGTAAATCAACTACATGTATAGAAACTTGGGCTTAAAAAAAAACCAACATGGGTAGGGACTAAGTTTAGACTCTTTCAAAGTAGAAATATTTCTAGTTCAGCATAACCAGGGTTAATCTTTGGAAAAGAAAACAGTGGAGAAGGGCTCATATAAAGTGAAAAAAATCACAGTAATGTGAGATATAAGAAATGATTAGTGTTGCATATTTGATTATCTATTAAGACTTTTAATCAGTCACTGAATATAGTAGGACGAATTTGTAGCACTCTTCGGATTATGTCCTCACTGAATATAGTGGGACAAATTCAGAGCCCTCTTCAACTGATGTTGTTACATGGTTAAACACTAACTTATTTTTGTCATGGGCCTATAGGACAGTTACAATAGAGAGATCTCCTCCACAGTCTACCTCCACTCACCTCCGATATGGTAGTTTGACTGAGATATCAAAGCAAATTGGACACAATTTATGGTCTCGTACATAAACAAAATGCAATTCCATGCTATAGTTATGAGGTTTTCTTAGAACACCGTCGATAAATTATGATACATTGATAATCAAATTTAGTTATCACCCTACATTGATGTTTTGAATTTGAAATCATTCCCTTTCTCTTTAGTGCTGATGAAATACTTCCACTCTTTCAGATATGAGTTACCGTTTGATCGTCACGACTGGATCATCGACAGATGTGGTAAAGAAGTGCGTTATGTGATTGACTATTATGATGGGGATATAAATGAAGACAATCTAGAATTTGCCACCTTAGATATTCGACCTGCCCTGGATCGATTCCGTAGTGTCTATGAACGATCATATATTGTGTTTCGTCGTTATTGGGATCCTGTTTACTATGGAATTACTGATAAACTCTCGTTCTCTAAACCTCAAATTGATTTGAAAAATGCAGAGGAGTCAAACAGATTGTCAGAAAAGTAGGCAAAGGATGGTTATTTATTTTCTCAAGGGATATATTTTTTTAAGGCTAAAAGGAAATCTGTTTAATCCATTTCTACAATGTGAATTTCTTGACGTGTCCAAAATGAAAGAACTTGCAAAGGAAATTTCAAATTGCTGAAATTTTTAAAATCTTTGTCTGGGTTGAAAACATTGTAGAAAATTCAGAAATTGCCTGTAACATTTCACATTATTTTCCAGAACTATTTTCTTGAGGAGTGTAAAATAGTGGGATCATGTGGGAATGGGTATATTGAGCATAAATAGAATTTTACTGGTTTTTAATGACATCTGATTACCTATTGAAAGGTTTGTACTGTTAACCCTTTCTGTTTTTTCAAAATTTTTGACTTGTCCAAATTCAAAGAAGTTGCAGACGACAATTAAAAGTGAGTGCAATTTGAAAAGTAACCAACCTACAGGGTAGAAAATATTGTGGGAAAAGAAGAAATTGCTTGTTAAAAGCAATTTCTTCTTTTCCCACAATATTTTCACAAGTATAAAGACCCAGGGACGTAAAATCCAGGGATTAACCAGGAACCCAAAATGATCACAATTTAAACTACTTGCATGAAGCCATAACAAGACAACAAAGTTTTGAACTGGTCCAGATTGACATATAGTGACTATCTAGACATATAAATTTAGATGTAAGTCCTTGTCTTTCAGATACTCCAAGATATTGGTTGTTTTGAGAGTTCATATTTTTTTCTAAATTTAACCCTTTTCACACAATTACACTTTTTGAACAAACACATCCCCCACTGTACCCTGAGAAAAAGATTTGGAAAATGTTATGGGAAAACAAGGAAATTTCTTGTTAAAAGCAACTTCTTCACAAGCCACAATGTGTTCTTACCCAAAAGACTTTTTTTAAATTTCATCAACTTAACTTGTTAAATGCAGCTTCTTTGAACTTGAACCAGTTAATGCGTTAGTCAGGACTAGTTTAAGGACAAGGCCACAATTCAGTCTAAATCAACTATTTGGTTTAGCATTTTATAACAAGGGCTCTTATTGGTCGAGATATGTCTTATCTAATCAGAGCCCTTCTAATTAAACTTTAAAATTAGACGAATAAATGAATCAATACGGACCCCGTTTTTTGGTGAGAACAAACAATAGTAAATTATGAAATGTTTTTTTTTTAACTGTTTCTAAATTCCAAACAGTTGTTAGAACAAATGATGTGACTCGTCAAGCTAAAGAGACTTTATTTGAATCACTAAATAAAAATGTTTGAAAAAAAAATCTTGTAGAGGTTTATTTGAGACGTTCATTTACTAAATAAATACGCTAAATGGTAGATTGACAATTCTAGATTCAAAACACCAAGAAAGAGTGGAAAGCAGAGGTCTAGATAAGAGGGGATAACAACATTCTAAAATCCTTACTTCTCAACGAAACCCTATGTTGTGGGTACTTATATGAATTGTTTTCTTGAGACGATTCAAATGTGTACCTACAACATAGGGTTTATAGCAGTATTGCTGAAAGATTTAAGTCTGAAACTCTATCTGTAGCTCTGGAAAGACTCGACCCTGATCAGCCTGTGCAGTCTTACCAGGAATATATACATTTCGCACTTCTCAGGAACTCCATCTTTGCTTTACAGGTTACAAATGATCTTGCATTAACAATAGAGCACTTAACCCCTTTTTGCACTCTCCAAATGATCGTGTCAAGGTTTTGTGATATTCAAGGAAGTGTCTACCGATTAAAGTTGTGTTTTCACATTTGTTTTGTTCGTTAATCTCATCTTGGCTGTTATAGTTAAAAAAAAGTCAAGGTGTTGACATCTTGTCAGCGTTTGCGATGTCATTGACGTTTGTTCGACAGACTAGTGCTTTGTTATTGAGAAAAAAACTCATTACCACCCGTCAAAAATTTTAGGCTTGTCCTAAATCAAAAAGTTGAGGGCGTCAATTTCAAGTTGAAATATATCTACATTTCTCTGTAGAAAACAATTTTGGGAAAAACAATACTTGTAACAAGAAATTTCTACGTTTCCCACATTGAGATTTAGCGTCGTAACAGAATTACCTCCCTTTGATATCTGTAGAGAAATGATAAACCATGAAATGTTTAGTCCATTCTGGTTAAGCTAAACTGGTGTAGATTGGTAAAACAGTTTACATTGTAATACAAACGTTATATAGTCACACCTTTTTTAGTGATTTAATTGAATGACGGAAACTCCAGTGAATCTTGATGCATCAACTGAAACCCTTCAGATTCTAAATGAACAAACGTGATTGACTGAGGGTTTGTGTATGACTCGTAAACCAAGGTTTTTGACCCTCAATAATCGGAAAATATGCAGTTTTGACCCTTAGAAATTTCTCGGAAAGGGATCACGACGTGACCTCCCCCCTTTAGAGAAATTTCTCGGGTCAAAACAGGATATTTTGAACCCTCCAACTTTCAGTGATGGTCTAATGTACCTAAAACTATGTAATATATTAACCCATTCTCACACAACCCCGCTTTTTTACGCATTGAAGAAAGAATACTTGAACAAAGGAGAAATTTATTTTCAAATTTAGACATTTTTTGTGTCATCTGCAACCTCTTTCAAATTGGACAAGTCTAAAACTTTGTCGTCTTGAAATGAGTTAATGAATAAAGTGAATCAGCTTTAGCAAAAAAGGTCTGTTGGTACTTAAACCTTCAAATTTATACTCATGATTTTTTGTATTTTGTTTGTTTGACCCCCTTAACCCATTCCCACTCGACAAATTTTGAGCTGGTCCAAATTCAAATTTAAAAAAAGTTGCAAATAATGATTTCACGTTGACTATCTTTGTCTCTATGGGTAGAAAATAAGGTTGTAAATGAAGAAATTTCTTGTAAAAAGCAATTTCTTCATCTGCAGCCTTGTTTTTCTCAAGTATTTCTTCGTGGCTTTAAAAAAAGGTGATTGGGTCTGAAAGGGGTTAAGAATTTACAAATCGCTAGCCCCGCCCACTGACTTCGTTGGCCACGCCCACAAACTCAGACAGGAAGTACCGCTTCGATTTTGAAGGACTTTATTTTTCTAAATTTATGGCCAGTAGCATGCAACAAAAAAGTAGAATAATTGGTTGGCGACGAAAGTCGCCAAACCAACAGAAATGATTAATAAAAGTTGCGGCCAATGTCGGAATTTGAAAGCCCAGGTCCGGACTGAATACATTATTTGATTGGTCGTTTAATTCCTTGATTGACAGCCGCGAATGGTCAATTAGAGTAAACCCCTAGAAATTCGTGGTCAAGGAGTCAATTACTCTTTAGTTGCAAGGGCTTGCACAAAAACATAATACTGAAAAATGTGCTGTTTGATTGCCATTCTGTATATCAAATTTACTTGGACGGTTGTCCAAAGACAATCATCATGAGTACAGTGTCTTAACAACCTAACCGGGATGAGCAGATACGGCTTTCCGCAGCAAGAAAAAGGGGGAGGCATTGTAATATAATATTTTACAATATCAAACGTATTTGAGCACGACTGAAATTACGGTATCTCGTTTACCTGATAAGTTAGAGTACCTTAGTGGGCTAAGCAGCTAGTGGCTCAGATATAATGTAGTTTTGCTGGTGTGAGGAACGACACGAAGTTGTGGCTGTATGCACTAGCCGCCGCAATATAAGTGAAATATTGTTGAAAGTAGCGTTATACCACATTCAATCAATCGTTTACGTGAAAAAATACACAGATATTTTCAGATCCTCGTGGAAACGTTCACGAGTGAATCAGAATAAGATACCATGCATAGCCACATCAAGTTCGCGAACAAAACGCCGTAACTTAAGCTTTTCAAGCTGTAGTTATGAGATTAAAGTAGTATTTGTGAAAACGACCGTCATATCTTGTTTCCGTTTTAGCTCACCCGAGCAAACGATATGCTAGTGAGCTTTTGTGACCTGGCTTCGTCCTGCGTCTATCGTCAGCATCTAGTGTGCTCTATGGATGTCACATATTTGGCACAATCGTCCTTAAATTTTGATGAATTACATGCTACCTTCATCAAGTTCAAATCTTGACATATTTGGTTAAAACTACGTCGGTAGGCAAAATCTCAGTGACTTTTTGGCTCACCTGAGCACAAAGTGTGAGGTGAGCTATTGTGATCGGCCATTGTGCATCTGTCAGTCCTTATTTTTTTTTTTTTTTTTTTTTTTTTTTTTTAATCTTCTCCAAAAAAAGTTGGCCAATTAAGCCGAAACTTTGCAAGGGTGATTTTGGGGTGAAGCTCTACGACAGTTGTTCACAGAATTTCATTACGTGATAAACTCTGGTTGCCGCGGCATTTGAAAATGGGAAATTTTAGTAAATCTTTGATATTTTTTTCCCAAAAACTACAATGCCAAAGGCATTTATATGTCATATTTAGCGTAATCATACGGTTCTCTGCCAAGTTTTCTAAAACTTAGACTCTTGGGTCAAAAATGGCCTGAACCTGAGGTCCGAAGTTTGGCAAAATGCTTAATCATAGCAAGTTCAAAAGACTTTTCGTAAACTATCATGTCTGGAACATTCATATTTGATATGTAGCATTACTAGATAGTTTTGTACTATATCACTGATAGTTGTGCTCTTATGGTCAAAACGACCCTGAACTTGGGGTCTAAAATAGGAAAAACGCAAAACTTTAGTATGTTAAAACAGAAAAAAAATCTTTACTTTAAGGTAGAGGACATTTTTATTTTGAATGAAGCATAGCACGGCTGTTGTCCTTCAATTTTGATTAATTTTTGCCTGTAGGGCAAAAACGCCCCTTCCCTGGGTGTTCAAAGTTCGTAAAAATGCTCAATTAGACCATGTTCAACAATCTTCTCCCAATCAACGAGGTCTAAGACATTCGTCTTTGATATATAGCCAGATGGTTCTCTACCATGAAAGCTAAAATCATAGCCCTTGGATAAAACATGGCCCTGTCCCAGAGCTCCAAAATTTGGGAAAATCGCAAACTTAGAGCAACTCTAAAAGTCTTCTCCTGATGAATTATAAAGTGGAGTACATTCATATTTGGTATTTAGCATTGCTAAATAAATTTGTACCTTCTCCCAATCAACATGGCCCTGCCCCAGAGCTCCAAAATTTGGGAAAATCGCAAACTTAGAGCAACTCTAAAAGTCTTCTCCTGATGAATTATAAAGTGGAGTACATTCATATTTGGTATTTAGCATTGCTAAATAAATTTGTACCTTCTCCCAATCAACATGGCCCTGCCCCAGAGCTCCAAAATTTGGGAAAATCGCAAACTTAGAGCAACTTCAAAAGTCTTCTCCTGATGAATTATAAAGTGGAGTACATTCATATTTGGTATTTAGCATTACTAAATAAATTTGTACCTTGTTACAGGAAAATATGCCCCATGGATCAAAAACTTCTCTGCTCAAGGGATCGAAAATTGCGTAAATTGCTTAACTTGAAAGAATTCTTCTTAATAATAGATCCTAGAGCATTTATATTAAAACATAGCATAACGTTTTGTCCAATGTTTACGTACTTTGGACAAAAATGGCCCTTATCAAGGCACCCAAAGTTAAGAAAACGCTCAATAAGAGCATGTTCAAATATCTTCCCTTCCCAAGGTATAAGTTGTTATGCATTCATAGTTGGTTTATAGTACATCCAGATACTTCTCTGCCAAGGTTGCCAAAATTATACCCATTTGGTTAAAATGGCCCCGCCCAAGAGGCCCCAAGTTTGGTAAAATTCTCAATAAGAGCAATATCAAGTTCTCCCCCTCTTAACAATGGTCCACATTAAAGTTTCAGACGGTAGTTTAAGTTTGATTGAAATTAGAATACAAGGAATTTTTATTGTAGAAAACATTGTGAGAAAAAATGCTTGTAACTAGTAAGTTCTCCCTTTCTCACAATGTATTGTTAAACCTATTTTCCTTTGAGGCATCAAACGTGGGATAGTACTGAAATGGATTAAATTTTAAAGCTATAGGTATTCATATTCATTGTATAGCATTACTGGATAGTTTTGTACTATGCCCAAATTATTATTTTTTGTTTTATTTATTTTGCTCAAGCTTCCCCCCCCCTTTTTTTAAATTAAAAAAGTACTGTAATTTGCAGATGCCTCAGGTGAGCGATTTCGGACCACAATGGTCGTCTTGTTATCTGGACGTTTTGTCTCGAAGATATCTACGACAAAATTTACGTTGGGTTACTTTTGATGTGAGAAATAATGTCATTTGCGTTTTTCGGACTTTTGCGGTCATCTACTTAGGTGAGCACTTAAGGACGAAACCTTGTGGATAAAGTTGCCCCCCCCCCCACCCCCCCAAAAAAAAGCACACGCACAAAAAAGAAGAAGAAGAAAAGAATAAAAAAGACGGATGCCGTCCTTTAAAGAAATATGAAAATCTACAGAATTTACACTGGGCGACCTCCTACCACTGAAAGTAACATTCGTATTATTGTAACTAATGATCTAGAGTGGAACCTCTGTCAACACGTTAGTGGTACCAATCTAGGTTATTAATTAAAGTTGTAGTATCGTTGCCATTTACGGTTATTTTCCATCTCCATTTTACCTTGTTTAAGTCCAGGTAAAACAAACCTGAAAGTATCAGAAAGAAAATTCGTCGTACCACTCAGAGTAAGACAATATACGTATTTGACAGCCTCTTTTTGACAAGACCCCCATTTTTAGCTGTCAGCGACATGACGTATCGTTTGATTTATTACGTTCTTAAGCATAAAACAACAGTTTATCCTTTCCTCAATTAACAGGCAAATCATAAAGCCGAAGATTTCCGTTTTTGATCAATAACGCGTGCAGAATTTTTAAGTTTTCGCTCTGAAATATTTCGTGAAAAAGAGAAATTGTTCAGCATGAACAATTTTTCTTTTTTTTCACTTAATATTTCTTTAACAAATACAAAACTGTTAAGACTTGTCGCTATGTCAGAAAGGGGGAGCAGAGAGACAAGGCTACCGTTTAATTATGGATAACGGGAGTTAAATAAAGAGCATATGGGTCATTTTTGTTGTGTTCCTGAAACTTTCGCATTTATGAATAATTACATGGGATTAGACGAATGATTGCCTCATTTTTATACATGAATCATAATGGTGAGTGTTTAAAAGTTCTTTTTTCATTAATGGTTTTGGTATTGTTTACGCGCGAACTTTTGAGTGACCTTATTGTATACATGCATTGCATTTTAAAGCGATTTGAGAGCAGCCGATTACATCCAAAGCTACCTTCACAGCGCAGTCAGTAGCGCATCAGACTAACATCCTTCAATCATGGCATATCATGGGTTCGATCCCCGACGGCACATATTCTTTCCGACATTTGTCTCTCACCATTTGGTTGATAATCATAAACCTAAGTGGGATAGCAGCTGGAGGCTAGGAAAGGATGTAGTGGTAGTACCGGTTTGAGAAATACCAGGAATCCATTGTTAGGTGCTCCATCCGCCGCGATATGACTGATTTACTGTTAAAAGAGGCATTAAATCTCATTCAATCAATCATCCGATTACATCTAAGACTATTTTGCTGTCGTTCGGTTTTTACAACATTAGACTGACCAAACAGTTATATGACCTTGTCCGTTACTAGGCGACAGAATTTATCCTGATCTTTACCCATTCCAACTTCACAAAATTTTAGACTGGTCCAAATAAAGAGAATAGGCAGATGACAAATTTAGGGCTTGTGAAATTCTAAAATTCATTGTTTTTACGGGTAGAAAACATTGTTGACATTGAAGAAATTGCTTAAAACAAGCAATTTCTTCTACGTACACAATGTTTTCCAAAGCTTTCTTTTTTGAGGAGTGCAAAAACTAGGGATTGTGTGAGAATTGGTTAATTGGAAAATGTTGTTGACGACAATTTGAAGTGCGATAGAATTGAAATAAAGAAAACTCATCGATTAGAAATATAATGAGAAAACGAGAAATCGCTTATAATAACTTGAAATTAAAATTAATTTTACCGTCTTACTTTAAATTGTGTGAATCCTTTATTCTGTTTTTAAACCGAAGTTCGCTCAACAACTGAGTTACAAGTCTGCATATACCAGATGGTATCAAGTAAGCAAGTACAAAATGTATAGCCATAGCACATTGGCGTGTACCCATTTATACATCTGGGTTCTGAGAATCAGCTTGGGGTATATGTTTTGCCTAGAAAAGGTTCCACGGCAAAGGTGGGATTCAGACCCCAAATCAAAAACAGAGTCCTAGACTGCTTACTACGGACTCTTAAATAGTTTCAGCGCGGCACTACACGGGGTTATTTGATAAGTTGTAAATGGAATATTCGTTATACGACTTAACCCATCACCAGACGACAACTTTCTAGACTGTTTCGATTTGGAAAAAAACATTTCAGACGACATTTTAATTTGAATTTAGGTTTAACCCATTCCGACACAATGAAATTTTAGACTATTCCAATTTGAAAGAAGCTGCAGACGACAAATTAAGTGGATGGAATTTTATACAATTTCATCATTTTGGATAGAAAACATTGTAGATAATGAAGTAATTGCTTGATACAAGCAATTTCATCATTATCCACAATGTTTTCCAAAGGAAAAAATATTGTGAGAGATGGATAAATTGGTTGAAAAAAGCGAATTCTCCTTTTGTCAAAACGTTTCCCAATGCCATTTTTTCAGGGTCTCAAATGCGTGTGTGTATCGGGTTTAACATTGATAGAAAATAAGAATATGGATGGTCCCAGCTTATTTTGACTTCCAACAACATGTTTTAACTCATTTCCACCCAAGAAAAGTTTTCAATATAAAAGAAAAATAAGTTTATTCGTTGAATATTTCAAAGCATGTGTAGTCATTAGATTTCAAGTTTTAATTACGCCTGTAAATTGATCAATCGCTGATCCCAGACCACACTTACTCCGATGGTCCCGCCCATTTACTCCAACAGGAAGTTCCACCTAGTTCCATTTCAACGGAGTAATTTATGGCAAGTAATATGTAACAAAAAGTAAAATTGTTGGTTAGCGCCCTAAACGCAGTAACTACAGCTTGAATAAGATAAGCTGTAGTTATGGGGCTTATGTTTAAGTCGCCAAACCAACAAAAAATCTTCACATAAATGGCGGCCAACGTCGGAGTTCAAACTTCACCCCGGTCTAAATTAAATGATTCGATTGGTCGAACGTGTTTTGATTGACACTCTCGATTGGTCAATTGTTTACGAATGCCTTCTGTTGTTGCTATGTCTTGCTTGACATTTCAGAGCGTTTTCGAAATAGTCGAAAAAGTGATCGAATCAAGCACAGGGCAATCGTGATTGGTATTTCCAAAATAAATACACAAACTTCCATTATATTTACATAAAGTATATACAATCTTGTTAGGGCCGTTCCCAGATGGCCCATCTTGGCCTTATTGCTAAAATATATCCTTAATTACAGATTACCTTACCTTTTTTCTGTGGGGTATGAATGCAAATATCCTTGTGGCACTAAGGTTTGTAGTTTCATTAAAAATGATGAAATATTTATTATTATCATTTTAATTGGAGTATGAACCCAAAAACTGGATCACTCAGTATAAATACTCAAAGCATACACTATAGTTGCATGCTCTTAATTTTGTTCATAGAAGTATGAAAAATTAATTTCAACCAATGAAAATGCTCGAATTTCAATATACGAAACTAAAATTAAATTATATCATCATGAATTCTGAAAGGAGTATTCTATTCATTTCTTATAATCAAATATCGTAAAGTCATATATATTTTCAGTGTGTTAGAGAACCTTTCTTTAGCGAGTTTTATGGGGGGGGGGGACTTGGTGTGTAAGCATACAAAATAGCTCGTACCCAGACCTTTTTCATGGATGTACCAAACGAATATTTTAGCCAATCAGAAGGCAGGATATTTCGTCTGGTAGTAGGTTAAATATATTTAACATCAGCTTTCCTTTGCATTTCAGCCATGTAGCGAGTAAAAGTCCCAATAAAAAGAAAAGCACGGAGACAGAAAACTGTACAATGAAACGACTTCTTCGACACAGTGTCATATGGATTCGACGTAACAAGCCCTCGGGGTTTATCGTGTTAATTATGGCCGTATTCATCGTAGCATATACTGTCATTGTTAAACTAGACAAAGACAACCGTGCCTTACATTCAAATAATGCAAATAACGCACAAAAGAAAACACTACCAACAGTTCGTGGTGTAATGAAATTCGAAGCCGATGCTAGAGGCAGTAAGAAAAATACCGTCAAGCCTAGTGACTCAGGGGTTAATGTTATACACTTTAAAGAGGGGGTTGTTAACAAAGAGGCAGAAATACCGAAAGATATCCTAAATGATTTCGCGAAAGACGAAGAGACCGACGGTGAACACACAATTTTATATGAAATGAATAACAATCCTGATATTGACGATGACGCAAAGGATGATGCAGAAGAAGAAGAGATAAATATCGGTCTTCCTAGTGAAAACGAACAGCTTATGAATGACGAACTGGGTCGAAACGAAGAAGAAATTGAAGAAAATTGGGACAAGTATTTGAACAAAGACAAGGGAAAGTCTGAAAGTAAAGGTAAGTTGAATCAACAACATCTTAGAATGCAGGGTGTCCGGACTTTAGAAAAATCAACCAACAAAAAGCCCATTTTCTCTAAGTTATCAAAGTACGTCCATGTATTTGATGTGTTCAAAGATAGCCAGAAGGATAGGGACTCTATCAGTAAAAATAAGTGTATACTGTTAAAAACCATGCACGCTGATTCTCCTATATGTATCCATGATCCACAAGAAGACGAAATCATATCTGGTTCCCTTATGGAGAAAGGAACATGGGAACCAAACTATTTATACATTACCGGAAGTGTTCTGAAACTATATCCGGATATGGTGTTTCTAGATCTAGGGTGTAATATAGGTGTGTATACGATACTTGCCGCGAAACTAGGTCATAATGTGATATCCGTTGACCCATACAAAGTCAACCTAAGACTTCTAACAAAATCTCTAAGCATGGGTTCACTTCGTGATAGAGTGACTTTACTATGGAATGCTGTATCAGATGTTCACGAAAATGTCACGGTTAACGGGATTATAGGAAATATTGGTGGAACTTTTGTTGAAACTGCAAAGGATGGTAAAGTCGAGGAAGATACTGATCTTGCAACTACCATTGTTCTAGATGATCTAGTTGATATGTTTATCGACAAATCCGTGTTTATGAAGATGGATGTTGAAGCGTTTGAGTTAAAAGCTCTTGAAGGAGGTCCTAATTTCTTTAAAAGGATAGACGTGCGGTTTGTTCTAATGGAGTGGATCGCTCATCGAGGAAGTTCCGCTGCAGATCAGATCATCAAAATTATGAAAGACTACGGCCTCTATCCACATGTCAATGCTCATCATAACACAAAATTAGAACCTGAAAACTCTGCGTCTTGGCCAGATAATGTGATGTGGATTAAGTACTAGTGTCTTTATTCATCGTTTAATTCGATTTCTATACATAAATCATGTATCACCATCAAAAAGCTTTTTTAAAATGTATAAAAATGTACCGCCAACTTATTTTTATTCACAACGACTTTCCTTCACGGGCGAGCCTGTCCTAATCTGACGATGCTATATCGGAGAGCAGTGAAGATGGGACAGGCTCCCCTGTCTATGACTTTCTCTGTTAACCTAAAACAGACCAGTTTTAGACTGGTTCAAATTGAAAGAAGCTGCAGTCGACAATTTCAAGTTGATTGAATACCATTCTTTTCGTCTTCTTGGAAAGAAAAAATGCGAATTATGAAGAAATTGCTTTGTACAGTAATTTCTTCATTTTCCACATGTTTTCCCTAAGGGTTTTTCTTCAGGGACGATCAAAGGAGGGCTTGTGTGGGAATTGAATACCATAAAGCAGACGATAAAGTTTTAGATTGGTCCAAATTCAAAGAGATTGCAGACATAAAAAATAAGTGAAATTGAAATTAAAAAAACACACATGCATAAGTATCATAACGAGAAGAAAACATGCCCCTTTGTCACAGTATTTTTCTCTCTTATCTTACAACGGTGTGTAAAAACTTGGGACTGTGAGGTATTGGATTAACATATTACCACGAAATCACACTTTATGACGCCACCATGAATAAAAACTTCGGAAAAAGATTGTGGAAAATGAAGAAACTGCTTGTCACAAGCAGTTTCTTCATTATCCATAATATTTTCTACCCCGAAAGAGAAAGATTTTTAAAATTCCACCAACTAAAAGTTGTTATCTTAAACTTATTTCAATTTGGACCGGTCTAATATCTTGCCGTCTTGTAATGAGTTAAGAAGCCTTGAGAGGACCGCCAACTTCTATATAAGACGATCGACAAACAAGTCATATTTAAAATCAAACACCGTTCAGGATTGGAAAGCGTGCCCCCGAGCGTTTTTCCTAGCGAACAGCCTATTTTGAAAATACCAAGAGTATTTTCCGAAGTGGCTGAATTCATGGCAACAAAAATGAGAATAACAATATTAAAATCGATCAATGTCTAACGATAAGATCGTTTGATTGATTTGTATTTACTAACTATCAATCCGATCTGATTATTAAGAATCAAAACCAAAAGAACTTTCTTTTAATAAATGTAATGAATTAAATTTCCGCCATCTCTGTTTGCTCTTGTAGTCTCGTCAATGGATAGTAAGCCCGTTGCCGTGAGCGCCTTGAAAAAGCACGGTGTTCAACTTCGGAAAGCATAAGGCGTTAACTTTTACGAACGCTTTGCTATCCTGAACGCTAAAAAGCTGTAGTTACGACGTTTAAGTCGCCAAACCAACAAAAATCATTAACAAAAATGGCTGGAAATGTTGGAGTTTAAATCTTAATTCCGGGCTGAATGAATGAATTGGTCGCTATATTCCTTGATTGACATTCGCGATTGGTCAATTGTGGTTCGGTTTTGAACAACAAACTGATCCCAAATTCTACTTCACCACGTATTTTCAGTCGATTTTATTTCCATTTTAAAATCACAAAGGACAAAACAAAAAATAACTATTTCTTTACTTTTTGCAGTATTTCAACAGAATAACATTGGTGAAGCCAGATGTTGCTCGATCAATCCCCGATCGAGGACAGTCACCATTAGAGTTAAAATCTGGCTCTAAAATCCTTTTAAGGCCTTAAATAAAGAAAAGGGTTCGATGGGCTTTATAATTCATTTATCAATGTTCATGGAAAATAAATATAATAAATATTTTAGAATTTATCCCTTAGGCATCAGGAGTCCGACAGGGTGAGTGTTGTGAATAGATGATGGCGACTTATTTCTTTTTCCCCATTTTTTCAACATCATACACCCGAACTGCCCCCGAGGAAAAACCCACCCACACAAATCCATCGTTATCACAGGCAATCGCGGAGGGATATCCCGCCCCATCATGCATTGTTAAAAGGAAATGACTGAAATTACCCTGAATGTTTAAAACATGAACAGCGCTACTGTGTAAGTCTGCAATATAGATCTGTCCCTTTTTATCACAGCAGATCCCTTTAGGGTCAAAAGGTTGTGGCAATGCTTTGTTTTGAACACCGTAGTATCTTCGTTTTTCTTCACCATCAGGCGTCAATATAACAACATGAGCTCTATTGGGTTCAAGGTCAATGACACAGATATCACCGTTTTTGTTGACAGTGATTCTATACGGATGAACAAACGGGTCGCTTCCCTTTAATTTGATTTCCCAAATTGTCTCCCCTGTATGACTCAGTCTCAGAATGGCGGGTCTTTTCCTTGGGCGAGGACCCTTCTTCTGCGATTTTTGAATCGGCATCGTACAAACAAGAATTTCACACCTGCTTGTAGCGCAGATTCCACCAGGAGCTAGTTCGAATGAAATAAATTCTGATAATTTTCCTGTAAGTGAAAATCGATAAACAGACTGAGATAACGCCGGTATCACCAACCAGACGCCATCTTGACGTAAAAGCATCGTGTCAAGCTTGGTACTTAATGTCCGACTTTCCTTTTTATGACCGATTCTATGATACAAATTGATCACCTTTTCGTTCGTTTTACAAATCCATGCTTGCCCAGCGCGAGATATACCTATACAACATATACTTCCGGTTCCAAGTGTGTTGAACGCATAAGCAACCTTTTTAGGCTTTGGTGTTCGTTGGATTCTTTCACTTAATGAGTATGAAATTATGGATGCGGTTGAAACAGATTCTTTTGAATAAACTGATTCAGTATCTGAAAGATCGTCTTCGTTTGCAAAAGTAGCACCATCGAGAAGTTTCTTTTTCAGAAACTCTCGTGAAATGTTTGAACTGTCCGAATAATCGGAAGCGGAAGAGGAATCTATGTCGTCATCATCGTCGACGATGACGTAACTAGTTTTGAACGTTGATGACGGTGTTTCCGTTCTGATTTCACGTCGACGTTGAGGTGACGGATAGGACGGGAGTTGAACTCTAAACGAGGTTCTGTTCGAGTCTCCGGTCACTCGAGGAGTTGTGGAACTGCCGTACAGCGTCACAGCTGCTTGTACGCGTCTGGTATACAATGGCATCTTAATTCCTCTGAAAATAAAATCTATGGAGTAAATATTCTAAACCTATGTAAATCACATCAACATATCTTAAACACCCTCTCCCTTTCCAGTTAAATGAAGCTATCATTAAAATGTGCCAAATTTTAAGAATGAAAATAGAAGAGGATTTTTCTCCATCCTCCGCATCTTCCTGCATGCCTTTTCGTCATGTTTTTATTTCTCATCCACTTTTCGCACGCATAAGTTCTAAATAGTGTAATTCGTCTATGTGCGAATTCCTTTACCAACTTATCGCTGACCTTAATAATAGATACATATAATGTATATTTATAAAAAGTAATAAGTGTGGATCTGATATTAGGTGCACGAATAAGAAATACACATAAAGCTGCTCCTCCTTTTAAGCTTGATAATTTTATTTTTAGATTCGTCTATCAAGGTTCAAGCGTTTTGATTGGCTGTTTTTTTCCATACTTCCATGAACAAAAGTTTGAGTTCGTAAATATTTCGTATGCAAGCGCACAACGTAGATCCATAAAATTTTACTCAAAACAAGTAAAATTGTGCTTTGATTTGCTTGATGACCATAAGTTATATAAGAAATCTAGAGAATACTTCGTTCGTTTGTTTTGTTTTCATTGAATTTTGAACCTAAAACTTGATCACACTAATGTATGAATCCGCGAAAAATATCCTGTTCAAAACACCCTCTTTTTACTCCCAAAATCGAATCAATGTAATTTTATCGTTATAAGATACCGTCATATAAGGGGAAATTTTTGTTACAAATAATTTCTCCTTTGACTACGATCTTTTCTGCTATAAAAAGCACATGATCGCATAATCACAGGATGTCAAATGACAGAATTCCCAGGGCACGCCGACAAGTCTGCAATCTACATATGTTTAATATACATGTAGTATGCAATTATAAGAGGCTCCGTTTACAAGTAAAATCGAAAAATGTATATATATACATATAAACGGAAAGGTATGTGGCACAAATTATGCTACCTTAAAAAGATTTATAATTTACCATTTTCTTCAAAAATGACTTATCGTAGGTGGGCGATCAAAATGTCGTAAATACAGCTTTAATAAATCTGTATTTACGACATTTTGTTCGCCCTCCAACGTTATAGAAGCAGCAGTATTAAGTGCCGAGTCCTTTTTGGTATTACTTACCACAATGTTACTCCAACTGCCTCTGCATATTGGATAATTTTGACCTCATCCGTTTTCACACTTTAAAGCATTTCATACTCTTTGCCCTGAACAACTATTCAATCACTGTGATCAATCATATGTTTTTTTACACAATGCTCTATGTTTTATTCGTTTTCGGTATCCATTTGTTAACACTTATAATTCAATTTATTTAGATAGCCTAAAAAAGTCCTGTATCTTAATTTCAACTCAATATGTTTACAATATTATGTTTTATAATCCGCGATTAATTAAACATTTTGATTAAGCCGTGGCAAAAGTTCATAACTTTGTTACTTGGCCAGGTCATTTTAATGACGTCTTAGGTGATATTCATTGAAAAAGCCTTAATCAGTTGTGATAAGTAAGCCCTTTAAAATAATGCTCTACTAAACGTATAAAAACTGATAGATTTGCACTCTTTTTTTTCATTTTCGCGGGCCCTCAAAAATTCAACTTGTTTGTCTAGAATAGGAACCAATTTATCGCTTTCCCGGACAATCCCTCATTTTTACGATCTTATATTATAATTGAAAAACATTGTGGAATAAGAAGAAATTGCTTGAAACAAGCAATTTCTTCTTTTCAACAATATGTTCCATCATATAGTATGGTTAATTTTCACAATTTTGTACTTAGTTTACAATGTCATCTGCGAGCCGTTAGAATGCTGACAAGTCTAAAATTCTGAAAAACAGTAACGGGTTAATTCGATTTTTGAAAAAGCCACCCCCGCAAATCGTAACTTTTTGGATTTTCCAGAATTTGCTGCAGAATATTTGGAAAATAAGACTTAATCCTTTAGGGTTTTTTTTTTTTTTTTTTTTTTTTTGTGTGTGTGGGGGGGGTATACACAAACAATCTTTGGTTGCAATTCATAAACATTTAGTGCCCAAACTTAAAAAAAATTGTGTGTGTGTTGTGTGTGTTTAAAGGCTTACAAACATTTATTAACCCATTCCCACATAAGTTTTTACTACAGCCAGACATTATATGTTTCAGAAAATATTATGGGTCAAGATTAACTTGTTTGTAACAATCAATTTAATATTTTCTCCACATTATTTTTACCCTGACTACTGGTTATTCTTAAAATTGCAACAATATCAAATTGTTGTCTGCATAGTCTTTCAATTTAGACAAGTCTCTAAAAAAAAGTCTGATAACGGGTTAAGCATTACTACATCGAGTCATTTTGATGAAAACCTTCAGTTCGGCTTTGAGTTCTTTCAGTAACGGACTAGTTCGATCTCCGACGGCGGCACTCAACCTTTCCGAGTATTTGTCTCTCACCAATGGGTCGATAATCGTAGACCTATGTGAGATAGCAGCTGGAGGCTAGGAAGGGATGTAATGGTAGTACAGGTGTGAGAAACACCAGGAATCCATTGTTAGGTGCTACAGCCTCCGCTATATAACTGAAAAATTGATGAAAGCGGCGCAAAACCCCATTCAAACAAACAAACAAATCAGTAACGGACTAAATCAATAAAAAACATGACCTTTTATCCGATAATAAAGAAAGACGTTTAAAACAAAACAAATGACCAATCGCGCCTGCCCAATAAAGAATCAAACGACCAATCAAATCAATTATTCAGCCCGGACCTGAGTTTTCAACTCCGGCATTGGCCGCCATTTTTCATACATTTTTTTGTTGGTTTGGCGACTTAAACGTCGTAATTACAGCTTATTCAAGCTGTAGTTAATACGATTTAGTCGCAAACCAACTATTCTACTTTTTGTTACATGCTGCTGGCCATAAATTTTTCAAAATAACGCCGTTGAAAATAGAAGCGGGACTTCCTGTCGGAGTTGGGGGGCGTAGTCAAAGAAGTAAGTGGGCGGGGCCAGCGATTTGTCAATTATCTTATATCCCTTCATTTGGCTTACGAAAGGACAACACAGATTTCTGAACCCATTAGCTATGCATTATCTAGACTTGCTGCAATCGTTTTTGTTTGGACCTTTTATGTATAACATTTTTCTCCCTCGTGCATGTCTCTTTAATCCAAGTTTACATTTGTGGCTAGTTATCTTCTTTTTGGTGTCAGGGGACTTGATTGACATCCTTGTCCAACCATGGAAAGATTTAATTCCCTTTTGGTAGAGTTTGGTAACCAAACTAGGCCGTATCTCGTATCGTTGAACGTTCTGCTTGACAGAGAGAATAAGATTATCTTGATGCCCCCTTATTCCATCGTCGGCCCGCACGGTTAGTCTCGCCGCTAACACCCCAGTCCTACTTGAATGGGGCGATATAACGTAATCAAAGTACCGCCGGTAACCGACGATCCTCTTGCTCGTGAGGATGGCTTGGTTGATGGTTACAATGATAATAATAATAATAATGGAACTCTTTATTTAACCCATTTCCACAGGACACTTGTTTTGACCGGTTCATATTGAAAGAAATTATAGACGACATTTAACATTGGTATGAAACTGAAAAGTACAGACGAAATTAGATCGAAAACATTGTGATTTCAAGCAATTTCTCCTTTTATCACAATGTTTTCTGACAAAATTCGTCAGGGGCGTAAAAAAGCGGGATTGTGTGGGAAAGGGTTAAAGAAGGTAGCTCATTAAGCTATTACAACCCGAAGCAAGTACAGAGAAGAAGTGTAGAACTCATCAATAAAGATTGATTGATTGATTGAATGGGGTTTAACGCCGCTTTTAACAGTCATCAATAATAAGGCCTCAATTATGATGACTACCATAACTTTTCTTTTTATAATTCTACATTGTCGCATGATTTAAAATTGAGATTACATGTATTAACCCATTACTGCACGAGATCATTTTTGACTGGTCCAAATTGAAAGAAGTAGCAGACGACAATTTAAAGTTTATAAAATTTTACATTGTTCAACTTTATGGGTAGAAAATATTGTGTAAAATGAAGAAACGTCTCGTTGCAAGCAATTTCTTCATTTTACACAATTTTTTTCTAATTATTTTTCTTAAGGGGTGTTTAAAAAGTCACTGTGTGGGAATGGGTTAAAATAGTCATAATGAAAATATTTAGGAAAGACATCAATATGGGAAAATCTTGAAGAAGCAATAGCTTTACAAAATCATGAACAAGTAATTAATGATATTACTAAACTGATGATGAAGATGATGAGAAATGTTAATGAAAGCGATTGTGTGTTAGTTAATACAACAATAATCGCATTTGTTAAGACGTACACGGTCATTAATGGAGTAAATGATGTAGCTACAACTCGTTATTTGACATCCAAAGTTTTTTTATGTTGTTTTATAGGGAGCTTTTTAAGGCAAAATATCGACGATGTTCTATCAAAACCTCGTAACTACAGCTTAGAAAAAGCTGTAGCTACGAGGTTTTGGGTAGAGCACCGACGATATATTTATGTGAAGATTTGTTGGTTCGACGGTTGCAATAAAGATTGCAAACTTAAATAAATCGGATTTGATAATTTTGTGTCGATATCTATGACCTATGAATAGTCCTTATTTGTATTGGTATAAGGAGTGTTTGTGATCGATATGACGCGTCTATGCGTCAATGGGGGTGCAAAATGTCGTAACTACAGCTTGAACAAAGACATGGTATCGAGCGAGGAACAGGTCGATCTTATCAGAAAGAGTAACGAGTTTGTCAAAAAAACTATTCTGTGGTGGTCTAACTTGATCGGAGGGATTTTAATAACCCGAGTTTTACCGAATCATCTCGACTTCAACTCGATCAATGCCCGACCGTAGTCTTGTGAATCGAGGGAATGTACGCTTGGTCGAGAAGAAATTGTGATAGTATAGTGTACGAGTCGGAATAATCGACTAGAAATTGGGTTCTTTCACATTCCCACACAATACTGTTTTTAAAGTGCCATCCTCAAAGAAAGTTCTTCAGAAAAAATGTGGAAATTAAATGAAATGGCTTGTAACGAGCAATTTTTTGTTATAGTCTTGGGACTTCCAGGTGAATTATCTCAGCCGAAACTATGGTGGTACAGTACAGTCATCATTTGGTACACACATATTCTAGAAAAATGTGGATGTTAATCAAAATTACTATTGTTTGGGACTGCTATTGAATATCCAAGCTCAAGCTATGGTGGCAGAGAACAGTCATCATTAGATAATCAAACTTCTTTATGCCCCTGCATCGAGGGCATGTTGTGTTTGCCCTGTCTGTTTATCTGTATTACTGATTTCCATATTGTATCAAAAAATGGCGGGGGTATTGGTGTTTAACACTTTCATCTTGATCTTATTCATTTGAGAATTTACTCAAACTATAGATTTGAATAAATATTCAATTTCTTATTTACATTACATAATGCAGGCAACAATTTACCACATTTTTAATTTTTTTTCAAGTATTTACGATATCATTTCTGAAGAAATGCATGTTTGATCTGAAGTCAAATGTTGAGTAAATTGTCACCTGAGTACGAAGAAGTTTCATAATTGTGGGCTCTGATTTAACACACAAAATTTAGAATATTGCTAAAACCATTTATTGTAATGTAAATGATGAAGGTATATATTGCGAAACTTTTCATTCTGCCTAGTTGTCCAAATTCTTAGTATTTGTTTCTTACAGTTTCCAAAATTTCCTGGCCTTCAGTACTATCAGTACTTTGATTAAATCGGGGTTCTGGCAAATAAGTTACAGGAAAGACTTTAGTCTACTTTTTACATCAGGGTTCTGCCAAATAAGCTACTGCAAAGACTTAAGTCATCTTTTTACATCAGGCCTCTGGCAAATAAGCTATTGGAAAGACTTAAGTCTACTTTTAACACCAGGGTTCTTGAAAATAAGCTACTTGCAAAACTTAAGTAAGCTTTTTACATCAGGGTTAAAGCTACTTGATATACTAATCTCTGCTTTTTACATAAACCATTGTAAAAACTACAAGCAACTCTGCTTTTCACGCCAGGTCTATGGCCAATAAACCCCTAAAAAAGGACTTAATTTAGCTTTTTACATAAGCTTACAAATATTTTACTTTTTTACGCCATTGCTTTTTATGAAATGGTTCTTACAAATAAACTATTGTAAAGATATATTTTTGCTTCTTACGTCAGCGTCCTGGCAAATTAGCTGCTTTAAATGGCTAACTCTGCTTTTTATGGCACGCAGTTGGTACATCAATAAATTACCTTCACCATGTTGCCTCTGAACTATTGTTCAAATCGACGTTAAACACTATTCCAACAAACAAAATCATTTTAAAAAAATACGAGTGCTTTGTCATGTTTCAATTCTAGGGTCATAAATACTGCAAAAAAAAAAAACATATTTGATGTATCTTACATAAACGATATTAACGTCGAACGTCATTATAGTGATACGTAACGTTAACATACACAAATACATCCGGTTTAATTGTGGCGATTTCTATGAAACAAAGTGGTTTATCCGCATTGCGTTTGGTATTTATATTATTGACAGAAAGCTGTTTGTAATTCAAAGACTCTACGATTCAAACGTGGAAAGGTAAATGATTTTTTTTCCATTTAATTTTAGCCTTGTTGTGGCATTTCCAAACATTACATGTGCACAGTTTCGCCAAGTGAAGACTCAGATCAGACTGTGTATTCACACAGTCTGATCAGAGTCTTCACTATGCGCCCTATATGTAGATAGTGATCTTAAGTTTCTTTTAGACAATCAGCGAATGTTCTATATGTCCTGATTGGCTGTCTAGGCTGCGTTCATGCTCATGTGATTTAATTGTTAGTTCTGTCTGTTAAAAACGGACGTTCTGATTGACCGAACAAATATTTATACATCCTTGAACCACATTTTGAGCACGCAGCTATTTTGTATGCTCATGCTAAGTAGTTCCATAAAAATGTATCACAATTTGTGAAATATTTTTAGATAGGTAGAATGTTTGCAGCCTGTGATAGTAATTTAATACATGTCCTTGAATCGACAAAACCAATATTTCAGGTGTATAGACTTTCAATCTATAGGTACCATGCGCGATTACAGACAGGAGGGCCAGGAGTCCAGAATCCCCCCCCCTCCCCCAGTATTTCAGCAGAAATATGGTAATAAGATTATGAAAATCTGGTTATCGATGTATTATATTGCCAGTGGGCAACACAAATGTAGTTATTACACCTTTGATTAAGCTGAAATTTCGACAAATTGCTCACCAATTGACGGATATCATAAAAACGACAAAACGAGCACATTTTCGACCCCCTCCTCCATAAGAAAAAAAAACTTGATCCGCACATGAGCACCTGTGACCTTAAGCTTGAACTTATTCAATTTACGCAATACTTAATACAAGTTCTCTTTTTCTTTTCGTTTCGAATTGGGTTAGAACGGAAGCAACGCTTAAAGAGTTTTTCTTCGTAAAGATGTGTTATTCGTTGAATCTATTAAACATTGGCATGCTGAAGCCGGATTTTTTTCGGGAGATATAGATAAAGGCCAGCTAACAAATATGCCCAGTCCGATCTCAGTCTACATCATCTTCCTATCTTTTATTCCATTAGTTGATAATGCAGTTTGATAGAGAATTTTATTCAGCGTGACAGGGGTAAGATATGCTTTGAGAAAAATGAGATACTAAGTTATACTACCCAATGAAGTTTGTGTAAATGACTCACTATAATGGTCATTGGTGTAAATAAAAAAAGGCCAAAGGTCAAGATCAAAGCGTCATCGAGTGAAATGAAAGCCTATGACTCCTGGGTGTATATATGAATTTGATAAAGCTAGAATAAAAAAAGAAAATGACAGAGAATTTTTTTTTTTAAAATGTCAAAGGTCAGTACCACAAGGACATGATATCATAAATATAGCCTAATACTTGCTGAGTGTATATAATATTTCGTTATTCTAGGTGTGAGGAATCTAAAATATGAACAAGGTTAAAGTTTCTAGAAAAATAGGTCAAAGCTCAATGCGACAGGGTCTTGGTTGTTAGTCTGAAATGAAAATACACCATTCGGCGTGTGTAATAATAAAATTTACGGTCATAGGTCTAAAGAAAGAGAAAATGAAAAATAAAAGCACGGTAAAGTTTTAGAAGGGTAGGTTAAAGTTCATTGTCACAGGTACATATCTCTTGGTGTCAAATGAAAGCCTACCACTACATGAATACACTCATCAAATAAAATTTTGCGATGTGACAGCATTTAGAAAAGTATTGCTTAAAGTTTATTTCGTTGCTGTGTTTTAACTGGGTCATGGTCACAAGGCCAAGACCCAGTTCCATGTTCTAAAATGAAAGACTGTTCTGTGAAATATGGGATCATTTAAACAAGAAACAAACATCTTCTAACAAGTACAATGTTATCATAAGGTCAATGGCATTGTATCTAGGAAAATGTCAAATAAACATCGATATAAAGCGGTCAATGTGCACTATATGATATTTCAATAGCACGCTTGATTGTCAATGTATGATATTGGAATGCAATCCACATGTCATTATAGCACGTGATCGTTGTCCATATGTAATTCGCAATTTAACCCTTGTCATGCGGAACTCGGAATATTCCGGTTTTGGCAAGAGGTGTAGACTAAGATCAGACTGCACGTATGTGCAGGCTGATCTTAGTCTACACCTTTTGCTTGTACTTTCCTGTCCGAGTTGTTTATGAAGTTGATTTCCAAAAGAAATATTGATTGTTGAACAACAAGTTCTATCAGTGCTGTCAGCTCTTTGATTTGCCAGCAATTCAGTTAGGTAATTTATACAGCATGACAAAAGTAATTTTTTTTTATTTCATTGTCTTAACTTGTTTAGACTACTAGAAAATCAAAGAACTGTCAGTTCCTAGTCGACCCAATATTCTACCCGCAGAAGACAAATATTCTGACCAGAATGGGGTATTTGAGTCCAAAATTTTAGCCTTAATAGGACACAAAACGTATTTAGAAGATTTGACTTAGTGATCTAATTTTGAAACAATGTTACTTAATAATTGTCTAAGATATCAAAGAGAAATAATTCTGACAAAGTTTCAAGGTATAAGGACCAAGAGAATAGCATTTAGATTTCAAATAGGGTTCTTCTAAAATTCGACTGAATTACATCGTAAATTAAAGTTTGTCCTCTGCGACACCAAGGCAAACATACTAACCAAGTTTAAAGGCATTTGGACCAATATTGTACGTCCAAGGTTTTATAAGATTCCACCTTGTGACATTGCAGTTTTTCTTGAAGTGACCAAAATCGAACTGGCCAATGTTATTACAAATGTTTGAGAAACTTGAGCCACAAGTGAAGGCCGTAGAGAATACACAGGGCGGGGTTTTTGTTGTTGTTGTTTTGTTTCTGTTTGTTTTTACTAGTGCTTGACACAAAGATGTTGCGTTTGATACTCAATGATCAAGAATCGAACTTGTCCGAGGTATCATAGACATAAAGATTCCTTACAAAGTTTAGAAACAGACTTCTACGACCTAAACGTCGTAACTAAGGCTTGAAAATGTCAGAGTTCGAAGTTCATTTCCGTTCTGAATGAACAATGATTTGATTGGTCGATTGATTTTTCGATTGACAATCGCGATCCGTTATTTCGGGATATTGTATCTGAGAACAAGTTTTTATGTTAAACATTAAAGAGATGAGGAGAATATTTTTTGTTTTCATGGAGGTATTAACCGAAAAAAAAAACTAATCACACTGTATGATCAATCCTACTAATATTCAAATACTTTTATTGTTGATAAGTTAAGCCATTTCGATTCTGTTACACTTGCGAATTCAAAATCCGCATCCATACATCTTTCATCAACAAAAGGAATAAAAACAGGAAAAGAAAATAGAAAGAAAATAAAATGAAAATAACTGAATATGATTTATGATTACATAAAACAAAAACATACCTTCGTTGGACGTGCAAACTCGTAAATACAGCTTGAATAAGCTGCATTTACGTTATTTTGCACTCAAAACAACGTTGAGCTAAAATTCTGTGTTGAAAAAGAAAAATGATGCTCCTTTATCGTGGTACATGTCCTAATGAAAGACAACCCAAATAGACATCTTCAAGTTATGGGGACAGTGCAAGGACACAGGACGAAACTTGGAGACCAGTCTGGTTCTTTAACATTCTCGCCATAACCATAACGCAATGGTAGCGCGTAGGTCTCCTCGCCATGGAGTCCCGGGTTCGATCCCTGATGGCGGCGAATAACATTTCGAACAAAAATCTCCAACCAACGGGTTGATAATCGTAAGCTGCTGGAGACTGGGAAAGAATGTAACGGAAGTAGTAGTGTGGGAATTACCAGGAATCCATGGTTAGGTGCTCCAGCCGCCGCGATATGGCTGAAATAGTGTTAAAGCTGTGTTAAACCCCATTCAATCAATCAATCAATCAATCTTTAACGTTCTCGATGAAAAGCACCGTCATTCAAGGCCTCGTCCGAAAGACTATCATTTTGGTAGTTTGGTCAGTCCGGGATCGAAATGCGATCTTTAGGGTTGAAGTCGAGTTCTCTAACAACTAATTGGGCTAACTGTATTACTAAACGAGAGGGTGAGGGGGTGGGGAAGCTTTAAAACGAAAATTATAACCTGAATAAGCAAAAGAGTAAAATAACAATAAGAAACTGAGAAATAAAAACATAAATTTGTGTAGACGTGTTGGTTGCTGTACGTTAACGTAAGACTCATTAATGTCGAGTTGTCGTAATCATCAAACGTTAATTTCACGTTAACGTGTAAACTATTGCTTTATTTCATTCCCCTCAAGCTATGTACGTAAGGAAATACCACAAAATTGATAACCAGTGACGCATCACATTTCACTTTACACCAATTAAATTTTGCAATCGACGTTGTAATATGTTTATCGGTAATCTATATGTCAAATAATCGAATTATCGATAAAATGAAAGGGATGTTTCTCGAGAATTGTGCTATATGGACACTGTTGCATAAGTTAGAATCGTGGATATAACAATTTTGGTAATTATGCATTCTTTAACTGTCAAAAAAAAAGATATATTTGTTGGGAATAAACGGATTGATGATCACGCCCACCGAGCTCCAACTTGCTTGGTCAGTAACATATAACAAAAAAAAAAAAAAAAAAAAAAAAAGGAGAAAAGAAAAGGAAAATGGTTGGTTGGCGGTCGAAACGTGGTAACCACAGCTTAGATGGACTGTAGTTACATCGTTTAAGTCTCCAAACCAACGAAAATGTTTCACGTAGAAGTCTGCCAAGGTTGGATTTTAAAATTCACTTCCGATCTAAATAATGATTTGATTGGTCAATTGATTCTTTGGTTGCTACGTGCGAACCTTCATTTGTACACAATATAGAGAATATAGCAGAAATGATGAATCTACGTAACATTGAGCTCAGCTGATTCCCCCCCCCCCAAGGCCTTCTGTATCACGAGCTTCATCTACGGAAATATATGACGAAAGATTCAAAATTACAATGCTTTGCATATCTAAGCTTGATCGTCGGATTCTACTTTGTGGATTTTTGTATTGTCTGAACGAAAAGAAAATGTATTCTTGCGCGAATACACAACACGGTTTTGTCGCACTACAGCGACAGGTATTTTCGTGAATAAATGAATTAAATGAATTACAAAGCAAAACTAGTAAAATCATAGCATCTTTATATTTTTCGGATATCCGATGAAGATACTATTCTTTGTCATGAATAAAATCTGCTCTAGATTTGCATTAAAGTCAAATGGATGAAACTCAGAAAGCACTGAAATTGTAGGTTATTATCTATTTTTTAAAAAAAGATTTCTATAAACAACTCTAGTTTTAAAAAAGAAAAAGAGGAGATGTAGACTAAGATCAGATTGCATATATGTGCAGGCTGATCTTTGCCTATAACTCCTGTCAAAACAGGAATATTCTAGGCTCAGCATGATAAGGGTTGGATTAAAAGAATTGAAGAGAAGTCTGGGTTTTGGTGGTTTTGTTGTTGTTGTTATTGTTTTTAAAGCAAAAAGAAAATAAAAACCTGATCACATTGATGACATTTCTTCTTTACAGTGAAATAAAAACTTTACAAAAATATCTCGACTGCCGTCGTAGCGCAGTCGGTGGCGTATCAGAATCCCAATCTTCAATTATTGGATGTCATCATCCTTTTTACCGCCCCACCTCCCCGCTGCTCCCTTCACATTTTCTACCAGGTAACTTGGTCTTTCTTTTGAATTAGTGGATAGGCTACGTGTTCTCAAATACTTGATTGTGTACTTATCAATATTTCTAGTAAAATATATACATTCCTTTCAGACAAAATCAAACACGCCAGATAAAAATTCACTATCTGACAGTGTCTAATTCGGTTCCATTTAAGGCAATTTTAATTCTGTATGTGACGTCATAATGCAAATAAACGTAATCAAAATGGTTAAGAAGAATGGAAATGCTTTTAAGAAATGCAGATTTCTTTTATAATTCAAATTTGATAACCATATGTATATATTTAAATGAATATCATGTTAGGATAGCGATACAACATCTTGTATTTTCATTGTCGTCTGCATCCTCTTTCAATTAGAACCAGTCTAAAATTTCGAAAAAAAGGAAAGGGTTAATACAAGTTTACTGAATCTCCTCTCTTTATTTCACAGCGGAATTCTCATAAAGATGAGCCTATGGTCAAAGATTCGAAATACTGTTATGGCTGTGGCGGCCGTGCTTAATATCTCCAGCAACAACGTATGTTTTGAGAATGAAGGCCTAGGCTGCTTTAACAACAAGGCGCCCTTTAACAACGCACGGGGACTTCTCCCGCAATCACCAGATAAAATGAACGTAAGTAACGTCATACTGCAACCAACTTCTGAATGGACGCCTTTTCGACAAGATGAAAAATCCCGCTAAACAAGATTTTTTTAGACATTTTAAAGAACGATTTTTTTTATTTTGAGTGAAAATATTCGACGTCGTCAAGGCTACTTGTTTAAGCCAATGCTGAGTACGCTTAAATTCCTTAATAAGAATTCTTAAGATTCTTATTTAGCGGCTTAAAAATCTTAATCTAAAGAACGCCATATCTTAAAAATCTAAATAAAGATCTTAAGAATCTCGACGAAAAGAACGCACCTCTTAACCCTTTCCTGTATAATCACTGCTTTTTACGTCCCAGTGTTTTCATACTTGAGAAAACATTGTAGAAAAAGAAGAAATTGCTTGTAACAAGCAATTTCTTCTTTTTCCACAATATTTTCTACCCTACCGAATGATTATTTTTTAAAATAAATTCAACTTAGAATTATCGTCTGCAAAACCTTTGAATTTGGACCAGTCCAAAATTTCAAAAAAACAGGAAAGGGTCAATTATCGGATCACTGCCCTCTCCCATTGACCTCCAACAATATAGAGGTGTAAAAACGACGTTGATTTGCAAAATGCATCGTCGCGGACATAAAACAGAATTATGATCGTTTATAGGTCTTAAAGTCACCCCTACCTAATTACAACACAATCCTTCTTTTGACGCCCAAGCTAATGGCTTTGGAAAAAATGTGGAAAATGAAGAAATTGCTAATTACAATCAATTTCTTCATTTTTGGCAATGTTTTTCTAACCCAAAAGAGAAAGATTTTTTTAAATCAACTTGTTATATAATGCCCTCTTCATCTTCTTAAAAGTCTAAAAACGTGTCGTCTTGTGATGGGTTAGGTCGTCAAGCAATGGAAATGTATTGAATAAATATGCGCATACTGTTCGTCAGTGCTTCTAGAAGTCACCTTCAAGGTGTTGGCCAGCTAGGCATCTATATTCTGTTTTCCGAATTCGATCTTCTATGGAAACACATTCAGCAAATAGGGTGAGACTAAGCTCTCAGGAGAGTTACGGTATACCAAGAGGATATGAATAAACAGATAATATCTTGATTTTTCAAACCATTACAAGACAGATCAAAATTTTCGCTTTTTTTAGTAGAAAATATAACTGGAATTGAAGAAATTGCTTGATACAATCAATTTCTTCAATTTCCACCGTATTTTCTAAAGCAGTTTTCTTGAGAGCCGCCAAAAAGCGGGATTGTGTGGGAATGTTTTAATCCCACCAAGCACAAAGCGATCTTCACGTATTTGAAAAGAGGCAGGATCCATCAGAGGTCGATCAAAGATTGTAACGTGTAACGATGAAAATCATCATAATTATGATTTGTTAGAAAAGATTCATAAATTCAACCATAATAAAAATGTTTCGACCCTGATTAGACTGCGCGGACCGCGCAGTCCGGTCAGACTCGATACTTTTCACACTTGCAAAATGTCCTGTTTTTTGGCTTTACAGATAAAATATATCAAATAAGTATCCGATTAAGAGTACCAGGGTTACAAGACCCTACCATGTTTATTTCTTGTATATTATTTGACAGACATTCCTATCTGTAGAGCATTGTACTGTCTAGATCATCACAAATTTGACTCTCATCCCAATCGACTCATCGTTCACCGTTCCTTTCATATCATTCAAATCCGTCGCTTAAAAATCGTTAAAAAAATCCACAACTTCACTCACTCGTTCAAAACATTCCGCTATTTCGATTGTTGATTTGTTCTTTTTTTGTTTTGTTTTGGTGGGGTTTTTTTTGGGGGGGGGGTTGTTGTGTGTGTTTTTTGTTGTTGTTGTTGTTGTTGTTTTGTATCTGATATCTGATTGGTCCGCGTTAACAAATAAGTCCATTTGTAGAATAATTTGAAAATCAACACGCTCGTTTCGTTCAGAACTCGCTAATTCCATTATATTCTATTCCAAAATCATTCACTTCGCAAGTTTTTATTTATCTCTTGACAGCTGAGGTATTATTTGTATACACCAAAGAACAGAGACATCAGACGGGAAGTGACGTCAGACACAATTCGCCAATCATATTTCAAATATCAACGCAAATCAAAATTCATAATTCATGGTTATAGAGACGATTGTGACACTTCATGGGTGACTAACATGAAGAACGAACTTCTAAGAAAGGTAAGATGGAAAAGTGAAAAACTGCTGAATACTGCTAGGGCAGTTTTAAGGTGAATTGATTAAAACGCGAGGGTCTAAATATCGTTGAAGAGATGAAAGCTAGACTAAGAGAACGACTGTGAAAATAGGATCATATGATGGCGAGATCGCGCAAGTAATCACAATAATAATGACTGGTCGTAAATCTGTTATCTGGTAATTGTTTAAGGTAAAATAGAGGTGGCTCTGATCAAGCCTCCATCGAAATAGATTAATTGATTGAATGGTGTTAACGTTACTTTCAACAGTATTTAAATTATATCGCCGGCTTGTCCATCGAACAGTGACTTCTCGATATACAACCACTATATTCGATCCAAGTCACCATGCGCTCATCCCGCTTAGGAACACTACTTACCATTCTCTCATTGGTGCACGACAAATGAAGCGAATCGCGATGGCTTTTGTGAAATCCCTGCAATAATGTCGTGCGAGACGGGTTTGAACTTACGACCACAGAATTGAGAGCATAGAGCGGAACCGACTGAGCTAATAGGGCTAGGTCTAAATCTAAACAGATCAAGGACCACCAATAACTAGGTAAGTTGCTTGACAGATAAAAGAAAAGGGAACAAGATTAAATACAAATAGTCAGAGTAAGAGTTTTTGACTTGTCAACCCAATGACTGAATTCAGACTAATTCTAAAAACACCAACCGACATTTCGTAGGATAAATAAGTTATTGTGAACTTCACGAATTTCTGGGACAACCCTCGCAAAACAACATCTGTTCTTTTTCAGGGTAACTTTAACGTTTTCTGTGTTGAATGGGCCAAAGGAGCAGACCAAGTCGACTATAACCAAGCCGTAGCAAATTCAAGAGTGGTTGGTGCAATGTTAGCTAAATTTATCAAAACATTACGAGCAAAGGAGAGGGTTAAATACGCCGACATTCATCTTATCGGTCATAGTCTCGGGGCGCACATAGCGGGATATGCGGGGAAAAGGGAGAGAACTTTAGCAAGAATTACAGGTAAATCTACTTAGTTGTGGTTCATTGACAGTTGTAGTAACGGTTACCAATTCCAACTCATACACAGCCGCCGTCATAGCGCAATTCGGTAGCGCATTAGACTCCTAATCTTCAATCATGGGATATCATGGGTTCGATCCTCGGCGGCGGTATATATCCTTTCCGACATTTGTCTCTCACCAATGGGTGGATAATCGTAAACCGAAGTGGGATAGCAGCCATGAAGGTTAGGAAAGGATGTAGTGGTAGTGCTAGTGTGAGAAATACCAGGAATCCAATGTTAGGTGCTCCAGCCGCCACGATATGACTGAAATACTGTTAAAAGTGGTGTTAAACCCTATTCAACCAACCAACGAACCTTAAAAGATTTAGGTAGAGGGAATGATAAACAGGACCTTGATTTACTGGATATTTTATACAATTTAAAAGCAATATATACTTCTGATGGAACCCTGCTACACGTGGACTCCTGCGTAGTTCATTGCATGCAGTGACGATTCTTATATCTGAGAGAAGTTGAGGGTTACGGCTGGAGTTCCGACTGTGCCATTTGTCCATTCGGTATACCGTTATGCAAGGCATTTTAACGCCCAGCAATGTATTGGTGACACAGTTCTAGTGGATAGGCGAACTTCGACCTAACAATAGCCTAATACCCCAACTAATTGACCAATCACTGGCCCCGCCCACTCACTCATATGGCCCTCGCTCCTTGACTCCAACAGAAAATTCCGCTTCGATTTTCAAAGGGTCTTATTTTTCAAAATTTATGGCCAGTAGCATATTAGCATATACAAGCCAGTAGAATGGTTGGTTGGCGACCTAAAAGGTCGTTACTACAGCTTAAAAAAGCTGTAGTTACGACGTGTAAGTTGCCAAACCAACAAAAAAGATTCACCAAAATGGCGGCCAATGTCGGAGTTCAAACTGAACTTCCTGTCTAAATGAATGATTTAATTGTTCGACCGATTATTTGATTGATAGCCGCGATTGGTCAACTAACCAATGAAACAATCAAATACCGCCACACGAATTTATTATCCAGGAATTCAGTAAAAGTGCACGATTGAAAAAGGAATCGCGTGTTGCAGAGATCAAACAAATCTAGTTGGCTCTTTTTTTTTAAATTCATAAAAGTCCTAACGTTAAATGACCAATCTACATGCAAAACATCTGCCAAAAGCCAAATATGTTTTCTCTTCTAACTTGAAGCAAACGTTGTATTTATCCCTCAGGTTTGGATCCCGCAGGTCCAGGGTTCGAGAAATCACCGACTGCTGTTGGATTGGACCGTACGGACGCTAGGTTTGTTGACGTCATACACACAGACGGAGAGCCCCTGACAAAATTAGGTAGGTGATCTTTGGTGTATTCAGGCATATAAAACAATAAACGAACATTCGTTATGGTCAGACAGCAAACTTCTGTTTACATAACACTATTTTTGTCAATGACCAATAGGTAATAAAAATGATAATAATAGTTATGAAAAAGAATGAATAGAATAACAACGAAAACTTATGATACTACATTATTTAATAATTTAATTTTTAGTTTCGTCTATCAAAAACGAGCGCTCTGATTGGTCGAGAAAAATAATTTATAACTCCAAGAACACAATTTTGAGCACGCAGCGATTTTGTATGCTTCCGCACAAAATAGTCCCATACAAAAAGGTATCAAAATTTGTAAAATTTTTGTTTTTTTTCGCTCGATGCTTCGCGCATTCATACAGTGTGATTAGGTTTTTCGGTTCATACCTCCATGAAAACAAAAAGAGAATCTCTTCATCTCTTAAATTAAAATGATAATGATAGTTATGAAAATAAATAAATAGAATAACAACGAAAACTTTTGATACTACATTATTTATTGAATGAGGGTTTCTGGTGAAGTTATTGTCGTATATATATTTGTTTGATGGAATGGGTTTTAACGTCACTTGTAACTGTATTTCTAAGGACTTAACCATGGATTCCCGGTATTTCTCACACCGGTACAACCACTACATCCCTCTCGAGCCTCCACCTGCTCATCCCACTTAGATTTATGATTATCCAACCATTGGTGGGAGACAAATGTCGGAAAGGATATTTGCAATGACCGGGGATCGAACCCTGGATCTAATGATTGAGAGTCCGGCGGTCTACTAACTGCCCTACGGCCGCGGCCGTTGTGTATACGAATATAAATTAAAAAACGGGGGCACAATGAGGCCTTACTTATAATGATGGTGTTAATAATGCTAAAGACTGAAATACGTTTTTGGCGGTAGCAGAATTTTCTTTCAGTGTAGAAACATTTTGTAAATTTAAGAAATTGCTTGTTACAAGCATTTTTTCATTTTACACAATTTTTTTCCAGCTGCTTATCTTTGGGAGCGTGCAAAGGCGTCATTATGTGGGAAAGGGTTAAATAAATAAATGTCTCAAATTTAGAAAATTTGCGTGTTTGGCACACTTACCTCATTAAGGCATGAGTTGAAGTTATAAGAAATGAAGATGCGTTTTTCAATGTGGTATAAAAACTTAAAACCTAAAACCCAGCCGAGTTTTTATACTTCTTCAATGAGAGTATCTACGTTCTTATTTACATACCACAATGAAACCGAACTTTTGAGAAACATTTTGAATTCTTATTTCGCGTTCTGAATTTCAGGTTTCGGACTGAAGAAGGCTGTTGGTCACGTGGATTTCTATCCAAATGGCGGGGTAGATCAGCCCGGTTGTAAGAATGTGGCTCCTCACATTTTTAGACTCATCAAAGGCAGATTTAAAGGTATAGCTTAAGTAAACAGTTGATTGAATTGGGTTTAACGCCACTTTTAACAGTATTTCAGTCATATCAAGGTGGCTGGAGCACCTAACAATGGATTCTTGGTATTTCTCACACCAGTACGACCACTACATACTTTCCTAGCCTCCAGCTGCTATCCAACTTAGGTTTACGATTATCAACCCATTGGTGAGAGACAAATGTCGGAAAGGATATGTGCCGGTCGAGGATCGAACCCATGACATCCCATGACAAAAGATTGGGAGTCTGACGCGCTACCTACGGCGCTATGATGGCGGCTCTTAAGTAAACAGACTAAATTTGAGGTCTTCTCAGAATTCAACGAGTGCAAACTGCCAATGGAGGCTTAACCACTAAATCCAATGAATGCTTACGCCATAAAAAGTAGTTCTTATTTCAGGAATATTGCAAACTCTGCCACTGTTTTTTTATGGCCACATGAATTAACCTTATTCAAATCGTAGACAACTCCTTCCGACGCATGTTATCTAACCCAATCCCATACGATCGCGTTTTTTAATCATCTCAAGAAAATAGCTTTGGAAAACATTGCGGACAATGAAGAAATAGCTTGTAGCAAGCAATTTCTTCATTATCCACATACAAGGCAAAACTTTTCTAAATTCCACTTATCACGATAACCTTCGACAAAGAAGGTTACTCAATAAAATCATGCTTTGCTAGCTTACAGTACTTTCGGTACTTTGATTTTTAGATCATATCGACGGTAGGCGACTGAAGCCTCGTAACTACAGCTTGAATAAGCCATAAGTACCTCGTAACTACAGCTTGAATAAGCTGATGTTACTAGGTTTTCAACACCTACTGATGATTAAACTAATCTGTCCTACAAAAAGGGACAGTATGAGAACCTCTTGAACAGTTATTTTAAAAATGAACCCAGCGGAGGTCAATTATTATCAATAAATAATGAGTTTGTTTGTTTGAATGGGGTTTTACGCCGCTTTCAACAATCTTTCAGTTATGTTACGGCGGCTGGAGCACCTAACAATGGAATGCTGGTATTTCTCAAACCAGTACTACCATTACATCCTTTTCTAGCCTCCAGCTGCTATCCCACATAGGTCTACGATTATCGACCCATTGTTGAGAGACAAATAGTCGGAAAGGATGAGTGCCGCCGATCGAACCCGGGACCTCTAGATTGACAGTCCGACGCGCTACCAACTGCGCTATCGTCGATCTCCCCTTTACTGACGAGTTAAGAGATTCGAGGTTTTAGTAACCCACCACAAATTTTAGGCAAATGATCCTTTTCCGCGATATTTGACGGCTTGCTTGTCACGCCCAATTGACCTCTGACATGGCACTTCGATCGAGATGTTACTGTGTCAAATAATGTGAAATACAAGTGGGTCGTTGGTTGGCGACGTAAACGTCGTAACTACAGCTTTAATAAGCTGTAGTTACGACATTTGAGTCGCCAGACCAACATAGAGGCTTAGCACGAATGTCTGAGTTCAAATTCGATCCCAGTCTAAATGAATGATTTAACTGGATAGTCGATTCTTGGATTGGGAATAGAGGTCCGTCAATTGGTCTCAGATACTTCAGATTATTCAAAGATGATTTCTAACCCTCCCTTTTCAATCCCTTGTCTTTACACCCCCGTGATTTTCTTATTGAGAAAATATTGTAGGAATTGCCTGTAACAAGCAATTTCTTCTTTTCCACAACATTTTCCACCCTACTGAATGGTTACTCTTCACATTAAGTCCACTGTAAGTTTTCGTCTGCAAAACATTGAATTAGGACTGGTCAAAAATTTTGTTAAACAGGAAATGGCTAAACAAGGATTTCATTCGTCTTAATTATTTTAATGATTATTGCTCCTTCTGTTTTAGATTTCGTCAAGGGCATTGCCTGCGACCACGCTCGAGCCCGGTACCTCTTCACAGAATCTATCAACTCTCCTTGTAGTTTCAAGGCATATCCCTGTGCAAATAACTCTGACTTTAAGACTGGCAAGTGTAAGACATGCCAAGGAAAATGTGCCAAGTTCGGATACAACGCTGATCTCAATCCACCTCCAGTGGGGAAATATTATATGACAACGCACAAGAAATCTCCTTTCTGTGTGTCTTAAAAGTGGCTAGTAAACACTTTATGGAATTATACATGTTTTGTTCTGTTTCTAATTAAACCCTTCTCCGAAGGACAACGTTTTACAGGTCCATTTTTAATTTGTGTTTGAGTTTTATATATATATTTTTTTATTCGCTTGATATTTTGTATTTATTAGTTTGTTAGTTTGTTTGTTTTTTGTTTAGTGTTTTTGTGTGTTCGTGTGAGTTGGTGTGTATGTAGGGAGGGGGCGTATCGCCAGATTCGAAGCGTCTCCGTTGTACTACCGACCCTGGTGCAGCTAACCAAAACTTCCTGTCGTTTCTCACACCACTACAACCATGACATTCGATCCATGCCATCATCTGCACCATCTGCTCATCCTACTTATAATCCGCCATAAGTCGAGAGAGACATGTCGCAACGACTTTTATCAAATGTCGGAGAGAACGTTTGCCGAGCTGGGCTTCTATCTCACGACCCCGAGGATTGAGAACACAGCGGGCTACTGGCTGATCGACTCAGGGTTTAGACTACACGTCAAAGGTCGTGCACTGTAAAACATAAGAGCATGCACTGTGAGAAAAGGAAGATATTCTTTTAATATCAAATATCCTTTTCCACGCTTGCTCCGCCCTCTGAACTCCAACATGGCAGTATAATTTGCTTTTTAGTTTCATCTTTCAAAAACGGATGTTCTGATTGGCCGAAAAAATTAATTCATATCTCCATGAACAAAATTTTGAGCACGCAGCCATTTTGTATGCTTCCGCACAAAATAATTCCATACAAAAAGTATCAGAATCTGAAAAGTTTTTGCTTTTTTCGCTCATTGCTATTAAATTATAAGAAATGAAGACAATATTCTTTGTTTTCATGTAGGTATGAACCGAAAAATCTAATCACACAATGTAGGAATCCGCTTTGCGTATTCATTCAGTGTGGTTGGGTTTTTCGGTTCTTTCCTCTATGAAAACAAAAAATATTTTCTTCACCTCTTAATTGACTGAGGTAATATACGATCAACCCAATCCAACAAAAATGCTTATTATTCATTTCGAATAATGTTTGAGTTCAAAGCTTGGTTCCCGGTCTAAATAAATGACTTGATTTGCCGATCGATTCTTAACTCACCTGATCACGAAGTGCTCATGGTGGGGTATTTTGATCGTACTCTGTCCGGCGTCCGCCGTGCGTCGTCCGCCGTGTGTCAACAATTTTAAAACGACATCTCCTCCCGAACCGCTGAGCCAATTTCAACAAAATTTGGCAGAAATGTTCCTAAGGTGATGCCCTTTAAAAGTTGCCAAAAGAATTGAAATCCATTGAAAACTCTGGTTGCCAAGGCAACAAAACTGAAATTTTAAACAAGAATCTTTAAAAAAGTATCTCCACCTTAACCAGAAGGCGTAGAACCTTGATATTTTGCATGAAGCATCTATGCATTTACCTCTTTTAGAGTTTGCTAAAATCATGACCTGGACCCCAGTGGCAGAGCCAAAGGGAATGGGGCTTATAAAGAAATAAAGAAGGATTTTAAAACGAGATCTCCTCCCAAGCTACTAGGTAAATTTCAACCGATTTTGACGAAAGTTTTCTTTAGGGTGTTCCTATTTAAAAAATGGCTAATAGAATTGAAATCCGCTGAAAACTCTGGTTGCCATGGCAACAAAACTGAAAATTTTTAAGATTATGTCCTCATGACCCAGAACTCGTAGAGTCTTGATATTTGCATGAAGCATAAGTACATTGATCTCTTTCAGAATTGCTAAAATTATTACCCTAAAATTATTACCCTAGGGTCCCCTGAGGCAGACCCCCGGCAGTAGGGCTTATATACAAACAAAGAAGGATTTTTAAAACGAGGTCTCCTCCCAAACCACTGGTCCAATTTCAACAGAAGAATTGAAATCTGTTGAAAGCCATGACAACAAGTGATAATAATAAAAAAAAATATAACAATAAAAAGCATCCCCTACCGACCCAGAAATTATAGAGTCTTAATCTTTTGCATGAAGCATCAATACATTGACCTCTTTCAAAATTGCTAAAAATTTCTGAGCCAAAGGGTGATTTGGCCGAATTAGAAATAAAGAAGGAAACTCTTAAATTATGTGACCAAATTTGACAGGAATTTCCCTTAGGCTACCCCCTTTTATAAATAACTAAATATTTAAAAAATCTGTTGAAAGCATAGGTTGCCATGGCAAATAAGCTGATTTTAGTTAAATTTTAAAGGACCCAGTTAGTATTTGGCCTTGAAGGAAAAAAGAGCCTTGTCCCAGGTGAGCGCCAGGGCCACTGGCCCTCTTGTATATTGACCGCTGTAATTTCAGTTTTTCTGGTAACATCAAAAGGATCATTTTGTTAGTATATGGATGTTTTCCCAACACTCTTTGACATCTTAATCCAAAGTGGATAAAATAAAGACTATGAATAAAAATTCTATGTTCTAAACGATTTTGATGCGAATGGTATACCAAAGATCGAAGAAATGTCTTTGCAAATTAGAAAATAACAACCCGATTCAGCAACACCCTTTTACATAGCTGTGTAATTCAAATAACAACATGATTTTACTCGTAAAATAACTGCCTCTGTCATCTTAACCTATTCCTGCAGAATGCGCCGCGCCATTCTAAAAAATTTGGAAAGCATTATGTTATATGAAGAAAATGTTTGATGCATTTATATAATGTTTTCTACCCAAAAAGTTGTAAAAAATCAAGATTTCATAAACTTTAAATTGTCGTCTGCAACTTCTTTCAATTCAGACTAGTCCAAATGTTATCGTCTAGCAATGACTTAAGAACTATGCAACCACATTTCAGAGATTAAAAAAAATAGTTTCTGTTTTGTTTTGTTTACCTTGTTTTGTCTTGTTTTTAACTACACAAAAAGGTTTATACAGCAAATTAATTATTTAGTTTACACCTCATTGAAAATAATAGTTCATATAACCTTTTCGTTTCATATATGTAATTCATTATTCCAAGGCATACGTTAAAAACTATGTCAAATACACGAACATTGCACCTACTAAATTGAGGAAATACTTCGTGAGTAATAAATTAATTCCGTACTCAAATTTGGATGGACGTATGAAATGATTTTTTCAGCCAACCAAAATTTACATTTCTTGATAAACGAAACTTAAATCGAACTATATAAAGCCGAGGTCCCGCATAACAGTGCTTTACAGAGAGCCTTTTTTTTGGGGGGGGGTATCCCTCATATGGGCATGTGCTCAGTACAGACCATTAAAATGCGGAAATACGCAGACAAGTGCTGCGGTTTTTTTTTTTTTTTTTTCTGTTTTAAGATCTATCTAGTTAAAATCTTAATAGATCTTTAAAATAAGGGTTAAAGATTGGTAAGACACGGTGGCATAGATACGGTGGCAAAAAAAAAAAAAAAAGAAAGCAAGAAAGAAAAAGAAAAGAGCCAACGAGATAGCAAGATTTTTATTCTTTTAATTTTAGTTTAAAAAAGATATTTCTAAAAAACGGTTGAATACAGGGGAATAAAGGTGACATGTTCGTTTTCTTTCTTTTATTATTATTATTAATTTATTTAGACCTATCTCGTAACAATAAGATCGAAAAAGAGTTAGTTTTACAGCCTATCAAGGTCGGCCCTTATTTATTTGAGCTCAATCTCCAAGCAGAGTTGTAGTTTGTTACCCTCACCAAAAACCTCTGCAATGTGCTAAATGGCAAGATTCTCGTCATACCATGTAATGGAAGATACATTATTTTTCTTTTGATTCGCGAGGAATAGAACGGTTTTGACATATTAAGTATGATTCAAGATACATTTAAACAACTAATTTTGTTTAAATCGTCTGAATAGCTAACGGGAAAACCTGTCATATTCATGTGACATTTTTTAAATAGAAATAATTTAATTGTAAGTTTCGTCTATCAAAAACGAGAGATCTGATTTGTCGAAAAATTTAATTCATACCTCCATGAACAAAATTTTGAGTACGCATCCATTTTGAATGCTTCCGCACAAAATAGTTCACTACTAAAAGGTATCCAAATTTGTTAAGTTGTTGCATTTTTCGCTCGATGCTATTAAATTATAAGAAATGAAGATAATATTTTTTGTTTTCATGGAGGTTTGAACCGAAAAACCTAATCACACAATGTATGAATCCGCTTCGCGTATTCATACAGTGTGATTCGGTTTTTCGGTTCATACCTCCATGAAAACAAAAAATATTCTCTTCATCTCTTAAATCAGTTGAGGTGTGTGATGAAATGATGATATATTGGCGGACTATTTATTGAGCCCATTACAGAGTTGAATGGGAATGTGCAAGAGATTTATTTGAGCTAATTAAAATTTAAAATGAATTACGCGTTAGAGAAGTAACTCAATTGAATAACTATCTCGTTGAAAGACTCCGCGTTTTTTGATGGACTCCGTAGGCGTCCATCAGTGTTACCCAGTTTAGAAAATCCAGTAGGATGTTACCATGTTAGAAGAGAAGTAGTACCCACTTAGGTTTGATATATTGTTTTTTCAAAACATGTCTCCCCAAAACAAATGTACATTTTGAAAATGGCGTAAAACGACTTTCTTTATAATTCGTAGAACTCGTAAAGACTCCTCTTAAATACGAAAACACCTATAACACTTAGCGTAAATGCGGTCACGGTTACAAAAAAACACTTTCAATAATATATGCCTTCTACTTTGGGAAGTCGGTATACCAGTATACACGGTATGCTTCTCTTCTAACATATTAACAGCCTACTTGATTTTACTGAACTTTCCAAACCGGGTAACACCGGTGAACGCATACGGAAATTATAAAAAAACGCACATGTTACGTCTATTTTTTCCTTTTTCTTTTTAGATCTGAATTAAAAAAAAAAAAAAAAAAAACGCACACGCCACCCAATACGGATTAGAGTTGGCATGTGTGTTTTGTTATATTTAGACCTGTCTCAAAAAAAGAACAAAAAAAACCTCGAAATAATATTTAATATTTTTTTTATTATAAGTAATAAGTATTGCTAATCTAATATTGTCCAAGTTTCTTTAATGATATCTTAATAGGTTGTGGGCTGTCATCGAAAAATTAGGAATAGTATTGATCTTGAAAACTAGTTAGACTGCGATCAAGTGAATTTGGTTTAACTTCACTTTCAGTAGTATTTCAGTAAAACCGCGATTGGTAAGTGCACCCAACCATAGCTTCCCGACATTTTTCACTCCAGGAAATATACATGTACAACTGCAACAATAAATTTGAACCATTAGCTGCTCAGCTAACTTGGTAGGCAAATTACTTATCATATTTCCATCGGTGAGAGACAAAATACGCATGTGGTAATGGAATGCCGAACTTAGGATCGTGCTTAGAACTCTAGAAGAGAAAAGATACTGTATTACCTATTAAGCCAACCAGACTAGGCGATACGTTATGCTTAGATAAGATTATCTACATGAAAAATACCCTTTTCTACACAAAAATGAGAACATCACTCTACTATGCCTACAGGGACGTCCATCATCAGTGCTTTCAGTGCTTTGAATAAAATGACTTTTATAAAAATTATGCTGCGCTCGAACGGGTAAAGAATGATGGTGATATCGCAAGAGAACGATTGTGATATTGCGAGAGTTCGACTTTGAGAATGCGAGAAAACGAGACTACAATGGAGTACGATGCTAGGATCAAGAGATTATAGCTCACGGTCTCGTTATCACGTTTTCTTATTCTTGCAATCTCAAACTTACTATTTAGCTATCCAAACATCGTTAATTTGATTTACTACAATGTTGTTTTTTTTTAAATTTGTTTGTTTGGTTTTTTTTTTTTTTTTTTTTTTTTTTTTTGTTTGTTTGTTTTTTAATTCTCGCGATCCCAACATTGTTAATTTTAGTTTTCGCAATCCTACTTTAGATATCGCGATCCAAATGTCGTTAATATGAGTTCCCATTATCGAACTTTTAATTCTCATTATCAAAACATCATTTATTTGAGTTACTACAATCGTATTCTAATTCTGGCGATCTCAGCATAGTTAATTTATGTTACCAGAACAGTACTTTAATTCTCGCGATCCAAACATCTTTATTTTGAGTCACCGCAATCTTTTTTTAATTCTCGCGACCCCAGCATCTTTGGTTTGAGTTACCACAATCTCACTTTAATTCTCGCAATCCCTTCATCTTTAATTTTAGTTACCGCAATCTTATTTTAATTCTCGCGACCCCAGCATCTTTGGTTTGAGTTACCACAATTTTCTTTTAATTCTCGCGATCCCTACATCTTTAATTTTAGTTACCGCAATCTTATTTTAATTCTCGCGACCCCAGCATCTTTGGTTTGAGTTACCACAATTTTTTTTTAATTCTCGCGATCCCTACATCTTTAATTTGAGTCACCGCACTCTTACTGTAATTCTCGCGACCCCGACATCTTTGGTTTGAGTTACCACAATCTCACTTTAATTCTCGCGATCCCTTCATCTTTAATTTGAGTCACCACAATCTCACTTTAATTCTCGCGATCCAAACATCTTTAATTTGAGTCACCGCAATATTATTTTAATTCTCGCGACCCCAGCATCTTTGCTTTGAGTCACCACAATCTCACTTAATTCTCGCGATCCGAACATCTTTAATTTGAGTCACCGCAATATTATTTTAATTCTCGCGACCCCAGCATCTTTGGTTTGAGTTACCACAATCTCACTTTAATTCTCGCGACCCAAGCATCTTTGGTTTTAGTTACCACAATCTCACTTTAATTCTCGCGATCCAAACATCTTTAATTTGAGTCACCGCAATATTATTTTAATTCTCGCGACCCCAGCATCTTTGGTTTGAGTTACCACAATCTCACTTTAATTCTCGCGATCCCTACATCTTTAATTTGAGTTACCGCAATCGCAATCTAATTTTTTAAAATTTCCCAATACCTTTAACCCATTCCAACACAAGAACATTTTAGACTGGTCCAAATTGAAAGAAGATGCAGACGACAATTTCAAGTTGATGGAATTTTAATTTTTTTCGTCTTTTGGGATAGAAAACATTGTGGATAATGAAGAAATTGCTTGTTACAAGCAATTTCTTCATTATCCACAATGTTTTCCAAAGCTTTTTTTCTTGTGGGGCGTAAAAAGGAGGGCTTGAGTTGGAATGGGTTTATTTGAGTTATAATAATCGTACTTTCATTCTCGCAATGCCAATATCTTCAATTTAAGTTATCATGATCTTACATGTACTTTCACACAATCACGATCTAATCATCGTACTCTCGATCTTCGCGTTAGAAACAAACACGTTATTATGTAATGTCCGTTGTACGTTGGCGTCTGACAAGTCAAATTTTTCTAATTCATATTTCTATGCCTCTAGCAGAAGCCTAAACATCACCATTTTTACTTCTTCTTCTTCTGTTTTTCTATCATTCTAGGATTTGAGGGCTTAACTTTGGTTTTCTTATTCTTTTTATAACCCATCACCATATGACAAAATTTTAGACTAGTTTAAATTCAAATGTCACTGACAAAAATTCACGTCGTTGAAATTTAAAATATGTTTGCCTACTGGGGTAGAAAACTATGTTGACATTGAAGAATTTGCTTAAAAAGGAGAAATCAGTTGGGTGACAAATAATACAAATGATAAAAGTTTATGCTCAGTTAGAATGTTAAATTCATCTCGTACTAAATGAAGAATGCGAAAATAGCTGGTGACTCCAAAGAGCCAGAGACAAAGAGCCCCCCACGCGGACCATTTTTTATTGAGGGCCGTCAGAAGGCGTCATTGTGTGGGAATGGGTTAACGGCGTTATTTTTGAAAATCTATGACATGTTACATGTAACAAAAGAGTAAAATGGTTGATTGGCTACCTAAACAACGCAACTACAGCTTGGATAAGCTGGAGTAACTAAGTCTAAGTCGGCGAACAAAAAAAAGCTTCACATAAATGTAGGCCAATGGCGTTCAAAGTTCCCTTGTAGTATACAAAAATGATTTATTTGGCCGTTTGATTATTTTATTGACACACGCGATGCCAAAAAGGTTTCCATTAGCAGCTGAGCCGCCGTCATAGCGCAGTTGGTAGCGCGTCGGACTGTCAATCTAGAGGTCCCGGGTTCGATCCCCGACGGCGGCACTCATCCTTTCTGACTATTTGTCTCCCACCAATGGGTCGATAATCGTAGACTTATGTGGGATAGCAGCTGGAGGCTAGGAAAGGATGTGATGGCGGTACTGGTGTGAGAAATACCAGGAATCCATTGTTAGGTGCTCCAGCCGCCGCGATATAACTGAAAGATTGTTGAAAGCGGCGTAAAACCCCATTCAAACAAACAAACAAATCCATTAGCAGCTATCGATTTCAAATTAACGGATTGTCGTTGTCAAAAAGAAATGTTTTTTAGAATTTATTAACATTTGTCATGCTGAACCCGGAATATTTCTGTTTTGACAGTAGGTATAGACCAAGATCAGTCTGCACACATGTGCAATCTGATCTTGGTCTACACCTCAAGCTCGTTCCCTTACAGCCAGTGTTGTGTAAATAATCAATTATCAAAAGATAAATTGGCCCTCATAAAGACCTACCAGTGCTGTCAGTCCTTTGATTTTAAAGCAATTCTGTATAGGATGTGTTTAATTCAGCATGACAAGAATTAAGACCGGGACTAAACAATGATTCCAATAATTCTATAGATATTCAAGCTAAGTTCAGGATGACAAAACTATAGCGAGTGCTTTTATTTTGCTTTTCTTTTGATTTTCTATTCACAAAAGTGTAGGTGCAAATCGATTTACCATTTTAAAATGCCATCCAGCGCTTAATCGTCCTTAACCCCTTACCCAGATGACAAAATTTTAGTCGGTGCAAATTCAAAGAGGTTGCAGACGACAACTTTTAGCTGATGAAATCTTAAATATTTTTTGATTTTTCATTTTTTTGTCTTGGCGGCGTCAAAAAGCGCTATTATGTTGCAACCCACCTAAAGGGCAAGTTCACCTTGAATAGCAAAACAATCGAAGCGCCAAATCTAAAGGGGTGGTTTCGATTTCAGAATGTTAACCTTTGCCATGCTAATTCCGAAATATTCCTGCTTTTGCAGGAGACAAAGACAAAGATCAACCTGCACATTTGTGCGGTCTGATCTTAGTCTTCATCACCTGTTTGTGGTCTTAAAGCCAGAATTGTCCATAAGATCAATTTCCAAACTAAATATTGACCTTGACAACTAGGCCTACAATGTCATCTGTCGTTTGATTTTAATGGATTTCTGAACAAGGAATCTATTTAGTTTGACGAACGTTAAATTTTACCTTCAAATTGTTATTCATTGAAGTAGTCTGTTTAACCCATTCTATGACAGCAATATTTTGGACTAATCCAAGTTGAAAGGAGTTGAAGACGACAATTAAAAGTTAATTAAATTTTAGATTTTTCATCTTTCTGAATAGAATACATAGTTTAAAATGAAGAAATTGCTTGTTACAAGCAATTTCTTTATTTCAAACGATGTTATCCCAATTGTTTTTCTTGAGGGGCGTCAAAAAGCGTTACTGACTGGGAATGGGTTAAGACTATTTCAATTTGTATCAACAACAACATTAGACCAACACAGAATAACTTAATTGTTAGTTTCGTCTATCAAAAACGAGCGTTCTGATTGGTCGAAAAATTTAATTCATACCCCCATGAACAAAATTTTGAGCACGCAGTGATTTTGTATGCTTCCGCACAAAATAGTCCCATGCAAAAAGGTATCAAAAGATGTAGGGGTTTTGCTTTTTTCGCTCTATACCATTAAATTATAAAAAAATGAAGAGAATATTTTTTGTTTTCATGGAGGTATGAACCGAAAAACCTAATCACACAATTTATGAATAGTGTGATTAGTTTTTTCGGTTCATACCTCCATGAAAACAAAAAATATTCTCTTCATCTCTTAAATATTCAAAACTCTTTTTTGCATCCCTAGTATAAATCGTACTACTTACATTTTTTTCTCCGTTAGTTGTGCATTGTTTTGCTGCTTGTTGTTGTTGTTGAAGTCTTTTTTGTATGTTTTTCTTTTTTTTTTTTTTTTTTTTTTTTGTCTAGGGGGGGATTCAAGTATATTTTCTGTGCTGAATAAATTTCAGATAAATCAAAAGTCGTTCTGACGTGCACGTCTAAAAATAGTTAATGGAATCGCTCTATATATTGCCCTCTAAACCTAGATATCGTCCTTGTCCAAATACCAGGCGCCAAATAAGTTACAGACGATAATTTATTGTTGATCATTTTTACTAAATTCTTCGTCATTTTGGGTAGAAAACATCGTAGATAATGATGAAATTGCTTGTAGCAAACATTTTCTTCATTTTTGACAATGTTTTTCCCATACAAAGTAAGATTGCCAGCCAATTGGGTTGATTTTAATTTCGTCTGTGAAACTTCCTGCATAATTATTGGCTTAGCAGTTCCTTCCATATCTCAATGCCAAAAAGAAAAAAGAGCACATATGCCGTCGTAAAAAGCAGTTCCGTGTGAAAATGACTCAAGCTTATAAGATTATTTCGAAGGCTTAGAGCAATACTGTCGTAAGTGCAAATATATTCATTTTGGGACTTACGATAGTGTTGCTCTAAACTTTCGAATTGCTTATTGAATATATTTTACTTAGACCTTTCCTGTTCAATCCCCGATTCTTATGTCCCTCTGATTTTATGATTGAGAAAATATTGTGGAAAAAAAAAGAAATTGCTTGTAACAAGCAATTTCTGATTTTTTCACAACAGTTTATACTCTTCTGAATGGTTACTTTCTAATTTAAACCGACTTTTTTTTTTTGCCTGCAAAACTTTTTAATTTTGATAGGTCTATAATTCTGTAAAACAGGAAAGGGTAAAATATGCTTCCCTCTTCGTCATGGGAGAAGTAATCTCTTTCTTACGATCATTTGAAATCTATGTTGGCTAGAAATCTTCATGAAAAGAAGTAAACATTTTTAACCATTTCCCTTACAAACCCTGATTTTTACGTCCTCATGATTCTAAACTTTATAAATCATTGTGGGAAAAGAAGAATTTGCTGGTGACAAGTAATATCTTCCTTTCCCACAGTGTCTTCTACCCTATAGGATAGTAAAATTTTCAATAAAATTCACTTTAGATTGTCGTCTGCGACATCTGTCGAATTCGACAAGTCTAAAAAGCTGTAGTTACGACGTTTAAGTTGTTCAAAAACGAACATGTTTGTGAAGAATGTCATACGTCAAAACAGCACTTGCGATATAAATCAGTGACTTTATGATTACATATTTTTCATCTAAGGCGATCCGTGGTTTATAATCGAGCACGTTGCGGAAATACATCAACGATTAATGACGGATTTATTACGGTAATTAAATGCAAGAATCCGTGGCGAGAACAGAAAAAACGTACAAATAAAAACAAGGATTTAGTTCAGGATGCGCAAATTATGCAGCCTTAAATGCATTTTTTGTCTTCAATAAAGATGAATATTTAAAAGAAAATAAATTGAGAACAGATAGGTTGGGGAGTGCGCGACTTTACCTTGTTTTGTATACATGGTACACAGTCTTTCTCTCACCCCTAGAGATATTAACGAGTCACTGGCCCAGCCCACTGAATCCGCTGGTCATACCCACTGACTTCGACTTGAAGTTCCTCTTCAAATTTAAATGGCGTTATTTTGGTTTTTTCATTGCGAGTAACATGCAACAAGAAAGTTAAATTGTTTGTTAGTGACCTGAACGTCGTAACTACAGCTTGAACAAGCTGTAGTTACGACGGTCAGGTCGCCAAACCAACTAAAATGCTTCACCAAAATGCTGGATTTTAATTTTCACATCCGGTAGTATTGAATGATTTGATTGGTCGAATAGTCGATTGGTCAATTGGCCAATCGCTGGCCCCGCCCACTGACCCTTTTGGCTCCCACATTGAATCCGATAGGAAGTTCTGCTTCGATTTATAAAGAGCGTTACGTTGCAAAATTGGTGGCCAGAATCATGCTACTAAAAATAGAGTGATTGATTGGCGACCTGAGCTTCGTAACTACAGCTTGAATAAACTGTAGTTACGACATTTAATTCGCCAAACCAACAAAAATGGTTCACCAAAATGGCGGCCAATGGCGGAGTTCAAACTGAACTTCCAGTCTAAACGAATGATTTCATTTATCGACTGATTATTTTACTGACAGTCTTGATTGGTAAATTTCACTTGGTATATGATAAAGACAAATTTGGACGTAAAATTCAGAGTAAACTAATGATCTGTCACAAGCTGTTTCTACCACAATTTGTGAATTTTAGGTGGCGTTTTGGTTCCTGTTGTTGCAACATCTTGGTCACCAATTGACTAATATTATTTTAACCCCCCCCTTTTTTTTAGATTCTGGCTTCGTCGATGATTATTATTTATTTCCGCCATAGAAATCAAAACATAATTACCGTCATTCCGTCACTTTTTTGTTACAATATCTTGCTCACCAATTGACTGATATTATAAAACATTTTGTTTTGAACACCCATCACTCCCCCCCCCCAAAAAAAAGTTCTGTCTCAGCCCATGATAATAATTTATTTATGCCGTAAAAATTAAGACATAATGACCGTCATTCCGTTTCTTTTTTTACAATATATTCCTCACGAATTGACTAATATAATAAAACATTTTTGTTTTGAATACCCCCCCCCCCCCAAAAAAAAAGTTCTGTCTCCGCCCATTATTATTATTTATGTGCGCTATAAAAATTAAACAATAATCAACTTCATTCCGTCACTTTTTTGTTATAATATCTTGCTCACCAATTGATTAATATTATAAAACATTTTGTTTTGAACACCAATCCCCCCCCACACACACACACAAACCCATCTGGCTCCATTTTGCGACATCAAAATAAAAACATAATCACTGTCATTCTGGCACTTTGTAGAATAACCGTACTTAGAGGATTAACTAAAAAACATGCGAGACCATTACCAGGCTATCCCATTTTGACGTGCTAAGGAAATATAGCTTAGGAAAACATAGTGTGAAAAATTAAAATTATACTTGCTACAATATATGTCTCCTTTTCACATAATGTTTTGGTACTATTTAGCTATTGTTTGTGTCATTTAGAATCTATTTGAATTCCAACCAGTCAAAAATTTTGCCGTCTTGAAATGAGTTAAAGAAATCGTATAACCTATTGGTCGTAAATTAGCTGGACATCAAAGGATATTATGCATATATTTTTTACATTAATTATGCATTTAAACGTTAAACAAAGCTATTTCTTACGAACAATTTCTTTTTTTTTCATATCGACTCTGAAAAAAGAAATATAGAAACTTTTTTCTATTTTACTCGAAATTTATAAAAAAGAAATCATTTAAAATATATATTGAGAAGAAAAAGAAAAGCAGAATTTTGTTTTTTTGTTTTAATGGCTTCGTTTGTTTTTGTTTATTTGTTTTTGTTTTTGTTGGTTGTGGGGATGGTTTTGTTTTGTTTGTTTGTTTGTTTTTTTTCTTGGTTTTCTTTTTGTTTTGTTTTGTTGGGTTTTTCGTTTTGTTTTTGTTTTTAAGAAAAACACGTTCAATGCATTCCACGTGATTTTTAAAGGGAAGGCGGATATTACGGGACTCCTTCTGAGGAGTTAAAATCGGACACTTAATTATTCTATCACGTATTTATGTTAATTAAGACTGTATGCTGACATTCTTTTAAACGACCTATTTAAATCAAAAGTACAATTGCTTTGGCACGTTTACATCTATATCCTTGACCTTATTTCTCAAAAACATTGTTTTCTTTCTTAACTCCGATCCGCATTACAACAGGTGGGCCATTGGCCCTAAAGCGCTCGTCTGAGTTGATGACTTGGAAAACAACATGTGCTTGTGAAACACCATGCCCCCGAAACAGGAATTCTTTTGAAATGGGTGATTTTTATTGTTGTTGTTTTTCTTTGTTTTACGGAAAAGGGTTAAAGTTTTTACCTTGACCTTGATGAAATGACCTTCCCCAGTTGCGCCTTGTTGAGACCTATCTACATACCAATTATTAGCATTGTAACTTAATGAGGCGTGAAGTTATAGGAAAATGTTTAGTTGGCAGGTTAAGTTTTTGAGTAACGTTTTAGGGAAAGGGGTTAAAATTTTGACCTTGACCTTAATGAAATGACCTTCCCCAGTTGTGCCTTATCGAGACCTATCTACATACCAAATATTAGCATTGTAACTTAATCAGGGTTGAAGTTATAGGAAAATTTTTAGTTGGCATGTTGAGTTTTGCAGACAGACAGACGGAAAGACAGACAGACAGATGGACACCGATAAAGCAATATGCCTCCTATCTATAGCTGCGGGGGCATGAAATAGTACAAGCGACCTTAGCTTGTCCTTAACAGACTTGTTACCAAAGCCTTGTCTAAGAAATTAAACTAGAAAGACATTCTTACAATGTTTCAGGATATTTATGCCAGGAGTATCGTGATTCTTAGCAAGCAAGGTTATTATAAGATCTGACTTTACCGATAAGTTACTTGATAACGTGCAAAACTGAAATGTACACATTAGTTATAAACATGACCATTCCATTATTTTTTAGAATGAAATTTTGTTCATTTTTCCATAATAAAGATTTTAAAAGGTTTTTATATCTCATTGTTGAACGACCAGGCATACCTAAAATGTAAAAATGGTCAAATAGATGAAATAATTTTACAATACTGCTCACCTATTTATGAACATGAGAATATTTTGGAAATGGATAAATCAGATATAATATTCGTTATCAATGATTATCTGTTTCTAGAAATACTTTCAATGGAAGTCCTTGGAACAGCTATTTCTTAGGCAGCATTTAAACAAAAGCAAACATATTACAGATTCAAACAATCAATTTAAACGAGTTAGATAAAGATTGCCTTCTCAATCTAGAAATTGAAATTAATAAAATAAGGAATGTTTAACTTAAAGGGCAAATCCATAGGAGTAACATAATTTCAATTTTCAAAATTCTATTAATAAACGAGTGCATTGATATTCATTGATTTTTCTTGAGAACGTTTCAAAACCAATTTATTGGGGTTTTTATTTTTACCTTTTCGTTTTTACGGCCTCGCTTATGTCCCTTACCTACTCCTTTAGGACATCGAACAAGTTTGCTGCTTAGCAAATTGAGATATCATGTATAGACGAACATTCTGACCAAATATAAAGACATTTACTCTAAAAAAAAAACCCGACGGCGGCACTCATCCTTTCCGACTTTTTGTCTCTCACCAATGCGTGGATAATCGTAGACCTATGTGGGATAGCAGCTGGAGTCTAGGAAAGGATGTAATGATAGCACTGGAGTGAGAAATACAAGGAATCCATTGTTAGGTGCTCCAGCCGCCGCGATATAACTGAAAGATTGTTGAAAGCGGCGTAAAAATCATTCAAACAAACAAACTCTTAAAAAAAAGATCGCTAGAGTGCACACAAGGTTTAGTATAAAATTGACATAGTGACCTAGTTTTTTAGCCAACCTGGTCCAATTTCAAACCCGTCCGAGATATCGTGTAGACAAAAATTCTGACCAAGTTCCAAGGCATTTGAGAATAATTTAATTGTTAGTTTCGTCTATCAGAAACGAGCGTTCTGATTGGCCGAAAAATTTAATTCATACCTCCATGAACAAAATTTTGAGCACGCAATGATTTTGTATGCTTCCGCACAAAATAGTCCCATACAAAAAGGTATCAAAAGATGTAGGGTTTCGCTTTTTTCGCTCGATACTATTAAGCTATAAGAAATGAAGAGAATATTTTTTGTTCTCATGGAGGTATGAATTGAAAAACCTAATCACACAATGTATGAATCCGCTTCGCGTATTCATACAGTGTGATTAGGTTTTCGATCGCTTCGCGTATTCATACAGTGTGATTAGGTTTTTCGATTCATACCTCCATGAAAACAAAAAATATTCTCTTCGTCTCTTAATTAAAACGTGGCCTCTAATGTGCACAAAAGGTAAAAGTGGACGTAGGACGACGGTCGACAGACACAGCCCGATCGCAATAGCACACATTGACCACTACGTAGTCAATTGACCAATCGCGGCTGTCATTCAAGGAATTAACCGACCAATCAAATCATTTATTCAGCCTAGACCTGAGCTTTCTACTTCGAAATTCGCTGCAACTTAAACGTGGTAACTACAGCTTATTCAATTGACCGCCAGTTACGTAAGGCTGTTTTCTTGGGTTTGCGACATAAATGTCGCAACTAAAGCTTATTCAAGACTGAGCCAAAATAGTGACATCTAGAGAAGTAACAAGGAAATTGTCAATAAGGCCCCCTTTTCCCCCATTAACAAGTCAGAATGTCTCTATATTTGATAGGGATCTTCCTCATGACTTAACAAACATTTTCATTAGGTTTGGGAAAGATTGGGCAAAAATTGTTCCCTGTAGAATGGTTACACTATATTGTGGACGAAGCACAACGCACGACGGACACAAGACAATCATATATCCCAAAAGCTCACCATGAGCACGTTGTGCTCAATTGGGCTAAAAAGGGCATGAGCCTGATATAATGGAGCGCTCGTTCAATAAAAAGCACAAGTGTCATTCAAAGCAGATAAATTATCAAGTAAAATCCCAGTAAACTTTTTCGGGTTGACAAGTTCGCGTCGTTTTTTTACGACTTTGCTGGATGTAGTGTACATCCCACCGATTTTATATCCTTCGAGGGCATAGCTAGCATTATTCCAAGAGACATTTAAGAGATGAACAGATTTTTTATATGTTTTTTTTTTTATTTTTTTTATTTATCCATTTTTTTGTTTTGTTTCGTTTTCACAAAAAAACTAATCACACTGTATGAACACACGAAGCGGATCGAAACATAAGTGTGATTAATTTTATCGTCTCATGCCTCCGTGAATACAAAAAATTAATCTCTTCAGTTTTAATGAATTAATGGCCTTCTATTCTTCACTAGCCATATATGCTGTAATTCAGAACATCGATGATAAACCAATGTGATTCATCGAGGCTGGGAGTGAACTTTGAACTCAGACATGTATGTTGGTTCTTTGGCCTAAACGATGAAGGAACAGCTTATAAACCCATTCCCACACAATGACGCTTTTGAACGCTCCACAAGAAAAGCAATTGAGAAAACAATTGGTAAAATGAAGAAATTGATTGTGACAAGCAATTTCTTCATTTTACATAATATTTTCTACCCAGAAAGTTGAAGAATCCCCAAATTTCATAAACTTTAAATTGTCGTCTGCAACTCCTTTCAATTTGGACAATTCTAAAATTTTGTCGTTTGGTAATGGGTTCAAGGGACATTGAGGTTTGCAAACCAGCAATTTGTCCTTTATTCTATGCCCCTGGTCACATATATTATAATTAGATTTATAGTTTCGTTTATTGGCCGAAAAAAATATTCATACCTCCATGTTGAGCGCGCAGTTTTCTTGGCTGCTTGCGTACAATATAGTTCCATAGAAATGTCTCAAATTTCGTAAAATATTTGCTTTTATCTTTCGGTGTCATTAAATTATAATAAATAAAGATCTTTTTTATGAATTAATTTGAAAATGAACTTTGCGTATTCATACAGTGTGATTATACCGCATACCTCAATGGAGACAAAAACATTCTCTTCATTTCTTTAATGAAAATCCGTTCATTACCTCAGTAGAACTTGTATATCGGAGGTCGGTGGGACGGTCAGTGTTCAACAATTTTTATCTTAGTCATCCCTTTAACATCTGGTCGTCGTTTGTGAGCCCGACGTAATAAATCGAATGTAAACAATAAGCGATAACAATGTAACAATGTAACCTACGGCCCGGGGGAAAAATATATCAATTGAATGTCTTGTTGCTGTTTATATATTACATGAATTAAATAACACTTGTGCAATAACAATGCAAAAAATCACAGCATATGGTACATATGTTGCCGCTAAAATGTAGCAACAACTCATGTAATGACGTTATTTTACAAATTATGTCATATGTTTCGCGGAATATTATACATCGATTTATTCTATTAATTTTTGGGAATTATACGGGCGAAAGACCGCCTATAGGTTACACGTATATGTACAAGTCGGATACTCATTAAACACTCAAAGTACTGATAGTACAGAAGGCCAGGAAATTATTGAAATTGTAAGATACAATTACTAAGAATATGCAAAACTAGACAGAGTGCAAGATATACAATATGTACCTTCATCGTTTGCGGTTCAATAAATGGCTTTAGCAATATTCTAAATTTTGAGTGTTCAGTAAGGGCCCAAGACTTTTACTTCAGATCAAAGATGCGTTTCTGCAAAAATGATATATTAAATGCGTGAAAATTAAAAAGGGTGGTAGATAGTTGCTTGCAACATTTAATGTAAATTAGAAATGGAAAATTTACTCAAATTTGAAGTTTGAGAAAATTCTCAATTGAGTAAGAATAAGATGTGTGTTAAACACGAATGCCCCTGCCACTATCGTTTTTTCAGAAACACTTGTTTGATACTATATGAAATCGGTAGTAAAACCAAAGTTAAAACTAAAATTTCGCACTTATTTGACCTTGAAAAATGACCACGACTGATGACCTTGAGTAATTCAATAGCAGTCCCGAACATTAGTGATTTTGATTAACATCCACATTAAACGTGAAGCTCTTCGCTAGAGTAGGTGTATTGCAAATGAAGACATTTCTGTGCCAACATATAGCTTGGGCTTAGAAAATCTTAGTAGTCCCCATACAATAGTTATTTTTAAGTATTTTATTAATATCCACATTAAACGTGAAGCTCTTTGCTAGGATAGGTGGAATATGGTATTGTAATGGTTTGTGGTAGTATTTCTTTCGCCGATTTTCTTATTCAAAGCTTAGTGAATAGATCTACTTTTATCAGCGGATTCAGCGATTTAAAAAGTGGCCACATAGGTCGACATTTTTTGCCTGAACGTAGATCCGTTAAGCGCTTCTGGCCGCTAGAGACAAGGAAATCCCTCAGAGGGGTTTCCTGGCCTAAAAATCGGCCAATTTGTTTGTGTGTTTGTTGTTATTGTTGTTTTTGTCCCCAGAAAAAGCTCCTATGTCAGTCTGGTTCTCAAAAGAAAAATATGCAGAAAAAATCGTATTCGAAAATACAGCCAACTTTTTTTTTTAGTAAATCTAACAAATAAGTAACAAACCGTCGCAGCGATGGTTCAATCGAACTTTATTTACAAATTTGGTCGCGGAAAATTCCAGAGCAGACCGTCCTATACCAATGACTTCCGGTTATACACTAGAGATCATTAGACAAAGAATATCTTGCCCGAGATTTTACACCGATCGTCCAGCGTTTTCCTTTGCGTTCTTATGAAAGTTAATCTAGAATAGTTTGACAAAACAATGAGATTTTATGATTCTATTGTATTTAACAAAAGATTAGATAATAAAGTTATTATGGTAGCACTCTATCTTCAAATATTTAACCAATTAAAACCATTTTTTTATAATTGGCCAAATTTAAAGATGTGGCAGAAGACACATTTTAAAATAGTTTATTATTCATTTTATTTTTTATTTACTTATTCATGCATTTGTCATTTATGGTAGAAAATATTGAAAATAATGATCGTTCTTAACAAGGAATTTCTTAATTTTCCACAATGTTTTCAAAACCCTCTATCTATAAGGGAGCAATAAAATGCATGGCTGTCAGGAAATTGGTTAAGTCATGTTTCCTGGCGATAATTTTAAGTGATATAAATATAATGTACCCAAATTTAATTAGTATGTTTAGTTCTCACCAAAACAATCGGAGGAATTGACCAGAATAGCTAGATTCATCCATTCCCACACGACAATATTTTAGACTGGTTCCAATTCAAAGAAATGTTTAGTTGATGAAATGTTACAAATCCTCGTCTTTTGTTGTAGACACTATTGTCGATAATGAAAAAAATGCTTATAACATGCATTTTCTACATTTTCCCAGTTTTTTTCCAAAACATATTTCTTGAGAGGAAAGTCTTTTTAAATATAGATGGTTATTCTTTGCCCCTATTGGCTATATGACAGGCTTTTACAAATTAACAAGCACTGACTTCTTAGGAAAAGAACATAGAATTAGACTTATTACTTGTTATATTCTCTCTCTGTGCTGAAATTCACTCAAATGTATATTTGCGGACAGGTCTCTACGCCCATTAGAAGTTGAAAACAAAATATCCCTTCACACTGTGGTAGAATCACCGGAAATTAGACATTTGTCCTCACAAGTCAGAGCTTATGGATTTTCACCCTGTACTTTGGGCAAACAAATAATATTTGTTTCTTGCAGAACTGAGATGGACAAGTATGTGAACTTTCATCGAAATCTGTAAAACTATATCAGATTTTGGTTGAAAACAAAAATGCAAATAACAAGACTCGTTGAGTAATGGACCAAGACAGATAGGACTGCCAAACACGTTTCTCTGAGAGGACAACTGTTTATGTAGTCTATAAATATAATTATGCCGTTGTGTTACTGGCAATCTGTATAAATAATATTAGTTAATATCTTCAATTCTGATGAATTAATGACCAGTTTATTGTTTATAAAATATTATAATTTTTCATTACAATTCAATCATTTATCAAAAAGGGGTCATTTGTAAGAAAGTGATTTCTGTTATTTTCGTTCTAAGTCTTTACACAGATACAGGCTGCAATTTGGATTTTAGATTTCTTTCCAACAAAATGCTATAAAAAGCCGTATGTTGTAGGAGCTCATCATCAAGACTATTCAAATAAGTGCCTGCAACATGGGATTTCATTGAGAAGCGGTTTCATACATAAGTTTGATTATGTTTTTAGTTTCATATCTCCATGAAAATAAACAAATATATCTCGCATTCTTCATTTCACATAACTTAATAACATCGAGCGAGAACGCAAGTATTGTACAAATTTCTATACTTTTTTTGTAAGTCACTATTTTGTGCGGTCTCAAAATTTGTTCACGGAGGTATGAATAATTTTGTTCGACCTGTCAGAATGCTCGGTTTTGATAGTCGAAACTTTAATTAAATTATTTGGCCAGAAGATGATTTATCAGGAGATAGAAGTGTGAAATGGTTGACCCTAGTCAGACTGTGAGAACTGCGACTAGCTCTCGACAGCCTTTCTGAATCTAGATCGGTCATTCTGCATCTCCCTACGTTTATTTTCGAAAAACTTCCTCTGATTGACCTCTGCTGGATCAGATCTCTTTTTTATCCCGGTACATTTAGATCGACAGTAAAGTTTTCGCTCTAGATACAGTATTGTCAAAACTCAATTATCATGCATACCTATGTTATCGTGCATGGCCCCTAAAGAGCCACAGTGAACTTTGGTGACCCTATTTTTTCACAGGATGTTTAGTTTTTGGGGCCCGTAACTGTTGCTGTGAGAAACACCCATACCATACAGCACACTTAACTTAAACCCAAGGAGATGCTAAATTGACCCCCAAATAATACATTTCACAAAATAGGGGACAGGGGGTATACTTAACATCAGTTTCCATAATTCTAAACTAAAACTTACATCAAATAAATCTTCTAGATTAATTGTTTAAAAGAAAAGATGGATGAAAAAAATTGAAACATTAAATTTGCTTCTTTTTTGTTGTCATAGACACTCTCTTTTGTAAGATGCATGATAACTGCAGAAGCCATCCAAAATTTCTAAAGGGTCAACAAGGCAACTTTCAACATAAATTTCATGTAGAAGTTTAGAATAGAACTGGAACAAAATTACTAAAAGATCAATTAAATGTATGTAAGATACATAAAAACTATTTCATCAGATAAACAACATTTTTTTATTGGTACTGATCCCCGGGTTCCTTACATGCACGATAATTGAGGTGAAGAGTATATGTGTTTCGTAAAACTATTTTCGTGCCTGACAATGCATATCTTCAAGTGTCTTAAGATACGGATTTCCCCTAATGAAATCTCTTTTTCAAATTATTTGTTTCTCGGATCCTCGATGGGCCCATGTTTAAGTAATTGGTTATTATTGATAGTGGAATTTCAACGATGTTCCATTGGCAAAGGGTCGTGAGTGCGCGTCCCAAGCACTAGAAGATTGTAAGCTTTCTGGTTTAAAGGTAGGTATCGATGTTTTTCCATGTCACAGATTTTGATTATATTGATTCCCTCACATTTATCATTTGGATACAATTTTCTGGAAATAAGTTTTGCGAAAATCAGAGGTCATTTATCAAAACAAACAAGGGTATTTCCCTAATCGGCCACGTAGGCTTTTAATATCTTATTCGGACAGATTGAATTCGCCCCATCAACGTCATCGTGACGTCATCAGGAGTAACATTAGCTAGCCGATCTTCAATTCTGTAAAGATCAGTTCAAAACTTGTCTATAAACATGACTTGAGCCCAGTCATTTTGGGTCAACATGATATGACCCCGTTCCTATGCTAAACGCATTTGCTCGTGATATTGGATAAACGAAACCCGAATTGCAGATTCTGTTGGCATCAGGCCAGCATCATGCAACCGATTTCTGATGGTTTGAATACTTATTCGCACACCGGTAGCGTTCTTGAGGTAACGTTGTTGCGTTATCAAATCGATGACGCCGTGCTGGAACCACCAGAAATCGGTCTCGAGCCTCATTAGTTGAGTGTTCTCGCTCCGATTTTTTTATGATAGCTAACTCTTTCGGTGTTTATGATTCGAATGTAAATGAGTTTAAATGCCATTGTAAATGAAATAAAAGGATTACTTTTTGTCAAGCCGTCTATCAGAATAAACAAAAACACCAAAGATATCCATTGTGATACTTATGTGTGTGGGGGGAGTGATTCAACAACAACAGAAACAATAAGAAAATGAACAAATAATTAAAAATAACAATTTTAAAAACAAAATATGGAGTGTGTTAGTCTTGAACTCACACTATTCTTTTTGATAATAAAGAAACCTTTGTATAATAGAAGAAATCTAAAAATGATATTGAGTATGGCAGGTGTGTACACGAATCTTCGTTGTTCCCATCACAGATTGATGAGTGAGAAAAGTTGTCGTTTGTTGTTTTCAAAAAGTAGAATATCACTGATTATTTGTCGCAGAATATAACATTTTTATTATCGATGACGAATTTCACTTCATTTTCTTTTGCAAATGAAATTAAAAGAATTGTATTCTTCTAAAAAACGTTGGAGAATTGACTTATATAGTGAGGATAATAAACTGTTTTTTTTTTTTTTTTTTTTTTTTTTTTTTTTTTTTTTTTTTTTTTTTTGTTTTGTTTTTATATGAAAAATCTCGCAAGAGGATGCGTTGCTAGGTGTTAAAAAACGCGTCCGACGGACGAGTTTTTCTAATGCAAAACAACGTATTCGAGAGAGAGATTTTACATATCAATATAACTAGTTGATTATTATAATCATTTTAATCGAAACGGCTTTGTTTTTCAATTGTTATGCATTTACTTCTAACATATTCGTCATATTCTGCCCCTGGGAACCGTGGGCATTCATATCAACGAATTTTGTTTTCGATAATTTCTGTTGGCAATCTTGGATTGCCTTTCCAAGTGGGAGAGGGTTTAAAGGGAGGTATCGATGTTTCTGAAACCTAGATAGGAAAAAATTACCAAGTGCCGAAAATAGACTCAAACGAACATTTAATACTTTAAGTAAGGTCAGGTATTGTCTTGGTGGTAATCTTATAGACCTAAAGTGACTTTTTGTGGTTATATCGGAAAGGTTCAGCGGAATTCCAGGTTATTTTCGATATCACGGAATTCGACTGTCGACATCGAATGACCTCATTTGCATATGACCCAAAGTCAAATTAAGGTAACAAATTTTACTAGCGAAACAGCCAATATCCTAATCATGTTACATGAAAGGCTAAGCGCAAAACTACGGTAGGTGTTTATATTCGTAATAACGCTTACGACAGTTTTGGACTGATCTTTACAGACCGGCTAGCGAACATAACTCCTGATGACGTAACGATGACGTTGGTTTGATGTAGTTTAAACTAAATACAAGGTTCCAACGGTTATTCGTGCCACGTGAATTCCCTATAATCTTCGCAACTATCTCGGATTAATATAAAAATAGATTAATAGCCTACGTATGCTATTAGGGAAATACCCTGTTTTTTCTGATAAGCGACCTCAGATTTTTGCAAAACTACCTTGCGGCATATTGTATTCAAATAGTATATGAGAGGAAATAAAAATAATTAAAATCTGTGACATGAAAAAAACATCGATACCTACCTTTAAACCAGAAAGCTTACAATCTTCTAGTGCTTGGGACGCGCACTCACGACCCTTTGCCAATGGAACATCGTTGAAATTCCACTATCAATAATAACCAATTACTTAAACATGGGCCCATCGAGGATCCGAGAAACAAATAATTTGAAAAAGAGATTTCATTAGGGGAAATCCGTATCTTAAGACACTTGAAGATATGCATTGTCAGGCACGAAAATAGTTTTACGAAACACATATACTCTTCACCTCAATTATCGTGCATGTAAGGAACCCGGGGATCAGTACCAATAAAAAGATGTTGTTTATCTGATGAAATAGTTTTTATGTATCTTACATACATTTAATTGATCTTTTAGTAATTTTGTTCCAGTTCTATTCTAAACTTCTACATGAAATTTATGTTGAAAGTTGCCTTGTTGACCCTTTAGAAATTTTGGATTGCTTCTGCAGTTATCATGCATCTTACAAAAGAGAGTGTCTATGACAACAAAAAAGAAGCAAATTTAATGTTTCAATTTTTTTCATCCATCTTTTCTTTTAAACAATTAATCTAGAAGATTTATTTGATGTAAGTTTTAGTTTAGAATTATGGAAACTGATGTTAAGTATACCCCCTGTCCCCTATTTTGTGAAATGTATTATTTGGGGGTCAATTTAGCATCTCCTTGGGTTTAAGTTAAGTGTGCTGTATGGTATGGGTGTTTCTCACAGCAACAGTTACGGGCCCCAAAAACTAAACATCCTGTGAAAAAATAGGGTCACCAAAGTTCACTGTGGCTCCTTAGGGGCCATGCACGATAACATAGGTATGCATGATAATTGAGTTTTGACAATACTGTATCTAGAGCGACAACTTTACTGTCGATCTAAATGTACCGGGATAATTCGATTATCATAGGACTATTCAAGACTTGAACTTGGACAGAATCATAGAAAAGGCAGTCTGTGATCACTAATTCTCCAGACTTTAGCCCACTTTACAAGCTCATCCGGGTAAGGTTTGAGTGTCTGTCACTTTAACTGCAATATCATCGGTATTTGAGGTCTGGTATAATTTTGGACGTTACGGAAAACCATGCATTTGTTTTTTTTTAGTCAATCGATGATAAAACAGTCATTCAGGTTAATTATTGTTTTAAATCAGTTGTTAACAAAACGGTTATTTTGCTTTAATAGTTATTAACGTAATTTTCTTGCTTTACTGTTTTTGAATTGATTTGTAGCTTGAAAAAGTTGACTGTCATGTCACCATGTATTTCTCGCGCTTCCCCTTACTTCTTTGCCATTATTTCAACAAAAAATGTAAAATATGTAGCTCATAGTTTAAAAACTTACGGTTGAATTTTTATGTGGAGGGTTTAGTCAAAAGCTTTCCCTATTTTAGATATAAAATTGGCAATCTTAGCTATGAATATTAACCAGGAGCGACCCGGGCACCGTTTTACTAAAGTTTTCATTAGAATTTTCGTAACTTTACGTAAATCATAAGAATTTTCGCAACTCTAAGTTAATCCTAAGTGCGTTTTAATAAAACTGCTTAAGTTTTATCGTAAACGTAAGCATATTTCTGTCGTAGTTTTAATAAAGGAGAATACAAAAATCATGCAAGTCGATTGGTATCTCTTTCGGCATTTCACTAATAAACTTCACCTTAGAAATAATGAATTTAAAAATAAAAGCAGTATATTTTGAATTACCGAGATGGAAGTATCTAAAGACAGGATAGTTATCTAACCGGTGTAATTGTAATACTGACTAATCTAAATTCTCGTAAATGTGACGTCACGTAGTAATGAATGACGTAATAGGACACAAAAACTACAATGATTTCATAGAAAACAATTAGAACCGACCGCAAATTTTGACACTTTTTTGTATGGGACTATTTTGTGCGAAAGCATATGGCGGAGTGCTAAAAACTTTTCAATCGAGGGGTGAATTTTTTTTATTTATTTTTTTTTTTTTTCGACTAATCAGAACGCCCGTTTTTTATTGACAAAACTATAGATTAAATTAATTATGAATGAACTTTAGAATTACAATCACTGTAGTGATTATAGACAAACTGTTAGACTTATCATGTTTGAAGGAAATTTAGACGACTTTTCAATGTTACAATTGGAAACTAAGTAGATTTCTATTTGGCCAGCTTATTTTATAAAAAGAAATATTCTGGTAGAGGTGAAAATTATTTATTATTAATGAATCCTTCTGCTTTACTGTTTCGTTTCATTTATAGCTAGCAAAGCGTTAGCTTTGATAGCTTAAGTTAACAGACACGATTTTGATGTCTTCTCAGAGTTCAACGAGTTCAAACTGCCATTGGAGGCTTAACCACTTAATCCATCGAATGCATACTTTATAAAAAGTTGGTCCTAGTTCTTATGTATTTCAGGAATATTGCAAACTATGCCTGCAAGTTCATCTCCTGGGTATTTTTAGGTCACTTTGGCACATCGTTTTCAAACACTGATGACACTGATCAGAGTCTTCAAAAAGTTGCAGACGACAATTTCTTATAGTTGATAATTCTAAAATATTTATCACTCTTGGAAGAAAACAATGTGGAAATAAAGAAATTGCTTGTGCCAAGTAATTTCTTCATTTTCCACATTGTTTTCCATAACTATTCTCTGAATGGGTATAAAAATTAGGGATTGTGTGGGAATGGGTTAACTGCTTGGTTACTTTAACCTCGTTGATTTACCATGGTATCCTTTGAAACGAAGATAACGTAACAAAACCAAGCCTTGCTAGCTTGCAGTACTTTCAGTACTTTGATTAAGTTTATTTCTCGTGTGTAAGGGAAAGGGTTACGCTGACGGAGAGAATATTTTTTGTTTTCATGGTGGTATGAACCGAAAAACCTAATCACACAATGTATGAATCCTCTTCGCGGATTCATACAGTGTTATTAAGTTTTTCGATTCATACCTCTACGAAAACAACAAAAAAAAATATTCTCTTCATCTCTTAAATAAAAAAGGTCTGAGCTTCGTTATCCAGAGAGGTTGAGGTATTTTTGGTACCTCTGCAAAGCTCTCTGAGACTTGTCATAGTCAATTTATCATGATTCACAAAAGAACATTGTTGACCTTCCGTATAATGCCGAAAAGAAGGCCGAGCTTGAGACCAGAAGATTCGCCGTCTACCAAATACCTACATAACAAGATCGACGGTGGCAACTAGATCCTTCACAGTGGCATTCTAAACCGGATAATCAAGCTCGGTCAGTGTGACACTCACAGGTTCATTTGTAATCAACAGACAATTGATCAATAACTGGCTCCTCCCATTTACTGTTACATTCACAGGTTCAATCATGATTAACAGACAATTTACCCCGCCCATTTACTCCATTGGCACCGCCTATTGACTTCGACAGGAAGTTCCTCTTCGATTTTAAACGACGTTATTTTCCAAAAGTTATAGCCGGTAGCAAATAACAAAAAAGGGCTATGGTTGGTTGGTGACATAAACGTCGTAACTACAGCTTGAATAAGCTGTAGTTACAACGTTTGATCACAAAACAAACAAAAATGGTTAACAAAAAAGCCGCTTATTTCTGGTATGAATGAGTGACTTAACCCTTGTCATGCTGAACCCGGAATATTCCGGTTTTGGCAGGAGGTGTAGACTAAGATCAGACTTCACTTATGTGCAGGCTGATCTTAGTCTACACCTCCTGCTTGTACTTTTCCTGCCAGAGTTGTTCATGAAGTTGATTTCTAAAAAAAAATATTGATTTTTTGATTAATCAGTTCTATCAGTGCTTTCAGCCCTTTGATTTGACAGCAATTAAGTAAGGTAATTTATACAGCACGACAAGGGTTAATTGGTCGACTTGTTATTTGATTGCTAGCCGCGACTGATCAATTCCCAGGATACACCCAGCCCCCGGGTCAACAGGATTTGGCAAGAAACAGGTCTTCCGAGTCGTCACCTACGCAACTCTATAGTGCCGTTTCAGAGAGCAGGACGAATCAGGGATCCTACATATAGCTCCACGTTGATCGGTCGTTCAGTCTGTGTGAAATTGACGAATCGTGATGTCAATCAAGAAATCAATCGACCAATCAAATTATTGATTCAGCCCGGAAATGATCTCAAACATTAATTTTTTTGTTGCTTTGGCGACTTTAACGACTTAAACGTCGTACTTCGGCTTATGCAAGCCTATGTTAAGGCCGCCAACCGACCACATCATTATTCTTTTACATACTACTGGCTATGATTTTTTTTTTTTTTTTTTTTTTGTGCAAATTAACGCCTTTTTAAATCGTAGCGGGACCTCCTGTTGGAGTCAGTAGGCGTGGCTAAAGGACTAAATGGGCGGGGCAAGCGATTGGTCATTTATTTACTGATCTTAGTCAAGGAATAGCTACTAGTCCGCTCATGGAAATCAATATTGATAATTCAGTACGCTACGACAAAAGCATTCCGATACGGTGGACATCTAATCGGAACTCCTCGTTCAATTCTACGAATCAAATCTTGGATGTACACCGTAAGACTATATTTAAACTTCACGTGACAATCTTCCAAAATGGCGCTATCCGTCATGCAAAGCAACTGTGGTTAATTGCATCTCATAAATGTTCTGTGTGAACTTTGTTTGGTCTTCAAGGGAAACTTGATATCAGAGCAAAATAGTAAAAAACACAAAACAACAAAACAAAATTAAGCTTTTCAGCCATTTTGAGACTTCCAAACAACCGAGCTTTACCGAGATTACGTACTAAGTTTCCTTACATTGTTTCCGGCTAGCAAAATGCACCGATTTATTACATAATGCTCCGCCTCTTAAAGGTCCGAGGTATGTTCCAATTTTTACTTGAATGGCCGAGCGAATAAATTGGGTGTGCATTATGTTCTAGTAAGACATGCATAAATCTGAAAGCTCAGTCATTATATTGTTGCATAACGTCGCTGTAATTCTAAAACCTCGTAACTACAGCTTTGATCAAAGCTGTAGTTACGAGGTTTTAGAATTAAATCGACGATATGCGCATGAGTGAGATAAGAAATAGTTCAGAAAACCATTTGGAATCCGATTCCAGCATTACGACCCTAAACGCCTTTCATAAATAAACTCTTACACGTGAAATTGCTTCGAATTGTAAGGGCTTTTGAATAACGATTCGGTTGCCATTACCACTCTACTCAGACAAGGCAGCTTGTCTGAATTTTCAAAACGTATGGTCAATGACTGCGATCGAAAAGTAAATTGTTGGTTGGTAACCGAAAACGTCGTATAGCTACAGTTGGAATAAGCTGCAGTTTAGAGTTTTACGGCTTCCACCTATGAAATCGTTTGGCATAAATTTCAGAGTTCATTTCTTGTTACTATTTTCATACTGATTTATTTTAGTTCGATTGCGACGAAAGTTAGAGTCGCTCTCAAACACTCGCAATCCAGACGTCTTCGTGTCCCCGAAAGAGGAGAAGTGGCTTAAACCCACTGCTACCAATTTCGCCAGTTGGGTAGAAGTGTCTTACCCAAAAACACACCCTGGTTACACTTGGGCTCGAACCCGTGACCTCCAGATCACGAGTCAATCACATAAACCACTCGGCCATCGAGGTAGTCAACATAGTGGTTCCGGTTTTTTAAGAAATGAAGAGAATATTTTTTTGTTTTCATGGAGGTACGAACCGAAAAACCTAATCACACTTATGTATGAATCCGATTCGCGGATTGATACATAAGTGTGATTAGGTTTTTCGGTTCATACCTCGTTGAAAACAAAAAAATATTCTCTTCATTTCTTATAATCAAATAGCATCGAGCGAAAAAAGCACATATTTTACAAATTTTGATACCTTTTTGTATCAAACTATTTCGTGCGAAAGCATACAAAATCGCTGCGTGCTCAAAATTTTCTTCATGGAGTTATGATTTTTTCGACTAATCAGAACGCCCATTTTTGATAGACGAAACTAAGAATGTAAATATAAATGAATAAATAGATAGCTTATCGGTTTGGGTTTTTTGTTGTGTTTTTTTTTTTTTTTTTTTTTTTTTTTTTTTTGCTTTGGGTTTGTTGTTGTTGTTTGTTTGGGGTTTTTGTTGTTGTTGTTGTTGTTGTTGTTGTTTTGTTTTTCATTGACGGACGATCCGTAAAATTAAGGCTTTGTGATGCAATAATATACGCTTGATGATCAAAATTGATGAAGCGGTCTTTCAAAAAAAAAGGGAGCTAACTGTATTTCAAATGTATACATTTTTATTATTATTATTTTGAACGTTAAAAATCGATATCTTCCCGCTTCTTCAAGATTAGTCAAGTCGTCAGAGGACGAGCAAATGTCGTAAGAACAGCTTTAACGACCATACCTATTGCACTTTCAAAGATATATAACGGTCAAAATTTAAGTCTGAAAAACAACTAAGGCAAATAACTCAAAAAATAATAATGATAAAGTAACGGTTCTTGTGTAGTGCACTTCCTCTTGGTAAGATATATTCACACATACAGTTTCATGATCATAGCTATCTTTTTTTTTCAGATATATGTTACGGAGTCTGAAAAAGAAGAAAAGGTAATGACTTACAACTTAAGTATGGTAGAGTTAATGGTTCTTGCGAGCTGTACTTCCCTTTGGTAAGATCTATCCACAAATAAAATTCCGTGGTCATAGATATGATACTTTCAGAGATATGCTATGTACAAAATTCAAGTCTGAAAAACAAAAAACTACAATAACTCAAAATATAAGAACTGTAGAGTTATGTCTCTGATAGACTACACCCCGTAATCATGCAATGAATACAAATGTCAAGTTTCAAGTCAATCGGGCATAAGGTTCCAGAATTATACCCCCGGAAAAAGAACTGAACGCCGCCTGCCCGGACGCCTGGACACCCGGACGCCATAGGTGATCCCATAAAACGTCCCGATTTTCAGCGAGCGTATAAAAATTAGTTACAGCAGTATCATTTTCAATGCAACGATGTAAAGATGTAAATATTTTCAAACTCGCAATTTGAAATTCTAATCCGCCCAAACCTCAGACAGATTTTAAATCAAACGGAGATTACGTAATAGGTGTACAGTATATCATAGTTCAACCTTATACTGATATTTAACCTTGATGCCCCACTAAAAGTACAGGAAATTCGGTACCGTAACCCGATGAGATCACCTAGTGATATTGGTGCGACTATAAAATCTGGAGGTAGCGCGTGCTTATTGCATTGGGCGGATAGATTTACTAAATTGTAGTATCTTTCAAATCTGAAGATTAATTCTTTTTGTGGTTTGAGATGTATTCCATCTCGAAAGATCGCAAAGGCTAGCAGTATAAAGTAACGAAGAGGTGAGATAAGCTGGTTGTTATAGATTTATGTACAAAATTGTGTGTGTGTGTGTGTGTGTGTTTTGGTTTTATTAAGCTCTTACTCGATTGAATTGGACTGAAGCAATAGAAATTTGGGGGTTATAACAGTCAAGTATTAGGATTTGTGACATTCTCTTTTCACCTTAATTTATCATTTGTATTGTCGATTGTTGTGAACAGCGCTGAATTTACACTATCTTTTAGAATTAAAATGAAGCGTTCAAATTAATTTCCGTCAAATAAATTTCTGTGACTTTTTGTGCTAGGACATGGAGATATATATAAAAAAAAGAAAAACTAATATTTTCTTACAAAATGAGAAAGTCAACGTTTACCACTTTAATGGGTAACATATCCTGATTTTCTCGGAAGTTTATTATTCGATAATTTCACCGTGAAAACATTGAAATCATGAAAATGATAAAAAAAAACTGTTTTGGTTAATTAAGCACCGGCTTAACGTAGTCGCCGCGAGACCAAAGACTTTGGTGATGCCATCAGGTTGCCACGTAATGTAGTGCGAAATGACGCGCTTTTAGAAAAATTCCCCCCTAAAGATAATATTTTGTCTGTTTTTGCTTTAAAAAATGATGTTGTTTTTTTCTATAAAATCGATTTAAATTTTATTGGGTGAAGAACTCAAGCAAAATTTCACTAGTGGCTCCGCCTCTGAAAAAAAAATAAAATAATTGACCAATCAAGGCTGTCAATCAAAGAATCAATCGTCCAATCAAAACATTCATTTTGTCCGGAAATGAGCGTTGAATTACTAACATTGGCAACCACTCGTTTGAGCCATTTTTATTGGTTTGGCGACTTTAACGTTTAGGTCGCCAACCAACCAACCATTTTCCCCCCAAAATAACGCCGTTTAAAATCGAAGCGGAACTTCCTGCTCGAGTCAATGGACTGGATCAATGGAGTAAGATGGCGGGGCCAGCGATCGGTTAATTATCCTCTAATCTTCTCTGATTTGAGTTTGCCTAATTTAATAACCCTAGCGTTTGTCCATGATGTTTCTGTCTTATATATTAATATATGTTTGTGGAAAAAAATCAAATCGCAAGGTAGCGTGAGTAAAGTTCTTGTGTTCGTTTTGCAATTTGGATATATGAAAATTATTTAAGAATAATAGATGTAATTATAAAATATATTGTATCATTCTTCCAACCGAATGACACTATTTGACGCCCCCAAGAAAAATAGCTTCGGAAAACGAGGAAAATGAAGAAACTGTTTGCTACAAGCAATTTCTTCATTATTCACAGTGTTTTCTACCACAAAAGCGGAGATTTCTAAAATTCCATAGATTAAAAATTGTCGTCTGCTACTTCTTTCAATTTGGACCTGTCTAAATTGTTGCAATTTGGTAATGGTTTAATTTCGTTAGTAGATCATGGATAATGACGACATCGCCATTGTTGGTGCTGGCTGTAGGTTTCCAGGAGCCGATGATTTATCTGAGTTCTGGAGAGTTCTCGTGAATGGCGAGAACCATGTGACAGAGATTCCGGAATCGAGGTGGAAAAATGATTCATTTTATAACGCCGATCCCTCAGAACCTGGTAAATCGTACGTTAGGAAGGCAGGATTATTAAAACAGTAAGAAATAAAATCAATTTTTATTATATTTTATTTTGTGTCTTATTGTTATAGTTTTGTTTCGTTTGTTTTTTGTTTGTTTGGGTTATTTTGTTTTGTTTGATTTTTTGTATGTTTTTTGTTTTGTTGTATTTTTAAGGAGCGAAAAAATATTTTTACTGTTGTTGTTGTTGTTGTTTTGGGGGTGGGGGGCTTGTTTTGTTTTGTTTTGACTATTGAATTATGAAGCAAAACCCCTAATCACATTTTGAACCCGCGGCTTCAAAAAATATTATTAGGATTTTAGTTTCATACCCCAATAATTTAATTGTTAGTTTCGTCTATCAAAAACGAGCGATCTGATTGGTCGAAAAATTTAATTCATACCTCCATGAACAAAATTTTGAGCACGCAGCCATTTTATATGCTTCCGCACAAAATAGTTCCATACAAAAAGGTATCCAAATTTGTTAAGTTGTTGCATTTTTCGCTCGATGCTATTAAATTATAAGAAATGAAGATAATATTTTTTGTTTTCATGGAGGTATGAACCGAAAAACCTAATCACACAATGTATGAATCCGCTTCGCGTATTCATACAGTGTGATTAGGTTTTTCGGTTCATACCTCCATGAAAACAAAAAATATTCTCTTCATCTCTTAAATGAAAAATGTTAAATACTTTAAAAATTGTGACTAAGAATTTAGTTTCATTCCAAATGAAAGACACAATACAGTTTCTTTATCTTTTCACAATTTAGGCATTCGATGGCTCCACCACAAATCAACTTGAACGCTTTGCTATCATAAACAAGAAACGGATATTTTACAAGCGAAACCTGTTCTATCAACTTTATATATATATATATGTATATATATATATATATATTTATTTTTTTATTTATTTATTTATTTTTCTATTTCCATTAAGGGCATTTACTACAGGAAAATCATTATGATTACCACAAGAAAACTCTCATAAAAATCGATCGGCTTTTAACATTTGTCAGAACTATTGAAAAAGAACCGACACTTGTCATTTGAATTAAACATATAAATCAGGTAGTATTTAGGTACAGCATTCGTGTTATTCAACTTATTGTTACCATTGTGTATTAGACTTAATTAAGTCCGTAGTAAAAATTTCACTATTATATTAACAGTACGAATATGAACAAAGTGGGATTGATCTGGCATTTACATTCAAAAGTTGTTATTCGGAGATACGGCGATTAGCGAAAGTATGTGTACAATGCCAGTAAATTTTGTGCATTTCTTCTTCATAGAATTTTAGGAATAGGAACAATTAAGGTATATAAGAGATGAATATATATATTTATATTTGTTGTCGTTGTTGTTTTTATGTAGGTATTATATAAAAAATCTTAGGTTTATACAGAAGTGCGTTTGGTTTCTGATTTTATCACTCCGCATAAAATATTAATGAATAAAATATATCTTTTTCTGTATTATTAATATGTTACAAAGACAAGCAACGCACACGAAATTTTGCTAGTTCGAGACGAGTTTTCAATGGAACTTTTTTTTCCGAAAGTATATAATATTTTTTTTTTTTCGTTGACTCTTAAAAAATGTTTTTCTTTAGCCAATTTTATCCAGTAACTTCTCATAGACATGTGTAAATTTCAATGATTTTCTTGCAATTAAATAAGAATGCTTTGAAAATACCTCAACTTAGGGAAATGCGAAAACGACGTTGAATAAAAGAAAATACTGGAACCTCTTAGTTTTTTCAATTTACGGTGTTTTTTGTAAAAGACTCAATCTTAATTTTTCCACCAAACGCTTGACAAAAGGTTAACATGTGGGCAAAACTCTGTGGTAAAAGGTAGATAAATAGATAATGAAAAATTATCTTGAAGCATATTTTTTTTATTTATTTCATTTGAAGAAAATCTGAAATTTGTAAAAAAGCCCTTTACCGTGTTACTATGACGAATATGTATGCTCATCATGCGAATTCCAGATGAACTAACCGCACATGTATACAAACACTAAAAATTGATTCTATCTGTAATAGAAAACTCATGCTGAGTTAATTGTTTTTGTTCCTCATAAGATTCTTCAAGGGACGCAAAAATCAATCAATTTTTTTTTTATTTTTGTATCATTTTTAGATACACTTATTTCTTTAAATCTATTAATATTACCAGTCGTTATTAATTTAGAAATGATATAGAAACTTGATAAGTAAGAACTAAACCATACAATCATTATTAAAAAATTAGATCTTCCACGATTGTTTTTTTATGTTGAATTTTTGTTCGAGTACGAATATAGTCCAAAGAACTTTTATTGGAAAGGCTCTAAATTCAATCAAAAAGCTTACAAACGGAAGAGATATTTAGACCCCTCAGTTACAGTTGGACATTGGTTGCAACCCTTTTCAAATTATTACATGTTTTAAGGTTTACATAATTACTAGATACATGTAGTACGCTGAAAAAAATAGTATGGCTTTCCGATCAGCTTTCGAAAAAACATTTTTATTTTTTGTGACATAAATTGTTAGACTGTAGGTAATTTTGATTGTATGAGTGCATATTTCAATGAATAATGGAAGAGGTATGAGATTCAATACATCAACATGATATAAAAACAGGAAAACACGTAGAAAAAATATATCTTTATATGGAGAAATTGTAATTCAAATTTCAGAACGTAATAAAGTATTGGCCTATGTCAATTAAAATCAAATTACCATTGTAGAAAATCAGTTGGATAATAGAATTAGAATATATGAAATAAACTAAGTGTTTCTAGACAAAATTGATCATTTTGGAATAATGTAAACACAATTCATTTAATGACGTTATTTTACAAACGGTTTTATATGTTTCTTGGTATATCATATGTTCATAAAATCCCAAATTTATTAAACTTGCCATCCAAGACTCGGCGAAACCTCGTTCTTAACTGTTTATAGATGATTCGTGTAATAAATTCGGTATTCCATGACAACTCTTTCAACAGCCTCTATTTCGATGACATGTATTTGAGGTTAATTTTCTCCTTATACTTTCAAAATTGTAACTGCAAGAGAAACAGGCCATTTGTTCTTTTTCCATCAAAACTTTTGTATTATTGAAAATGGAGGTTGTTGAAGGAGTCAATGTTGTAATAAAAGTAAACTTGATGAATCGATGAAAAAATAGTACGTGCTATGTATTCGGAATATTTTTGTTAGAAGTTCAACATGACAGATTACTTGTGAGCAACTTTTTCCAACGTGTTTTTTTAATGATTGGGATGCGCAAAAGCGAATTTTCATTTACATAAAATAAATAACTATTTTTTGTAGACTTAGGTCTCTTGTACATATAATATTTACAAACACAATTATTTCATACTATACTTGTGTCAAAGAGTTATGTATTACATAGTCGCACAAGGAACTTTTATTTTTGGATTTTTCTTATTCTATTTAAAATCGATTCACTTAAAATGAACACTCGTGACAAAAATGTGAGAAAAGATATTTTTTATCGAAGAGAACTAATTTTATATCACTTTTTTCTCCTGAAAGCGCTGGTCTTTTTAATTGAACCAGACTATTTTTGTTCATTTATGCTTAAAAATAGTTTTTAATTATGAATCAAACTTAAATTTCCTTAGAGAATGGAATGCGCTTGGTAAGTTTAAACTGATCAAATTCTCTGGTTTGTTTTTGGATAAAAAACAATGAATCTAGTTTCGAATGAGTTTATTGCTATAGAGAACATTTTTGTAAGACTCGTTATTTGTAAGAATGGAAATCAAATTATATTTTAGGCTGAACATATCGATTCAAGTATAAGCTATAATTCTAATTTTCTTTTCAGTTTATTACTTGAATAGCAATTCATAATATTGTTAACGTGAGTGTTGCTCTCTGATAAATTCAAAGTGATGTCAGTTACGTTACTGAACATTTTTAATTTTTCTCAAAGTCTTGCAGCTTTTATGAAGAGCGTTAGTTCAAAACCGATATTTCGCAAGGGAATAAATTTTATATATTTAACTCAATACCAGGCGACAAAATTTGAGACTGGTCAAAATTGAGAAAATTTGCTGAAGACATTTTAAATTTTACCAAACCTTTGATTTCTGTATTTGATAGGATAGAAAATATAGAAGAAAATACTGATAAAATGAGTATATTTGATTGCTAACGAGTTGTATAAATGAAATACAATATTGATTGTTATTTAGCAGAAAGCAAAATACTCAGTGGGTATAACCAAAAGAGTAATCGGGCGGGGCCAGCGATTGGTCAAATAGAAGCAGAATTTACTGTAATTGTTTTGATATTTATCAGGGGCTTATTGGAAGATATGCTTCTTTGAATCAATACAAACCTTGAATTTCTTTTGTGTAAAAGAAAGAGTGTAGATAAACATAACGCTCTTTTGAAACTGATCAATGAAGTGTCTTAAATTGTTTGTACAATACAATATTTATCTTACCATAGATGCATCAATGAAGTATCTTAAATTGTTCGTTCAATACAACATTTATCTTATCATAGATGCATCAATGAAGTATCTTAAATTGCTTGTACAATACAATATTTATCTTACCATATCTGCATCAATGAAGTGCCTTAAATTGTTTGTACAATTTAATATTTATCTTACCATAGATGCATGATTGATACTCTAAACATAGTTTCCTTAAAGGTTGATTCACTAGGATAAATCTGAATACCATTTTTTGGTTCTGCTTACAGTCCTTAATGAAAGACTTATACCATAAGAACACAAAAATTTTGGAGGTATTGTTTACTACATAAGTAATTATTTTTGTAAAATTTCGGTGAGTACTCAAGCTGGCCCTTCTTCGATACATTGTACCTTGAATGGTAGCTCATTTCAATATGTAATTACGGCCTAGAACAGAAAATGCAAGAAATCATAAATTATACAAAAAAGGTCACATTGTTTGGTTCTAAAAGTCTGGGTTAGTCAAAAGGTAATGTTAGGGCATAGAGTAGGGTATTTTAAAGTAATTTAGCATACAAATGCCCCGCACGCCAGGGTTTTTAAAAGTCTAAAACTAACCTTTCATGAATCACAATGTATAACAATCTTTCAAGATCTTGGAAACAGGGGTCCTGGTATCCCGTATTCTGTCTGTAAATAGTCTTTTTATCTTTCATATATCAAATTCTTGGCATATCATTTCTCAATGGAATGCTGTGTCAGGTAAAAGGGGGGGATTAAAGTACATGTGAATTATCTTTCTTTGATATCTTTTATTTAAATGGTCAATTTTTATGAAATTCCATAATTGAATTTTTAATTAATAGCTACTTACCATGCTTAATTCGTGATTCTTTTACAAAATAAATTGTTTAATAGGAAAATGGGACCTAATGTATTACAGCTTTACTCTCTTTTATTAAGTCTGTTGTAAGCATTTCTCCACATCCTTGGACCAAATTTATAAAAACTTAACATAAGAATTTTTGTAAACAGTTTGAGACAAAATATTTCAGTTGATCTTTAAGAAAAAGACCGTAAACGCGATCCCCAATTCGGCAAAAAATGCCATTATAACACGATTCATTTGTCTCTCATTAATGAAAACATGAAACGTAATTTACTTTTTAAGTTGGTTGAGTAGATGATGGCTCGAATTTCAGGTTGTGGTTACACATGTACTAGAATGAAAAGTGACAGGAAGCCATTGTTAGGTGCACCTACCAACCACAGTATTTCTGAACTTTTACTAAAAGTGATTTTAAATCAGATAAGCTTAAGATATCTTTAAGAAACTTGGACAATATTGGATTTGTAATTGATTTAGAATTATAACTTACAAGAAACAAACGAGAGAGTCTGTATATCTTCTTAACTCTCTGCGACCCAGTGAGGGCTAAAACATAATTATCAACGATTATTCAGAACCTGTCATAGTTTTTGGTACTAAAATATCCTACCGAACGGTTCATCGAAAGCTGGAGTAGGTTTTAAATGGGCTTTCGTAATAGTTGGATAGGGTTTCACCAATTGACACGTGTGAAAGGTTTTGCAACATTAGGATACATCGAATTCAAGCCGCGGCATATGAATTGATTCATAATTCTGTGAAGGGTCTTATTGGTCTTACATGGGACTTTTATGGTATATACAGAGTTTTTCGTTGCGATATGACTTTTGAACAACAATTTAGTGGCAGGAAACTTAATCATCACCATCTGGGACTACAAATGGTCGCCATTTCTCATAAGAATCCCATTCTTTTTATATTAAAAATCTGAGTTATGCGAAATAATCTTCGGGTAAAGTCCTATAAATCAACTTTTTCAAAATCTCAGGATCAGTATGCTGTTCCTGGATAAGCTGTGACTTTGATAGTGAATCATAGCCTTGGTCATTAGACCTTAGTGATAAATGTCAAAATATTAACGAATCTGTCCGAGTTTCAAGGATTAAGCGACTATTTAATCTCGGCATTAAAATAAAAACCAATAAAGGTATCTGTCAAGTTTTCTCGAAATAGCTTTTTAAACCATGACTCGAGTAACTACACAAAAAGAATACAGATCAGGTATTTCCTGCTAAAAAGGGTCATCTGTTTGGCATTCATTAGGAGTGGTACCACACCCTGATCTCCAGCCAACCTATTGCCTGCTGGATTTTCGAAACGTAATGATGTTGAGACTATAAAAAAACCTACTGAAACTATGTCAAAAAAGAGGGGGCTCATTGTAATGTTCTTTTATGTTTTGTAAATTTTAGACTCATTTCATATGTAATAAATAAGTATAGTGAATCTCATTATGCTGAGTGTGGTGAGCATCTTTTCGGGGCGCATGATCCGCGGTTCAAACTAGTTTTGGGAAAACAAATCAACACCGAAGTGTTAGGTGGGTGTCTCATTTTACGAGTTTATATTGCTAATGTGTGTCTCCTTACAGTCTCTGATTACTGAGATATTTCAAAGGGCCAAAATATTGAAACGTGTTTAGACTTTCTTGTTGGTGGACCAGTATTTGATATCAAAGTAAGGCTAGTGACCTTTTTCGGTGGTAGGCAGAAATGAATGTTTCATCAACCTTTTTTACATAACTGTATTTTTCGTTTAAAACAAGTTTTCTTCTTTTAAATAACATACACTTTCCCAAGTGATAATCAAAGTGCCGTACGCACTGTAATTGGTCGTCACTGAGAAATTGGACATATCGTTGCATTCCGACTTTAGAATTAGGGTAAAACAACTTTAATTTCTATTACTTTCACAACACGTAGGTTCTATCCTAGTGTATGATATTTCCGTGAATGTTAATTAGAACTAATACTATTTTACACGAACGTAAGACCTTGATGCAACATGAGTACCGAAAAAAAACATTTTTTTTGAAAACTAAATTTTTGAAAATTCTGGATTGTTAAATAGTCATGGTTAGATCATCCCTGCAAGCTTTTTTAAAAGCCAAAACAGAAAAATTATGGAAATATGATAACTTAAATTTAAGAGCAAATGTTGACAACAGGTTCATGAAATTTCAAAACCCTCTCTTTTTCTGGGCAGAAATTAACAAGTTCCTAAACAGCGCTGATTATAAACAAAGGAAAAAAACAATTGATACTATTCTTTGGGCGAATTCTTTAGACAGCTTGAAAGCATAATAATCAAATTTGCTCTCCAGAAGAACTTTCAGTACTTTGATTAACTTATGGCTGGAAAATAATTGAGTGGCAGTGTCATCTTTGTTTACACCTCGATATGATTGAAAGAAAGGGTTGGTAAGACGCGTTCATCACTAGCGGAAAATCCTTGAAGCATTCATCTTTAAAGCGTCCAGTTTTCCTTTATTCCTTTTGATAATTCTTAACTTGTTAAATGAAATGATTTTTTTTCTGTTTTCCCGCCAGAATATATGTCCAGTTGGGCTAAAGGCGGTTTTGGTAAATTGCAGCGACACAATCTCGAATTTATGGTTATATAAATCGGTCTACGACCAATTAAAAATCGGGAGTTAGCTTATTGAAATCTGCTTATTATATTTTCCAGACATGATAAATGGGACAACCGTTTATTTGGCATAAGTGATAGCGAGGCTACTCGAATAGATCCACAACAACGTTATGTTTTAGAATGTGTACATATGGCGTTGGAAGACGGGGGCATTACACGAAAGCAAATCTATGGATCGAATACTGGCGTAATCATAGGTAAAATACTTTTGTTGTCGTTGTTATTGTTGTTGTTTGTTATTGATTGATGAAGAGGGTGATGCATGCAGGTTTATTTTATGATTAGAACTCGGAAGTAATTAGCAATAGTAGTTTTCTCTGAACAAGGGTAAGTTTAAGTATAATTATCTTGAAAAGATACTTTCTCGAATCGAGGAATTTAGTTCTTCTCTGCTGTATCAAAACGCTTGGTAAAGCACCCGGTATGTCACTAATTTTCATATATTTTTATAATCAATGGTCATGTGGTATATGATTGCCTTTTTACCAAAAATCGCGAATTTTCAATATTTATAAAATAAAAGTACATTTATTACAATGAAAGAGAGATAGAGCCGCGACTTAACGACCGAGGGATCCCGAGTTTCATTCCCGGGAGCGGCTATCGGCCTTCCTTCAGCAAAAACCCTAGCTTTCAGCTCGAGTACTCGTGTAATCTCTTAAAAAGTAGATTCGAAAAAGATAAATTTAAGTAGTAAACTAATTTGTAAGAAAATGTTCCATCTATCGATATTAATAGATAGGATCAAACTAAAATTTTGTGTTAGTTATATTTGCATATAATATATAATGTACAGTAAATCTTGTATGATACGATCACTGAAAGGTCGACCCGAAAGGGGTCGCTTGAAAGAAAGGTCATTTAATACACTTTATTGTGAAACATATGACGGATTTCTCGACTGCAAAGAAACTATAATAGAATTTTCGCTTAATCCTGTGCATACTCGGAATCATAAGAATCGTCTCAATGAGACGATTCTAATGATTTAGAACAACATGGAATTTTGTACGACTTTTTAAAGAAAATTGCTTTCACTTCTTAAGAGATTTTGCTTTCTAAATGGGGATTTCGATCACGGTCGTTTAATGGAAGTGCAAGATTGTCTGTATTCTTTTTGAAGGATGTATGAATAACGACTATAAGTCCATTTGCAACTCGGCGCTAAAAGAAGTAAATGTCTCCAATGCCACTGGTACCTCAGCGAGTATCCTCTCGGCTCGTGTATCATACGTGTACAATCTACATGGGACTTGCTTTACTCTGGACACTGCCTGCTCGTCCGCACTAATAGCAATACATTTGGCTATACAGGCTATAAAAACAGGTAATTTGTGATTGATTGATTGATTGATTGATTGAATGGGGTTTAACGCCGCTTTAAACAATATTTCAGTCATATTGCCGCCGCTGGAGCACCTAACAATGGATTCCTGGTATTTCTCACACCAGTACTACCACTACATCCTTTCCTAGCCTCAAGCTTCTATCCGACTTATGGTTAACGATTACCAACCCATTGGTGAGAGACAAATGACGGAAAGGATATGTGCCACCACCGGGGATCGAACCCGTGACTTTCTTGATTGAAGATTAGCAATCATTCATACTTCCATGAACAAACTTTTAGACACGCAGCAATTTTGTATGCTTGCGCTCAAAATAGTTCCATAAAAATGTATCAAAATTCGTAAAGTTTGTTTGTAGTTGTTTTTGTTGTTGTCCGCTTGATGTCATTCAATTATAAGAAATCAAGATAAAAATTTGTTTGTTTTATGGAGATATGAAACGAAAACAAAAGGACCATGATGGTCCTATATTGCTCCCCTGAGTATGATGGTTAAAGTCTTTATGATATACAAAATATCAAAGCGCTACACCAATGAGATTTTCTTCTTTAATACTAGGTATATTGAAGATCCTACCACAAAGCGCTAATTTCCAGAGTACGATAATTCTTTGAAGTATTTTTAGTAAAGGGTCAATAGTTGACGACTAATACCAAATATCAAACTTCTTGGCTTTATGGATTGGGAGGAGAAAATTTTCAAAGATTTCCTTCTTTATTTTTGTGTAAAATCAGGGATCGCACAGAAAATGGCTTATTTTCGAAATACGGTACTTCTTTGAAGTATTTTGGAAAGGGTCAATGAATGATGATTTATACCAAATATCAAAGGTCTTGGCCTTATGGTTTTGGAGGAGAAGATTTTTTAAGCTTTTCACTCGGTTGCCATGGCAACCAAAGTTCTTCATGAATTTCAGTTCTATGAAGTATTTTAAAAGAGCATGACCTAAGGATTATTCCTGCCAAGTTGGGGAGGAGAGAGTTTTTGTAATTGTGAACGGACGGACGGACGGATTGATGGACGACGGGCGGACAGATGAACGGACGGGCGGACGCCGAGCGATGACCGATCACAATAGCTCTTCAGAGCACTTCATGCTCAGGTGAGCTAAAAGATAATCACACTTATGTATGAATCTGATTCACGTATTCATACAGTGTGATTGGTTTTTCGTTTCATACCACCATGAACATAAAAAATATTCTCTTCATCTCTTAAGTGAATAACATTTCTAACAATTCTAAAGAGATGAAGCGAGGGTTTAGGTTTTGTTATTCTGTTTGTTTCTATTTTCTTCACGGGGCATGAAACTAAACATCTAATTAAACTGTTTTACGCTGTGAAATTTTCATATACACATATAGTAGGTTTCCGACTTTTTGTTTCATACCTTCACATAAACAAAATCACTTTCTTCCTTTCTTATATAATTTGATTGTTCATTCGGTTTTTCATTGACTACGGCAATCCGCCAATTATTCGCAGATTCCTATAACAGAACAGAAAATTTTACAACAATAACGACTTAAAACTCGTATGGTACATAGTTCAATTATATAGAAACTATTTAAGAGATGAAGAGATTTTTTTTTTTTTTTTTTTTTTCATCTAGGTATGAACCGAAAAAACTAATTACAGTGTATGATAACGCGAAGCAGATTCATACGTAGGTGTGATCAGTTTTTTTCGGTTTACACCTCCATGCAAACAAAAAATATTTTACATTTTTCTATACTTTTTTTATTGGGACTATTTACGGCGGAGGCATACAAAATAGCAGCGTGCTCAAAATTTTGTTCATGGAGTTATAATTTTTTTTCCGACCAATCAGAACGTCCGTTATTGATAGACGAAAGTAAAGATTAAATTATTATGTTATAGTTGTGATACCAAACCTTGTATTGGATTCGAACTGGTTAGGAAAATTTGGATTTAGTATCCTTAAGTATTAACCGATACAAATTTTGTGATACTACTGCGTCAAGGCATTCCAAATTTCACATAACTGTAAAAGAAAAAGAAACCAAGAAACTATGCATTTATAGCAAAAATGGCGTCATCTTACCATATCAGTATATGAAACGGAATCCTTTTTGCAAACCTTGATAATCTTAAATTCATAGTTGGTGGTTAAGTAAGGTACCATAAGTCGAAAGTTAAGAATATACTTTAATAATTTAATTGTTAGTTTCGTCTATCAAAAACGAGCGATCTGATTGGTCGAAAAAAATTAATTCATACCTCTATGAACAAAATTTTGAGTACGCAGCCATTTTGAATGCTTCCACACGAAATAGTTCACTACAAAAAGGTATCAAAATTTGTTAAGTTGTTGCATTTTTCGCTCGATGCTATTAAATTATAAGAAATGAAGAGAATATTTTTTGTTTTCATGGAGGTATGAACCGAAAAACTTAATCACATAATGTATGAATCCGCTTCGCGTATTCATACAGTGTGATTAGGTTTTTCGGTTCATACCTCCATGAAAACAAAAAATATTCTCTTCATCTCTTATAAACAACCATTTTGAGAATACATTTTTTTTTCTTCTGAGTGTATCAAATTGACCAAATGCGGCTTTCAATCAACATACTCATTCAGCTCGAAATTGAGATTTAACTCCGATTTTGGCCGCCATTTTGTCAACTTTTTTTGTTGTCGTAAGCTTGAAAAAGCTGTAGTTACGAGGTTTAGGTCGCCAACCAACTATACTGCTTTTTGATCCATGCTACTACTACTAGCCATAATTTTCTAAAGATAAAGTCGTGTTAAAGGGACTTTGAATGATTGACAATTCTTTTCTTCTTATATTCATCCGACCTCAACATTTATCAATGCATTCAACCGATACGCTTTCGGTTAATTGAAATTTATAGAAATGAATAATTGATCCTCTTTATTCAAGTCAAACGCGAATCGAGTTCCCGCATAATACTGCATTTTATGCTCCCTAAGAAAAGTCCTATGAAAAACTTCGAAAATCATTAACTTTAGATTGTCGACTGTAACTTCTTTAAATTTAGACCAGTCCTTTTTTTTCCAATCTGGTGACGAATTAAACATATTTCCTGCTTTAAAATTTTGTGAATTCGATCCTAATTTGATTAAACTTCCAGGAGACTGTGACATGGTGATTTGTGGAGGAGTTAGTAGTATCTTGTCCCCAGACACGTTTGTAACCCTGTGTAAGGCCCGTATGCTGTCATCGACAGGCCAGTGTCAGTCATTCTGCGAAACAGCTGATGGCTATGCCAGAGGAGAAGGGTGTGGAATTGTCATTCTGAAGAAATTAAAAGCAGTATGTGTTACGGCTGCATTTTATCAACCTTTTCCTGAATCTTGTCGATTGGCGTTCAAAATGTCGTAACTACAGCTTTATTCAAGCTGTAGTTACGACATTTTGCACGCCTATCGACATTATGCTGAATTAACTTTTAGGCCCATTGAAATAAATCCGACTGTACTTCGGCAAATATCGTTCACATTCGCTCATGTTACGAAAGCCCCGGCGCTAATCAAATGACTTCAGTTGTGAAACGTTTTGCGGATCGCTGGTCACGCCCAATTGCCTCTGATAGGAAGTTATTCAGGCCAAGCCTGTAGGAAGCATTTGAATATTGGGGTTTGCTAGATTGAAACTGTTTCAGGATTAAGGTGGGAGTTTGGGATTTGGGTAACCAAAGCTTTTTTTTTTTCTTGGTGAATATGCGAACCCAAGTATATGTTTCGTTGTCTATTCTTGTAAAATTTATTGGAGTGGGGGCTAAGACCTCCCATTCCTACTGGCCTGCAATCTATAGTTTTGACGTTTAGTTGACCTGACGAACGATAATGCTTTACATAATTATCGAGACCAATGTTGGAGTTCAAAGTCCATTTCTGGTCTAGAGGATGTACATGATTGGCCTATCGATTCTTTAAATAACAGCGCCGATCCGTAGGGATATTCACGTACGTTTGTGTGTGTGTGTGCGCGCGCGTGCGTTATTATTATTATTGTTATTTATTTGTTATTTCTATTTCAAACAGGCGTCTGAAGATGGAAATAAAATATGGGCTACTATAAAAACCGGAAGTAACCAAGATGGAAGCACGGAGACACCGATGACAGCGCCATCTCTTCAACAACAATTAGAACTCTTAAAAGAAGTATACGAAACGCATGGTTTTAATCCAGAGAAAATACAGTACATAGAGGCCCATGGTAACATAAAGTTTCGTTTATTACTTGAAAAGAATGATAATCTAATGCTGAAAAGTCCTTCCAATTTCCCCTTTTCTGTGTTACCGGCCTCAAAGTCCGTATAAACTGTTAGTCGGCGTTTTAAACTTAAAATAATTAAATTGTTTGTTTCGTCTATCAAAAGTGAGCGTTCTGATTGGCCGATAAAAAAATTCATACCCCCGTCATCAAATCATTGAGCTCGCAGCTATTTTGTATGCTTGCGCACAAAATATCCCCTTAAAATATGTATCAAAATTTATAAGACATTTGCCTTTTTACTCGATGTCACAAAAATAAAAGAGATTAAGAGAATAGTTTCGTTTTCATGGAAGTATGAAACAAAAACCCCAATCACAGAGTGATTAGTTTTTTCGTTTATACCTTCATGAAAGCAAACAATATTCTCTTGGTCTCCTAAATCAACTCATAATTTGTATGGGGAAGGTATGAATGAGTGATAAAGCGGCTAATAAGTGATCTTTAGGATGTGAACATTGTCGATCCAAAACTCTGCCGCTCCACTAGTCGCTATGTAGAGGCGGGTCCTACAGAGACCAGGACTAGCAATGGCTTTACCAAACTTATTGGGCACGAACACGTAAACTTGGTGATGATATTACTAAAAGATTTTTGCAAGCGGCTTTATGCACAGTTTGTCATGTAGAAATTAACGGATCGCCGGCCATGCGCACTCAACCCAAATCGGTAGTTCGACTTAGATATCAAACTGCGTTATTTGGCGAAAATCATGACCAGTGATATGTAAGAAAGAAGTAGAAAGGTAGATCTGCGACCTAAACAACGCAACTATAGCTTGAATAAGCAGTAATTACGGTGTTCAAGTCGCCAAACCAACAAAATTGGTTAACATAAATGTCGAAGTTCCTTCGATTGGTCTGTCCATTTTTATTGACAGCTTTGATCCGTCAATTGTAAGAAATCGATTGAACCAATTTGCCTTCATTTTAAAATTCCCACTTTTTAGCTAGCAAAGCGACAGCTTTGATAGCTTAAGATAACAGACGAAATTTTGAGGTCGTCTCAAAGTTCAACGAGTGCAAACTGCCATTGGAGGCTTAATCACTAAATCCATTGAATGCCTACGCCATTAAATGTAGTTCTCATGTATTGCAGGAATATTGCAAACTCTATTCAAATTGCATTGAACTCTCTCAAAAGCACGCTATCTAACCGATTCCCTATTAATTCCGCTTTGGAGAAAAGGTTATGGAAAACATTGTGGACAATGATGAAATTGCTTGTATAAGCAATTTCTTCAATGTCCACAATGTTTCCTACCCATCAAGGAAACGTTCTCTAAATTCAAGCATGCTTTGCTAGCTTATAGTACTTTCAGTGCTTTGATTCACATGTGTGCTAAGTGCTGACACTTAGAAGCCATGGCAGTCAATGATGGTAATTAGATATTTGTTGATCGTCTAAAGAAGATTTTGACCAGTAGCTAACTATGGAACGCGTAGTGATGCGTAAGCTGATCTGAGGCTCTACTTTGAATACTTGTGAAATAGTTTGCAATATAACGGATAAGCTAAAATATATTCAAGGAATATACCATTAAGAAATTCATTTTTAGAAAGGCTGCATTCAGATGTAATTAGATACATGGCATAACCCAGGGGACTATTTCTACATCTGAAAAACTTTACTTTCAGGGACTGGAACGGCACGTGGTGATCCTACAGAGTTGAATGCTCTAGGAAAGTTCTTTTCGACCAGCAAAGGCCGAAAAGCTGTGACTGGATTTATTCCAGTGGGGTCAGTAAAGACTAACATTGGTCATACTGAATCAGCTGCTGGAATAGCAGGCCTTTTGAAAGTATTACTAATGATGGATCACGGGAAATACGTTCCCTCCCTTCATGTGGAATCCGATCTAAGCAATGTTAACAAAGCTGTAGACTTGAATGACTATGGAATTACAATCATTACTGAAGCTGTTGATTGGCCTTCACAACCTGATGGTTACCGCTTTGCTTGCTTGAATTCATTTGGCTTCGGAGGTTCAAATGTCCACGCTATAATCAAACAACCTAAAAACACAATCAAGACCGAGAGATCCCGTATATTGCACGAACCGGTTCCTTTATGCATATCCGGAATGAGCCGGGAGTCCCTGCACAACAATCTAGTACATCTTCAACGAGAACTCGGAGAAAGCACGGACTCACTTTATGATATTGCAACGAGATCATTCTACTACCTTGATATTTACCCCTACCGGACACTGATAATAGGCGGCAATATCGAAGGACTAAGAGCAGATTGTGAAAGAAAAATCATTTCAGCATCAAACATTTTACCGAAGAATGACGTAAATACCGTTTTTGTGTATTGTGGAGTTGGAACAACATGGCCCGGGATGGGCCAAGAGTTGATGAAAGAAAATGAGACTTTCAGACTAAAGATATTGCAGATAGATGTCTACTTATATCCTTTGACGGGTTGGAGGATAAGTGAGAAATTGATGGAAAAAACAGATTATAACGATCCATTACTCAATCACATCGCGATATTCTGTGTCCAAGTGGGGTTAACAGAAATATGGAAGTCATTTGGTATTGTTGCGGACAAGATAATTGGGCAGTCGGTTGGTGAAGTAGCGGCTGCGTATTCAGCGAGGTATTTGTCTCTTGAAGAAGCCGTCAAATTAATCTATCATCGATCTTTAATACTTTCAATGCAGAAAGAGGGTGCAATGGCAGTCATTGGGAACTTGGATGTAGATATTGTCGAAAACATAATAAAATGTTATGATATCAATAACAATATGAATGTCGCTGTATACAGCAGTCCGGTATCTTGTACCGTGTCAGGAGAAATAGAAGCAATACGGAAATTTAAATGTTATTTAAATCAAAGACAGGATAACAGTATCTTTTTCAAGGAACTATCTGTCAAATGTGCATATCACTCGCACGTAATAGATTGTTGTACAGATGAAATAATGGAAAGAATCGATCACATATTCCGTGAAAAAGGCTCTTCAACAAATGCAGAACTTTCAAACGAAAAGAATATGGTCTCCATCTCCACTGTATCCGGTAGGTTCGTTTCACCCTCAGAAATCAGAAACGGATTGTATTGGGCCAAGAATATACGCCAGCCAGTCTTATTTATGGAAGCTGTCAATATAGCATATGAAGAAAGTAAAAACAATATATACCTGGAGATAGGGCCTCGACCTGTCTTAAAAGCACATCTCTCTAACATATTCAAAGACTCGCCTAATGTGAGGGCGATCCCATCTATGTTATCCGAAAATGAAATTCCTTGTTTGCACCGCACTCTGACAGAACTATTTGAATTGGGGAAGGATATCTGTGATATTCGATTAGATAAGTCTTTTGTTAGTAAAATTGCCTTAAGTCCAAGACATCACTTTCATCGGACAAGTCAGATTTTCATACCCAAAATTACACAACAGTACCTTGCTGGTTACATTATATCAGACAATAGAAGTCATATGTTTACACAGAAGCAAACAGACAAACAATTTCATCTTTCGATTGATACTGTTTCAACACCGTTTGTGTTTGACCATTTTCTCTCGGATAAAATTATTGTACCAGGGGCAACATATATAGAAGCAGCATTCCATGCAGGATCAGTAGTATTGAAGTTGCCAGTCAGCCAGCTTTCTATTTCAATTAAGTTTGTAAAAACCTTTTCTCCAAAGTCCGATCGGCAAAATGTGATTAATTTGCATGTTGATTCGGGCGAATGTAAGGAGCTGAGATTTACGATAACGCAGGCTGGGCAAAGCTTAGCAAATGGAACTGTTCGCCAAAGACACACATCTGTAAATACTGTTATAGATATAGAACGACTTAAAATATTATGTTGCTATCATAAAAGCAGATCTGAATTTTACAAAAGTTTAAAGAAATTAGATTTTGAATATGGAGATTCCTTAAGTTTTGTTCAGGACGCATGGCTTTCGGAAACAGGCACAGAATGTCTTACAAAGATCGCAATTCCCGAAAAATGTGTTGAAGAGATTGCTAGAACACATTTTCACCCCGCTGTACTAGACTCAATTTTCCAAATATTTGGCATTTTCCAAGGTCGGGAAATACCAATGAGTAACGACTCATTTGTAGTACCCGAAGGTGTTGATGCTGTAAACCTAGATAGACCTGTGAACCAAAAGATGTTTTGTTTCGCAGAACAAGTAAAGGTAACTGAAAAATCTGTATTCTATGACGCAATTTTAATGTCAAAAAATGGTGAAATTATAGGTAGAATACAAAACTTCAAAATACGGATAGTACAAGGCGATCATAAAGAACAGGGTGATGTTATTCAGGCTATCAAGATAAATTGGTTAGAAACCAGCACTTTTATCGCAAAAACTATGTATGGGGAAAATAGAATAGTTTTACTCTCAGATGGACAGGAATCTAAGTTAGACAATGCCTTTAGAAAATATATTGATGTACTTTCAATTGATATTAGAGATCTCGAATCTTTACAAACGAACTGTGTGGATAACCATACTGCAATTGTGTATCATGCCACTGATAATATTGAAGAATTAGATTTTTGTGAAGAAAATGTGTTTACTAATGCCATAAAAAGGTTTTCAGGACTTAAGACAATTCTATACATGCTAAGTGAGCTTGAAGTTAATGTCGAATTAACAGTGCTCACTGAAAACACCCAGATGTGCCCTGGCAGACGTTTTATATGTTGTAACGGATCAGAACTTTGGGGTATGTTTCGCTCCGCTATTCACGAAGGTATTTATAGGAATATGAAGATAGTCGATATTGATCGAGAAAATCTTAGCACAATTGATCTCATATCCTTAATATTTAGCCCGAGTAGAAGCCAAGTTGAACTTGCAATGTCTGGTTCTAGAATTTTCCAAAGCAAATTCAAACCTTTTCAGACTACAGGTTTTCTAAGACGCCGGGTAAATGCCGACAAATCACAATGTTTAGCTTTGTATTCTCGTCAGTTGACCCATGTCGAGGATCCAGTCCTCGTTTTAAAGAAAGAAGAAGAATGTCGATCTGAATCTATACAGATTGTGGTTGAAGCTTTCACAGTCCACGAGAAAAACATTTATCCTACCCTGATAGATGAAGAAAATCACTGTAAATCTTCCGATAAAGGACAAGGTCGAATACTGGCAATTGAGGGTGTCGGAAAGATACATGACACAAAAGAAGAAGTTATTTTTCTGTATCCAATATTTGCTGGAAATATTATCAATGTACCAAAGCAACATGTCGTTTCTAAAGCAGAATTCCCGTTATACACAAGTGGTACCCTATTAATTGCAAATTCGATTATTCAACTAACTGCTGCAGTTAAGGATGGGTCAAATGTTTTGCGGATCGGAGAACCTAGTGAAACTCGAGATTTTGGTCTGAAGATGTTTGACATTTTGATGAAATCAAAAAATTGTACTGTCGAGCACTTGATGACAAATGCAGCTCAAAATCTTAATCAAGCAGACACGCTAGTGCTAACAAAACGTACTAAATTTAGCCATGTTCAAAGGGTAATGCATGGTTTGCCTAACGTTAAAAAATTGATTTCGCTAAGCTTTTTGGTCCAAAAAGACTTTTCATTTTTGATGCAGTGCTACTGTCCAAATATAGAAGTTAAGATTTTATCTTCAATGGAACTTTTTGATACAGAAAGAATACGAATTGCAATGCCCATAATAAAGAACTTTATGTCCGATTACTGCAAAAACATAATAAATATTACAAACAACTTTCTCCATAAATTGCCAATGAGAAATATATATATTGATGAAATACTCTTGAAAGAATCCAACAAATGTTTCACCTATAAAATGTCCCTTTTTAGATCATCCGCAAGCTACATAATTGTAGGTGGGTTAACAGGTCTAGGTTGGGAAATTCTCTGCTTAATGGCTGAAATGGGTGCTGGAGTTTTAGTTACCCTTTCAAGAAGTAAACCATCTTTAGATATTAAAGAGGAAATAAATCAACTGGAAACAAAATACTCTTGTAAAATCATGTGCCTTCAGGCCGATGTGACCAACTCTTATTCATTGGAAGCTGCATTCAGGAGCACGCAAAATATTTTTCCAAACCATCCAATTAAAGGTTTATTTCATGGCGCTGGTGTGTTAAACGATTCAATGCTGTTAAAACTAACAGATGAAAGCGTTTCCTCTGTCATGCGGCCAAAAATTCTTGGAGCCCTCAATTTACACAAACTTTCGCTGAATCTTTCTCTAGACTATTTTGTAGTTCATTCATCTATAGCATCGATGTTTGGAAACCCAGGTCAGTGTAACTATGCCGCAGGAAATAGTTTTCTTGACTCATTCGTTCAATATAGGAGAATACAAGGTCTGCCAGCACAAAGTATAAATTGGGGTCCTCTGACAATTGGAATGGCGGCTAAAACTGACAAAAGTAAATCGCTTCTGGAGAAGAAAGGTTTCAAAAGTATGAATCGAGAGAATATACGCAAGGTATTTATGGAGGCGATACAATCAGATTCATCAAATGTTGTTTACGCAGATATTGTTTGGGAGACACTATTATCCCTGCCAACTTTTGCAAACCAATCTTCAAAGTATAGCGAGTTTAATAAATTTGTATTTTCAAGACATGAAAAATTTAGACATATTGACCCTGAAGAAATTTTGAAACTTGATGCCGAGAAAAGAATGAAGCTTGTCAAAGAAACATTGAGAGAAATAATTCAAGATGTGTTTGTGACCGGTTCAGAAGCTCTGAAAGATGATTTGCCAATAATTGCACTTGGAATCGATTCTATGGCTGTAATGAGTCTTTCCAGTGTTATTGAGGAAGTGTTTGGTTGTCGAATATCGTTTATGGTACTCAATTCCGATGAAACTACTCTTACAGTGATTGCAGAATATATAATAAAGGATTTTGAAACGGGTCAAAACAGCGGCGAATCGGAGACAGTACAACCGGTGAATGTAAACTATGAGTATTTATTCGAATCGCGTGACATTACATTCATGCAGAGAGATGTGTTAGAGGATTGCTTTGTTAACAAAAGCGACCCTTATTATCTACGTGTGTTGGACATTCAAATGTCCGGTATAAAAATAAATATGAATGAATGGGTAAAAATAATAAGGCGTGTATTGAAAATGCATCCAGAGCTGAGAAAGAGGTTTTATTTCTCTGAAAATGGTGATATAACAGTTGAAGAAGTATCTGAATATCACTCATCTATCAAAATTAAACAAATCACAAAAAAGGAATTTGAAACACAGCATAGAGAGGATATTCGTTTGTCAATGTCAGATGAAATATCAAATATTTTACCCGTGTCATTTAGAGTTGCTTTATCTGGCAACAAAACATATCTGAGAATAATACACCATGCTGTTGTCGTTGATCTAAAAGGACTGTCTTTGCTCTGCAAGGCTATTGCTGTAACAGTACCTGAAGTTTTACTAGAAAACGAAGAGGTCGAAAACAAGAAAGGTATTGACATAACTGAACATATAAAGAAAGCTGTATTACCGAAAATCGTTGATCTGAATTCCTTTTGGGATGCCTACTTAAACCTAGATATAAGACCGATTTCTTTGGGACAAGACTTGCGGGATGTAAACGAACAATTCTGCTGTTATGAAAATATAGACGTTCCTAAAATACAGTTTCAAGCCATTAGAAATTATATCGCCAAAATGAAAATAACAATGTACGAATTCGTCATGTCTCTTTATCACATATTTCTATATATTGGGTCACATTCAACGGTCGTTACAATCGGGTCAGCTGCAGATCTAAGATACCACGTCCCTGAACTGAGACACGTAATAACGAGATGTACAAATTACATACCGGTCATCGCGAACATCAACGAAGAATCCTCAATTTCAGAGTTCATACAAACAAACAGCGCAATGATTTCGACAACTACTCAACATGGAGCTTTTCCAAGTTCACTCATTCTCAGGAAACTTCCTAATGATAAAGTTAGAAGGAATGTGTTTCGACATTTTTTAGCGATGAATGACCTGACAGGTGTGAACACGTTATTGAATAAGAACGATTACATCAAAACAAAGTTTAGGAAAATGTTACTCGCAAGACCAACTCGGGAGACTTTCATATATGTGCGATACGACCTTCAAGAGCTATGGATGAAATTCGAATTGGGTTATAACTCGGAAATCTGTGGAAAATTTGGCACTCTTTTCCCAGAATTAATACTGATGTTAGCCGATGAGGCAGTGGCTAATGGCGATCAAACGGTAGCAACTATCCGTGATAAAATGCTAGCCAATATATTCAAGAAACAAATTCCCTATTCAGAGATCCCATTTGACGGTTCTGGTGTCAAGATGGGTTCGAGCAACATGTCTGAAGTAAGAATGCATGATTCATCCAAAAGCGCTGTACACATGAAAGAAAATGGTACGTTAAAGATATTTAAATCAGAAAGTTCAAATGATATTTTCTATACAAGAGTCGTAGATATTGCTATTTATTTCCGCCTCTTTAGGCCATTAAATGTCCTAGTTAGTTCGATTAATTTGCGTTGTGTATAATTATTGCTTTAATAGAGAACCGATTAGGTGTACCTGGGCACCATTTTATACGACACCGATGTAGTCCTTTAATTTGAGTCGGCCACGGCTATTGCCCAATTGGTAGCACATCGGACTCTCAATCATGAGTGCGATCCTCGATCGCGGCAAATATCCTTCCCGATATCTATCTCCAACCAATGGATAGATAATCATAAACCTAAGTAGGATGAGCACAAAACCAATTAAAACTAACGCCACTTTTAACAGTATTTCAGTCATATCGCGGAGGCTGGAGCACCTTGCAATGGAATCCGGGTATTTTTCACACCAGTACTACCATCACATCCTTTCCTACCCTCCAGCTGCTATCCCACTTAGGTTAACGATTATCCACCCATTGATAAGAGACAAATGTCGGAAAGGATATGTGCCGCCGCCGGGGATCGAATCCATGACACCCATGATTGAAGATTGGGAGTCTAATGCGCTACCGATTTTGCTATGAATCGTGGACCTTAAAGTATTAATATATTGCACGGGCTATCAATTTAACTTGTTTAATGTGTGCCTTATTTAACATTTTTTAGATTTTACTCAGATGCGCGGTTTAAGATGAACGGCCCTTTTATTTATATATTCTAGGGGTCCGCGATAAGCAGCTTATGAAAAACCATACAGTTTCCGATACTAAAATTGCCTATGGGAAAGATACACCGACATTCGAGGTTCCAAAAAAGGAGATTACTATACTTGCAGGTGTGTGCCTTATACAGAGAAAGTTATAACACAAGTCTGAAAAAGACACAATAGCGACGAACCCTTTGAAAATTATGAAAACACGATCTAGTTCCTTTAAATTTGTTTAGAAGTCGCAAGCGAGGAGTTAAGTCTCGACAATAAGGTAAAACTGAATTGATCTTTCTGGTGCACTTCATGACAGTAAAATTGTTAGCTTTAAGTAAAACAACAATTGCCTTAATTCAATTTCGAAAGAACTTATAAATAATTGATTCTCTTCTGTGCATTATTTCTTTGTTTTGAAAATTTAAAAAATGATGACCCTCCCCCTACGAACACACACACAGAGATATAGTATATTCACCTCCCAAAAAGAAAGCCAAATACTTTCGAAGTGAGCCGGTAGTTGTAACCTTAACATAGATACAAAGAGGGAAATCTTTGAAAAAGGTTCGCCCAGACCGTACCGTCTTCAGCTACTTATATACAATTGGTTGAAATAGAATCATCATCTTTCCTCGTGTTTTTGTTCAGGAGATTTCCAAAAGCAGACAAAACATGGATGGGACCATACAGTGCAAGCAACACTCTGGCTTCGAGGACAAGGTGCCATTATAAGTTGGGGCAAAAAGCGGCTTATTAGAAAACAGTACAGTAAAAGCGTAAACATTTCAGAAATAATATGTATAACAACAAGAAAAATAAATGGTAAGACTTGTTTATCAAATGAAAATTTAATTTTTAGTTTCGTTTATCAAAAACGGGCTTTCTGATTGGTCGAAAACTATTATTCATAACTCCTTGAACAAAATTTTGAGCACACAGCGATGCGATTTTGTGCGCGGCCTTAAAGAAAAGAGAGTTAGAAAAGCAGTGTGGTAAAAATGAAACAATTGCTTGTAACAAGCACTTTTTTCATTTCCCCAAAATAACAACCATAAAAAATAGAAGATGTCATCAACTTTAAATTGTCGTCTGCAACTACTTTCAATTTGGACTTCTCAAAAAATTTGTCGTTTGGTAAAGGGTCAACCAAATCTAGAGTTTAAAAGTAAATACGTTGAGCTCAGTAACATTCCTTTTGGAGACGATGCTCATATCGTAGTTGGGCGTACGAAATGTCGTTACTACAGCTTGAACAGAGCTGTAGTCACGACATTTTGATCGCCCAATGACGATATCAGCCCATTTCAAAGGAAAATAGGATAACAATTTCCTTTTCTCTGATGTACGCCGTTCTGTACCTCTTCAAATCATTTTTGAATGCCAGTTTTAAAGATGATATCATGACGACATCAGTCTACGAGTGATTCTACACAACTGACCACTCGCTTGCTCCGCCGATTTCCTCCTTTGGTCACGCCCACGTACTCCGACAGGAAGTCACGCTTTGATTCTTTAAGGCATTATTATGCAAAATTTATGGCAAGCAGCGCACAACAAAAATGTGGATAGATGGTTGCCGAGATAAACGTTGTAACTCCAGCTTGAACAAGCTGTAGTTACAACTTTAGGTCGCAAAACCAACAAAAGTCAAACAAAAATGGCGGCCAATGTCGGAGTTTAAAGCTCAATTCCGGCCTGAATGAATTATTTTATTGCTCGGTTGATTCCATGATTGACAGACGCGATTGGTCAATTGACCAAACGCGGCTGTCAATCAAGGAATCAATCCATTACTCATTCAGTCCGAAATTGAGCTTTGAACTCCAACACTGGCCGCCATTTAGATGAAACAATTCTGTTCGTTTGGTGACATAAACGTCGTAACTACGGCATTTAGGCTACCAACCAATTATTTTATTAAATTCTATTTGATATTAATTTTTGCAAAATAACGCCGTTTAAATACAAAGCGGAACGTCCTGTTTCAGTCAATGGGCGGGGCAAACGGAGTAAGTGGGCGGCGCAACTGAAGGACCCATTGGGGTATATCATTTTGAAAAAGAAAATTGTGTCCAGGGAAATAAACAAAAGACATTTCGTTGTTTGGCCGCGTACATATACTGAAGCTACAACGTTTAACTCGCCAACCTAATACAAATACATATCATAAAAATGTTGGAGTTCAAATTTCACTTCCGGTCTTAATAGATGATTTGATTGGACAATCGATTGCATCGGAGGTCCGTTAAACTGTGAGAATGGGTTAATTCGCATGCTTTTGACAGAGTTCTCGACAATTTTAATAGAATTTGAAATTATTCCTGAAAAAAATATAAGAACTGTTTTTTTTATGGCGTAGGCATTCCATGGATTCGGTGGTTAAGCCTCCAGTAGCAGTTTGCACTCGTTGAACTTTGAGAAGACCTCAAAAAATTTTCAGTTGACTTAAGTTTTCAAAGCTGCCGCTTTGCTAGCTAAAAATAGTCGACAATCCAATAAATTTCTTTAACTCATTCCCACTTAATCCTTCCTTTTTACGCCCCTCAAAAAATTATTCTGGAAACAATGTGAAAAATAAAATAAGTTGCTTGTTACAAGAAATTTTAACATTGTCCACAATATTTTCTACCCTAAAAGACAAAGATATAAAAAGATTTCATTTACTTAAAATTCTCGTCTGCAATTTCTTCCAATTTGGACCGGTCTAATATTTCACAGTGTGTGAATGGGTTAATGCTTTCTAGGAAAATTATTGAGATTTCTCGGTAGATTATCGCTCGCAAATTTCACCGAAAACAGTGAAATTATCAAAAAAGAAAAATTCCCTGTTTTCTTTTTGTTTTTTGGGGTTTTGTTGTTATTGTTGTTGTTTGTGTTCGTTTTGTGTGTGTGTGTGTGTTTTGTTGTTGTTGTTGTTGTTGTTGTTGTTGCAGATTTAGCCCTGCTTTCTGTTTTTTACGCGCTACTGAGCGTCGTCTATGCGGGACAAAAGACACTAATGACGTCATCAGATTTCCATGTAATTCACGTGCGAAATGCGCGCTTCTAGATATATCCCCCCCCCCCCCCAAAAAAAAAATATCATATTTTGTCAATTTTCGCTTTTAAGAATTAGAATTATTGGGGTTTTTTTCATGTTAAATCGATATATCTTTCATTTCGTGAACAACACAAGCAGAAATTCCACTCGTGGTTCGTTAAAAAAAAAAAATTCTGTTCTTCATTTAATCGATTTTACATTGAAACAAACAATTTTCCTCTTTATTTTTTATCTTTAATTACAGGTATGCCTTCCTTGATTATCGAAACGAATAAAAAGAAATTGGTTTTCAAGTCATCTAAAGGAGGTCAAGTACAAAGATGGATGGAGGCGATCGAAGAGGCGCTAAAAAACGAAAAATTGTGAACGCAATAGTGAATAATGTGATTTTATAACCTTATAGCCTCAAGCATACTGCCTTTATATAGGAAATAGATATTAAGATTATTATTTGGATAATAATATTATTATATTAATAATATTTTTAGATTTTGAGTAAACATTACAGAGAAAGGATTGATAATAATATTTTCATATTAAGAATACTTTTAGATTTGAGTAAACATTACTGGGAAATGATTGTATATGCTGATAATGCCCTGCTTTGTATATGTAATATTCAATGCCTAAAGAGATACAACTGTGATGATTCTAGCCTGCATATTTAACCGGGGATATATTGTCACTTGTTTACAAACACAAACCTTTAACCCATTAGCAGTCGACAAATTTTAGACTGGTCCAAATTGATAGAAGTTGCAGACGACAATTCAAATTTTATAAACGTTTGGTATTTTGCAATTTTCTGGGTAGAAAACACTAGCGAGATGAAGAAATAGTATGTTACAAGCAATTTCTTCGTTTCATCCAATGTTTTTTCCTTATGCTTTTCTTGTGGGTGCGTCCAAAAGCGTCATTGTGAGGGAACGGGTTAGGATAATAATATCGACAACCGTCTTGTTCTAATCAGTAGGCATTTATCGAATTCTATTTAAATGTTTTCATTTTAGTAACACTTTGATTTTTAACCAGCAATATGTGAGCGCAGACGCTACTCGGTCTCCGATAGGCAACACATTATCGCCGTCGAAGTATAGTATACGACCAATCTCCTTGCAATAGTACACCCTTACGGAATTACTTTATGTAATCGGTTCTGTAGTTAACCCATTACCACGCGACAAAATTTAGACTGGTCCAAATTGAAAGGAGTTGCAGACGACAATTTAAAGGCAATGGAATTTTAGTCAACTCTACGGGTAGAAAATATCGATGGCTTAGAGCAAAAACATAGTATGGCTTTTACATTGTATAGAGCCATACTATGTTTTTGCTCCAAGTCCTCGATATTGTGGAAAATAAAGAAATTGCTTGTTACAAAGCAATTTCTTCATTTTCCACAATATTTTCTCAGTTGTTTTCATTGAAGGGCGTCCAAAAGCGTAAATGTGTTGGAATGTGTTAACTAGAAACCCCCCCCCAAAAAAAAAAACAACTGCATATTCGTTTATCAAAAAGATGGAAATATGCCGCTTTGAAATAACGAGACAGTAAGTCAAGTTGTTGTTATTTGGACAGGTTTCCCTAAATAACCGATCGTGTTCCTTTATAGCTAGCAAGGCGTCAGCTTTGATAGCTTATGTTAACGGACAAAATTTTGAGGTCGTCTCAGAGTTCAGCGAGTGCAAACTGCCGCTTGAGGCTTAACCAATAAATCCGTACGCCGTAAAAATAGTTCTTATGTATTTCAGGAATATTGTACACTCTGCCTGAGCACATCGTGTTCAAAATGACTCTGATCAGAGTCTTCAAAGAAGTTGCAGACGACAATATTGAGTTGATGGAACTTTAAAGATATTTGTCTCTCTGGGTAGAAAACAATGTGGAAAAGGAAGAAACTGTTTGTGAACAGCAATTTCTTCATTTTCCGCATTGTTTTGCAGAACTATTTTCTTAAGTGGCGTAAAAAGGAGGGATAGTGAGAGAATAAGTTAACTCCTTGGTTACTATGACAAAGAAGACTACTTAGCAAAACCACGCTTCGCTAGCTTACAGTTCTTTCGGTACTTTGATTAGAGAACGAGATCAGGGCCCGAGATTATAAAACTTTTTTCGTACTCATTTGAGAACTTAATAAAACTTCGAGTTGAAATAGAATAAGTATTTATGTTTAGATCCTATAGCAATTGCATGAAATTAAATAACAACATTTGTAGGTTGCTACTTATTACTCTTAACCCTTGTCATGCTGTATAAATTGCCTTACTGAATTGCTGTCAAATCAAAGGACTGAAAGCACTGATAGAACTTGTTTTTCAAAAATCAATATTTCCTTTAGAAATCAACCTCATAAACAAATTGGGAAGGAAAAATATGAGCAGGAGGTGTATACTAAGATCAGCCTGCACATAAGTGCAGTCTGATCTTAGTCTACACCTCCTTCCAAAACCGGAATATTCCGGGTTCAGCATGACAAGGGTTAATATTCAATTGAAATTAAAACAAGATATCTATTCAAATTCCAAATTTGAGTAAATTCTCAATTGAGTACGAAAAAGTTTTATAATCAAGGGCCAAGATATAATATGATTGTACTTTACTAGTGCCGTTACATGAAAAAAAAGTTTGTTAAAATTGCTTATAATATTATTTTTACTTTTACCAAGCTGATTTCGACCGACCCCGCTTCAGATTGATATCATTTATTTTATGAGTTTGATCAAATTTAATTCAGTTTTACAACTGCGATTGCCAATCATGGAATTTATTGACCAATCAAAGCTTTCACTCAACCCGGAAATGGGATTTAAACTCCAACAATGGCCGCCATTTGTTTGAATCATTTTCATTCAAGCTGTAGTTAACTCACGACGTTTAGCCGCCAACCAACCATTCAACTTTTTTTTGCTACATGCTACTTGCTATAATTTTTTCAAATGAACGCCGTTTAAAATTGAAGCGGGACTTCCTGTCAGAGTCAATGGACGGGGTTAACGAAGCAAGTTGGTGGATATAGCAATTCGTCAATTTTGGTAACTGATAAAAAACGAATGTAATATTCAGGTAATAACCTTCATTTTATATACAAGCTAAAATATAATCAGGGTACAAATAAACAGGATTTATTATCTACCATGTTTTATTGTTCGTTTTGTTATGTCATATCTCTCTCTGAAAGGTTAGAAATTTACCCGCTTGTTGTCTTCGAACAATTTGCAATCACAGGGATATATAACCGTTGTATCACTAAAGTATAAATTTTGGCTCTCATTTCTCAATTTTCTAACTGTAATGCTTTCAGACATTTGTAAGGTGATTAAGCTGCTTTTGTAATGATTGTTCATAATTTTTTAAAAAAAAAGTAAAAATATTTTGCGTTATTAGACGTCAGCGTAGTTCTACTCGAATGAAACCGGAATCCATCCTGTAAATAAGTTATCTGTCGATTGCACAGAAAAATGTCTTATTTGCGGTTTCTATGACGCATCAATTACGTCATTGGCTCCCACTAGCAATACAGTCGTTATCGATATCAGCCTATAATCCTAACGACCTCGCCCGATACATTCCATTTTCCCAAAGTAAGGCATACCAAATATATCACATTGAATTAGATTTATAGTGAATTTAGTAGATTTAACTCGAAGAAAGGATATTTATCGTGAAAATGAAATTAATAAGTAATGAAAAAGCATATATACATGTATGTCAAATATCAAATTTTCTTTAAAATCTGTACAAGAGCCGCTTTAAGGGTAGACATTTCATAACTGCGAAATCGTTTTATTTCTTCTGAAGTATTTTGGAATGAAACAAACAACCAGTTTACTTTGAAAAATGATTTGATCCATCTTCAGTCAACGAGAGGTAGAAATCCGAAAATAATTTCATAGTAAGACTGAGTAGTCTTTCTACAATCAGAAATTCGTAAAAAGCGGAAAGTTTCGACTTTGTCTAGCCTGCGCGATTTACGCAGGCTCGACAGGGTCGATACCTTTCGTATTTCCATGAAGGTACTTTTTCGCCTGACGCGTCTCATTAAAAGCGAAGCATAAAATGCGGTAGAATGCGTATACGAAAACACAAAGTTTTGCTGGTCGAAGGCATTTTTTTATCATATTTCAAAATATTTCCCATAAATCGGCTGTCCAAAGCTGCGACCATCCCTGAATGGGTCAGAAAGAGTTGAGAAATGAATGTTCTTTTGCCAATTAAGGAAGATTCACCAACAAAGAACACGAGGTTACCTTCTCAGAAAAGCTCAGATTTTCTCTCTCTTTTTTTCAGTTATTTGGTGGGGGCGGGTTTTTTATGGATCTTTTTTAAACCGGCGAATTTTTCACCTGTTCAATCATGTCGAAAAGTTCTAAACTATTGACCGTTCTAAATTTAATAGATTGCAGATTTGATATACTCAATGATCTATTTAGGGTTGAAAACATGGCAGATAAATGAAAATCTTGGAATTACCAAGTGACAAAGAAATGTCTTCTCTTCATGCATGCAATGATTTATTGAAGTAATTTTGTAAAGAAGAAGATTTTAGGTTTTATTATTTTGATGTTGATCGAGCTATCACAAGAAAATGAAAATTTATTCTATTTCTTCATTTAAAAAGAAAGAGACCAAATCTCTTAAAAAAAACAACAAAAAAAAACAAACTCGTTTTGTAGAGGAATTGACCAATCGAGGCTGGCAATGAAGGAGTCAACCGACCAATTAAATCATTTATTCAGCCCGGATCTGAGCTTTCAACTCCGACATTGACCGCCATTTTTGTTAACTTTTGTTAACCTTTTTTGTTTTTTGGCTACTTAAACATCGTAACTAAAGCTTTGTCAAGCTGTAGTTACGACGGTTAGGTCACCAACCAACCATTTTACTTTTTTGTTACATGCCACTGGCCATAAGTTTGAAAAATAACGCCTTTAAAAATCGAAGCGGGATTTCCTGATGGAGTTGGTTTCCGTGCCAAACGAAGAAAGAGGGTTGGGCCAGCGACTGGTCAATTACATGACACAATGATGGCGTCATCGATATCTTAGGCCGGCTATTAATGAAATCAAAGTACTGAAAAGTACTGTAATCTAGCGAAGCATTGTTTTGTTCAGTAATCTTCTTTGTCAAACGTTATCATGATAAAGAAACGAGGATAAAGTAATAAATGAGTTAACCCATTCCCTCACAATCCCTTCTTTTACACCCCTCGAGAAATAATTTGTGTTAAACAATGTGAAAAATGAAGAAAATGCTTGTTACAAGCAATTTCTTCATTTTCCACATTGTTTTCTACTAAAAGAGATAAATATTTAAGAATTTTCTACAATTTGAAATTGTCTTCTGCAACTTCTTTGAACACTCTGATCAGAGTCATTTTGAACACGATGTGCTCAAGTGAGCTGAAAATACCCAAGAGATGAACTTGCATGCAGAGTTTGCAATATTCTTGACAGGCGAGCCTGTCCTAATCTGATGATATCGTAGAGCAGCGAGGATGGGACAGGTTCGCTAGTCTAGCAATATTCCTGAAATACATATGAGCTACTTTTTATGGCGTAGGCATTCAATGGAATTAGTGGTTAAACCTCCAGTGGCAGTTTGCACTCGTTGAACTTTGAGACGACCTCAAAATTTTGTCTGTTATCTTTAGCTATCAAAGCCGACGCGTTGCTAGCTAAAATCGAACTACCATGAAAACAAAAAATATTCTCTTCTTTTCTTATAATTTGATAGCATCGAGCGTAAAAAACAAAAGCTTTACAAAATTTGATACCTTTTTGTATGGGACTATTTTGTGCGGACACATACAAAATCACTGCGTGATCAAAATTTTGTTCATGGAGTTATGAATAATATTTTTCGACCAATCAGAACGCTCGTTTTTGAGAGACGAAACTGAAATTGACACGTTGACTGGTTTATCGGTGAAAGCATCAGGAGGTAAATCATTGAACTATTTCGAAAGAAAACACTAAATTGTCCCTTCTTACCTTTTGCTTAGAATGTAGGTATTTTTACTGCAAAAAACCAAAATGTCAAAGTTCATTTCGGAAATTAGATTTTAAGGGCATTGTTCTTTGTGCTCTACGTGTTCAAATACAGCAGCTTAACTTCCATTCATCTCACGACAAAATGAGTATTAAGAGCCATCTTTGAGCCACCTTAAATTTCCTTAAATGTTTCTTTGTTAAAATAGGGTGCACATAGGCACAGCCAAAATATGACCCAGTGGGCGTCACTTTAAGAAGTTCCAATGGAGATTCTACATACCTAATATCAAACCTCCCAGTCTTATAGTGTTAGAGAATAATATTTTTTTTAATTTCCGTCTCCGTTTCTTTGTTAAATCTTTTCCACACGATGACATTTTAGACAGATCGAAATTGAAAGAAGTTGCAGACAACATTTTTCAATTAATGAAATTTAAATATCTTGGTATTTTGAGGTGAAAAATATTATTGTGGATAATGATGAAATGGCTTGTCACGAGAAACTTCTTCATTGTCCACATTGTTTTCCAAAGCATTTTCTTTCAGGGGCGTAAAAAGCAGGATTGTGTGGGTATGGGTTAAAATAGGGTGCGCCCGGGTAGAGCCCAAAAATGACCCAAATAGTGGAGTGTCACTCGATATCTCAGAAACAAAGTGTTCGAAAATAAAAAAAAACATACATGCTGTATGATCAACTGCTGACCCCGCCCTATTACTCTGTTGGTCCCGCCCTTTGACTCCGATATTAAGTTCCACTTTTAAACGACGTGTAACAAAAAATTTGGACGTTGGTTGGTGACCTTAACGTCGTAAATATATCGTGAATAAGCTATAGTTACGACGTTTAAGTCGTCACACCAACAAGAAATATTCACATAAACGGCCGCCAATATCTGAGTACAATGTTATATTCCAATCTAAATGAATGATTTCATTGGGCGATTGATCACTTGATTGACAGCTGCGATTTGTCTATTAAACTAATAATGAGATCAATGTGGCATATGAGACTTTCGACAGTGGGATAGTCTACTATATTCCCATTACAGTGTACAAAAAAGAGCTGAATAATCAAGGGCAGCTAATTTAATTCGATATTAAATTGCCATTAAAACAATGGTTCATTTTCTCATGTTGCGCACATGTAATTAAGGAAGGTGCGCAACATGTTTTATATGGTGTAGATCGATGCCATTAAAAAGATCATATATTTCTATTGAGTTCAAAACTCAATACTGGTCTAAATGGGTGATTTCATTTGTCGACTGACTACATGTAGTTGATTGGCAGCCGCGATTGGTCGGTTAGACCGGCAATCATTTCGAATGAAAATAGAGAATTCAATTGTTTGTTTATTTGTTAGAATGGTGTTTAACGCCACTTTTAATAGTATTCCAGTCATATCGCGTCGGTTGGAGCACATATCCATAGATTCCTGGAAGTGCTCACACCACTACTAGCACTAGATCCTTTTCGAGCCTCCAGCTACTCATCAAACTCAAGTTAACGATTATCCACCAATTGGTGGAAGACAAATGTCGGAAAGGATATTTTCAGCTACCGGGAATCGAACCCGAGACCCTGAGCGCTACTAACTCCGTTATGGCCACGGCCTTTAAATTTCATATTGCTTCATGTGTTCCACTTAACCTATTGTCATGAAATGTGCGCATTTTCCCCTAATTGCTTCTCTGTTGTGGAAACAGACTGAAAATTTTAATAAAAGAAAAAAAATTCTTTTAATTATATAAATTTCCCTTGGGCAAATAAGTAAAAAAAATTAATGAACCCCCGATGTTGCACTCTCTCCCCCTCTCTCTCCCTCTCCCTCCCCCCTCTCTCTCTCTCTCTCTCTCTCTCTCTCTCTCTCTCTCTCTCTCTCTCTCTCTCTCTCTCTCTCTCTCTTTCTCTCTCTCATCTCTCTCTCTCTCTCTCTCTTCTCTCTCTCTTTCTCTCTATCTCTCGCAGCTTGAGTTATGTCACAAGATACATTGAATTCTCTTTCATTTCTGTAATTTATCTACATATGATACCTTGCGTGTGTATTCGTACGTGTTTGCCCTATACCACACAAACTCGCGATTTTACGCGCTGGAGAAAACAGCAAGCGATCTCTCCTTTTCATACAATTTTTTCTCCCCTTTATGGGATTCGTTTTTTCCATTTCATTTAATTGCACTTTGTCGTCTGCAACTTTATTCAATTTAGTCAAGTTTAGAATTTTGTAATCTGGTAAAGAATTAGAAAGCGTGGGGAATGTGAAGTAAGCAAGCGGTTATGTCTAACTATCTCGAATTTCATGTGCCGCATTGCTGTTTTCCGATTTAAAGAAAATCCCATCTGGTGTACCATACCATGAACAGTTCATGAAAGTGTGTTTTCTCATTTCTTTTTTTTTTTTTTTTTTTTTTTTTCTATTTCCAATTAAATACTCACACATGACCTAAGTTCGTCATTTGTTCAAAAGAAAGACAAAAAGACTACAAACAGGTATTTTCTATCTTATTTTCTTAATTATTTTTTATTATTATAATCATTATTTATGCATCTTTCCAGTAATTTATCCGACGAGCGAGAAGCTTGAATAAATGGTCGCGTTTTGGTTTGTCATTGTTGATGGACTCCGTAGGCGTCCATCAGTGTTAACCATTTTGGAAAATCCAGTAGGCCTTTACTATGTTAGAAGAGAAATAGTGCCCAATTAGTTATGTGCCTTTTTTTTTATTCTTAAAACCTGTCTCCCCGAAATAACTTTGCAGTTTTTAAATGGCGTGATACGAGGATTCTCACGGTTTCAAAAACGAGTCTTTCAATTACATAGAGAGTAATTTGCCTTCTATTTCGAGAACTCAGCATACCAGCTGTATACCGCGAGAGTGATAAAATACACAGTTACATATATTTAAAGATTTTTTTTTATTATTATTATTGTTATTATTATTTTGAATAAGCCCTTTCAATCAATTACCAAACGATACGATTTTTAACTAGTTACAAACGACAATTCAAATCGCTTTGATATTGAAAATTAAGGCCCAGATAGGATAGAAAATATCGTGAAACAAGTTATTTTCTCCTTTTTCTCAAAATGCTTTCTTAAATGCAATTCTTCATGGGCATAAAAATCGTGAATGTGTGGGAATGGGTAAAAATAGTTTTATTGGGTCTGAAAAACGAGTCAAAATATGTAAATCAGATGAGTGTTTTTACTGGGGTTAAATCCGTTTTCAAAAATCTCGTTGTTATACCACAACGAAGTTCATTTTTACAGTGACAATTCGGCATCCATGCCGTCTAATAAATAGGTAATATTACATTACGATAGCAATACATCGTTTATTAGTTTTGAGCTGCGGAAGAAAATGTTGATATCTCACGAGACTGAAGGTCGAGTGGAATATCAGATTTTCCTCCGGAGCGAGTAGCTAAACACATGATGTTGTATAGCAAACGTAACATAATATTCCACTTACCTGATATTTTTATTAAATAAACTCTATGAAATAACATAAAAATATTATTTCCACAGGTATTTCCCTTCTCCTTAACCATAGCGTTTATTCGCATTATGACGTCATATATAGCTTGAAATTGACGTCATTTTAGACTGCCTTAAATGGAACCGTATTTGACAGTTACGGTTACGGATTTTTTTCTAACGTGTCCGATTTAGTCAGTGTGAAATATGTACATTCTACTAGAAGTGTTTATAGGTTTTGAAATAAAATCAAATCGTTTCATCTCTCGGACTCCGTGCGAGACTGTGCGACTATTGTGACTATTGTGATATTTTTGTACGGTCATTCCGTGGATTTCTGTGATGAGGGTTTTTTGTTTGTTTCATTGTTTGTTTGTTTGTTTTTATCTTGATTTATTTTATTTAAATATTATCAGAACCATCCAACAGAAAACCAAAAGCTATGATATCGTATTGCAAGACTTTTTTTGACTAATATTCCTTTAAACCTCATTAGTGAATAGAAGAAACTTGCTTATTTAGATTAAACAATATGGAACAATGGGATTATCACCCATGTCATTTGAAAGAAAATACGTAGTGTGACAAGCTCTAGGACCCAGAATCAAGAAGTCGGGAGTTCGAACCGGGTGCAGTTAATTTGTTGTTTGTTTGTGTTGGTTGGTTTTTTTTTTTTTTTTTTTTGTTTTTTTTTTTTTTTGTTTTTTTTTTTGTTTTGTTTTGTTTTGTGGTTTTTTGTTTGTTTTTTGTGTGTGTTTTTTGTGTGTGCTTTTGTTGTTTCTTATTTATGCTTTTTCTTTTCTTTATATTTTCTTTATTATATTAGACAATTATATTAGTCTAAAAATCATAAATTTAAACCATCCAAAACGCATCGCGAAAGTTATATGGAAGTCAAATTACTTTTCCTCCTTTTTGGGGGGGTGGGGGTGGGGGTTCGCAACAATTATAATTTTTATGAGGTTACTTTTTTTTCTTTTTTTCTTTCATTAGGGTAAAAAAGGATTCATAAATGTGACCATACAAATTTGTTCCATACTTCTTAATTATTGTGTATATAGATAGAATACTGAAAGAAACTTGTATTCAAAATAGTTATCAAAAATCCACTTGGCTCATATTTTCTACGGCTCTACATTATGATAAAAGAGTGACAAAGTCAGAAGAGTATTTATTCTTTTTTTTTTTTTTTTTTTTTACATGAAGGCAGTGTTGTTGGATAAGGTTATTTTTCAAAAAACATGTTCTAAACTTTATTCCTTCTCTTATTATTTAAGAGAAGTAACCAAAAAGAAATTGTATGGTATTTTCTACTATTCATCTCTCCTTGACTACTAATCTTAAAATGCTAACCATTATTTCAGAAATAACCATTCATGCCACTAATTTTCAGGGTAAAACAAAATATATGAAATGTATCTAATCAAATACATTTGTTTATAAATCTATTTTTTCATCTTTTATTTATTTTTGAATTATTTCTTTGTTTTTATTATTTATTTATTCACGAATTGATGTATTAATTAATGATTTTATAATTTATGTTTTTATTCGAGTATCTATCCATTTATTCATTCATTTTTCTTATAAGAAATAAATTTATTCTTGTTATTATGAATACGTGTGTTTTTTTTTTTTTTGTTGTTGTTGTTATAGTTGTTGTTTTTTGGGGTTTTTTTTCATTTTTCTTCATTCTCTAAACTTTATTCCCTCTCTTATAATTTAAGAGAAGTAACCAAAAAGAAATTGTATGGTATTTTCTACTATTCATCTCTCCTTGACTACTAATCTTAAAATGTTAACCATTATTACAGAAATAACCGTTCATGCCATTAATTTTCAGGGTTAAACAAAATATTCAGAACGAGCCTCCGCGGAATCAATCGAGTTTTGACGAAACTGAATAAGGTGACATGTCAGGGATGTTTTGCAAAACCAAAAAGATTGCTTTTGATTACAAATATCGTCGTTGGGCATGCAAAACGACTATATATGAAATGTATCTAATCAAATACATTTGTTTATAAATCTATTTTTTCATCTTTTATTTATTTTTGAATTATTTCTTTGTTTTTATTATTTATTTATTCACGAATTGATGTATTGATTAATGTTTTTATAAATAATGTTTTTATTCGAGTATCTATCCATTTATTCATTCATTTTTCTTATAAGAAATAGAATTTATTCCTGTTATTATGAATACGTTTTTTTTTGTTGTTGTTGGTGGTGGTGGTGGTGGTGGTGGTGGTTTTTTTTTTTTTTTTTTTTTTTTGGTTTTTTTTTTTTTTTTTTTTTTTTATTATTATTATTTTTCTACATTCTATAAACTTTATTCCCTCTCTTATAATTTAAGAGAAGTTACCAAAAAGAAATTGTAAGGTATTTTCTACTATTCATCTCTCCTTGACTACTAATCTTAAAGTGTTAACCATTATTACAGAAATTACCGTTCATGCCATTAATTTTCAGGGTTAAACAAAATATTCAGAACGAGACTCCGCGGATTCAATCGAGTTTTGACGAAACTAAATAAGTTGACAGGTCAGTGATGTTTTGCAAAACCAAAAAGATGGCTTTTGATTACAAATATCGTCGTTGGGCATGCAAAACGACTGTGTATGAAATATATCTTATCAAATACATTTGTTTATATATCTATTTTTTCATCTTTTATTTATTTTTGAATTATTTCTTTGTTTTTATTGTTTATCTATTCACGAATTGATGTATTAATTAATGTTTTTATAATTTATGTTTTTATTCGAGTATCTATCCATTTATTCATTCATTTTTCTTATAAGAAATAAATTTGTTATTATGAATACGTTTTTTTTTGTTGTTGTAGTTGTTGGGTTTTTTTTTTTTTTTTTTTTTTTTTTCATTTTTCCTCATTCTCTTAACTTTATTCCTTCTCTTATTATTTAAGAGAAGTAACCAAAAAGAAATTGTATGGTATTTTCTACTATTCATCTCTCCTTGACTACTAATCTTAAAATGCTAACCATTATTTCAGAAATAACCATTCATGCCACTAATTTTCAGGGTAAAACAAAATATATGAAATGTATCTAATCAAATACATTTGTTTATAAATCTATTTTTTCATCTTTTATTTATTTTTGAATTATTTCTTTGTTTTTATTATTTATTTATTCACGAATTGATGTATTAATTAATGATTTTATAATTTATGTTTTTATTCGAGTATCTATCCATTTATTCATTCATTTTTCTTATAAGAAATAAATTTATTCTTGTTATTATGAATACGTGGTTTTTTTTTTTTTTTTTGTTGTTGTTATAGTTGTTGTTTTTTGGGGGGGGGTTCATTTTTCTTCATTCTCTAAACTTTATTCCCTCTCTTATAATTTAAGAGAAGTAACCAAAAAGAAATTGTAAGGTATTTTCTACTATTCATCTCTCCTTGACTACTAATCTTAAAGTGTTAACCATTATTACAGAAATAACCGTTCATGCCATTAATTTTCAGGGTTAAACAAAATATTCAGAACGAGCCTCCGCGGAATCAATCGAGTTTTGACGAAACTGAATAAGGTGACATGTCAGGGATGTATTGCAAAACCAAAAAGATGGCTTTTGATTACAAATATCGTCGTTGGGCATGCAAAACGACTATGTATGAAATATATCTAATCAAATACATTTGTTTATATATCTATTTATTCATCTTTTGTTCATTTTTGAATTATTTCTTTGTTTTTATTGTTTATTTATTCACGAATTTGTGTATTCATTTATGTATTTATAAATAATGTTTTTTATTTATTTATTTATACAATTTTTCATCCATTTTTCTTATTAAAAAATATAATTTATTTCTGTAATTATGAATATGTTTTGTTTTTGTTTTGTTTGTTTTTTCATATTTCTATGTATATACTCATTTGTTCATTCATCTATCTATTCATTCATTTTTACTATATATTGTTAACTAATAATAATTATCCATTATTTTTTATCGAGTGGTTAATTCATAGAATTTGATTGATAGAACTAGCTTATTTGATTGATTTATTTATTTATTGTTTGGTTGATTCACAAATAGACAGGCAAACAGACAGACAGACTGACAAGTAGATTTATTGATCGACCAACTAGTTTATTTATTTAATGATTGATTGTTTGTTTGTTCATTTGTATGTGTACGTGTATTTGTTTGATTGATTGCTTGCTTAATACTTGTTTGATTGATTCACTCATTCATATTTATTCATTCATTTACATTTTTTTATTCATTTATTTTCTTCTTTTTCATCTTTTTATTCATTTGTTTATTCAATATTTTTTTAAGATTTATTTTATCTACAGCATCAAGATGGTGTGCTCACTAACGCCTTTTTTCCTGGCATTTTTTGGCATGAACAAAGTATGTTACAAGTTCGAGGGGACGTCCATTGGCTGTTTTGACAAAGCGCCGCCTTTCGACAACACACCCTGCTTGCCTGAAAAACCGAAGAAGTTAAATGTAGGTTTGAAAAATGCTTATTCGTTTTTATTATTTTTCTCTTAATAAGCGACGTTAAATTAACGGAAATACAAGCATTTCTACAATGTTGCCTGGTCGAAACGTTTTGCTCTTCGTACTTTTTCTTAACTTTAACCCTTTCCCGTTTTTTGGAAATTTTAGACTGGTCCAAGTTGAGAAAGATTGCAGACAACAATGAAAGCTGGACGCCGTTTGAAATGAAACCATCCTGTGTGGTAGAAAATATTGTGGGAAAAGGAGAAATTGCTTGTCACAAGCAATTTCTTCTTTTTCCACAATGTTTTCTCAGGTATAAAATCATAGTAATGTAAAATCCCGTGTTTGAACAGGAAAGGCTTAAAATGGTCATTTTGTCTTTTTTTTTATCTATAACCTCTGCTAGATCCGAGCTCATTATACTTTTTTTCAAATATTTATTTCACATTCTACCCTAATATATATTTGTTTTGACATACTATCTCTGATTATTCTCTGTCGGAACAGAACTTTTTTCAAGCATTTATTTCACATTCGATCTTTGAATATATTTGTTTTGAAAAACTTTCCCTGATTAACTTCTACTGGATCCGATTTCTTTTTCAAATACTTGTTAAATGAGATTCTCGAGTGGCCTTTGCTGCATTGCTCAAAATGATAAGCCTGTGGGTTTAGTCGGTACCTACTCTAAAGTCCTTTACAAAACGTCAAAGTATTAAACGAAGATAAAAAGGGGGTCTCTTATTTGACGAAAATGTCAACGCAGGAACAAACCTACACCAATAGCTTGACAAACACACATATACATAAGAAATATTATGTTACGATTATGTTACGATAACAATTCGGCATCTTGTATTTGCTTCGAGCTGCGAAGGGAATTGCTGATATTTCACGAGACTGAATCTTTGTACAAGCTATCGCATCTGAGTATTCCATTTGACATATACAATTATTCTTTATCAAATTAATTCGATAAAATAATTGTAAGAATTCTCTATTTCAACAAGTATTTTCCCCCTTCTTCACCATTCTGTTCCCCCTTTCTTCATTATTCATCTCCCTCCTTCTTCACCATTCTGATAAATTCATTCGGATTACAAGTCTAGTATCTGATGACAAACCGTCACCTACTGTTGTGACGGTAAATCGCCACAATATTTCCAAATAAATGAATTTTTATCCTGTCAAAACCGTCGATCACGTTTCTTTTAATGTCTACTTGAAAGAATATGAAAATCCCTCCAACTGGACTTTCGCTAGACATGATTTATCGGCTAAAACGATGAGTCACACATCTTTATAAGGTGTTAAGAAAATGCTTTAAATTTAAACAAAAAATACCACGTTCAGTAAACAAAATCGATATGCAGTTCATCGACATAATGCCTATACATGCAATGCCGTAATGTTCTTAACCATCACAGTTGTCTAAATGTTCATTACGGTGTTACAAAGTGTTCAGAATTCCAAAAACTTGTTACGAATACCGTCACATTTTCCCTATATGTGACGGTCAGCCATCACTCTTTCTAAAGCTACTTGATACTTTTTCTTCAATAATTGCCAGTGATGGTTAAGCACCGTTATAAGGAAAATTAAACATGTAATGAATATCCATCACAACGAATGGTGACGACTAGCCACAAGATACTAGACTGATTATGACGTCGTCGACAGAATGGAATGATGGCCAATGTCAAAGTTTATTGTTCACTTCCGGTCTAAACTAAAAATTTGGCTGGCGGATCGGAACTTTGATTGACAGCCGTGATCCGTCAATTGGGTTTTAACCCTTGTCATGCTGTATAAATCACCTTACTGAAATACTGACAAATCAAAGGGCTGAAAGCACTGATAGAACTTGTCGTTCAAAACTCAATATTTCTTTTAGAAATCAACTTCATAAACAACTCTGGTAGGAAAAGTACAAGCAGGAGGTGTAGACTAAGATCAGCCTCCACATAAGTGCAGTCTGATCTTAGTCTACACCTCCTGCCAAAACCGGAATATTCCGAGTTCAGCATGACAAGGGTTGAGACCCTGTTTAGTAGTTTAAATCACCCGCCTGTAGTTAATATAGAACACAACGGAATGTAGTTGACCATGATTTTGTAAAAAGATTGCTTGCCACGCCCACCGACCTCCGATAAGGCTGTTCTACGGAGATATCAACCGTTATTATATGGTCAGTTGCAGTGAACAGGAGGTAAATGATATGCGACTTAACCATTACCACACAACGGAATTTTAGACTGGTCTAAGTTGAAAGTAGTTGCAAACGGTATTTTAAAATTGATGAAATTTTAGATTTTTTCAACTTTCTTGAAAGAAAAGATAGTGTAAAATGAAGAAATTGCTTGTAACAAGCAATTTCTTCATTTAACACAATGTTTTCTCGGTTGTTTTTCTTGGGGAGGCACCTAAAAGCGTCATTGTGTGGGAATGGGTTAAACGTCAAGACCATGACTTAAATAATCAGCATTTAAACGTTTGATTCGCAAAAAATGCCTGACATAAATGGTGGAGTTCAGTATTCTCTTCCGGTCTGAAGGAATGAATTTGTTGATTAATCACATGTTATCCATTTAAACTTAAAATTCGCGTATGACCTTCTCCCACAGTTAATTACACATGCACAATTTGGTGACTTTATGATGACGTCATTGAAAGAGTCATTCTTCATATGTGTAAGACAAAGGGCTTTCGTCAGTGATGTATTCTAGTACTTATTTTAAAAATACGAAACTAACTGTTTAAGTGAGGGAAAAAATTATTATAATGTATTTCTTATTCGATTGTCTTTGAAAGCAAGCTGATATAACCTAGTTCAGATAGACTTCAAATAGTGCGCAATTTTTTAATACTGGAAATAGGGTAAATTCTTATTGATTTGCTAGCAGAAAATAGTAACATGACATAGTAGACTTGTCATTATGGTAGACATTGTCTCCGCTTGTCATATCCTCCGAAGATTGACCTGTCTTCGGGACCGTATCACTTATCCAGATTGGGAAAAAATTACTACGCCGTATGCATAACTCCATATTATATCGCTAAAAGTAGCAAATGGAGAATTGTAATAAAACTACATTTTGGGCGAAATCAAACTTTATTCTCGCATCAAATTAATTAGAAAAATAATAATTTTAAATTGCGAAAGTGTTTATGCCTTACCTACGCTCCAAGAAGAGGCATCAAAATTTTGAAGTGAGCATTCCAGGGGGGGGGGGGGGGGGGGGCTGACATTTTGAATGTAGTTCGACGGAATCGGTAGAGTTGTCACGAATGACATTACTCAGAATACTCAAATTGGATAGGTCAGTATTTGAAAAATGCCACCTATCGGAAGATAACGTTATGGTAGATTTGGACAAACCGAAATGTGACGACGTCATCCGAGGATGCCGATTTCAAAATGGCGCATTACGGGTAGAATATCTTAAGCTTGTATCAAAGAAAATCTCAAGACGTACAGGTGACGACACTAACAGTGTCCTTGGATCCCGAGGATCGCTGAAAATTGGAAGGGACCCAAGCAATCTCAGGCTAGGGATTCCGTCAGGATCCTTCAATATTTCTCCAGTATAATAGATCTGAATGCACCAACTAATGCTCCTGATTTTTTTGTTTGCTTATTTTTGTAGAAAACATTGTGGATATTGAAGAAATTACTTGTAACAAGCAATTTCTTCATTTCCACAATGTTTTCCGAAGATTTTTTTAAGTTGGGCTTAGAAGGGCAGGATTGTGTATGAATGAGTTAATGTATACCAAGGAGAGATCCCTGATTATCTGGAGGAAACCCTGAGGTATTAATTAGGGATTCCTTTGGGATCCCATTGAAGCAAAGTAAGTGTTGACCCCTGAACTGTCGTATCACGCGTATCACAGCACAGAAACATTTGATGTTACAGATTGAATTCCTGCTGTTTACTCAAGCATCTTCAAGCACCCCGACCCCAGTGAAACTTAATGATATCGGCTCCCTGGTCACTTCCAAACCAACCAAGTTTATTCTTCATGGCTATAGAGGAAGGTGTGATTTGGATTGGATTGGCAGAATGAAAGATGAATTATTAGCAAATGTAAGTCGAAATCGGTATTGTCTTATTTATTTATTTATCCATTTATTTATTCATTTATCCATTCATTTATCTATCTATATATTTATTCATTATTATTAAAAACAATGATGAATAAAATAGTACAAATTGAATTTGACTTCATAGGGTGAAGTGTGCCTTTTAAACGTTTACGCCAAACTGGTAAATAATAAAGGGGCACATTATTTACATCAGTAAGTTTCTTCCTACTGAAAACTTACCAGTAATTTTTTTCCTCTAACTCCAAAACATTTTACCCATTCCCTCACAATAATGCCTTTTGGCACCCTGAAGTAATACGATCATGAAAAACACTGTGGGAAAAAGGAGAATTGCTTGTAACAAGCAGTTTTCCTTTTCTCGAATTTTTTTTCTATCCCTTTTTATACTTATTTTAGCACAATTTTAAATGCCCTCTGCTACTTCTTTGAATTTGAACCATTCTAAAACATTAAACATTACAAAATAAAGTCACTTAAACTCGAAGTGGAACGTCTTGTAGCAGTCAATAGACGGGACAAACAGACTAATTGGGCGGGGAGAGCGATTTGTCAATTATCATGGCGCCTCCAATCGATATACCTCGGCTGTTAACTAGACTAAGTGTCTGTTGACGCCATTTTTCGAAAATTTGCTACTTATGATTCATTAACACATCTTGATACAAATAAGCCCCCAAGGCTCTTTTCACAGCACAGATATTTTCACAGCATAGACATTGTGTTGTTATGGGAGCATTGTTGGTTCACGAACTATTCTTATTCTTAACCCATTACTAGATGACAAATTTTTAGACTGGTCCAAATTGAATGGGGTTGTAGATGACAATATAAATTTTATGAAATTTTAGATTTTTTCAACCTTTTTTGGAAGAAAGCATTGTGGAAATGAAGAAATTGCTTGTCTCTTGCAATTTCTTCATTTTCCATAATGTTTTCCTAATTGTGTTCCATGAGGGGAGTCTAAAAGCGTCACTGTGTGAGAATGGGTTAATAACTATCCATTACTATTTTTTTCGATGTATAGCAGCGATCATTTAACCCTTTCCTGTTCTGCAAAATCTTAGACCCGTCCAAATTCAAAGGTTTTGCAGACGAAAATTTAAAGTTGGTTGTTTTTAAAAAATAACCATTAACTGGGATTGAAAACATTGTGGAAAAAGAAGAAATTGTTTGTCGCAAGCAATTTCTTCTTTTTTCACAATGTTTTCTTAATTATAAAATCAAAGGGACGTAAAAACCGGGGATTAAACAGGAAAAGGTTAAAAGAGGTGTCACTAATATAAGAAACAACCTTTGCGCAGGAACACCTTGCTTTCAAAAATTGCCCTCATATGACACATGAACACTCACTTGTGGCTTGTAGGTTACACCTGCAATCTCATTAAAATCATCTCTACGAAACAACTACGCTTTCTCTCCGTTACGTAGATCTGAGGACCAACCATCATAGGTCATCTTCATTTACCGTGGAATTCCTGTGCCGTCATGAAAAAGCGTATCTAAAACACGTCCAATCGACGAAGGCGTTATAAAACTGAATTGAAACGCCCTAAGTATTATGTCGGCGTCGAACTTCTGTCGCTTGAACTCCAAAATAACACAAATGGACATCTTTGAGTCTCAAAGAGGAGAGAAGAAAATAATTTCTACCAAGTTTTTCGTTTCCTTTAGTTTAGCAGGGACGTAGCAATAGGCTATCATGGTGGATCTAATTTTAATCAGATAGTTTGCACATGTAACCCGGAATGGCTAACTTGAAACATGTAAAGAAATGACCAATCGCTGGCTCCGCCCATAGACTTCTTTAGCCCTGTCCATTGACTCCGACGGGAAGTCCCGCTTCGATTTTTAACGGCATTATTTTTAAAAAATTATGGCAAGTAGAATGTAACAAATAAGTAGATTGGTTGGTTGGCGACCTAAATATCGTAGCTGCAGTTACGACGTTTAAGTTGCCAAACCAACAAAACAATTCAGCAAAATAGCGTCCAGTGGTGGATTTCAACATGAACTTCTGGTCTAGATTAATGATTTCATTAGTCGACTGATAATTTGATCGACAGCCGAGATTGGTCAATGGGGGGTTGGGGGCTAACTCAGAAATTTGGAGATTGCAAAAAGTTGGTCATTTTCAAATCATGGCTTATGCCTCAACCCCCCCACCCCCCACTTCCTGCGTATCACCCCTGTTCCTACGAGCCTGAACTAAATTGAATTACCGTTATGTACTAAACAAAATTATATCTGATCTGCCTCGATGGCCGAGTGATATAGGTGCTAGATTCGTGATCTATAGGTCATGGATTCGAGCCCACCGTCATCGGGGTGTGTTCACGCCTAACAGTCAGTCCAAGTCTACCTAGCTGTAGAAGTGGGTAGCAGTGGGTTTAAATCACTGCTTCTCTTTCTGGGACGTGAAAACATATGAGCTTGTGCGTGACATTTTCAACAATTTCGCATGTGCGTGACTTGCACACATTGAGCACCCTGGACAGCCATTTGGGGCAATTAAAATATTCGCTGATTGTTTAAAGAAGCTTGGGTCAGTATCTTTCTACAGAGCGCAGAGTGAAGACTCTGATCAGACTGTGCGGATGCACAGACTGATCTGAGTCTTTACTTGGCGCACATGTGCAATGGTTGGAAATGTCACGCACGCGCTCATATGGGTTGTGAGTGTTCGAGAGCAACTCTATAATCGAACGTCTTTCGTCGCAATAGAACTAAATAAATTAGTATTAATTTAACCTAACCAAAATTGTAAACTGAAAAATAATCGGGTTCACGTTTAACAGAACACCATTTCGCATTAACCTTTCATTTAAGGACGACTTCAACGTATTTTGCGTTGACTATAGCAAAGCTACAGACTCTTCATTCGAGCAAGCTGTAGCAAATGCCCGAGTCGTTGGTGCCAGCCTGGCTGTATTCATAGATGGACTGACCTCTCAAGTCGGAATATTGACTAGTGACGTCCATCTCATTGGTCACAGTCTTGGTGCGCAGACAGCAGGATATGCCGGACAAGAAACAGCCTCTCCTCTCGGTAGAATATCAGGTAGGTGAAATAGACTGAGTCACTGAGTTTCTAAGAACATATGAAGAGAGCATGATATATATTTACCCATTCCCACACGACAGAATTTTAGACTGGTCCAAATTGAAAGTTGTAGACAACAATTTAAAGTTTATGATTTTTTTTTTTTTTTTTTTTTTTTTTTTTTTGGGGGGGGGGGTCAACTCTCTGGATGGAAAACATTGTGTAAAATGAAGAAAAATGTTACAAGCAATTTCTTTATTTTACACAATGTTTTCTTAATCGCTTTTCTTGGAAGGCGTCAAAAACCTTCACTGTGTGGAAATGGGTTAAAATCACGAATATGTCTAAAATAATCGGGGTAAATGAAATTACACAAGACTTTTGGCGAATTAAACCTTGTCTTGTCTTTTTGTCACGGATGAATGAGCATCGTTTAAATGATGGTACAACTTTGATAAATTCAAGAATTGTTTACAAGGATATTTATCTTTTGGTCGGGCTTAATGTATTCAATCCGATTACCGAAGTTGGTAGAGCAACCGACTTCTCAGTCATTAGGGCGGTGGGTTGCTGGTCAATGACTATGTCCTTGGGTAAGACAATTGACCAATCGTTGGCCACGCCCACTTAATCCGTTTGCTCCGCCCTTTGACTCCCGTAGTCCTGTGTCCTTGCACTATTCTCCCTAAAAACTAACCGCGTTCTTTGGTGTCGCCTATATCTGTAAATTATGCGGAAATGACCATATACTGACGAAAATACATACAAATTTAAGCCATTACCAGAAAACTTCATATTTTTACGCCTTCGAACGATAACTTTCAGGAAAAGAAATTCTTCTTTCAAAAAAGGTTCTTTACCTACCGCAGATAAGAGATTAACGAAACCACGCTGTAAAGCAAAAATATCGCTTGCTAAAACAAATTATTCATTTCGATCGGATGTTAGCTTTGATTGATTGATTGATTGATTGATTTATCGGTCGGTCGATGCTTGATCGATAGATCGGTCGGTCGGTCAGTCGACCGATTTGTTGATTGATTGATTGATTGATTGTTGGATTGATGTTTTACACCACCATTACAGTTTATAAGTCATCTCGCTGTGACTGTAGCATCTTATCATAGATTCCTTGCATTGCTAACACCAGTTCTACCACTACATCCTTTTCGAGCCTCCAGCTTACTATTTTCCACTTTTTGTTTGGAGACAATTGTCGGAAAGGATATTTACCGCGACTGGGGATCGAATCCTAGACCTGATGACAAGGAGTCATACGCGCTTCCATTGCGCTATAGCCGCGACCGTAGAACTTTGAACTCCGGTATTTATGTTTGCATTTTCGTTGGTATGTTGGTTTATGCATCGTAACTTTAGCTAATGCAAAAAGTAGTAACGGCAGTTTGATCTCTCACCAATGATTTGCCTTTTACATTATGTTCCCGACCAACTGCTTTAACAAAGATAATTTCGGTTAATATCTCACTTGAACTTCCATGTCGGAGGTCAATTGGCGCGTCCAGCGATCTGTCACTTGATAAGAATGTAATGCACATGTTCAAAAATTGACATTACAGGACTGGATCCTGCTGGTCCACGATTCAAGAACGAAGATCCACTCGTTAGACTAGACCCAAGTGATGCAACGTTCGTTGACGTCATTCATACGGATGGTTTGGACGCCACCAATCCATTAGGTGAGTCTTCGACATAAAATCAAAGTACTGAAAAGTACTGTAAGCTAGCAAAGCATAATTTTGTTAAGTAGTCTTCTTTGTCAAAGGTTATAATAATAAATAAACGCGGCTAAAGTAACCCTGGAGTTAACCCATTACAACGTGACAAAATCTTAGACTGGTTCAAATTGAAAGAAGTTGCGGGCGCCAATTTAAAGATGCTTGAATTTAGAAAATATTTCCCTTGTTTGGTAGAAAGCATTGTGGACATTGAGGAAGTTGCTTGTTACAAGCAATTTCTTCATTATCCACAATGTTTTCCAAAGCGTTTTTCTTGAGATGCTTAAAAAGCGGAATTGAGTGGGAATGGGTTATATAGTATGCTTTTAAAGGAGTTTTATTTAATTTGAATAGCGTTTGCAATATTCCTGAAATACACAAGAACTACTTTTTACGGCGTAGGCATTCAATTGATTTAATGGTTGAGCAGTTGCAGTTTACACTCGTTGAACTCTGAGAAGACCTCAAAATTGTGTCTATTTACTTAAGCTATCAAGACTGACGCTTTGGTAGCTACAAATGGAGCCGTGTTATAAAGAAGCAAATATTTCATTATATGGCAAGAACGTCATCACCTAGGATACCGTGGGCTCGCTTTACATCGATGAAGCGTACCAATTAAAGAGACCAATGGGTATCCGAGGATGGAAAAATAAACTCTTTTGTGCAAAACACAAGCTTTGCTCCAACAACAATGTTGTTGTTGGTGGGGGTGTTGGGGATGATGATGATGGTGGTTTGGTTATTTGTTTGATTTTGCAAGAGTAGAACATTCTCCACACAACGACCATTATTGTTTGTTTTGATTTGTTTGTTTTCTTTTTTTTATGGGAAAAAAGTCATAACGAATATACTTGCCCTAGATCTGTGGAGCATCATTCTTTAATTGACGTTATCCTGACGTTTTCTAAAGGCACGGTATTGTGGTATTTTCCGGTTCTGAAATTCCATAGGCTAAGGCTCCCTTAATATCTTTGACTCTTATAGACCTGTTTAAAAGTGAAATATCTAAAAGATCAATGTACGTCTTTTTCGTATATTTATCAAGGTCTTGGAATTCTGCAAGCTAGTGGACATGCGGATTTTTATCCAAACCTGGGAAGAGATCAGCCGGGTTGTCTCTCTCTGCTTCAAATATCAGCAGCCATTCTCGAGGGAAGTAAGTACCAACAACCTTTAACTTCAAAATCTTAATTCGTAGTTCATGTAAGCCAAAAATGGAATCAAACAGTAAATTAAATCAAAGTACTGAAAGTACTGTAAGCTAGAAAGCATGGTTTGTTGACTAATCTTATTTGTCTTCTCTGTCTTCTGTATAGGGTAGAAAACATTGTGGACACTGAAGAAATTGCTTGAAACAAGCAATTTCTGCATTGTCCACAGCGTTTTCCAAAGCATTTCTTGAGATTCTTAAAAAATGGGATTGAGTGGGAATGGGTTGTATAGCATGCTTTTAAAGGAGTTCTTTACAATTTGAATAAAATTAATTCATGTGGCCAGTCATTTTGAACACAATAATATTATGCTCAAATGAACATTTGCAATATTCCTGAAATTCACAATAACTACTTTTTTGCCGTGGACATTAAATTGATTTAGTGGTTAATCCTCCAGTGGCAGATTAATGAATTCTGAAAAGACCTCCAAATTGTCTGTTAACTTAGGCTATCAATGCTGACGCTTTGCTAGCTGAAAACGACACCAAACTGCGTTCAATGTGAGTCTTCAACGGGCGAAGAAAATATCGTAACTCAGTATCGGTTATTCTAGACTTGTAACGCCGTCGACTTTAACAAAGCCCGGTATGATTAAGGTCGACAGTCTAAGGTTATTCGAGCTGATGTTACGATGGTTTTGTAGCCAAACGAGGAAGCAATCCTGAAAACATGTCTTAAAGAAAGTGCGGCTTCAATTTGTTTTCGTTCTAAAATTATCTTTTTTTAGAAAGCCTTTGCAATAACCAGTGCATGAAATTAAATTATTAAATTAGATTATCAAAGATTCATGTTTTCTGTTCTAATTAAAAATTTAAACCAATCAACATCCATCTTTTGTTCATTAGTGACACCTTTAACGACACGACCATTCTATAACAGCAACAAGAATCAAATTCGGAATTGAGACAAAACTATTTTTACGATGACAACATTGAAACAATATAAATTAAATTGCTTTCACGAAACGATTAGGGTACGAATCGATCGGAATTTTCACATGATAAACGTTATATGTCCTTTTCGGAAAAACGCAAAGGTTCGTAGTGAAAAATGATCGATTTTAGCAAGTTCTCCTTTTACCGCTTTAGAGAACGGAAAAACATTCTGTTTGTATGGGGTTTGACGCTGCCTTTAACAATTCGGCAGTTAAATGGCTTAATGTCAATATAAAATTAACGGCGTTGAGTAAAAGGAAGATACACTCAAAACTGAAGTTAATTTAATCCATTACCAGAAGAAAATATTTGAGTCTGGTCTTAATTCAAAGAAGTTGCTGACCACCATTTTAATAAGATTGAATGTTAAATATCTTGTTTGGGAGTAGAAACATCGTGGATAATGGAGAAATTTCTTGTTTTCCAAGATTTTTTTATTATCTTAAAGGTACGCTACATAAAAGTTTTGGGAAAGATGTTTTTGTTCTCGAGTTCTTCAAATTTATCTTGCTTCGGCCTCGACCATAGAAAAATTGGTAGCGCGTCGGATTCTCAATCATTAGATCCCGGGTTCGATCCCTGGTCGCGGTAATTATCCGGTTTTCCGACATTTGTCTCCCTTGCATGGATAATTGTAAACCTAGGTGGAAGAGCAGCTGAATACTTGGAAAGGATGTTGAGGTAGTACTGGTGTGAGAAATACCAGAAATCCATTGTTATGTGCTCCAGCCGCCCGATTAGTCTGATATACTGTTAAAAGTGGTGTAAAATAACATTCAAACAAAGCCATCTTGTTTCACTTAAAGTATCAAACGTATATTAACAGGTTTTAGTTGAAAAATCTAAAAACTTTGCGGATGAATAAAATGATTTTGGAGAGCAGAATAGGTTATCAATATTCAATAGTCTTATTTTAGTATCAATTGAAAACCATTTCTAGTTCGCAAACCTGAAATTGACTTTAAAAGAGCAAAAATGTCATGTGTAATCTGATAAAATCTGACATACACTTTTAAGAACATATTCATAACCATTTAAGAACTTTACACATAGGGCCTACTTATGACTAAGTCTTTATTTGGAATCTCATGGGGTAAGTTTTTGTAATAATGACTATGATAATGTAATAATAATACACAACGTATACATATTTACATTCAATCAATAGGGTTTAAGTAATGCATCAGTTGATAGGAAATTTAATTTAACGATAGCGATAACAACATTTTGCGTTTGCTTTGAGCTGCAGAGGAATATCAAATTTTCCTCCGCAGTGAAAAGCAAATACATAATGTTGTAACGCACTCGTAACATGATATTCCATTTCTAATACCTTGTTATACCTATTTTTATTAGATAAAAATAAGGAAAATCTATATTTCTACAGGTATTTCCCCTTTCCTTTACCTTTACCGCATTATATGACGTCATCTACAAAGAAAGTTGACATCACATTAGACTGCCTGGAACATTATTTGGTATATAATAATAATGTATATTCTAGGTCTGACAGACCCTGCCGAGATTGCCCTGGCCGTAATTTGCGATCATATCCGAGCATACGAGTACTATATCGAGTCCATCAACTCGGGATGTGCGTTTACTGCGACAGCCTGTGGCCTAGCTGATGCCGATGCTGGTACTTGCCCGGCCTGTGGCGATGCGAACTGCACGTCTAGCATGGGATTTTATGCCTCTCAAAATCCAACACAAGCAACTTATTTTCTGACGACAAACGCGGGGTCTCCTTTCTGCGTGCAATAACAAATGAAAAAAATATATTGCGGATTAAAACATTCTCATAGCTGACGGATAGCGGCTGTCAATCAAAAAACAGATTGACCAATCAAATCTTTCGTAAATAACGGAACTGAATCGGAAGATAACTTTGAACTTTAACATTTGTGTTAAGCATTCATGTTAAATATTTATGTTGACGACTTAAACGGCGTAGCTACAGCTTTTTCAAGCTGTAGTTACGACGTGAATGTCGCCAATCATCGATTAGCTATTTATTTGATGTTTCTCGCCATATATTTCTATATGTCTATGACCTCGGGTGAACAGCAATGTTGGAGGTCAGTCAGCGTTGACAGCGATCTTTCTATCATCGATAACTAGAACTGAGATCTTACATATCGTGAATAAAATATCAATCCGGAAAAAGAATGTGTTTTATCTCTTCATTTCGCCTTCTGCATTACTTTATATGGGTAATTCCATTGCAAAGATCATCCTTATATAGAAAATACATTAATTTATATCCCCTTTAGGGTACCATACTTAAAGAGATGTTACCGCTCTGATGATCTTTAACCCATTCCCACACATTTACTCTTTTTGAAGCCAACAATTCCTCTCCCTCGAGAAAAAAACGGTTGGGTGAACATTGTGTAAAATGAAGAAATTGCTTTGTGCAAGCAATTTCTTCATTTTACGCAATATTTACAACCAAGAAAAGTGAAAAAATCTAAAATTTCATAAACTTTAAATTTTCGTCTGCAACTTCTTTCCATTTTGGACCAGTGTGAACTTTCGCCATCTGGTAATGGGTTAATGTGATTGAAATTCGTTTACGATGGTTTTAAATAGGAAAAGATACAACCTACTTGATCTTCGACAAGATTGCTTTGTATAATTTACCTATTTTTCTCTCAATATGTTTGTGAAATGATTGTTTAACCCGACTGTTCAGCCTGTTGCCATTAACCTCACGTCGGTTAACGGCCAAAACCCCGTTACTTGGCTTGGATAAGGTGTAGTTACGACCATTGGGCTGAAATTGACAGTAATTGACGGATCGAGACTGTCAATCAAAGAATCAATCGACAAATCAATTCATTCGTTTTAACTCCAACATTGACCGACACTAAAATAAAGCATTTTTTGTTGGTTCCGCAACTTATGCGTCGTAACTACAGCTTATTCCGTTTAGGTCACCAACAATCAATCTTACTTTTTAGCTAGCAAAGCGTCCAAAGCGTCAGCTTTGATAGCTTAAGATAACAGACGAAATTTTGAGGTCGTCTCAAAGTTCAACGAGTGCAAACTGCCGTTGGAGCCTTAACCACTAAATCCATTAAATGCCAACGCCATTAAAAGTAGTCCTGATGTATTTCAGGAATATTGCAAACTCTATACAAATTTTATTGAACTCTCTCAAAAGAACGCTATATAACCCATTCCCTATCAATTCCGCTATGGGAAAAATGCTATGGAAAACATTGTGGACAATGAAGAAATTGCTTGTATAAGCAATTTCTTCAATGTCCACAATGTTTTCTACCCAACAAGGAAACGTTTTCTAAATTCAACCATGCTTTGCTAGCTTACAGTACTTTCAGTACTTTGATTTGTTACATGTTACTGGCAAAATCATTTAGTAAAATAACGTTTTATATCGAAGAGGAATTTCCTGTCGGAGGTAGTGGGCGTGGCCAACGGAGTCAGTGGGTGTGGCTAGCGATCCTTCAAAATCCGCTTTCCAATGTCATATATGTGATCAACATTAATAGTATGATATCGCCAGATGTTTAGTCCACCCGAAATATTCAAATTCTCTTGCGTTTTATTTCTATTTAGAGATGTGAAAACGATTATCTGGAAATAATAATCCGCGTTTGTTGGAATCGAAATTTCAAGATAATTATAAAATTACTGTGTTAGAATAAGATCGCCCCAATTCCCCTTAACCTATTCTCACATAATCCCTCCATTTACGCCCCTAAAGAAAAAAAACTTCAGAAAACATGGTGGACATAGATTCAAGCAATTTCTTCAATGTCCACAATGTTTTCTACCCCAAAAGACTTATAACTTTGGAATTTCTTTAACTTAATATTGTCGTCTGCATCTTCTTTCAATTTGGACCAGTCTAAAATTTTGTCATATGTTAATGTGTTAATGGCTTCTCGTGGTAAGATGTTATGAATTGTATTAATGTATTTATCCAAACAACTGATTGATTCATTGAATGGGGTTTAACGCCACTTTTAACAGTATTTCAGGTAAACTTAGGTTTACGATTATACACTCATTGGTGAGAGACAAATGTCGGAAAGAATACGTGCCGCCGCCGGGGTTTTATCCAAACAAGGAACTTCATGTATATATGATCAAGTTATTATGAGTTATCAATGGTCAATTTTGAGTATACCTGTATAGGCAAAATTGACCTTTGATCATTCACCATAGCTTGAAAATCTATAGTTCACATGGATAGATATAACTTATTTACAAACAAAAACCTGAAAATTCAACCAATCAGCGTCTACCGGTTACTTTTTACGTGTTTTCTACATATAAGCTATAAAACTCTGAGTTTTAACCCATTCCAACTCAATCCCTCCTTTTTACGCCCTTCAAGAAAAAAAACTTTGGAAAACATTGTGGAAAATGAAGAAATTGCTTGTATCAAGCAATTTCTTCATTATCCACAATGTTTTCTATCCAAAAAGGTGAAAAAATATAAAATTCCATCAACTTGAAATTGTCGTCTGCATCTTCTTTCAATTTGGACCAGTCTAAAATTATGTCAAGTTGGAATGGGTTAAACTGCACTCTGTGAGCGTAGACCCAAGTAATTCTTCGTTAAATCACACATTTTCGCCGTTTGATTATGTCCTCACCTGACCTTCGTGTCTACAATGTTTCTTTTATTTTTCACGTCATTTTTTTTCCTTGACTGTAAACCAAAACTAGTTAACATTAGTTTATAAATACGAATTAATTTTAGTTCGAGCGCGATGAAAGTTGCTCTCGGTCACTCACAATCCAGATATTTTCACGTCCCTGAAGCAGCGGCTTAAACCTACTTCTACCCTATTTTTCATCCGGGTAGACTGGGGTTGGCTAGTGTGTATGTTCCCCATGAACACACCCCGATGACGGTGGGGCTCGAACCAATGACCTTCAGATCACGAGTCAAGCTCTCATACCACTTGGTCATCAAGGCAGTCAAATCTAAAACGTTAACTAGTATGCGATTTTTTTTCTGCAAACTGTATCAAAATATACGGGGGGTGTTACACTATTGATAACAATAATTAAATAACGCCGCCATTTCCCGACTTGTTGGACTTTTTTTTAATCTCCTTTATTCTTGTATTTTACCCTTTCCTTTATAATCCCTGATTTTTACTTCTATGCGATAGCATACTTGAGAAAACAATGTGGTAAAATAAGAAATTGCTTGTTACAAGCAGTTTCTTCTTTTACCATAATATTTTCTGCCATATAGGATGGTTACTTCTTTGTTGGTTTATCATTGTAAGAGTTATTTCCCTCTTGAATTTAAATGAACAAAACAATATAAAGTGTGAAGAAAAATGTCGTAACTACAGCTTTATTAAAGCTTTAGTTACAACATTTTGCTCGTGCACCGGAGATATAACAATAGCTTTCTATGTAAACTGAAAACATTATTTCCGGTTTATTACTTCTATGCTATGCATTCTGCCACAAAGTTGAAATATGTCTCGGACCCCAATTTGTTTGAGACTCAAATTATCTTCGGCAAGGTACGCCTGTATACATGTACGTCGGTTTGCGCTTTTTCCTCGGGACAAAACATCTCAAACGATCAGGAAGATTTTCGTGAAATTTCACTACCTCTCTCAGCAATAGCCATAGTTGTGTAAGAGACAAGTATGGTTAAAACTTTAGGCAACAGTTCAAGGTTAAAGCTAAAGATTATATCTGCTGATTGTCCGGTTGAAACCCCCATCTTTATTTCTTTCCGGTGGACGATGGAGATTTCTCGGTAGATTGTCACTCGATAAAAACGACAAACTCGTTATTTTGGTAGATTTTGTCCTGCTTCCGCCCATTTTGCACTACTGAACGTCATCTTAGCCGAACAAAAGTCACATTGTCATATAAATGACGTGCGAAATGACGCGCTTTGAAACATTAAAGAAATACAATATTCGTTTTGTTTTCGTGTAAGATCACCATATCTTTCATTTGCGGAGCCACGCGTGAAAATACATATTAGACAAAATGGGTTATAAAAGTATCTGATCGATAGGAAATCGATCCGACTAAGTATAGATTCAAAATCTTATCGCTACAATATGTTGCATTTAGAATAGCGAAATATTAGCAACAGATGAATATTTTCAACCACAGCACGAGAAGAGTGGGTATTGCCATCAGGATGTATACCTTGACATAACCATGTATGGCAAAGATCACTTATTCATGTGTTTCCTATAGGCTATAGGTCTAGTCTCTGTGTCTTGCCCAAGGACCATTAATGTCTGATAAAATCTATAATGATTCTTTTACTTTTGATATTATAGATTAATCTGACAAAAACTGAAGCAGTCGCGATTGTTTCGTAATAACAGAGTATTAAAATATTCATTGTCAGTTCCCAAGATTATGGGTAAACGGTTATACAACAGTCGACATATCTTTATTTTCTGAGGTCGCGATGTACTCTTTCTCATTGGTATTTCGTATGGTGTACTATAAATGACTCTTCTTCTTTAGGTACGTATAAATCTAGTATTTCAGAATTTATGTCTCCTATAGAGTACAATTACCACAAAATACCGTCTTTTAACACTCGTTAAGAAAAAACGCTCTTGAAAACATTTTGGAAATCATTGTTACAAGTAATGTTCTTAAACTTCCACATTGATGTCGACTTTAAAAGACAAAGACCGCTTAACTTGCATTAAATTGAAATTGTCGCCTGCAACTTTTTTTCAAAGGGGACCAGTCCAAAATTTTGATGTATGGAAAGGGGTTTAATACTTGATAAGTGCAGCATGGGCGCTTTCTGGAATCAGATGACCCTGCACTGCAAGGAACACTCGATATTCTCTGAACAAAACTTTATCTAAGATCTGAAATTGGTATTAGTCGGCCTGATAAAGAAAATTCAATCATTGATGAATTTTTGAGAGTTTAGCAATAAAGAGGATAATTTTGAAATTCCCTGAGAAAGAATTGTGCGATTTTTGTGGCCTTTGAAAAAGAAGGTTCTTATCTTCGATCTTTTGTTACATGGTTTTCATGTTTCTTTCATCAAAACTATTTTTCTTCCTGAAAATTCACATTGAGACGATCTTCAAGAAGGAAATATTCCTAAAAGAGAAGGACGATTAAAGTTTAAAAAGATTAGAAATACGTGATGTTTCTTAGAAATCCGTTTAACCCTTTCCTGGTTAATCCCTGGTTTTTACGTCCCTATGATTTTATTATTGAGAAAACATTGTAGAAAAAGAAGAAATTTCTTGTAACAAGCAATTTCTTCTTTTTCCCCACAATATTTTCTACCTTACTAAATGGTTATTTTCCAAATAAAATTCACTTTTAATTTTCGTCTGCAAAACCTTTGAATTTGGACAGGTCTAAAATTTTGATAACAGGAAAGGGTTAACGAAACTCTTCAATATGACGTAGGGCGTGGTAGATGAATGATTTCGATTCTACATTTGTACAAGGATGTTATTATGTTATACTAATTAAGCCCGTTCGCGACGAAAGCTTTAGATTTATAAAGTCTTTTGAAGATGTTTTACGCCCCTCAAATGGAGGCAGTGATTTAAACCAAATGCTACCCAATTTTATAGCTGGAATTGCTTGCTATTAATTTTTTTGCCCATGAACGCAACCCGGCGGAACTCGAACTCGTGACCTCCAGATCACGAGTCAAGTACCTATATCACGCAGCCATCGATGCAGTCAAGGCATTATATTGCGCTAGTGCAATAACTATGCAAGGGAGTTGAACTCTAAGGTAATGAAAATGGCGTAATTTTACAATCGTTGTATAATTTGCGGAATATTTTCAATGATTAAATTTGAAGATCTTCGCTGATTTATTACAAAAATTAGGACATATTATGAATAAAATCGCAGATGCGTATTCGTAAAATACCGAATTTGTCAAACTTCTTATCTAAACAGATCAAAGTACTGAAAGTAATGTAAGCTAGCAAAGCATGGTTGAATTTAGAGAATATTTCCCTTGTTTGGTAGAAAACACTATGGACATTGAAGAAATTGCCTGTTACAAGCAATTTCTTCATTGTCCACAATGTTTTCCAAAGCTTTTTTCTTGAGATGCTTAAAAAGCGGGTTTGAGTGGGAATGGGTTAAATAGCATGCTTTTGACAGAGTTCTCTACAATTTGAATAGAGTTTGCAATATTCCTGATATATATAAGAACTATTTTTATGGCGTAGGTATTCCGTTAATTTGGTGGTTAAGCCTCCAGTGGCAGTTTGCACTCGTTGAACTCTAAGAAGACCTCAAAATGGTGTCTAATAACTTAAGCTATCAAAACTGACGCTTTGCTAGCTAATAAAAACGCATTCACAAATTCTCAATCTGGAATGACCGCCCCACCTTCTTTTAACCCTTTTCTGGTCAATCCCTGGTTATACAGTCCCTGTGATTTTATAATTGAAGAAAAAATGTAACAAGATATTTCTTCTTTTTTCACAATGTTTTCCATCCTACCGATCTTTATTTATTTTGAATTGAATCCACTTTAGATTTTCTCTGCAAAACTTTTGAATATGGACAGACCTAAAATTCTCCATAACAGGAAAGGGTTTATGTATACTTAATCTCCGTGACCTCTGGTTCACACCCTTCAACCCGAGTCAGAGAACACAGGTTTGTAAACAACAACATAGATCGGAAAATTGAAACGATATGACGCTGGGTATGTATTTTCAAATTATTTTCAAACTTTGAACGTACTCTGTAAAACAAGCATGAAGATGGTGATATAAATTTTGTTCAAATACAATTCAAAAATCGGAATACGGTAAGTTTGCTCCAGAAAACAATCTTCAGTTGCATTTTCGGGTTAGATTTACCTTTCTGGACTTAACATTACATTTCATTGTCATTTTTTAAAAAAAATAACAACATAATGCATTTTTCCATTCACTACCCTACACTTGTGCAAACTTCGTCCACTAAAATGCCCGAATAAAAATGATATCAATGTTCAAAGTCGTCGGATGAAGAAAACTGGTTGACGCGAACACAGAACCAAGCAAGAAGCTGTTCACCTCGACCGCAGGCGAGGAAAATATAGTGTTAACCAGAACACTGATGTAAGAAAAAGATAAATATGCGAATATGATTTAATTTTTAGTTACGTCTATCAAAAACGAGCGTTCTGGTAGGTCGGAAAAAAATATTCATAGCTCCATGAACTTGCAGCGATTTTGTATGCTTCCGCACAAAAAAGTCCCATACAAAAAGGTATCAAAATGTGTAAAGCTTTTGTTTTTTCGCTCGATGCTATTAAATCATAAGAAATAAAGAGCATACTTTTTGTTTTCATGGAGGTATGAACCGAAAAAACTAATCACACTGTATGAATACGCGAAGCGGATTCATACGATGTGTGATTAGGTTTTTGGAGGTAAACTGTGTGTGTGTTTGTTGTTATTGTTGTTATTGTAGGAGTAAGATCACCCAGCAAAGTACTTCCGGGGTCGTAGGGTGCTAAAATAGTTTCTAAAAAAATATTGAGCCCTTTTCAAGAAGGCAGGGTGCATGAAATAGGTATTTTTGTCTTGTTATTGTCACCACGTGTTTTGAAATACATTATCTGGCAACAAATGAGCTATAATATGCTCTCTTTTCCAGGACTATTTCTTGTGTATGGATGCTGAATACCCACAAGTCGATGTCATTGTATCGACTGCTTTTGGTTGGAATTAAACACGGTACGTGTGTTTGACATGATTTTGTGAAAAATCAAATCGGTGATGGTAGGGTCAAACACAGACATTTCAAGATACCATTGTGTTATAGATACACTTTGACTGCAGTTAAATCTCAACGAATATTTTGGAACCCGTGAGAGTTCGTCAAAAATGTGGAATTTAAATTTACTTATATAGGAGGACATTTAAGTGGGATGCCTCCTGTATGTGGAATGTTGTTGTTGTTTCTGCTTTTTGTTGTTATTCGTTGTCTGCGCATGTGATATTATCCGAAGATTGACCTGTCTTCGGGACCGCATCACCTATCCAGAATGGGATAAATATTACTACGTCGTACGCATAACTCTATATTATATCGCCAAAAAGTAGCAAGTGGAGAATTGCAATCAAAGCAACATTTCTAGAGAATTCAAACTTAATTGTCGCCGCATATTTATAAGAAAAATAGTTATTTTAAATTGCGAAAGTATTTATGCCTTAACTGTGCCGCAAGAAGAGGCATCAAGAATTTGAAGCGAGCATTCCATGGGCGCTGATATTTTGAATGTAGTTCGACGGAATCGACCGAGTTGTCACAAATGACACTTCCCAAAATGCTCAAATTATATAGGTCAGTATTCGTTGTCTGCGCATGTCATATTCTCCCAAGATTGGCCGTATCACTTATCCAGATCGAGATAAATATTACTACGTCGTACGCATAACTCTATATGATATCGCCAAAAAGTAGCAAGTGGATAATTGCAATAAAAACTACAGTTGTGGAGAAATCAAACTTAACTGTCGCCCTAAATTAATTAGAAAAATAATTATTTTAAATTGCGAAAGCATTTATGTCTTACATGTGCTCCAAGAAGATGCAACAAGAATTCGAAGCGTGCTTTTCATTGGCGCTGACATTTTGAATATAGTTCGACGGAATTGGCCGAGTTGTCACGAATGACACTACCTAGAGCCCAAATTAGATAGGTCAGTATTTGAAAAATGCCACCTATCGGAAGATAACGGGTCAGTATTTGAAAAGTGCCACCTATCGGAAGATAACTGTTGTTATTTTATTGTTGTTGTTGTTGTTGTTTTCCATGATTTCAGAGAACCCCGATTTTCGAAATTCTCATCAGTGAAAGGGTTATATCTAAAGTTTTGCGCGGTTGTAAGAAGCGTTTTTATCATAATCATGTGATGTAATGGGCTCCTACTGATATACGTAGTTACTCTACTTGATCAGTTACTTCCCTTGAACTCTGGGTAGTGCCGGACACTATTTTTATATAAAAATTATTGAAACTTTTCTTCTCCATTCTTGGAATTGTTTAAGTTCCGTGGTGAATTTATTTGAAAGGTAAATAACTTAAAATGACATAATTATCATAAGTTGCCATGATAGGTGTGATCGGCTATTGTCACATTGTTAGTGAAATAAGCTTATAAACCCCTTTCCTCAGGGTTAAACTTGCAGATACGTTTATTCCAAAACAATGAGAAATTTCATAAATCCATAGAGTAAATTATGCTTTTGTTTGTATACATTCTTATTCCGTATACATATAAACCGTTTGCGTGATATTGGCACTGACCTGGACCGAGTAGGTACATGTCAATCTAATTTTGAATGGTAATAGAGTTTTTGTGTAAAACATATTACTTTGAACGTAATAATTAAAAAGGTGCCACCATGCAGAACGTGACTTATTACACCGCCGTTAACTTAACTATAAAAACGCCAATTGCGACCCAAGCCCATAACTACAGCTTATTTCAAGCTATACGTCGCCCGCCGACGAAATGCTTCGTCAATTTTTCGAATTAATTTTAATATCAGTACATGTATTTAAGTATTTGAGAAAAACCGAGAAATAAAAAAGTGGAAATGAAAAAGATGAACCGTAAGAAGTGGTGCGAAGATCAAACTAAGACAATCTATTTGAACAAGTTGATACCATATTGAGATATATTTTATTCCATGATATATACTTAAATTTTAAAGGTTTTTTTTGGGGAAAAATAAGAAACAGGAAATTATTGTAAATGATCATAATCATTTTTTTTCGGATTTTCTAACTTTTCCCCCAAGATTTTTCGAAGGTATATAGGTTGTAAAATAGATTTTTACCTTTTGCATTTATAATCCTTTTTAAAATAAACAAAGTCGTATATTCCTTAGAGCTAGATGGATTAGCAAACGACTTCCTTTGTTAATTGTAATAAGGTGACATCGGGTGAAAGTCAAATAAAGTAGCCTATCATTATGAGATATATCCGGTGTATATCCAAATACCACCCTCAATCAATTACGCAAAGATACCGATCAGAAGCGTGTAAGTTACTTGGATTAAAACTACAGTTTATGGAAGGACAACGTTTACTTTTAAAATTGATTTACCATTTAACCCTTTACAGAAAAAAATCTCAGAACGAAAGAGGATATAAACGAAATTTTAATAGCCATGTGTACCAAAATAATTATCTTTGATATTTGGGAACAATCGGTGTACAAGTACTCTTTATCGCAATATTTTTGTTCTTGGTTGTTGTCCCTAGGCCGGGAGAGAAAAACGATTAAAGCGTGTCAAACTTGATATAAACTAGCACAACAATTTCATATTCTAAGAGTATTCATCATTTCTCTGTATGAATTCAGTAAAAAAAAATCTGATTCTACTCAGAATAGGAGCATTTTGTCTCAGCCCTTATACACTCTATATAGCAAATTTCAAGCAGAACTACCCAGTCAAGTCAAGGGAGATAATTAAAGGGCAATTTTCGGGACAACCCCGTATATCGGTAGGGGCCCATTAAATCTGGTAAGAACAGGTCATCGATATTTGTAGTTTGATAATAATTCGAGGAAATTTGTGTCTGAAAATATAAAATATCTATAATTGCCATTTTATGATTTTGAAAACAAGAGTGTCTACATCTCTTGGTATCCGTGCAAGATGTCGCAAATACAGCTTGAATAAAGTTGTATTTACGACCTATCCCTCTCTCCGACGATCTGTCCCTTAGTTATACGCATTGATTCCGTATTGCTTACTTAAAAAATTTTTTTCAATGTTCCAGATTAAACGGTATTTCAAGGAAAAGGAATCTTTCATTCGATAAATGATGATATACATTCAAAATTTTCGGAAATACATGGTAGACGTTTATTTGTGTGAAAACAGTTATCGATTTTAATAATTATCAATGAAAATTGGAATGTGTTCAGTAAGGAAAAACAATGGGTCATTTGAAATCCATTATAAAATCATAGAAGAAAATGCATGTGTTAGAAAATTGACGGATCAACACCGTCCTCTGAACTTCGAATCAAATGTTAATTTAAGATAAAAATCGTGGCAAGTAACATATAACAAAAAAGTTGCTATAGTTACTAAAATAGATATTTCTGATTTCATTGTTCTGTTTAATGTAAATAACAACGTTCACCGACGGACGGTAGGCCCTTAACTTCTTTTCAGCTAGACAACTTTAATATTTCCTTAACATGTACATTTGCCTTAACTGTAAATGTGATCTTTTGTCCTTGGCTTTTGACGTTATTGATCACTTTCATCCAAGAGACGTACTCTTGAGAACGATTTCAAAAATTTAAATTCTATTTTCTTCTTAATTTGTGAAAAAAAAAGTCAAAGAAGAGGGGTGTCAACGAGGAAAATTGAAAATTTTTCGGCATCAAAATTTTGCGGCGAGGCTCTTTGGGGAAAATATGTGGTGTTATGCGTATGGCCTTAAGCCAGGTGGCGAGTAACCCAATCAAATTGCGACAATTTTCTTTGTGGTAAAATAATTCTTTACATCACGTCTATCGACATGTCTTGGTATGATTTCTATGTGAACGGTGGGCTGGATTAGCCTGTGTGTAGGATCAGAATATCAAAAAGCCTGAAGGACTTGGTGACTGGAGTAAACGAGTGTTAACACCTTAACCCTAAACTCATGTTCAATCCCTGGTTTGTCCGTTCATGTGCTTTTATATTTGAGAAAACGTTGCTTCGATAATGCGTATGCGAAACCCACCAAAATGATTAAACAGTCGACTTCGAAGAATATCTTTGATATTGTTTTATAACATTAAGTACACCGTAAGTATCTTTAAGAATAATGGGTCAAAGTGCAGTGGTGACTTACTTCATTGGGATGACATGCTGTAGAGATCTTTGAACAATATTAACGAACCATTTATTACACGTGGTCAATAGGTCTCAAGTTGCCTTCCGGAAGGCTGCTCTCTATCTTGTTTCTATCATTGGCTCAAGCAATCGGCACGAGTCCTGTTCTATTCCCCAGGAAGCAGAATCGAGAAGGATTTATCCAAGTTGGGGGAACTTGTGTTAAATAAATATGTTTAAACCAAACCAGCATATTATTCACTCTAGCCCTGATTATGGTGTTGTTACAAACTAAGTGTGACTAGAAGAAGTCAGTAACAAACTCTACAAGTTACAAAATTTATTAACAATAATTTCAAATAATAATTGACAATAATTGCCATTGATGTTAAATCCTTAGGAGAATAATTTCAATTTAAACTGTCTGTGTCATGTCCTAGTCCAAAATATTCCAAATTAAGATTAAAGCACAAAACAATAATCGACTTTTAGTCTCAAATTGAGACTGATGAACTACACTAAAGTACCGTAAACTAGTCAACCAAGAGTGCTTAAGATATCCTTTATACAAGGATATAGAATACCGTAGACATTTCTATTAATCCATTCCAACATAAAGACGTTTTTTGACGCACCCAAGAAAAACTACTAAGAAAATATTGTGTAAAATGAGGATATTGCTTGCAACTTCATTTTGCACAATGTTTTCTACATAGAACGATGAAAAAGTTTAAAATTTCACAAAACGAAAATTGTCTTCTGCAACTTCTTTCTATTTAGATCAGCCTAAAGTTTTGCCATTTGATAATATGTTAAACAGAATACCCCGACGATGATGGTATTTCTAATGACAAGGACTCTAGAATATTTGTATCATTCTTTAGAAATCTTCTTTAAACAGACCAGTTCTGAAAATAGACACAGGGAAAAACCAATTAGCGTATACATTGTACATAATAAGATGAGAAACAAGTTATGAATAACTTAAGATTTCAAGTTGTACCTAACTTTATACTGTCAGTGAAACTTGGACATTTGGTTTGTGTGTACAATCCATATTTAAATAGTAGATAATAAGCCCACACATAGACAATCCCACTTTTTAAACTACTTTAGGAAAGCATTGTAAGAAAAGAGACATTACATGTAGCTAGCAATATCTCCCTTTCCCTCAAATATTCTCTGACCTATGACACCTATTTTCAAATTTAACATTATGTGAATGTCGACTGCCACCTCTTTTCGTTGGAGCAGTCTAAAATTCTGTCGTCTGGTAACAGGTTATAGCATTCAAGAACACGCTTTTGGACGCCCCCAAGAAAATAAGTTTTGGAAAACATATTGGAAAATGTTGAAATTGAAGGGATTGCTTTAAAAACAATTTCTTCATTGTCCACAATGTCTTTCCAACCCAAAAGACAAAGATTTTAGAATTCAAAAAAATGTTGTCTGCAACTTAAAATTGGACCAGTCTTAAAAAAATTCGTCTGGTAATGGGTTAAGCGTCGATAAATTACCATTACCATTCAACCAAAATGTACAAAAGCAATGTCGGACATGGTCATCCCCCGCCGTAAAAGCTTGATAGTAAACTGGAGCCAGTTAGATTTAGGCTTCTTGTGCACTGCATTTCTTCAGTTCGATAATAGCCATTATACTTTCAAAGATATGCTCAGGACAAAATCAAAGTCTTTAAAACAAAGGGCAATAACTCCAAAACTATGCAGGCAAGAGTTTTGGTTTTTGTGCACTGCACTTCTCCTCAATGAGATGTTGACCTATGAAGTTTCAAGTTGATAGCAATTATACTTTCAGAGCTATGCTCCGGACAAAATCTTAGTCTTTAAAACAACAAAGGGCAATAACTCAAAAATAATGCAAGCAAGAGTTGTGGTTTTTGTGCACTGCACTTCTCCTAAACGAGATCTATTCACCTATGAAGTTTCAAAATAATAGCTATTATACTTTCAGAGTTATTACCCGGTCAAAATCTTAGTCTTTAAAACAACAAGGAGCAATAACTCCAAAATTATGCAAGCAAGACTTGTGGTTCTTGTGCACTGCACTTCTCCTAAACGAGATCTATTCACATATGAAGTTTCAAAATAATAGCTATTATACTTTCAGAGTTATAACCCGGACACAATCTTAGTCTTTAAAACAACAAGGAGCAATCACTCCAAATTTATGCAAGCAAGAGTTGTGGTTCTTGTGGACTGCATTTTTCCTCAATAAGATGTATGCACCAATAAAGTTTCAAATTGATAGCAATTTTACTTTTAGAGATTTTGTTTTGTTTGTTTGAATGGGGTTTTACGCCGCTTTCAACAATCTTTCAGTTATATCGCGGCGGCTAGAGCACCTAACAATGGAATCCTGGTATTTCTCACACCAGTACTACCATTACATCCTTTCCTAGCCTCCAACTGCTATCCCACATAGGTCTACGATTATCAACCCATTGGTGAGTGACAAATAGTCGGAAAGGATGAATGCCGCCGTCGGGAATTGAACCCGGGACCTCGAGATTGACGGTCCGACGCGCTACCAACTGCGCTATGACGGCGGCCCTTTAGAGATTTGCTCCGGACAATATGTAGGAGTTTAAAAGAACAAAAGGCAATAACTCCAAAACTATGCAAGTAAGAGTTAAGGTTTTTGTGCACTGCACTTTTCCTCAACGCGATGTATCCACCTATGAAGTTTCAAGTTGCTAGCAATTTTACTTTAAGAGATATGCCCCGGACAATATCTTAGTCTTTAAAACAACAAAGGGCAATAACTCCAAATTATGCAAGCAAGAGTTGTGGTTTTTGTGCACTGCACTTCTCCTCAATGAGATGTTGACCTATGAAGTTTTAAGTTGATAGCAATTATACTTTCAGAGCTATGCTCCGGACAAAATCTTAGTTTTAAAACAACAAAGGACAATAACTCCAAAATTATGCAAGCAAGAGGTGTGATTCTTGTGCACTGCACTTCTCCTTAACAAGATGTATCCACCAATGAAGATTCAAGTTCCTAGCAATTATACTTTCAGAGATATGTCCCGGCAAAAGCTTAGTCTTTAAAACAACAAAGGGCAATAATTCCAAAATTATGCAAGCAAGAGTTGTGGTTCTTGTGCACTTCACTTCTCCTCAATGAGATCTATCGACCTATGAAGTTTCAAGTTGATAGCAATTATACTTTCAGAGATATGCTCCGGACAAGTTTAGTGACGGAAGGACGGAATGACGGAAAGACGGACGGAGACCATTACTATATCCCCTTCGCTGAAACGGCGGGGGATAACAAGGATCATTCGGTTGAATTGAGGGCTACATCCGAACCACTAAACAACTGAGATCACGTGGAAATGGTCAATTTGGGTTAAACGCCAGTTTTAAAAGTATTTCAGACACATCTCGGCGGCTGGAGCACCTAACAATGGATTCCTGGTATATCTCAAACCAGTACTACCACTAGATCCTTTCCTAGCCTCCTGCTGCTATCCCGCTTAGGTTTACTGTTGTCAACCCATTGCAGAGAGACAAATGTCGGAAACGGTATAAATATTATTGAATAATTAAATGCATGTTTGTCTTTAATTACTCTTTTTGTCTGCTAAAGTTTTAGTTCTTAAATGGTCAATTATGAACTCCGATTCCACATGTGAATTGAAATAAATACATGTATATCATTGGATATCTATTTCTTGGTCATCGAGAACAATATATGGACTTGAAAACGGGTACAGACATCACTTTCTAATCCTGAAATGAAATAAAATATAAGACTGTATAAATAGAAGATATATTACTTTCCTGTCATTTCATGAGAAATACAACGTTTATAGCATAATAGATATACATTCAAGATGCATTACTTGTGCTTTAATATTTAATAGATCTATTTCTATCATAAACTCGTTGATATTTTTAGCAAAACATCTCGTATCAAGGGGCCTTTTTTAAAATTAAAATAAGTTGCGGCGTATGTCTTAACCCTTGTCACGCTGAACCCGGAATATTCTGGTTTTGGCAGGAGTTGTAGACTAAGATCAGACTGCACTTATGTGCAGGCTGATCTTAGTCTACACCTCCTGCTTGTACTTCTCCTGCAAGAGTTGTTTATGAAGTTGATTTCTAAAAGAAATATTGATTTTTGAACAACAAGTTCTATCAGTGCTTTCAGCCCTTTAATTTGACAGCATTTCAGTAAGGTAATTTCTACAGCACAACAAGGGTTAATGTGATGAAATGACTACGTATTGGTGGAATATTTAATGAGCCCATTACAGAGGTGAATAGAAAATAAACCGGAGTACAAAATGATGCTTTTTGATGTCGACAAGAAAAGAGGCTTGGGAAACATAGTGAAAAATGAAGAAATTCCTTGTCTCAAGCAATTTCTTCATTATGGACAATCTTTTCTACCAAAGAAGTAAAACAATCTAAAAAATCTAAAATTATCGATCAAAAACTGCCATCTCCATCAACTTTAAATTTGGACCAGTCTAAAATTGTGCAGCATCTATAGCATGGCATTTTGAAACGCATTCAGGTATCTTAAAGGCTGAAGCTGTCTTTCCAACTCCAAAACGACGTTTGAAAATAGTTTGCTTATATTTTCTTTACAGCTATGTTACTTCCAGTTTATCAAGGTTCATCATATTCACTGTGGAAATAAGATGTACACATATCAATAAATCTCAATCGAAATATAAAAAGCTATCTCTTCTATACGTAGCAAATTAAGTAATAGATATATCCGTATAAAAAAAATACCAGGTTGACAGTTTTAAAGCTGTTTTCATGAATGAAAAAAATGCAACGAAGTTCAAAAACAATAAATAACGTTTTTAATGTTGTTGCTGTATATTGATATCTAATTGTTTTTTGCAGTTTTCAATTTATTTTATCATTATTATTATTATTTATTTAATTGCATTAAATTATTTTCTGTTAATTAAATTCTTCAAAATAAAAAAAACAAGGACCATGATGGTCCTAAATCGCTCCCCTGAGTATGATGGTTCATGGCTTTATGATATAAACAAAATGGCAAAGCCCTCTGTCTAATTATTTTGGAGAAGATGTTTATAGATTTCTCTTTTAATCCTAGGTATATTGATGATCCCACCATATAGCACTAATTTCCTGAATATGGTAATGCTTTGAAGTATAGACATCAATACATACCAAGTATAAAAGCTGTAGGCCTAATGGTTTAGGAGAAGAAGGTTTTCAAAGATATCATTATTTATTCCTAACTAAAATTAGGGATTGCACAGAAAAGGGCTAATTTTTTAAGTAATTTGGTAGAGGGTCAATGGCTGATGATATGTACCAAATATCAAAGCTCTAGGCTTTATGGTTTGGGAGAAGAAGATTTTCTAAGATTTCCTTCTTTATTCCTTTGTAAAATCATGAATCGCACAGAAAAGGGCTTATTTTCAGAGTATGATAATTTTTTGAAGTATTTTGGTAGACGGTCAATATATTATGATATGTACAAAATATCAAAGCTCTAGGCCTTATGGTTTAAGAGAAGAAGATTTTAAAGATTTCCTTCTTTATTTCTATGTAAAATCAGGGATCGCCCAGAGGGCTAATTTTCAGAATACGGTAATTCTTTTAGGTATTTTGGTAGAGGGTCAATAGATGATGATATATACCAAATATCAAAGCTCTAGGCCTTATGGTTTGGGAGAAGAAGATTTTAAAAGATTTCCTTCTTTATTTCTATGTAAAATCAGGGATCACAAAGAATAGGGCTAAGATTCATAATACGGTAATTCTTTGAAGTATTTTGGTAGAGGGTCAATAGATGATGATGTGTACCACATATCAAAGCTCTAGGCCTTGTGGTTTGGGAGAAGAAGATTTTTAAAGATTTCCTTCTTTATTTCTATGTAAAATCAGGGATCACAAAGAAAATAGCTTATTTTCAGAATACGGTAATTCTTTGAAGTATTTTGGTAGAGGGTCAATAGATGATGATGTATACCAAAAATCAAAGCTCTAGGCCTTATGGTTTGGGAGAAGAAGATTTTTAAAGATTTCCTTCTTTATTTCTATGTAAAATTAGGGATCGCCCAGAAAAGGGCTAATTTTCAGAATACGGTAATTCTTTGAAGTATTTTGGTAGAGGGTCAATAGATGATGATATATACCAAATATCAAAGCTCTAGGCCTTACCGTTTTGGAGGAGAAGATTTTTCAAGTTTTTTCACTCCGTTGCCATGGCAACCAGAGTTCTTCATTGATTTCAATTCTTTGAAGTATTTTGAAAGAACATGAGCTAAGGATCATTTCTGTGAAGTTTTGTTGAAATTCCATGGTTAGTTTAGGAGGAGATTTTTTTGTAATTGTGAACGGACGGACGGACAGACAGACGGACGGACGGACGACGGACGATGACCGATCACAATACCTCCCCAGAGCACTTCGTGCTCAGGGGAGCTAAAAAACCCGATAGACTATCAAATCATACATTAAGATCAAAATTGAACTTTGAACTCCAACAATGGTTCACAATCATGTGAAATAATTAGCCTCCGAGTAAGCTTTTGTTTATTGACGCATCGCTGCAGTCAATAAAAAATCCGTAGACCAATTAAATCTTTAATTTGGACGAGAGTAAACTTTGAATTCCGGCATTTGTACCTAGCATTTGTGATGGTATGGCGACTTAAACGTCCAAACTAACCATTTTACTTTTTCATTACTGACCACATCTTTTGCAAAACAATGCCGTTTAATATCCAAGTCGAACTTCCTGTCTGACGTCGGTGGGCCATGCTAGCGATCCGTCAATTGACACAACTTATGTGCTTTTCGTGTCAGAGTTACTTCCGGAAGATGTAGTGGAAGCCATTAATTGTGATCACGCCCGTTCTCGCGAGTATTTCATCGAGTCGATCAACCAATCAGGATGCGATTTCACAGGAATAAGATGTAACATATTCCCAGGAGTATTGGCTAATTTTTTCTGCAGAACCTGTTTCGTCCCTGGTTGTAAATCCTCGATGGGTTTCGATGCCAACCAAAATCAAGCTGTTGCAAATTACTTCGTAGAAACGAATGGAGAGTCACCATTCTGTAAAGCATAATTCGACGTCTGCGTTACTGCACCTAAAAACACTATAAAAGACAAATTAAACATCAATTTGTGTTTCAAAAATTATAATCATTTACCGATTCAAATAAGAGTTTACAGCCGTGATATAAAGAAAGATCACTTCTGTTAAATATAAAACCATTTTGTGAAGAATGAGAAATAGTCATTGTAAAAATGTTAGCAGTTATCAAAAAATGTTTGTTTGTTTGAATGGGGTTTTACGCCGCTTTCAACAATCTTTCAGTTATATCGCGGCGGCTGGAGCACCTAACAATGGAATCCTGGTATTTCTCACACCAGTACGACCATTACATCCTTTCCTAGCCTCCAGCTGCTATCCCACATAGGTCTACGATAATCGACCTATCAAAAATGTAACATGGACACAAAAACATGTTGAGTTCGACTCGGGGTATTTGGCCTGCTTCCTCTACCGACTGATATTGTGTACCATTTGGGTCAAAAGTCTACTGTAAGTCGTGTAAGCATAAAAAAAAGCATTCACGCGTAAATAATACAGGTGCAACAGTAAGATTTACACGGGCACATTCAATGTTTGTGCGAGCACTCTTAAAAAAGTGATAGTTTTTACTCTATGCGTGCATTTGTAATTTTATGCGCTTACGCATAATTTCATCGCGTACACGCGTTGTTTTAAGCGTGAAAGTCTTAATGTAGACTTTTAAGCATATGCTGGTCTAAGAATATTGCTCACGCCCAGTTTTTCTTATCCGATTGTGAGTTCAGCCCTGAAAATAGATGGTCAGATCTCAATTTTCAAATCTTAAGTGTTTGAGATGACATAGTTTCTACTTTTGCACCTTTCGCAACACGTCAAAGATATCAGAGCCTCGCGCTGATAAGTTGTCATGTTAAAAGAAAATATGCAGCTACTACGAGACTCGACCCGTAACCTCGCACATTCATGACGAGAAGAGAGAGCTGACCGGGCCGCCTCCATGTGCTCCACCATACCTATACATGGGAAAAAACACTAATATGTAGTATTAGATATGTTATGCCTTCTTAAATGCTTTCGAGTAGATTATCGGAAATATCACTCGATAATTCCACCGATAACAGTGAAATTATCAAAATGATAAAAACCACTGTTTTGGTAGATTTCGCGCTGCTTTCAGTCACTGCGCGCTCCTGAAGTCGTACGGGCGGGAAAATTGAAATTAGTGACGTCATCAGGATGCCAAGTAATTCAAGAGCGAAATAACGTGCTTAAAGAAACCCCCCCCCCCAAAAAAAAAAATGTCATTTTTTTTCATTAAAGAAGCAGAGTGATTTTTTCCGTGATAAAAAAAATAACATATTTCCACTCGTGGCTCCGCCATTCGTGAAAATATAGCCTTTGTTGTTCACTCAATTGAAGATAAATCGTTGATACACTGAAACAAACAATTATCCTCTATCTAATTGCTTGTATCTAAAGGATCTCCTTGCATAAACAAACGATACATTATAAGCTCTGTCTGAGATATACTGAGATGTGTTTGTAGTGCTTTATATGGGACATTTCGCTTGGGAAAATAAATAAATATGTTTGTGATGAGTTACAAAAACGCAGTGTCCACCTCTTGAATTGACAGAACGCGATTTGTCAATTAAATCTCGATTGGCAAATCAAATCATTCACATCGACCGAATGAAATCTTGTACTACAAAATTCATTTACAATTTTTTAGCCAGGGGTCGACCTAAACGTCATAACTACAGCTATTTCATCAGATCAACTCCAACCAAAAAGTGACTTTTTAGACAAACTATTGCTGTAAAGTTATGGCAATTCAGTAATAAAGAAATTGCAGGTGCTTTGCAGAAAATTTGAAACCAACACGATTGTGTTTTTGAAAATATATTTTCTCTTGAACTATTAGCTGTTAATTTGCTACAAACAACTTCTGCAAAACTCCTGAAAATCATCATACAGCTTTTTTAATTCTTCCATGGCTTAACAGTGACTTTAACAATTTCGTATGTGACTACGACGAGGAAACCGCGACATTGTGAGATGAAGGCGACCAGAACAAGAGGTAACAAGAGGTAATGTCGACACAAAAGTACGAGCGTAGTCTGGATCTGAAACAAAGATGGCCGAGAGTACGATTATGGGATTGAGAGGATGAGAGGGAGTTTTATCAACGTGCTGGCAATGTAACATAGGAAAAGAGGAATCCTGGTATTTCTCACACCAGTACTACCATTACATACTTTCCTAGCCTCCAGCTGCTATCCCACATAGGTCTACGATTATCGACCCATTTGTGAGAACTATTAAATTATCAAAATATCTTTTTATTAACTTTCAAAGAATATGTTAATGATTTTACCATTACTATTTTTCAATAAGTGCGCCGTAACGCAAAAAAGACAATCCAAGAAATTCCAACAACTATTTGAACAAGATGGCTAAAATGTCCATAAATCGCCCACCTAAGAATTATTTCATGACTTCTGGTAAGGCTTACCCTGTCACACCCCATTTTTTGAGAATGAAATTCAATGAAAAGGGTCAATCAATGAAAATTCCAGCCAAGTTTAGTCCCAATTGGCCCAATGATTTAGGCGGAGAAGATTTTATTTCATAATTATAGGTCTGATAAACCTACATTGCCACGCCCTACTTTTCAATGAATCAAAATTTCAAGAACAGGTTTTGAAAAGGGTCACCTCGGAAACATTATTGCCAAGTTATGTCAAAATCGACCCAATGTTCAAAAGAGGAGGTGATTTTTGAAGAAATATTTCATGATTTTAACAAGTCTAATAAACTCCTCTTGTCAACCCCATTTTTGCGAATCATAATATCATATACGAGTTTTAAGTGTTACACATTAAACATTCTTGTCAAGTTTAGTCCAAATTCGTCCTGTGATTTATATTATTATTTAATAATTCCTGTAAATCTAAGCCTACCCTGTCCTTCTTCCATTTTTCATAACTAAACATTTCACGAATAAGTTTTGGAAAGGGTTGCCCAGGAACATTTGATCTAAATTAGCCAATAATTGAGGAAAGAAGATTTTTTGAAGAAATGTTTCATGATTTCTTTCGAGTTTGATAAGCCCCGGCCTGGTACGCCACAATTTTTTCGCGATTCACAAGTTCACGAACATGCTTTGAAAATGGTTTCCCAAGGAAATTAGCATAATGGTTGCAGTGGAGATTTTTAGAAAATTTTGAAGACTTCCGACGGACACAGGGTGATCAAAAAGGCTCACCTTGAGTAACGTGTTCAGGTGAGCTAAACACGGTCTCGCTTGCTTATAACACTGGTTGTCATTCTTAATCTGTGTCTTGCCTTGTAAAATTTTGATCGCACACGCGCAGAAGTAATTGTATTTCCTTTCCAACAAAGTTCATGCAAATGAATGGCTACAAATTTTAGTATGCGGATTACATCATACTCTTGGCCAAGTCAGCAAATAATATTCGAAACAGTCTAAATATCTTTTATCAATACTGTAACCTATGGGAACCCTCAGTAAATTCAGATAAATTTGTTTGTTTGAATGGGGTTTTACGCCGCTTTCAACAGTCTTTCAGTTATATCGCGGCGGCTGGAGCACCTAACAATGGATTCCTGGTATTTCTCACACCAGTACTACCATTACATCCTTTCCTAGCCTACAGCTGCTATCCCACATAGGTCTACGATTATCAACCCATTGGTGAGAGACAAATAGTCGGAAAGGATGAGTGCCGCCGTCGGGAATCGAACCCGGGACCTCTAGATTGATAGTCCGACGCGCTACCAACTGCGCTATGACGGCGGCGTAAATTCAGATAAAACTTAAGTTATTGTCTTTGGTGCTAGAAATAAGTAAAATTATACTTTTCCCTTTACTGATTCAAACATAGAAATTACTCAAACATATAAATACCTAGAACTTACCTTCAATAACAATGGCGCTCTCTTGAGCGCCAAGATAAATATAGCTGAACTAGTACGTAAACCAATGCACTCTATCCTAGTGAAATCAAAAACACTGGATCTCCAAAGACCTGCAGCTTAAGCTTTTTGATAGAACTGTCGTCACGATACTTCTTTATGAGCCGAAGATCTGGGGCTATGAGAGCCATGAGAGCTATGAAATCCTAGAAAAAAGTTCATAGAGGTTTTTTTAGTCTTATAACTAAATAAAAAAAGCAAAAGCATCAGTATATGTTGTATTATGAATTGGGGAGGCTACCTTTAGGTATTAATACAAAAACAAGGATGACAAGCATTTGGAACAGACTTATATGCAGCTACATAGATAAATTATCATGTAAAATATATTATTTTCTACAAAATGACCATACAAATGAATTGAAATCGTTAAGATATACTGCTAAAATATTTAATGAGCCAGGAAATGGATTCATACGGCTCAATCAAAATCATAATAAAGTCAAAGGTATACAAAAATTAAAAGAGCAATCCCTAAAAGATCAGTTCTTTCATGAACGGTCAAATTTGTCAACCGGTTTAAGAAAAGGTTAACACTACTTTACTTTTTAAAACAGATTTTAGATTTTGAAACACACTTAAAATGTCACCGAACTCCTTAAACATTGACATGTTTTATTTGTAATTACCAGTGGAAACTGGGTAATTCCAAAGGTACCTATACTTACAAAAGTATAATCATTCTGTTTGGGTATGAAGACAAACAAATGAAATCTGTAGACATTGAAGCATAAATTAAGATTTTTTTTAAACTAACTTTTCATTAGGCCCCCTTTCCAATGTTTCTCGATCGATCGAACCCAATTTGAAAGGAACAATCCTTATGATGGTACAATCGCTCTGTGAAAGTTTGAAGTCAATCAGGTGAAATCTGGGGCCATGATATATTAACTAAAATTTTTTGTTAGGCCCCTTTTCCCATGATACTTAACGGATCAAACCCACTTCCGAAAGGAACAATCAATTAAATGGTATAATCATTCTGTGAATGTTCGAAGAGAATCTGTTGAAAACTTGACTGAAGCGTGTTAACTAGGATTTTTTTTATTAAATTTTTATAAGGCCCCTCCCCGTGTTTCTTGAGGGATCTGACCCGATTTCGAAAGGAACGATCCTTTTGATGGTACAATCATCCTGTGAAAGTTAGAAGAGAATCCGATTAAAACTGTTGACTCTTGAGCGTTAACGAGAACTTTTTTAATCAAAATTCAATAAGGCCCCTTTCCCGTGTTTCATAACGGATCCGACCCAATTTATAAAGGAACAATCCTTGTGATGGTACAATCATTCTGAGAAAGTTTGAAGGGAATCCGATGAAAACTGTGGACTCTAGAGTGTTAACAAGGAAAAGTTGAACGGACGGACGACGGACGGACGGATGGATGGACGGACGCCAGGCGGAAAAATGCCATCGTTATAGCTCTATTGGCCTTCGGCCAGTAGAGCTATAAATGACGTCATTTTATACTCCCTTATATTGAACCGTATTTGACACTATCAGATACGGTCTTTTTTTTGACGCGTCGGACTTTGTCTTTGTGGAATTTGTATACTGTACTAGAAATATTTATGGGTATATAATTTAATTGTTAGTTTCGTCTATCAAAAACGAGCGATCTGATTGGTCGAAAAATTTAATTCATACCTCCATGAACAAAATTTTGAGGACGCAGCCATTTTGTATGCTTCCGCATAAAATAGTTCCATACAAAAAGGTATCAAAATTTGTAAAGTTGTTGTATTTTTCGCTCGATGCTATTACATTATAAGAAATGAGAGAATAATTTTTGTTTTCATGGATGTATGAACCGAAAAACCTAATCACACTTATGTATGAATCCGCTTCGCGTATTCATACAGTGTGATTAGTTTTTTCGGTTCATACCTCCATGAAAACAAAAATAACCTCTTCATCTCTTAAATAATAAAAGAAAATCATAAGCGGAAATAGATGAGGTAGCTCTAGAGTGGGTGACCTATCTGCAATCTTGAGTCTCGCAATCTGAAAAAGAGTTGTATTTATGTATTAACAATTATTAACCTATTCCTCGCTCGGCAACTTTAGACTGGTCCCAATTCAAAGAAGATGCAGACAACAATTTCTAAAATTCTTTTCTTTGTCTTTTTGGGTAGAAAATATTTTGTTTTATACTTTGGAGTTCTGTTTACCACAAGTGTGGTTTATTAGCTTGGGTATTTATGGAAGATATTACACAATGCGTGTTAAACATTCAACCTTTAATATACAACTAACTAGTGCCTTGATACATAGGCGGGAATATATACGAGCATGCGCAGACAATATTATAAACATGTATTTACACTGTAGCATATGTAACATTTCGGACAAGTAGAAGAAATTGCTTGTTTCAAGCAATTTCTTCCTTGTCCGAAATGTTTCCCAAAGCTTTTTTCTTGAGTGACGTACAAAGGAGGGATTGAGTGGGAATGGGTTAATAATGCTATACATGTATATTGTATATAAAGACAAATATTTAACAGATAGAATACAGAAACGAATGTATAAATACTAGACCCTTAAGGATGCATGAATACTAAATATTTGACATAAATATTACATTTCAGATTATTTATTAGTTACAGTTTTTATTGGGCCCTATATTTTAATAATTGGATTAAAACCCAAAATTAATTACACATCTCATATACATAAATGTAAATAATTCACCCTAGTAATATTTTACTTCATCTAACCCTTCGCCACAGACATTTATACGGGTAAAAATTTAAAGAAGTTGCAGATAACTATTAGCTTGTCCCAAATAAACAAGAGGACCATAAAAGTCCTAATTCGCTCACCTGAATCATCTGCTGTTAAAAAAAATTGCAACAGAATTATCTTAGAGCGTAAAAATGAAGAAAAAAAATCATCTTATGACCTTGCACTGAATTGTAATATCTTTTTATCCATTCACAGTGATCTTTTTGACACCTCTCAAGAAAAACAATTGGGAAAACAATTTATGATAGGAAGAAATTGCTTGCAAATAGCATTTTCTTCCTTTTCCGCGATGTCTTCTATCGAGACAGTTGAAAAATTCTAAAATTTCATTAACTTTTAAATGGTTGTCTATAATTCCTTTCAATTTCGAACAGTTTAAAAAAAAAGCCGCTGTCTGAAAATGGGTTAATTTCAGAAGTGATAAGACCTGCTTCCAGCCGGCCGGCATGATGCGTGCAACCTGATCTGCAGCAGCACTGCTCGTGATGATATGCTCTTTACACATATTCCATATTTTACAAAAATGTGCAGATTTGAACGAGCGCAAACTGCCACTGGAGGCTTCACCACTAAATCCATTGAATCCCTGCGCCATAAAAAGTAGTTCTTATGTGTTCGAGGAATATTGTTGCTCTGTCTGTATCTCAAGAAAATAAGCTTTTAAACATTGTGGACAATGAAGAAAATGAAGAAATTGCTTGTAACAAGCAATTTCTTCAATGTCCACAATGTTTTCTTCCAATTTGAACAAGTCTGAGATATTGTCATGTTGTAGTGGGTTAACTCATTGGCTTCTTTATTTATCATGTCATCAGCTTTGAGAAAGAAGTTTACCCAACAAAACTACGCTTTGCCAGCTTACAGTACCTTCAGTATTTTGATTTCTGATAGTGCTGCTAAGCCCTAAAGACATGGTGTGTGCCGACTGAACTAGAGCTATGACACCAAACACGGTCACTCTTATAATCTTATTGCATAAACTACGATAACAGCTGGTGTTGTACTGTCTCTGATAGTGTAAGGATTATTACATACCGCCATGGCTATTTCAATAAGTACGAATGATTTCGTATAAAGATAGGCAGGATCTTGGTCCGGTGGCATGCTTTGTGCCACTAGATCTGAAGTTGCACTGTCCGTGCTACAAATATTTCCATACTTATTTTTTCACCTACGTAATCTGTTGTTGTTGTCGTTGCTTTGTTTTTATTTTGTTTTGTTCGTTTTGGTTCTGTTGTTTTGTTTTTATTTTATGTTTTTGTTCGTTTTGTTCCATTGTGTTTGTTTCCTGGGTAGCGTTGCTTAAGACTGGATGGCATGGTGTGTGCAAGCTGATCTTATACTTCACTTAATCCCTAGCTCATTTCATTTTAAGTGCTATCGACAACAAGCTTACTGAAATATTTGTTTGTAGTACTGTAACAATACTCATTCAATTCTCCGGGAAGAATAAGTAGTTTCTTCAAACACGCTCTGGGATGTGGATATACGGATTTTCTCCACTTGCCCCCAGACAAGAGATGATGTTTTTACTTTTGCGGGATCAAAGTCAACTTGTCCGCAAAAATTGAATAGATATATTTCGAGAAAATATTGTTGTAAATGAAGAAAATGATGGAACTCAGCATTTTCTTCATTTACAACAATATTTTCTATCCTTCAACATAAATATTTGGACCATGATTATTCGAGATCTATAATTGTACAAGGTATAGTGAGTTGTCAATTTTTGTCAACACCTATATTGATACAATTGACCTTTGATCACTCACTTACATTTATATTTTCTACCCGATATTCTCCCCGAACAAGTGGCAAAGCCCGTGTTGGACAAATCGGGCATGGGATTCCACAACACGTGTAACACCCTCGTGGCTATAGTTGCTCCTTGAATTTGAAGTCATGGGTTCGACCCCCGGCAGCGGCACATATCCTTTCGGCCATTTGTCTCTCACCAATGGATGGATAATCGTAAACCCAAGTGGGATAGCAGCTGGAGGCTAGGAAAGGATGTAGTGGCAGTGCTGGTGTGAGAAATACCAGAAATCCATTGTTAGGTGCCCCAGCCGCGAGATATAACTGAAATATCGCTAAAAGTGGCATTAAACTTTTTCAATCAATCAATGAACCTTAAATAATTGGGAAACTCACTTACCTCTGCTCTGGTACGGACGGGAATGACTACATAAAACCAATCGACGAATCTATGCTTCTAACGACTTTAATCTTCAGTGATTAGCTGTCTTGAGTGAGAATTGAGTGAGAAAACCGCAAAAAGCGTGCAACAGGTCGTATTAATCACGTGATTGTCAACATTTACTAGTCGACCCGGCTGACTGAATACACACGACTACATTTTTTTGTTGTTGTTGTTAATCTTGTTGCACAACTGATATATATACAGCTGCAATTGATTGATTGAATGGGACTTAACGCCACTTTTAACAGTATTTTTGTCATATCGCGGCGGCTGGAGAAAACTACAGCTACATAGAGATTGCGTTAGACTCATTCTATCCAATAGAAGACTAATTAAATATTTATAAAATCTATTTATCTGGTTTCCCTGGCTCCAGTCGATTTTCATTTTAAAACCCGGTCCCTCACGACAAAATATTAGACTGGTCCAAAACGAAATGGGTTTCAGACGACTGAGAAAGTGGGTTGAAAATGAAAAGTATGGGCTATATGAGATAGAAAACTTTGTGAGGAAACAAGAAATTGCTTATAACAAGCAATTTCTTCTTTTTACTGTAACGTTTCCTATGGCTATATTTCTTAACCTATTCCAACACAATCTCTCCTTTTTACGCTTCTCAAGAAAAAAAGCTATGGAAAACATTGTTGGAAATGAAGAAATTGCTTGTAACAAGCAATTTCTTCATTATCCACAATCTTTTCTATCCCAAAAATTTGTTTGTATATTTACTTTTTTTTATTCATTTGTTTACTTGTATGTTTGTTTGTTTGTAAATCTCCATATACATATCTCTATCATTACGTTATAATCATTGAAATTATAACAGTGATATTTTTTATAAATAGCGAAGGCAACGTTTGGGAAAAGACAATGTTCATTCATTCTAATTGACGTTTCGCTGGCCTCGCCTACCTTCTCCGCTGGCCCCGCCCATTGACTCCAAGAGAAAGTTCCGCTTCTATGTCATTACTCTGCAAAATTTCTGGCCCGTAATATGAAACTAAAATGTAGTTTGTTTGTTTGAATGGGGTTTTAAGCTACTTTCAACAATCTTTCAGTTATATCGCGGCGGCTTGAGCATCTAACAATGGAATCCTGGTATTTCTCACACCAGTACTACCATTACATCCTTTCCTAGCCTCCAGCTGCTCTCCCACATAGGTCTACGATTATCGACCCATTTGTGAGAGACAAATAGTCGGAAAGGATGAGTGCCGCCGTCGGAGATCGAACCCGGGACCTCTAGATTGACAGTCCGGCGCGCTACCGACTGCGCTATGACGGCGGCGAAACTAAATGTAGAATAATTAGTTTGAGACCTAAATGTCGCAGTAAACAACTTGAATAAGCTGTATCAACGACGTTTGGGTTGCCAAACGAACAAAGAAGGAAAATGGTTGTAACTACAGCTTGAATTATGAAACACTAGAGAGTGTTGAATGGAAACCACATTCTGGTGCCTTATGTAATGATGACATTGCTGTTTAATGAAACCAGGTAAAGCGGGTATTATCGTAATGTCATAGATATATCATTTCATTTTTAAATTCATTTATCAAAAACGAGCCTTGAGAATTGAAAGGAGTTGCAGACGATTTTTTATAACGTGTGTAGGTTGAAACATAATGAATATAGATGGCAGAAAATTTTGTAGGAAAATGAGAAATGGTTTGTCACAAGCCATTTCTCCTTTCCCACGATGTTTCCCTTGGTATTAATGTTTTGATTGAAAGGGGTGTAACGCCATTTTTAACAGTATTTCAGTCGTATCGCTGGAGCACCTAACCATAAATTCTTTGTATTTCTCAGTCCAGAACTACCATTCTTTCCTTAGCCTCCAGCTGCTATCCCACTTAGGTTTACAATTATCCACCCATTGGTGAGAGATAACGATCGTCCACCCATTAGTGAGAGACAAATGTCAGAAAGGATATGTGCCACCGCCGGGGATCGAACCCATGATAATGTACATGGGCGTCAAAGGCGTTGAGTGGTTAAGTGGGTAAGCAAAAAGCCTGCGGTTCGCTTGATATTCATGATACATAATGGGTTATTTGGCTTTTGGGTATTTGTAATATACTTGTAAATGTAAAGTTTATATTGTGTTATTTTGATTGCCAAATTAAGTCATGCGTTCAGGAAGAACGCCCTCTAAAAAATAAAATTTGAAAACACATTTAGCACTTTGAATCCGGATACCAGAATGGTAAGATTTTTTGTTTTTATTTTTATTTTTATTTTTATTTTGTTTTGTTTTTATTTTTTTATTTTTTTATTGTTTTTTTTTTGTTGTTGTTTTGTTGTTTTTTTGTTTTTTTTGTCATTTGTTTTTTTTTGTTTTTTTTTAATATTGAGCTTACTCCAGATAATGATTATCCTATTTTTCATAAAAAATTATTACTGTTATTTTCATTGCTATTTTTACAGTTATTATCATCATTATTAGTAGTAGTAGTAGTATTGATGTTCTTGTAAAAATTTATTAAATTTATTTTTTCTGTTATCATTATTTTCATTACCCTTATCGTTAATATAATTAAGATAAATATTTTCGTAGCGAGGTGAAACAGATGTGTGATTTTGGTTTCAGTTTCATTTTTCTATGAAAACAAAATATTCTCATTACTTCGTAAGTTATATTTCTAAGGTTTTTATTTATAAAATGTGTCCAACAAGCAGAATATGTATATGTTTAACCCTTTCCTTTTTGGCAAAATTTTAGACCTGTCCAAATTCAAAGGTTTTGAAGATAAAAAATGAAAGAGGGTTTGATTTAAAAATTACCATCATTAGGGTAGAAAAATTGTGAAAAGGGAGAAATTACTTATTACAAGCAATTTCTTTTTTCTTTTTTTTCTACAATGTTTTCTCAGTTATAAATTTACATTGACACAAAACCCGGGATTGAACAGGAAAGGGTTAAACAGGTTCAAAGTAAAATAGTTTTGTTCTCACTGAATCCAAATTTTCATGGGTTTTAAACGAGTTTTCCAGCCAAATAGAACACGGGTATTTTAGAAAAAAAAATGATTAATCTGTGTAATTATCTAACTTTTAATGTTCATGCACAAATGCTTCATTCATCATTTCATTATTGAATTCAGGTCAATTTTTATGGAATTATTCAGTATGAGAGATTACAAAATAGCTACTTTCTTGTTCATTTTCATTTCTTAGTGGGAGTGGCAAAACTTTAGACTGGTCCATATTGAAAGGAATTGCATACATCAATTTAAAATTTATGGAATTTTAGATTTTTCAAATTTCTGGCTATTAAACATTGTGGAAAATGAAGAAATTGCCTTTTCTTCGGTTAATCAGAACGCTCGTTTTTTATAGACGAAACTTTAAATTGAATTATTTATAACTTTCTTTCTTTCAGGTTCAGAAGAAGATTTTTGGGGGTTTCTTCAAGAACCTCTTGAATGTTTTATTAATCCGACAATTCTCCTACGAAGGGATCGATTTAGGGAGGTTTCCAGGGGGCAAACCTTTCACTAATGTCGGCATTCTCAGACCTCAACCACCCAACAAAATTAATGTGAGTAGACTTTTCTTGTCACCATCTGACCAATCGCGGCTGTCAGTCAAAGAATCAATCGACCAATCAAATAATTATTTGAACTGGAAGTGAACTTTGAGCTCCTATATTGGCCGACATTTTTGTAATACTCTTTTGTTTGGTTAAGCGACTTAAACGTCGTAACTACAGATTCTTCAATCTGTAGTTACGGCGTTAAGGTCGCCCCATAAACCATTTTAAATTATGTTACATGTGTCTTGTAATAAATTTTGCAAAGTAACGCGGCTAAAAATCGAGGTGGAATTTCCTGTCGGAGTCAGTGGGTGTGGCCAGCCAGATCAGTGAGCGATCCTTTGATTTGTTGGACTCGTTTGCATTGGTTTTTTATACGAGTGAAACATTGCCCATTGAATATCAAAAGATTATAATTATAACAGCTTTATTTCATGAAGGTCGAACATTGAGACATTTTCAAATTAAAATACCTGAAGAGTCCTCTTTACCTTCGCCATTGTGAAAATGATTACTGTAGTGACTAGGATGAAATGATACAAAGATGCATATAGATTTTGATTAACAACAAAATGAAGACAGAAAAGAGGGGGAAACATGTACATGTATATCATAAGGATTAGTAAATTTGCGGACAAGTTAGTAACTTAGGTATTTTCTGATGAGACTTTAGAATTGCTTCATTAGCAAATATTGTTTAAACTGACTTTTAAAACTGAATAAAGATGTTGCATCTTAGACTGAAAAGGGAATTTCGTTCCACACTCGCATGCTGTAGTATAAGAATTAAATTTTCTTGTACAATGTATTGAACTTTGAGTTAGTTATGTCATGATGATTAACTGATCGTAAATTGTAGTTAGAGTTATTACTAAAAGAAATGGCGTCTGTCATATATCCTGGTAAAAGGTAATTTCTACATTTTTATATTAATGTACCTGTGTGATCATTACATCGGTACGAAAGTTCACGATTTGACTCATTTGTCGCATCTATACTATATTATGCTAGCGAAGTCAGCGGTTGTATGGCAAGTGAGATCACAGAACGTATCACAGAACGTATACATAGAAAATTTCTAAATCGATTATTCCATGTCAAACAATCAATTTACGATTTATGTTGAACTAGGAAGGTATCCACTCCATATAATCATTAAAAAACAAACCCATGAAGTATAAAATTAAACTATTTTAACAGTTTTTTACCGAAATTTCGTAGTAGACTAATAGATAACTTATATCTGCGAGTAGTTTCAGGATATAAGAAATCGGTCATCTTTATTGATTTTTAAAAACTTAAGATAATTTCTGTTGTTCTGGATACTAATAGCAAGTTATAGAAATGCTGTAGTCCAGTTACGTGTATCAGCACGTCAGGTTCTTATAGAAACAGGACGTCATAGAAATGTTGCAGAGAATTTGTAACTTTGGTAATTTCATTTCCTATTAGTATGTCCATTTGAAAAAGAATTAAGACAAGTTTATTTCTAAATAAAAAAAGCCAATTTTCATCTTGACAACCCTCAATGCGCGCCTGACTTTATTCACAATATAAACTCGGCGATTCTGTTTTCTTTTAGTATAAGTATTTGAAAACGTAAAACTTTTTTTTTCTTTCTTTTTTTTTTATTACTGAGCTCGGATAAATTTCCCTCTTTGCATATCTTTTTCCTTAGATATATTTTTATGAATATTATCGTCCTTAGTCGTGCAAAATGTCGTTACTACAGCTTGAATACAGATGTAGTTAAGACTTCTGCACGCCCAACGAAGCTATTTCGATCATTATTTTCTCAGGTGCAGTTTTTCCTTTTCACTCGGGCAAACAGGAACACGCACCAGAAAATTCTACCAAGGACCATAACTCAGTCAAATTTTGATGGGTCAAGGCGAACACAGTTTCTTATCCATGGATACAAAGATTCGTGTAATTCAGACTGGATACAGAGAACGCGGGAGGAATTGTTGAAGAAGGTAGGTAACTCGAACTAAATACAGAGAGTAAGGGAAGAGTTGTGAAAAAGGGGTAGGGGACTTAATGAAATAAACCGCATAGTTTTTGAAGAGTTACCTTCTTTATTTTGTGATCGGTCATCGTCCGGCGTCCGTCCGTCTGTTCGTCCGTCCATATGTCCGTCCGTCCTTTCACAATTTGAAAAAAAAATCTTCTCCTTCTATACTAACCATGAAATTCCAACCAAATTTCACAGAAATTATCCTTAGGTTATGCTCTTTCAAAATATTTCAAAGAATTGAAATCCATGAAGAACTAAGGTTGCAATGGCAACCAAGTAAAAAAAATAAATAAATCTCCTCCTAAACTAGAAGGCAGCTTTGATATTTGGTATATATCATCATCTTTACCAATATACTTCAAAGATTTACCGTAATCTGAAAATTAGGAATAATCTTTCAAATTCTTCTTTTCCAAAACAATTAGGAGAATAGCTTTGATATTTTGTATTTATCATAAAGTCGCAAGCCATCATACTCAGGACCATCATGGTCCTCTTTTCTATTGTATAACATTCGCATTTTATGCGCTAGATAAGGACGTGGATGTTTAAGGAAGTAGGTAGTTTAACCCATTCCAACACAGCAAAATTTTAGACTGGTCCAAATTGAAAGAAGCTGCAGACGACAATTTCATGTTGATGGAATTTTGAATTGTTTCGTCTTTTTGGATGGAAAACATTGTGGATAATGAAGAAATTGCTTGATACAAGCAATTTCATCATTATCCACAATGTTTTCCAAAGTTTTTTTTCTTGAGGGGCGTAAAAAGGAGGGATTGAGTTGGAATGGGTTAAACCTGATTCAGACAGACAGGAGGAGTTGTTTAGAAGGCAGGCTACTCCATCTGGGTACACATTTTAAGGGAGGGGTTGTTTTAGAATGTATGGGAGTAAAAGTGAATTCTGAGGTCAATGGATTTATTAAACAGAATAAACAGACTAATGACAGGTTATTGGCAGGTAGGAAACCTGAATACTGATTACTGAATACAGGTGACAGATGTGTAAGAAGGTAGGTAACTGAATATTGATACCGAGGGCTAGAAAGGTTTTGTTAATTGAGGCGGGACTCCAACTTGATACAGGTGGAAAGGGAGGAGATGACCCTTCCCTGTTTTATTGATTAATCCGAATCGAAATAGATTTCAGAAGACAATGAAAATTTAATGCAATTTGAAATGAAACCATCATGTGTGGTATAAAATGTTGTTGTAAAAAGAGAAATTGCTTGTTACAAGCAGTTTCCTCTGTTTTTCCTTAATGTTTTCTCATGTATCAAATCAGAGTGGCGTAAATGTCCGGGTTTGTACAGGAACGGGCTAAGCTACGGTCGCGAAGAAGTTTTTAACTCAAAATGAATACAGAGTAAAAGAGAACAATTGTTAAAGACGGTGAGTGTGAATCAAAGTAGATACAGAATTCAAGGACGAAATTGTTTGCTGAGGAACATGTTCAAACTGGACACAGAAAGCAAGGGAGGATTGTAGTAAGAAGATCGATAACTCAAGCTGGATACAAAAAGTAATGTAAGGATGTGAGGGTAGGTTGCTCAAAACGGATACAGAAAGCAAGGGAGTTATAGCATCAAAAGGTATATTACTCAAACTGGATACAGAGAGTAAGGTAGGGGTTTACTCCAAAGGTATTTACTCAAACTGGATACAGAGAGTAAGGTAGGGGTTTACTCCAAAGGTATATTACTCAAACTGGATACAGACAGTAAGGTAGGGATGTGAGGGTAGGTTTGCTCAAAACGGATACAGAAAGCAAGGGAGTTATAGCATCAAAAGGTATATTACTCAAACTGGATACAGAGAGTAAGGTAGGGGTTTACTCCAAAGGTATTTACTCAAACTGGATACAGAGAGTAAGGTAGGGGTTTACTCCAAAGGTATATTACTCAAACTGGATACAGACAGTAAGGTAGGGATGTGAGAGTAGGTTTGCTCAAAACGGATACAGAAAGTAAGGGAGTTATAGCATCAGAAGGTATATTACTCAAACTGGATACAGAGAGTAAGGTAGGGGTTTTCTCCAAAGGTATTTACTCAAACTGTATACGGAGGATGAAGGGGTTGTTAAGAAGGGGTGGTACTAAGCTACGGTGACGTTTTGCTGCGAAGCTCCGAAGACATGTTTAGAACAGTAAGCTAATAGACTGATACCTCCCGTCGAAGCTTCCTTCATATATCAAGTCGATATAGGTACTCCGACTCCGACAGAAAGTTCCGCTTCAATTTTAAACGGCGTTGTTTTGCAAAATTCATAAACAGTCGCCTGTAACAATAAGGTGAAATAGTAGGTTGGCGACCTTAACGTCGGAACTACAACTTGAATAAGCTGTAGTTACAATGTTTCGGTCACCAAACCAACGAAAATGTTTCAGAAAAATGGCTGCCAATGTTGGAGTTCAAAGATCAATTTCGAGCTGAATGATTTATTTGATTGACAACGGCAATCGGTCAATTTTATTATAACAAAATAAAGATACTTCAGTGTTTTTGCTACGGAATGTTTCTATATTAAAGTTGCTATAAAAAGTCGCATTGTTTAACTAAGCATTACAAGTAGGACATCGTAGAGGCCTTATTCAAATCTAATATAGCGATTGATTGGTTTATTAATTTAATGGTGTTCATTACCATTTTAGGCGTTTTAATTAACTCTTAATTATTTCTTACTTTCCTCCTTTTAAATGAAAATTATGCTTTAATCACTTGAATGATTTCATTATTGTTTAAACTGATTACCATGATAATATTTTCAAATGGGTCAAAAAACAAAGACGGCAACGGGCTGTACTCTCCATTCTGTGGTCTAGAGTTTGAATCCCGACTCCACCCGATATCCTTACCGACATTTGACATAACTCATCGCGACATTCATCATTTTTATCACCAATGGTAGCATGGACAGTAGTAAGCCCATGTGGGATGAGCAGCTGGTACTTCGGATCTGATGTTCTGATTGTATTGGAGTTAGAAATGACAGGATGTCATAATTAGGGACACAAGTGGCCGCAATATAACTGAAATACTGTTGAAAGTGGCGTAATACCCCATTCAAACAAACCAACCTGAAGAGGAAGAATCGCTTGTGGCAGAATTAGCATTGTGAAAACTACAAGATTATTCGATTTTCTAGCGCTTGGAAAATGTGATAGTTTTGAATACCTGATACACTTTAAGTGTTATTAAGGAGGAAAAGCGATCAACTTCATTCAGCTTTTTAACAGGTATTTTTTATAACCCAGCTTACTTACAGTTTGTTTAAAGCGTTCAACTCGATTTTATGCGTATTTGTAAAGAAAAACAAAAAAAAAATTCGCCATAGTTGGGTGTTTATCAAAAGTTATTCTAAGGCAGCAAGCTTACTCCGTAATGGGGAAATTTTATACTTGTTCATATGAATCTGTGCGTGACAATATCAACCATTAACATTGAACAGCCACTATGGGCATTTAGAATATTCGCTGATCCTCTTACGAAACTTTACGTCAGTATCTACCTACAGTGCGCACACTGAAGACTCTGATCAGACTGTGCATCCGCACAGTCTGATCTGAGTCTTCAGCGAGCACATTGTAGGTAGTTTTTATTTTGCGCCCGTGTGTAATGGTTTTGGAATGTCTCATCGAGGCTCACTGTTAAATATTACCAAATAGTGACACTTTCTGGCGCCCTGAAGAAATACGATCGCGGAAAACTTTGTGGGAAATGGAAATTGTGGGAAATGGAGAAATTGTTTTCAATGTGCAATTTCTCCTTTCTTCACAATTTTTTCAATCATATTTGGCATTTATTTTTCAATTCGGTTATGTCTAAAATTTTGTTCTAACGGGTTAATGGGCAGGGTTTGTAGTATTGTTGTTGTTGTTGTTGTTTATGTTGATGATGGTGATTGTGATGTTGCTGCTGCTGCTGCTGATGATGATGATGATGATGATGATGTTGTTGTTGTTGTTGTTTTAGGGAGGGGATTGTGGTGGTGGTAGGTTTTTACTTCATTATCATTTGGGGGGGGGCGTATTTTTGACAGATTTTCACAGACATCACTTAGATTGATACTTATTCAATGTCATTCCAGGGTGATTTCAATGTTGTTTGTGTGGACTGGAGAAAAGGTGCTGACACGTTGATCTACGCTCAGGCCGCGTCCAACACACGGGTGGTTGGGGCAATAGTTGCCGTGATGATTAAACAGCTGAACAGTCGTGCAAATGCTCAATACAACAATATTCATATCATCGGGCACAGCCTGGGAGCTCATGCCGCGGGGTATGCTGGTCACGAAATACCAAACCTTGATAGAATTACAGGTAAATTTTTAGTATATCTGTATATTGTAATATTTTCATGTTAAAAAAGTATTTGATTCGAACCCCTGTTATGAAAAGCTGTCTAGTTTTACCGAAAAATATCTTGTTTTATATTTTTAAAAAAAAATGGTTGCGTGCTCAAAATTTGCTCGTGGAGGTATGATTTTTTTTTCGACCGATCAGAACGCCAGTTTTTGACAGACGAAACTAAAAATGAAATTACAAGCCCTTGTGTGATATTTCCTACGATGAACCGCAGATACCGAGCAGCCTCAACAGACAAATTGGACATTTAGATTATTTAAGAGATGAAGAGAATATTTTTTTGTTTTCATGGAGGTATGAACCGATGCTCTCTTTTTTTCCATTTTAGTACAGTTTTAATTTTTGTCTGAACATCTTGAAATTCGGACCTTCTGTAATTTTGTTACAAGCAATTTCTCGTTTCGTTACAAAGTTTTTTACCCTAGTTTGTAAGTAAACTTTTCAAAATTAATGCACTTTTATGTGTCGGCTGCAACCTATTTGAACTCGGAACATTGAAAAATCGATCGGTCTGGTAATGGTTTAAAATTTACAATAGATTTGAAGTAACTGTTGTTTGCTTTTGTCAAGGACTTGATCATCAAAGATCATCTTGAAGAGACACAGAACCTATCGTCCGGCTCCATACTGGAGATGATAAATTGCGGGGTCGATGGTCCGGCCCGCCAACTCAGCTGGCCACGTCCGCTGACTCCTACACTAAGTTTTATTTCGATATTAAACTGCAAATTTTAAGCCAAAACCATGTAAGAAATTTTTTTAAGTCTCCAAACCAACAATATAGTTCACATAAATTTCGGCCAATTCAAAATTAGATTCGAAGTTCACTACCGGTTTAAATGAACGATTTGTTTGGTCGATTGATTCTTTGATCGACAACGCGATTGGTCAATTTGTAAAATAAAATAAATAAATAAAGGAACTGTTGTTTTCCTTCATTTAAGGACTAGACCCTGCTGGACCGTCTTTTAGAAACACGGGTACTATCGTCCGGCTCGATCCGGGAGATGCCAATTTCGTGGACGTTATTCACACGGACGGAGAGAGACTGCTTCAAGGAGGTATAGTACCTGCAATGTTATTTTCTGTGAATTCTGTGATATTCTGGTAAAATATTAATTCTTGCCATGCTGAACCCGAAAATATTCCTGGTTGGGCATGAGGTGTAGACCAAGATCAGCCTGCACATATGTGCAGTCTGATCTTAGTATACACCACCTGCTTGTCCCTTTTCAGCTAGAGGTATTTAAAATATAAAATTTCGAAATGAATATTAACCATCAATCGGTGATTCCAGTGTCTTCATCCCTTTGATTTTTAAATGCAATTTTGTATAGGATTTCATTCAGCATTACAAGGGTTGAAATGACATGACTACCATCTTAGTAATTATTTCACATTCATACTCAATTTCAAATAAATCCGACTCAATGTTTTTGTGGGGAAGTCTATCTTTTTTCGTTACTGTTTCTTTCCGAATCCCGACGGAAGCCGGCTAAGTGACAAGGCCGGTTTGTGAGTTGCCCGCTGGTTAAATGAATGGTTACCGTGCCAGGCGCTCGGTAACAAAGAAGGGATTCGGGAGGTACTGCTCACACAAGGAAAAAATTTCTCAGAAGTCAAAGCTTGCTGTCCCTTTAAATAGGGGTGATACTTTACATGTACAAAACCCTTATCTTTACCTTTAAATAATTCGTGCATAAGAAATGATAAATGTTTACGCTAATGGCACCAAACTGAACTTCAACGGACATATTTTTAAACAGGACTCGGTATTTATCAAAGAGTTGGTGATGCTGATTTCTATCCGAACGGTGGCAAAGACCAACCTGGCTGCCCTAATGACTCCGGATCCCATGCTTTCTCGAGGTTGTTGAAGGGTCAAAAACTGGAAGGTAGGTGTCAAGAATTTTTGAGTTGGGACTTGATTTCCTTTATTCATTTTTTGTCTTTTATTATTTAGTGGGGGTTTTTTAGGGGGTGCTGTTGTTATTATTATTGTTTTATTATTTGCTCTTATTTTTGTACTCGGTGATCATGGTGATAGAGCTTATTGATCTTAAGATTCACGATATATATTTCTTACAACGCTTACCTCCGGTCAGCTGGGACAGCAGTGTGCTGTGCTCTCAATGCTTGGATCGTGAGTTTGAAATCCGGCTCGGCAAACATTCCTCCGGCCATTTGACAAGTCATAGCGACATACGTCATTTGTGACAAAGTTGGGTGAGCTGCTGGAGGTTTGGATCGAATATTGCAATTGTGGGGGTGCTATTGAAAGAAACAGTAGTAGGACATGGTTATGTTCACCAGCTTTGCGATATAACATACTATTGAAAGTGGTGTTTAACCTCAGACAATCAACATTCTTACCATTTACCGGTACTATGAAAAAATAAAGAGCTTTCGATGATACTTTTATTAAATTCGCACGCATGTATGATACAAACGGTATTGCAGCTGCTATTGTGATTGACGTGTTTCGAGATGTTATTCATTCAGCTTAAAACCAGACGACACATTTTAGACTGGTCCAAATTCAAAGAAGTTGCAGACAACAATATCATGTTGATGAAGCCTAAAAGATCTTCGTCTTTCTGAGTAAAAAGAAAGTGTGAGAAATAAGGGAATTGCTTGTTACAATTATATTTCCGGGCATTTTTGGGGAGTATTTTAAAAAACGGGTTTGTAGGGTAATGGTTAAAATGAACGAAAAGCATTGTCTTAACTCACTACCAGACGAAAAGATAATTTAGACTGGTCCAAAATCACAAAATCAAAGAAGATGCAGACGACAATTAAAACTGTATTTCAATAGAAAAATCAAAGTCAAATAAGGAAAAAAACTCGAGAAAAGCAATTTCTTCTTTCTTCAAAACATTTTCCACCTATACTTTTCTTCATAGCGGAAAAATACGGGATTGTGTGGTAATGAGTAACAAATTTTTATTCACCTACTTTCAGACTTTATTCTTAGTTTCGCCTGTGACCATATGAGAGCCCCTTACTATTTCGTCGAGTCCATCAATAGCAACTGCTTATTTCGAGCCTGTGACGGATCGAAGTGTTCGAGAATGGGGTTCTTTGCTGACCTCAATAAATCTCCTGGCAGATACAGCTTAACCACGAATAGTAATCCACCTTACTGTAAAAACTGACGGATCGACGCTTTCAGTTAAATAAGAAATAAAAAACTCGAATGGCCAATAGAATCATGCATTAACCTTTTCCTGTTTGGTAAAATTTTAGACCTCCCCAAATTCAAAGGTTTTGCAGACGAAAATTAAAAGTGGGTTAAATTTGGAAAAATAAGCTTTCGTTTGAGTGGGAAATATTGTTGAAAAAGAAGAAATTGCTTGTTATAACCAACTTCTTCTTTTTCTACAATATTTTCTCAATTATGATTTAACAGGGACGTAAAGACTAGGGATTGAACAGGAGAAAGAGTTAAGACCTAAAGTGAAATTTGATCTCCGAAATTTAGATAGAGCATTTTGTTGGTTTTTTGGTGACCGAAAGATAGTAACTACAGCTTTTTTCAAGCTGTAGTTGCGACATTTGCGTCGCAAACCAACGATTTACCTTTTAAATTATGTCCTTGACCAAATATTATACAAAGTAAAAATGTTTATTTTCTCGGTCGATGTCGCCATGTCGGCGATCAATAGGCTAGGTCTGCGATCCGTCAATTAACCCTTTCCTGATTTGAAAAATTTTAGACCCGTCCAAATTCAAAGGTTTTGCAATAGGCTAGGTCAGCGATCCGTCAATTAACCCTTTCCTGATTTGAAAAATTTTAGACCCCTCCAAATTCAAAGGTTTTGCAATAGGCTAGGTCAGCGATCCGTCAATTAACCCTTTCCTGATTTGAAAAATTTTAGACCCGTCCAAATTCAAAGGTTTTGCAGACGAAAATTCAAAGCTAAGTTTATTTGAAAAATAACCATTTGGTAGGATAGAAAATATTGTGGAAAAAGAAGAAATTGCTTGTTACAAGCAATTTCTTTTTTTACCCACAATATTTTCTAAAGTATAAAATCATAAGGACCTAAAAACCAGTGATTGTACAGGAAAGGGTTAAAGAAAGAGATGTTTGGAAAAGACGGTGAATAATGAAAAGAGACGCACGCAGAAGGATTTTAACTACACTGAGTTGTTATAAGTCCATTGCCAAGGAAACCTGGATTTTGATTGAGCATAATCAACAAAAACTGTAGTAACCGTATCATGAAAAGGAGAAATTGCTCGCCAAAAAAAATTATTTTTGCCTATTTCCAACAATGTTTTCTATGATATATCTATGCTACATAGATGAAATATCATCTTCAAATTGGACCAGTCTAAACTAAAGCTGTATTGTTTATGCGGGAAAGACGAGCCTCCCAAGTAGGAGACATTCTTGAAAGTAAAAAAAGCTGTAGTTATTACGTTTAGGTCACAAAACCAACAAAAATGTTTCGCATAAATGGCGGAGCTCAAAGCTCAATTCCGGGCTTGATGAATAATTTGATTGATCGATTGATTCCTTGATTGACGGTCGTGATTGGTCAATTCCATGACCAACCATTAAATATCCCTTATATAGATTATAGTCAGCGTATATAAATTGTATCTGTTTTATAATAAAATACTTTCTGTTGCAAAAAACGACATGTTTCGTATGTGCAGTAAACATCAGTTTCTCAGTGACCCATATTTCTCGGCGGAACACACCCATGACCACATCCTAGTCTTCTTATATCTGAAAGACGGATAATGGGGGACCGCTTTGTCTCCCATTCCCACACGACAAAATTTTAGACTCTTCCAAATCGAAAGATGTTGCAGACGGCACTTTTAAAGTGATTGAATTTTAATTTTTTCATCTATTTGGATAGAAGACATTGTGGATAAAGAAGAAATTGCTTGCTTTATCCACAATGTTTTCCTTTTTTTTTTTTTTTTTTTTTTTTTTTTTTTTTTTTCTTGGGGGGCTAAAAAAGGAAGGATTGTGTTGGAATGGGTCAATAAAGATTTTTTGTATTTCGATTGCTACGAAAGCTTTATGCTTATAGAGTCGCTCTCGAACACTCACAACACAAATGCTTCCACTTCCTTCAAAGAGAGCCAGTAGCTTAAATCCACTACCACCCAATTTTACAGCTTGCTAGACCGGGCTGGTTATCAACTGTCTCGCCAATAAACATACCTCGGTGACGGCAGAGCTCGAAACCGTGATCACAAGATCATCAATCAAGCGCCCATACCACTCGGCCATCGAGACAGTCCTTTCATTTTTATTTCCCTTTTATTGTCGTTTTGTATATAAGCTGTAGTTTCGACGTTTAACAAAAAACTTGGCTTAATTGTCGATATTTGTTGGAGTTCAAAGTTCACTTCCGGCCTTAATTTAATATTTAATTAGCCTATCGATTTTTTGATTGACAGTCGCCATCCGTCAACTCCGTCAACTCAGTCAAGTACTCCGCTACCAATCAACAAAGGTTAAAAACAAGAGAATCTATACAAAAATGCCAGGCAATTCACATCACTTTTATGAGGAAACCAAGATAATCTTTCATATATTGTCGAGATGGTCGTGACAGTGAAACTGCAAACGACTTTGTTTCTTCTTCATGGTGGCTATTTCGGAAATAGCATCTGAATAGACGTTATCATTGTGTTTTTGTTTTGTTTTTGCAAGAGATTTTCAATAAGATTTTTCAATAACTTGAACTGGTCGATTCTAGACTATTTCATGGAACTCTGTTAAAAATATTGTGGATATGATTACCCAACTAAATTTCCAAATATTGCAGGTATCTTGAAATATATGTCCAATTTGTGGAAAATCCTGAATAGGTTGACTAAAGTGCTAATTAACATATCAACCAAATTTCGTGAAATCCCTACATAAAGTGTCCGAGATATAAGCCCTACTTATACTTCCTTTTTGTCGGCAGTTTCGAAATAGGTCGACATTTAAAAGGAAGTGTCTGTTGACTGATACTGCATGAACTCAATCTCCAAATTTCAAGGGCTTGACCGATGATCGACCCCCGTCCATTGTCCTCCGACAAAAAGTTCCTCTTAGATACCTAACGGCGTTATTCTACAAAAATCAAGATTGGAGGATCGCTGGTGACATCCACACATCTCCAACAGGAAATAGACCGAGATATTGAACTGCGTTTATTGCCAAATGTGTGATCATTTACTTTTAGAAAAAGAATAAAATGATAACATGTCACATGTGAAAGAAAAGCAATATGGTTGGTTGGCGACCTTAACGTCGCAACTACAGCTTGAATAAGCTGAAGTTACGACCTTTAAGTGGTCAAACAAACAAAAGGATAGTCTGTTACATTTAGAAAAAGAATAAAATGCTGACATGTAACATGTGAAAAAAAAGTGAAATGGATGGTTATCGACCTAAACGTAGCAACTACATCTTGAATAAGCTGTAGTTACCACCTTTTAGTCATCAAACCAACAAAAAATCTTCACACAAACGTCTGTCAATGTTGGAGTTCAAAGTTCACTTCCGGTCTAAATAGTACATGGTTGGTCTGTCCACATTTTGACGGACAGTTGCGATCCATCAATGCCGAGATCAAATGTCCAAAGAATAAGCGAGAACCAAATTTCCTTTAACCCTTTCTCACACCATGGCGATTTTGACGACCCTCAAAAATCAACTTAGGAAAACATTGTGGACTATGAAGAAATTGCTTGTTACAAGCAATTTCTCCATTTTCCACAATGTTTTCTAGCCTTAAAGGCAAATACTTTCTAAATTCCACCGGCTTGAAATTGTCGTCTGCAACTTCTCTCAATTTAGACCAGTCTAAACTTATGTCGTGTGATAATGGGTCAAATGGCTGCCTTTTTTTGAAAATGGTTGCCGTTTAAAAACAAATGATCGATTAAGAATAACATCCCTTTTGAACATGTCCAGATATTTCATGAAATTTCTGACAGATAGTGAAAAATTACGAGATAGAAGCCCGCCTCATGTTTCCGATGTTGATCATGGCCATTATTAAAATTGCAAAAAAATAAAATTGATTGTTGCGCGATGAAAAACATTTACTACTAATTTCCAACAAAATGTGGTATTAGCATAACATGCATATTCCTTTTGATGTCAACCATTTTAAACATGTTGGCTATTTAAAACGCATTATCATGACATTTTCGACATGTGATACATGAAATATCCATTATATTTAACAAATAGCGTCTAATATCTGGGTTTTGAATGGGGTTTAACGCCGCTTTTCAAAAATTTTCAGTCGATTCGCGAAGGCTGGAATGACTAACAATGTATTCCTGGCATATCTCGCACAATTACCACCATAACATTTCCTAGCCTCCAGCTGCTATCCCACTTAGGTTTACGATTATACATCCATTGGTAAGAGACAAATGTCGGAAAGGATATGTATAGCCGCCGGGGATACATTACGAGACGTTTTTCAATAAAATCGCATTTTTAGCTTCGGACAAAAATAATGAAGATGTCATCAATTATCGTTATTGTTGTCCGAAGCTGAATGCGATTTTATTGTAAAACGTCTCCTCATATATCAAAATTCAAAGCGTCACCAAGAAATGAGGGTGTCACGTTGTTGCATTTGTTAGTATTAAAACAAAGTACTGAAAGTACTGTAAGCTAGCAAAGCATGATTTTGATAAGTAATAATCTTCTTTGTCAAAGGTTATCATGATTAAAAAGAATTAGGTTAAAGTAACCAAGGAGTTAACCAATTACAACATGACAAAATATTAAAGAGGTTCAAACTGAAAGATGTTGCAGACGACAAATTCACGTTGGTGGCATTTAGAAAATGTTTGCCTTTTAAGGTAGAAAATATTGTGGACATTGAAGAAAATGCTTGTTACAAATATCTTCGTTTCCCACAATGTTTGATAATGCCTTTTCTTTGGATGCTTAAAAAGCGGGATTGAGTGTAAATAGGCAATATAGCATGTTTTTGAAGGAGTGCTCTACAATTGAATAAATTTAATTAATTTGGCCATACAAAGCAGTGTGCATAGTGAAGATTCTGTTCAGTCTCATTTTGAACACCATATGTTAAAATGCGAGCTTTGGCAATCAGTTTTGGGACCCCCCCCATACCCCGCTGTTTAATGTCTAAGTGGACCAGTGATCCGTCATTTGCCCCGGCCCAGGTCCCGCTTTGCATTCCAGCCCGACCGGCCCAATTCTTAGAGCCAATCCTTCTCCCGAAGTTACGGATCAATTTTGCCGACTTCCCTTACCTACATTGTTCTATCGACTAGAGGCTTTTCACCTTGTGAGCTAAAAATAACGAGGAGATGAAGTTGCGGGCAGAGTTTGCAATATTCCTGAAGTACACAAGTACCATTTATTATGACGTAGGCATTCAACGAATTTAGTGGCTAAGCCTCTAGAGGCAGTTTGCACTCTTCGAGCTTTGAGAAGACCCCAAAATTTAGCGAATGGCAGATCACTGGTCCACTTAGATATTAAACAGCGGGGTTTGGGGGGTGTCCCCCAAAACTGATGGCCAATAACATATAACAAAAAAATAAATCGTTGGTTGTTGACATAAACGTCGTTATTATAGCTTGTTTAAGCCGGCTGTAGTTCGGCTGTAGTTACGAAGTTTATGATGGTAAAACCAACAAAAAAGACTAACATAAATGTCTGCCAATGCGTGAATTCGAGGTTCACTTCCGTCGCTATCTTGCGATTCGAGGGTAAATGACATCAACGTCACATGACGTCAACGGCAACAACGTCAAAAAATGGAAATGACTTTGGCGGAAAAATGTTATAACATTACATAGTATAGACATTTAGAACAGTATCGCAATGGTAAACAGTCATTGACTGGTACGAACTGATTATGGTACGAAACGTCCGTAATTCATCGCAATTACCCTCAAATTGGTCTTTGATCTTTGTCTGCATTGCCTTTTCCTACGGATCGTCGCTGTCAGTAAAAAGTCAATAGGCCAATCAAACCAATCGTTTAGACCGGAAGTGAATGTTGACATGTATTTCAAACATTCTTTATTTGTTTATCAGCTCAAGCGTCGTTATAACAGCTTGATGTTTCGTTCGCCAACCAACGATTTACTCTCTCTCTCTCTCTCTGTGTGTTTGTGTGTGTGTGTGTGTGTGTGTGTTCTTGGCACAATATTTAAGGAAAAAAAAAGTTTCGTTGATAACCTCAAATGTCAGACTGCAATACCGGATGTTAGTAGGCGTGGTCAGCGATCCGTTATATGGTTCTCCGACAGGGTAAGATTCCCATTCCCACACAGTGACGCTTTTGGACGCACTTCAAGAAAACTTGGTTGAGAAAACATTGTGTGAAATGAAGAAATTGCTAGTAACAAGCAATTTCTTCATTTTACGCAATGTTTTCTACCAAGAAAGTTAAAAAAAATCTAAACATTCATTAACTTTGAATAGTCGGTTGCAACTCCTTTCAATTTTAATCAGTCTAAAATTTTGCCGATATGCGTTAGATAAAAACCTTATATGGTCAATCTTTAGGTAATTGTAAAAAATGTACACTCCAATAAAAAGGGGGTGTTGAAACTGGGCATCTTATAGTGTAGGAGCCGCTAGGGTAAAGGATGGAGTAGCTTGTAACGTATTTATCATTTCTTTTTTTCCGGCATGATGTCTTAAACATGAGGTATCGATATTTCTGAAACTCAGATAAGAAAAATCTGCCAACTGCCGAAAAATACGCTTAAACGAACATTTAATACTTTAACTTGAGTCAGACGTTATCTTCGCGGTAATCCGATAGGCCTAAAGTGGCTTTTTGTGGTTATTTAGGAAAGATTCAGCGGACTTCCAGGTTATTTTTTTATATGTATCACGGAATTCGGTTGTCGACATCGCATGACCTCATTTGACCCAAAGTCCAACTCGAAAAAAGGCCTTTATCAAGACAAACATTCTGACCTAACGTCAAGACATTCAAGGCAAAAATGTGACCTCTAGAGCGCACACTATATTTGAAAATTTAGTTTTTGACCCCAAATGAACTAATAATGACTTCGCCAAATTCTCATAGTGACAAGCATTCTGTCCAAGTTTCAAAGCGTGTTAGCTAAAATTGTGGCCTCTAGAGTGCACACAAGATGTTGACACGTGATTTACGATGTAAAACGGAAACAGCTAGATCACAAAGCCTCACCTTGAGCACTTGGTCTCAAATGAGCTAGAAATGCCTATAGTATTTGATCTTATAGTTATAAAGAGACACACACATTGTAATAATAATTTGATCACTTTCTTTATTAATCATATTAATGAAAACAAATCAGTCATACTGATTGAGAACAAAGTCTTTTTGTAATCATTTTGAAAAAGGAATAACAGTAATTAACCTATTTGCAATCAGTCCCCGAGTTTTGACACTCTGCAGAATTATAGCTTTGGAAAATATTGTCAGAAAAGGAGAAATCGCCTATAAAAAGTAATTTCTCATTTTCTTACATTTTTTCTACTGTATTTGACACTTATTTTCCCTATGAATTATCATCTGCAACTTCTTTCAATTTGGACTAGTCTAAAATTCTAAGTCTAGTGATGGTATAACCAGTGTAAACCTTTAACCTATTACCAGACGACAAAATTTTAGACTTGTCCAAATTGAAAGAAGTTGCAGACAACAATTCTAATTAAAGGTATCTTTAAAGAGATAGGCACAGGTCAAAGAGATAGGCACAGGTCAATCAACATTAATATTTCAACAAGAGAGCCAAGACGGCTCTGAATCGCCCACCTAAATTCTTAATGAACGAAGACATATGAGTTTACAATACGGGCACAATTTTGATGTTTTTGAATTACAGTGAGTAATAATTTGAAGTAGTTTGACAGAGAACCAAAAGGTAATGTTTTCATTCGCCTTTTATAAGGCGATGCTTCATACACAATTTCAAAGCTCTTTCCGTAAAGAAATCAAAGTACTGAAAGTACTGTAAGCTAGCAAAAAGTGTTTTTTAAAGTAATCTTCTTTGTCGAAGGTTGTCATGATAAATAAACGAGGTTAGATTAACCAAGGGGTTAACCCATCCTCACACGATCCCTCCTTTTTGCGCCCCTTAAAATAATAGTTCTGGAAAATAATCGGAAAATGAAGAAATTACTTGTTATAAAAATTCCATCAAATAATTATTGTTGTCTGCAACTTCTTTGAGGACTCTGATAAGAGTAATTATGAACTCGATGTGCTCAGCCTGAGGTTGTAATATTCCTGAAATAGTCAAGAACTATTTATTATGGCATATGCATTCAGTGGATTTAGTGGTCAAGCCTCCAGTGGCAGTTTGCATTCGTTGATCTCTGAGACAACCTCAAAAGTTTGATCATTTACTGGCTAAAAGGTAATGCTGAAAGACACATAACAAACTCTTCCTTTAAACTCACCTTCAGCACTTTTGACCTCAAGTGATGTTATAGGTTTGATCCCCGTTGGCGGTCTATATCCTTTGGGTGGATAATCATAAACCTAAGTGGGATAGCAGTTGGAGGCTAGGAAAGGATGTAATGGTAGTACTGTTGTGAGAAATACCATGGATCTATTTATAAGTGCTCAAGCCGCCGCGATATGACTGAAATACTGTTAAAAGTGGCATTAATTAACATTCAATCAATCAACCTCAAGTGATTTAAAAGGTGGAAATTTCAATCGAAAAAATATAAGGTGTCCCATTCAGATATGAGATTAAAAGTAGTTGTGCATAGTAAATGTACTATTTCTACAAGATAAAACAAAAGGTGTTTATGAGGCACTAGAATCCAACCTAACCCATTTGAACACAATCCTACTTTTTACGCCCCTCAAGAAAACAAGAGGCCCAGTGGGCCTTAACGGTCACCTGAGTAAAAGAGCACCAAGACAAGTGATTTTGTTTGAAAGAATTAGAAAAAGGTTTGGTTGAAATCCCCTCAGTAGTTCTTGAGAAGAAGATGAAAATGTTTAAAAGTTACCAAAAATGACCCCCTTTTGGTCCCCATTTTAGGCACCCCTGACCTCCAGCCTTTTAATTTTCACGAATCTGTATAATCAGTACCCAATGATGCTTTTCACCAAGTTAGTTTGAAATTGGCTTTGTACTTCATCAGAAGGTGAAAATGTGAATTTTTTAACATGATGAACTTTGACCTCTGGGTGTGGCCCCATACATGACCCCAGGGACATGAATTTCACAATTTATAATATGCCTGTCCTAGTTGTCATGCACACAAAATATTTAAGCTCTGGCATTAACGGTTTATTAGAAGAAGATTTTTTAAAGAAGTACCAAAAATTACCCCTTTTTGCCCCCTATTTGGGCCCCTTTGACCCCCAGAACTCCTATTTTCACAAACTTGAATTGGCATCCCCCAATGATGCTTTCTACCAAGTTTGGTTGAAATCCCCCCAGTAGTTCTTGAGAAGAAGATGAAATATTTAAAAGTTACCAAAAACTACACTCTTTTAGTCCCCATTTTAGGGCCCCCTGACCCCACAGCCTTTTTATTTTCACAAATCCGAATAACCATTACCAAATAATGCTTTTCACCAAGTTTGTTTGAAATTGGCTTTGTACTTCATCAGAAGAAGATGAAAATGTGAATTTTTTAACTTGATGAACTTTGACCTCTGGGTGTGGCCCCATACATGACCCCAGGGGCATGAATTTCACAATTTATAATATACCTGTCCTAGTTGTCATGCACACAAAATATTTAAGCTCTGGCATTAACGGTTTATTAGAAGAAGATTTTTAAAGAAGTACCAAAAATTACCCCTTTTTGGCCCCTATTTGGGCCCCTTTGACCCCCAGAACTCCTATTTTCACAAACTTGAATTGGCATCCCCCAATGATGCTTTCTACCAAGTTTGGTTGAAATCCCCCCAGTAGTTCTTGAGAAGAAGATGAAAATGTTTAAAAGTTACCAAAAATGAACCCCTTTTGGTCCCCATTTTAGGGCCCCCTGACCCCACAGCCTTTTTATTTTCACAAATCCGAATTACCAATACCAAATGATGCTTTTCACCAAGTTAGTTTGAAATTGGCTTTGTACTTCATCAGAAGAAGGTGAAAATGTGAATTTTTTAACATGATAAACTTTGACCTCTGGGTGTGGCCCCATACATGACCCCAGGGGCATGAATTTCACAATTTATAATATACCTGTCCTAGTTGTCATACACACAAAATATTTAAGCTCTGGCATTAACGGTTTATTAGAAGAAGATTTTTAAAGAAGTACCAAAAATTACCCCTTTTTGCCCCCTATTTGGGCCCCTTTGACCCCCAGAACTCCTATTTTCACAAACTTGAATTGGCATCCCCCAATGATGCTTTCTACCAAGTTTGGTTGAAATCCCCCCAGTAGTTCTTGAGAAGAAGATGAAATATTTAAAAGTTACCAAAAACTACACTCTTTTAGTCCCCATTTTAGGGCCCCCTGACCCCACAGCCTTTTTATTTTCACAAATCCGAATAACCATTACCAAATAATGCTTTTCACCAAGTTTGTTTGAAATTGGCTTTGTACTTCATCAGAAGAAGATGAAAATGTGAATTTTTTAACTTGATGAACTTTGACCTCTGGGTGTGGCCCCATACATGACCCCAGGGGCATGAATTTCACAATTTATAATATACCTGTCCTAGTTGTCATGCACACAAAATATTTAAGCTCTGGCATTAACGGTTTATTAGAAGAAGATTTTTAAAGAAGTACCAAAAATTACCCCTTTTTGGCCCCTATTTGGGCCCCTTTGACCCCCAGAACTCCTATTTTCACAAACTTGAATTGGCATCCCCCAATGATGCTTTCTACCAAGTTTGGTTGAAATCCCCCCAGTAGTTCTTGAGAAGAAGATGAAAATGTTTAAAAGTTACCAAAAATGAACCCCTTTTGGTCCCCATTTTAGGGCCCCCTGACCCCACAGCCTTTTTATTTTCACAAATCCGAATTACCAATACCAAATGATGCTTTTCACCAAGTTAGTTTGAAATTGGCTTTGTACTTCATCAGAAGAAGGTGAAAATGTGAATTTTTTAACATGATAAACTTTGACCTCTGGGTGTGGCCCCATACATGACCCCAGGGGCATGAATTTCACAATTTATAATATACCTGTCCTAGTTGTCATACACACAAAATATTTAAGCTCTGGCATTAACGGTTTATTAGAAGAAGATTTTTAAAGAAGTACCAAAACTTACCCCTTTTTGGCCCCTATTTGGGCCCCAATGACCCCCAGAACCCCTATTTTCACAAACTTGAATTGGCATCCCCCAATGATGCTTTCTACCAAGTTTGGTTGAAATCCGCCCAGTAGTTCTTGAGAAGAAGATGAAAATGTTTAAAAGTTAACGGACGACGGACAACGCACGACGGACGACGGACGAGGCACGACGATGGACAAACGATGATTGTAATAGGTCACCATGACCATTCGGTCAGGTGACCTAAAAAGCTTTGTAAAACATTGTTGAAAATGAAGAAATTGCCTGTGCTTCTTACAGGCAATTTCTTCATTATTCAGTGTGCTTTCTATTAAAAAAGACAATCAGATTTTAAATTTAGCAAACTTAAAATTGACGTTTGCAACTTGTTTCATTTTGGACAAGACTAAATTTGTCTTGTGTTGGAATATCAATTATTGAGAAATGATAAGGAACTAGAAATATGTCACAGACATGAATACCTCAAGCTCGTCACATGACCTTCAGTTGTGACCTTGATTGAACTTTAGAGGATCAAAAAATACATTACACATGACTTTTACTTATCAAGGGGAAACAACCATGCAAGTTATTTTGAAATACCATCAATTAATGTAGAATATATGGTCCAGACAATATTTGAAAACACATACACTGCTAAGAGTAACTCTGTATGTCCATTAACATTATGTGACAGGGGCATAAAAATGAGACAAACTGAGGTGTGTTCTTTTCATCAAGATTCTTAAGATTATTATTTAGGTTTTTATAAGAATCTTAAATAAGCGTACTAAGCATTGGCTTAACCCTTTCCCGTTTTTGGAAATTTTAGACTAGTCCAAATTGAAAGAGGTTTGACAATGAAAACTGGATGATATTTGAAATCAAACCATCCTATGCGGTAGAAAATATTGGGGAAAAAGAACTACTAGCAATTTCTTCTTTTTCCACAATTTTTTCTCAAGCATAAAATCACAGGAATGTAAAATCCCGTATTTGAACGGGAAAGGGTTAAACAAGAAGCCTTGACGAAATTGAATGTTTACATTCAAAATAACTAAAAAAAACCCACTCTTTAGGACACCTGAAAAATCTTATTTGGCGGGCATTCTATATCAACAAAAGGAATGCACCTTCAATGTGATCAGCTATATTAGACACCCTCTTTTTGCATGATGCTTCATTTTATGATGTGTAAGTCGATTTCTTCTCTGGAGCATATCTTCGACATTAGTTGACGTATTTCAAAAATTACTTGGCTCAGTCTTTCCCCTTGAAAAGTACTAGTGTCATGGGTAAAGTTGTTTGGGATACTCCAAGGGTCAAGGCCACATCTGGAGGTCATGACCTTGTCCAGAACATATCTTCTACATTTATGGATGGCTTTCAGTCGTTCTCTTAAAGAGTACCAGTGACACACATAAAGTTGTGTTGGATACTCCCAAGTTCAAGGTCAGAACTGATGTTTATGTCACAAGCATGTAAATGGGGCATCCATATCTGTGACACATTTCTAGTCTAGAAATATGCTGATCATGGTAATTTTTACCATTTTTCATTTTAAATCAATAATGGAACAAGTACATGTACTTTCAATTTAAATTTAGTCCTCTCAATTTTGCATCCTGGAGAATACACCAACTCTTGTACTGAATATGTGAGCACACAAACGAACCCAAAGTAATAGTCACTCCCTGGAATGGAACTTGGGACCTCTTGTTTATGAAACTGACTCTCTACTTATCGACTTCGGACATTGCTTAGAGGCAAAATGTCAGAAAGGATATGTGCCGCCGCTGAAATTGGGAGTCTGATGCGCTACCAACTGCCATATGACGGTGACAAAAATCTCTGTTTGAACATGTGACCTTGAGTTTTGGCCTTGACATTGGAGCTACTGAAAAAAAATTTTGAAATGGCACATCTACTCATGATTGGGAAAAATTGTGCCAAGTTATTTTGAAATCCATCAATAGATATAGGAGATTGGCATGGAAAAATTTGGATTGACTGATACACTAATGCATATACACCAACTTTTCATGGTGACAACTACATGTACATGTGTGTCTCACTCAGCACAAACATGTTCCACAACAAAATTGTTTGACAATCTTAAACTGATTTAGAATATTTTTTTGATATAGAATATAACACAGCACTTTTTATATTGTTAGTATATATAAAACAATAATTGTTCAATAACAAAGCATTATTACAAGAATAAATCATTGTTTTAACTTAATTTACGTTCCAAATCACATTTGTCTTACTTTTAGTAAAATAATCATGATTCTTCAGGACACAGAGTTTTAACAACTAATTTCTACATAGTCCGCCATGCTTTCTACCCAAAATGCAAATAATTTCAAAATTCTCAAACTGTTGTCTGAAACATCTTTCAATTTTGACCAGTCTAAAATTTCATGTTTCATAATGGGAGAATGGGTTAACTGAGGGTGATATAGAAATATTCATTTAACCCTTTCCTCTACAAACACTGTTTTCACCGCTAAACAGGAACTACATTAAGGAAAATATGATGGAAAATGAATAAATTGATTGCTATTATTCCAAACTATTTCCTATTCTATTAGCTTATTTTCTACACAATTTTAAACTGTAGATCTTATTCTACCACATTCTCTACAAATTCTTTCAATTTAGTTGAGTTTAAAATTTTGTTCTCTTGATCAGGTTTGAACAATCTATATCCATATTTGACAAATTCTAATCATAGACAGTCACTAAAACACTTAAAACTGAATTTCCCTGAGGTATATTATTTAATCCTTTTCGTCAGTTTTCTGTCCTTTTTCCTCCTCTATGCTAGACATTTGAATATCTGACTGGTTTCCTGGACTGGTCTCTTCTCCCTCATTTGCTATGGTAACACTATTTCCATTTGTGTCCATTTCTGTGTAATTTTCAAGTTCTGACAGTAAAGCTGTGGCTTCGGCCAGAGTATCCTAAAATAAAAATTATCACTTTACAACTGCAATACATAGGGAATATTACAACAGTGTGTTTTTCTATTTGTTGTTATTGTGTTCGAGAATCAAGTGTAGGTATCTTTTATTGGATGAGACCGGAGGTCTAATCCAACAAGAAATTGTCGCAAAGCGGACTAATACTCCCCAAACAGCGCTTGTCCATATACAAGTGCTGTCCACCAAAGGGCTGTAACAAAAAATGGACTTTTTCATTAAAGGGCCATGAATCTGTTGAAAATCAATGGACCATAACCAAAATAGGATATGCACATGTCTGTCTTATACCGAGTCTTTCTGTGAAATTTGAATCAAATCCATCCAATGGTTGCTGAGAAATTGAGCTACCTCCTATATACCCTCAAAATATATTTTGGGGGGTAAAATAAAAAATACCTACACATGTTTTGAGAAGATATTTGAACATGCTCTAATTGATTGTTTTTCCAAACTTTGGACCCCTTGGTCATTTTTTAGTAACATACTACAAAACCATCTGTACTAAATATGAATGCCATAGATCATACAGTTAGGATGAAGACTTCTGCACTAGCTATAATAGAGCGTTTTCCCAAAGTTGGACTTATGGGGCGGGCTATTTTTTACCCCAGGGGTATAATTATTGAGAACTTGTTAGAAAACCTTTTGAATTATACTATACAGTAAAACCCCTCTAATACGACCACTTGCCGTACTTTCAAGTGGTCGTAATAGCGGGGTGGTCGTAATACTGAGGTTTGGTCGTTTGTTGTCAAGTAATTCATGTTTATTTTATCTTCGATATTTAAATATATTAATACTATACATACAAAAAATGAAACTATAAAACATGTATTACAGCGGAATCTTATGTCATTTTCAAATTTACAATCTTTGATTAGTTTTTACTTTCTCTCTTCTCCTTTTTGATCTGATTCAGAAGTCCGACCTCAGATTATCTATACGTAAGAATAATTTCAAAGAGTAAAACTGTTTATATTATATCTTCTTTTATGCGAATAAAAAAACACCAATTAAGTTGAAATCAAAATTTAATTGCTAATTATCTGTTTGGAATGCCGTAAACAAACTAATCATAACTTCTCAGATACTTTTTCACTGTCAACATTATTACTAGAGTCAAACCCCGTTCACAACATATTCAAATAACAATTAACAATAATGCAAGGTATTATTTCTAAAAGTGATCGGCCAGTTTAATCTTTAAATAGAAATAACGCCTATTATAATAAAGGTTCGATATCACCTAATCAATAATCCGATATTGTATTGACAATGCATTCGTACCCAATTAATCTCGCTCTTATCAAGCGTGAAATTCGGGTGGTCGGTCTCAACGTGTGAAGTTACTGGTCTTTTTAGTGGGGTTCAAAATAGTGTACCAGCTATAGTTTGTACTGAATTTAGTGGTCGTAATTCGGAATAGTGGGTTGCCTGTTTTAGAGGGGTTTGCGACCATTGAAATAAAGAACAAAAAATTCCGTTCTGTAAAAATTCGGTCGTAATAGAGGGGTGCCCGTATTTCCAGGGTGGTCGTAAGGAGGGGTTTTACTGTATATGAATGGGCTTGCAGTTTCTGAAAAAAAAAAATCTAAAGATTTACTAGAATTTTCCATTTTCAAATGCTACGACCAGAGTTTTTTCACAGGAAAAAAAAGAGTTTCACCTAAAGAACATCCCTAAAAAGTTTCAGCTTGATTGGCCTACTATTTATGGTGGATAAGATTTTTAATATGTATATACTTTAATTATGATATTATTATGATATTTTTAATATCATGGTTTTAGCAGGAGGTATAGACAAAGATCAGTGCAGTCTGATCTTAGTCTACATCTCCTGTCTGTCTTTTTGAAACCAGAGTTGTTCATGACATTAATTTCTCAAAAGAAGCTTTGACAACTGAACAAAAAGTACTACCAGTGCTTTCAGCCCTTTGATTTTTATACAATTCTGAAAGGATTTTATTCCCTATAACAAGGGTTAATAGAAGACAAGATTTTACATTGACATGAGTTCTCTCTGTAAAAACAGTCTAACGACAAACTGGTAAATAAATTTGCTCAGTTAGATTTTAACTTTGATCTACTGACCTCAAAAGATATAGAGAGCATTTTTATTCTTGGTTGTAAACCTCCAAGTTACTTGTTTTTCAGTCAATAATGTGCCGATTTCCCCCCATTGTAATTCAGAATTCAAATGCCCTTGTAACCTTGACCTTTTATCAATTTACTAAAGATTGATTGATTGAATGGGGTTTAACGCCGCTTTTAACAGTATTTCAGTCATATCGCGGCGGCTGGAGCACCTAACAATGGAATCCTGGTATTTCTCACACCAGTACTACCATTACATCCCTTCCTAGCCTCCAGCTGCTATCTCACATAGGTCTACGATTATCGACCCATTGGTGAGAGACAAATAGTCGGAAAGGTTGAGTGCCGCCGTCGGGGATCGAACCCGGGACCTTTAGATTGACAGTCCGACGCGCTACCAACTGCGCTATGACGGCGGCTTCAATTTACTAAAGAATCAATGGGGTTGTCTAGACTCTTGTGTTTCATGTTATTATTTTATACTAATATATATAGCTTCAAGGTCACTATGAGGGATTGCTCCAAATTAACAGAAAAACATCTACACTCAGAGATAATTATCTGTGCCTAATTTGTCAAACTTTGGTAATTCATTTCATCATCTGGACTAGCTATTACTTGTATAAATAATAATGAACAATGACACTTTAACCCATTCCAACACAATGGAATTTTAGACCAGTCCAAATTGAAAGGAGCTGCAGACGCCAATTTCAAGTTGATGGAATTTAGAATTTTTTCGTCTTTTGGGATAGAAAACATTGTGGATAATGAAGAAATTGCTTGATCCAAGCAATTTCTTCATTTTCCACAATGTTTTCCAAAGCTTTTTTTTTGAGGGGCGTAAAAAGGAGGGATTGAGTGGGAATGGGTTAAATGCCCCTCAATATAAAAGCTTTGGAAAAACATTGTGGAACATGGCGAAATTGTTTGTTACAAGCAATTTCTTCATTATCAACAATTTTTCTAACCCGAAAGACAAAGAATTTAAAGATTTCATGAACTGTAAATTGTCTGCAACTTCTTTCAATTTGGACCAGTCTAAAATTTTATCATGTGGGAATGGATAAAGATGCTATGGCAAGGTCTCTTTGGGTAGCTGCTAGACTACACCAAACTCAAAGGAATTTCGAACAAACAAATTTCCATCTTTTGCGGTGCTCTTTTTCCTAAATCACTGCCACAATTAAATGTGTAGATAAAATTTCGGGATATAATTATTGTTTTAAGCTTGCTAATCAGTGTCTTTTCTATAATTCAAAAAGTATGGAGGAATTTCGTGAAAATAACACTAACTCACTCAACAAATAAATCATCAATGTTCTGCTCTTTGTTTTTGTCATAAATTACCACACCCTTTTTTAGAAAAACGTGGGAGGAAAGCACAATCCCCACCTCCAGATCATACACTGGCTAATATATTTTCTGTAACAAAAACTAAGGAACCCACCTGAGCACTGACAGTTCTTTGAAAAGATTTTCTGTTTGAATCTTCATTAGACACAGTTGTTGTGTTAGAGCTCCACTGTGTGTATTCTGTCATCTGTAAAACAATGATAAGAGGATAATTGTTACAATTTGACCCTTGTCATGCTGTATAAAACACCTCTCTAAATTACTGTAAAATCAAAGGGCTAAAAACACTGAAAGAACTTTTTGTTCAAAACTCAATATTTCTTTTAGAAATCAATTTCATAAACAACTCTGGCAGGAAATATACAAGCAGGAGGTGTAGACTAAGATCAGACTGCACTTATATGCAGGCTGGTCTTCGTCTACACCTCCTGCTAAAACGGGAATATTCAAGGTTCAGCGTGACAAGGGTTAAGATTCATTTATCTTTAACTGAGTGAGCAACAAAGGCTATTCAGCTTATTTTTTTCTCAATCACTTCTATTGAGTGATCACTTTCATCAAGCAAACAGCATCAAATTCCCTTTCAAGATACAAAAGATCTTCATAATGGGATGTTTTTGAAATACATGTACAGTAAAACCCCTCTAATACGACCACTTGCGGTTCTTTCTGAAAGTGGTCGTAATAGCGGGGTGGTCGTAATACTGAGGTTTGGTCATGTGTTGTCAAGTAATTCATGCTTATTTTATTTTCGTGATTTGAATATATTAATACTATACAAACAAAAATGAAACTATAAGAACATGTATTACAGCGGAATCTTATGTCATTTTCAAATTTACGATCCTTCATAAGTTCTAGTTTCTCTATTCTCCATTTGGATCTGATTCAGAAGTCCGACCTCAGATTATTTATTCGTAAGTACAGGTTCAAATTGTCAAACTATCAATATCCTATCTTCTATAATAGGAATACCAAACATCAAATACGTTGAAATCAAAATTTTATTGCTAATTAAATGTTCGGAGCGCCGTAAACAAACTAATCGTAACTTCTCGGATACTTTTTCACTTGCGAACTTATGACTCGAGTCAAAACCCGTTACACATTCAAATAACAATTAAAAAATTAAAACAAGCTATAGTTTCTAAAACTGATCTGCCACTTTAATCATAACACCTATTATAATAAGGGTTCAATATCACATAATCAAAAATCCGATAATGTATTTACAATGCATTCGTACCCAATTAGTGTCGTTCTAATCATGTGTGAAATTCGGGTGGTCGGTCTGAATGTGTGAAGTTATTGGTCGTTTTAGTGGGGTTCAAAATAGTGTATCAGTTATAATTGGTACTGAATTTAGTGGTCGTAATTCGGAATAGCGGGGTGCCCGTTTTAGAGGGGTTCGCGACCATTGAAATAAAGAATAAAAATTTCCATTCTGTAAAAATTCGGTCGTAATAGCGGGGTGCCCGTTTTTCCGGGGTGGTCGTAAGGAGGGGTTTTACTGTACTATCAAGCTAAATCCCATGTCTCATTAGTTCCTTCAACATAGGAATAATTGAGAATCCTACAATATTATATGTGTGCCGTTGAACTGATCCCTTACATGTGTCACAAAAAAAGTGTACTAAGCGACCATTCTCTTTAATGACAACATTTTGGCAGTCCCTTTAACTTCTCATTAGTTCCTTCAACATAGAAATAATTGAAAATCATGCAATGATATATGTATGCAGTTGAACTGATCCCTTATATGTATCACAAAAAAGTGTATGAAGTAGCCATTCTCTTCAATGACCACATTTAACTTCTCATTAGTTCCTTCAACATAGGAATAATTGAGAATCCTGCAATGATATATGTATGCAGTTGAACTGATCCCTTATATGTGTCACAAAAAAGTGTACTAAGAGACCATTCTCTTCAATGACCACATTTTGGCGGTCTCTTTAACTTCTCATTTGTTCCTTCAACAGGAACAAGAGGACCATGATGGTCCTAAATCGCTCACCTGAGGCATCTTCAAATTACAGTACTTTTTTGTATAAAAAAAGACACACTTCAGCAAAATAAATAAAACAAATATAAGATTTTGGGCTTTGTACAAAACAATCCAGTAATGCTTTAAAATGAAATGAATGCCTTTGGCTTCATAGTTTAATCGATTACCAAACTATCCCAGGGAAAAAGGTTTAAAAAAGCATTTTGAGAAAGCAAGCAATTTCTCCATTTCTATTTAAGAAGAATCCTTTCAATGCGATTTATGCAATTTTCAATCCCAGGAGCAGAGACATTTTTTATTCTAAGAGCATATTTTCCTGTAACATAGTACAAAATTGTTTAGTCATGCTACATACCAAATATGAAAGCCCTTCATCTTATATTTCAGAAGGATAAGACTTTTGAAGTTGCTCTAATTGGGTGTTTTCCAAAATTTTGGACCTCTGGGGCAGTGCCATGTTTTATCCCAGGGCTAAGATTTTAGCTAACATAGTAGAAAACAATCTGGTAATGCTATAAATCAAATATGAATGCCTTAGACTATGTAGATTGGGAGGAGAAGACTGTTGAACATGGTCTAATTGAGCATTTTTACGAACTTTGGACACCCAGGGAAGGGGTGTTTTTTAACCTACAGGCATGATTTAATCAAAATTGATAGATAACAGCCAGGCTATGCTACACTCAAAATATAAATGCCCTCCGCCTTAAAATGAAGATTTTTTTTTAAACATACTCAAATTTTGCGTTTTTCCAAATTTTTGGACCCCTAGTCAGGGCCGTTTTTGACCCTTGGATGAAAACTTTTTGTGATATAGTACAAAACCATCTAGTTATGCTACATACCCAATATGAATATCCTAGACCTTATAGTTTCAGAGGAGAAGCATTTTGAAATTGCTCTTATTTAGAATTTTTCCATACTTCGGACCTCAGGGGCGGGCCATTTTTGACCCCAGAGATTAAAAATTTAAAAACTTGGTAGAGAACCATATGATTAAGCTCTTTACAAAATCTAAAGGCCTTTGGCCTTGTAGTCTATTAAAAAAACAACATCAAAGATTTACTAAAATTTCCAATTTTCATATGCCGCTGTTACAAGAGTTTTTGACGAAAAATTAAATTCTTTTAACAACTTTTGAAGAGCTTCACCCAATAAACATCCCTGCAAAGTTTCAGTTTGATTGGCCTACTGGTTTAGAAGAAGAAGATTTTTAAAGATATTTAAAGAATTACTAAAGATTCCCATTTTCAAATGCCGCGGCAATCCTAGTTTTTGACGGAATTTAATTCTTTTAACAACTTATGAAGAGCTTCACCAAATGAACATCCCTGCAAAGTTTCAGTTTGATTGGCCTACTGGTTTAGGAGAAGAAGATTTTTAAAGATATTTAAAGAATTACTAAAGATTCCGAATTTCATATGCCGCGGCAACCTGAGTTTTTGACAAAGTTAAATTCTTTTAACAACTTTTGAAGAGCTTCACCCAATGAACATCCCTGCAAAGTTTCAGCTTGATTGGCCTACTGGTTTAGGAGGAGAAGATTTTTAAAGAAATTTAAAGAATTACTAAAGATTCCCATTTTCAAATGCCGCGGCAACCTGAGTTTTAGACAAAATTAAATTCTTTTAACAACTTTTGAAGAACTTCACCCAAGGAACATCCCTGCAAAGTTTCAGCTTGATTGGCCTACTGGTTTAGGAGGAGAAGATTTTTAAAGATATTAAAAGAATTACTAAAGATTCCCATTTTCAAATGCCGTGGCAACAACGACCGATCACAATAGCTCACCTCGCACTTTGTGCTCTGGTGAGCTAATAATTGAGAATCCTGCAATGATATATGTATGCAGTTGAACTGATCCCTTATATGTGTCACAAAAAAGTGTACTAAGTGACCATTCTCTTCAATGACAACATTTTGGCGGTCTCTTTAACTGTATTTTCAAGAGTGACACAACCACAAGTATAAATAAAGCATTTGTTGTTCAAAAGAAAAAAAAATAGAAAGATTAAACTTACACAAAGAACAAACAATTATTCCTTTATTAATGCAAAAAAGGAAACAAAATATATATTTTTTTTTTGAAGCAAAATCTCTTAAACCATTACCAGACTGCTAAATTTCAGACTGGTCCAAATTGAAAGGAGTTGCAGACAACAGTTTATAGCTTATGAAATTTAAGATTTTTTCAGCTTTCTGGGTATAAAATATTGTATTAAATAAAGAAATCAATTGTAACAAGCAATTTCTTCATTTTCCCCTATGTGTTCCAAAGCTTTTTTCCTTGGGGACGTCTAAAGGCGTCACTGTGTGGGAATGGGTTAAAGAGCATCTTTTTGCATGAGAAATATATGAAAAATTCACAACATAATCAGAGCTTGTGAAATTTTAGATTTTTTCAAAATCTTTTTTGCGTGAGAAAGCTTATCTTTTTTTACATGAGAAATGCATGACAGCTTCACAACATCATCAGAGTCTTTGGTCAAGCTGATATGATGTTTAGTAGTTTCAAATGAACAAAAGCTGGGCTAAATCTATCAAAACAGTGTGTTTACCATTAAGACAATTTTTCTGATTTTTTGGGGGGTAAAAATTATCATGTGATAATCAGCTGAGAAATCTTGATTATACATAGGAAAGCATTGAAGAAAGTTAATTCATTACCAGACAATACCATTTTAGTCTGGTCCAAATTCAAAGAAGTTGCAAACAAGTTTTAAAATTATTAAATTTCGGCAATCTATGTATTTTAGGTTGTAAAACATTTTTGATAATGAGGAAATTGCTTGTGACAATCAATTTCTTCATTTTCCACAATGTTTTCCTAGGCAATTTTCTTGAGAGGCATCCAAATGTGTCATTGTGCAGGAATGGGTTAAATATTTATTTCTTACAATACTTCCCTCAGCATACCAGGCATGAAAGCAAGTCACTGTGTTTTAAACAGAAAAGAAGAATTAAGCTTAATAACAAATATGTTGGGGGAAAGAGAAAGATTTGTTGGTTTCACTATAATAATCCCAAGGTTTAAAACGTAGTTGAATGAATTTTTTTTTAGAATTAATGAAGTAAATTTGGTAAGAGTTGAAGGGATTTATCCCATTCCCACACAGTGATGCTTTTGGACGCCCTTCAAGAAAAGCAATTGAGAAAACATTGCGTAAAATGAAGATATTGCTTGTCACAAGCTATTTATTCATTTTACACCGTGTTTTCTATCCAGAAGTTAAAAAAATCTAAAATTTCGTAGACTTAAAATTGTCGTCTGCAACTCCTTTCAATTTGAATCAGTCTAAAATTTTGCCACCCCAAAAGACAAAGATTCATAAGATTTATCCTTTAAAAATTGGGGTCTGCAACTTCTTAGAATTTGGTAAAAAAAAAAAAAATACGCTGGCCCCCAATTCAAAGAAGTTGCGGACCACAACTTTTGACAAATTTAACAAGAAGTGAATTTTAGGTTGGAAAACATTTCTTCATGTTCCATAACGTTTTCATTAGCATCTCTCTTGAGGGGCTTCTTATGTAGGAAGGCGTTGATACAAACCATTCACATATTTCATTGGTATCATGAATTAAACCTAATCTTTCAGCCATGAAACCAATTAAATCTAATCTTTTAGCCATGAAACCAAATACAAAATCCATCCACTGGCCTTACCTTTCTCTTGAGCCATAGCACTGCCCACTGCCATTTTGATTTGGTCTGCTGAAGATAATCCTTGACCATTGGACATTTATTGGCCAGATTGACCAGAAACTTGATACACCAGTAGGACCGCCGACTGTCCTGGACGTGGTTCAGTCGTACAACAGCTGAAAGAATAACAGATAATACTCAGGGAAGCCACATGAATTTCTTTGGTTCAGGCATATCTATACAGTCTAGAACAGAAAAGTTTAAAAAAGAGTTTAAAATTTGTATTCCAGAGAGTTACCAATTACCAGTAGGCAAAATTTTAGACAGGTCCAAATTGAAAGAACTTGCAGACGACATTTAAGTTTATGAAATTTGAGATTATTTAAACTTCCTGGGTAGAAAAAATTGCCTAAAATGAAGAAATTGCTGCATCAAGCAAATTCTTCATTTTACGCAATGTTTTCCCAATTGTTTTTCTTTAGGGGCATCAAAAGACATGGGAATGGGTTAAGATAAGCTTGTTTCAAAGTAGATCCAGATAATCCTATTTCAAAAATGCCAATGAGTACTTTAAATTCATTTAGGAAATAAATTTAAAACACTACAATTGATAAACATTGTTTGAAAAGGAGAAATTGCTTGTCAGCAAGCAATTTCTCCTTTTTCCACATTTTTTTACCATGAAAAGAAATAATTTTTAAACCATACATAATTCATATTTGTGGTCTGCAAATTCTTCAAATTTGAGTCAGTCTAAAAATTGATTGTCAGATAACAGATTAACCCACTACCAGGTGCCAAAATTCTCTGGTGTAAGACCTTGATTTTTTTTTTCTCAAGTGACCAAATATAGTACTTGATCGAGAGGGAGAAAAACATACTGAACGAATGTAAAGTCAAGTTAGCCAAATATGCAGCTTCTGGAGTGCGACCTAGGTTATTTCTAAGATTTGATCTAGTGACCTAGTTTTTGAACCCATATGAACCAATACTGAACTTGTCTGAGGTTTAATGGACACAAAACCAATGAACCAAGTTTCAAGACATTTGAGGTAAAATATGTTCTCTAGAGTGCACACAAGATGTTGACACATGACGGATGATGCTAGATCACAAAAGCTTACCTTGAAAATTTTCTGTACAGGTGATCTAGAAAAAAAAATGTTTGCCAAACTGTGCAGTCTGACTAAGATCAACTATTTTTCTACCTCTTTGATGGTCCTTTTTTAAATGATGAGTAACAATTTAACATTTAGATTTCAAGATATGCTTACCCAATAAGCCTTCAAACTGTGTTCCCATATCATCTACATGACCATTAATAATCAACTCTAAATGTTTCAGCTGAAGATCATCTTCTAATAACTACAAAAAGATGTACAAAATATACTTTAGACAAGGACAATTTATTATTTGTACTCTTCATATAGAACAACTATTCAAAAAAAAATTGATTTGTTTAATTTAATTGGGTTTAATGCCATTTTTAACAGTATTTAAGTCTCGGCACCTTGAGCACCTAATCATGGATTCCTGGTACTTCTCACATCAGTAGTACCACTACATCCTTTCTGAGCCTCCAGCTGCTCATCCAACTTAGGGTTACGATTTACCATCTATTAGTTGGAAATAAATATCGGAAAGGATATCTGCCTTGACAGGGGGTCTAAACTTTGACCTCAAGCGCTACCAACTACCCTATGGATGCGGCCCAAAAATATTTTGAATCCACCCATAAAAGATGATTATCATACTGCTGACAAGATCAATTTTGTCACATGACCGTTGACCATAGCATGGGTGTATGTAAACAAACTTCACAGGTGTTAAGTACAAAAGAAATGACAATAACTCAGAGGAAATGAGATATTTTCAACTGACAGACTTGATCAATAAATATTAGATAGACAATTATTTTACAGCAGATATCTAAAACATAGGGTTTATTGGTATAATCCTCCACAAATACCCCTGGGTCTACTTACTTGCTAAGCTTAACTGACCCTTAGGAGGATTGACTAAATTTCTCCAGCTTTACAACTGATTGAATTCTACCATATCATTGATTCCATCTTTGATGAAAATGATCCTTCCAAATCAATTCGGAGCAAATGTCAAAATTGAAGATAGGTTATCATTGATTACATTTGACTTATGAGAGCACTTAATTGCTTTGATTTTCAGCAGCTAATTCAATGCTTTCAGGTCAAATGTCCCAGGAGTCGATGTAACATTGCAAGGTATACAGGGATGGGTATTATTATTTTTCTTATTTTTGTTTCTTTCATTTAACCCTTGTCATGCTGAACCCAGGATATTCCTGCTTTGGCAGGTGGTTAAGACTAAGATCAGCCTGCACATATGTGCAATCTGATCTTAGTCTAAACCACCTGTTTGACATTTTTAGAGTTGTATATCCAAATTATGGACAAAAAATGTTGGTCTGCAATATCAAGGCCTTCCAGTGCTTTCAGCTCTTTGATTTTTATCCAATTCTAAAGGATTATATTCAGCAAGGGTTTAAAACAGCAATTAACTTACCAAAACATCTGTTAGCACTTTAAACACAGGTTTCAACTCATTTGAAGGAGCATTCATATACTGCAACTGAAAGTAGGCAGAACAATAACAAGACTTAACCCTTTCCTGTACAATCCCTGGTTTTTACATCTCTCTGATTTTATCATTGAGAAAACATTGTAGAAAAAGAAGGAATTGCTTGTAACAAGCAATTTCTTCTTTATCCGCACTATTTTCTATCCTACTCAATTTTTTTTTCAAATTAAATCCACTTTAAATTTCTTCTGCTAACCTTTAAATTTGGACATGTCAAAAATTTTGTAAAATAATAAAGGGTTACCGGGGGTAAATTCCTTTAATTTTTGTCAATAAAGTTTCTTACTATGCTCCATCTATGTGTCCTTGATAAGTGATTTTGACCTTGATGGATGTCTTTTAATTCAAGGGACATGTATCTTGAACAAATTAATGCTTGAATGGGGTTTAACACCGCTTTGAAGAGTATTTCAGTCATATCATGGAGGCTGGAGCACCTAACAATGGATTCCTGGTATTTCTCACATCAGTACTACCACTACATCCTTCCCTCCTTCATACATATATGTGATTATTTTTTCGGTTCATACCTCCATGAAAACAAAAAATATTCCCTTCATTTCTTATAATTTAATGGCATTGAGCGAACAAAGCAAAACTTTACATTTTTTGATACTTTTTGTATGGAACTATTTTGTGCGGAAGCATTCAAAATGGCTTTGTGCTCAAAATTTTGTTCATGGAGGTATGAATTAAATTTTTCGACCAATCAGAAGGCTTGTTTTTGATAGACTAAACTAACAATTAAATTATACTACAGTGAAAATGAAATTCTCCCTAAATGAACATATTCAGTAAGCACCATGTAGGACTATACCATCAATTTCCAAAGCCGATTCGATCCCCAACGGCGGCACTCTTCCTTTCCGACTATTTGTCTCTCACCAATGGGTCGATAATCGTAGACCTATGTGGGATAGCAGCTGGAGGCTAGGAAAGGAAGTAATGGTAGTACTGGTGAGAGAAATACCAGGATTCCATTGTTAGGTGCTCCAGCCACCGCAAAAGATTGTTGAAAGCGGCGTAAAACCCAATTCAAACAAACAACAAGAGGCCCATGAGGGCCTGAGACCCTCTACTGGTTATCAAGTTTTCCGTTAAAGAAATCTGATATTTAAGGAAGTTAATTGCTCAAAGAAGAATGCATAAAGAAAAAAAAAGGGGCTTCATCCCCTTTATCATTTTAAGCAACAATCCTCAAGGCCCCTTTTCCCATGTTTCATGACGGATCCACTCCATTTCCAAAAGAAATTTACCTTATGACCCTACAATCATTCTGTGAATATTTCATCAGAATCTGACAATAATTGTGGACATAAACAGGATTGTTTTGAATGAAAATCAATAAGGCCCCTTTTCCTGTGTTTTCTGATGGATCAATTTCATTCCAAATGGAACTTTCCTTACAACCCGACAATTGTCCTGTGAAATTTAAAAGACAACTTGATAATGATTGTGATCTTCATCACATACACAAGAATGTTTTGAATGATAATCTGTAAGGCCCCTTTTCCTGTGTTTCGAATGCCACAATTATTCCATGCATCTTTGAAGAGAATCCAATAAAACTGTTGACTTTATTGTGTTAACAAAGATATTAAATTCAAGTTCTCATAAGGCCCCCTTTCCCGTGATATTTTACTGTTGGTTTTATCATTCTATGAAAGTTAAAAGTGAATCCGATGAAATATTGGGAATTCATTATGTTTACTAGAATATTTAAAAAAAATCATATGTCCCCTTTTTACATGATACTTGATGGATTGTACCCAGTTCTGAAAAGAACCATCTAAGTATTTGTACAATCATTCTGTGAAATTTTGAAGTGAATCCGGTGAAATTAAGGGACATCATTGTGTTAACCAGAATATTTAAGAGAGTTTTTCATAAGGCCCCTTTTTATGTGACCCTTGCTATAGTCAGATCTACTGTCAAAATCAACAATTGGAATGATGGTACAATCAATCTGTTTAATCTGTGGAATTTATTGTGTTAATGAGTTTATAGTGAAATATTCATAGGGCCCCTTTTCTCATGATACTTTACAGAACAAACCAAATTTCAAAAGGAAAAAAATTCTAATGAAGGTAGAATCATTCTTTAAAAGTTAAAGAGAATCAATGAAAACAGTGGACTGAATAGTGTCAAGAATTTTTGTAACTAAATTTTCATAAGGCCCCTTTTTCCGTGAAACTTAACAAATCAGACCCAATGTACAAAGGAACAATTCTAATGATAGTTTGAAGAAAATGATAAAGACTGAGGACTTTGTTGTAATAATGATGTTTTGTAATAAAATTTTTATAAGGTCCCTTTTCTTGTGTCACTCAACCAATCAGACCTAATTTACAAAGGAACAATCCAAATGATGGTACAATCATTCTATTAAAGTTTGAAGAGATTCTGATAAAAACTGGGGGCATTGTTGTGTTTTTGAGGATTTGGTAATAATTTTTCATACAGCCCCTTTTCCTATGATACTAGACAGATCAGGCCCAATTTGGAAAGAAACAATCCTTATGATGGTACAAACATTCTGTGAAAGTTTGAACAGAATCTGATGAAAACTGCAGACTTTATCTTGGTGTCAAATTTTTAAAATAAAATTTTCATAAGGCTCCTTTTCCTGTGATACTTGAAGGATCAGGTCTCATGTCAGCATCAACAATCCTGATTCTGTTGGTTACAAGGATTATAGATAAAATTCTCTAAAGGCCCCTTTTCCCATGATACTAGACAGATCACTCATAATAGGAAAAGAAAGAATCCTCATGATGGATTAATCATTCTGTGAAAGTTTTAACAGAATCTGATGAAAACTGTTGACTTTATTGTGGTACAATGATTTTAAATTTAAATTTCATAATGCTCCTTTTCCTGTGATACTTGACGGATCAGGTCTAATGCAAACATCAACAATCATTATTATTGTACAATTATTCTGTGACTGTTTGAAGAAAATCCGATGAAAGCTCTGGACTTTGTAACAAGGATTTATAAATGAAATTTTCATACGGCCCCTTTTCCTGTGCTTCTTGACAGTTCAAACCCTGTTATGAAAAGAATGATAGTTATGACCTTCCAATCATTCTGTGAAAGTTTCAACAAAAACTGATCAAAGCTGTGGGCTTTATTGTGTTAACAGGGTTTTATTAATTGAATTTTCATATAGCCCCTTTTCCCTTGTTACTTGATGGATCTGAACCAATTCCAAAGGGAACTCTTCTTACAAAAGTATAATTATTCTGTTTGAGTATAAAGACAACCCCATCTCATCTGTGGAATTACAAGCATTAATTAAGATTTTTTAATTGAATTTTCCTAAGGCCCCTTTTCCTATGTTTCTCAATGGATCAGACCCAATTTGAAAGGAACAATCCTTATGATGGTACAATCATTATGTGAAAGTTTGAAGTCAATCAGGTGAAATCTAGGGCCATTACCTGTTAACTAAGATTTTTTTTATTAAATTTTCATAGGGCCCCTTTTCCCATGAAACTTGATGGATCAAACCTACTTCCGAAAGGAACAATCCACATAATGTAATAATCATTCTGGGAATGTTTGAAGAGAATTTGTTGAAAACTATGGACTCTATTGTGTTTACGAGGACTTTTTCAATCAAGTTTTAATCGGGCCCCTTTTTCCCGTGGTCCTTGACTGATCATACCAAAATTTGAAAGGAACAATTCTTATGATGGTACAATCAATCTGTGAAAGTTTGAAGTCAATCAGATGAAAACTGTGGACTCTAGAGTGTTAACAAAGATCTTTGAATTAAATTTTAATAAGGCCCCTTTTCCCATGTTTCTTGACGGATCATACCCAATTTCGAAAGGAACGATCCTTATGTTGGTACAATCATTCTGTGAAAGTTTGAAGAGAATCTGATGAAAACTGTGGACTCTATCTCGTAAACGAGGATTTTTTAATTAAATTTTCATAAGGCCCCTTTTCCCGTGTTTCTTGACGGATCATACCCATTTTCGAAAGGAACGATCCTTATGTTGGTACAATCATTCTGAGAAAGTTTCAAGAGAATCCAATGAAAACTGCTGACTCTATCGCGCAAACGAGGATTTTTAATTGAATTTTTAATGAATTTTCATAAGGCCCCTTTTCCCGTGTTTCTTGACGGATCATACCCATTTTTGAAAGCAATGATCCTTATGTTGGTACAATCATTCTGTGAAAGTTTGAAGAGAATCTGATGAGAACTGTGGACTCTATCGCGTAAATGAGGATTTTTTAATTAAATTTTCATAAGGCCCCTTTTCCCGTGTTTCTTGACGGATCATACCCATTTTCGAAACGAACGATCCTAATGATGGTACAATCATTCTGAGAAAGTTTGAAGAGAATCAGATGAAAACTGTGGACTCTATCGCGTAAACAAGGATTTTTAATTTAATTTTTAATTAAATTTTCATAAGGCCCCTTTTCCTGTGTTTCTTGACGGATCATACCCATTTTCGAAAGGAACAATCCTTATGATGGTACAATCATTCTGTGAAAGTTTGAAGAGAATCTGATAAAAACTGTGGACTTTATCACGTATACGAAGATTTTTTAATTAAGTTTTAATTAGGCCCCTTTTCCCGTGTTTCTTGACAGATCTGACCCAATTTCGAAAGGAACAATCCTTATGATGGTACAATCATTCTGTGAAAGTTTGAAGAGAATCCGATGAAAACTATGGACTTTATCGCGTAAACAAGGAAAAGTTTAACGGACGGACGGACGGCGGACGGGAAAAAGCCAATGCTATAGCTCTAGTGGCCTTCGGCCAGTAGAGCTAAAAATCAATTTCCAAAAATGAACATAGTCGTAAAATTGGACGTGTTAAAACTTGAACACTTAAACTCAGTGAGCACCATGTAGGACCCCACGATGAACCTCGACACCAATGCTATGTTAGTTGCTGAGAAAAGTGGGGCAAAAATATTCCACTAAACCAGTTAATGTCCAACTATAAATAAAGTTGTCAAACAAGAGGTAGTCAACTTGCAGACCTAAATTTGGTAAGTGCCATTGAGGACCATAGATAAACCTCTACACCAAGTTTCAAGTTGATGCTATGAATGGTTGCTGAGAAAAGTGCGACGAAAATATTCTACTTCACTAGTCATTGTCCGAATATAAACAAAGTTGTAAAACAGGAAGTAGTTAACTTTCAGATCTAAATTCGATAAGCCCCATTGCTGACCCCTAGATGAACCTCCACACAAAATTCGTCGATGTTATGAATAGTTGCCAAGAAAAGTGTGACGAAAATATTCCACTACACCAGTCAATATCATAATATAAACAAAGTCTTAAAACAGGAAGTACCGGTAGTTAACATGCGGACCTAAATTCAGTAAGCCCCATATAGGACAGCTAGATGAACAATGTTTCAAACAATGCTATGTGTATATGCTGAGAAAAGTCAGGCGAAAATATCGGTTAAAGTAGACGGACAAGGGTAAACCATAACATCCCTTCTTCTTCAAAGCGAGATATAATTATATTAGTCTCTTACCATGAGCTGTTTTAACAAAGTTGTTCTAAATGTTTCATTACAATAACTACAATATAACAACATATCACACACGAAGGGTAGAGGAGAACTGACTTCTCGAAGTGCCAGGACAACCTGAAAGAAGATGTGAATGTTGACCCATTACTAGATAATGAAATTTTGAACTAGACCAAATTGAAAGAAGTAACAGACAACAATTTTAAGATAATAGAATTTTAAAATTCTTTGCCTTTTAGGGTAGAAAACATTGTTGACAAAGAAGAAATTGCTTGTAACAAGCAATTTCTTCATTGTCCAAAATGCTTTCCAAAGCTTTCTTTTTTGAGAGTCATAAAAAGCGGGATAATGTCGGAATGGATTACCTGACCACAAAATTTTAGACTAGTCCAAGTTGAAATAAGTTGTATTTGACAATTTCAGGTTTGTGGAATTTGAAAAGTCTTTGTCTTTGGAGCATTGTTGAAAATGAAGAAATTGCTTAGTATAAGCATTTTTTTTGCATATTCCACAACATTTTCTACATCTTTTCTCTTGAAGGTCATAAAAAGTGGGAATATGTGAATGTTCATGCCATTTACCAATTTTTGAAAGTGTGACCTTGACATTTGACCTTTGCTTTAACAGACAATCTTGACCTTGGTGCCAGTAAACAGAAATGTCTAACCACAAGGAATACACATAAGAAATATCAAAGCCCTTGCACCTACCATTCAAAAGTCATGCCCACTGTCCAATGTCAAAAATTATGAACCATTGTCTACCTACAATGTTTTCTACCCAGAAAGTTGAAAAAATTTTGAATTTCATAAACTTAACTTTTCATCTGCAACTCCTTTCAATTTGAACCAGGCTAAAATGTTGTCGTCAGGTAATGGGTTAGCCAATTACCAAAAGATATTTCATCAGTAAAAGCAAGAACATTCAAATTAAGAGAATTCTCTAACAATTTTAAATATAGTCATTCTCTTTCATTATAAGAGTTATAAGTTTAATTACAGAATTACCTTGAATTGGTTACCACCTACAAGCTGTAATTGACAAGTCAATTTTATTTTGTTTGAGCAATGCAACTTTTGACAAATTTCCAAGTTTACCTATTACCAGATAACAAAAATTTAGATAGGTCCAAATTGAAAGAAGTCACAGAAAAAAATTGCTAAACAAGGTGGGACACATTGTGAGGAAAGGATTAATTTGTTTTAACAAGCGATTTCTCTTTTTCCCTCAATGTTTTCCATAACAATATTTCTTCAGGGCATCAAAAGTGTGGTAATGGGTTAAAGTTTATTGGCAGGCAAATGCTTAGCTTTATAATGTCAATAATGCAACTCATAATTTCAAACCAAAGAGCCTTAAATCTTTCAATGAAAGGCATTGCAATGAAAATATGTCTTTGTTTCATTTTTTTGTCTGGAATTTTGAATTACTCTTCTCATTTTACATAATTGGTTTCGAGGCATATAATTTTTGACATGATAATACCCATTATAAAACAATCACTCATTTTGATGCTCTGTTGGAAAATAGCCTATGTAAAACAATGTGTGAAAAAAGGAGAAATTGCTTGTAACAAGCAATTTCTTCTTTTCTCATAATGTTTTCTTCCCTTAAAAATAATTTCTTCTCAATCTTAACCCACTTCCAATTGCCATCAGCAACCTCTATAAATTCGGACCATTTTAACATTTTGTCTTTGGGTAAAGGGTGAAGGTGAAAAAATTTCTGGCTGTAGTTCACACTCACCTCTCGTAAATATCTACTTGATTCACTCCCGAAAACATACTCCTTCATGTCCGGTGACATCTTCAGGAAAGTTTTTGGTGAAACTTTCGAGGGTTTTAGATCCTTCTCAGCGTCTGCCTCTGAATAAAGTAGAAATCAGGGTGCAAAGATTAGATTGCCTGCATATTTTGTGAGATTATTTTAACTGGCAACACTAATTTAAACACAATGGCTGCAGGAAGTTTGGAGCAAGATATATATTTTACATTGCAAACCTTGCTGTACATTTAAGTTTAACCCATTACCACACAATAAAATTTCAGACCAGTCCAAATTCAAAGAAGTTGCAGACGACAATTTTAAGTTGATAAAATTTTCAAAATCTTTGTCTTTTCGGGTTGAAAGCATTGTGGATAAAGTCAAAATTGCTTGTAAAAAGCAATTTCTTCATTTTCCACAGTGTTTTCCTAAGCTTTCATATTGAGGGGCGTTTAAAAGCATCATTGTGTGGGAGTTGGTTAGTAGAAATTGTCATTACAAGGATTTCTTATATAACATTACACGTCTTATAACCATTCCTATTACAGATGAAGTAAGTCTATTGATGGGTAAACCCTTTCCCGTTTTTCAAAATTTTAGACCAGTCCAAATTCTAAACTTTTGCAGACAAAAATTTAAAGTGGATTTAAATTGTAAAACAACCTTTCCGTTGGGTAGAAAATATTGTGGAAAAAGAAGAAATTGCTTGTCACAAGCAAATTTTTTCTACAATGTTTTCTCAATAATTAAAAACCAGAGATTGAATGGGAAAGGTTTAATCCGTCTGTCTTCTACATACCGATAGTTCTAAAACTAGAAACATCACAGTTTAAGATAAGAATAGCGAGTGTCGAATGGAGATGAGCAAATTCTCGTGACTGGATCGAGCTCCACCGTCTCGACGAGGTCTCCTGATCGTGACCCGACCCTGAATGACCCAATAAGAATGTGACCAATCGTTTGAACCCATTCTGCTTGAACATCAGAATGCAAGCTTTGGTACCCTGGAAAAGAAAGGAAAATATCATGATGACAAGTATCAATTGAATTGCTGCTAGAAATTTCTTCATTTCCCACAATGTTTTCCAAAGGAGTTTTAGGGTTGTAAAAAAGGAGGGTTGTGTGAAACTGTATTAAATACATGGTGCCAAGAGCTACAATTTGACTAAAGGGGTGCTATATTTTTCCATTAAACCCCAAACCAGATTTATATCAAAACTCATTTTTCTTCTTTTTTTCTTCTTGACCTTTAACATGTGACTCTACAACAGTAGAGGACCTCCTAGAACAGCACCAACAAATAAATGTTCAATCCATTCCACAATTTTAAGACCCTAAAAAACTAGAATTGTCACAAAGCAGAGTTATATTCCCCCCCCCCCCCCTAAAAAAAAACAAAACACCAAAACACACTACCCTCTACTTTGTAGGTGGGTTGTATAATTGCATTGAAGAAAATATAATGGGAAAAGGTGAAATTGTTTGTCACATACAATTTCTTCATTTCTCACAATGTTTTCTACAGTTTTTCACATAATTTTTTTCTATTTCAAAAAATACTTGAAATGTTGATGATACTCTTTCAAATTGGACCAGTCTAATATTTTGTTGTCTGGTAATGGGTTAAGGCAATTCATTACTTTTTTGCTCACAATCACAAAAAGATCTACAGATAAATGAATAGGCTATTAAACTGAAAATCAGTCATAGTGAAACTGGTATACCTCTTTCTGTTTCCTAGACTGAATGAGCTGTGGTTACTATATTTTGGTCGCTTATCAACATAATGATAATTAAACATAAAAGTGTCTAGGTTGAATGTTGCAGCTGCTGAGAGAAGGATCCTATTGGGCGAGAACAAAAAGTTCATGATCAAATCTACTAACTTACCATAACAACAAAACAGTTGAGAACCATAAAATATTGCACGCTTTGTTTACAATGGTCGATGACCTCTCTGTTCAACATCATCAGTAAATGTTCTAACAAGCGGTCTAGAGACTGGTAAGTCTAAAGAAAATAAAAGTAAATGATGTGCTTAAGAACATTTTTTAACATTTTCAAAGAAAAATTAAGCTATTCCCTCGTAATCCCACTTTTTTAAGACACTCAAAAAAAGTTGAGAAGTTAATGTGAAAAACGCAGGAATCACTTGTTAAAAGTTTCTTCTTAATTTTTCACCTTATTTTCTACCAAGAATGATAGACATTGTTCATTGTGATTAAATCAAATAATCAATTCTTCCAGAGATGAAGAGAATTCTTTTTCGCTGATGTTTTCATGGAGGTAGAAAACTAAAACTTCTGTATTAATCTGCTTTCATCAACTTAATGTCGTCTGCATCTTCTTTGAATTTGGACCAGTCTAAAAAAATGTGTCTGGTTATGAGTCAACATACTAGAAATGTGTCATAACAGCTTATCACATGACCATCAGTTCTGACCTTGAACTTGGTAGTATCCAACACAACTTTATGTGTGGCACTAGTAACATTCAAAAGCAACAACTCTGTCAAATTATTTTGAAATCCATTAATGAATGTGGAGGGTATGCTCCTTACAATAACTGGACACTCACCCTTACACTCACACAAACATACACTTACCATCCACCACCCCACCCACCCACACTCACACTCACAATCCAACAGAGTTAACTCTAAATGCCTGTTTCCATATTATGGCAGGGGTGTAAAGCTAAGTGGAATAAGATTGATTGATTGAACGGGTTAAACGCCACTTTTAACAGTATTTCAGTCATATCCTGGTGGCTGGAGCACCTAACAATGGATTCCTGGTATTTTATCACACCAGTACTACCACTATATCCGTTCTTAGCCTCCAGCTGCTATCCCACGTAGGTTTATGATTTTCCATCTATTGGTGAGAGACTTATGTCGGAAAGGATATGTGCTGCCGCCAGGGATCGAACCCATGACATTCCATGATTGAAGATTAGGAGTCTAACGTGCTACGTACTGCGCTATGACGGTGACTAAGTGGAATAAGAAACATGCAATATAACTTACTGGAACACCACCATGGTCAGACAGGAAACTACACATAGTTTTCTCTAAAATTTTGGCAAATGTAACCCTCACGTCTTTGTTTGGGCATTCTAGTAAAAATGGTCTGAAAGAGATAACATTGAATAGTTATATGCAAGGCTCAAATTAACCCTTTCCTGTGCAATACAGGATTTTTACTTCCCTGATAAAAAAATTGTGGAAAAAGAGGAAATTGCTTGTGACAAGCAATTTCTTCTTTTTCCACAATTTTTTTTATCATATAGGATGGTTACCCTTTGAATTGTACTTACATTATTATGTGGTCTTCTGAACCTTTGAATTTGGTAAATTATAAAATTTTGAAAAACAGTAAAAGGCTAATGTACACCGGGTTTAGTTTAAATGGTCTGATAGCTTTGGATAGTTTAATGCAAGGCTCATATTAATATATATATATATATATATATATATATATAGGATATTACGTCAGTATCAATTTATCATGACATCCATCTTTTGTGTCATTTTAACCCTTTCCTATTTCTTGAAATTTTAGACTGGTCCAAAATGAAAGAAGTTGCAGACAACAAGTAAAATTGGATACAGTTTTAAATGAAACTATCCTATGTGGTAGAAAATATTGTGGAGAATGAATTGCTTGTTACAAGCAATTTCTTATTCAACCACAATGTTTTCTTAAGTATAAAATCACAGCGACATAAAATCCCGGGTTTGTAAAGGAAAAGGTTAAAAATGATAAAGACAAGGGCTTTGTCAAGTTTTTCTGACTTAAAGAAGAAAGACAAAGAAATAACACTGAACACAAATGAGGTTTTACATTTATACCAGAACCTTTGAGGCTTTTTTTGAAAATGTCACAATATACACCACAATGAAGCCTATAAATGAGGTAAGAAATGGAAATCTTGAAACATTTATCAAATGTTATCCAATGGGCTGTATACACTCAAGGGCAGAACTATTTTCAATAATGTAACCTTCATATTGCTGAACTTGGAATAATATAACTTTGGCAGAGGATATAGCCTAAGAGAAGCCCAGAGTTTTGTATAGAAAAACAGGGCCGTTCAGCATATTGCGCCATTTAGATTTTAATGCAATTCTAAACAAGAATATAATTCAGCATGACACGGGTTAAGACAAGAACTTTGTTGATCAACTGGATTTTTATTTTGTTTCTCTTGTGTTTTACACAGCTTTTATAATTCTCACAATAATATCGGGACAAAGTTTATTTGATATCACAGGTCCAAGGCTGGGGCTCTGAAATCTGTTCACTAATTACCAACAACAAAACTCTAAGACCTACAAAAGATGTTATTGGTAAAAACTGTTTGAAATAAAAAATAAATGTCACATTGGGTAGAAAACATTGTGAACAAGATGTGTTTGTGAAACACAATGTCCCCCCAGTATATGAGGTTGGGTTTTTTTGGCGTTTGACCTTGGTATGTGACAACCTTATCACATGACCTTGACATTAGGAGATGCGTATCATGGAGATGGATCATCATGCCAAATATGAGCATTGTATCTTGGATAGGCTGGTAGTAATTGGTAATGTTAAGTTGTGCAGACAGACAGACTCAATTAGACAGACAGACGGACAACGCTAAAACAATATGCCCCAATCTTTCGATGCCGGGGCCCCACAATTTCTAAAAGTACTTTTCCTTAGTACAGTGAAACACAGAATTTTAAAGGAGCTAACTAGGAACGTATTAAAGAGACCTGTGAAAAAGGTTAGGTTCAAATCCTTGGACTTGCAAAGTTTTCCTGTCATAAACCAGCTGCTAGAAAACATTGTTGATGAAGGTGAAAAGCCTGTTACTAGACAATCCTTCCTTTCGAAAGTTTCATAATCCTATAAGGTTTGATTGATAAGAATAGGATTATTTTTTGTCAATCAATCATACAACTTTCTAGAAAGAATTAGACCAACTTACTTTACAAAACTTCTCCCCTCCTCGCCAGCCATATAATCCAGTAACCAATAACAAGCTTGTTTATTTCGACTAATTATTGTTTCTATGACATCTATCCATTCATCTAACTCACACCTGTGGAAAAAAAGAAGTTTCTCTACTACTTTAATGTACACAATTATAGCCTAGATTGATAGAGAGTTTTCCAGGAATTGATAAACCTATTAAGTAAGGTCTTTCAACACCTTTTATTTCTTTTCCTCCTTAGATTTGCAAACAAACAATTTGATACCATGAAGCAAAATATTAAAGGAAAATTTCCCCTTTTCACACAATGTTTTATACCTTGTTTGGCACTAATTTCCCAAATTTGGCACACTCAGAAATGTTGTCTGAAACTTCTTTCGATTTGGAGCAGTCTAGTAATGAGTTAACCAATTCCCACATAGTGACACTTTTTGACTCCCCTCAAGAAAAGCAAATTTGGAAAAATAGTGTAAAATGAAAAAAATTGCTCTAAAATTCATGAACTTTAAATTGTTATCTGTTACCCCTTTCAATTTGGACTAATCTAAAATTTTGCAGTCTGGTAATAGGTTAAACCAAACAAATCAATGTATCTTTTCAAGAAAAGCAGCTAAATCAGCTGACTATTGATAATGAGTAAAATACTTCTGAATTCCAGTTTGAGATGGTTTTTAAAGAATTCAATCTTCATCAATTTGAAATTATACAACAATTCTGATCCAAGAGTGATAGTAAGACATCTTTTTGATAGACTACCATAGGAAATACTGCAAGTAAAAATATCTTTGAAAGCAACTAAACATCAAAGTTCTAGCCCATACTATTTAGGAGAAGATTTTTTAAAGATTTCTCATTCAAACTATGTTGTCGGAGGTCAGCAAGGACTGCAAGTGATCTATTAACCCACTACCACACAAGAAAATTTTAGACTGTCCAAATTGAAAGAAGTTACAGACGACAATTTAGACTTTATGAAATTCCAGATTTTTTCGTCTTTTTAGAAGGAAAACATTGTGGAAAATGAAGAAATTGCTTGTCACAAGCAATTTCTTCATTTTCCACAATGTTTTCCAAAGCATCTAAAAGTGTCACTGAGTGGGAATGGGTTAATTTATAGTATAAACACATAACAAAAATGTTAAAAAATGAAATACTGGTATTTACAAGCCAGTTCTAAAAAAATCATTCAAGTACTAAAAATTATCTCCATTAATCCACTTACTTGGTTTTTTTCTTTGTTCTAAAGTAAGTATGGAATAAAAATCTAACAGCTAACTTTAACGACTCAACACACAATTCATTATAGTGGACGTGATCTTCATAACCCTGAAATGAGGAAAGAATTTGTGCAACATCTTAAAAACAAGGACTTGTCCAGTCACCATAGTGCTTACTTTACCTTAGACATTTAACCAGTCAAAGGTCAAAAGATTTTAAGCTTATTCAACAAACGTGCTCTTTATCATGATAAAGAGCACTTTTGTCGAATAAGCTTTAAATCCACCAATTAATGTAAATGTATGTTTTATTCACAGAAGCTCATAAGCCAACTAGATGGTTGTCCCAGGACAACTGCTGTCAAGCCCGCAAAGTTTTGACCATCAACTTGACCTTGACCATTAATTTTAGACTTTGACCTTGAACTTGAAGCTATTCAAACAATTCTTTCAAATGGTACATCTACTCATGATGGAATTTAATTATGCCAAATGATTTTTAAATTCCTCCGTAATTGTTGGAGAAATGCTCTTGACAATCACAATTTTAGTGTTTGACCTTGAGCTGTGACCTTGACATTAGAACTATCCCAAATATTATTTCAAATGGCACATCTATTCATGATGGAGAATAATTGTGCCAATCTATTTTGAAATCCATCCATAAATGTAATTGTCTGAACAAATTCGGACGGAAGGACTTATAGACTAATGGACTAATAGACAAACGCACTAATGCACATTCACCGACTTGTCATAGTGACAACTTATGTCTTGCTTACCATAAGCAGGCTCGACAATAATGGATGGAAGGGCTCTGACAGAGGTATCAATTTTAGATGACAATCTGAAAGGGTAGCAGACATCAGTTACCTTGGGGGAACAATGTATTGTCTGGAGATGTTCTGATGTTGCTGCTACAACTAACTGCGATTAACTGAGATTTTATTCCAATACTGATAGCAAATATCTTCTCAACATTACTAGAGGCTCCCTGTAATTTTATCAGACCTGCATAACTTTGTGGCTCTGGAAGTTGCAGTCAGTATACTTACAAAGCTGTATCACAATGACAAAGTCATGTTCATATGGATGTGCTGTGTCAAGCCAGAAAATATTCAATTTGAGGACTTGCTCATTCAGCTTAACAAAACAACCTTAACCCATTACTGCAGAATGATGCTTTCTGCTACCCTGAGGAAATATGGTCATTGAAAACTTTGTGGAAAAAGGAAAAACCTCTTTCTCTCAAAAATCTTCTACCTTACTTAGCAATTATTTTCAAATTTTAGCACTATTTGAATTTTGCCTGCAACTTCTTTCATTAAAGACCAGTCAAGAATTTTGTCATCTTGTAGTTGTTTAAGGAAGTCATCCAGAGTAGAGGGCTGAGAGTGCTATGATATATAAAATCTAATGAATCCTTTCTCTGAATATTACAGGCAACAAAGAGCAAGGTCTGTGAAAAGTTTGAAAATATTCTTGACATATACATACAATCTATTTGAATTATGCATACTTACAGAATTTCTTGCAACCAAGTTCTTCACGAATTTAAAATATTCCTGATTGTACACATCCCGATTTTTTACAAATGTGAGATTTTCACTGTGGATGATCCTCTGAATACTCGCTGGCATTTTATCCATGAAGATTCCTTTCTTTTCACCCTTGTGGACCAGCTCCGTCAGCTCCATCAGACTGTCGGATTCACTGCTGGTTCTCCTGTAAAAGCAAAAACAATACATTCATTAACTCTTTCTAACTCAACAGTCCCTTGTTTTGACATGTCGAAGAAAAAACAGTTTTAGAAAATATTGTGAGTAAAGGAGAAATTGCTTGCGATAAACAATTTCTCCTTTTCTCAAAGTGTTTTCAATCCTATCAGGCATTTATTTTTCAATTTACTTGTACTCCGAGTTAACTGACAGTAAATCTTCATTTGATGTCATTTTGTTTGTTACGCTTCAACTCAAAGTTGTGATTGATTGCACATGCTTTTACACAGTTTTGAACAATATTTTTGTTACATCTTGTCACCTGATATGCTTAAACACAGCTTTCTGTAATTTCCCCTTTGTTAATAAAAACAAAAGTCCCAAAGACTTTAAAAAGTCAGTTCAAACCAGTTTGCTTAAAACCTGAAAATGTTCGTGATTGTTATTTAGGAATCATTCAACAAGAATTCATAAATTTCTAACCTGACATTTAGATATCAAATTAATGAATAAATGTAAGGCTATCTCAAACAAAGTGTAGTCGTCTATCACAAGTCAAGTCTGTTGTATTTGAAATGCTAGTATTCCATCATGTCTGAGATTCTACATTACTTACGGTACTCCATTTGGCCACAATTTTCTGGTCACCAGTTTACTTTTTTTGGCCGATAGGGTTTTTGTATCTTCCATTCTCTCATAAAACAGCATGTAGCCATTCCAGTACCTTAGTCTTTCTTCTGGATATGAATTTGCTGTAAAATTGTTTCATTGTAAGATGGATTTATCTTTCATTGAGTGAACAACAAAAGCTATATTTTGACAAGTGGCAGAGCGAGAATTGTGTTGTGTGGTCAATAATGAAGAAACTGCATATAACAAGAGCCATGTCGGACATGGCCATCCCCCGCCTAAAAAACTTGATAGTAAACTGAAGCCAGTTAGATTTGGGCACTGCATTTCTTCTCAATTAGTTTGATAATAGCTATTATACTTTCAGAGATATACTCAGGACAAATCTAAGACTTTAAAACAACAAAGGGCAATAACTCCAAAATTATGCAAGCAAGAGTTGTGATTCTTGTGTATTGCACTTCTCCTCAACAAGTTCTAATCACCTGTAGATTCAAATAAATAGCTATTATACTTTCAGAGATATGCCCTGGACAAAATCTAAGTCTTTAAAACAACAAAGGGCAATAACTCCAAAATTATGCAAGAAAGAGTTGTTGTTCTTGTGTATTGCACTTCTCCTCAACAAGTTCTAATCACCTGTAGTTTCAAATAAATAGCTATTATACTTTCAGAGATATGCCCTGGACAAAATCTAAGTCTTTAAAACAACAAAGGGCAATAACTCCAAAATTATGCAAGCAAGAGTTGTGGTTCTTGTGCATTGCACATCTCCTCAATGACATCTATCCACCTATGAAGTTTCAAGTTGATAGCAATTATACTTTCAGAGATATGCTCTGGACAAGTTTAGTGACAGAAGGACGGAATGACAGAAGGGCAGAAGTATGGAATGACGGACGGAGATCATTACTATATCCCCTTAGCCGAAGCGGTGGGGGATTACAAGCAATTTCTTTTTTTCCACAATGTTTTCAAAGTTTTTTTGTTTTTTTTCATGCAAAGTGTCAAAGAGCCCCTTAGTGTAGGAATGGGTGAACATGTCTTTACATTTCTTTCAGAGTTTGGTGACCTTATGTTGTCAAATGCCAGTTATGCCAAATCATAGTTTAGCTGTTGAGTTATTTTTTCAACAAGAGCACCTCATACAGATGCAATAGCTTAGCTGTTCAAGTGCTTGATAGTGGGTACAATTTTGTAAGTCCAAAAAGGGGCATAATATGAAAAAAAAAGAAATTTAAAGTTACCCACCTTGTAGGTATAGATTGCCATTTTGATTGTGAATCTATGACGAGTTTCAATTAAGAGATGAAGAGATTCATACATAAGTGTGATTGGATTTTTCAGATCATACCTCCATGAAAACAAAAATTGTTCTCTTAAAATTTACTTATAATATAATAGTATGGAGAGAAAAAAAGCAAACACTTTACACTTTTGATACCTTTTTGTATGGGACTATTTTGTGCGGAAGCATACAGAATTGCTACATGCTCAAAATTTTGTTCATGGAGTTATGAATAATATTTTTCGACCAATCAAAACGCCTGATTTTGATAGACAAAACTAAAGATTAAATTATTTGAATGTGTTCTGTAACACCAGAGATATTACAAAATGTCACTTATTGGACAACCACGACGCAGACCTGGCCGTAGCAATACCTTGGGTTTCTATGAAAACAGCCGAGCTAGAAATTACACATTTGCTACATGTAAAGACAAAAATCAGTCTGGACGTCCACAGATCAGTGTCTCTACCATTACCCAAAAGTATTATTTCTATAATATCCTCCTTTAACCCATTCCCAAGCAACAAAATTTTAGACTGGTCGAAATTGAAAGAAGCTGAAGATAACAAATACGAGTTGATGGGATTTTAATTTTTTCATCTTTTTTGGATCATGGTTCATACAGAAATTTGATGGCAAAATTCAAGGGTTTTTTAAGGGTTTTTCAAGGACTCAAACTTCAAAATTAAGGGCTATTTACATGCTTCAATCTAAGTAAAAGTTTTTGACAGGTACAGATTTTGATATACTTCATACTACTTAAACTTGCAACATATTACACTATGTTTGTCCGATTTAAATTCTCGGACCCACGACTTGAATTTTTTGTCTATTAACCAGCTTTTGTTGAAGACACACTTTCCAATTTAATTTAAAATTTATAACTTTCTGCAGACGTGCATGTGATAACGTAGGGAAAAAGGCTGATTCGTCATCTCATAGTTCATTAAACGCTTATAAGATAATGAGAAGTAAAGCTTTGTCTTTTATAGATAGTGTATAAAACGCCATCATTTGCTCCGACGGTCACGGAAAATTAAAAAAATTTTAAATATCTTTACACCCGATCTAATCACTCATTTTATCATCGTTTTAACATACAGAGAGAAAGATTATTTCTTTATTATATTCATTTCGTCCACAAATACGTAGTGATTAGACTGAAGTACTATCCCTCCTACAAGGACGACAATGACGAAAAATACTACGTCTTATTCAGTATCATATTTGGTATCCGGCTTTTCTGTCTAAAAATAGTATTAGGCTGGAAACATGCATTTTAAAAAGGCTGGAAACCCTTCCCTTTGTTTAGATTGACGTTCCGATCGGCGAATAACGATTTTACCCTTATTCTTAAAGATAGTTGACCTGGTCTCAAATAAAACATAATGAAAAATTAAAATTCAAGGGTTTTTTAAGGACCTAAGGTCATTTTTAAGGGTTTTATAAGGCTCAGGTCAGTTTTCAAGGGTTTCAAAAGGCTAAGATCAAATTCAAGGGTTTTTTCAAGACAGGTGCGAACCATGTGGATAGAAAATTTTGTGGATAATGAAGAAATTGCTTGTATTGAGCAGTTTCTTCATTTTCCACAATATATTCTAATTTTTTTTCTTAAATGGCTTAAAACTTCATACTTACATTGTTCATAAACTTTAGCTTTATAGGTTCCCCCAAAACACTCAGCTTCCACACTTCCATCCGTCATCTCAAATTCCTCTACAATTGTGTCATTAAATTTAAACCATTTTCCCTTGTTTGTGTTGTTTATCACAGTTCCCCTGAAAATATTTATCATATGAAATATAAACCATGAATATGTGATTGAATAATAAATTGACCAATCGCTGGCTCCACCCACTTACTCAACTTGCCATGCCCGTTGACTCCAACAGGAAGTCGATTTTAAACAGCGTTATTTCGTAAAAAAGTAGAAAAGTTGATTGATGTCCTAAGCGTTGTAACTACAGTTGAAAAAGCTGCAGTTTTGATGTTCAAGTCAATAAACAAACAAACAAGAGGACCATGATGGTCCTAAATTGCTCCCTGAGTATGATGGTTCATGGTTTTATGATATATACAAAACAGCAAAGCCCTCTGACCATTTATTTCCAAGAAAAATTTTTAAAGATTTTCTCTTTTAATCCTAGGTACATTGATGATCGAACCATAGCGCTAATTTCCTCATTATGGTAATGCTTTGAAGTATAGACATAAATACATACCAAATATCAAAGCTCTAGGCCTAATGGTCTAGGAATAGAAGGTTTTCAAAGATATCATTCTTTATTCCTATCTACAAGATGGTTGTCACAGGACAACTGCTGTTGAGCCCACAAATATTTGTAGGTATCATGCTCCAGATAAGCACAATTTTAGTGTTTGACCTTGAGCTTTGACCTTGAACTTGAAGCTATCCAAGAAATTCTTTCAAATGGCACATCTACTCATGATGGAGAACAGTTGTGCCAATTTATTTTGAAATCCATCCATAATTGTAGGAGAAATGCCCCAGACAAACACGCTTTTAGTGTTTGACTTTGAGCTGTGACCTTGAACTTAAAGCTATCCAAAAAATTCTTTCAAATGGCACATCTACTCATGATGGAAAACACTTTTGCCTATTTATTTTGAAATTCATCCATAATTGTAGGAGAAATGCTCCGGATAAGCACAATTTTAGTGTTTGACCTTGAGCTGTGACCTTGAACTTGAAGCTGTCCATAAATTTTTTTCAAATGGCACATCTACTCATGATGGAGAATAATTGTGCCAAGTTATTTTGAAATCCATCCATAAATGTAGGAGTGATTGTCTGGACAAATTCGGACGGACGGACTAACAGACTAACTAAAGCATTAACGCACATACACTGCCTTGTCATAGTAACAACTATGTCTCGCTCACCTCAAGCAGGCTCGACAAAAATAAGGGATTGCACAGAAAAGGGCTAATTTTCAGAATACAGTACTTCTTTGAAGTATTTTGGTAGAGGGTCAATAGATGATGATATGAGCAAAATGTCAATGCTCTAGGCTTTATCATTTGGGAGAAGAAGACTTTAAAAGATTTCCTTCTTTATTCCTTTGTAAAATAAGGGATCCCAAAGAAAAGGGCTAGTTTACAGAATACGGTAATTCTTTGAAATATTTTTATAGAGGGTCTATTGGTGATGATACATACAAAATATCAAAGCTCTAGGCCTTAATGTTTGGGAGAAGAAGATTTTCAAAGATATCCTTCTTTATTCCTTTGTAAAACAGAAGTCGCACAGAAAATTGCTAATTTTCAGGATATGGTAATTCATTGAAGTATTTTGGTAGAGGGTCAATAGATGATGATATGTACTAAATATCAAAGCTCTAGACCTTAGATTTCCTTCTTTATTCCCTTTGTAAAATCAGGGATTGCACAGAAAAGGCTTAATTTAAAAGTACAGTAATTCTTTGAAGTATTTTGGTAGAGGGTCAATAGATGATGATATGTACAAAATGTCAATGCTCTAGGCTTAATCATTTGGGAGATGAAGACTTTAAAAGATTTCCTTCTTTATTTCTTTGTAAAATAAGGGATCACAAAGAAAAGGGCTAGTTTACAGAATATGGTAATTCTTTGAAGTATTTTGGTAGATGGTCAATAGGTGATGATACATACAAAATATCAAAGCTCTAGGCCTAATTTTTGGGAGAAGAAGATTTTCAAAGATACTCTTCTTTATTCCTTTGTAATACAGGAGTCACACAGAAAAGGGTGTTGATACGTACCAAATATCATAGCTAAAGGCCTTATGGTTTAGGAGGGGAAGATCTTTAATAATTGTTTATGGATGGACAGACAGACAGATGGACAGACGGACAGATGGACGCTGGACAATAACCAATCACAATAGCTCACCTTGAGCATGTTGTGCTTAGGTGAGCTGAAAAGGTAAACAAAAATGGCGGCCAATGTTTGAGTTTAAAGCTCATTCCTAGTCTAAATGAATGATTTCATTGGTTGACTAGACATTTGACTGACCATCGTGATTGGTCAATTGCTTCTCTAAATTAAGAATCCTTAAAGAAACAGTTCACATTTACCTGATTTTAAGAAATGATTTTTGGTAAAAATTTTTAATTCAAATTCTTCCAGGTTATTCATTTATTTACCAATGGTAAAGGACAAGTTGATGTCTAACAATATGGAAACATCAAGACTCCCAGCTCCTACAGCCTTTCATATGAGTCTTTACCCACTTAACTGATGACAAACTTTTAGACTGGTCCAAATTCAAATAAGTTGCAGACGACTATTTTAACCCTTGTCATGCTGAGCCCGGAATATTCCGGTTTGGCAGGAGGTGTAGACTAAGATCAGACTGCACTTGTGTTACATCTTAGTCTACACCTCCTGCTTGTCCTTTTCCTGCCAGAGTTGTTTATGAAGTTGATTTCTAAAAAAAATATTGAATTTTGAACAACAAGTTCTATCAGTGGTTTCAGCCCTTTGATTTTACAGCATTTCAGTAAGGTAATTTATACAGCATGACAAGGGTTAAGCTGATGGAGTTCTACAAATGTTTTTTACAAGAAATTTCTTCATTTTCCTCAATGTTTTCCAAAACTTTTTTCTTGGGGGGGGGGGGAGTGTTCCAGGATTATGTGGTAATAGGTTAAACTCAGTGCTCATCTCAATATGACTGCATTTGTTGAATGGAATGTAAAACCTGGTACATTTCATTTTAGTACATATAATATCATCCGTTGGGACTGAAGAATATCAACTGTTTCTTTACCTTCTTTCTCTTATGAAAGAATAATAATGACCAGCATTAGCCTGCCCACTGTGTACAACAACGCCCACTAGCTCATAATTGATTTGTCTAGCTTCTGGAGTAATACTGATGGCAATTTCCATTGTTGAATTCTCATTGGTCTTTGATTCAGGGGGCGGAGTCTCAGCCTCATTTCCGTTTTCAAGGGCTTCTTTGTCCCGCCTTGCCATTCCTTCTGCTGTGTAAGGCTCCATATCTAGTACCCATGGAAACTAAACAAGAACAAGATCATTCCAAGCTTTTAATGATTCTCAAAAGAAAGGTTGGATTTTGAGCAAAAAGTTCTAAGAATACTTTAACCCTTTCCTGGTTTTAAATTTTTTAGACCAGTCCAAATTCAAAGGTGTTGCAGATGACAATATAAAGATGATTTTATATGAAAAATAACCATTCATTACGGTAGAAAATATTGTGGAAAAAGGAGAAATTGCTTGTTACAAGCAATTCCTTCTTTTCCACAATGTTTTCCTCAGTATAAAAGCAAAGGGACCTCAAAACAAGGGATTGAATGGGGAAGGGTTAAGAGGTAGAATTAATCTATTTTCCATAAACAGCTTAGTTACAATTGGATCACCTTTTTGTTCTTAATTTGAAGTAAAAGAAAACTAGAAATGTGTCACAGACACAGATGCCCCCATTTAAGAGTTTGTCACATGACATTCAGTTGTGACCTTAAACTTGGTGGTATCCAACAGAACCTTACACATGACACTAATACTCATCAAGGGGCCATGTGCCATGTTATTTTGAAATCCATCAATCTGTTGAATTTGCTCCGGACAAGAATTGGAACACCCGCCCATCCACTCACCCACTTACCCACTGACAGAGGTAACTCTTTATGCCCGTCACAATTACAATCAACCAATCAAATCATTCCTTTGGATTAGAAGTTAACTTGAACTCTGACATAAACCAACATTTTTGTGAAGCATTTTAGTTGGGCTGGCCAGTTAGATGTCGTAACTGTAAGTTGAACAAGATGTGTTTGTGAAACACAATGCCCCCACAACAGGACTAAACGATTGACCTTTGTATGTGACTTTGACCTTATCACATGGCCTTGACCTTGACATGAGGAGATGCATATCATGAAGATGTATCATGATGTCAAATATGAGCATTGTATCTTGAATAGGCTGTTAGTAATTGGCGATCTTAAGTTTTTTGGTCAAGTTTTGCAGACAGACAGACCAACAGACAGAAAGACTGACAATGGTAAAACAATATGTCCCCAATCTTTCATCATTTGAGTCACCAAACAACATCATTTTTGTTGCATGTTACAGTGCATACAATTCGCAAAATAAAGCTGTTTATTATCAAAATGGATCTTCCCGCTGGAGCCAGTGGAGCCAACAAGGCAGATCAACTTTGATATCAAATGAGTGACATTTCTAACCATTACACATGTGCGCGAGGTAAAGACTCAGATCAGCCTGTGCATTTGCACAGTCTGATCAGAGTCTTCACTCTGCACTCTGTAGATAGATACTGACCTAAAGCTTCTTTAAACAATCAGCGAATATTCTAATTGCCCAGAATGGCTGTCCAGGGTGCTAAATGTGTTCGAGTCACGCACGTGCGAAATGGTTGGAAATGTCACGCACAGGCTCAAATGACATTAGTCAGCGAAGTTTATGGTCCAAAAACAAAAAGCAAGTCATTGGTTGGCAACCTCAGAATCATAAGTAGCTTCAATAATCTGTAGTTATGATGTTTAAGTTGTGAAAAACATCTAATATGCATAGATATCAGAGGTCAACATTCACTTCCAGTTGAAAAGAATAAATTGGTTGGACAATAGATCTTTTGTTTGACAGCAACCATCCAGTAATTGCTGTGGGCATTGCAAGAGATCTGTCAAGTGGCTCAATTGTTTGGTAAGTCAATACAGTTGAAATATTTTTTAAATCCGAAACAAAATTTTTGATTGGTCCAAATTGGAAGAAGTTCAAGACGACATTTCATGGTTGATGAAATTTCTAAAAGAAATTGTGTTTCGGGATAGTAAACATTGTGGAAAATGAAAAAAAAAGTCTTGTTAAAGCTTTTTTTCTTGAAGGGAGTGTTCTATAAGAATTTGATTGTAACAAGCAATTCTTCATTCTCCAGATAGTTTTTCAAAACTTTTTTTCTCGAAGGACAGAAATGATTAATGAAATGCAATTCAAGTTGTTGTAACAAAACTTTAATTCTACCTTAAAATAATCATCAAACTTGAGGGCCCTGTTTGCTTCCCAGTCGTATCCGAATCGTTTAAGGTGTATACATAATGTTGGTGGTAAGGATTTGATGTAGGTTCTTTTGATAGTATTTCTCTGAAAGAATTATAAAAGTAATTGACAAAATGCCGGTTAAGCCCATTGACTCCGAAAGGAAGTTCTGCTTCGATATTAATTACATCATTTTGCAAAATTATAGTCAGAAGCAAGTAATGAAAAAGTAGAATGGTTGGTTTGCGACCTAAATGTCATAACTATAGCTTGAATAAGCTGAACTTACGAGGTTTAGGTCGTCAAACCAATTAAATTGCTTCACGTAAATGGCAGCCTATGGCAGAGTTCAAAGTTCACCACTAGTGTAAATGAATGATTTCATTAGTCAACTGATTATTTGATTGACAGTCATGGTTGGTCGATTCTGGTGAAAGCAAATAGTAATCAATTCACATAGATTTTTTAATATGACCTAAGGCATAGAAGCAAAATACACCTTATGAATATTTTTTATATTACCCCTTGTCTTTTAGAATAAAATCATTGTAGAAAATGTTTTCATGTTTTCTGAAGCTATTCTTTTGAGTGTAGTAATAAAAAGTGATTGTGTGGAAAAGGGTTAAAGATAATTTTCACCGAACAGTCCTGTGGTAAACATTTAATCAATTACCAAACGACAAAATTTTAGACTAGTGCAAACTAAAATTTCATTTGATAATTTTAAAAATCTTTTCCTTTTGGGCTAGAAAACAATGTGGATGATGAAGGAATTACAAGCTATTTTCCTCAACAATGGTTTCCAAATCATATTTTCTTGCATGAGATAAAAAGCAGGATTGTTGAGGAATGTTTTAAACCTCCAGAAAAACAAATGGGGAAACATTGTGTTAAATGAAGAAATTGGTTGCATGAAGCAACTTCTTCATTTTACACAATATTTTCTGACCAGAAGTTTTAAAAAAATCCAAAGTTTCATAAGAATTAATTTGTTGTCTGCAACTCCTTTCAATTTGAACCAGTTTGAAAATTTTGCCATATGGTAATAATGGAACTAGTATATTATTATTATACATTTACATACAAACATACCTTTTCTGCACATTTTTCACAGTAATAAGCATTGTCTCCCTCTAATAATTCTCCTTTAACAAATTGATCGAGAGAATCTTGCAATGTAGCGTTCTTCACAGTGAGGTTGAGTGCTGTGAAGGCTTCCTCTCTTTCATATCTAGAGTAAATACAAAGAAGATATGTCAATTGACCAATCGCTGCATCTGCCCACTAACTCCTTTGGCCCCAACCACTGACTCTGACAGGAAACCCGCTTCGATTTTTCACAGCGTTATTTTGCAAAATTTATAGCCATCAGCATGTAACAAAAAAGTAAAGAGGATGGTTGGCAGCCTCAACGTCATAACTACAGCTTATTCAGGCTGTAGTTACGATGTTTTAAGTCGCAAACCACCAAAAACGTTTAACAAAACTGGCTGCCAATGTTAGAGTTCAAAGCTGAATTCCAGGCCGAATGAATGATTTGATCCGTCGGTTAATTCCTTGATTGACAGCCACAATTGGTTAACCCTTTCCTGGACAAACCCGGGATTTTACGTCCCTATGATTTTAAACTAAAGAGACAACATTGTGGAACAAGGAGCCAAATTGTCATAAATTACGCCCGTCACACTGCTTAATATTAACTGGGGGTTTGAATAGAACTGATGTTATTTTGAATGAATATTTTTTGTCAAACAAAGTATGAAAACAAAAAAAGGCAATAACTCAAAATATAAACTAGGTAGAGTAATGGTTCTTGTACACTGCACTCCCACTTGGTGAGCTCTATCCATCCATGAAGTTTCATGATTCTAGCTATTATACTTTTAGAGATATACTCCGGACAAGATTCAAGTATGAAAAACAACAAAGGGCAATAACTCAAAATATACGCTAGGTAGAGTTATGGTTCTTGTACACTGCACTCCCACTTGGTGAGCTCTATCCATCCATGAAATTTCATGATTCTAGCTATTATACTTTTAGAGATATACTCCAGACAAGATTCAAGAATATTATAAACAACAAAGGGCAATAACTCAAAATATAGGCCAGGTAGAGTTATGGTTCTTGTGCACTGCACTCCAACTTGGTGAGATCTATACACCCATGAAGTTTCATGATCCTAGCTATAATACTTTTAGAGATATACTCTGGACAAGATTCAAGTATGAAAAACAACAAAGGGCAATAACTCAAAAAAAAGTCTAGGTAGAGTTATGGTTCTTGTACACTGCACTCCCACTTGGTGAGCTCTATCCATCCATAAAATTTCATGATTCTAGCTATTATACTTTTAGAGATATACTCCGGACAAGATCCAAGTATGAAAAACAACAAAGGGCAATAACTCAAAATATACGCTAGGTAGAGTTATGGTTCTTGTACACTGCACTCTCACTGGTTGAGCTCTATCCATCCAATAAATTTCATGATTCTAGCCATTATACTTTTAGAGATATTATCCTGCCAAGATTAAAGTATGAAAAACAACAAAGGGCAATAACTCAAAATATAAACTAGGTAGAGTAATGGTTCTTGTACACTGCACTCCCACTTGGTGAGCTCTATCCATCCATGAAGTTTCATGATTCTAGCTATTATACTTTTAGAGATATACTCCGGACAAGATTCAAGTATGAAAAACAACAAAGGGCAATAACTCAAAATATACGCTAGGTAGAGTTATGGTTCTTGTACACTGCACTCCCACTTGGTGAGCTCTATCCATCCATGAAATTTCATGATTCTAGCTATTATACTTTTAGAGATATACTCCAGACAAGATTCAAGAATATTATAAACAACAAAGGGCAATAACTCAAAATATAGGCCAGGTAGAGTTATGGTTCTTGTGCACTGCACTCCAACTTGGTGAGATCTATACACCCATGAAGTTTCATGATCCTAGCTATAATACTTTTAGAGATATACTCTGGACAAGATTCAAGTATGAAAAACAACAAAGGGCAATAACTCAAAAAAAAGGCCAGGTAGTGTTATGGTTCTTGTACACTGCACTCCCCCTTGGTGAGCTCTATCGATCCATGAAATTTCATGATTCTAGCTATTATACTTTTAGAGATATACTCCGGACAAGATTCAAGTATGAAAAACAACAAAGGGCAATAACTCAAAAAATAGGCCAAGTAGAGTTATGGCTCTTGTGCACTGCACCCCCCCTTGGTGAGATCTATACACCCATGAAGTTTCATGATCCTAGCTATAATACTTTTAGAGATATACTCCGGACAAGATTCAAGTATGAAAAACAACAAAGGGCAATAACTCAAAAAATAGGCCAGGTAGAGTTATGGTTCTTGTGCACTGCACTCCGTATTGATGAGAAGAATATAACTGCCAAGTTTAAAGTCAATCGGACTTACTGTGACAGAGTTATGCTCCAGACAAAGAAGTGGACACCACCGGACGCCCGGACACCACGGTGATTCCATAATACGTCCCGTCTTCGACGGGCGTATCAAAAGGAGAAATTGCTTGTAACAAGCAATTTCTCCTTTTCCCACAATATTGACACATAGGATAATTTAATTTCATATTGCATCCAATTTTCATTGTTGTCTGCAACCTTTTTCAATTTCGACCAGTCTAAAATTTCAAAGAACAGGAAAGGGTTAATTAACCCATTACCAGATGACAAAATTTCAAACTGGTCAAAATTTAAAGAAGTTGCTGAGGAAAGTTTGCAGTTGACGGAATTTATTTTTATTGCATTTTTGGGTAGAACTCATTGTGGATAATGATGAAATTACTTGTACCATAATTTCATCATTTTCACAATGAATCACAAAGTGTTTTCTCCAGGGACATTCAAAAGAAGGATTGTGTGGGAATTAGTTAACCCATTTTCCCACTAAAATTTCAGAGCTCTGCAAATCAGAGTTTTTAGAAAACAGTTCAAAGATAGAGGACAGTGAAAGTTTTCTATCTATTGGACTTGTGGTCAATAAAAAGGTATATCCCTAAATTAATTAATTCTTAAATAGTCAAAATCTGAAGTTGTTTTTAAGCATTGTTCTTCATTAATTGAGGCTTGTATCATATAGTTTGTAAACTTAAACAAAGCAATTTGTGCCCCTCAAAAAAATGGTTCAGAGATACAATGAAGAAAATGAAGAAACTGCCTGCTACAAGTAATTCCTGTATTTTCAACATTATTTTCTGTCCAGAATGACTGAGATACTTGAAATTTTACCAACTTTGAGTTTGAGCCAGTCTAAAATTTGGTTGCCTGGTAATGAATTAAAGCACCGTTTAGCTCTCCAGGCTACTCAACATCTGTACCCTATGCACCAACTTTAACCCTTTCCTGTTTTGCAAAATTTTTAGACCTTCCTAAATTCAAAGGTTTGGCGGACAACAAAATACAAGAGCACTGCCTACGGGTGCCTGCGCTCGGCTATTGGGTGCTGGATACTGGATAAAATGCATCTAGAGTTATCTCCCTTGATAGTATAGGTTGCTCTTTTGATAGTGAACAAGTGTGCCAAGTTTCAAGTGAATGCCTCTAGTAGAACCAGAGATATCACAAAATGTTGAAGTTTTTGCTTGACAACAACGACGATGACACCAAGGCTATAGCAATATCTTTGGTTTTCTCCGATAAGCAGTGCTACGATTCAATTTTGTTTTAAAAATAATCATTCAATAGGATAGAAAATATTGTGGACAATGAAGAAATTGCTTGTCACAAGCAATTTCTTCTTTTTGTACAATATTTTCTCAAGTATTAAAAGATAGGGACGTAAAAACCAGGGATTGAACAGCAAGGGTTAAACCTTATTTCCTTTGATATTGAATAAGAAGGAAAAAGGGGTAACTATCATTTCTTCTCTTTGCACAATTTTTTCCCTATCATTTTAATGCAGGATTATGTAGTAATGGGCTCAATTAACTATGAGGTAATACCTGTGCGGACAATCCTTGCAGATCTTTTGGTCTGAGAAAATGCCTTGAAACTTCTTCTTGAAAATCTCTTCTTTACCATGTTTCTGTAATAATATAGAGGATAACTGTTGAAGATCGACTTATCTTTAACTGAGTCTTCACAAAATGAAAGTAAATCAATCTTACACACTTGCAAATATTCATTGTACCTAACAGACGGCAAGCTTGCCACCTGAACGGAAGATGATACCAATTAACGTCCGCCTTCAGGGGTGTATTAAATGATTAATTGAATTTAACGCCGCTTTTAATAGTATTTCAGTCATTTTGTGGCGGCTGGAGCACCTAACTATGGACTCCTGGTATTTCTCACACCAGGACTACCACTACATTCTTTCCTAGCCTCAAGCTGCTATCCCACTTAGGTTTACACTTATCCATCCAGGGGCGTATTTAAAGACGGATAATGGTTTGTTTCAGTGTAAGATTGATTTATCTTTCATCTTTCATTGAGTGAACAACAAAAACTTTTTTTCAGCAGAGTAGCACAGCAAATGAAAAAATAGCTATTGTTGTTCACTCAACAAAAGATGAATCTATCTCACACTGAAATAAACATTTATTCTAATTCTTAAAAGCAAAAAGAGAAAAAAACATGATTCTCTTCTGACAAAATCTCTCAAAGCACATCATTTTGCACAATGCTACAGCATATTTGTACAGTAGGTAAAAATGTGTGAATGAGTGAGGGTAGAGAAGGTACAAATGCTTTGTCAATGAATCATAAACAGCAGAAAATATTGAAAGAAAAGAATACATGTAAAAAAAGAATTCTTTTCTTCATTGTAAATACTTCAAAAACTGTCTGTCTTTATATCTCAAACAAAAGCATAGCCTTCAGGTACCTGACAAAAAGAGTCAAACTTTATTCAACAAAGGCACCTAACACTCAGTTGTTCAAGTGCTTGACAGTGGGTAAAAAAAGTCCAAAAAGGGGCATAATTAGTTCAACAAGAGCCATGTCGGAAATGGGCATTCCCGACATAAAGCTTGATAGTAAACTGAAGCCAGTTAGATTTAGGCTTCTTGTTCACTGCATTTCTTCTCAATGAGTTCGATAATAGCTATTATACTTTCAGAGATATGCTCAGGACAAAATCTAAATCTTTAAAAAAACAATGCGCAATAACTCCAAAATTATGCAAGCAAGAGTTGTGGTTCTTATGCACTGCACTCCTCCTCAACGAGATCTATCGAACTTTGAAGTTTCAAGTTGATAGCAATTATACTTTCAGAGATATTCTCCAGACAAGTTTAGTGACAGAATGACGGAAGACAGACGAGGACCATTACTATATCCCCTTCGCAGAAACGTTGGGGGATAAAAATGCATTTACAGTTATCCCCTTTTTGGTATAGACTGCTCGTTTGATCATGTATTTATATTCCAAGTTTCAAGTGTATGTGTTCAGTAATACTAGAGATGTTATAAAATGTCAAAGTTATGGATGACGTTGAGGCTGATGCAGACAACATCCTTGCTATAAAAGTACTTAGGGTTTTCTCACGAAATTTCAAAGTTTTAGCATGATAACAATTTCAACTAGAAATTGTCACAAAGCGGACTAATTCCCCCCCAACAGGGCTTGTCCATATACAAGTGCTATCTGCCAAAGGGCCATAGCAAAAAATGGACTTTTAATTAAAGGGCCAAAAATCAGTCAAAAATAAATGGACCATAACCAAAATAGGATATGCACTTGTCTGACTTATACTGAGTCTTTCTGTGAAATTTGAATCAAATCCGTCCAATGGTTGCCGAGAAATTGAGCGGACACGATTTTTCACCAAAGGGCCATAACTCTGTGAAAATCAACGGACTATGACCAAAATAGAATATGCACATCTCTGCTTGATACTGATTATATCCGTGAAGTTTTAATAAAATCCGTCCAATAGTTGCTGAGAAATTGAGGGGACACAAAAAAAACACAGACAGATGGACCGCCCGCCCTACTGACAAGCTAACTCCTATATCCCCTCCCCCCCCAACATAGTTTTGGGGGGTATAATGACAACAACAATGCTATAGCAAAACATTGGTTTTCTTCTAAAAACAGCCAAGCTAAAAACTTACCAACATATGGTAATGGACAGATTGTAGATTTGACCCAATAGCTTTTAGCTAACGCTTGTCATGCTGAATTATATACTTTTCAGATTTATATTCAAATCAAAGAATTGACAGTACTGATAGCACTTGCTTTGTATTAATATTTTATAAACAACTCTTGCAACATATATGCAGGCTGATCCTTGTCTAAATCTCCTGCCAAAACAGGAATAATCCAGGTTCAGTATGACAATGGTATATTGTTTCTCAATATTTTAGACATGTCGAAATTCAAAGGTTTTGCAGGTGAAAATTTAAAGTGTATTAATTTTGAAAAACTAGAGGCCCTTGAGCGCCTGATTCGCTCCATCGGTCTGAATTGACTTATCATTCATGAGAAATTTGGTTGAAACCATCCTGCAGTTTGCAAGAGTAAGATTTTCAAAATTTCAGTATATACCATATATGGAGACAAGTCCCCCACTTAAAGCCATAATTTTCATCTGAGCCATATTTTATGAAGGAATCTGACAAAGAGTCACCAAAGGGTTGTTCTGTGATATTTGTTGAAAACTTATATAATCGTTTGATATCACTGTATACCATATATGGAAAAAGCCCTATCCATTTAAGCCAATCAATTCTTATCTCAGCACTCTTAAAAGGAGTCACCAAAGGATCATTCCTGAGAAATTTGGTTGAAATCCATTCAATGGTTTCTGAGATGAAGACTTTTAAAGGTTTCACCATATATGAAAATAAGCCCGCCCATTAAAGCCATATTTTTCATCAGATCGAAATTCTTTGTAGGAATCTGATAAAGAGTCACCAAATGATCATTCCTGTAAAATTTGGTTGAAATCCATCTATTGGTTTCTGAGAAGAAGATTTTTGAAGGTTTCACCATAAATGGAAATTAGCCCTACCCATTAAAGCTATTTTTTTTCATCCGATCAAAATTTTTTAAAGAAGCTGATAAAGGGTCACCAAAGAATCATTCCTGTAAATTTTCATTGAAATCTATCAATTGGTCTCTCAGAAGAAGATTTTTGAAGGTTTCACCATATATGGAAATTAGCCCCGCCAATTAAAGCCATGTTTTTCATCTGATTAAAATTCTTTGATAAAGGGTCATCCAAGGATCAATTCTGTGAAATTTGGTTGAATTCTGTTCAGCACTTTCTGAGGAGAAGATTTTTTTTCATCTCTAATTTCAGTAAAAGGTCATTGCCACTTACTTTGAGTTGTTCATCCACCTGATCAATTAAGGCCTGGAAGAAATCAAAGGCATCTTGTTGCTCTCGAATATTCACTGGTTCCCCCCACAACTTGAACACCTTCCAGAAGCGCTCAGGTTCATGAAACTGGAGCCGGCTCTCCATCAAGTTACCAAATACTTGCTGTATCTGGTAGTATAAACTGAAACAGAAAGAAAATCAAATACTTGTGGCAACTTAATGTCCTATAGTCAAAAACATTTTTTTAATCTATTTACAGTAAAACAAAATTTTAGACAAGTCCAATTTGAAAGGCATAATTTCAAGGTCAGCTAAAATTTGAAAATAAGTGACAAATGACTGAGGAAAAAAAGAGTAAGAAAAGTGTAAAAAAAGAAATTGCTTGCTAGAAGCAATTTCTTCTTTTCTTACAGCTTTCCATAAAAATATTTTTGAAATGCTTCAAAAAGTGGGATTGTGTGGTAATGAGTTTAGAGAAAAGGTTTCAGTCAGTAATTGACAAACAACTTTTCCAACAAAATTTAATGTGCTTAAACAAGTAAATGTTCAACGAACCATGCCAATAAGTCAATACGCCAATGATCCTTGGCTACAACCAAAAAGCGTACTCATTAATGTTGAACCACAAGAAAAGAAAATCTATTATATACTTACCAGCTTACAAGCTTATTTATAAGCATGTTAATTGCTTGTGGACAAAACCACACTTGCCCCAAAAAATCTGTATCAGACATCTTCTGACATGTAACAGATAGGGACAGATGAAATCATATTTTCCCAGTAAAATGACTTAACACAGCAATTCCAGCAGGAAAAATACAAGCATGAGGTGTAGACCAAGATTAGACTGCACTTATGTGCAGGCTGATCTTTGTCTACACCACCTGCCAAAACCGGAATATTCCGGGTTCAGCATGGCAAGGGTTAACATAATGGTCCTTATTTATTACTTTTCTTCATCATTATCCTCTTCGTCAGCACTAAGGATAGCTTCCGGTATTCCTGGAACCATGTACAGTTGTTGTATAACGGAGTTCATGTAACAGGTGGCTCCACCATTCCTTAATCCAACATATCCACAAACTGCACGACCATCTACAGGGGGCATATACTGTAGTAAATATAGAGAAAAGAAAATACATAGGGAATATCATGTTACAATAGCGATACATTTTGTTTTTGCTTTTAGTTGCCTTTGAAATTTTTTTATATTTCATGAGACCGAAAGCAAATACAGGATGTTGTAACGCTACAGTAAAATAGTTTTCCATTTATATTATACCTTTTTTTATTAAATAATTTTGATGAAATAATATAAAGAAATCTGTAATTCTACAAATATTTCCCTTCTACTTTCCCATTCTGATTATATTTATTTGTATTATGATGTCATATACAAATGAAAATGACGTCATCTCACTCTACTTATATGGAACTGTATTTGACAGTCAGATACAGATTTTTTTGACAAGTCCAATTTTGTCTGTGTGGAATGTGTATATTTTAATAGAAATATATTAAATATTTAAACACTGCAAATTAACCCTTGCCATACTGAATGAATTCCACTAATTATGGGTTAATATTGATTTTAAAATTCTTCTTAAACAAAACTCTGGCTCAATAGATACAATTTAGACTGCAGATATGTGCAAGCTGATCTTTGTTTATAACCCCTGCCAGAACAGGAATATTCCTAGCTTAGCATCACAAGGGCCAGTATTGTTAAATATGATATTTTGCTTGAAGTGAATTCTACTACATGGTCAAATACAGTCAATATATGATTAAGTCATCCTTAACCCATTCCAAAACAACACCATTTTAGACTGGTCCACATTGAAACAAGTTGCAGATGATATTTCAATGTCCAATTAAAATGAAAAATAAATGTCATAATGGTTAGAAAATATTGTAAGAAAAGGAGAAATTGCTTGTTACAAGCGATTTCTCCTTTTCCTCTAAGGTTTTCAGAAGCTTAAAAGCATACATATGCAACATATAATGGGTTGACCCTTGCAAATATATTAATGATTGTTTAGGGAATCAAGAGGACAAAAAGCAGAAAAGAACAGTCAACGGGTAAATTTTCTAAATCAAAAGGACAGGATAATCTGTAAAAATATTCATTTAGTGATTCTCATTTTTAGGAAAAAATTGCTCTTTTGATAAATTCCAAGTTTCAAGTGAATGTGTACAGTAATACCAGAGATATTACAAAATGTCATAGATTTTGAAAACGAGGACGATGCTGATATAGATGCTGATGATGACCTGGATTGAGCACTACCTCGGGTTTTCTCTGAAAAGAGTTGAGCTAAACAAGATGTGTTTGTGAAACACTATGCCCCAGAAACAGGAATTCTTTAGAAACGGGTAAGGGTTAAAATTTTGACCTTGACCTTGATGAAATGACCTTCCCCAATTGCACTTTGTTGAGACCTATCTACATACCAAACATAAGCATTGAAACTTAATCAGGGTTGAAGTTATAGGAAAATGTTTAGTTGGCAGGTTAAGTTTTGCAGACAGGCAGACAGACAGACAGACAGACAGACACCGGTAAAACAATATGCCCCCGATCTTATTGATGCGGGGGCATAAAAATAGATCAGACTAAATGCAGGGGTCTAGACAGATGGGGGGAACACTATTATTGAATCTTAGTTTCTCATGTTTACTCATTTGAATCATCTGAAAGACTATTCCATTAGGTACCAACAACTTGGAATTTGTTAGAGTATTATTATAACAATAGAAAATAGAGATCAAACTTCAAGATAAATTGTTTAAATTTTAATTTCCCGACTAGTTTCGGTATAAAAAACCTTTTTCAAGGGACACCATTTTAAACAATCAGAGTATTATTGGAATAATTGAATCTAAGATCCAAAATATCCCTCTTTATGTGGCTCTGTGAATGTAAATTAAGATTAATAATTTTCTTCCATGACAGGATAATTCTACATTACATGGAAATGTTTATGTTAAAATTTGACAAAAGCAATGCAATTTTCTTAACATCATTATTACAAGTTGCCTTTAACACATATTTTAATTTTGATATTTCATTCCCTGAGCTCTACTACAAAGCTGCACCCCAATTGATCAAATATCAGGAAACATGATGTGTGGCATACCTCCCATTCATTAGCACTGTCAGGATTTGGTTGATGATGCATCTCTATCAACTGTTGACAGACCTCCTTTAGGTTAACCAGAGATTGGTTGGCTATTTCTGTGATTAGATCATACGCTGCTATGCGGGAATCTGAACTGTTACATCTACAAGGAAATAATTTGATTTTAAGTTCCATCATGGCTGTACATCAAAGAATGAAACAACCAAATAAATAATTCATCTAGACTGGAAGTGAACTTTGAACTCCTACATTTTCCAACATTTATCCAAAGCATTTTTGTTGGTTTAATTACAGCTTGAAGCTATAGGTATGGTCTTTAGGCCACTAACCAACTACCGGTACTTTACATTTTTGTATCATGGTTCTAGCTATAAATTTTGCAAAATAATGCTGTTTAATGTCAAAGCAGAACTTCATGTTGGAGTCCGGGGGATGGCCAGAAGAGTCAGTGGGCATCAATCTGTCAATGTACCGATTCTTTCATTTAGACTGGAAAGGCAATGTCTATCTCTGACAAGCATATGACAACGTTTTTTTTAGATGGATGACAATAATGTTGTAACTACAGCTTATCAATTATAGCCTCTAGCCTCCCTGTGCTTAATACTTTTCACACTTCAAAGACTTCAAAACTTTCCAACAACCAATTACATATAAATCCTTACTCACACACTGCCCTCAGAAAGCTTAACTTTGTTTGAATTTGTGAAGACACAGACTGACCAACATAGACAATTGTAAAACAATATGTCCCAGATCTTTCGATGCGAGGGCATTAAACATCAACTCATTCTTGGTTTCCATTCAATTTAATCCTTTTCTGTCCAATCGCTGGCATTTACATCCTTGTGGTTTTATAATTGAGAAAAAAACATTGTAGAAAAAAGAAGAAATTGATTGTAACAAGCAATTCCTCTTTTTCCACAATATTTTTTACCGTAATTGATATTTTTTTTTTCAAATTCAATCCTTCAAAAATAAAGGTTTGAGAATCTATACAATGATAGCCTTTGTGTACAAAATGATGAAAGTGACTCAAAATAACAATTACCTTGGATTAAACTCAAGTAACATCTGTTGAGAATGTCCCCCATTCATACTATCCATCATCAGTTTAGATGCAGGAAACAGGAACTCATGTAGAAGATCGTAGATCAAACTTTTACCTGAAAATTGTTGGAAGACATTCAGTGTTTAACCTCTATCTTTCAACAAGTGCTGCGGAAATACATATTTTCTCAACTTGTACCCAGACATGATTTCTACTTGTCAAGAATTAGAACGAACTTGTCCACAAAAAGTGAAGAGTTAAATTTTCAGAAAAAATATTGATGAAGAAGAAAATAATGAAACTCAGCATTTTCTTCATGAACAACAATATTTTCAACCCTTCATTATAAACATTAGGATAATTTTCCAAAATGCAAATTAACTATGAGATTCATTTTGTACCAAGATTTGCCCTGTAATTTACTTGTCCCTTGAAAGGCCCATGTCCTGCAAGTTGGACATTGGATTCCTCATCCCTGCTTTCAACATTTCATAGTTATTTCAGGTTGATCTTATTTCATTGTTTTATAAAATAAAAGCTTTGTTTCTCTATCCCTTACAATGCCTAATGATATGCCACATGACATCACTTTATAATGTACTCAGAAGAAATGTGAATGCCTGTAAAGTGATATACAGAACAATAAATCAAATCAAGGACCATGCACAACATAGTTTAAGTGCAAGTTATGGGGCAATCTATGAATCTTGGTTATCAATCAAAAAATTGTTAGACCAATCTAATCAAACAATTCTACTAGAAGTGAACTGTGTTGGTTTGGCGACCTAAATGTTGTAACTACAGCTTATTCAAGCAAAAGTAATGATGTTATTGTCACCAAAAATGAATATACATGCACTCTGATCTTTGTCTACACTACCTGCTTGTCTTTTTTTTCCAACCCGACAAGGGTTATTGCTAATATCATGATAAATCATTAGACTTGCACACATACCATGTTCTGCTTTATCCACCCCTTCACATGTTAAGAGTGTCTTAATCAATTTGATATGGCCAGCCAACAACTGATTATCAATCTCCTTCAAGTCTGGGTGATCCGATGGCACAAAATTGGATAACCATGCGATCTCATCTTCGAGCATACTAGCCACGTCTACTTGTAATAGAAGCTGATCTGATTCTGAGCAAGAAGAAAATAATGAAATATGTTTGTGAAACCCATGCCCCTGCAAGTCTTTTTTTTTTTCTTAAATGTGACCTTGATAATGAGCTTGACCTTGTCACATGACCTCAACCTTGGTATCTGCAGATGCTCATCAATAAAATCCCAGCATCATGCCAAATATGAGCATTACATATTGAATATATTTAAAGTAATTTTAAATGTAACAAGTTTTTTTTTGTAAGGTATGTATTGATGAGATCTATCATCATGCCAAATATGAGCATTGTCATGAATTGGTTTGAAGTAATTGTATATGTCAACATTTTTTGGTAAGTTTGGCAGATAAACAGACCAACAGATAATGGAAAAACAATATGCCCCCAATTTTTTGATGCTGGGGAATAAAAATGAAATAATAAATAGAACAACTGAAGTATAACATTAAATGTTTAGCTGACAGTAACCCTAGAATAAATCACAAAAGGAAATAAAGTGATATGTTAATGATTAATAAAGATTAGGAACCCCCCAATGAAAAAAAAATATGGCATTCTTATTTTCATCTATGAAAACAAAGTGTCTTACAACCTCTTAACCCATTACATGACGAAAATATTTTAGCCTGGCCCAAATTGAAAAAAAATGCAGACGACAATTAAAGGTTAATGAAATTTTGGATTGTTTCAACTTTCTGGGTAGAAAACAATGTGGAAAATGAAGAAATTGCTTGTAACAAGCGATTTCTTCATTTTCCACAATGTTTTCGAAAGCTTTTTTCCTTGGAGGCGTCTAAAGGCGTCATTGAGTGGGAATGGCTACAAAGGTGTGCCAAAAACAACTAGAGATAAGCCAGCAAGTAAATGAACATAGCCCATTACCAGACGGCAAAATTTTAGATAGGTACGATATGAAAGGAGATGCAGATGACAATTTAAACTCTTTCAAATTTATTATTTTTTTATAAGATTTATTAATGGTAGAAAACTATGTGCAAATGAAGAAACTACTTGTTACAAGCAATTTCTTCATTTTACACACATTTTTCCCAATTGTTTTTCTTGAGGGGCATCTAAAAGAGTCATTGTGTTGGAATGTGTTAAAGATTGACATATATACTCATGATAGAGAACATCAGTAGCATTTTATGAAAAATCTTTTCATAGATGTCGAAATTTACAGGATTGATTGGATTTAATGCCACTATTAACAGTATTTCAGTATTGTGGCATCTGGAGCACCAAACCATAAATTCCTGAAATTTCTCACACCAGTACTACCACTACAACCTTTTCGAGCCTCTGGCTGCTCATCCCATTTTGGTTTACCATTATCCTACTATTGGTGAGAGAGAAATGTCTGAAAGGATATTTGCCGCAACCAGGGATCAAACCCGGGACCCAGTGACAAGGAGTCCTACGTGCTACCAACTGCGCTATGGCTGTGGCAAGAAAGTTAAAGGACGAACATTGACAGATGCCTGAACAGGAAAAGAACAAGTTGTACAATTCAGGTATGGTAATTCCACACCCCTACTCATACACTAAATTATCATTGGAGAAAAGGGTTGAATAAAAAATTCTTTATTTTTCAAATAGCGGCTACCAAACACTTTATATAATTTATAAAATATACAAAGCTGTCCAGTGTTTGATCCTTTCAAGTTTATTTCTATGTTCAATTTTCTGTAACATTTCTTCAGTTAAGTGAAGAAATTGTACTGGTTACTATCACTTACTTGAAAGATGTTCAAGAAGTTTACATCTGAGATCAAAGTACTGTGAGCACTGTAAAAGTAGTCTGAAAAAATAAGACAAGTTCACCCAGCTGTTTGGTTGGTAAGGTTTTAATCCATTCCTATTTTCAACTGGCTCTAATTGTAAGAAGTTGCAGATGACATTTTAAAGTGCTCAAAAATTGGAGAAAATGTGTCATATAAATTTGAAAACATTTTGAGAAAGGGAGAAATTGCTTGTCACAAGCAATTTCTCATTTTTTCAGTGTCTTCCACTATCAATTTTCTCTTTAAATGCTGGATTTTGTGGTACTGGGTAAACATTAGAAGCAACATATATGGATTCCTGACATTGAGAGCTGGCTAGCGGATAATGAATAATCAAAGGCCTGAACGGCCTCAAATGCAGTCAGGACTGTATATTAACAATTTGTATGATAGTTGAAGTCATTCTCTGATTTGTCTTTTAAGTTTTCTTTATAATGAAATCACTTTTGAAGACTTCTATCTCCCCCCCCCCAGCCATGTTTTCTCGTCCATAACTGACTTCATCAACAGTGTGATTGTCGAATTCGGACAAAATATACGAAGCATCACCCTCAGATATTTTGAAAGATAACAACTGTAGTTACGAGATTTTAGCAGAAACCGACAAAATTCAGCGTGCCGAGAATTATTGAATTCTACCCTTACCTTCCCAGTCTATCGGAATTGAATAATCCGTAAATTTCTACTGGTCTACAAATTGTGGTTGTCTTTCTGTCCGCGCCAATATTTAAAAGCTAGAATTTTCACCCGAGACATGTTTTATTATTATTGATAGTTGTCGGAATTAAATTCATTGAATTTAGCTTTACACCCACGTAAATATTTCCATCCTTAGACAACAGGGATAAAATCTAAGTATACCGCATAGCAACATCTCCTTGGAGACTGACAAGTATTTGAACACCTGGGGTATCTGACGCATTGAGAAAATGTCACGTGGAACGACCTTGGAACCTCTTTCGCGGAAATTGACTTGGTCTAATTATTTACCATTGTTAAAAACACTGTAACAATAAATCAACAAAGAACTCTATTTTACCAATCGGTAATTTACACCAAACAGATGCACGTGTACAAAACTGGTTTAAACTTTGTAGCTGATAACTTTAAAAATCGTAAGAATGAAGGTAATAATAATTGAAAAAATCCAAGATGGCGGAATGTCTAGTTTCACTTTTGACTACGTCTAAAATCTTCGAATTGTTGAACATGGAGGCCTACCATACCAATTTTTTGTTAAATGAAAACCGTAATGATGGTAAGTTCAGGCATTCGATTAAATGATGTCAGAGACATAAATATAACATGATGTTAACTTTTGACATAACGACAAACCTGGAGGATTCCCTCTATCGAGTGGCCTGGTTGCAACACTGTTTAAGATGGTATAAATAGAAGTACCTGTAGAGGTCGTGACCTTAATCTCTGTGCGCATTCAGTGATTCGGCTTTTTGCTGCCATTCTTTATGAATGGGCTTACATTTTCAGATAGTATACTACAAGGAATTAGGAATCAATACACGAGCAAGGAAAAAAATTTCAGGTTGTTGCCAGGTTTCTAGAAGAAAAGAGCGAATTCAGGCAATTCCTAGATTATAGTCAGTATCCTGACTGCAATAAAAAATCTGATTAGAAAAGAGGGAATTTGTCTGTCATACAATAAACTTTAAGTTATCCATCTTGATAGTAAAGATTGCTCTTTTTGTAGTGAGCATATAAATCAAGACTATGGCAATACCTCTGGTTTTCTTCGTAGAAAGCCAAGCGGAAAGTTCTGAGCAAATAATCCCAAATACATTCCCAAATAATCACACTTTTTGATGCCCCTCATGAAAAAAGCTTAGGAAAACACTGAAAAATGAAGAAAAAAATGCTTGGAATAAGCAATTTCTTCATTATACACAATCTTTTCTACCAAAAAGACAATGATTATTTTGAATTCCATCAATGAAAAATTGGAACTGCTTTCAATAAGGTCAAGTCTAAGATTTTTGTCTTGTGGTAATAGATTAAAAGATATTCTTGGATTTTGGTTTGTGTTCACCAACTCATCATGTTTAAACATTCTGTCTTTAAATTTCACAATAAGGTTCTGATTGGTTGAGACTTATGTCTCATCCAATCAGAGTTCTTGTTCTGTTTTTTATTGGACTTTAGACTGGTTGGTAAACAGGGACTTAGAGGAAGTGTAAAAGCTTCTTACCTCTGACTAGCGCCTCTGGTGGATGAAGAAGAAACCCAAAAAGGGAGGTAAGCCTTGAGTAAAACTTGTATGATGAAGTGATGAGGTGTTTGATGAGTTGTCTGCCCATCTGTGAAAGGGAGATCCGTCTGACTGAGTAGATAAAACTGATCCAGGGCAGCATTTCTGATATCTTTTTGTGAACAGCCAACAAGTATGTCTATGATAAAGTCACTCACACATGGTAATGAATAAAAAGTGGCTGAAAGAAACAACACACAAAATTTTACTGTAAACCTGTTACCAGACAATAAAAATTTTCAACGGGCTTAATTCAAAGAAGTAAAAGATGACAATTTCTTGTAAAAAGTTATTCCTCCCTTTTCCAATTTGTTTTCTCAAACTTTTTTTCTTGATGGTAGTTGAAAATCTTTATTGTGTGATAATGTGTTCACTTGAAAATACAAATGTTTCGATAACTTCACAATTGTCTGATTATGCTATGCTCTCAAGAAAAAATTGCCTGATGCAAGTAATTTTTTCATTATCAACAATCTTTTCTTTCTCGAAATACAGATTTAAATGTTCTTAAGTTAAATTGTTGTCTGCAACTCCTTTTTATTTTGACCGGTCTAAAATTTTGTCACCTTGTAATGCACATAAATAGTTGTAGCTTTGTCAGATTCAGATATATTGAGATTCTTTTTATGTCTGTTTTATTCTGAATTTGAAACATGATGAGCTTGTAAAACATCATGCCATTGCAACAGCCCCTGCTGGAAATGTGACCTTGATAAATGACCTAGATTGATGACCCTAATCTTGCAACCAACTGACGCCTATCAATGCAAGGAACCCTTGTCCCAAATATGAGCCATATATTGTAAACGTTGTTTGAATTAAAGCTAAATGTTAGGTTATTTCTAACTAAAATTTACAAAAAATTGTGACCTTGATAAGTGACAGACAAACAGACAGACAGACAGACTCTTCTGTAAAAGAGTACATTCCAAATCTTACCAATGAAAACGCATAAAAATATATACATGTATATATAAATTTTTTTCATTTAAGCCTTTCCTGTTTAACCCCTGTTTTTTACGTCCCTGTGTTTACATACTTGAGAAACATGGATAATGGATCAACTGTATATAGTAAGTTACTTACCTATGAGTTCATTTCGAAGCTGTAAACACGTAACAAGTATTTCTAAGGCCTCTCTTGCTATATTACAATCTTTGGTTGATATAAAATTCTGTTTAACACACACCCCTCCATGTAAACTACCACCATCACTCTCACTGCCGGTACTGGCTGTTGAACCTGAATCGTATTTAACCCTTTCCTGTTCAATCCCTGGTTTAAACATCCCTCTGATATTATACTTGAGAAAACATTGTGGGAAAGAAGAAATTGCTTTTAACAAGCAATTACTTCTTTTCCCTCAATATTTTCTATTCAATAAGTTGGTTTCTTTTAAAATTGCACACACTTTTAGTTGTTGTATGCAATTTCTTTCAAATTGGACAAGTTTAAAATTTTGAAGAACAGGAAAGGGTAAAACCATAATGTTTTACACAGGAGTGGATAACAACAGTTGGATAATATTTATTATTTTCACTAGTTAAACTAGAGTTGTCAATAAGTCAACTTACTTCTCCTATCAGCACTTTGCTACTCAAGTAGGAGACTTGACCTTTGACCTACATTACCCTAAAAAATGGGGCACCTTCTTTGGATAATGTATGTATAAAGATTCAAGGTCCTAGGTCAAATCACATAGGAGATAGAGCATGGAATGATAGGGCACTTATTTGGACCATTAGCAGCAATTGTATCCAGTTTCTGGAATAACAGCATGAAAACAAAAAATCAATGTATGGATGAACAGACAGATGGATGGACAGACAGACAGACATGGTGAAATCAGTGTCTTGGATGAATCATTGTGAAAATCTTTATAGTACCAGTGAAGAAATGTAAGAAATCTATCTAAAACTGTTTTGGTCATATTTTTCAGTCGGTTTTACAATTTTATACACAAGGCTCTCCACAAAGGCTGTTATACACAGATCCTAACTTTATGGTCACCAAAAAGTAGTGGCTGGTTGCTAGGTTATGCCATTTGAACACTTACACAAATTCATATTTAGTAAATTAACAATCATTAGCTCCACACTTACCTCAAAAATGGCAATCTGACTGAGTTAACCCTTTCTTGTACAATCACTGGTTTTTACGTCCCTGTGATTTTATACTTGAGAAAACATTGTGGGAAAAGAAGAAATTGCTTGTCACAAGCAATTTCTTCTTTTCTCACAATATTTTCTACCCTACTGATAGGTTATTTTTCAAATAAAATAGACTTTAAATTGTCGTCTGCAAAACCTCTGAATTTGGACGGATCTAAAAGTTTGTAAAACAGGAAAGGGTTAAAAAACCATAATTATTTTGTAAAACAAATTGTCAGGGACATAACATGAAAATAAAATTTTAGGTAGGAGGCTAAATGTCATAACTACAGCTTAAGTATTACCAAACAGCAAAATTTTAGACAGGTCCAAATTGAAAGTAGTTGCAGACAATTTGAAGTTTATGAAATTTCAGATTTGTTCAACTTTCTTGGTAGAAAACATTGTGGAACAAAAGCGCTCATCTGAGTCAATGACTGCAGAAGTAATGAAAGCACTAGTGACCTAATTGCGGCTCAAAGTCACCTGTTAGCAAAATCTTGTATAAGAAATCAGAAATGAAAAGACTTTCTTGCAAAGATTCAGGATTTTGTGCAGAAAAGTAGCATGTACATTGCTAGGAAGATTTGGAATAATGAAAAAGATAGTGAATTAAATGAAATACTTATTTTCTTATGATTTCCTACTATGTTTCTATGTAAAAACATAGGGTGTTGGGTTGGTTGGTTGGGTTTTTAAGATTTTCTACTATGGTTCTATGTAAAGAATAGGGTGCATCCATGCAGAGTCCAGAAGTGCCCCAAGGGTCAACACATGAATAACCTTTAAGAGGTTCACTACGAGGTTCTACATACCAACTATCCATGCTCTAGGCTTTCTCATTATGATGATTTTTTCCTTCTTTCTTTCTATTCTAAAATAGGGTGCTGCTGGACAAAGCCCAGGGTATTGCATTAACAAAACCTGAACATATTCACTTGAAGATTCAAGATACCAAATATCAATACTCTAGGCTTACTGGTTTTAGAGAAGAAGATTCTTTAAAGTTTTCCTTCCTTGTTTCTATTTTAAGTAGGATGAGCCTAGGCTGAGCCCAAATATGACTCAAGGGGTAGCATTTGAACAAACTTGATAGATCTCCCCTAGGAGGTAATGCACACTTAATATCAAGGCTCTCAGTATTCTGGTTTCAGAGAAGAAGATTTTAAGCTTGGATTTCAATTTTTGAACAATTTTGGAAGAGTTTCACCCAAATAACATGCCTGACAAGTTTCATCGAGACTGGTTTTCTGGTTCACAAGGAGATGTTTAAAGATATTGTTGATAGACACACAAGGACAACACAGGATGATGGACATTTGGTAAGCACCATAGCTCACCTTGAGCACTTCATGCTGAGGTGAGATAAAAAATTAAGAAATTGCTTGTTACTTTCCACAATGTTTTTCCTAAGTTTTTATCTCAATGTGCATAAAAAAGAGGGATTGTGTGGAAATAAGTTGAATAAGTTATAGTTATGACATTTCAGTTGCAAAACCAACAAAAATGTTTTTTACATCAAATAGAAGTTCGAAATCAAAATACAGCCTATATGAATGATTTGAATCGTCAATTGATTTTTTGATGTTTCTAGATGACTCATATTGGAGACAGAACTCTTGTGAAGGGGGCTGATCCAAAAGGTTTTACTGTTTAACGAAAAACTCAGTAGAGAAAAAAATCCAAATAAAGTCCCTTTCATGCTTTCATGATCTGAAAATAAAACCTTCTTACCAGTACTACTTTGTCTGCTCCGCCTTCCACAGCTGTATGCAGTAGCACTCTCTCTGATTGGCTGAGGTGTACTGAGTAGGTGGAGCTTACCAGCAGCTGCCGCCCATGCAACTCTCATGAAACATGAAACTGTTTCTGTGAAATCATGTACACCCATGGTCTACAAAATTAAATGTAAGATCAAAACTTTCCTGTCAATGGAAAAATTTAATATAGTAGACAAGAAGAAAAATACATCTGGGGACCCGAGGATCATGATTTAGCTATTTTGAAAGAGGTCAATATACTGATGCTTCATGCAAAATATCAAGGCTCTATGCCTTCTGGGTCAGGAGGAGAAGATTTTAAAATTTCACTTTTGTTGCCATGGCAACCAGAGTTTGTAATGGATTTCAATTCTTTTAGCTATTTTTGAAGGGGACCACCTAAGCAACATTTCTGACAAATTTGGTTCCATATGGCCCAGTGGTTTGAGAGGAGATGTCATTTAAAAAATTGTTCTTTTTTTTCTATATAAACCTCCCACCCATGGGGCTCCGCCCCTGGGGCCCCGAGGATCATGATTTTAGCTATTTTGAAAGAGGTCAATATACTGATGCTTCATGCAAAATATCAAGGCTCTATGCCTTCTGGGTCAGGAGGAGAAGATTTTTAAAGATTATTTTAAAATTTCACTTTTGTTGCCATGGCAACCAGAGTTTTTAATGGATTTCAATTCTTTTAGCTATTTTTGAAGGGGACCACCTAAGCAACATTTCTGCCAAATTTGGTTCCATATGGCCCAGTGGTTTGAGAGGAGATGTCATTTAAAAAATCATTCTTTTTTTCTATATAAACCCCACCCCCTGGGGCTCCGCCCCTGGGGACCCGAGGATCATGATTTTAGCTATTTTGAAAGAGGTTAATATACTGATGCTTCATGCAAAATATCAAGGCTCCACACCTTCTGGGTCAGGAGGAGAAGATTTTTAAAGATTATTTTAAAATTTCACTTTTGTTGCCATGGCAACCAGAGTTTTTAACAGATTTCAATTCTTTTAGCTATTTTTGAAGGGGACCACCTAAGGAACATTTCTGCCAAATTTTGTTCAAATTGGCCCAGTGGTTTAGGAGGAGATGTTGTTTAAAGAAATTGTTGACGCACGACGCACGACGGACGGACGCCCGACAAAAGGGGATCACAATAGCTCACTTGAGCACTACGTGCTCAGGTGAGCTAAAAAAGCATTGTCTTCATTTTCTACACTACTTTCCAAACATTTTTCTTGAGAGGTGTAAAAAGGCAGGTAAAAAGTGTAGGACATTGTACCTCAATTTTGAGGTTACATTTTGCATGTTAAGTTTTGGACAGAGGGACACTCGTAAAACAAGATGCCCTAAATCTTAACCCCTGTCAAGCGAAATCAAAAATATTCCTGTTTTGGCAGGAGGTATAGACAAATATCAGCCTGCACATATGTGCAGTCCGATCTTGGTCTACACCACTTGTTTGTCCAGGTCAAGTCAGAACTGTTTATGAAATCATTTTGTAAAAGAAATACTGAACAATATCTAGATCTTTCATTGCTTTCAGCTCTTTGACTTCAATGCAAATCTGAATAAGGATTTAAATCAACACGCCAAGAGTCAACAATGTTGGAGACACAAAAAGATGGTATTTTTCAAATTCCTGCAAATATCTATAGTAGTATGAATACAATTGCGTCAATAATTTAAAAATATTTGGGCATATTTTATAAATTTCAAATAACTTTCCACATTTTTAAAGAATTTCATCTGTTTTGGCACAAAAAAGTATAAAGTATAATCACTCTGTGATATTGTAATATCTATTTGTGACATAAATTCTGAAAAACATTAATTTTGTTGCACACTAAAAACATTTTACCCTTTCTGTTTTTCAAAATTTTTGTCTTGTCCAATTTGAAAGAAGTTGCAGACAACAACTTAAATTGTGTGCAATTTGAAAAATAACCAACCTACAGGGTAAAAATATTGTGGAAACAGCAAAAAAATGCTTGTTATAAGCAATTTCTTCTTTTCCTACAATATTTTCTAAAGTATATCACAAGGACATAAAACCACGGGTTTTACAGGAAAGTATTAAGCAATAGTAAAATCCCTTCACATACCTGAACAGCGTTGGTTCCTGCAGTTCTTGTCTCCATAGTGAAGAACTGACTGTTCCCAAATGTAGGGGTGGCTGGGGCCACAGCCCCGGCTGACCCATGGTTTGTTAGTTTGGGGTCCTCCTTGGCTGGAGTAAAGGCAAGGTCACCTGTCACTGTTTGACCACAGAGGAGGTATCTGAATATTGAAATAAAATGAATTATTCTGATTAAATATGATGAACAGTTCCTACATATAGGATAACGGTTCCTGGGTAATTTTGATTTATGTTTCATTCAATTTACAAAAAAAAAATCTTTCTTTGCTATCTTTATTGTACACTTTGCAGTGAACAACAAAACTTTAATATAGATTTTGTTGTTCATGAAAAGAAAGATTTATTGAACTTACATGAAAACCAAACAATTCTATTTCTTCAACAAGAAAAAAAAAGAGACAAAAAGAGAACAATTTCAAACTAAATCTCTAAAAGAACTTCCTTTCCCATATAAATAACAAGGTGGGATGTAAAAGCTGGATTGTATTGGATTGGGATAAAATAGCCATACCTTGCTAACTGTAAACATACAGAATAGCACCCTTGTCTGGTTGTGTAGTTAGTATCTTGATGAAGAGACTCTGGTTGTAGTACATTCACCACAGTAGATAGCCCACCAGCAGCTAGAAAATCTTCAAAGAACTGCTGTGAGCTCACCTTAGCCCCCATATCAGGAGATGGCGGCATGAGTCGACTACTAAGCACCTGTTGTAAACATAGGTAAAATCTTTTTGGAAAGAAAACATAGTGGATAATAAAGAAATTGCTTGATACAAGCAATTTCTTTATTTTCCACCATGTTTTCTATAGCTTTTTTATTGGGAGGCATAAAAAGGAAGGATTGTGTGGGAATGGGTTAAGGTAAATGTTAAGCTTTTTGGTTAAGTTTTGCAGCTAAAATTTCAAAGGACTGATGATTAGACAGATGGACAATAGTAAAACAAAATGCCCCAAATCTTATGATGCGGGGGCATTAAAATTAACTGACCAAACTGACCAATCAAATCATTTATTTAGACTAGAACTGAATGCTTAACTCTGATATGTATGTGAAGCATTTTTGTTGGTTTTGTGACTTAAACGTCATAACATTTACAAATAAGAGTTGTCTGTGTACAACATAGCTTGCCCTTTCAGGTGCTTTTTGAAACAGGGTTAAATGTTAAGGGCACATGTTTGTATTGTCAAGGTCATCTCCTTATGAATACATGTTTAAAATATGAGTACCCTAGAATGAAAAATGACCCAGACATAAAAAGATAAAGATTTGGGTTAAAGTTTTTGGTTAAAGTTTTTTATAACAGATTAAAGATCAAGGTAAAAGGGTCAAGATATGAAATACAAGCCCCCTAGACTAGTTATGATATAGATATTAATACTTTTACCAAGTGACTGGCCCACACCGAGGGTAAAACAATAGCTCTAACTAGACATTCATCACAGGTGAGCTATTTGTTTTATGTCAGTGACCATATGTTTTGAAAACTTCCATTTTTTGGTATCTCAGTCAACTGCCTAGCTTATCAGAGGTGAATAGGCCAGGCCACTGATCCAAAAATTTGATTGGATTCTCTAATTATTTTATGAGTACAGTTTACCTTAAATAGCTTCACTCACCTCTAAGTTGTAAAGAACTCTGAATGCAGACATATCAGGACTAGACGAATCATACAGATTCTTCAGTATTTCCTGAGGAGATTGTTTCGGACTGTTCACCTGGGTTTTACGTGGACTGGCACGGGGACTGAGATCATCTGACGATCCAAGAGTTGGAAGCTAGAAATCATAAAATCATAGCTATTTAACCTGTAGTTACGATTTTCAAATAGCCAACCAAATATTTTACCTTTTGTTACATTGTATCTGCCATGAATTTTGTAAAACAAGAGGACCATGATGGTCCTAAATCGCTCACCTGAGGCATCTGCAAATTACAGTACTTATTTGTGTAAAAATGACACAACTTGAGCAAAATAAATAAAACAAATATAAGATTTTGGTTTTGTACAAGACAATCCAGTAATGCTTTAAAATGAAAATGAATGCCTTTGGCTTCATAGTTTAATAGATTACAAAACTATCCCAGAATTTGTCACCCTCAGGGAAAAGGTTTAAAAAGCATTGTGAGAAAGCAAGCAATTTCTCCATTTCTATTAAAGAAGAATCATATCAATGCCATTATGCAATTTTCAATCCCAGGAGCAGAGACATTTTTTATCCTAAGAGCATATTTTCCTGTAACATAGTACAAAATTATTTAGTCATGCTACATACCAAATATGAATGCCCTTCATCTTATATTTCAGAAGGAGAAGACTTTGTAGTTGCTCTAATTGGGTGTTTTCCAAAATTTTGGACCTCTGGGGCAGTGCCATGTTTTATCCCAGGGCTAAGATTTTAGCTAACATAGTAGAGAACCATATGGTTATGCTATAAATCAAATATGAATGCCTTAGACTTTGTAGATTGTGAGGAGAAGACTGTTGAACATGGTCTAATTGAGCATTTTTACGAACTTTGGACACCCAGGGAAGGGGTGTTTTTTAACCTACAGGCATAATTTAATCAAAATTGATAGATAACAGCCAGGCTATGCTACACTCAAAATATAAATGCCCTCCGCCTTAAAATGAAGAATTTTTTTCAACTTACTCAAATTTTGCGTCTTTCCAAATTTTTGGACCCCTAGTCAGGGCTGTTTTTGACCCTTGGATGAAAATTTTTTGTGATATAGTACAAAACCATCTAGTTATGCTATATACCAAATATAAATATCCTAGACCTTATAGTTTAAGAGGAGAAGCCTTTTGAAATTGCTCTTACTAAGAATTTTTCCAAATTTCGGACCTCAGGGGCGGGGCCATTTTTTACCCCAGAGATAAAATATTTAAAAACTTGGTAGAGAGCCATATGATTAAGCTCTTAACAAAATATAAAGGCCTTTGGCCTTGTAGTCTATGAAAAAAACAACATCAAAGATTTACTAAAATTTCCAATTTTCATATGCCGCGGTTACAAGAGTTTTTGACGGAATTAAATTCTTTTAACAACTTTTGAAGAGCTTCACCCAATGAACATCCCTGCAAAGTTTAAGTTTGATTGGCCTAATGGTTTAGGAGGAGAAGATTTTTTAAGATATTTAAATAATTACCAAGATTCCCATTTTCAAATGCCGCGGCAACCAGAGTTTTTGACGGAATTAAATTCTTTAACAACTTTTGAAGAGCTTCATCCAATGAACATCCCTGCAAAGTTTGAGCTTGATTGGCCTACTGGTTTAGGAGAAGAAGATTTTTAAAGATATTTGAAAAATTACTAAAGATTCCCATTTTCATATGCCGCGGCAACCAGAGTTTTTGACGAAATTAAATTCTTTTAACAACTTTTGAAGACCTTCACCAAATGAACATCCCTGCTAAGTTTCAGCTTGATTGGCCTGCTGGTTTAGGAGGAGATTTTTAAAGATATTTAAAGAATAACTAAAGATTCCCATTTTCAAATGCCGCGGCAACCAGAGTTTTTGACGGAATTAAATTCTTTTAACAACTTTTGAAGACCTTCACCCAAGGAACATCCCTGCAAAGTTTCAGCTTGATTGGCCTACTGGTTTAGGAGGAGAAGATTTTTAAAGAAATTGTGGACGGACGGACGGACGGACGACAGACAACGACTGATCACAATAGCTCACCTCGCACTTTGTGCTCAGGTGAGCTAATAACACCTGGAACTTCATGTTGGAGTCAGTGGGCGTGGCTAGTGGAGAGGGTAGGCAGAACCAGTGATCAGTCAGTTGTGGTTGGCAATCAAAGCTCAAAACGTGTCCATTTTGTTTTTTTTTCTCAAAAAATAAACAGAAATGACTTTTAAAAAAGAACTAAAACTGCACAAGAAAACAATCTGGCTTTTTGAAATAGCCAGTTGCAGAGGAAGTAAAGGTCTAAAGTGGTTATGATTCAAACTATTTAAAACGACATCTAGACAATGATAGTTAGTAATATTTTAAAAATTGGTAATTATCTAACACAATTACTTACTGGAAAAAATGATTTAAGATCTTAGCCATTTACCACATGACAAATTTCAGACTTGTTTGAAATTGAAAGAATGTGAAGACGACAATTTCAACTTGATGAAATTTTAAAAATCTTTATATTTTGGGTTAGAAAATTTGTGGATAATGAAGAAATTGCTTGTAATAAGTGATTTCTTCATTTTCCACAATGTTTTCCCAAGCATTTTTCTTGAGGGGCGTCAAAATATGTGTGGGAATAGCTTGACATTGATTTTAGGTAAAAGCACAACCAACTTATTTACCCGACTGTTTGATATGACATCTAGACATTCATTGACCGCCGGATCTGTAGGGATCAACATCAGTAACTTTCTCACTCTTGTCGTAATCCTGTAAGTGACAAAGGCAACACTTAACATGACTCAACTTCAAATCATTTTTTACTCATACAATCACATGAATTATTATATACCTACAAATTTTCTTCATACAATACTGTCATTGCACTCAGACAATATTGCACTTGACAGAAAAAAATCTGAATCAAACATGTACTGAACTGATAAGATATGGTTTATCATTTTCCAGGTAGAATGATATATTGCTGAAAGAGAGTTAACCAAGATTATGAAAGTTTGATCTAGACATGTGATGTTTGTATATAACAAATGACCAATCACAGCTGTCAATCAAATAACCAAATGTTCAATGAAATCATTCATTTAGACCTAAAGTTCAGTTTAAACTCCCACAGTGACCACCATTTTGGTGAATCATTTTTGTTGGTTTGGCGATTTGCAAGTTGTAACTACAGCTTATTCAAGCTGTAGTTACAACGTTTAGGTGGCCAACCAACTATTCTACTTATTACTACATGTTACTGGCCATAGATTTTGCAAAATAACGCTGTTAGAAAACGAAGCAAGACTTCCTATCGGAGTCAATGGGCGGGGCTAACAAAGTAAGTGGGCGGGGCCAGTGATTGGTCAATTGGAATACTATGATGTAGTTGTGATACAAAACCTTATATTGGAGTCTTGCTGCATAGGACAATTACATATTTCACCTGAAGTTTGTCATGAAATATCCAAATTTTCTTACGTGGCTCGAATCCAAGGTGTTGCATCACAACCGTAACATAATATTGTTTTTCTTTTTGTATTGTAAGTCCTTATGTTTACCAGTAAGAATACATACAATATTACTATTTTACTTTTATTTCAAAATTTCAGGCTTGTCCAAATTCAAAGGGGTGGCAGAAATAGCAATATTGAATTCATATACTTCTTTGATTCAATTTTAATCTCTAAAGCTATTTATCTATGCTATAGATAAAAAAATCTATAAGCAATTACAGTAAAACCCCTCTAATACGACCACTTGCAGTACTTTCTGAAAGTGGTCGTAATAGCGGGTTGGTCATAATACTGAGGCTTGGTCATTTGTTGTCAAGTAATTCACGTTTATTTTATTTTCGTTATTTGAATATATCAATACTATACATACAAAAATGAATCTATAAGAACATGTATTACAGCGGAATCTTATGTCATTTTCAAATTTATTATCTTTGATAAGTTCTACTTTCCCTATTCTCCATTTGATCCATCTGAATCAGATGTCAGACCTCAGATTATTATTCGAAGGTACAGGCTCAAAGTGTCAAACTGTCGAAATCATATCTTCTTCAATGCAAATACCAAGCCTCAATTATGTTGAAATAAAAATTTAATTGCTAATTAACTGTTGGGAACGTCGTAAGCAAACTAATCGTAACTTCACGGATAAGTTTTCACTTTTGAATTTAATACGAGTCAAAACCTGTGACACATTCAAATAACAATTAAAGATAATACCAGCTATTATTTCTAAAAGTGATTGGCCAATTTAATCATACCACCTATTATGATAAGGGTTCAATATCACATAATCAAAAATCCGATAATGTATTTACAATGTATTCGTACCCAATTAGTGTCGCTCTTATCAAGTGTGAAATTCAGGTGGTCGGTCTCGATGTGTGAAGTTACTGGTTGTTTTAGTGGGGTTCAAAATAGTGTATCAGCTATAGTTGGTTCTGAATTTAGTGGTCATAATTTGGAATAGCGGAATGCCCGTTTTAGAGGGGTTCGCGACCATTGAAATAAAGAACAAAAAATTCCGTTCTGTAAAAAATTGGTCATAATAGCGGAATGCCCGTATTTCCTGGGTGGTCATAAGGAGGGGTTTTACTGTACTTCTTTCCTACAATATTTTGCTTTTTATTATTTCATCTAGATTCACATTAACCAATTACCAGACATCAAAATTTAAGACTGATCAAAAATGGAAGGGGTTGCAGACAACAATTTAAAGGTAAAGAAATTTTAGATTTCTTCAACCATTTGGGTAGAAAACATTGTGGAAAATGAAGAAATTGCTTGTTGCAAGCAATTTCTTCATATTGCACATTGTTTTCCCAATTGTTTTTCTTGAGGGGCATCCAAAAGTGTCTTTTTGTAGGAATGGGTTAAATAGACTTCTGTAGTTCTCTATTTAGAATTTTTTTCAAAAATCCTTAAATTTGTCATTCGGTAAATATTGGTTTATGCATGGACATTTTGTAAATTTCCTTACTTGGATTCCTCCAGTTCAGACAGCTGATATAACATCTCAAACACTTGACCGTCTGCAGCCATGATAACTCCAGGTAGCATTTTCTCTTGTTCCAAATCAAAGGATTGTTTTGACATTGGCGTCATTATAACCTGTTTACATAAGAGTGGTGCAAGTATATTAACCCATCACTAGACAACAAAATTTAGACAAGTCCAAATCGAAAGAAGTTGCAGACAATCTAAAGTTTCTGATTTTTTTTTCAACTTTATGTGTAGGAAAAATAATTTGGTAAATCACAGCAGTCAACTACAAAACTAAATTGGAAGTTACTGGAACTGTTGTTGTTAACCCTGTCCCACTTCTTGGAATTTTAGACTCATCCAAATTGAAAGAGGTTGCAGATGACAATGAAAATTGGATGTATTTGAAATGAAACCATCCTATGTGGCAGAAAAAATTGTGGGAAAAGGAGAAATTGCTTGTTCAATCAATTTCTCCTTTTTGAAATTTCCATATCAATTTCTCAATTGATGTTTTTAAGTAGCCTAAATATAATGCAATTAAAGATACTATACACCAGTATCAATGCAATAAGGAAGATGCATGAAAATATCTGTATCTGGACTGTTTTGTGCTAGATAGTGAATTAATTTCTAAGCATTTCTTCTCAATGATTTCAAGTTAATAGCTATAATACTTTCAGAGACATGCTCTGGACAAAATCTTAGTCTTTAAAACAACAAAGGGCAATAACTTCAAAATTACGCAAGCAAGAGTTATGGTTCTTGTGCACTGTACTTTTCCTCAATGAGATCTTTCCACCTATGAAGTTTCAAGTTATTAGCATTTATACTTTAGAGATATGCTCTGGACAAGCTTAGTGATGGAATGACGGAATGAAGGATGGAGACCATTACTATATCCCCTTTGCCGAAATAGTGGGGGATAAAAAGGGACAAGAGTTATTCCATGAGGTTTTCTACACTGCAAGCTTTTTATTTCTCTTCTTACAGATTAATTTGTTGTTTGCAAACCAATTTTATTTAGACCAGCCTAAAATTGTGTTGTTTCACAGAGGGTTAATAATGGTGTTATCACAGCAAACATACAGCAGGACTTTGTTAATGACCAGCTTTGTGTCTGAAATAAAGCATCTATTCTGTTCTGATCTGACAAAAACAAGTTCATTCAAATGAGTTTATGTCTGTTCTATGAAATTTACAGACTTCAGAGTTTACACATGTTACATCTGGAATATTCTGTCATGTGGAATATATACCCTTTAATATATTTTATTTTTGTTTGCATGTTACATGTGATTGTTCTAATTTGTGGAAATGTAAAGCTGAGGCAGAAATAAATTACAGTGTAACACTATACACACTACACTCATGGTGTGCCAGTCATGGTGCTACACTCATGGACTACAGCAACAGAAATGAAATAGATTGTAATGAAGAAACAATAACAATATTCCAAGTAACAGGATACATATTGTGCTGCATGGGCTTGCAGCATAGACAAAGATCAGACTGCATTTACATGCAGTCTGATCTTCGTCCATGCTGTATGCCTATCAGAATAAGTACACAGAATAAGAGAAGTAACCCTACCTCTTTGCTTTGGGAGTTTGAAGATGGTGTAACCATTCTAACTTGTATCATTTGGTTATCTTGAAATTCCAGTTGATGTAATAACTTCTGATCTTTGTTTGGTCCAAGCTGCAAGTCAAGAGGCTTATTTTCAACATGAATTGTATATAAAATCCCTTTGCAAAAAAAAAATATCTGAATTTTTCTAATAAAATGTACACTTGGATATTTGAATTTTATTTGAAAATTTGTTTTCATACTTGATAACCCCTTGTAAATTCCCACTTTGTTTTCCTTCAAGTTGAAATTGTCGTCTGCAACTTCTTTCAATTTAGACCAGTCTAAAATATTGTCATCTATTAGTGTGTTAAAGACAAAGTATTAATAGGGCTTTAATGATATAATAACAGAATACTACTTACATGTATTGTAAAGATTTTCTTCTGAATTTATATTTATTCAATTGTATATGTTTATTTTAACTGGGTCTATCGCATCAGCTGGAGCACCTACCCATGGATTCCTGGTATTTCTCACACCAGTACTAACATTTCATCCTTTCGGAGCCTCCAGCTGCTCACCCAACTTTGGGTTACGACTATTCATCCACTGGTGGGAGATAAATATGGGAAAGGAAATTTGCTGAGACTGGGAATCTAAACCTGGATCTCATGATTGAGAGTCAGACTCGCTATCAACTGTACTATGACCATGGGCTTATTAAATATTGATTAAGTATCTCGCTATCAACTGTACTATGACCATGGGCTTATTAAATATTGATTAAGTATCTCGCTATCAACTGTACTATGACCATGGGCTTATTAAATATTGATTAAGTATCTCACTATCAACTGTACTATGACCATGGGCTTATTAAATATTGATTAAGTATCTCGCTATCAACTGTACTATGACCATAGGCTTATTAAATATTGATTAAGTATCTCGCTATCAACTGTACTATGACCATGGGCTTATTAAATATTGATTAAGTATCTCGCTATCAACTGTACTATGACCATAGGCTTATTAAATATTGATTAAGTATCTCGCTATCAACTGTACTATGACCATAGGCTTATTAAATATTGATTAAGTATCTCGCTATCAACTGTACTATGACCATAGGCTTATTAAATAATGATTAAGTATCTCACTATCAACTGTACTATGACCATGGGCTTATTAAATATTGATTAAGTATCTCACTATCAACTGTACTATGACCATAGGCTTATTAAATATTGATTAAGTATCTCACTATCAACTGTACTATGACCATAGGCTTATTAAATATTGATTAAGTATCTCACTATCAACTGTACTATGACCATATGCTTATTAAATATTGATTAAGTATCTCGCTATCAACTGTACTATGACCATAGGCTTATTAAATATTGATCAAGTATCTCGCTATCAACTGTACTATGACCATAGGCTTATTCAATATTGATTAAGTATCTCGCTATCAACTGTACTATGACCATAGGCTTATTCAATATTGATTAAGTATCTCGCTATCAACTGTTCTATGACCATAGGCTTATTCAATATTGATTAAGTATCTCACTATCAACTGTACTATGACCATAGGCTTATTAAATATTAATTAAGTATCTCACTATCAACTGTACTATGACCATGGGCTTATTAAATATTGATTAAGTATCTCACTATCAACTGTACTATGACCATAGGCTTATTAAATATTGATTAAGTATCTCACTATCAACTGTACTATGACCATAGGCTTATTAAATATTGATTAAGTATCTCACTATCAACTGTACTATGACCATAGGCTTATTCAATATTGATTAAGTATCTCACTATCAACTGTACTATGACCATAGGCTTATTAAATATTGATTAAGTATCTCGCTATCAATTGTACTATGACCATAGGCTTATTAAATATTGATTAAGTATCTCGCTATCAACTGTACTATGACCATAGGCTTATTAAATATTGATTAAGTATCTCGCTATCAAGTGTACTATGACCATTGGCTTATTAAATATTGATTAAGTATCTCGCTATCAACTGTACTATGACCATAGGCTTATTAAATATTGATTAAGTATCTCGCTATCAACTGTACTATGACCATTGGCTTATTAAATATTGATTAAGTATCTCGCTATCAACTGTACTATGACCATTGGCTTATTAAATATTGATTAAGTATCTCGCTATCAACTGTACTATGACCATAGGCTTATTAAATATTGATTAAGTATCTCGCTATCAACTGTACTATGACCATAGGCTTATTAAATATTGATTAAGTATCTCGCTATCAACTGTACTATGACCATAAGCTTATTAAATATTGATTAAGTATGAAACAAAAAGGATGCATAGTAAGTTCAACCCTTTCCTGTTTCTTGAAATTTTAGACTGGCCGAAATTGAACGAAGTTGCAGACAACACTAAAAATTGGATGCAATTTGAAACCATCCAATGTGGTAGATAATATTATGGAACAAGAGGGCCGTTGGCCCTGGGGCGCTCACCTGAGATAAAGGCTCTTTTTCTTTCAACAGTCTAATTTCATGTTAAGGTTAGGATTATGAAACAAGTGGGCCAAAATTACATACAAAGACTATGAACCTGGAGATCCAAAAGTCTAAATTACAAATTACAAGGCTTTAGTACTGATTTGAAAGAAGGAAAAAACCTTTTTCATGGGTTATAGTTTCAGAAATAAGAAAGAAGTCTGTGAACTGATGCTTCATGCCTATACCCCCCCCCCGGCTCCGCCCCTGTAGACCCGAGGATCATGGCTTTAGCTATTTTGTAAGAGATCAATATACTGATGCTTCATGCAAAATATCAAGGCTCTAAGCCTTCTGGGTTAGGAGGAGAAGATTCTTAAAGATTATTTTGAAATTTCACTTTTGTTGCAATGGCAACCAGAGTTTTAAACGGATTTCAATTCTTTCAGCTAATTTTAAGGGGGACCACCTAAGCAACATTTCTGCCAAATTTGGTTCAAATCAGCCCAGTGGTTTGGGAGGAGATGTCATTTTAAAATCTTTCTTTATTTCTATATAACCCCCCCCCCGCACTAGGGCTCCGCCCCTGGGGAACCGATGATCATAATTTTAGCAATTTTGAAAAAGGTCAATAAACTGATACTTCATGCAAAATATCAAGGCTCTACGCCTTCTGGGTCGGGAGGAGAAGATTTTTAAAGATTATTACTTTAACCATGGCAACCAGAGTTTTTAACGGATTTCAATTCTTTTAGCTATTCTTGAAGAGGACCACCTAAGCAACGTTTCTGCAAAATTTGGTTCAAATTTGCCTAGTGGTTTGGGAGGAGATGTCATTTAAAAAATCGTCCTTTATTTCTATATAACCCCCCCCCCCGGGGGGGAACTGAGGATCATGATTTTAGCTTTTTTGAAAGAGGTCATTATACTGATGCTCCATGCAAAATATAATGGCTTTACGCCATCTTGGTCAGGAGGAGAAGATTTTTAAAGATTATTTTAAAATTTCACTTTTGTTGCCATGGCAACTTGAGTTTTCAACAGACTTCAATTCTTTAAGCTTTTTTTGAAGGGGACCACCTAAGGAACATTTCTGCCAAATTTGATTCAAATAGGCCCAGTGGTTTGGGAGGAGATGTTGTTTAAAGAAATTGTTGGTGGACGACGCACGACAGACGAAGGACAGACACCGGACAAAAGGGGATCACAATAGCTCACTAGTGCACTACGTGCTCAGGTGAGCTAAAAAGGAGAACTTGCTTGTTACAATGTTTCTCAGATATAAAATCGCAACTACGTAAAATCCCCAGTTTTTACAGGAAAGTGTTAACAATTGTCTGAAAGATACATACAATGTTGCTCATTTGCTTTTCCTGAGCCACAACTTGGATATTTTCTGTGGTCTGTCGTAGTCGATTAGCTATTTTCAATCGGACATTTCCCAGAGTCTCATTGCTATGACACTGAAATAAAACAAGAAACAAGCATACAGTATATTAAGAGATTATTACTATTTATGAATTATGATCCAAAATCCTTGTATCTTATTCGAGCTGCACATGGAAATTTGGATATTTCTTGAGACCAAAAATATGAATACTTTAAAAAATAATAAGTTGAATATAACTTTAAACAGCAGATAGTGTGCAATTAATAATAGACATCCTGTTATTATCCTCGTCAAGCTGAAACCTCAAATATTCCTATTTTGGCAGGAGGTATAGACAAAGACCAGCCTTCATATATGTGCTGTCTGGTCTTTGTGTACACCACCTGCTTGTCAATTGAAGCCAGACTTGTTTATAAGATAATTTTTCAAAATAAATATCAACTATCAATAAATGTTTCCTGTGCTTACAGCCCTTTGATTGCAACATAACTTTTTAGATTTTAATCAGCATGACAAGGGTAAAGATTTTTAGGATTTAAAGGTATGCAGTTTCTTATTTTTCCCTTATTCTTCCATTTTCAATTTATTCATCTCTAAAAGAAAAGATTATTTTCAGGCTTTTGATAAATTCAACTCATGCACCACAATCTAGAATTTTGACTGTAGAATTAATGCCTTTTGGAAATGTGTGCAAAGAGAAATGGCTTGTTATTGTGGTGTGTCCTTTTTTAGCAATACAGTCAAACCTGGTCATCCGGTCACCTCCATTCAGCGTGCACCTGTCTTAAACAGCCCGTTCAATGTCCCCCCGATCTTATTTACACTAAATTTTACCTGTATTCAACAAGTACCTGTAAAACGCAGTCAACGGCCGTCAAAATCGTGTCCCATTCTTTGAAATAACCTAAGTTTACGGTCAATTTCGGGCCGATGGCAATTTTCACGGATAAGTAATTATCACGGCGCATAATTGTTTTCGGATTATCTATTCAAGTGTCAAAATCAGATAGACATTCACACGTGTCGCCAATTAACAGGTGTTTTGTAGATAACTACGAAGTCATCAAAAAGCCTAGTTTTGTTATATTGCTCTTATTCAGTGATTGAAATTTATGCATATGATATTCAAACTTTCTCAATAAAGATTAATCGAGTATGACGATCGAATTACTATTCTCGGAAAGTAATCTACATGTATTTTCGTTTTCGTACAGAGTTTGTTTGCAGTTTTAGAGATGAGAAATGAGTAAACAAACTCGCCCAATAACTAATTCTGAGTAGATTCCTATTGGAATTTAATTGAAATATAGTGTTTTACGCAATAAATATCGAGAAGACTGATCCTCAATTGACCGGCCGATATTTTGTCAATTGCTCGATCTTTGCAAAACATAATCACGACCGTTTGAGTAATTTAACCCGATTTGAACCTTTTTAATTTCGATTGATAATCTAATCCACTTCATAAGCATATAGGTCTACCAGTATTCTTACCAAAATTAAAAAAAAATGTTTGATTTAGCTGTTTTCTTGTTATTTATGAATACTTTCTAGCCACCCAATCTTTTTGTTATACAAATATGCGGCCACCACCTTGACAGGCCGACCTGTATTAAGCAAGCACCTGTCTTAAGCAAGCGATTTTGGCAAATCCCTTGACCGCTTGCTTAAGACAGGTTTGACTGTATGTTAAATCTTATAATATGTTATACCCACACAACCTTGCCTGAATTGGGCACATATCATTTTCAGCAACTTTTTCAAAATTTGGACCAGTCCAAAATTTCATCAACTATATACATACCACCAACATAAACTCCTGTTTTGGTACTTCACAAGTCACAAATAAATTGATTTGATAACCTTGAAATGAGGCCCCATGGGGGAGAATTGTCCTGGGGCTCACATGGGTCTCTTCCACATTTAGCACATACATTTCTGCTATCCACAGTAATCGCTCTATGTTCAGTAGTTTTATAGATCTGTAATGAAACAAATGACAGATCAATTATTGTACTCTTTAAACAGTCAATCATCAGTTTTTTTTTGTTTTGAATGGGGTTTTACGCCGCTTTCAACAATCTTTCAGTTATATTGCGGCGGCTGGAGCACCTAACAATGGAATCCTGGTATTTCTCACACCAGTACTACCATTACATCCTTTCCTAGCCTCCAGCTGCTATCCCACATAGGTCTACGATTATTGACCCATTGGTGAGAGACAAATAGTCGGAAAGGATGAGTGCCGCCGTCGGGAGTCAATCATCAGCAGCAGCCAAATGATTCGCAATTGTCAATTAAAAAAAATCGTCCAGTCAAATCATTCATTTAGACCGGGATGAACTTTAAACTCCTTCATTTGAGTTATGTGCATATTTGTTAGTCTGGTGACTTAAACATCAGTACCCCAGCTTATTCAAGCTGTAGTTAAGATGAGCATATCACCCACAAACAATTTCTTTTATGTTATGTCCCTGGCCACTGCTTCAATCATCACCAAACTTTGGACTAGTCAAAATTGAAAGGAGTTGCAGATGAAAACCTCAAGATTATAAAATTTTAGATTTTTCAAATTTCGGAATGGAGAACATTGAGGAAAATGAAGAAATTGCTTGCAAGAATGTTTTCCCCAATCATTTTTCTTGAGGGACATCAAAACGCATCATTGTGTGGGAATGGGTTAATTTGCTAACCAAAATGATCTAACAAGACAAAGTTGAAGATCAAGAAAGCCTAGTGGATGTGAAACTACCCATGGCACAAACACTTTGAATAACAGATGGTAGACAGGCAAAGTAGCTGTTTTCTTTTTTCTCACCAATACAAGTTCATCATTTTTTCTTGCAAAGCTTTTTTCTTTAAATTTTAATGTGTCTTCTATACGAAAAAAAATCTGTGAATTCACACATACTTGGAGGGCACAGAAACATTGGCAACTTCAGGCACTGTGACTGCTGTTAAAGTTTTGGTGGCACTGGATATGGCTTGAGACAATGTTGACCCACTTACACCAATCATTGCAGCCTGAAATAAATTTATAAGTAGAATTTTAGATAGAACTAGAGAAGCAATTGCTTTTAACTCAAGCCAGGCATTCTCCAGCTGTGTAGACTCTGACTGACTTTTAAGTACCATGACCATTAACCCTTGTCATGCTGAACCTGGAATATTCCTGTTTTGGAGAGGAAGTGTTTACAAAGATCAGACTGCACATATGTGCAGTCTGATCATGGTATACACCACCTCTTTATCCCTTTCAAGCAAGAGTTGTTATAATTAACTGTCAAAAGTAAAGTTAATCCATAGTAAGAGCCTAACAGTGCTTTCAGTCCTTTGGTTTTGATGTAATCCACAAAAGAGTTTACTCAGCATGACAAGGGTTAATACAACCCAAGTCAATCACCCATACCACTATGCTATCAATCTGGTTTGTAATTGATTTTATAATGACCTACCACTAAAGAGTGAAATAAACCTGTTGAATATTTGATACTATAAAAAAGATATTACATTAGTGTAATCATTATCCAAATTAGCTGATACATTAAGCAAAGCCTTTTTGTTACTGTGAAAAAAAATGTCAACAACATTTTTTACAAATCGCATTATATGTTTAGTGGAATATCATAAATCATAATTTTTTTTTATTAATCACAGGTTTGACTGAGAAATCAAATGACATTTGTCTGCACAAATTATGTACAAGAAAACATGACAGTGTATAAAATGTTTATGTGTTGTCCTTGTTTTATAAAACCATAAAATAAATCAAATGATTAGCAACCTAAAATGTTGTTACTACATAATTAGCTGTAGTTACATTTTTAACTTTCCAAACAAACAATTAAGAGATGAAGAGAAAATTTTCTTGTTTTCATTGAGGTATGAACCGAAAAACCTAATCACACTGTATGACTACGCGAAGCGGATTCATACATTGTGTGATTAGGTTTTTTTGGTTCATACCTCCATGAAAACAAAAAATATTCTCCTCATTTCTTACAATTTAACAGCATAGAGCGAAATAAAGAAAAGCTTTACAAATTTTCATACCTTTTTGTATAGAACTATTTTGTGAGGAAGCATACAAAATGGCTGCGTGCTCAAAATTGTGTTCATGGAGGTATGAATTAAATTTTTCGACCAATCAGAAGGCTTGTTTTTTATTGACGAAACAAACAATTAAATTATATATGCTTGACATAAATGTCAAATGTCATCATTCGCTTTTTATGTAAATGAAAGATTTTATTGGTCTATCAATTTTTTCATTGATGGTGGTATTCTGTCAATTTGAGAACCATATTGAGAATCATATTGGTTAGATGGTTCCCCATACATACCTCTAGTCTAGTTTGACACTCATTTATGAACTTCTTGTGTAGGTTAATGGGATCCTGAAATAAAAGATTTATTACTCACAAAGATACCTGTGTTTTTCACAGAGAACAGGAATCATGAATAACCTTGTCTTTTAAATGTGTGAAATCACTTTTTGTATTATGTCCACATGGCATCATCCTATCACATTACATTGAACTATTTCTTTGTCTTAAGTTTCAAAGAATCTTTTAGAGTGACTGAACCCTTGTTTATGAGAGAAAATTGAAAAGAAAAATAGACTCTCGTTTGTTTGCCATGATTGAATTCTTAAATGATTTATGAAACATTCTGCTTGACTGTTTATTATTTAAAGTTATTGAACTGTAGGGAAAGAAATAATGTGGGAAAAGAAGAAATTGCTTGCTTCAAGCAAATTCTTCTTTTTCCAATGTTTTTCTCAAGTATAAAATCACAGTGACATAAAATCCCGGGCTTGTACAGGAAAGGGTTGAACCCATCAACCTTGTAGTTTAAATTTGGGACAGTTACCTTTTTAATCCTCTGTGTGAGGTTTGTATAAGACATCCCTAGTAATAATTGTATAGCCATATCTGCAATGTTTTCATCCTGAGTGTTCAAACAGAGTAACCAGAGATACTCCAAACCTAATAGCTCTGTTTTTTCTGCAACCTGAAAAGGTTATTATGTATATATATTATGTATACTGTAATAGCATGTAAACATATTAAAAATCAGCTCATCATTCATAGCATAGTTTTTATTTGCTGGAAAAGATATCTACAAATGTATCACAGACACAGATGTGCCCAATAATTGCCTGTCACATGACCTTAAGTAGTGACCTTGAACTTGATAATATCCATCACAACTTGATGCACGACACTATTACTCTTCAATGGGAACAACTGTGCCAAGTTATTTTGAAATCTATTAAGAAATGTAGAAGATATGCTCCTGACAAGGATTGGACACACACAAAAAACAAAAACAAACCAATCCACTCACACACAGACAGAAGTAACTCCAAATGCATGTCACCATTGCATAGCAGGGTAAAAAAAAGCTACCTAATGGCATTTTTACTTGTCTTAACAAAGTTTTCTTATCAATTAGAAAAAAGTTGTTATGAAATGACTGATGTGGTTTTTATCATTTGCAACGTATCAATAGACCAGTCAACAAATATGTGATGTGGTAAACACTGAAAAGTCTTAACCCTTGTTATGCTGAGCCCGAAATATTCCTATTAAGGCATTAGATGTACTTAAAGATGTACATAGGTGTAGTCTGATCTTAGTCTACATCACCTGCTTGTCTTTTCCAGCCAAAATGTTTACAAAATTATTTTTCTCGATGAATTATTGATCAAAAACTAGTGTTCCCAGTGCTTTCAGCACTTTAAAAGGAATTTGAAAAGGGATTTTTAGTCAGCATTACAAGGGTTTAATTTTAAACTCTAAATGGCTGAGCCAAGAATAACTCTGAATGTAAGTTAGATGAAGACCTCTACTCACCAGTTGTCCACTAGTGTCCTTTTTCAAACGGTGATCATTCTTGTTGACATTCTCAAAGTAGGTTTTAAAACATAAAAACCCTGTAAAAAGATATTCAGATAAGTCTTTTAATATTCAAGAAAAAAAAGAATGGACTCAAAATATCAAGATTTTGAACTGAAACCATCAACATTACAGGCATACATTTCCTGTTTAATTTTGAGTATATTGAAACACAATGTGATGACAATTTTATTCGAACTTTAAGTTATCAAAATTATAATCAAAGTACTATAAATTTGTCAATGTTTGCCTATTTCATTGATGTACAGTTACAAAGTTCATGTGACTTAATAATTTATGTTTAATAAGAATATCATAAGTTACAGCTTTAAAAGACTTCCGTAAGTTTTCATAACCCCCGGTGTATTAGGTACAATTCTATTCAAATTCTTTTTTTTTTACATATTGTAAAAATAAATTTGGTTCTTGATGATAGCTCAATACAATTCCACAGTGTCTCACCATTTTCATTAATTTTGGCAGGGTCCAACTTGAGCAGTTCATTCTGGAAGAGTTTATTCTGTGTCTCATTATCCAGATCCATAATGCCTTTAGTGAACCATTCATAACATGTCTGAAAGGAAATCTATTCATTAACCCATTCCTGTTTTGCAAAATCTTAGACCTGTCCAAATTCAAAGGTTTTGAAGACGAAAATTTAAAGTGTATTTAATTTGAAAAATAATAATTCAGTAGGGTACAAAATATTGTGGAAAAAGAAGAAATTGCTTGTAACATGCAATTACGAGCAATTTCTTCTTTTTCTACATTTTTGAATTATACAATAACAGGGTTGTAAAAACAAGGGATTGAAAAGGAAAGGGTTACTACAAAACAAGATGTGTTTGTGAAACACTATGCCCCCAAAACAGGAATTCTTTAGAAACGGGTAAAGAGTTAAAATTTTGACCTTGACCTTGATGAAATGACCTTCCATAGTTGCGCCTCGTTGAGAGCTATCTATATACCACATATTAGCATTGTAACTTAATCAGGGTTGAAGTTATAGGAAAATGTTTAGTTGGCAGGTTAAGTTTTGCAGACAGATAGACGGACAGATAGACAGACAGACACCGGTAAAACAATATGCCCCCAATCTTATCGACGGGAGGCATAAAAATGTGAATGTAAGAGAGCATGAAAAACGATTTGCTCCTATCAGCAAAATTTTCAGAAAAATAAAACTGACAAATTTCTTGTTATAAGCAAATTCTTCTTTTTCTATGTTTTCTCATTTATAAAACCGCAGGGACGTAAAAAAAAGGGATTGAAGAGGGTAGTGTTAAACAATATGCACCCCATCTTAGAGATAAGCAGGAACTAGTTGCTTTCAGTGAAAGTTATTAATATCCCCTATGCTCCATGCCACAGATAAACGAATAAAGCCTTTTTTTCCGATTTTTCAACAAAATGAAAGGATTCTAACAAATGTAAATTATGCACATATCGATAACAAGTGCATGCATAAATTTTCAATCAATTCGATTTAGTAAATGACGAAAAAAAGAGCAAACAAAATTTTCAGTCAAAGAGCCATAGCTCAGAGAACAAGAGGCCCATGAGGGCCTGAGACCCTCTACTGGTTATCAAGTTTTCCGTTAAAGAAATCTGATATTTAAGGAAGTTAATTGCTCAAAGAAGAATGCATAAAGAAAAAAAGGGCTTTATCCCCTTTATCATTTTAAGCAACAATCCTCAAGGCCCCTTTTCCCATGTTTCATGACTGATCCACTCCATTTCCAAAAGAAAGTTACCTTATGACCCTACAATCATTCTGTGAATATTTCATCAGAATCTGACAATAATTGTGGACTTTATCACATAAACAGGATTGTTTTGAATGAAAATCAATAAAGCCCCTTTTCCTGTGTTTTCTGATGGATCAATTTCATTCCAAAAGGAACTTTCCTTACAACCCGACAATTGTCCTGTGAAATTTAAAAGACAATTTGATAATGATTGTGATCTTCATCACATACACAAGAATGTTTTGAATGATAATCTGTAAGGCCCCTTTTCCTGTGATTCGAATGCAACAATTATTCCATGTATCTTTGAAGAGAATCCAATAAAACTGTTGACTTTATTGTGTTAACAAAGACATTAAATTCAAGTTCTCATAAGGCCCCTTTTCCATGATATTTTACAGTTGGTTTTATCAGTCTGTGAAAATTAAAAGTGAATCCGATGAAATATTGGGAATTCATTATGTTTACTAGAATATTTAAAAAAAAATCATATGGCCCCTTTTTACATGATACTTGATGGATTGTACCCAGTTCTGAAAAGAACCATTTAAGTATTTGTACAATCATTCTGTGAAATTTTGAAGTGAATCCGTTGAAATCAAGGGACACCATTGTATTATCCAGAATATTTAAGAGAGTTTTTCATAAGGCCCCTTTTTATGTGACCCTTGCCATAGTCAGATCCACTGTCAAAATCAACATTTGGAATGATGGTACAATCAATCTGTTTAATCTGTGGAATTTATTGTGTTAATGAGTTTATAGTGAAATCTTCAGAGGGCCCCTTTTCTCATGATACTTTACAGAACAAACCAAATTTCAAAAGGAACAATTCTAACTAGAGCTGTCGCCCTCAAGGGCTGACGAGAATACCCCCCACACCGCTAAAAAGGCTTTTCTATGAAGGAGTGGAATTTGAAGGGGCATTTTATGACCCCTTTTTAAGTAGGAGTGGAAAAGTAGCAATTGAGTATGTAATTATGTTTTCAGCTTCTCCCCCCCCCCCCCTGATCGCGTCTTTCTTTTGCAAGTCACACTCTCCAACACTTCTGACCCTTGAAAGCTATGTACCAAGTATTAGAGAGGACGGAATTGTTCAGTTAATTGTTAATTGTAAATGACTTACAGCGTTTTGATGTCAAACATGTATATATATACAAGATGATGTTACTTACCAAATTTGGTAACTCCCCTTATGGTTACTGAGTTTTGCAATTTTAAATTTTGACTACTCCCCACCCCCCCATTAAAAAGCTCAAAATGGCATAACTCTGAAACTAACAACTGGATCAAGATGAAAATTGCAGGTGCACAACTTCATATGATAGGAAACAACCTGATAAAATTTCAGCAAAATTGGTCAAAAAATGTGGGAGAAGAAGAGGACACAAAATTATGTCCCCCCCCCCCATTAAAAAGTTCAAAATGGCATAACTCTGAAACTAACGACTGGATCAAGATGAAAATTGCAGGTGCACAACTTCATATGATAGGAAACAACCTGATAAAATTTCAGCAAAATTGGTCAAAAAATGTGGGAGGAGAAGAGGACACAAAATTATGTCCACGGACGGACGGACGGACAGATGGACGGACAGACGGACGGACGGACGGACGGACAACCTGATTCCAGTATACCCCCCCATAACTATAATGAATATATAATGAAGGTACAATCATTCTATAAAAGTTAAAGAGGATCAATGAAAACAGTGGACTGAATTGTGTCAAGAATTTTTGTAACACAATTTTCATAAGGCACCTTTTCCGTGAAACTTAATAAAATAGATCAAATGATAGTTTGAAGAAAATAATAAAGACTGAGGACTTAATTGTAATAATGATGTTTTGTAATAAAATTTTTATAAGGTCCCTTTTCTTGTGTCACTTAACCAATCAGACCTAATTTACAAAGGAACAATCCAAATGATGGTACAATCATTCTATTAAAGTTTGAAGAGATTCTGATAAAGACTGAGGGCATTGTTGTGTTTATGAGGATTTGGTAATAATTTTTCATACAGCCCCTTTTCCTATGATACTACCCAGATCAGGCCCAATTTGGAAAGAAACAATCCTTATGATGGTACAAACATTCTGTGAAAGTTTGAACAGAATCTGACGAAAACTGCAGACTTTATCTTGATGTCAAATGTTTAAAATAAAATTTTCATAAGGCTCCTTTTCCTGTGATACTTGAAGGATCAGGTCTCATGTCAGCATCAACAATCGTGATTATTGTACAATGATTCTGTGAAGGTTTGAATAAAATCCAATGAAAGCTCTGGACTTGATTACAAGGATTATAGATAAAATTCTCAAAAGGCCCCTTTTCCCATGATTCTACACAGATCACTCCTAATTTGAAAAGAAAGAATCCTCATGATGGAATAATCATTCTGTGAAAGTTTTAACAGAATCTGATGAAAACTGTTGACTTTATTGTGGTACAATGATTTTAAAATTAAATTTCATAATGCTCCTTTTCCTGTGATACTTGACGAATCAGGTCTAATGCAAACATCAACAATCATTTTTATTGTACAATTATTCTGTGAATGTTTGAAGAAAATCCGATGAAAGCTCTGGACTTGGTAACAAGGATTCATAAATGAAATTTTCATAAGGCCCCTTTTCCTGTGTTTCTTGACAGTTCAAACCCTGTTATGAAAAGAATGATAGTTATGACCTTCCAATCATTCTGTGAAAGTTTCAACAAAATCTGATCAAAGCTGTGGGCTTCATTGTGTTAACAGGGTTTTATTAATTGAATTTTCATATAGCCTCTTTTCCCATGTTACTTGATGGATCTGAACCAATTCCAAAGGGAACTCTTCTAACAAAAGTATAATTATTCTGTTTGAGTATAAAGACAACCCCATCTCATCTGTGGACTTACAAGTATTAATTAAGATTTTTTTAATTGAATTTTCCTAAGGCCCCTTTTCTTATGTTTCTCAATGGATCAGACCCAATTTGAAAGGAACAATCCTTATGATGGTACAATCATTATGTGAAAGTTTGAAGTCAATCAGGTGAAATCTAGGGCCATTATGTGTTAACTAAGATTTTTTAATAAATTTTCATAGGGCCCCTTTTCCAATGAAACTTGATGGATCAAACCTACTTCCATAAAGGAACAATCCATTTAATGTAATAATCATTCTGGGAATGATTGAAGAGAATTTGTTGAAAACTACGGACTCTATTGTGTTTACGAGGACTTTTTCAATCCAGTTTTTATCGGGCCCCTTTTTCCAGTAGTCCTTGACTGATCATACAAAATTTTGAAAGGAACAATTCTTATGATGGTACTATCATTCTGTGAAAGTTTGAAGTCAATTAGATGAAAACTGTGGACTCTAAAGTGTTAACAAAGATCTTTGAATTAAATTTAAATAAGGCCCCTTTTCCTGTGTTTCTTGAGGAATCATATCAGATTCCGAAAGGAACAATCCTTATGATGGTACAATCATTCTGTGAAAGTTTGAAGAGAATCCGCGAATAAACGTTGGCTCTAAACTATTAATGAGAATTTTTTATTAAAATTTTCATAAGGCCCCTTTTTCCTGTGTTTCTAGACGGATCATACCAAATTTCGAAAGGAACAATCCTTATGATAGTACAATCATTCTGTGAAAGTTTGAAGGGAATCCGATGAAAACTATTGACTCTAGAGTGTTCAAGAGTATTTCTTAAAAGATTTTTCAATTAAATTTTCATAAGGCCCCTTTTCCCGTGTTTCCTGATGGATCTGACCAAATTTCCAAAGGAACAATCCTTATGATGGTACAATCATTCTGTGAAAGTTTTAATACAATCTGATGAAAACTGTGGACTCTAGAGTGTTAACGAGGATTTTTTAATTAAATTTTCATAAGGCCCCTTTTCCTGTGTTTCTTAACAGATCAGACCCATTTTCGAAAGGAACTATCCTTATGATGGTTCAATCATTCTGAGAAAGTTTGAAGAGAATCCGATGAAAACTGTGGACTTTATCACGTAAACGAGGATCTTTAATGGAGTTTTTAATTGAATTTTCCTTAGGCCCCTTTTCCAGTGTTTCTTGACGGATCATACCCAATTTCAAAAGGAACGATCCTCATGATGGTACAATTATTCTGTGAAAGTTTGAATACAATATGATGTAAACTGTGGACTCTATCGCGTAAATGAGGATTGTTTAATTAAATTTTCATAAGGCCCCATTTCCCGTGTTTCTAGATGGATCATACCCATTTTATGAAAGGAACGATCCTTATGATGGTACAATCATTCTGAGAAAGTTTGAAGAAAATCTGATGAGAACTGTGAACTCTATCGCGTAAACAAGGATTTTTTCAAATAAATTTTCATAAGGCCCCTTTTCCCATGTTTCTTAACGGATCATACCCATTTTTGAAAGGAACGATCCTTATGATGGTACAATCATTCTGAGAAAGTTTGAAGAGAATCTGATGAAAACTGTGGACTTTATCTCGTAAACAAGGATTTTTAATTGAATTTTCATTAGGCCCCTTTTCCCGTGTTTCTTGAAAGGAATGATCGTTATGATGGTTCAATCATTTTGTGTAAGTTTGAAGAGAATCCAATGAAAACTGTGGACTTTATCAAGTAAACGAGGATTTTTTAATTAAGTTTTAATTAGGCCCCTTTTCCCGTGCTTCTTGACGGATCTGACCCAATTTTGAAAGAAACAAGGAAAAGTTTAACGGACGGACGCACGGACGCCGGAAGGGAAAAAGCCATCGCTATAGCTCTAGTGGCCTTCGGCCAGTAGAGCTAAAAATTAATGAATGAAACATTTTGTTTGTTTGTTTGAACGGGGTTTTACCCCGCTTTCAACAATTATATCGCGGCGGCTGGAGCACCTAACAATGGATTTCTGGTATTTCTCACACCAGTACCGCCATCACATCCTTTCCTAGCCTCCAGCTGCTATCCCACATAGATCTACGATTATCGACCAATTGGTGGGAGACAAAATAGTAGGAAGGATGAGTGCCGCTGTCGGGGATCGAACCCGGGACATCTAGATTGACAGTCCAACGCGCTACCAAATTCACTATGACGGCGGCTTAATTAAACACAACAAAAGTAGAGTGTGCAGATTTTTTATAGGAAGTGAATTGGTGTGAAATTTGAATCAAATCCATCAAATCCATCAAGCTGTTTAGGAGAAAATGGGATGTAGAAAAAGCTACAGACTGACCAATTGACCGTCCAAACATAGTGTTGGGGGGGGGGGGGTAATTAAGAAAAACTAGACCATCACTGAATGTAATTGATACACACACACCCCCAACAGCTCTGTACTACAGAAAAAAACATTTTGTTGTAGTTTCTTTATTGTCAATAATGTTTTATACCCCCCAAAGATAAGAAAAATAATTTTTCATCAATTGAAAATCATTGTCTCAATATTTTTGAATTTAGTTTAGTCTTCATTCTCTCATCTAGTATTGAGGCAAACTTGAATGAACATTAGAGAGAGATATTACAAGAATCCCCAATTATAAACATTCAAATATTGAAAAGTATAATCCAATATACAAGTTACCTCTTTATCCCAATTACAAGCTTCATGTGAGGCCACAAGAACTCCCCAGATCTCTTTCGCTCTGTTCCAAGGTAAATATAAAACCCCTTCTTGTAAAACATATTGAAGAAATGATAGATGAGACTCCACATACTGAAACAGACAAAAGCTAAATCATGTTTTCAAAAAATCAGCATGTCTAGATTGGCCTATGATTATCCTGACTGATAACAACCGTATTTCATTGTTACATCTGCCACAACTTCACTTATCTTTGTTATGTAGATAATAACAAGAACACCGCCTACAAGTGCCTGACACTCGGCTATTGGATGCAGTATAGTGGATGAAAAGCTAAGGGAAAAAAGTCTTACAACAAGAGGGCCATAATGGCCCTTAGTTTGCCCACCGAAGTTAACTGTCAAGACAAACTGTTGAACCCAATTATTGTGTGTCTTACTTTTGACATTCTAACCTACCAGAAATATTTAAGTCAAAGTATTTGCACAAACACAACAGCAACAATGACACAGGTTATGCCACAGCTATGGTTATACTTTGAGTTTTCTCAGAAAATAGCTGAGATAATAGATTAAAATACTTGAGAAACTATTTAAACAATCTACTTATGATCTTGATCATCTGCCAAAATTTCGGTTCACCTGACACTTTCTTCATATTTTACGTTCAAAGTGAAAACAAAGTAAAAGGAGCACCACCTATGGATGCAAGAGGATTGGCTGTTGGTGCCAAATGGTGCCTAAAAAATCATTATCAAAAAGGACATTTATTCGTACCATTCTGTAAATCCTATGGTGTAAGTATTTTAGAATGACAACAGTATGCCTTTTCTGAGTTATTTAACCCATTACCAGACAGCAAAAATTTACACTGGTCTAAATTCAAAGAAGTTGGAGAAAACAATTTAGAGTTTATAAAATTTTAGATTTTTGCACTTTTCTGGGAAGAAAACATTTTAGGAAATGAATCTCTTTACATGTTTTCCCCATTATTTTTCTTGAGGAGCATCAAAAGGCGTCATTGTGTGGAAATTGGTCAACAATAAATATCAAATTATATCAATCTTTTGTTTAAATTGGGTTTATTGCCACTTTTAACAGTATTTCAGTCATATCGCTGTTGGAGCATCTAACCGTGAAGTCCTGGTATTTTTCACACAAGTACTACTACTATATCCATTCCAAGCCTCCAGCTGCTCATCCCACCAAGTTATCCAACCATTGGTGGGAAACAAATGTCAGAAAGAGTATTTGCAGCTACCGGGGATTGAACCCGAAACCCCGTGATTAGGACGTGCTTCAACCTGCACTATGGCCCCGGCTCCTTATGTCATTCTAATTTTACCTCTGAATGTGGGTATCTTCCATCAACCATTGTACTTTCATCCAGTTGTCCGTCCCCAGCAGCAGTGAATGACTGTTTGTGACATTTTACCAGACTTTGCGTCACCAGTTTGATGATGTCAAAATTCTTGTTGAGCTCTTGTAGGATTGACTGAAGATAAGTTTAGAAAAGTGAATAAAAGCTGTGACCCTAGCCCTTTCCTGTTTCCAAATTTTTAGACCTGTTCAATTTCAAAGGTTTTGCAGACAAAAATTTAAAGTGCATTTAATCTAAAAAATAACCTTTCAGTAGGTTGGAAAATATTCTGGAAAAGGAAGAAATTGCTTGTTGCTTGCAATTTCTTTTTCTATAATAAAAACTCGATTGAACAGGAATGAGCTAAGACTATTTTGAAGCCCTAAAAGACACAGGACATCTTCCTATGTTTGTATGAAATAAGATTGATTGATGAATCTCAGGTATCTTATGGTTTTTATATACACACTTTGTTTTCAAATACCCCTTATCAATGTGATTTCTGATGAAAAACAATGATCAATAGCAGCTCTTTGCTATATATATGTTTATTCCCCTTTCAACACCAAATTCTCTGACTCAATAAAGGATAACATATGTAATTCATTCAAGTGAAATACCTTAGATTGTTGTTTGTAGATTGTAAAATCCTTTCCTACAGTCTTTATACAGAAACAGACCATTAACCTATTCACACACAATCTCTCCTTTTATGCCTCTCAAGAAAAAAGCTTTGGAAATTATTGTAGAAAATGAAGAAAAAGGTTGTATCAAGCATTTTCTTCATTATCCACAATATTTTCTATCCAAAAGGATGGAAAATTTTTAAATTCCATGAACCTGAATTAGTCCTCTGCAGCTTCTTTCAATTTGGTCCAGTCTTAAAGCTTGTTGTGTGGGAATGGATTAATCATTCCTTACCTTATCCTGTTTAAAGCTGTGTTTCAGTATGTTTCTACTGAGTTGGTGAAGCTGTTTTAATGCTGGCAATACACAGACACCCTGAAATAAAGGAGGAATCAAGAATGTAACTATTGACTCATCTTCCACTGGATAACAATAATAAAGATTTGCTTCAAACAAGGTCAATGTTAACATTTGGTCTTCAGCTATGACCCTAATTAGGGACAAACTTATTCAAGCTGTAGTTACATTTTGGTCGCCAACCAACAATTTTACTTTTATATTACATGCTACTGGCCATGAATTTTACAAACTAACGTCATTAAAAATTGAAGCTGAACTTCCTGTCGGAGTTACTGGATAGAGCTAAAATGACACCTTAACCATGAATTAACTATTAAATAAACATACACATGCAAGTTAGAGATCTTTCTATCTAAATGGTCCTACGTAGCTCACTGTTTATGAGAGGACTTGTAATCTTAGAGGAATCTAAGGTCATGGGTTTGAATCAGCACCACCGATCATATGGGTATGTTTTCAGGCAAGACAGCTCAAAGCCACAACTTAGTGGTGACACCCAGGAAGCACATAAATAAGTTAACTTTGATGTGATATAACTGAAAGATTACTCAAAGCTGCATTAAACCTATTCAAAAACGATATCAATAAAGATTTCAAGTAACACATGGGGGGAAAAGGGAATAATAAACTTTCTTGATCCATAACCCATTACCAAACATCAAAATTTTGCGACTGATCCAATTTGTAAGAAGCTACAAACAGCAATTCTTAATGGCATTTAATAAATCTTTGTCCTTTGGGGTAGAAAACATTGCAGATAATGAAGAATTGCGTGTTAAAAAGCGATTTCTTCATTTTCCACAATGTTTTCCAAAGCTTTTTTCTCGGAGGGGGGAGGGGCATTGCATCAAAAAGTGTGGTTGTGTCAGAATTGACCATTTAGCTATCGTCTACATACCTTTTTGATATCCTCCACACATTTTGAGACATAATTCCTCTTTACCGTGTCCTTCACAGTATAGGAGTCATTTAAAATAGCAAGGTGCTCTTCTAATGCCAGTTCAACTAAATGTGTGGACAGGGCAGGTAAATGGGATAGGTCCCATAATAACTGTAAAACCTAAAAGTGTAAAATTAACTGAAATTCAAAAGATGTTTCAAGGAATCACAATAACAGTTTACAGTAACAGACAATTTTCTTTACTTTGATCATGATTTATCAAGACCTTGAGATGGTATAAACTAATAAACCCTCTTTCTGAATCTTTCTTAGACTGTTCCAAATTGAAAGATGTTACATTAATTTCAAATTGGTGAAAACTTAAACAAAATGATCTTATCTTAAATTCTTGTGAAATTGAGAAATTATGCTTCCAACAAGCTAGTTCGCTTTTTCCTATATTTAGATTTGAAGTTTTATGTCACACTGCATGATTGTTGAAAAACAGTGTATGTCTAAAATGGTAAATGTTTTTTATAGTATAAACTACAGTGATCAAGCTGTTGAATTGTTTTGATTATTCACAGGTGATATTGCACTGATGAAATTGCAGTGCAAATGAGCTTTAGACTTTTGTAACAGAGAAAATTTTACGTACAGTGTTATATGTTTTGCAGTACATAACTTGACACTATGCAAGAATCTAACCAATTAACTCACTCCAATTTGACGAAATTTTAGCCTGTTCAAAGAATTTGCAGAAGACAATTTTAAGTTGATGAGATTTTAAAATTCTTTGTCTTTGGGCTAGAAAGCATTGTGAATGATAAAAATAAATTGCTTGTAACATGCAATTGAAGATATTGCCCTCAACAAGCAATTTCTTTATTCTCCACAATGTTTCCCAAGCATTTTTCATGAGGGGCCTAAAAAAGCAGGAATGTGTTGGATTGGGTTAATCCCAAAGTATAACAAATGGAATATAAAATTTCTGTTCATGAAGTAAAGAATTTATCAAACTTATCATCTAAAAAAGATAAAAACTCAACAGATAAATCTATTCATATATCACTCATTTCATAGATTGACCAATTTACTAATTATTCTCATTCAGTATTCTCTGTTTATTTTCATGAAAAGTAAGAATTGTAAAGTGTTTGAAATAAAGTAAATCTTGTATAAAGCAACCACTCAAGGGACGACCAGAAAGTGGTCACTTAAAAGAATGGTCGCTGAAGAAAACTTTTTTTTTGAAAAGATATGAAGGATTGGTTTGATTACATGCATAACCTATAACAGAATTCTAGCTTAAAACTTTGTTGTTGGAACTCATTAGAATCATCTCATTGAGAAGATTCTAATGAGTTCCAACAACATAGGATTAAGGCATGATTTTACTTTTTGGCAAAATACCTTTACTTCTTCAGAAATTTGCTTTTATAAAAAGAAGGTCGATTATCGTAGATTAATGAACATAGTCACTTAAGAGACCTCGTTGCTTAAGCAAGGTCGTCTGTACCTGAGAAGTTGTCTTTGGTATCTTAGCATCTCGCCCTATTTTTCCAATCAAGCTTAGTAACTTTTCTCTCGTCTTATCATTTTCTTCTTGCCATTTCTGTAAGAATAATGTAGTGCATCAATTGACAATTTAAAATCGATCCTTTCCTGAAATGTGATCTTGACCTTGAACCTATCTGACAATTTGTTTCAAATTGCAACATCAACTTATAATGGAGAGAAGTGTTCCAAATCATTTTGGAATCAATGCATAAATGTATGAAATGTGCTCTGGATAAGCTCAATTTGAATGTTTGACCTTGAGCTGTAACCTTGACCTAAGAGCTATCTAAAAATTGGTTTCAAGTAGCACATCTGCTCATGATGGAGAACAATTGTGCCTCTTTATTTTGAAATCCATCCACAAATAATGGAGTTATGAACAGGGCAAATTTGGATGTACTGAACAAATTTGGACGTACTTGTCATAGTGACAACCATGTCTCTCTCACCAGAAGCAGGCTCACAAAAAGCAGATAGAGTTAAATCTTTCTGGACCCCCAATTATATGGTTTGCTCTTTTGATAGTAAAAACACATACACAGTTTCAAGCAAATATTATTAGTACTGAAATATGAGCTATTTTTTTGTTTGTCCTTCACACAACTTGTAAAGATACACCAATGATTTACTCTAACATAGTACTAGGATCCTAAAGATCAATGAAAATTGGAAGGGATCCAGGTAGTTCAAAGCTGGGGATTCTGTCTGGGTCCTTCCATTTTTCTTAACCATTTCCTTTTCATTCCCTGGTTTTAATGTCCATGTGATTTTATAATGGAGAAAGCATTGTAGAAAAAGAAGAAATTGCTTGTAACAGATGTTTATTTAAAGATTAAATTGTTTTGGGCCTACATACACATCTAGCTAATAGTTTGGCTCAGTCTTTTATGTTTTAAGATCAAAAGTGGAGGAGTACTAAACAACCTCACCAAATCGAACAAACATTCAACAACATTCTATAAGGTATGTTTAACCCTTTCCTGTTTTGCAAAATTTTAGACCCATCCAAATTCAAAGGTTTTGCAGACAAAAATTTGAAGTTGATTTTATTTTAAAAAATAACCATTCAGTAGGTTAGGAAATATTGTGGAAAAAGAAGAAATTGCTTGTTACAAGCAATTTCTTCTTTTCCCACAATTTTTCCTAAATTATGAAATGACAGGGACGTAAAAACCAGGGATTAACCAGGAAAGGGTTAAGTTACATGCTCACCTTCTGAATAAGTAAAACAAGGTGTTCCAACTGATTGGGATCAAATTTGACAGCAGCAGCAGCAATGATAGAGTGGATATTGTCTATGACATTGTTTGTCTGAGAAATCTGAAATCAGAATGGAGGAGTGAAAAAAAGTGTTATCAGAAATTAATAATACTTATCTGACAGTAGGAAGAAATGTAATTGATTTATTTCAATATGCTGATATAAGCCATTAAATCTTTTGATAAACAATCATTTTAGTTTTGGCTGCTTGTTTAAAGATTCCAATATAGACCTAAGAAATGTGTTGGAAAGCTATTCAAAAGACAAAAGTGGTGTTCTTAAACCTCTGACATGTACAAATCTTCCTCTGTTAAATTACTTTCATATTTTTCTTATGTCCTTTTTTTAAATTCCTGTATCCCATTACCGTTTACCATTATGACTTGTTAAAATCAAAGTAAAATGCATGCTTGAAGATTAAGACATGGTGGTAGAAGCAATTAACTGTTAAAAGAAAATACTTGTCTTTTAATAAAAAGTTTTTACCAGATATCGTATAGAAGAGAGTTTATCAAAAGCACAAACCTGCATCTTCCAGATCATAGTGAGTTCATCAGAGGTCAGATCTGTACCCAGAAAATCCACAATCCCTTTTATTTTATCACAGTATTGGGCTTGGTCAATGTTTCCTGAAAACATTATTGATCATGTTCCATAAAATTGCTTGACTTGATTGATTGTCTAACAATTCCCTATTTTTTATTTCAGCTGCAACTTATTTGTCACAATTTGTTTACCTTGGTTAAAATAAAATCCAGGGCCAGTGTTTGACAAAAAACAACAGTTTCGACCCTCAACAAGATGTGTTTGTGAAACACTATGAACCTGTAACAGCCTTTTTCAGAAAAAGTGACCTTGACCTTGGTATCTGCAGATGCATATCAATGAGATCTATTATCAAGTCAAATATCAGCATTGTATCTTGAAAAGGCTTAATATAATCATTTAAGTTATGTTTTTGGGTTTGCAAACATACAGACAGTCAATGGTAAAACATTATACCCCAATCTTTCAATGCAGGACATAAAAGCCTTATTCATCTGATAGTTTGTTTGTTTGAATGGGTTTTACGCCGCTTACAACAATCTTTCAGTTACATCGCGGCGGCTGGAGCACCTAACAATTGTTTCCTGGTATTTCTCCCACCAGTACCGCCATCACATCCTTTCCTAGCCTCCAGCTGCCATCCCACATAGGTCTACGGTTATCGACCCATTGGTGGAAGACAAATAGTCGGAAAGGATGATTGCCGCTGTTGGGGATTGAACCCGGGACCTCTAAATTGACAGTCCGTTGTGCTACCAACTGCGCTATGACAGCGGCTCATCTGATAGTAAAATTCACAGAAAAACAGTGAAATCATCAAAATGCTAAACTCACTATCTTTACAGACTTACATGCCTTGCTTTCAATTCACTCATCTGAATATAATTCTAGCAGGATAAAAAAATAAGAGATCATCAAGTTGTCATGTAATCTCGTGCAAAATGACAGTTTTAGAGATTTTTACAAAAAATTTACTTTTTTAAAAAAAAAAGACAATCAGCCAATTGGAAACTGATGGATTCTAATCTTATTCAACACAATGAGGCTCAGCTGACTCTCTAAATACTACTAGTCTTGCTTGGCTCAACATCAACCTGTCTCATCATTGAAAAATATTTCAATACAAGGGCCTAAACAAAAAGCCCAAGACATCAATATATGTTACCTTCCAAAGCAATTGACAGTACTTTATTCTCTAAAAGCCATGCTTGGATTTTCTCCACTGGAATAGCTGTCTTTAGCCTGGGAACTTTATTGCTAGTTGCATCATCTATCAGTTTTGTGACCTGTTAAAGTTACCGTTAAAAATAAAAATATATAAACTTGACTAAGGGAACACATTAAGCAATGATAAATAAAGTGAAGAAGTTTTTCAGAGCTTGTGTTTGACTCATAAACCAGTGTTTTGACCCTCAAAAATCTAAAAATATCCTATTTTGTCTGTGTGGATGTTTTTTTTACCCTGAACTTTTCAATGATGTATCCTTTATACCAATGGAAACTATTAAAATTAATTGCTTTCTTCATATCTTTACAAGAAAAGGTCTGTTGGCACCTAGACTTTCAAATTCATATCCCATATTTGCTTCTTTTGTTACTTTCAAACTCATTTTTGACCCTGACAAATTCATGGTCAATTTTAAACAATAGCATAAGCCCTGTTTTTCTTTCAATCATCTTATCAGCCAATCGAATTTTCTGTAATGTGACCTTCATAACTGACCTTGATAGATGATCCTGACCCTGTCAATTATGATCAATTTAAAGATACATGTAGCATTTTTCAGCTTTTGTACAAACCATGAAATATAGCATTGCATTTTCCACACTCTTTTAATGTTTTAATGGTGGAAAAAAAAAGAAAAAAAAGAAAACTCTTTTTTTTTTGGTTTCAATGTTATTTCATACCTTTTTCTTTCAGTTATTCAAAAATAAAGTTCACATGTTCATGTGCTTGCTTTTTAACTTATTACAGGATTTTTTCCCTCTAATTTTGCCAACTAATATAATGAGAATGTCTTTGCTAATCCATCAAGTAGTTTTAAGAATAAATGGGCAGACAAGAAAAAGATACAAATTGACAGACAGACAAACAAACCATTCAACTGATCCACAAGCTGACTCCTAAATACCCCCCAAATATAGGAACCCTTTGTTAAAAAAGATGAATTTAGCTTTTTACAAGCAATTACCTGGTATCCCTTTTCTATTTCTTTTTTAATTAAAATGCACTTTTGTCATCTAGTAATTGGTTGACAGAGTCTAAAATATTGACTGTTCCATAATTATAATTTCTAATTCATACCTCTTTCAGAGAGTTCATTTTTGCATTGAAGTGTGGAGATTTTAACATTCTCAGAGCTACGTCCAGTCTCAAATCATCTAGAGCATCAGTATCAGTTGGCCAAATATGCATACACAGTAACTTCATAGAAGCTAAAAGATCTGCTACGCTGCCCACTTTCTGTTAGTAAAAATATTCATAGAGAATAATTTTTTTAAAAGTGTTATGATAAACTTTATAACATATCATCCCTTGTTTTTTAACCAATTCCCACACAATCCAACTTTAGATGCCCCCTGAGAAAAAAAGCTTTTGAAAACATCTTGGACATTGAGGAAATTGGTTTTCTACCCTAAAAGGTAAAGGTATTTTAAATTCCACCAACTCGAAATTGTCATCTGCACCTTCCTTGAATTCGGACCAGTCTAAAAGTTTATCTTGTGGTGATAGTTTAAAAAGCCATCATTTATATCCTTTTTGTATTACACTAGTGTAGAAACATGTTATGTGCAACATCATCTGACAATTAAAATTCGAGGTATATAATGGGTCCCGGGATTCTAACAATGGTTAAACCACTGTTTATATGAGGAAAATACATTGTAATCCAGTTTTTTTGATAGTCTCTATAAAGTGTTTCAATAACACAAATTTTACCACCTAACAGCATAATCATGTATGTATTATTTCATATCACTAAACAATTAAAATTTGAAAACTTCATTCTGATCTCATAATATGCTTGGTTATAATGGAAGGGTGCAAAAATAGAGAGCATAGAAAACACTTAAGACTCATTTTCCCATTTCTTGAGGAATTTGGATCCCACTAAACAAGTAATGTCTTCTTTTTCTGATCTTTTTTCTGAAGCTTTCTTTAACAGTATCATGAAAAACATAATATGGAAGCCTGTACATTCTTACCTTTTCTTTGAAATCTTTCTCCTCTAAGTTTTGTACATACTTTATGGACTTTTCCATCCCATTGGCCAATACATTCCTCATGACTTCAGGCATCATGAACTCGGCACACACCCCTAATGGCTTTAACAAGGCAGCTATTGACTGAAAAACAACCAACTTTTTTATCAAGAGATTTGAAAAGCTCATTAACCCATTACCAGACATTTTTTTTAGACAGGTCCAAATTGAAAGAATATGCAGACAACACTTTAAAGTGAGCTTAATTTGTAAATTCATTGCTGAATAAGGTAGAAAATATTGAGATAAAAGGAGAAACTGCTTGTAACAATTTCTTCTTTTTACACAAAGTTTTTCAAAAGCATAAAGTTCTTTTGGACATCAATAGGTGGCATTTTGCAGTTAGTCATTTCCTGTTCAATCCCTGGTTTTTACGTCCTTGTGATTTTACAGTTAAGAAAACATTGTAGAAAAGAAGAAATTGCTTATAACAAGCAATTTCTTCCTTTTCCAAAATAATTTCTACTCTACTGAATCATTATTCTTTAAATTTAATCCACTTCAAATTTGCGTCTAGAAAACCTTTGAATTTGAACAGGTCTAAAATTTTGCAATACAGGAAAGGGTTAAAGGATGTTATACGTTAACCCATTCCAAAACTTTGGACTTGTCCAAATTGAATGAACAAAAATTTAAAGTGCATATGATTTGAAAATTAATCCCTGAAATTGTAATTGTGGGGATCCTAGACATTGAATTCTTTCCAGTAGAATAAACCAGTCAGGCAAGCTAAAATCAAATCAAGTTGACTTTAATTCATTGTAAAATGGAAAAAATGCATGTAACAATCAAGTAACCATGATGTTTTAAACAACATAATGTTACAGGGTCTTATAAATCTGTGTTTTCAGGAAAACTTTTTCTTTGTGTTCCTGAAATTAGATCCTCATATTCACAATACACAAAAATTAAAAGAGTAAATTTTCGTTCTGCCGTTTTTACTTATACCACATCCGCAATTAAATCAGTCAAGCAGTAAACAAGATCTTCAACTTGCTCTTTACAGATCTCAATTGTTGGCTCAAAAGATCAATTAACCAATCGACATTGGCCCACATTCACACAAACATTTTTGTTGGTCTGGGGGCTTAAACATCATAACTACAGCTTATTCAAGCTACAGTTACAAGATTAGGTTGCCAACCAGCCAATTTACTTTTTTGTTACATGTAACTGGCCACGGATGTTGCAGTTTTATATTGAAGCTTAACTTCTTGTCGGAGCTCAGTGGGCCTGCCCAGCCAACTGTTAACCAATACCCACACAATGACACTTTGTTATGCTCCCCAGAAAATCAATTGGGAAAACATTGTGGAAAATGAAGAAATTGCTTGCAACAAGCAATTTCTTCATTTTCAGCGATGTTTTCTACCCAGAAAGTTGAAAAAATCTAAAATTTCATAAACTTAATATTTTCATCCTTTCAAATTTGGACCAGTCTAAAATTTGGTGTTTGTTATGGATTAATTCAGACAGTTTTAAAATTTTCTTATTTGGCTACAACATGACAGACTCACTACTTACAGGAGCGTCTAAATCTTCATTTTCTAAAATCTTTTGGATATTCTCAAACCCATTTTGCATGGCAAACTGAAAAAGAAATGAAGGTATAGCTGTTTTGGGAAAATATTCCAATGCAATGGCTGCAAAAATCTGATTTTGTTTACCAATCTTTTGCATATAGTTCACCTAAAGATATAGCCCTGACCTTTGACAGATGACCTTGAACTTAGAAGCGACAGGTAGGATATCCTATTACTGATTGGTATTTGAAGTATAAACCCATTTTTATTGAAAATTTGTTAAGTTCTCACATAAAAAAGTAAACTTGACTTTGACCCATGACCTTGAACTTGGTACTGCCAGCAGGGTCTTTCCAAAACAACTGTGCATGTGAAATATAATTTCCCTTCAAAAAACATTTAAAAGTAAAGACAAATGTTCAAGTTTTTAATTTTGCATAAATCTGATGACCTTGAAGGGCCATTCCAAAGGAAATGATTATGTTAGATTTTTAATATGTTAGCACCCATCATATAGATCCTTGGTAATAGGCCTACACTGGGCCATCTAGGCTGTTACTGGGGTACAGGGGCAACACCCTAGTAGAAAGATGAGGGTGGTGGTGTCCCCAGTCAAAACTTCTTTTAGGAAATTTTCAACGCCTGAGAAAGCACATCTTTGCATCCTGTTAACATGGGGCTAACTTTCATGGTAGAGCAATAATTTTAAGCATTTTGGTATTGTTTACTCATTGTTACTAGCCAAATACCAAATATCTAGGAATTACAGTGAGGGAGGAGAAATATTTAAGGACTTACTTCTTTATTTCTTAGTAAAATAAGGAATCCCACGAAATAGGGCTAAATTTTATTGTAGAGAAATAACTTGATCTTTTTGTAGAGGGTCATTAGGTGATATATTGTCAATTGACAATATGGAAGCTCCAGAGCTTACAGATAGGGAAAAGATTTAAAAAAAAAATCCATCTTTTCTATCTACAATAGGGCATTTTTGAATGGTGAATTAATTTTATTGGAGCAGATCATTGGCAATGTTACACTCCAAGTCTCAAGCTCTAGGCCTTGCAGTTTGAGAGGTGAAGGTTTTGTGAGTTTTTCACTTGGTTGGCATGCCATAGATTTCAATTCTGTAAAATATTAAAGATCATGGCCCTAGAATGATTTCATTTAAGTTTAATTGAAATCCAACGGTTACTTTGGGAGGAGATTTTGATGTCATTGTTGGACATGTATCGATTGATCACACTAGCTCACCAAGAGCACTTTATGCTCAGCTGTGCTTATAATTGTATTATTCCAAAATGACTGTCAATCAAATAAGACATATGGATGGATTGAAGGGTCTCAATGAGATGGGTTACTAAGTCAAGTCTTACAAATAAAGCACCTCAGCAACCTGACCATATCATGGATAGTTACCAAGCTGGCTCTAATTTCATTGGATTACACAGCCTTTGAAGCTTTTGGTCTTAACTGATCACAAAACAGCCAAAGTTTATACTGGTCCAAATTGAAGGGAGTTGCAGACAACAATAATAAGCTTATGAAATTTTAGGTTTTATAAACTTTCTTGGTTGAAAAAAATTGTGTAAAATGACGAAATTGCTTGGAACAAGCAATTTCTTCAAATTACACAATGTTTTCCAAAATGTTTTTCTTGAGAGGCGTCAGAAAGCATCATTGAGTTGGAATGGGTTAAACAGAGAAGTGAGAAGCATTCTGAAACAACATCTGCAAAGTATTGAAACAGAGGACATTTAAATTTACAGTTTAGCTAATATGGTATTTTCATTATGGTAAGAACGAAAGATACTGATTATAACCAATGTCTTCTCTGTCTACAATCCTTTTTACATGCAATACTTACCCTGTTGATAAGACATGTCAACCATCCATTGGGATCCTTATTATAAGAACTTGATCCTCCAGCGTACGGTTTTCCATCCTCAAACTTCTCCTCCCAGGCTGTCCTGTCTCTACGACTTTTGTTCTTGTAGTGAAACTCTGTGTCTGGGTTAAAAGCCTGAAATTTACACAAGAGGCTGTCAAAGGATGCAGTATGAAAGACGGGTGTGTTTTGTACATCCCTTACAGTCTGAGAAAAAAAGGTGGTGCAGACAGGAAAGTAATGGTGGTCAATGTAATTAGAATTGTGTGAAATGCCACATAAGATACATAATGTACAATATTAATTTACTAGATTTACAGGAACTTGGTTTCAACAGTTATCTATGAATCCTGCATAGAAACTTTGATAAATTGGAAATATAGATTTTTCCTGTTAATTCAAAAGTCTGTAGGAACAGAATAGACAGAATTTTGTACAGAACAACCGTTTTGAGCATTCTTAAAACATACTGGTATTGTAACATACAAGTGCACTGGTAACAGCAAAAGAAACCACTTCATGTTTAAACTCAGTAATCGAAAAGAAATTAATCCATTCCCACACAGTGATGCTTTTGGATGCCCCTAAAGAAAAATATGTAAAAAAATTTGTGTAAATTTTACACAGTTTTCTACCAATAAAATTGAAAAATCTTAAATTTTAAACACTTTAAATTGTCGTCTGCAACTTCTTCCAATTTGGACCAGTCTAAAATTTTGCAATCTGGTAATGGGTTTGATTACAAGACTGGTCCAATTTCATAGAGGTTGCAGGCAAGAATTACATTTGTTTAAAATGAAAAACAAGTATAATATTGGAAAGAATACACTATGAAATAAGAGCATCGCCCATGCCTGGCTGTTCAAGGGCATGATTGTGGGTTGAAAAAGGGGCATAAGTATTTCAAAAATGCATTTATAGCTACCCCCTTTATCCGTATAGATTACTCTCATGATAGAGAACATATATTCTGAGTTTCAAGTGAATGTGTTCAGAGATACCACAGATATTAAAAATGTCAAAGGTTTGGACGCTTGTAACTAATCTTACCAATACCTCTGGTTTTCAAGAAAACAGCCAAGCTAAAAATGAGAAATTGCAGCTAAAATGGGAAATTAGCTGCACCATGCAAATTAAGAACTGTATCCCTTTTATGAGATTAATTTTCATGGTATCATTACAATGGGCAAAAAAATCTGCTAGTTTGACATTATTCAAAGTGGGTGAGTTAACCCATTACCAGATAGAAAAAGTTTTGACTTGTTTGATTTTAAAGATGTTGCAGACAACAGCTTTTAGTTAATAAAATTTGATATTTTTTTCTGAAGCAGAAAACACTGTAGATAATGAAGAAATTGCTTGTCACAAGCAATATCTTCATATTCCACGTTTTCATATCCTTTTATCTTGAGGGACAATAAAAGGCGGATTTTGTGGTAATGGATTTAAGGTAAGATAAAATGTATAATCTCAACACATACCATAACCAGGACTTCCATCAGACTAATTGGCACAGGCATATGTAGCAATCTAGCCGCAACAAGATCTATCAATAGTTGTAACATGTTGTAAATCCCCTCCTGTATCTCACTGTTCCATCTGTGTACAGCTGTAGATGTCATTAGCTACAAGAATAAAGAACAGACATGCCAAAGGTGAAATAAATACAGCAGCACCGCTTTCTTTCAGAAAGACAATTTACAAAATATACATGTGCGGTAATAAAGAAAAGAAACTAGCTCCTACAAAGGTAACACAAGTCTAAATGCAGAAAATGAATAGGTTGAAATTAGAAAAGATTTGCTTTCAAAGCATTGATTATAGTTGAGAAAACTTGTTACAGGTTATTTCTTCTAATCCTATATATTTTGCAAAAAGCCTTGTTTATGTTACTATGAAATAGAAAATAAAAGACAAGATAAGATCCTTCTACCCCTGTGAAGTTATCTTCATAAACCTGATTATTTAAAGTTCTTACCTTCTGGAAGGATTCTGTCATCACTCTATTTATAAACCTCATACAGTTTTCATCATTGTCCATTAGACCTAAAATAAATACAGGCATATGATTGTTGATAGTATATGACATAAACATATTAAAACAATCTGAGATATCTAAACATTTTTCCTATCAATTAACCTGTTAAAACATAATTCTGTGTTTTGATAGACTTAAAAAATGTGTATAGAAAAACTTTTGAAGAAAGACAGCCAGATATGAGATATTAGTTGTAAAACCAGCATCTACACAACATAGAAAATATTATCCATTCCAAATAGACCTTAGACTGATCCAAATGGAAAGAAGCTGCGGACGATAATTTCAAATTGATGGATTTTCTTTCTGTCTTGTTAATAGAAAAATTGCTGATAATGAAGAAATTACTTGAAACAAGCAATTTCTTCATTTTTCACAATGTTTTCAAAATCTCTTTCTCGAGGGGTGAAAAAGGAGGCTAATGTGGGAATGGGTTAACCATTCTCACAGAATCCCACTTTTTGATGCCCCTCAAGAAAAGGTTTTGGCAAACATTGTGGAGAATAATGAAATTGCTTGTTACAAGCAATTTCTTAATTATCCTTAATGTTTCCTTCCCCATAAGACAAAGACTTTTAAAATTCTATTGTCTAAAAACTGTTTTCAGCAACATTTTCAAAGCTAAAATTTAGTCTTACTGTAATTGGTTTATATTCCATTTTCAAAAACCATATATTTTGCTTGATCTGATATCTTTTTTGAATCTTTTTTGCTGTTTTTAATAAATCCCGAATGGTCCCTTTATGTATGATAGGTCACAAATATCTCTTTTTTTGTAAATTTGTTTTTTTGAATGGGTTCAACACCACTTTTAACAGTATTTTAGTCATATAATGGCAGCTGGAGCACCTAACAATGGATTCCTAGCATTGCTCACACCAGTACTACCACTACATCCTTTCCAAGCCTTCAGCTGCTCACCCTCCCATACTTAGGTTTACATTTATCCACCCATTGGTAGGAGACTAATGTTTGAAAGGATATTTGCTGCGACTGGAGATCGCACCTAATAAAAGAGAGTCAAATGCCCTACTACTGTTCCATGGTCTTTGCCCACTAATATCTTATCATCATTATTCAATAATATTCTTTCCAAATAATCAGATAAACAGTTGAGTAAATAAAGATCAGATCATACTATATGAATGTGTTAGCTGATCTTCGTCATTGAAGATTCAGACTCAATAAATAAATGGACCAGCAGGTGAAGGATCAATTATACGCGTACCTGCTGTAGCAAGTCTGGTAGCAGCAATCAAACATTTCCCAAGCGATTCTTCTTTCTTGTATGGTATAGACCAGTGTTCAGCAAACACCCGTCCTTCCAGCTCATACAAATTCGTAACAGGAAACTCATAAGGATTGCCTTCATCTTCAGTTGCTTCTGTACTTTGATTTTCAGCCATTGCCTCCACACTTACTTTCTGAATGACATAAAAAGATGTTTACTTACAGTGAGTCAGACTTAGAGGTGTGGCATTCCTGTACCCAACATGGGCTTATTTTGTCAGCCTACAGCCTACTTTGTCAGTAGGTTTTTCTTGGACACTTGTCCAAGGACCATGAACAGTAAGTAATTTGTAGAACGCAGAACCAGCATCAAGTATGTAAAATTATTATATACTCCAGTTCCAGGGCTTGTGCAAGCCTTTGAAATTGATGAGTTGTTGACTCATAGTCCATGAAATTCTAGGGGTCAAAACTGATTTTGAAGGGGTCAAGTCAAACAAAAAGAGCAAACCATGAGTACGAATTTGAAGGTTTCAGTGCCAACACACCTTTTCATGATTCAATTTTAAATCTCTATACAAATTTAGCAAAAAATTTATGCAGGTTCAAAATATTCTGTTTTGACTCTCAGAAATTTTTTCAAAAGATCAAAATGACCGCTATTGGAGAATTTCTACAGTCAAAACGGATAATATCAGATTTTTAGGGGTCAAAATCCTGGTTTACGAGTCAAGCAAGAGCCCTGATTTGAGTGATTTCATTTGGAACAACTTTGTTAGTTAAATCTTTTTCATCTTCCTTTTTTGGGAATTGGCATTGAGGTATTGGGAAGTTGACACATTTCTGACAAAACCAAAGACAACTGAAAAAATTTATTGGTCTGGCAAGTGAATTTTCCTCTTTGGTTGGTCTATGGCTAAATTAGAAATAAAGGATACTGAATGTCTTTAGTCCATTCAATTTGTTTGTTTGAATTGGGTTTAACGCCGCTTTTAACAATCTTTCAGTTATATCGCGGCAGCTGGAGCACCTATCAATGGATTCCTGGTATTTCTCGCACCAGTACTACCACTACACCCTTTCCTAGCCTCCAGCTGCTATCCCACATAGGCACACGATTATCTGCCCATTGGTGGTAGACAAATGTTGGAAAGAGTTTTGCCGCCGTCGGGGATCGAACCCAGGACCCTTTGAATGATAGTACGACGCGCTAGTCCATTCAAACACAATACTAACTTTTGGTCTCCTCAAGAAAGAAGTTTTGGCAATCATCGCTGAAATGAAACTGCTTGTTATAAGCAGTTTCCTCATTATCCACAATGTTTTCTTCCCCCAAAACCAATGGATTTATTAGCTAAACTAATAGCCTGCAGCTTCTGTGAATTTGGACTAGTCTAAAATTGTGTTGTCTAGAAATGGCTTAACTTGGACTTTAAAATAAAGATAATAATTATCTCTTTGGGAAAAGATTCTAATTTTTCCAATGATGGCAAAGAAAGTCCTCAAAATATTTGATTGAATTAGAAAGTTATTGGCATTGAAATTATTCTCCAAACTCATTTCACTGATTCCATCTCCTACTACTTTTGTCTCAGTTAACCCTTGTCATGCTGTATAAATTACCTTACTGAATTGCTGTAAAATCAAAGCGCTGAAAGCACTGATAGAACTTGTTGTTCAAAAATCAATATTTCTTTAAAAAATAAACTTCATAAACATCTTTGGCAGGAAAAGTACAAGCAGGAGGTGTAGACTAAGATCAGCCTGCACATAAGTGCAGTCTGATCTTAGTCTACACCTCCTGTCAAAACCGGAATATTCCGGGTTCAGCATGACAAGGGTTAATACCTTTAAAACTGTTTACAATTCATCAAGCTAGGACCAAATTTTAATGACATTTGCTAGGATCAAATTTTAATGATACTTGACCTAGACTTACATCAACCAACTGCTTGAAAAAATGTATACTTTGAAGCTTGGAAATATTCAGATTGTTAGACAAGAAACCTTAAAATTGCATTTCATTTATTCTGTTTGACCATAAAATCTTAGAGGTCAAAACAGTTTTTTAGAGGGTCAAAACAGCAAAAGAACAAGTACAAATTTGAAAGGTTAAGTGTCAAAAGACAGGACTTACTAAAACAAGCCCCAGGCATTAGTACCCTAGAGTCAAGAGTCATTGACCCTTGGGCCAAAATTTCCAAGAGTCAAAATTGAAATCCCAAGAGTCAAAATGCAATATTCCCCCCCGAGCAATTTAGAAAAAAAAGCTTAAAACCTTGTTAGCAATGGTGCCTTAAAAGTGATTGTATGTTTTTTTTTCAGCAATGGTGCCTTAGAATAAACTCTGTCTCAGATTGAAACATTTTTCCAATCTGACAGTATTCTATTTTCAATATAAGTTAAATTTCAGGGAAAGTTTAGTATTTATACATATTATTAGTTTGAATCAGTTTTAGAAAATCTTAAGAGCACTAAGAGGATCAAATTATTTTAATTTCTTATAAAAAGAAGTGCCGATTTTATGCACGAAAACCAATGACATTTCTTGGGCAATATTTTCTTTGGTTTCACTTTACTTCTTGATTATATTCTGTGAGCTTTTTATTAAAGAAATAGCAAATAAGTAAATTTCAGTAGGATTAGAACTCTGAAAATGGGTTTGATCATTAATTTCACAGGTGTCAAGTACCTGTCAATGACGATTGCTGATGCATGTTCATCACTGGGAAGTGCTAATTGCCTATCAAGCTTAGTGTTAAACTTGATGGGGTGTAAATTTTTATAATCAATTAACCATTTTCCAATAATTTTGGCACACTTATGATGACCCTCGATGCATGGCTGATAATTTTCGAGAGTCAAAATGACGCACAGTGACAAATTTTCAAGCGTCAAAATTGCATTTTTTTTAATTTCTGTGCGTCAAAACCCGAGGTCTCAGGTCAAATGAAAACCCTGAAGCCCTATGAGATTTATAGCCCCACAGACCCCCAATGGAATTTGAACATGCCCTACGGATATGAGTGATAATCCTGAATCATTTTTACTCAATAGGATTCAAATTTGTCTTACAAAACTATTAATACATACAAAGGATATTTGCCTTTGAAATTTGTCAGGTGGTCATTGAAACGATAAGGCATTTCATAAAGAGGTTCAGGTCAAATTATTTGAAAGTATACACATAACTGACTAACATTTTTAGTAACAGAATCCATCACAAATATCAAGCAAACAACTAAGAAGAACAAGATGTGTTTGTGAAAAACTATGCCCCCAAAACAGGAATTCTTTAAAAACAGGTGATTTTTTTCTTTGTTATAGGGAAAAGGTTTGAAATTTGACCTTGACTTTGATGAAATGACCTCCCCCAGTTGCGCCTTGTTGAGACCTATCTACATACAAAATATTAGCATTGTAACATAATCAGGGTTGAAGTTATAGGAAAATGTTTAGTTTGCAGGTTAAGTTTTGCAGACAGACAGACGGACAGACACACGACAGACAGACACTGGTTAAAAAATACGCCCCCGATCTAATCGATGGGGGGCGCATAAAAATGTTCAGTCTACTCTAATGAATGATAAATGAATGGACAATATTGCCCATAGGCTGTGCACAAATTCTATAGGGCATCTGTAGGGCTATAAATCTCATAGGGCTTGTTTTAGTGACCGCAAAGGACACTTTTATAAATCTCTAAAAAAGTTATCAAGACATTAATTCATACAGTTTTCACATGATGCATCATTGCAGATATTGGGATCAAAATATCCCAGTTTTGACCATTAGATATGGTGACAGGTCAACTCGGCCCACTTTTAACTCGGCTCATCGGCAACTCAGCCCATCATATAACTCGGCCCGGTCAACTCAGCCCCAATATATGTTGAATTTTGGCAGGCTGGGTCCCTAGGCAGGGCTCTGCAGAGTGGGCGACTCAGGCGAAAAAGTCGCCTGGTTTCATAAAACTTCGCCTGATTTGCTGATCAAAGCGAAGTCGAAGTCGCCTGGAATTTTCGGGAAGTCGCCTGGATACGATAGGTGATAACCAAATCTGGCCCAGTAGCTATAAAAGTAGGGGACAGTGTGCAATTATACAACAGTCGGTCGGAAGCCCTTTGATCGTAAATCAAGCGTGTATCGGTACTATCGGTCGCGAGGCCAGCAGATAATCAGAAATAGGGGTATGTTCTGGCAGCTAATAGTCAACATGCTTGCTTCATTCACACCTACGCTGATTGGTTTCGGCAATGCTGTGTATACTCTCGGCACTAGAAATCTTTATTTAAATCCCTTCTTAAGTTTAAATTATTCATGTAAATTAAGTTATCATCAGTCTACGAAATTTGTTGCTTACTTTCACATATTGAGAATAACGGCCGACATTTACGGATGCCGTGTCATTTACCAGAAATTTGAAATCTTGATGAAAAATAATTCTGCCGGAAATCTACGAAGAGTAAATTCATTTTTCATTAGAATCCTTAAATTTGAGTTATCTGCTTTAATTGTAACAAGTGAAGAAAATGATGGCAAACAATTTAAAGGCTGCTACGATCTTTTCCTGAGATTCTTGTTATGATACATTCTATCCAAAATCTAAATTTCACTTACTTGTGTTGGTAATAATTCCTTTAAATAACATCTAATCCTATAAAATGGAGCAAATTATCCTGTGTTAACTTTAAACCTCTACATGTACAGAGTCTGATTTTGTGTACTGAGCAGTAACCCTTACCCTTTACACACAATAACTGACTTAATCACAGAGGACCTTTTTTTTACCAATTAATGACAATTTTTATCCATTTATATGTTATCAGGTAAAGTGCACAGACTTTAACTCGTTAACACACAATCCCCCATTTTGACATCTTGAAATGTTTTTATGGGAAACTGTGGAAAAAGGAGGAAATGTTTGCAGCAAGCAATTTATCCTTTCCCCACATGTTTCTACCCTCTTTGGCACCTTCTTTCTTATTCAATCTCACTGTGAAATGTCTTATTTAGCTTCTTTCAATTTGTACCAGTCTGAATTTTCTCTTCTGGTAATAGTTTGATTAAATACATGTTGTTACAACAAAATCTTTTCTCATTTTCTGCTTCAAATAGAAACACTACTCATTTCATTCAGACTGCCTATACACTATTTGCATTTTTTTATTAGTTGACTTTTTTTTATTATATATGAATCTATTATGAAATATCAAAAAAAAAAATTCAGAAACCTAAAAAGAGAAAAATACAAAAGTATTTGTTCACACAAATAAGATCTTTATTGAGGACTGAAAGGATAAGCAGTATTTTCTATGTTTATTGCATGATACATAATATAAAATGCAACTACTTGGTTGTAAAGCTATTTTATTTTCTGATAGAAATGAAGAATATGAGCAAAAACTTAAATTTTAACGCGATCCACTTCTCCTGAAAGTCTCACCACTTCTCCCCATTTTGAAAAACTTCTCCCAATTCTCAGACTAGTGAGAAGTGACTTCTCCCCAAATTCTGGAAGTCTGCAGAGCCCTGCTAGGTTGAAATTAATATTCTTTTTCCCTGAAGTGTATTACACAATATAATTGCATTACTATATACTATATATTGGGGCCAGAGTTGACTGGGCCGAGTTGACCATGCCGAGTTATTCAATTGGCTGAGATGACTCGTAACCTTAGATATACCTAATATTATTATCCCCCCCCCTTTCCCCAAGAGAAATTTCAAAGGGTTGGTACAGGATATTTTCAGATTTTGAAGGTTAAATCCCTGGTTTATAATTCAAGCACAAGTCCAAAATATGGTTCTTAACATGGGACTAACTTTGTTCTGTCGGCGCTGTAAAAAAGGAGCTTTATTTCGACAACAAACCTCTGCATCAACTGCATCTTCGTAGGTAGGTGGAAGATTAGGCCCATACACCGGGGTTGTTGAGCTTTTGGCAAAATCTTTCATTTCCATATCTACATCAATGTCATCAAGGGTATCAAAATTCGTAGTAGGGTGGTCATTGGTCAGTATAGCGACAGCATCATTTAAATTATTTTTTGACAATCGCAAAGCCTTGCGAACGTCTAGCTCACTTGGAAACCCCATCATTAATAGGGTTTGTACGTGTTCTTCGTCCACTTCCATTATTGCATATGACGATAAGTGAGAAGTTTAATGACAAACTCACATATTTATAAATAAAATATTAACAAAACGCGGAAATAAGGTCAAAAGTTTCTAAATTTCTGTTTCGAAAGTCGGACTGTTCGCCATCTTTGATTTCACATGTAACTGAAGATCCACCAAGGGAAGTAACCGTAACACTTAAGTGTAGACTAGAAGCTTTTTTCATTTTCTCCAGGGGCAACCAAATGTCGTAACCGCGGCTTTAAGTAACTGTATTTTTGTCGACAACGTAAGAGCACGAGTTAAGTATAGTTTTTGACTTTCACCGCGTCATTGCACGCTAAATTGTTACCGAGCTTCGCGAAAAGACCAGTTCACAACAACCTCTTTTTCACGGGAAAGCAGGTTTGCTTTGCGGAAGGGAAATGAACCTTAATATAATTTCAAAATATCCGTTTTTGTTTTATTCCATATCCGATAATTGTTAAGAGGTCCTAGATTATGGTAGTTTTATTCCTCAACCAAGGGTATTTGCGTTGCACGTTAATCACAGGCCGATTTTCTGCGTGGCCGCGCCGCACACGTCTAAAGCCTTTTAATTGTCATCTGGTAGTTGAATAACCTTATTTATGTTTTCCCGACACCGAAGTTAACTAATATGAATTAGTCAAAGCCTAGAAAACGGGCGAAAAATCAAGCTCTTACAACAAGCAACCTTGCTCAACTACAGATTTGGATATCACATCGAAATGGTAGCCTAATCTTGTTTTGAATTGTTTTACTTTATGTCTGGACAGCATGTTTATCCTATGTCTACGTCATGTGGCACTAGGGCTATTAATTTGAGGGAAATCGAGGATTGCGGGTTTGAATGTAAGCTGTGCCACTGGTTACATGGATATGTCATTAGGCATCACGTTTCAGAGCACCTCCCTAGTACTTGGTATATCCAGGCAGCACATGAGTAAATGAATTCTGTTTTGATATAACCGAAAGAATACAATTAGATAAGGAATGCTTGGATAGTGATACACAAACTATCAAAATGCAGATGCTAGCCGCAGCAATGGGGGGGGGGGGGTCCCAAGGTCTAAACTTGACCAGTGGGCAGTGAAAAAAATGGCATCCGAAAAGTCTTATGGTAGTCTGAGTCTGTTATACGTGTAACCAATAGGCGGTATCCAGACCGCGCCTTCGGCGCGCTCTTTCGACCGTTTTAAGGAAACCATTGTGGTTAAAACAATTTTTACTATTCGGACAAGGTTCCTTTCCAATAAGATGCATTGATATAATTCCGAATTCATTGAAGAGCGCATTCTTCTCAATTCGGAACCAGCATTTTATTATAGTTTTCAAAAGGATTATATGAATTGATTTATAAACGAAAATCTTGACACAATTATATCATCTTTACTATATAACCACTGCTTTCTCGATACAGACTTTTAAATTGTTAAATGTAGGTATAGATGCTTTTTTCATGTCACAGATTTTGATCATACTTAATTCCTAGATATTTTAATAAAATATTCTGAAAAAGTAGTTCTGCGAAAATCAGGTATTTCCCTAAAAACCTACGTAGGCTGTTAATCTATTTTTAGAGGAAGGAGGGAGAACACTGTCAAAGCAGATTAGTACGATTTGTTTTAAACAAAGCACGTTATTGTTTTTTTAAAAGGCACTTTATTCTCTTTAACGCAATCCGGTGGTCTATTGGGATTTCTCAGCGAATTGTCACTTGATACTTTTACCGGAAAAAACAGTGAAATTATCAAAATGATAAACTTACTGTTTTGAAAGATATAGCCCAGCTTTCGTTCATTTCGAGCTGCTGAACGTAAACTAAGCAGGACGCAGTACACTGATGACGTCATGATGCCACCGTGTAACTCATGTGCGTAATGGCGCCCCTTTTATGGGTTTTGGGCGAACATTTACATAAGCTAGGTCTTTTTTGGCGTGAAAGAAATAAACTTATCGTTTGTTTATCGTGTACAACTAAAGCTCCGCCACTCTTTATCAAAAACTCAAAGCACATTGTTGTTTAAACGGATGAGGAAGACCGTTTGTATTAACCCTTGTCATGCTGAACCCAGAATATTCATGGTTTTACATGGTTTTATAGGAGGTATAGACAAAGATCAGCCTGCATATATGTGCAGTCTGATCTTAGTCAACACCACCTGTTTGTCTCTATTAAACTAAGTTGTTTATAAAAAATCTATTTTCAAAGAAATATTAACCCAAAATGAAGCCAATTGATGCTTTCAGTCCTTTGGTTGTAACCCATTCCCACACAATGACGCTTTTGAACGTCCCTCAAGAAAAACAATTGTGTAACATTGTGTAAAATGAAGAAAAAAAAGCAATTTCTTCATTTAACACAATATTTTCTAATTGGAAAGTTGAAAAAATCCAAAATTTCATAGACTTTCAAGTGTAATCTGTAACTCTTTCAATTCGGACCAGTCTAAAATTTTGCCATATGGTAATGGGTTAAAGCAATTCTTATTATTTAAGTCAGTATGACAAGGGTTAAGTTCAGGATAGTAAGTACTTAGGCTACACATTTGTGATCCGTAAAGATGAAAATTAGAAGATCTTTGTAGTGTGAAAAAGATCGTCCCTGGTCAAACTTTTCGAATAATGTAGTCTGATCAGGGTCGAGACGATTCGGACTTAGCAGATTACATGATTCTAGAATTGTCCTTCTATATCGCTATAGGATTATCTTCGAAATACTATCTGTAGTGACTTCTGCCTGATTACACCTCTTTTTAAAGAATGTATTGACTGACTGATTGAATTGGGCTCAATATCTCTTTTAACAGTATTTTAGTCATATTGTGGCGGCTGGAGCGCCTAACCATGGATTTCTGGTATTTCTCACTCAAGTTCTACAACCACATCCTTTCCGAGCCTCAAGCTCCTCATCCCAATTAGTTTGACGATTATCCATTCATTTGTTGGAGACAAATGTTGGAAAGGATATTCGCCGATTGAACCCGAGATTTGTTGATTGAAATTTAACAAAGGTGAAAAAGAATATGTTTGGTTTTCATGAAACACAAACAAAAAATATGACAATTATAATTATCACACTGAACGAAGAAAATATATTTAACAAGTTAATACATTTATGAATGACGTTATCTGACCCAAATTAAACTTGAAAAAAATCTGGTGATTAGTATTTAGTAAACTCTGAGACGATGAAAATGGTCAAACTTGTATTCAAAAACCATTTTAACCCATTACCAAACGGCATAATTTATGTCTACTTCAATTTGAAAGAATTTGAAGACGACAATTCAAATTCCGCTATATTTGAAAATGAGTGCCATAAAGTGTAGGAAACATTGTGAGAAAAGGAGAAATTGCTTGTCACAAGCAATTTCTTCTTTTTCCTCAATGTTTTCTCAAATAACATCGCAGCTGCGTAAAATTACGTGTTGTATAGGAAAACTAGTTTGCAATGTAGCCACCGTCATCTTAAAATGCTTGCTACAAGCTTGCCGACTAGCTTGTCAGAAAGCGTCAGTGTGTGGCAATGGGTTAGCTCTTCGTTGTTATTGTAGCATGTGAGTACATATGTGTAGACATACAATGGTTCGTGTAATTGACGAAAAGCTGGCCACGCCCATCAACCTCCGACAACACAGTTCGACTCAGGTATCAAACCGATGTTAAGATATTATGGGACATAAAACAAAACCTCTCGTAAGTAGGCGATCAAAACGTGACACGAGTGTTAAAAGTGGTTTTAGCCCACTGCCACACGATCCACCTCAAGAAAAGGGCTTTTGGAAAACATAGTGGAAAATGAAGAAATTGCTTATAAAAAGCAATTTCTTCGTTATCAACAATGTTTTCAACTCAAATAGTTTTTTGTTTTTTTTTAATTTAATCAACTGAAAATAGTCGTCTGCAACTTCTTCGAATTTGGACCAGTCTGTATTTTTGTTGTGTGGGAATGGATTAAACTCCATTCAAGCAATAAAAGAAATCAAACTGTAAAAAAGATACCAGCTGCTGGCAGTTCTTCGTGGAACTACTTAATGCGTAAGCAAACAAAGTATTCCCGTCTTCATTTTAAGCCATCAAAGCTTCAGCCTTGATAGCTGAAGTTAACAGACAAAATTTCGAGGTCGCCTCAGAGTTCAACGAGTGAAAACTGCCACTGGGGGCTTAACCACTTAATCCATTGAATGCCTACGCTATAAGAAATAGCCTTAATGTGTTTGAAGAATATTTCAAACTGCGTGCAAGTTCATATCCTAGGTATTTTTTAACTCACTTGTATCTCAAGAAAAAAGCCTTCGAAAACATTGTGTACAATTAAGAAATTGCTTGTAACAAGCACTTCTTTATTGTCCAAAATGTTTTTTATCCTACAAGGCAAATATTTTCTAAATTCACCAACTTGAAAATGTCGTCAGCAACTTCTATCAATTTGAACCAGTCTAAGAATTTGTCTTGTTGTAATGGATTACTTAACAAAACCATGCTTTGCTAGCTCACAGTAATTTCAGTACTATGATTGTTTTGTTTTTCAAGGAGGTGTGGCACAAAATTCCAATCAAGTCAGGGTGCGTGAATTTTGATAGATGAAATTAACCCATTACCAGACGGTACAATTTTGAACTAGTCCAATTTGAAAGGAGTTGCAGACTATAATTTAAAGATTATGAAATTTTAGAATTTTTTTTTTTTTTTTTTGATAGAAAAAAATTTGGAAAATGAAGAAATTGCAACAAGAATTTTTATTCTTTTTACACAATGTTTTCTACCAAGAAAGTTGAACAAATCTAAAATTTCATAAACTCTAAATAGTCGTCTGCAACTCCTGTCAATTTGGACCGCTCTACCAATTCGCCATCTGAAAATGTGTTAAAGATAAAAATCGCCACTTCAGACCAACGTAAAGCAAAGAGGCCACACCTCAACCAATTTTTAACGAATTTAAATGAACTCTTGGTCTTATTCTAATTATCCTAATTACAGAGGCATGTTGCAAAAGTCTGTATTACAATAACAAAAATTTTCGATCTTCTCTTTTCCTTGAATACAATCTGGCGGGTGAACCGTCTTGGAGCATCCGCAAAAACTGCGTAAAGTTTTCCCTGGAAGTAAAAATTAAAGTAAAAATTAAAGTCGTCCTCTCTTTCCATTAACAAACATTCAACGGATCGCTAGCCCCGCCCACTGACTCCGCTGGCCCCGCCCACTGACTCCGCTTGCCCCGCCCACTGACTCCACTGGCCTTGCCCACTGACTCCGCTGGCCCCGTCCACTTACTCCGCTGGCCCCGCCCACTGACTCCGCTGGTCCCGACCACCGACTCCGCTGGCCCCGCCAACTGACTCCACTGGTCCCGCCCACCGACTCCGCCGGCCACGCCCACTGACTCCACTGGTCCCTCCAAACCGACTCCGCTGGCCATCCCTACTGACCCTAGCGGGAAGTTCTAATTCGATATTAACTAATTCCGACACAACATAATTCTAGACTGGTCCAAATTCAAAGAACTAGCAGACGACAATTCATTGTTGATGAAATTTTAAATTTCTTGGTATTTGGGGTAGAAAACATCGTGGATAATGAAGAAATTGCTTGTCACAAGCAATTTCTTCATTTTCCGCAATGTTTTCCAAAGCATTATTCTTTGGGTGCGTTAAAAGGCGGGATTGAGTGGGAATTGGCTAAACGTCATAATTTTGCAAAATTTCTGGCCAGCAATTTGTAAAGAAAAGGTAAAATTGTTGGTTTGCGACCCAAACATCGTAACCACAGATTTAATACGCTATAATTACGACGTTTAAGTCGCCAAACCAACAAAATTGCTTCTCATAAATGTCGACCAATGCGGAGTTGACCGATCGCAGCTGTCAATTCAAGAATCAACCGACTAATCAAATCATTTATTTAGAGCGGATGTGAAGTTCGAACTCTGACATTTTTCAAACGCCGTTTAATACCCTGTTGGGGATAAATTACAAATTGTATATCTAACATGAAGAAGGGGCATTTATCATGAAGATATTAATAAATATTGATTTAATTCTTAGTTTCGTTTATCAAAGAGCAGAGACTTTTCACACATCAACATGAAAATCTGTTAATGAGCCGCTTTAATAATTCTATTGCAATATCGAATTATAGTGCGTGCGCGGGGCTGTGTGTGTGAGAATGTGTGCGTGCGTGTAGGTGTGTGGAAAGCTTCAGAGTGGTAGGTTATCTAGAAACTGGCCGACGGGCCGACCCCTATTTATTTTAGATGATATGTAACGAAATATTAACTTACTTTGTACCCACACTATAATACATGACCCAGGACATTCCTTCCTTTCTACTCCGTGGCCAGGTATCGTAAAGTAACACTTGAGTCCATAAGCAACTAAAAACAAAAATATGTAAATTAATACAGGGCCTATATGTGACCTATCTCGCGAGAGAGTAAAGTGTCGATCCTGGTGAGCCTGTGCAGGCTGATCAGGGACAAAAATTGCTCACTCAGGGCGAGGATGCAAATTAACATCTTCCCATAAAGGTACAGTTTATTTTGTTTTGGGGGGTTTTTTTTGTAACAAGAAGTGAGCTACTTTATCAGCGTTTGGTTGGCCAAACGCTGCTATTAATCAAATATACAATCGACCAATGAAATTATTTATTTAGACAAGAATTATGTTCTGATCTCCAACATTTGCTGCCATTTTTATTGACCTTTTTTTGTTGGGTTGACGACTTAAACGTCGTAACTACAGCTTATTCAATCTGTAGTTACGACGTTTAGGTCGCCAACCATCTAATCCCATTTTTGGTGAATGCTAAATGCCATAAATTTGTCATTATAATACCTTTGGAAATCGAAGAGGCACTTCCTGTTGAAGTCAATGGGCGTGGCCAACTGAGTGAGTGGGCGGGGCTAGAGATTGGTCAATTATTTGCGTGCACATGTTCGCCGATTATCACGGCATCATTTTAGAATGGTCCAAATTCAAAGAGGCTGATGAGAAAATTCAATGCGCTTTTACATCAGTGAAAATTATTCGTTATTCGGGTTAGAAAGTTCAAGTGATAACAGGGAAATTACTCGTTTATCGTCTTTCGACTTGGATTCTTTTGTTGTTGTTTTCGTTGTTGTTGTTTATTCTCTTTTATTTTCGCTATCCAAGACTCGTTGTCTAGGGTTAGCACATATTGTTTCTCTTGTTCCAAACTCTTTTTGAAGAGAAAACAACCCATATTTACAAGAGCTAGATACTCCTCACTTTTTTTTTACCTATTTTGTGCTGTTGTTTTTTCTATGTTTTTATTTATGAAATTTCATTCAATCCTTATTTACTTGATTTGTAAGACTTATTCATTGATCAGAATTTCTATTTACAAAATCCCATCGTGGTCCTTATTCAATCGCTTCGTCACTTCTATAGTTGAGCAATTAAAGCGTCGTAACTACAGCTAAGACAGTCTGGTACGTCGTTTTAATCGCAATCCAACGAAAGTTGAGAAGAGAAAATATGGCATCAATTCTTGAAATTTAATTTATAAAGACCTTTGGCTTTAAACGACAAACATGTGATGAAGTCTACAATTTTTTTTAATCTGTAATATTCATTTAATATTATAAATACCATATTTCCATTAATCTCGAAAACAAACCATATCTAACTGACCTCTCCTTGGTCCGATCTCTTTTTCATATTTGAAAAAGCGACAAGAACCAGTGGAGGTCAATCAGATGTATTTTATTGTTATCTATTAATTTCTTTATTTCTTTAACCTATAACCAGACAGCAGAATTTTTTTACTTTTCCAGATTCAAAGAATCTGCAAACGAACAAAGAAAGTTTATGTACTTTTACCTTTTTCGGTTGAAAAAAATGTGGACAAAGAAGAAATTGCTTGTAACAAGCGATTTTTTTTTTCATTTTCAAAAATGTTTTCCAAACTATTGTCCTGAGAGATGTTATAAAACCGAGAATTGCTAGTACTGGAAATGGGTTAAAAATAATAATTACATTATTATTTAAGAGATGAAGATAAGTGGATTCGTACATACGTGTGACTAGGTATTTCGCTTTGTTTCTTATCATTAAATAGCACCGAGCGAAGAAAGCAAACACTTTACAAATTTCAATAGTTTTTTTAATGGAACTATTTTCAAAATTTTGTTCATGGATGTATGAATAATCTTTTTCGACCAATCAACAAGCCTGTTTTTTTGCTAGACGAAACTAAAAAATAAATTACATGTATATAATCTAATTTTCAGTTTCGTCTATCATAATCGGGCTTCCTGATTGGTCGAAAAAAATATTCATAACTACATGAACAAAATTTTGAGCACACAGCGATTTTGAACGCTCCCGCGCAAAGAAGTTCCATACAAAAAGGTATCAAAATTGTAAAGCTTTTGCTTTTTTCGCTCGATACTATTAGATTATAAGAAATGAAGAGAATTTTTTTTTTCATGGAGGTATGAACCGAAAACCTTATCACAATTATGTATGAATCCGCTTCGCGTATTCATACAGTGTGATTAGTTTTTTTCAGTTCATACCTCCGTGAAAACAAAAAAATATTCTCTTCAATTCTTAAATGAAAATGTGTTGTAAGGTAGTCTGACAATTATCGGTTCATAAAATGAACAACGAGAAAATTTGACCCTGGTCAGCCTGCGAAGTATATGCCGTTTGATTAGGGTCGATACTTTTTCTAACTTCCCACAATACCATTTTTTCTCGCGTGATAAGTCACAGTTATCCTACCTGGAATCGAAGCGAATACCAACAGCAACACTAAACCTCTCGAATACATACTGATGGCCTATTCTGGTTATGGTCTTGGGTAAAACACAGAATTTGAAACTAAAGATATCACGACTATTCAAGCCTAAGGATGATGCTTAATGCTCCACGTTTTGACTTGTATTTGGTCATAGTACAAGTAGTTGACTAATTACAAACCCATTAACAAACGGCAAAACTTTAAACTAGTCCGAATTTAAAGAAGACACTCAAAACTGTAGACCCGTCTGAATTTAAAGAAGTGGTAGGTAAGGTAAGGTAAGGTAAGGAAAGGTAGGGTTAGAAATGTAGGTAAGGTTGGTAGGGTAGGTAGGTAAGGTAAAAAGGTAAGACATGGTAAGGTAAGTTAAAAAAAAAGTAAGGTAGTGTAGGGATTATTAAAGTAAGGTAAGGTAAGGTAAGGTTAGAAATGTAGGTAAGGTTGGAAGGGAAGGTAGGTAAGGTAAATAGGTAAGACATGGTAAGATAAGGTAAAGTAAGGTAGTGTAGAGATGGGCAAGATAAGGTTAGGTAAGGTTAGAAATGTAGGTAAGGTTGGTAGGGTAGGTAGGTAAGGTAAATAGGTAAGAAATGGTAAGGTAAGGTAAGGTAAGGTAGGGTAGGGACGGGTAAGGTAAGGTAAGGAGTGTAGGTAAGGTAAGGTAAGGGATGTAGGTAGGGTAAGGTAAGGTAAGATAATTAATGAATGTAGGTAAGGTAGGTAGGTAGGTGGGTAAACACATAGATACAATGATAATACATAGATCTCAAAACTATTTAGTATGCTTGCACACAAAATAGCTCCATAAAATTAAACTCAAACTAGTTAAATTTCTGCTTTGTTTTGCTTAATGGCGTAAATTTATAAGAAATAGAGAAATATTTTGTTTGTTTTCATTGAGGTATGAATCTTAACCGGCCTTTCCTGTTTTGCAAAATTTTAGACCTGTCCAAATTCAAAGGTTTTGCAGACGAAAATTTAAAGTTGATTTTATATGACAAATAACCATTTAGTAGGGTAGAAAATATTGTGGAAAAAGAAGAAATTGCTTGTCACAAGCAATTTCTTCTTTTTCCACAATGTTTTCTCGATTATAAAATCACAGGGACGTAAAAACCAGGAATTAAACAGGAAAGGGTTAACACTTGATCATACTAGTATAGGAATTTGTTTCGCGCGAGGGGGATTCATACAGTAGTGTGATGACGTTTTCAGGCCCATACTTCAAAGAAGACAAAAATATATATATATTATTTTCATTTCTTAACTATACATATCATTTGAGTACACGTTTTCAATGAGACGTAAAATATGAAGTTTTAAGAGCCTGTTATCTTACAAGATATTCTTCTGGAGACCATGAGTTACTTGGACTTTAAACAAGAAGATAAAAGCGCATCCTGTAAGAATCACGCGGAGGTACAATCGGAACACACTCGGCCATTCTCGTGATCGTGGATACGTCGAAGGGTATTCCGATGACAAACACTCAAAAATAGGTGAAGGGTTGTCCAGGAGTGCCTGTCTAAATGAATCAAAGTACTGTAAAGTACTGTTAGCTAGCAAAGCATTGTTTTATTAAGTAATCTTCTTTGTCAAGAAACGAGGTTAAAGTAACCAAGGAGTTGGCCCATTCCCACACTATCCCCCCCCTTTTACGCCCGTTAAGAAAATAGATGTGAAAAACAATGTGGAAAATGAAGAATACTTGTTACATATGGCCAGGGATATGAAATAAAGGCAAGTCTTGTAAGGCGCCAAACCAATCAAAAAGCGCTTAACATAATTGTCGGAGTTGAAGGTATTCTCTCCTTCAGCTTATTTAAGCTGTAGTTGCGACGTTTAGGTCGCCATCCAACCAATCTATCTAGTTATTTATCATTTATGAATTCGTTTATACATTCAATAGAACATAATGTTTAAAAAAAAGCGCCGTTTAGTATTTAACCCATTACCAGGCGGCACAATTTTAGACTGGTCCAAATTGAAAAGATTTGGAGACGACAGTTTAAAGCTTAGGAAATTCTACATTTCTAAACATTTGGGGTAGAAAACATTGTGGATAATGAAGAAAGTGCTTGAATAAGCAATTTCTTCATTTACCACAATGTTTTTCGAAGCTTTTTTTTTTCTTGGCGGTGTCTAAAAGCGTCATTGGGTGGGAATGGATTAAGTCGAACTTCCTGTCTGAGATAAATGGGCGTGGCATACGATTGGCCAATAATCTCTTCGCGACAATGCGAATTAGTATCTCTAAAAATTGTTGTAAAAGCAGAAGTGTGTTTTAACCGTCACCACTTCCCTTTATGTATGAACGGACAAACTTCATTATAAGCAATGTGTCGTTTTAACCGATATCGTATATACCGGATTATTATTTGGCCAAGTCTGTTAACTTTTCTCACCCTGACCCCAGTTGTTGATGCCAAGTCAACAAGTTTATTGTCTACAATTTAATGGAATTTGAACCAGTCTAGAATATTTGCATTTGGTAATGGGTCAAAAGGGTCTAATCAGTGTGATTCATTTATCTTAAAAGGGGGGAACAATAGGACTATAGAATTGTTAAGAAGAATTAAACGTATCTCTATGTTTCATTCTGTAGTGTATAAAAGATAGAAGCGGTCCTAAGCCATGTTGAAGTTTTCAAGATACCTAGTTTTATTTCTTGTGCTTATTTCAATTTCAGGTAATTAGTTGTTCATTCGATCTTGTTATGTATCTATACCTTTTTAAATTCTATTAAACTATTTCTTTTCGTGTTGTGGAAAGACTTTTTTTTCTTAAACCCATTTTCACAAAAATTCCTCTTTTTTACTCCATTCAAGAAAAGTATTTTGGAAAACATTATATATTTCACGATAAAGGCAATGTTTGCCGAAAGATTGGAAATAAGAGCGTTTATGTATAGTGTTCAAACAGTTCCTTTAGGAAGAATTATTATGGTATTCTGGCCATTTTTTTATTTATTTATTTTTACCATTTATTTTGCAAATTAACGTCGTTTCAATGATTTCACGGTCCAGTCGCCTTGTCGGAGGTCAGCCGTCGTGGCCAGCGATCGATTAACCCATTCCCAAAACATTGAAATTTTAGACTGGTCCAAATTGGAAGAAGTTGCAGATGACAATTTAAAGTTAATGAAATTCTAGATTTTTTCATCTTTTTGGATAGAAAACATTGTGAAAAAATGAAGAAATTGCTTGATTCAAGTAATTTCTTCATTTCACACAATGTTTTCCCAATTGTTTTTTTTTTCTTTTTTTTTTTTTTTTGAGGGGAGTCTAAAAGCGTCAATGGGTGGGAATGGGTTAACTGAAAAGCTTCAAGATTACGACATTAGCAATAATGAAACAGAAAACTCAACTTAGAATAGAGGGTCTGTTCAAGTTTGATTATCATCAAAAAATCCCAAAACTTCTGTACATTAACACCCTATTTTTATTTACTATGTAGGTACATCTGGAATCCGGTGTTTCGTAACAGTAATGCCTGGTCGCAGATTAGAAATAAGAGAGTGTCCAGGGTCCTGCCTTATCATTTATCTACTGAGTAAGTTTTTTCGAACATTTATCGTCGCTTACCGTGGCGAATACCCACATTAGCGCCCCCCCCGAAAACGGTAAGTTGTTACGAGGAATAGGGCAAGGATACAAGACTTATGGCTCCGCCTAGTCATTATACCAATTGACAAATCGCGGCTGTCAATCAAATAATCAGTCGAAATGAAATCATTCATTTAAAACAGAAGTGAGTTTTGAACTCTGACATTGGCTGTTTTTTAAGCTTATTTGTTTTGTTTGGCGACTGATGCTTATTCAAGTTGTTGTTACGGCGTTTAGGGCGCCAACCAACCATTTTACGTTTTTGTTACACACTACTGGCCATAAATTTTGGAAAAAATAACGCCGTTTAAAGTCAAAATGAAAGCTCCCGTTGGAGTCATTGGGCGGGGCCAGCGGAGTAAGTAGGCGGGGTCGGCGATTTATTAATTCCCACATGTTGTCGGGTTTTATTTTTGTTTGTTTTTTGTTGTTGTTGTTGTTGTTTTCATTGTGTTTTTATTTTTGTGTGTGTGTGTGTGTGTGTGTGTGTGTGTGTGTGTGTGTGTGTGTGTGTGTGTGTGTGTGTGTGTGCACTTTAAACAATTTTGAAAACAACATGGTAAATCGAGTAAATCTGCTTGTTATTTCGCATTATTGCGTTTTCAATGCATTGAAGAAATATAATGCAGAACAAAACATCAAGCGAAAGGAAAAATTGCTTGTGACAAGCAATTTCTCTTGTTATTTCGCATTATTGCGTTTTCAATGCATTGAAGAAATATAATGCAGAACAAAACATCAAGTGAAAGGAAAAATTGCTTGTGACAAGCAATTTCTCCTTTTCTGTAATTTTTTTTTCTTTCTTTTTTTTTAAAACATAATTTGGCTCTTATTTTCAAGTTTTAACACACTTCGTCATCTGAAACATCTTTCTAACATTCTGTTGTTTAATAATTCTTTTTTCTACCCATTTCTGTTGTTAAAGTGGTCAGAAGTACCATTCTACTCATTGACGAGATATCGATGTCTGGTTAATCCTTTCCTGTTTTGCAAACTTTTAGACCTGTCCAAATTCAAAGGTTTTGCGGGCGAAAATTAAAAGTGGATTCAGTTTGGAAAATAACCACCTAGTAAGGTAGAAAATATTGTGGAAAAAGAAGAAATTGCTTGTTACAATAATAAAATCAAAGGGACGTAAAAACCAGGGATTAACCAGGAAAGGGTAAAAGCGAAACCACTAATGACAGACGCCCGTCATTAATAATACCAGAGTAAGAGAAAATTACTTGCTGGCGTCTATCAATGGCTAAGCGATTTGCCATTACCTGACAGCTGTCAATAGCTTAGCGATTTTCTCGCAAATTCCCCATTACCTGAATTCGGTCAATAGTCATTCCGTATGTTTTAATTTTCAGCGACATCTTTGCACAATTTTACTGGATGTGTACAAACGGTAAAACCGACAGACTGTCAGCCTGGAACAGAGAAAATAGAAAACATCTGCTTTTGTAATGAAGACTTTTGCAATAAGCCTTATAGACCTAAAAATAAATAAGCCTGTGAGTAATATTTCCATCTATTAGTGGTTAGTTGGCCACGCCCACTGATTCCACTGGCCACACCGACTGACTCCACTGGCCACGCCCGCTGACTCCACTGGCCACGCCCACTGACTCTTACATAAAGTTCAACTTTAATATTAAAAGCCGTTGTTTTGAAAAATGTATGGCCAGTCACATGTAACAAAAAAGAACAAAGGTCGGTTGGCGACCTAAACGTCATAACTACAGCTTGACGTCAAAGTAGCCAAACCAGCGAAAACGCATCACATAAATGTCGGCCAATAACGGAGCTCAAAGTTCACTTCCGGTCTAAATACAAACTTTCATTGGTCGATTGATTCTTTGATTGACTGTCTCGATTGGTCAATTTCACATTTGCGCAATGTAAAGACTCAGATCAGCATGTGTTTCCATACGGTCTGATTAGAGTGTCCACAGTGCGCTCTACAAATAGTTACAAAGTTTTATCACGGAATTGAATAGAACGTTGTTGTTGTTTGTTTGTTTGTTTGTTTGTTTTCAATGAGGTATGAACCTAAAACCTTAACCACATTGCACGAATACTCTTCTAATTAAGATTAAGTTTTTCTGTATTTTTAGCTGCTTTGGGACTTTTTTTTTTTCAATTCGAAATTGACCACGTATTCAAACAGTGTGGTTAGGATCTAAGGTTCATATCACAATGAAAAAAAAAAATTCTTTACATGTTGTAATTGCATATTTGTGATCCAATATGTTTTAAAAAGAGAAATGTAAGTTTCTCTCCCTGTCTCTCTGTCTGTCTCTTGTTTTGTTGCCGTTGTTATTTTGAATATTATTCGTGTAGACAAGGTGCGGCTAGCCATTGCATTTTACCCTGGTCGACGTGTCGAATGCAAAATTTTGTTCGCAACAAATCTCTTAACCCATTACCAGACGGTAAAATTTCAGACTGGTCCGAATTGAAGGGTGCTGCAGACGGAAATTTAAAGTTAATGAAATCTTAGATTTTTTTCTATTTTCTGGGGTAGAAAACATTGTGGAAAATGAAGAAATTGCTTGTTACATTTTTGTTAAAATTTTCCCCAAATTGTTTTCCATCGTGAGCGTCAAAATGTGTCGTTGTGTGGAATGAATTAAATTGTGATTAATACCAACACTATATAGGAAGCAACTATATCTATGCTGAAAGCGGTCGATTTTCATTTATTATTGTTGTTTGCGACTGGAGTTTTCTTTGCTAGTATTAACAAATAGTTAAACTTTGAGGATTTGTTGAATACACAAATTAGATAAGAACGCCAGTTACTTATATTGTAATTGTATACGGAGAATATCACCAGCCTATAAAAGACATTTTTTGAAAACATTGCCATATAATGCCGCTCTTTGACGCCACGAAGACAAATGAATACGGAAAACTTTGTGGGAAAAAGAGAAATTGATTGTCACAAACAATTTATCATTTCATCACAATGTTTTCTTCCTTATGTTGCACTTATTTTCCAATTTTAGCGCAATTCAGTTCAAGTGTCGACTGCAATTTATTTGAGTTCGGACGAGTCGACAATTTAGTCGTCAGGTAATGGGTTAAAAGGATCGATATTGAGGGGATATTACAGACATCCAGAGAACATTCCCACACAAATAATGAAACAAAATGAGCAGTTTTCGATATTGATTGATTGATTGATTGATTGATTGATTGAATAGGGTTTAACGCCACTTTTGACAGTATTTCAGTCATATCGCGGCGGCTGTAGCACCTAAAAAAGGATTCCTGGCATTTATCAAACCAGTACTTTACCACTACATCCTTTCCTAGCCTCCAGCTGCTATCCCACTTAAGTTTACGGTGAGAGACAAATGTCGGAAAGGATATGTGCCGCCGCCAGGGATCGAACCCATGACATCCCATGATTGAAGATTAGGAGTCTGACGCGCTACCAACTGCGCTATGACGGCAGCAGCAGTTTTCGTGAAGAAGACTTTTCACGATTTTTATGTCGCCCCATACGTCACTTTGGCTGACATTTTGTCGTCATGTGGGTTTGTTCTCGGTATGTTAAGGGTGTTAGTAGTGGGTTTGACTGACTGTTAAGCTCTAGTTACTTTTGTGGCCATGTCAACTGGAATTTTTCATATAACACAACTCTCTTGATGAATGAAGAAGAGGAAAACATAGGTATAGGGACGAATCCAAGATTTCTCAATGGGGCTCAACAAGAGTTCCACAGTCACAATATATGCTGTCACATTAAGCCCTCTGAGACTGGTCCTATTTCAAAGAAGTTGCAGACGACAATTTGTCTTTTAGGATAGAAATGTTTAAGATAGAAAGCATTGTGGAGAATGAAGAAATTGCTTGTAACAAGAAATTTCTTCATTCTCCACAATGCTTTCCTAAGCTTTTATGATGAGGGCTGTTTAAAAGCGTCATTGTGGGGGAATAGGTTTAAGTCCTGATAATATGCACAAGAGCAGATATACGGTGACTAGCAACATTCTGAAAATAATTCAAAAGTTAGGAAGAGATGTGTTAATGCCCCTCTATGACTCAGCCTATAATGTAAAAGTCATGATAATATGCACAAGAGCAGATGTACGGTGACTAGCAACAATCTGAAAACAATTCAAAAGTTAGGAAGAGATGTGTTAATGCCCCTCTTTGACTCAGCCTATAATGTAAAAGTCATGATAATATGCACAGGAGCAGATGTACGGTGACTAGCAACAATCTGAAAATAATTCAAAAGTTAGGAAGAGATGTGTTAATGCCCCTCTATGACTCAGCCTATAATGTAAAAGTCATGATAATATGCACAAGAGCAGATGTACGGTGACTAGCAACAATCTGAAAATAATTCAAAAGTTAGGAAGAGATGTGTTAATGCCCCTCTGTGACTCAGCCTATAATGTTAAAGACCTGATAATATGCACAAGAGCAGATGTACGGTGACTAGCAACATTCTGAAAATAATTCATTCGAATTCGTCCATAAAGGTAGAAAGACATGTGTTAACAAAGTGTGGACGTACAGTTGGAGAGGTTTATAACTATTCATATACTTTCAAATTCGGTGTCGTATAAAAATCAAATCGACTAAAAGGAGAAAGAATGCCGACAAAGGGACACATGCCTTGAGCCAGGATGGTTCAGATTTGATTTTCTGATTTTTTTTTGCGAGATGAAGAGAATAGTTTTTTGTGTGTGTTGTTGTTGTTCTCATTTATGTATGAACATGAAAAAACTTTACAACACTGTATATTGAAACACCAGTGTAATTAAGTATTTTTATGTTCAGACCTGAATGAAAACGATGCAAATATTCTCTTTATTTCTTGAAATTAAATGCCACCAAGCAAAAAGTAAAGGCAAATATAAATTAGTAGTTTAATAATTTTGATTAATATTTTATGGATGTACTTAGAAAATACATAGAAAATAGCTGCGTGCTCAAAATTGTGTTCACGAAAGTATGGAAAAAATAGCCAATGGAGACGCTTGCATCTTGATAGACGAAACTGAAATTCAGCTATATACATCCGTAACAACTTGGAAAGTAGAGAACCGCTTAAGACTGTCTGACTTAGGTGCCGAATGCTGGATTTTGAACAAAACTGAACAAGAGGACCATGATGGTCCTGAATCGCTTACCTGAATCATCTACTGTTAGACAGATGCAACTGGAGCCACATGATTAAAACAAACTTTGGCCTCTAGATTGTAAACAAAGAAATCGTCATTAAGATCCCTTTCCCCGTGTTTTCCTATAGAACTTTCCCATAATCAATAGGGTTCATCCATATGACATAACAATTATTCTGGCCAAGTTCCATGCAGATTGAGCCAAAATTGTGGTCTCTGTAGCGTAAACAAAGAAATTGCCATTAATGCCTTTTCCGTGTTTTCCAATAGAACCTTCCCATAACCAGAAGGGTTAATCCTTACGACATACCAATTATTCTGACCAAGTCAAATTAAAAGAGCCAAATTGTGGCATCTAGAATGTAAATAAAGAAATTGTCATTGAAGCCCATTTACCTGTGTTTTCCTATAGAACCTTTCTACTATCGATAGGGTTCATCTTGTGACCTCACAATTATTCTGACCAAGTTTCATGAAGATTAGGCCAAAATTGTGGTCCCTAGAGTGTACACAGAAGAATCGTCATTAAGACTCTTTTCCAGTGTTTTCCAATAGAACCTTCTTATAATCAATAGGATTCTTCCAAATGACATAACAATTATTCCGGCAAAGTTTCATGAAAATTGGGCCAAAACTGTGGCTTCAAGAGTGCAAACAAAGAAATGGTCATTCGGGCCCCTTTTGCTGTGTTTTCAAATAGAACCTTTCCATGATCACAAAAGCTCACCATGCTAAAATGCGCTAATATGGAAACTGGGGTAGCTTGAACGCCTGTATCGCTCCACAGACATGACTGTACTGATTAAGCAAATCAATTAATGAATTCAATTTAAGGAAAATAAATCTAAGTCACTGAAATCTTTGAAATAGTTCCAGAGAAGTATTTCAATCTTTTCATTGTTTTTACAAAAGTCAAGTTAAGTCATGTATAATTCATTTACTCGGTCAGATGAACGTTATTAACAAAATTCAAAATTTTCACTGTATACCATATATGGGCGTAAGCCACAAACATAATAGCCAAGCTTTTTAACTAAGCATAATCATATGAAGGAATCCGACAAGCAGTCATCTGAGGATCATTCCTGTGAAATTTGGTTAAAACCCAGCAAACAGTCTATTTTCAGTATATACCATATATGGAATAAGCCCAGCCCATTTAAGCCATATTCTTCATCCGATCAAAATTCTTTTTGATAATCTGATAAAGGGTCGCGAAACAACCCATCTAGTAAAATTTGGTTGAAATCCATCAACTGATTTCTGAGTAAAAGAATTTCAAAGCTTTTACCAAATATGGAAATTAACCCCGCCCATTAAAAAATCTGATCGAAACTATCAGAAGGAATCTTATCAATGGTCACACAAGAATCATTTCCGTGAAATTTGGTTGAAATCCATAGACTGGTTGCTTAGAAGATGATTTTCAAAGCTTTCGCCATGTATAGAAATTAGCCCCGTCCATTCAAGCAATATTTTTCCTCAGTTCAAAATTCTTTGAATGGATCAAATAAATGTTGACCAAAGGGTCATTCTTTTGAAATTTTGGTAAAAACCATCCACTGGTTTCTTAGAAGAAGCTTTTAAAATCTTTCACCATATATAGAAATTAGCCCCGCCCATTAAAGCAATGTTTTGGATCCAATAAAATTCTTTGAGGGAATTTGATAAAGTGTCACCTAAGGATAATTTCTGTGAAATTACGTTGAAATCCATCCATTGGTTCATGAGAATAAGATTTTTCAAAACTTTCACCATATATGGAAGTAAGCCCCGTCCATTAAAGTTTTCCGATCAAACTTCTTTGAAGGAATCTGATAGAGGGTCACCAAGGATCATTTCTGCGAAATTTGGTTGAAATCTGTTAAGTACTTTCTGAGAAGATTTTAAAAGGAAAAGCTCACGGACGCACGCACGACGAACACCACGCTTTGACAATTGCCCTCTGGCTTTCAGCCAGTAGAGCTAATAAAGGGACCATGATTTAGAAATTAATGAAATATTGTTTTTCTCTTTTTACTACATGCTTATATGGAGGAAAATCGTTTGCTTTGGTGTAAGATCGATTTATTTTTCATTGGGTGAATAACAATAGCTATAGTTTCTACTGTAATAAAGAGAATGTGGCTTTTGTTCTATACGTCTTTTCCCAACTCTATTTGGTTTCCCTGTATCCCTCAGTTAAGGTACCAGTGTGCAATTTCTCGAGTTTTAACTCGATACAAAGGGGAGAATCATTGCCCCTTTCGGAAAGTGTATATTCATTTGTATCCCTTTATCATTTCACTTTCTCCAAGCATTACAGATACGTGAAAAAAAAAAAGATTGCATTTAAAAGTGTAAACATGGAAGAGTGTTAACGTCGAAAGGTAAACTGGACCCTCCGTATTGACTTGGAAAAGTAAAAGATGGAAAAGGTAAATGGGACCCGTCAATCGCATGGACTTGAAAAGGAGATTGGATCCATATGTGGCCAATCAGTGTTTGAATTTCGAACATGATTATATGGTAAGGTAGAATGATCATTCTAGATTAGGCAAAAACTACCAAAATCGAAATATCGACCATGGTCAGCCTACGCAAGGTAGATTGTTTAACCCTTTCCGGAAGACCACCTTTTGCCCGTCGGGCCACAAATAAGTTTTCCTCTGAAGAAATTCACTTAACACATTTTTGGGGGGAACTTGATGACCCAGGAAATCTCTAACAAACAAAGTACTTGACTTTCCAAAAAACCCTCTTCTCATCTTTAATTGTTTATGACTAAAACTCAAGAATATATATACATTTAGTATTTGAAGTCTCTTATTTAAATGTAAAATCCTTTACATTCCACTGGCAGGAAGTGAACTTTGAACTCCAACAACGGCTAACATTTATGTGAAGCACTAATGTTTTTTTGGCGTCTTTAACGCCCTGTCTATAGATTATTCAAGCTGTAATTACGACGTTTAGGTCGCCAACCAACCATTTAATTTTTTGTTACGCCGTTTTATATATTTGCTGAACTTTCTGTCGGCGCTCAGTAGGTGTGACCACCAAAGACTAGTAGAATCTTTTGGTTGACGCTTCTCAGTCTTCAAATTATTTCCGAAAAAATATCAAAGTTTCGCGAAACTTTTCACTAGGTAAATATCGTCGGGACGTCCAAAATATCGAAAGTAGAGCTTTTGTTAAGCCGTATTTGCGATACTTTGGACGTTAACAGACGATATAGCCCATTAACAGACGACTCAATTTAAGATTGGTCCAAATTGAAAGGAGTTGTAGACGACAAATTAAAGTTTATGAATTTTTAGATTTTTCATCTTTCTGTTGGAAAACATTGTGTGAAATGATGAAATTGCTTGGTTCAAGCAGTTTCGTCAGTTTACAAAGTTTTCCCAATAAACCTCCACACCAAGTTTATAGTCAATACTATGAATAAGTGCTGAGAAAAGTGCGACGAAAATATACCACTATACCACCATTGTCCGAATATAAACAAAGTCGTAAAACAGGAAGTAGATAAGTTACGGACCTAAGTTTGGTAAACGCCATGAAGGTCCCCTAGATGAACCTCCAAACAAAGTTTCAAGTCGATGCTATGATTAGTTGCTGAGAAAAGCGCGACGAAAATATACTACTATACCAGCCAATGTCCGAATAAAACAGATAATTAACTTGCTGACCTAGATTCAGTAAAGCGTCATGTAGGACCCCTAGATGAACTTTCACACCAAATTTCAAGTTGATAGTTGCTGAGAAAATTGCCACGTAAATATTGGTTACAGACGGACGGACAAGAGTTAAACTTTATACCCCCTTTTACGCCACTTTTTACAGTATTTCAGTCATATGGCGGCGGCTGGGGCACCTAACAATGGATTCCTGGTATTTCTCACACCAGTACTACCACTTAACCCATTCCAACTCAAGCCCTCCTTTTTACGCCCCTCAAGAAAAAAGCTTTGGAAAACATTGTGCAAAATGAAGAAATTGCTTGTATCAAGCAATTTCTTCATAATCCACAATGTTTTCTACTCCAAAATACTGGCAAATTTACAATTCCATCAAATTTAAATTGTCGTCTGCAGCTTCTTTTAATTTGGACCAGTCTAAAATTTTCTTGTGTTGGAATGGGTTAATCCTTTCTTAGCCTCCAGCTACTATCCCACTTAGGCTGCTTGGGATTGAACCCAAGACATCCCATGATTGAAAAATAGAAGTCTGACGCGCTACCGACTGCGCTATGCTGGCGGTATGTTTGTGAAATACAAAGAGGAGACCACTAATTCTATTATTTTGTTTATTATTCTTGTTTTACTTATTTTTCAATTTCTTCTGAAATAAATGCAATTCATTTTAAGATACATTAATTGATATAAATCAATAGTTTAACAAGCAATAATTGGCAACATCAATAACAAAAATAATTAAAGATTGAACATAATGTACTATTTAATGCAAAAAAAACCCCCATAATTAATCTATAAAATGCCTTCCCGAGTCTCAACCATTTGATAATGTCACCAAGAAAAGTCCCAATATTGTAAGTGAATTATCAGAAACTTATATCTAAAGCTTGAGTTATGAGTTTAAGTTATCCCAACATAATTTACAACCAAATATTAGTTCATTTTAACCAACGCAGTTTTGGGCACTGACAAAATCGTGACTTACCTCGATAAAACCAATCCATATCAAAAACATTGTCACAAAGGAATGGTTAGACTCAAAAAATTGCAAAGAGTAATTTAAAAAAGCTTCTTCACCAATTTCGGTGTCAAGATGTCCAAATTAACCCAATTCTACCTTTTTATAATCCTCATAAAAAAGAATTTATAGAAAACATCGTGGAAAATGAAGAAAATGCTCGTTACAAGCAATTTCTGCATTTTCCACATTGTTTTCTATCCAGAGAGAGAGAGAGAGAGAGAGAGATTTGCAACTTTACCAACTTGAAATAGACATCTACAACTTCTACGCTATGAATTTGGGCAATTCTGTTGTCTGGTAATTGGTAAAAAGAGATTGCCAATGACGTATAAAAAAACTTTTTTATCAAAACTAGAATTGTTGAAAAGGACTTGTTCCCCCATTAGCATTTAGTCACTCAAAAAACAATAGTTCACCTTTGACCAACATTATCCAACAAGAGGGCCGTTGGCCCTGGGGCGCTCACCTGAGATAAAGGCTCTTTTTCTTTCAACAGTCTATTTTCATGTTAAGGTTAGGATTATGAAACAAGTGGGCCACAATTACATATAAACACTATGAACTTGGGGATCCAAGTCTAAATTACAAATTCCAAGGCTTTAGTGCTGATTTGAAAGAAGGAAAAAACTTTTTCCATGGGTTATAATTTAAGAAATAAGAAAGAAGTCTGTGAACTGATGCTTCTTGCCTATAACCCCCCCCCCCAGGGCTCTGCCCCTGGGGACCCGAAGATCCTGATTTTAGCTATTTTGAAAGAGGTCAATATACTGATGCTTCATGCAAAATATCAAGGCTCTACGTCTTCTGGGTCAGGAGGAGAAGATTTTTAAAGATTATCTTAAATTTTACTTTTGTTGCCATGGCAACCAGAGTTTTTAATGGATTTCAATTCTTTTAGCTATTTTTGAAGGGGACCACCTAAGGAACATTTCTGCCAAATTTGGTTCAAATTGGCCCAGTGGTTTGGGAGGAGATGTCATTTAAAAAATCGTTCTTTATTTCTATATAAACCCCACCCCCCTGGGGCTCCGCCCCTGGGGACCCGAGGATCATGATTTTAGCTATTTTGAAAGAGGTCAATATACTGATGCTTCATGCAAAATATCAAGGCTCTACGCCTTCTGGGTCAGGAGGAGAAGATTTTTAAAGATTATTTTAAAATTTCACTTTTGTTGCCATGGCAACAAGAGTTTTTAACGGATTTCAATTCTTTTAGCTATTTTTGAAGGGGACCACCTAAGGAACATTTCTGCCAAATTTGGTTCAAATTGGCCCAATGGTTTGGGAGGAGATGTCATTTAAAAAATCGTTCTTTATTTCTATATAAACCCCAACCCCCTGGGGCTCCGCCCCTGGGGACCCGAGGATCATGATTTTAGCTATTTTGAAAGAGGTCAATATACTGATGCTTCATGCAAAATATCAAGGCTCTACGCCTTCTGAGTCAGGAGAAGAAGATTTTTAAAGATTATTTTAAAATTTCACTTTTGTTGCCATGGCAACCAGAGTTTTCAACGGATTTCAATTCTTTTAGCTATTTTTGAAGGGGACCATCTAAGGAACATTTCTGCCAAATTTGGTTCAAATTGGCCCAGTGGTTTGGGAGGAGTTGTCGTTTAAAGAAATTGTTGACGGACGACGCACGACGCACGACGCACGACGCACGACGGACGACGGACGGACGCCGGACGAAAGGCGATCACAATAGCTCACTTGAGCACTACGTGCTCAGGTGAGCTAAAAACAAAAGGGCACAAATGGGCCACGGATAAAACAAATTAAGTTTCAAGGTCTTAGGTAAGCAAAAGGAAACCATATTCAAAGTTTAATTGTGACCTTTACCTTGTAAGAAGTTTAACTAAGAATTTTAAGTCAGAAAAGAGTAAAAAATTCTACCAAAATGAAAGTTTCAAGGTCTTAGGTCAAAAGGCTTATGAGTAAGCCAAAGGAAACCATATTCAAAGTTTAATTGTGACCTTTACCTTGTAAAAAGTTTAACTAAGAATTTTAAGTCAGAAAAGAGTAAAAAATTCTACCAAAATGAAAGTCAGAAGAAATGAATCTTGACCTAGGGGATGATATGGTGGTCACAAAGGTATGTGCAAAGTTTAAGAGCAATAGTATTTATAGAAACAGAGATACGAGACATGCAAATAATACTTCAACCAAAGCATTACCCAAAATTTAATGCCAAAGTGACTTTAACAGCCCTCCTTTTGTTAGTCAAGATCAAAACAGTCAGGCTTAACCCATGTTATACTGAAAGGGAATATTCGTGTTTTAGCAAAAGGTAGCGATAAAGATCAGCCTGCACATGAGTGCAGTCTGATTTTAGTCTATACCATCTTCTTGTCCCTTTAAGCCACAGTTGTTCATTTGTAAGATAAACTGTCAAAATAAATATTAGTCCAAAAATGAATGCAATCATAGCTTTAAGCCAATTGATCGTACAGCTATTTTCAAGGTATTTCATTTAGCATGACAAAGGTTAACCATTTCCTGTACAAACCCGGGACTATACGTTGTTGTGATTTTATATGAAAGAAAACATTGAGTGAAAAAGATGAAATTGCTTGTAACAAGCCATTTCTCCTTTTTCACACAATATTTTCTACCTGATGGGATGGTTTCATTTCAAATTGCATCCAATTTTCATTGTCATTTGAAAACTTCTTCAATTTGGACCAGTCAAAAATTTCTAAAAATGTGAAAAGGTTAAAATCTAACTGATTGATTGAGAAATGGACAAGCAGACATGGTGAAATCAGCATACCTCTCTAGTTCATAGATGGAAAGGTACAATGAATACAATAATCAAGTATATGCCTCAACATTCCTTTTTATTTGAAATTACTAAATCAATATTAATGTTAACCCATTACCAGATGACAAAATTTAGGCTGGTTGAAATTGAAAGAATATGCAGATTTTTCAAATTGTGCTAAAATTGGTAAATAAGTGCCAAGTAGCACAGAAACATTAAGAGAAAAGAAGAAATTGCTTGTTACAAGCAATATCTCATTTCTTAATAAAGTTTTCCATGATCATATTACTTCAGAGCGTCAAAAAGAAGTATTGTGTGGTAATGA